>OZ020310.1:9474939-10900298 GCA_963971305.1 Arcuatula senhousia
CCCTTCGGGTCAGGTGAGCTAAAAACTGAACAAGGGGTCATCTGACAACTTGGACCAAATTGAGAATTTTTTAGAGCTCCATGTGCTAAAGGTTGAAGCAAGCAACAGGTTTTCTCTATCTGTTTTTTTTTTTTCATTCTATCACCAAAATAGCTATTATTGACGGACACCATACTCCTAGTAATGAAAATAACTCACTTGACTCTTTGGGTCAGGTGAAGTTATAATGATTCAATATAAAAAATAGGGCATGTAATGGGACATTAAATGATACCCCGCCACGTTATAATATCAAAAGTTCATAAAATTTGATCTCGAAAACTGTTTTTTGTATCATGCTGTATTTTACTGTACTCAATAGCTGTACAAAATATCATTTGAATCACATGACACGTTTTCAAGTTATTGGTCGTCAACTCAAAATTTCATGAAATTTGATTTTGTAAAGTGGCCTATCTCGAAAACTATTTTTTGGATCATGCTGGAAATTGAACTTGACCAGTATTTTATTGTACTAAACAGCTGTGCAAAATATCATTCAAATCCTTATACAATTTTTCGTTTTCAAGTTATTGGTCGGAAACCTTCGGGGGACGGACGGACAGACACGGAAAAAAACTGAGGGTATAACATAATACCCTGCAATTTCGTGTGGCGGGGTATAAAAAGAATCTGTAAAATAAATTTGACAGCTAAACAATGTCCTGGACCAGCTTCACAAATTAACATAAATATTCATATATAAAATTTATTAGTAAACAATGGTACATGTATTATATATGTTCGAAATAGACATATATAAATAATAAAACTTGTGTAAAATCATAAAAAAAATATCACAGAGACAAATCATGTAGCAAAATCATGGGAAGATCCAGAATTTTTAAAAATTGGGGCAGGTGGGGATGGGGTTCTTCAAACAAAGTTTTTGAACAACAAACAATCAAATACCAATGGAGCAGGCAATTCATTCATGTCTTAATGTTTAGTCGAACATTTATTCTGTGACATCTAGTTTCACTGTTAGTTTTGTGCACTCTTCTTAAAGATCTATTTTTCTTTCAGAAACATCTTTGTCTGTTACTCATTTTTTTGCTAAAAAGGTTGTCAATAGAATTCTTGCACCATTTGTCTGTGACAAAATAAGGGGTATGGGATTTTTTAACCACCCTTACCCACTTACCCCTCTGGATCCACCAATTAAATTATCACATTATAAACTGTTTACACATAGTGCCCTATCATATATTAGTTCTAAAGTCTATAATGCTATGAAAAGTGAAATATTCATTTAAAATTGAAATTGAGACAGTATGAAAAGTGAAAAATTCATGGCAGTTGAAATTCGTGACATTAAGGATGCAGGCACGGAACTAGCATTTGATATAAGGAGGGGTACACAGGCAAATTTGGCTCACATGAGTTTCACATGAAAAAGTTCACATGAAATTCACTCGAATCGAGCTTATATGTGAAACTCACATGAAAAAGTTCACGCGAGTTTCACATGAAATGAGCTTTCACATGAAATTCACATGAATCTCGCATGAATTTCATGTGAAATTCATGTGAATCTCACATGAAAACAAATCACATCAATTTCACGTGAAAAGTTCACATCAATTTCACATGAGCTAGTTTCATGTGAAACTCACATGATTTTCATGTGAAATTCACATGAATATCACCTGAAGCTCGATTCACGTGAAACTCATGTGAGCCAAATTTGCCTGTATACACTGAGAAAACTTAGGAAAAAATTCTAAGGATATTTTTCAAGAAATCTAGCTATATGACAAAAAAAAATTAAAATGTTCAAATTTTCAAGGGGTGTATTAGCTAGCTGGTGTGCCCCATTCTGAATCCATGCCTTGAAATTGAAATAGTACATCACGAAAAATAGACAAGATAATTATCACAGATGTAACAAAAATAAAAAGTTTAGTACCATTTCCCTTGAGCAAAACCATTAACATGACAACTTTAATCTCTACTTCTCTCTTAGCAATAACTAATGAAAAAAATCCCATCCCTTAAGAGATAATCCATAATTGTCAACCATTTTCCAAATTGTGAAAAAAAGTACACTTCTCCTCCAGAGCACCTGAGTTTGCTCTTGTCAGGACTTGAATTTCATGTTGTTGATTTCTGTTTGGTTGATTTTGTGTGTTTCTTTGTGCTGTTTTTGTTCATATTTGCTGGTTTTGTTGTCGCCCTTTCATACTTTTGACACTTGAATGCCCCATTGGTGCCTCTTTGCTTCTTTCTAAAACCCCTCCCTCCCTTAAAAAGCGTACCTCAACCATTTTGGATCCGAGCATCCAAAGGAAATAATTGTTTTCAAGTTCTTTTATGATTGATTGAAATTCCATTTTTTATGCATATTATCTTTTTAGTGTTATATAACTACATTTGAAGATAAATCATAATACAAGAGAACATTCAAAAAACGTCCATGTCATTTTTGAGATTTAACACCCAATTTTCATTTAGCCATTGACCTGTGAAAAACGTGTATGCAAAAAATGTTGATTTTCTAACACCCTGACACCCCAAGTGTGCATTTTCACACTTTGGACGATGGTTGACTTTTACGGATGACCCCCAAAACAAACAAACACATATAAAAAAGAACAATTAGAAAAGGATCATTTTGACATATTTGATTGTAAGAACCTTATAATGTCCATTGCTGGACAGAAATTTTCTTAAAGATGGAGTAAAACAAACCATCACCAGGTAAAATTCAGATTGCCTAGGTCAAATGACTAAAAGTCAAGTTGGTAAGTTCAAAGGACTAAAAGTCAAGTTGGTAAGTTCAAAGGACTAAAAGTCAAGGTCATCAAATTAAAATGACTGAAAGCTAATGGGGTCAAGCTTAAAAGACTGAAAGTCAAGGTCACCAAGCTCAAATGACAATTGGCGGATTCAGAGGGGGGCAGAAGCGGCGTACGCCCCCCTTTAATTGAGAAATTTCATATTTTACATTTTTGGTATAAAATTGACCAAGCAACTTCAAATTTTCATCAAAATCTGACATTTTTAGTAATTATGCCCCTTTCATGGACCCCTATATCCGCCCCTGATGACTCAAAGTCATGGTCCTCAAGCTCAAATGACACAAAAGACAAGGTTGTCAAGCTCAAATGACAGAAAGTCAAGGTTGAATGATTTAAGGTCAAGGTCATAGATTTCAAATGACAAAAAGTCAAGGTTATAATGCTCAAATAACTATAAGTTAGGGTCATCAAGCTTGATTACAGAAAGTCAAGTCACATTAAGGTCAAATGACTGAAAGTCAAGGTCATCAATATAAAGTGACTAAAAGTAAAGGTCATTTAGTTCAAATGGTGAAATAATGCAAATGATTGAAAGATTTATATGTTTCTATTATGAGACACATTTAATTTAATTTAATTTTTAGGTTATCCAAAAAATAAGGATAATAATAAAATCATTGATAAATGATAATCAAATTAAAAATGAGACAGAAGACTTGTTCATGATAAAAATCAAACATTTAGTTCCTGAGAAATAAGCTAAGACACAAAGGCACTGTTACCATATGTGCTCTCTCAAAAAGGTTTTTTGCAAATTGTGCTTGGATGAGTTTGTTGCTTGTAAGGGTCCCTTCACCCTAATAGATATAATTTTCTATAAAAGAGTACAAAGGTCAAATTTTTCACTGTTTAAACAAAAAATGCATTATTTTTTTTCAACATCATTTTTCCTTTTTCTTCATCAATTCCATGAACCATATTGATTAGAGTGAGGCTATAATAAAATAATTCCTTGATTGTCATCAAAATTTCTTGAGAATGTTAGGTCATGACGGCCAATTTCCTCTTTTTTCCCCATTTCGATCAAATGTTCTGCAACTTAATTAAAATGACCAGAAATGAACATAATTTGCCCAAAATTTTAAATGAAAAGTTTTAAAGCACCTAAAAGGAGGAAGGGATCAGAATCTAGGATATTTTTAACACTGGCCTAATTTTATATTGGCCTAATCCAGCTGGAACTTTTACCATTTAGAGTTAGTGATAGAAAAGTTTGGGTCATGTATACCTAGTTTCTTTATGTTGGTTGTGTACTGTATTCTGTACGTGTCAAAAATTTTAGACACTGGATTTTCACTCCTGTAATTGTATAATATACTGTGTTGACGCCCATGTATAATTAAATCTCTAGGTATATATCGCTTTTGTACTATAATAGGTGGACGCTTTTAAAAAAAATTAAACTTATACGAAAAAAAAAAAGATTGAAAAAATCGCTTTGTATCCTCTTTATCGTCTATAGTATAACTCAACTATTATAATATATCCGAGCATTGTGAAAATATATTGATTAGCATTTACTATTAATTGTATATAGTCTTCCTAAAACTTGAGCATTTCTTCTGCTGAACAGAATCTTAAGTCTTTGACCTTTGGCCTTTGGTCTTATCCAATCAAATGTTGATATCAAATGATTCTAGGGCAAATCTTAGTTTGGCCATGGTGAGAATGTCTTTAACTGCCAGTTGCTCACCAATAGTCTTGTAAAACACATCTGGAGACTAAAAAATAAAATATTGATTTCATGAATCATTTTTAAAACCTGCTAGTATTTAAACAAGAATATGTCCAAAAGACATAATGCCCCATCTTGCAACATTTGGGACGGATGGACGGACAGATGAATGGACCTGAACACTATGTGCCCCCTTCTTTCGTAAATGGGACATTAAAGTAATTAAAAATAGTGTTATCAAACATATAATAGTATTAAAAAAATTTCTTTAAATAAAATACTACATGTATATAATGTTTTTTTGTTTTTTATTCATAATTGATCCCTTATAAGAAATTGGTTATCAATTTTTTTTTTAATTATTAAGACATGGTTCATATCTTCTTGGCTGCTTTTGGCTTCCCTTTAAAAGGTTTTTCTTTGTCATGAGTACTTCTTTCAAATTTATTTTTACTGTCAAATGGTTTTTATTCGAATCCTGCTTGTGACCAAACAACCTTGACAATTCACTAGTGCACTATCCACACTTAGAGGGTTGCTTGGTCACTCATTAAACATTACGTCCCCATAGTGCAAGACAGGAACTGCTCCAGTGAAAATGAAGGTTTAAGTACAAGTTACTCTGGAGCAGCTAACACTGGTAGTGGTGTGTCATGGGCTGGAGGACCCATTGCATATAGCGTGAGAAATAGTTACTGCAGAGGGGCATCCCTCTATAGTCATGACTATAAATACCCATCAGTCAGACACTTGTTGAAGTCTTCCAGAATTCCTACCAGTACCTCCTCCTGGTGGAAGACGGGCCCTGCATCCATCGACAACAAAGGATACTCTGGATAACACTGGCGGTGGTGTGTCATGGGCTGGATGACCCATGGCACATAGCGAGTCTTAAACAGTTTTTAACTGTTAATATTCGCTGCAGAGGCTCTTTAGCCTATAGTCACGACTATAAAAACCCATTAGACACTTGCTTAATATTTTCTCATATTTTGAAATCATTCATTAATTATTTTTACTATAATTATTTACACCCGATTTCATATATTTCTATAAAAAAAATCTGTCAGTCATTATGGCAGGATTTTGTTAACAGGAAGTAAGTGAGCGACAGACCTGAAATCAAATCTCTCACCTTGATGCTGTATACCAAATATCAAGTGGCTGTGATTAGTAGTTGCTGAGAAAACTGTTACAAAAAATTTCTTCTCCACCCGCCCGCCCGACATTCACCATTTTATAACCCGGATTTTTCACTCTGTAAAATTCCGCCAAAAATTACCTCATGCACCAACACATGAAGAAAGGCCACTTCTACACCTGATAATCTTCCAAGTAAATTCCTGAAACATAAAACACAAACATGTAAAAGTCAGAATACCTACAGTTGTTAACTAACATTGTAAAAAGTTGGGTTTTTTTTTCATTAAAAGGGATTTTAAATAAAGTCAACATGCATTTCTCTAATTTTCATCCGATTTATCACCTCTCAACCAGTTGTGAAAAAATATTTCTCACCTCTAGAGAGAAATTTGTTCTCAGCGTAATTGCACGTGCAATTGATGAGCGACCTTTTGCAATTTCTTACCTGTAAACATTAGAAAAAAACTTTCTACAACTATATTCTTGCTGATCATGGAATTTCTAACATCTCGAGAAATAAATTTGATATTTTAATCGCTCAGCAAGCCTTGCCATTAAAATAATCAAATTTATTTCTCTTGATGTTAGAAATTCCATAATCAACTCGATCGCATTGTAGAAGCTATATGTAAACAGTCCTTAAATTTTTGTTGTGCTTTTATACAGCGAATGATACAATGACTTACCGGCCAAACATTGTACAACTTACGGGCCAAACCTTGTACAAAGTAGGACTTGTTTTCCATCCAATCTTTATATTTCTATGGATTTATTTATTACCATGGGTTCCAATTTTTGTGGTTTAATGAAAAAGGATCAGTTTGTGGATTCATTAATTTGTGGTACCGATGTCTCCAACATAAAATACAGACCAATGTCTATTTCATTTCCTGAGGTATCAAATTTCTTGGCATAAGGCCACCCACGACGACCATGTAAATTGGTACCCCACAAATAACAGATAATCCACAGTATTAGTTTCACCCTGTATCTGCCCAACACCTCTATACTGAGCCAGAGAAGGTCAGTTTTGAAGGATTTAGTATCAGTTGTTAGCCTTTAATAATCCATCCAAATTTTTAAATTGTCTTGACCCTAAGGTGTCTTACCCCAGACATACGCTGGTCTTAGTCATAATTTGGTTTTCCAGTTTGGCATTTTTGGTTTCAAAGTCTTATGCTCTTCATATTCATATGGTATCATTTTCCTGTGCCCTTCATTTTCATTTAGTGTTTGGCATTTTCAACTTTTGGTAAAGCGCCTCTCATGAGTCTTGAATAGACAAAATGAATGTCAGGCGTAGCAAAATAATTGTCTACAAAGCTTAATTGTAATTTTTATTTGTTACCAACCTTGGTAAATTGTTTTTATCCAGCCATTTCCCGACATGCTGAGGGGTCCACTTTTTAACTTTTTGTACATTGGCATCTGTAGGAGCTCCTACACTTTGTGGAGGGGCTGAGGCTACTGGTTTTACTGTAACAACAGACTGAAAACATAAAAAAATCTTAAAGTAAAAAATAGTTGGATTTTATTTAACAGGAAGTAGGTAAGCAACAGACCTGAAATCAAATTTTACAAAGTGGGAACAAATGCCAATACTGTTTACCAAATATCAAATGGCTGTGATAAAAAAATGCTGAGAAAACAATTACGAATAAGAAATTGCTGAGAAACTGTAGCAAATAATTGTTCCCCACTCTCCGGCCATGCAATGTTCACCACTTTCTATGCCAGAAAAATTTTGTTTAGAAATTCTAAATGAATAGAAAATAATGAGATGTGGAATAAGTGTACCCAACACAGCCAACAATCAAGTGGCAACAGTCTTCGAAATTGGCCACAGGCCACAAGCCATGGCTAGTGAAAATGCTTGAGGGCCTGTAGAAATGGCAACAACAAGCCAATGTTGTCTATACAAAATTTTTCAATAATAAGTTGTCAGGCCTGTGGACCAAAATTTATAGCTCGAAGATTGTGGCAATTCAGAAAAACAATGGACAACCGCCCGCAGCCATCAATGAGGCCAGTAGCCGGTGCTGGCAGTTATGCAATTGGCTGATGTCTAAATAAAATGCATAAAATTCAAATCCAGTCCTGAAAGAGTCACAGATAGACCCGGCCCATTCTTAAACAAGGAACATAACACATCAAAAAGACAAGTGCAAACAAGCTTGGTCAAAGATTCCTGGCTTAGGACAGGCACATATAATATGTGGCGAAGTTAAACTAGTTTTTTGGGCCCATCCTTCCCCCTATCAATGCATATACAGGTACAAAACCAGATTTTATAGTAAATGATAACTCCAATTGTAAGTTTGTTGAAGATGATCAATATTTAGAAGATCATTTCATGCCAAGAAATAATAAAGACTCTAAATTTTTAAATAATAGTGGAAAACTTTTACTAAATTTATGTAAAGAGTCAAGTCTACGGATTTTAAATGGTCGCAAAATAGGTGACTGTCTAGGTAATTTCACTTGTATTACATACAATGGGTGTAGTGTAGTAGATTATATTTTAGTGTCACAAGATTTGTTTAATAGTATTGGTTACTTTGAGGTACATGATTTTACTGCTCTTTCAAACCATTGTGCCATAAGTTGTACAATATTTGCTTCTTTTGGTACTAGAAGCAAGGAATATCAATGTCCACTGGATCCCCTCCCAGAAAAATTTTTGTGGACCCCAGAGGCTATTGAAAAATATAAACAAAACATTAATAGTGAAATAAATTGTAAACAGATGCAAGATTTCATAGGTGCATCATTTATCGACACTGATACTGCTGTAAATAACTTGAGTTCTATTTTATTAGACTGTGCAAAACAGTCTGCTAAATTGATAACAAAACCACTAAGCAGTAAAACTATAAAACCTAAGGCCAAACCCTGGACATCTGAAAACTGTAAAGATCTATATAATTCTGTTAAAAACTATCAAAAACTTGTTGGAAAATATCCTGAAAATGCTGAATACAGGAAGAAATTTTATTCATTAAGGTCAAAATTAAGGCGTCTAAATAAATATGAGGAGAAACTGTACAAAAAGAAAATATGTACAGAGTTAGCAGACACAGATGATAAGAACCCAAAATCTTTTTGGAATATCTTAAATAAACTGGATAGAAAATCCAAATCAGAAAATATAAAACTTCCATGTGAATCTTTTGTTAATTTCTATAAAAGACTCAATAAAAAGGATGATAACAATAACCAATTTCAAAAAAACATTATTAATAATTTAAAAAATTTATTTCAAAACTTGAAGTCTGAAACAAGTTCAACAAAATATGATGAGGAAATATCACTGGATGAGATAAGGGAGGCTATTACCTCTCTTCGCAATGGGAAGTCCTCATCCTCTGATATGATTTCAAATGAAATGCTAAAGAATGGTGTTCCAGTCCTGTTAAAACCACTTCATAAACTTTTTAATATTGTCTTAAAAAGTGGCACATTTCCAAAAATATGGAATGAAAGCCACTTAGTACTTATCCATAAAAAGGGGGACAAGTTTGACCCCGGAAACTATAGAGGTATCTCCATTACTTCAAATTTAGGCAAACTGTTTAACAAAATAATATTAGGCAGGGTTTTAAAATTTATCGATGATAATCAACTTATTAGCAACCATCAAATTGGGTTCAAAGAGAACCACCGAACATCTGATCATATTTTTACATTAAAATCAATTATCGATACAAAAAAACTTAAGCATAAAAAAGTTTTTGCTGCTTTCATTGATTTGCGGAAAGCATTTGACACTGTTTGGAGAACAGGTCTTTTTTATAAGATTCTTCAGAAAAATTTTCCTCCTAAAATTTCTAGGATTCTTATTTCAATGTATACTGATACATTATATCGAATAAAATTTGGAAACGGTTTAAGTCAAAGCTGTATATCTGAACGTGGGGTTAAGCAAGGAGATGTGCTGAGCCCTATTCTGTTTAATTTCTTTATAAATGATTTGGTTAATCATTTAAATCAGCCCAATACTGATCCAGTGGTCATTGGTAACTCCTCTTTTAATATACTCCTATATGCTGATGACATTGTTTTATTGTCAGAAAGTGATTTAGGTTTACAAAATTGTCTGAATAATTTAGAGTCCTACTGCAAATCATGGAAACTTGAAGTAAATACAGAAAAATCAAAAGTATTAGTATTTAACTCAAATGGTAAAACATTCAAAAATGCATTCAATTTTAATAATTCTGTTATTGAGACTGTAACTGAATATACTTATTTGGGAATATCTATGAAATATAATGGTAATTTTAATGCTGCAATCGATATTTTAATCGATAAAGCAAGGAAAGCATATTTTAAGATTAAAAAATGTGTTGGTCTCAATAATCCCTGTAGACTCCTAGAAAAACTATTTGACTCTCTTGTTTCTCCTATTTTACTTTATTGTTGTGAAATTTGGGGCATAGATTTTTCTCTTAAAAATGATACATCAAATTTTATTGAAAAGTTCCATATCAAATTCATTAAAGAAATTCTTGGAGTTCATTGTAAAACTTCTAATGATGCGTGTCGAGCAAAATTAGCTAGATTACCCATCACAAGTAAAATAAGCTCTGCAATTTTAGGATTTTATAATCATTTAATTAATAATATAAACAGTCTAGCATACGACATTTATAACCTCACAAAAAATACAAACCCATGGATCAAGAAAGTCCACAATATTTTAAACTCACTGGGTTTTAGTTATTTGAACAGTAATAATTTTATGCTCAAAGCAAATTTAAATCAAGTCAAGCAAAGAATTAAAGATACGTGCCAACAAACACAAAATTCAAATTTAAAGAATAATGCCAAACTAAATTTCTTTATGGGAGTCTACGAAAGTGGGGAGAGACCAGCTTATGTTGATAAACTGACCAATGTATTGGATAGGGCCATGATTTGCAGACTTAGGACAAGCTCTCATCAGTTAATGATTGAAAAAGGGAGACATCTTCAAATACCTTTAGAACAAAGAATATGTCCAATATGTAATATCTCTGTTGAAGATGAATTTCATTTTCTTTTTTATTGCAATTTTTATAAGACACAGAGAGATGATTTTAGTAACAAAATAAGTTCCATATACAAACAATACAAATTTATGAGCAACAATGAAAAAGTAAAACTTCTACTCAATAACAAGTTTTCATTTGTACTGAAGATGTCTTCCAACTTTATAACAAACTGTTTAGAAATAAGAAACCACAAATTAATATAAAACCAATATATATTTACATTGTAAATTGTCTAAATTTCATCATCATTGTGTTTATTATACTTTATTATATATATACTTCTATTATCCATTGTGCCTAAACCAATTATTGTAATTGAGTTCGAGCAATAAATAAATTGAATTGAATTGAATTGAATATTCCTCAACAAAGCACAAAAACTAGACCCACAATAAAAATCAAATCGATCAAAGTTCAATTCCACTAGAGAGAACCTTAGAAAGCCACATTTGTTATTCAGACTTACAGGGTTAGTTATCTTGATCTCTGGCACTTCTTCAATGACACCACTCATTGTGTTCAGGACTTGTTTAACCTCTCGTACCAGCTCATCCATCTTGGCTTCGAACGGATATTTACCGCTGAAATCGTAGAAAAGTTTAGCACCAATTATTAACCCCAACCAACCGTCGCCTTGGTAACCCTTCTCCATCCGTAATGGTATGATCTTCTTCTTTAGTTGGTAGGCATATTCTGCTTCTGAAATATCAAAGTCAACATGTGTAAACAGAAAACAAATTATGAAGGAATGTGTTAATTGGACACTGGTACCCTGAAATAGGACCCAAAACAGGATTAAAAGTAGCAGAGGTACCAATGGGGCATCTGAATGTCAAAAGTCCAAAATGGCAGAGACAAAACCAGTAAACAACAACAATGAACAGGACAATGAAACAGAAACAAAAAAACATTCAGAAATGCAAACTCAAGTAGTAACGAGAGTATACTCAACATAAATCATTTATCAACCAATGTGGTTGATGTGGTCCTTGTCAGTTGACAGAAATAGACTATAAAAATTCTTTAAAGCAACCAAATAAGGGGACATTAAGTATTCTCCCATTATAGGCAACAAAACATCAATACTTGGGGTTTTGCATACCCCTCTCTTGAAGTGAGTTGAGCTTAAAAAGTAAAGACATGGTACTTTAAAATTCATTTTCTGAAATATGTAAAAACACATACTTTGTACACTAAGGGTTGTTGCAATATCTTCCTCATTCTGAATTTGTAACAATCAAAAGTTTAACCAATGACAAACTTTTACATAACTAGCATGTGAGAAATTCTTATTTTTTATCTAATGTCATGTCACACACCTGTTGCTTGTTACGATCTAAAATTGTCCAATCACAAACTTGATTTAATTAGAGAGTCCTTACAATTGGATGATACCTTAGTTCATTCAAAGGTAGCATGTGTAAAAATAATTTTGAATATGATTGGATGTAGTGAGCGACGTGGCTTACATAGGGAAGATATCATTAAAACGACTCTAGTATGAAAACATACCTGCACGACAGTTGTCGCTGTTTTTATATTTGTTTGAATAGCACACAAGAACAATATCCGCCTTTTCCACCGCATTTGCCATCGCCTGAAGAGTTGACCCGTGAAGGTCATCGACATCCATCCAAACTCTTATTCCATTGTTTCGAAGATTTAAACAAATGTCCTTGATGATGTTTTGGTTACCCCAATTATAGCTCAGCATCACATGGGTTTCTCTCAAATCTCCTCTGGGGGTTTTGAGTTTGTCAAAGTCTTCAGCTGAAATAACAACAAAATAACCCATTAAATAGATTTTATTTAAAGGATTCTTTGTCAGTAACAAATTTTGTGATAAAGATTAAAAAGAATATGTCAAAGAGACATAAGCCACTACCTTGAATAATGAAAAATTTATAATATCAACATGAATGTACACAAGTGGAAAAAAGGACAACCAGACACTAACACTTTCAAAGGTGAAGGATAAAAATAATGACAGGTATTTATTTCGGATTCCAAGTGGACATTCATATTTTAGTTCTTTTAAGTCTGAAAAATTGTAATGCATGAATGATTGGCCTTTTAACTAGAATTCTATTTTCTTGCTTCTAATGAATGGGACAGATGTGAAAATTTAAATTTAGCAAAGATACACAAGTATTTAATAAATAACAATTATGTATTGCATCAAAAGGATTTTAAAGAACTATACAATTATATGAGTAGTATTTTTGGCAAATACCATATAGTTCTTTTCTTCCACTGAATATTCTTTATATCAAATCAAAAACATAAATTGATGTATGATGTATCAGTGCAACTTGCTTATAAATAGTAATTTATTAATAGAATTTTTTTTGAATTTCAGGAAAAAAATATATCCACTGCAATAAATTGGCGGGTAATAAAATCCAGATATATATTGAATATGCCAAAAAATACTATGTCTGTTTACAAATCAAAACACAGCATTATTAAATAAGGTAAAATTACTTTAACTTGATAGTTAAAACTTTGAAAAATTGTTCTAGCTAGTTGGTAATATGAAAGAAAATGACTACAGTTATAAATAAATTAAAAAACTGCAGCTTTCACCAAAGCATTACAACACTATTATAAAACCCCCAGCCTTTAATATTGAAAATAAAAACAAAAACAAAAAACAAATAACAACAACCAAATAAATGTGGAGCTATCTTCCCTGAAATTTCCTCCACATGATGTTACACTTCTTTTATGTATAAAACTTCATCAAAATCCCTCCAGTGGTATAAGAGGTTTTGGGCTTACGAGGTTTCATATTGAACCCTTTATATATGTTAAAACATACATGTAGATGTGGCCAAAGCAACAAAAGTCACAATTATATGAATTATATCTATAATAACAAAAAGTGTGAAAGGTTGTGATGATGTAACATAACCATTTAAATAGCTTTTGGCTGGTCAGTTTCAGCAAGACAACCATTGCTAAAGCAGCATCTATTCAATAAAGCAATTATACAGGCTAAACATCCTTAGGTCAAATGATCTCCCTTGAATGATATTTGGCAGCAATAACCAAAATTTTTCATGAAAGTATCCATTTGGTGTACTTTCTTCATATAAAGTTTCACCAAAACCCAACAAGTAATTAAGGATTTCTACATTTGAGATATGTGTACAGACTGAGAGAGACAGACCTGATGATTCCTTTATAAAATTCTTAAAACTAACATACAGACCAAAACATCTAATAAATGGTTTATTTCTACAATTGGATTAGAGCACTACTCCCTATGGAATTATAAGAAACAAATATAAAATATATTTAGCAAGCAAACACAACACAAGTAAATGAATACTTACTTATAGCTTCAGTAACTAGAAGCCAACAATGAAAGAGAAAAGAGAGTAAGGTCTAAGTTTTAAAGTTTGTCAATAGAATTTCCTTGAAATTTTCAAAAGATCTAGTTCAAACATAATAATTTTAATATTTATTTAGAAAATAAGCTCAACTTTCAATGCTTGACTTAAAGCTTTTCCAGCAAAACTAAAAAAGATTTTTTTGTTCTATCTTGTTACATGCTACATATGTATTGAATGAAAAATAGGCATTAGACTACTAGTTCTTTATAAAAATAAGATTTTGAAAAAAATCTGACTTATTTCTCAATACAAATTATCTCCCCTTAGAAAAGTACAAAACAAAAAATAAAAACATTTTTTACTGCATATTTTGGCAAAATATATGTTTTACAATAGTACATGTATCTATAATAAGTTCAGCTTAAATTTCATAAAAATGCTCAGAAATAAAAGGAGCAGTCTTAAATAAAATCACTTTGTTTTGGTCAGCATACGTTCAACTGTAAACTTTTTTTAAGTACATGACTGTATAAAAACTCAAAAAGGGCAGCATCAATAACCAATTTTAAATCACTTTCATTCATTATAACTGTGATTTACTGATAGAGACAAAGTGGGAATTGCTTGATGTTAATTCTACAGAATTTTATATTGTTGGAAACTTAAACATGTTCTTTTTTGTTCTAGAGTCTACCCATGAACACGCAATTGTTTGCTTTTTTTTTGTCCAACACATCAAATTGGATTAACTGTAAACTGGGAAATTTTTACAGCAGTTCTATTTTAGCTATTTTACATTGAAATTGCAACAGCCAAAACAAAAGATGTCTGAAAATTTTATGTTTTAGAGAATGCAAACCTACTCCTTTGATCTTTTAGGTAACTTACCAACAGATTTGTAGCGCTCTGACGTCTTTAGGATATCTTTCATGGTAAAGAGGGCATTTTTACAGATTCTCCTGACCTCATTGTTCTCTGCCGTCTTGGAGAGATTGATTAGTGTATCAATAACTCCCGTTTCTTGGTCCCGGACCATATCTGCCTGGTTCTCCTTGTCGAAAGACAGGGTCCAAATGGTTTCTACAGCCTCTGTAATATAACAGATTAATTGATTGATTTATAGGTTTTAATTGGTTGAGATAAAATTCAGTGCTAGCCTAAGGGAAATGTATTGCTACTATGTATTGAAACTTATTGAGGAGGAAAATGAATGATAATTTCCCAATACCTCGAAACCAGGCACAGACAAGTCTTTCAAAGATACAGTGAAGCTTGGCTTTATAAAACTTTTTAAACTAAAACTGGGTTTAAACCAAATGTGTATTGGTGGTATCCCAAAAAATTAATGGCACACAATCACCAGTGGGAAATTTTACAGGAATATAGCCCATATTGTAAGAAAATTAAGGATTCATAAAAAAATTCTTAGAAAACACTTAATTAGGGACTAAACTTTTTAATGTGTTACAGTAAAACCTCAAGTTTAAATTATAAACAAAACGTGGAGGTAATCTGTGGTTGATTTAGAAATTTCCAAAAAAAAGGGGGGGGGGCACTGACTGGCTAGGGACTGAGAAGGGGCACTTTGGTCATGCTTCAATGATTTCCTATATTTCCAACTAAATTTTTCTGCCAAAAGGGATGCCTCTGCACCCCTGCCCCTCTGAATCAGCCCTGGAAATATCCCATACCTTTCTGTTCATCTTCGGAGTGAAAATTGTTTGCTAATTCCACTAACAGGGGCACCGCTCCATGAGTATACACCATCCTCTTATTGTTGTCATTCTTAGATGCCATCCGTAAAGCTAAAATATAATTATTGGTTACATTTAAACTGACGAACAAAATTACCCAACACACTGTAAAGAAAAGACAAAAGAAGACAAAGACATATCTAACAATTCTCTCATAAATAGTATTTCTATCAAGAATTTTTTATTTTGTTATTGAATTTGTGTTCAATATACGTGCAATAAGTGCAATGAAAATAAATTAAGCGAAATGCTCATTTTGAGAAAACATGAAAAATTTGAAACGAATTATAAATGATACCATATAGATTACTTTGATTTTTCAATTACATGAAGAAAATATCAAATTAAAATAAAATCTTATAAAAATCAAACATTAATCAAAAGATGTTAATTAAGCCAAAGCATCAACCATATTTTAATTAATACAAATTTTGATTTAAACAGGGGACATAATTCATGTGAAAACTAATACATGTAATATGTGTGTTATATTTACTTCTAGCAATTTCACGGACTGTCCATCCATTAAACCGTCTTATCTTCTTATCCATGGCTTTTCTAAGACACTTTAAACAGAACTGAATGAGTTCCGCCTTGCTGTGTAAAATCTGGCTTTCTTTTTCATCAACGATGTTTGCAAGTATGGAGAGTGTCACAAATTTAATGATATCTGCATGACTGTCTAACAGGGGTGCAATGGTTTTGACGATCCCAAGTTTTCGTAGTTTGACAGTGCACTCGTCAAGTTGGCTCAGATTATTAAATAACCCAAGGGCAACTCGTAATAAAATCCTGTCGTTTTCCTGAAATAAAACACATTAAAACTTACAGATAAATCTTTTTTTTTTATAAACTAATTAAAAGAAACTTTAAAAATTCTAAAGGAAAATTTTTTGTTAAAGTTTTAGATAAATTGCACTTCTGTCTTATTTTTATCACAACTTCAACAGAATAGTGTCATTGAAACATTGGTATAATGAGAAATTCTCCGAGTTCACAAGACAAGCTTTGAATAATGTGTAGGTATGTAGGATATAAACATACCTTTAATTCCCCCATAGTTTCAAATTCAACCCAAATACCAAGCTTTCTAATCAGGGTATCAATCAATTCTGACTGATCAAGAATTCTCTCCCCTAGTTCTGGAACCAGTTTGTCTGTCAGATTCTGCAAAAAAGCCAACATGTTTCTCAGAGGCTTAAAAAATCCACCAACAGGCTTCCCCGATTCTCCACGGTAACCACGCTCCAACAACTCTTTTGACAGTCTACAAAACTCCTCAATGATTTTATGCTCAGATTCTAATAAAATATCAATGAGTTCCTTATAATACACATGCCTCCTTTTCAACCCATACTTTTTCATGCTGAAATATGAGTTATAAATTGCTAAAATATCACCTCTGAGTTCGTCTGAATATTGACCATCTTCAGCTCTATCATTTTTATGTTGGGCAAATTTTTCAAGGTTGACCTTAACCTTTTCTAACTTTTCAGCCTTGTCCTTGAGGTAAGTCTCCTCTGGGGTCACATCAGGAACTTCCTCAGGTATGGCTTCCTCTTCATCTTTTTTTTGGTCCAAAGTGGACTGTTTGTCAATTTTTTTCTCTTCCGGGTGGATATCCGTGTTTTCTAAGTATGGTTCATTCTTATGTACCCACTGATCTAAATGAGCCATTTCACCGCCTCCTTTTTCTTTTCCCTCCATTTCTGTTTTATCATTCAAATCTGATACTTTGTTCTTCACTGGATGAAAACCTGACACAACCTTGATTGCAGGTTTCGGCTGTTGACTTTTTGAATCCAGGGTCACAGTTCTACTTGGAAACGTAGAAGAAAGAGGCCTTCTTACAACACTCTTTCCATTTCTGAAAAAGTCTTGTACATCAAAATCTATTATAGTCAATATGTCAGAATCTGAAAATTTCTTATTCAACGTTTGTTTACGTCGTGCACTCTGTTGCTTGGTAACCACTAGTCCTTGTAGTTGTCTGTTAGAAGAAAGAGCTGATGGTTGAGAACCCATTCATACATTGCTTCTGAAAGTTAAAAAAAAATATGGTAATGATTTTTTTAGATTAACTGTTAGCTGCCTTTGTTTCAATTTTGAGAAAATCTATAACAAAAATTAATGACTCCATGGCAACAAGTCACTGGGTGTGTTGCAATAACAGCTACCCAAGTTCACTTTGTTTTTATGGGATAGACTATAAGAAATGTGGAATAAGTGAATGAGACACAACCAACATCTTTAAATGGCAATTCAAAAAATCACAATAGAAATCAGCCATCAGTCTTCAACATGACCAGAGGTCACTGCTCGCTGTCTTGCATTGGCCCAAGACTTAAAATACAATACATAAGATTCAAACAAATCCCTAGATTATCAAAGAAAGACCCATTTATGGACATAAAACAAAAAAACAGATAGTAGACAAGGACAAACAAAAGCTTTGACAAGGATTCCTGTGCACCTATTATCATATTAATATAAAAGTGAATATTATAGTTATGATGGAAGAAATGTCAATATTTTAGTTGTACAATGGGCTGCATTTTCCTTCAAAGTCTGGTAAATCACGCTTGTTTTCCTGAACTTTCAGCATCATTTTAACGCTTTTTGCATTGAAAATTTCGAACGTCATCAAGCGCATATCTGACCTACGAGGAAAACTAGTTTGTTTTAGTTTCAAACAAACAAAAATTGAAAAAAAATAATTGTACATTCGGGAGCATCACAGGTTTCATCTGCCTCATATTATAAAAGTGAACATTACAATATTCATAATGATAAGAACAATAAAATCAATCAGCTTTATCATTCAATGCAATGCAAAAGTTAATTGTTTTTTCCCTAAACATCTAAATATGTGATTGTAGAAATTTCCTTTTTTTTGTTTTGAACAGACTTTTGTTTGGTACATTATGAAAGGTTGTGGGTAAATCATTTAAAATTGAACCAGAATATAAGAATGATTGCTCGTACATCTCAATTTTAGGTCTTGGAACAATCATTTTTTTCATTGAGTCATTATTTCATAAAAGGTATGGGTTATCAGAAAAATTAAATCATCCTCATGTATCCTTAATCTTATTTATGTATGTATACAAGGAATTAGATAGATAGAGATCTATCTAATTCCTTGATGTATATAATACGCTCCCGAAGGGAGCATTAATGGTAGAAATGTCAGTATTTTAGTTGTACTTTGAGCTAAATTTTCCTTCAACGTCCGGTTTAGCACACGCTTGTTTTCCCGAACTTTCTGCGTCTTTTTAACATTTTCATCTTTGAATGTTTGTTTTAGACGTCATTAAATGCTCGATCACGTAACCCACAAGAAAAGCTAGTTTGTTTTTATTTTCGAACAAACCAAAAAAGAATTAATCGAAACTTCGGGAGCGTAACAGGTTACCTGCCTCATATCAAAATCTACACTTAGTACAGGATATTTTTGGTATAATAATCAGGTTAAGTACAAGTGCAAAACGAGCTAGGTTGATCAATCGAGCTAGGTAAGCTCGATCGAGCTTAAAAATATTATCTCCCTTTGCTGTTTTTGACTAAAAATTGCATAACTTTTTTCAATCATCCCTGTGCATCATGAAATTGTAGATTCTCTTTTCAAAGATACTGTTTGTCAATATGCAACCATAATTTTTCATTTTTACCGTGGAAATTATTTTTGTGAAAGTTAGAATTTTTGCATTAAGTTCAATGCAATTTGGTTTTAGAAAAGTCGACGGTAAAACATTGATATTTTGATGTTTCTTTGTCCTGGTATGTTAACTTAAAGTTAATAGAAAGTTTCATCTTGCACTGACCCAAATTAAATTGGATATAGATCTATTTGTCAAAAACAGCAAAGGGAGATAACAATTTAAAGCTCGATCGAGCTTACCTAGCTCGATTGATCTACCTAGCTTGTTTTGCACTTGTACCTAACCTGATAATAAATACAATTTTTTCAAGTTTTTATGATGTATCACTGTCTGAAGGAGTCATAATTTGTGGCTAAGTGTCTTTCAAATAACATGTGTTACTGAATATAGTCATACTTTACATTAAAATAAGATAAAAGGTTATGTTCTCAAAACTGCAAGTGCTTGGAAACTCGTCAACAAACAAATTTCAAGTCAATCCACAACTGTTCCATGTAGCATAATTTTTTATGTCACAAAACGCAAAAGTGAATTGGATGCAATATCAGAAGTTAAGTCCCTTTACCCGCGAAATGCTTGCAAATCAACACACATGTAAGATTTTTTTTAATAGAAAACTTTTAGGTAAATTTGTTTACCATTTAAAAATATTTTTATGTAGACCTTCAAAGATATCCACTATTGACTAAGTTTTCATTGAAATTTTGATAATTTTTCTGCTTCACCAGTTCAAATTCAATAATATTGTATGTCCCAGACATTTTGTATCCTAGATATGCAAGGCACAGTTCTGGTCCCTGTGCTATTCTTGACTTATTTTATGATAAAAGGTGCAACATAAGGTGGGGTGCAGCCTTATGTGCCAGAAAGCATGATCCACGCCACCATCTGGAATCACTAGGGATCCAACCTGGCCATCTTGGTTACAAGCCAGCGCATTAACAAATGAGCTCAAGATTTAACCTCTAGCAGTAGATAACTAGAGCGGCTTTATATTACCTACTGAGAACACAGGTGTATAAACTGTCCTGTTACACTTAATAAAATCCTGTGAATTTTATTGCCAAAATTCCCTGGATTTGTAACATAAAATAGACTGTCCGCTGTGAAATATTGTCTTGAGTGGCATTCACTCCTATGATGAAGTCCAAGGACGGAATAAAACGCTAAAGAGATATGAAATTTTGTCCTCTAGATTTTACAGTGTTAAGTATGGCAGGCTGGACAAAATTTCATTGGACTCTATTTTGCTTTACAGATTAATAAATATTAAAAAAAATCAAATGATATGTGGAAACTATATAGATACTTGTAACATTCTGAAAAATTGTTATAAGATTTTAAAAGGTCAATGTTTTGCAGGGATGAAATAACGTACCCCCTTTACAGAATGTGATGTCATTTCCCGTTTCAGCAGACAGCAAACAAAATGTCAACATATTATATTTTGGCAAGTTCTGGGAGATTTTCTATATATATGAACATGATGAAAGTATAATGTATTTGTATTTAGTTCTAAGTATTATAGCATCAGAAGATTGATAAAGAAACCTGACAGAAAATGACGACTGACACAGGATTGAGGACCCCCTGCAGGAATGAATACTTCTGACTGTAAAGCCCTTGAGAGCCACCTTGAATATCATTTAAATGTCATAATACAACCTGTCCGATTTAACAATGGACTTTTGATTGTAGTGGAAAGATGGTGTTTTTACTCATAGTTTAAATCCAAGAGAGTTTATTGAGTTGATAGGTTGATTACTAAAATACTTTTAAAAATCATGTGGTTTTCAATAAAGGCATTTCTTTGACCAGCTGGTCGTGAAAACATTAAATCTGATTGGATATTGAAGAATGGTCTGACTGACGTTGCAAGCAGTTCCATATAATTGGGTTTTTCTACTGTTACGATTTGCAGTTTTTGTTACCAATTGGCTTGTTTATGATTACATAAATTTTCATTGTTGTGTTTGCACACTTCACTTTACGCTTAACAATCGAAAGTCCATAGTTAAATTGGACAGGTTGTATGCATGTTTTTTACCTTGTAGTTTCTTCTGTTTATTACAGATTGAGATAATTGTTACAAGATGGAAGACCATAGTTACTGTACAACTCCAGTAAGTACAGACCTAAAGTACTGTACAGCTCCAGTAAGTACAGACCTTAAGCAAATTAAACTGGATCAGTATAAAGGTTACTCTACAGCTCCAGTAAGTACAGACCTTAAGCTAATTAAACTGGATCAGTATAAAGGTTACTGTAGAGCTCCAGTAAGTACAGACCTTAAGCTAATTAAACTGGATCAGTATAAAGGTTACTGTAGAGCTCCAGTAAGTACAGACCTTAAGCAAATTAAACTGGATCAGTATAAAGGTTACTGTACAGCTCCAGTAAGTACAGACCTTAAGCAAATTAAACTGGATCAGTATAAAGGTTACTGTACAGCTCCAGTAAGTACAGACCTTAAGTAAATTAAACTGGATCAGTATAAAGGTTACTGTAGAGCTCCAGTAAGTACAGACCTTAAGCAAATTAAACTGGATCAGTATAAAGGCTACTGTAGAGCTCCAGTAAGTACAGACCTTAAGTAAATTAAACTGGATCAGTATAAAGGTTACTGTACAACTCCAGTAAGTACAGACCTTAAGTAAATTAAACTGGATCAGTATAAAGGTTACTGTAGAGCTCCAGTAAGTACAGATCTTAAGTAAATTAAACTGGATCAGTATAAAGGTTACTGTAGAGCTCCAGTAAGTACAGACCTTAAGCAAATTAAACTGGATCAGTATAAAGGCTACTGTAGAGCTCCAGTAAGTACAGACCTTAAGCAAATTAAACTGGATCAGTATAAAGGTTACTCTACAGCTCCAGTAAGTACAGACCTTAAGCTAATTAAACTGGATCAGTATAAAGGTTACTGTACAACTCCAGTAAGTACAGACCTTAAGCAAATTAAACTGGATCAGTATAAAGGTTACTGTATAGCTCCAGTAAGTACAGACCTTAAGTAAATTAAACTGGATCAGTATAAAGGTTACTGTAGAGCTCCAGTAAGTACAGACCTTAAGTAAATTAAACTGGATCAGTATAAAGGTTACTGTACAACTCAAGTAAGTACAGACCTTAAGCTAATTAAACTGGATCAGTATAAAGGTTACTGTACAGCTCCAGTAAGTACAGACCTTAAGCTAATTAAACTGGATCAGTATAAAGGTTACTGTAGAGCTCCAGTAAGTACAGACCTTAAGTAAATTAAACTGGATCAGTATAAAGGTTACTGTACAGCTCCAGTAAGTACAGACCTTAAGCAAATTAAACTGGATCAGTATAAAGGTTACTGTAGAGCTCCAGTAAGTACAGACCTTAAGTAAATTAAACTGGATCAGTATAAAGGTTACTGTACAGCTCCAGTAAGTACAGACCTTAAGCTCATTAAACTGGATCAGTATAAAGGATACTGTACAACTCCAGTAAGTACAGACCTTAAGTAAATTAAACTGGATCAGTATAAAGGTTACTGTACAGCTCCAGTAAGTACAGACCTTAAGCAAATTAAACTGGATCAGTATAAAGGTTACTGTAGAGCTCCAGTAAGTACAGACCTTAAGTAAATTAAACTGGATCAGTATAAAGGTTACTGTATAGCTCCAGTAAGTACAGACCTTAAGCTAATTAAACTGGATCAGTATAAAGGTTACTGTACAACTCAAGTAAGTACAGACCTTAAGCAAATTAAACTGGATCAGTATAAAGGTTACTGTATAGCTCCAGTAAGTACAGACCTTAAGTAAATTAAACTGGATCAGTATAAAGGTTACTGTAGAGCTCCAGTAAGTACAGACCTTAAGCTAATTAAACTGGATCAGTATAAAGGTTACTGTACAGCTCCAGTAATTACAGACCTTAAGCTTATTAAACTGGATCAGTATAAAGGTTACTGTACAGCTCCAGTAAGTACAGACCTTAAGTAAATTAAACTGGATCAGTATAAAGGTTACTGTACAACTCAAGTAAGTACAGACCTTAAGCTAATTAAACTGGATCAGTATAAAGGTTACTGTACAGCTCCAGTAAGTACAGACCTTAAGCAAATTAAACTGGATCAGTATAAAGGTTACTGTAGAGCTCCAGTAAGTACAGACCTTAAGTAAATTAAACTGGATCAGTATAAAGGTTACTGTACAACTCAAGTAAGTACAGGCCTTAAGTAAATTAAACTGGATCAGTATAAAGGTTACTGTACAGCTCCAGTAAGTACAGACCTTAAGCAAATTAAACTGGATCAGTATAAAGGTTACTGTACAGCTCCAGTAAGTACAGATCTTAAGCTAATTAAACTGGATCAGTATAAAGGTTACTGTACAACTCCAGTAAGTACAGACCTTAAGCAAATTAAACTGGATCAGTATAAAGGCTGCTGTATAGCTCCAGTAAGTACAGACCTTAAGTAAATTAAACTGGATCAGTATAAAGGTTACTGTACAGCTCCAGTAAGTACAGACCTTAAGCAAATTAAACTGGATCAGTATAAAGGTTACTGTAGAGCTCCAGTAAGTACAGACCTTAAGTAAATTAAACTGGATCAGTATAAAGGTTACTGTACAGCTCCAGTAAGTACAGACCTTAAGCTCATTAAACTGGATCAGTATAAAGGATACTGTACAACTCCAGTAAGTACAGACCTTAAGTAAATTAAACTGGATCAGTATAAAGGTTACTGTACAGCTCCAGTAAGTACAGACCTTAAGCAAATTAAACTGGATCAGTATAAAGGTTACTGTAGAGCTCCAGTAAGTACAGACCTTAAGTAAATTAAACTGGATCAGTATAAAGGTTACTGTATAGCTCCAGTAAGTACAGACCTTAAGCTAATTAAACTGGATCAGTATAAAGGTTACTGTACAACTCAAGTAAGTACAGACCTTAAGCAAATTAAACTGGATCAGTATAAAGGTTACTGTATAGCTCCAGTAAGTACAGACCTTAAGTAAATTAAACTGGATCAGTATAAAGGTTACTGTAGAGCTCCAGTAAGTACAGACCTTAAGCTAATTAAACTGGATCAGTATAAAGGTTACTGTACAGCTCCAGTAATTACAGACCTTAAGCTTATTAAACTGGATCAGTATAAAGGTTACTGTACAGCTCCAGTAAGTACAGGCCTTAAGCAAATTAAACTGGATCAGTATAAAGGTTACTGTACAACTCAAGTAAGTACAGACCTTCAACAAATTAAACTGGATCAGTATAAAGGTTACTGTAGAGCTCCAGTAAGTACAGACCTTAAGCAAATTAAACTGGATCATTATAAAGGTTACTGTACAGCTCCAGTAAGTACAGACCTTAAGCAAATTAAACTGGATCAGTATAAAGGCTACTGTAGAGCTCCAGTAAGTACAGACCTTAAGCAAATTAAACTGGATCAGTATAAAGGTTACTGTACAACTCAAGTAAGTACAGACCTTAAGCAAATTAAACTGGATCAGTATAAAGGTTACTGTACAACTCAAGTAAGTACAGACCTTAAGCAAATTAAACTGGATCAGTATAAAGGTTACTGTACAACTCCAGTAAGTACAGACCTTAAGCTAATTAAACTGGATCAGTATAAAGGTTACTGTACAACTCAAGTAAGTACAGACCTTAAGCTAATTAAACTGGATCAGTATAAAGGTTACTGTACAACTCCAGTAAGTACAGACCTTAAGCAAATTAAACTGGATCAGTATAAAGGTTACTGTACAGCTCCAGTAAGTACAGACCTTAAGCAAATTAAACTGGATCAGTATAAAGGCTACTGTAGAGCTCCAGTAAGTACAGACCTTAAGCAAATTAAACTGGATCAGTATAAAGGTTACTGTACAACTCAAGTAAGTACAGACCTTAAGCAAATTAAACTGGATCAGTATAAAGGTTACTGTACAACTCAAGTAAGTACAGACCTTAAGCAAATTAAACTGGATCAGTATAAAGGTTACTGTACAACTCCAGTAAGTACAGACCTTAAGCTAATTAAACTGGATCAGTATAAAGGTTACTGTACAACTCAAGTAAGTACAGACCTTAAGCTAATTAAACTGGATCAGTATAAAGGTTACTGTACAACTCAAGTAAGTACAGACCTTCAACAAATTAAACTGGATCAGTATAAAGGTTACTGTAGAGCTCCAGTAAGTACAGACCTTAAGCAAATTAAACTGGATCAGTATAAAGGTTACTGTAGAGCTCCAGTAAGTACAGACCTTAAGTAAATTAAACTGGATCAGTATAAAGGTTACTGTACAGCTCCAGTAAGTACAGACCTTAAGCTAATTAAACTGGATCAGTATAAAGGTTACTGTAGAGCTCCAGTAAGTACAGGCCTTAAGCAAATTAAACTGGATCAGTATAAAGGTTACTGTACAGCTCCAGTAAGTACAGACCTTAAGCAAATTAAACTGGATCAGTATAAAGGCTACTGTAGAGCTCCAGTAAGTACAGACCTTAAGCAAATTAAACTGGATCAGTATAAAGGTTACTGTACAACTCAAGTAAGTACAGACCTTAAGCAAATTAAACTGGATCAGTATAAAGGCTACTGTACAGCTCCAGTAAGTACAGACCTTAAGCAAATTAAACTGGATCAGTATAAAGGCTACTGTAGAGCTCCAGTAAGTACAGACCTTAAGTAAATTAAACTGGATCAGTATAAAGGTTACTGTACAACTCAAGTAAGTACAGACCTTAAGCTAATTAAACTGGATCAGTATAAAGGTTACTGTAGAGCTCCAGTAAGTACAGACCTTAAGCAAATTAAACTGGATCAGTGTAAAGGTTACTGTACAGCTCCAGTAAGTACAGACCTTAAGCAAATTAAACTGGATCAGTATAAAGGTTACTGTACAGCTCCAGTAAGTACAGGCCTTAAGCAAATTAAACTGGATCAGTATAAAGGTTACTGTACAACTCCAGTAAGTACAGACCTTAAGCAAATTAAACTGGATCAGTATAAAGGTTACTGTACTGCTCCTGTAAGTACAGACCTTAAGCAAATTAAACTGGATCAGTATAAAGGTTACTGTACAACTCAAGTAAGTACAGACCTTAAGCTAATTAAACTGGATTAGTATAAAGGTTACTGTAGAGCTCCAGTAAGTACAGACCTTAAGCAAATTAAACTGGATCAGTATAAAGGCTACTGTAGAGCTCCAGTAAGTACAGACCTTAAGCAAATTAAACTGGATCAGTATAAAGGTTACTGTACAACTCAAGTAAGTACAGACCTTAAGCAAATTAAACTGGATCAGTATAAAGGTTACTGTAGAGCTCCAGTAAGTACAGACCTTAAGCAAATTAAACTGGATCAGTATAAAGGTTTCTGTAGAGCTCCAGAGAGTACAGGCCTTAAGCAAATTAAACTGGATCAGTATAAAGGCTACTGTAGAGCTCCAGTAAGTACAGACCTTAAGCAAATTAAACTGGATCAGTATAAAGGCTACTGTAGAGCTCTGGTAAGTACAGACCTTAAGCAAATTAAACTGGATCAGTATAAAGGTTACTGTAGAGCTCCAGTAAGTACAGGCCTTAAGCAAATTAAACTGGATCAGTATAAAGGTTACTGTACAACTCCAGTAAGTACAGACCTTAAGCAAATTAAACTGGATCAGTATAAAGGTTACTGTAGAGCTCCAGTAAGTACAGACCTTAAGCTAATTAAACTGGATCAGTATAAAGGCTGCTGTACAGCTCCAGTAAGTACAGACCTTAAGCAAATTAAACTGGATCAGTATAAAGGTTACTGTAGAGCTCCAGTAAGTACAGACCTTAAGCAAATTAAACTGGATCAGTATAAAGGTTACTGTACAGCTCCAGTAAGTACAGACCTTAAACAAATTAAACTGGATCAGTATAAAGGCTACTGTAGAGCTCCAGTAAGTACAGACCTTAAGCAAATTAAACTGGATCAGTATAAAGGCTACTGTAGAGCTCCAGTAAGTACAGACCTTAAGCTAATTAAACTGGATCAGTATAAAGGTTACTGTACAGCTCCAGTAAGTACAGACCTTAAGCTAATTAAACTGGATCAGTATAAAGGTTACTGTACAACTCCAGTAAGTACAGACCTTAAGTAAATTAAACTGGATCAGTATAAAGGTTACTGTAGAGCTCCAGTAAGTACAGGCCTTAAGCAAATTAAACTGGATCAGTATAAAGGTTACTGCACAGCTCCAGTAAGTACAGACCTTAAGTAAATTAAACTGGATCAGTATAAAGGTTACTGTAGAGCTCCAGTAAGTACAGACCTTAAGCAAATTAAACTGGATCAGTATAAAGGCTGCTGTACAGCTCCAGTAAGTACAGACCTTAAGTAAATTAAACTGGATCAGTATAAAGGTTACTGTACAGCTCCAGTAAGTACAGACCTTAAGTAAATTAAACTGGATCAGTATAAAGGTTACTGTAGAGCTCCAGTAAGTACAGACCTTAAGTAAATTAAACTGGATCAGTATAAAGGTTACTGTACAACTCCAGTAAGTACAGACCTTAAGTAAATTAAACTGGATCAGTATAAAGGTTACTGTACAACTCCAGTAAGTACAGACCTTAAGCAAATTAAACTGGATCAGTATAAAGGTTACTGTACTGCTCCTGTAAGTACAGACCTTAAGCAAATTAAACTGGATCAGTATAAAGGTTACTGTACAACTCAAGTAAGTACAGACCTTAAGCTAATTAAACTGGATCAGTATAAAGGTTACTGTAGAGCTCCAGTAAGTACAGACCTTAAGTAAATTAAACTGGATCAGTATAAAGGTTACTGTACAACTCCAGTAAGTACAGACCTTAAGTAAATTAAACTGGATCAGTATAAAGGTTACTGTAGAGCTCCAGTAAGTACAGACCTTAAGCAAATTAAACTGGATCAGTATAAAGGTTACTGTACAGCTCCAGTAAGTACAGACCTTAAACAAATTAAACTGGATCAGTATAAAGGCTACTGTAGAGCTCCAGTAAGTACAGACCTTAAGCAAATTAAACTGGATCAGTATAAAGGCTACTGTAGAGCTCCAGTAAGTACAGACCTTAAGCTAATTAAACTGGATCAGTATAAAGGTTACTGTACAGCTCCAGTAAGTACAGACCTTAAGCTAATTAAACTGGATCAGTATAAAGGTTACTGTACAACTCCAGTAAGTACAGACCTTAAGTAAATTAAACTGGATCAGTATAAAGGTTACTGTAGAGCTCCAGTAAGTACAGGCCTTAAGCAAATTAAACTGGATCAGTATAAAGGCTGCTGTACAGCTCCAGTAAGTACAGACCTTAAGCAAATTAAACTGGATCAGTATAAAGGCTGCTGTACAGCTCCAGTAAGTACAGGCCTTAAGCAAATTAAACTGGATCAGTATAAAGGATACTGTACAACTCCAGTAAGTACAGACCTTAAGTAAATTAAACTGGATCAGTATAAAGGTTACTGTACAGCTCCAGTAAGTACAGACCTTAAGTAAATTAAACTGGATCAGTATAAAGGTTACTGTAGAGCTCCAGTAAGTACAGACCTTAAGTAAATTAAACTGGATCAGTATAAAGGTTACTGTACAACTCCAGTAAGTACAGACCTTAAGTAAATTAAACTGGATCAGTATAAAGGTTACTGTACAACTCAAGTAAGTACAGACCTTAAGCAAATTAAACTGGATCAGTATAAAGGTTACTGTACTGCTCCTGTAAGTACAGACCTTAAGCAAATTAAACTGGATCAGTATAAAGGTTACTGTACAACTCAAGTAAGTACAGACCTTAAGCTAATTAAACTGGATCAGTATAAAGGTTACTGTAGAGCTCCAGTAAGTACAGACCTTAAGCAAATTAAACTGGATCAGTATAAAGGCTACTGTAGAGCTCCAGTAAGTACAGACCTTAAGCAAATTAAACTGGATCAGTATAAAGGTTACTGTACAACTCAAGTAAGTACAGACCTTAAGCAAATTAAACTGGATCAGTATAAAGGTTACTGTACTGCTCCTGTAAGTACAGACCTTAAGCAAATTAAACTGGATCAGTATAAAGGTTACTGTACAACTCAAGTAAGTACAGACCTTAAGCTAATTAAACTGGATCAGTATAAAGGTTACTGTAGAGCTCCAGTAAGTACAGACCTTAAGCAAATTAAACTGGATCAGTATAAAGGCTACTGTAGAGCTCCAGTAAGTACAGACCTTAAGCAAATTTAACTGGATCAGTATAAAGGTTACTGTACAACTCAAGTAAGTACAGACCTTAAGCAAATTAAACTGGATCAGTATAAAGGTTACTGTAGAGCTCCAGTAAGTACAGACCTTAAGCAAATTAAACTGGATCAGTATAAAGGTTACTGTAGAGCTCCAGAGAGTACAGGCCTTAAGCAAATTAAACTGGATCAGTATAAAGGCTACTGTAGAGCTCCAGTAAGTACAGACCTTAAGCAAATTAAACTGGATCAGTATAAAGGCTACTGTAGAGCTCTGGTAAGTACAGACCTTAAGCAAATTAAACTGGATCAGTATAAAGGTTACTGTAGAGCTCCAGTAAGTACAGACCTTAAGCTAATTAAACTGGATCAGTATAAAGGCTGCTGTACAGCTCCAGTAAGTACAGACCTTAAGCAAATTAAACTGGATCAGTATAAAGGTTACTGTAGAGCTCCAGTAAGTACAGACCTTAAGCAAATTAAACTGGATCAGTATAAAGGTTACTGTACAGCTCCAGTAAGTACAGACCTTAAACAAATTAAACTGGATCAGTATAAAGGCTACTGTAGAGCTCCAGTAAGTACAGACCTTAAGCAAATTAAACTGGATCAGTATAAAGGCTACTGTAGAGCTCCAGTAAGTACAGACCTTAAGCTAATTAAACTGGATCAGTATAAAGGTTACTGTACAGCTCCAGTAAGTACAGACCTTAAGCTAATTAAACTGGATCAGTATAAAGGTTACTGTACAACTCCAGTAAGTACAGACCTTAAGTAAATTAAACTGGATCAGTATAAAGGTTACTGTAGAGCTCCAGTAAGTACAGGCCTTAAGCAAATTAAACTGGATCAGTATAAAGGCTGCTGTACAGCTCCAGTAAGTACAGACCTTAAGTAAATTAAACTGGATCAGTATAAAGGTTACTGTACAGCTCCAGTAAGTACAGACCTTAAGCTAATTAAACTGGATCAGTATAAAGGTTACTGTACAACTCCAGTAAGTACAGACCTTAAGTAAATTAAACTGGATCAGTATAAAGGTTACTGTAGAGCTCCAGTAAGTACAGACCTTAAGCAAATTAAACTGGATCAGTATAAAGGCTACTGTAGAGCTCCAGTAAGTACAGACCTTAAGTAAATTAAACTGGATCAGTATAAAGGTTACTGTACAACTCCAGTAAGTAGAGACCTTAAGTAAATTAAACTGGATCAGTATAAAGGTTACTGTAGAGCTCCAGTAAGTACAGATCTTAAGTAAATTAAACTGGATCAGTATAAAGGTTACTGTAGAGCTCCAGTAAGTACAGACCTTAAGCAAATTAAACTGGATCAGTATAAAGGTTACTGTAGAGCTCCAGTAAGTACAGACCTTAAGCAAATTAAACTGGATCAGTATAAAGGTTACTGTAGAGCTGTAGTAAGTACAGACCTTAAGCAAATTAAACTGGATCAGTATAAAGGTTACTGTAGAGCTCCAGTAAGTACAGACCTTAAGCAAATTAAACTGGATCAGTATAAAGGTTACTGTAGAGCTCCAGTAAGTACAGACCTTAAGCAAATTAAACTGGATCAGTATAAAGGTTACTGTAGAGCTCCAGTAAGTACAGACCTTAAGCTAATTAAACTGGATCAGTATAAAGGTTACTGTAGAGCTCCAGTAAGTACAGACCTTAAGCAAATTAAACTGGATCAGTATAAAGGTTACTGTAGAGCTCCAGTAAGTACAGACCTTAAGCAAATTAAACTGGATCAGTATAAAGGCTACTGTACAGCTCCAGTAAGTACAGACCTTAAGCAAATTAAACTGGATCAGTATAAAGGCTACTGTAGAGCTCCAGTAAGTACAGACCTTAAGCAAATTAAACTGGATCAGTATAAAGGTTACTGTACAGCTCTGGTAAGTACAGACCTTAAGCAAATTAAACTGGATCAGTATAAAGGTTACTGTACAGCTCCAGTAAGTACAGACCTTAAGCTAATTAAACTGGATCAGTATAAAGGTTACTGTAGAGCTCCAGTAAGTACAGGCCTTAAGCAAATTAAACTGGATCAGTATAAAGGTTACTGTAGAGCTCCAGTAAGTACAGACCTTAAGCTAATTAAACTGGATCAGTATAAAGGTTACTGTAGAGCTCAAGTAAGTACAGACCTTAAGCAAATTAAACTGGATCAGTATAAAGGCTACTGTACAGCTCCAGTAAGTACAGACCTTAAGCAAATTAAACTGGATCAGTATAAAGGCTACTGTAGAGCTCCAGTAAGTACAGACCTTAAGCAAATTAAACTGGATCAGTATAAAGGTTACTGTACAACTCTAGTAAGTACAGACCTTAAGCAAATTAAACTGGATCAGTATAAAGGCTACTGTAGAGCTCCAGTAAGTACAGACCTTAAGCAAATTAAACTGGATCAGTATAAAGGTTACTGTACAACTCAAGTAAGTACAGACCTTAAGCAAATTAAACTGGATCAGTTTAAAGGCTACTGTAGAGCTCCAGTAAGTACAGACCTTAAGCAAATTAAACTGGATCAGTATAAAGGCTGCTGTACAACTCAAGTAAGTACAGACCTTAAGTAAATTAAACTGGATCAGTATAAAGGTTACTGTACAACTCAAGTAAGTACAGACCTTAAGTAAATTAAACTGGATCAGTATAAAGGTTACTGTAGAGCTCCAGTAAGTACAGACCTTAAGCAAATTAAACTGGATCAGTATAAAGGTTACTGTACAACTCCAGTAAGTACAGACCTTAAGCAAATTCAACTGGATCAGTATAAAGGTTACTGTAGAGCTCCAGTAAGTACAGACCTTAAGCAAATTAAACTGGATCAGTATAAAGGTTACTGTACAGCTCCAGTAAGTACAGACCTTAAGCAAATTAAACTGGATCAGTATAAAGGTTACTGTACAACTCCAGTAAGTACAGACCTTAAGTAAATTAAACTGGATCAGTATAAAGGTAACTGTACAACTCCAGTAAGTACAGACCTTAAGCAAATTAAACTGGATCAGTATAAAGGCTACTGTAGAGCTCCAGTAAGTACAGACCTTAAGCAAATTCAACTGGATCAGTATAAAGGTTACTGTACAGCTCCAGTAAGTACAGACCTTAAGCAAATTAAACTGGATCAGTATAAAGGTTACTGTACAGCTCCAGTAAGTACAGACCTTAAGCAAATTAAACTGGATCAGTATAAAGGTTACTGTACAACTCCAGTAAGTACAGACCTTAAGTAAATTAAACTGGATCAGTATAAAGGTTACTGTAGAGCTCCAGTAAGTACAGACCTTAAGTAAATTAAACTGGATCAGTATAAAGGTTACTGTAGAGCTCCAGTAAGTACAGACCTTAAGTAAATTAAACTGGATCAGTATAAAGGTTACTGTACAACTCAAGTAAGTACAGACCTTAAGTAAGTTAAACTGGATCAGTATAAAGGTTACTGTATAGCTCCAGTAAGTACAGATCTTAAGTAAATTAAACTGGATCAGTATAAAGGTTACTGTACAACTCCAGTAAGTACAGACCTTAAGTAAATTAAACTGGATCAGTATAAAGGTTACTGTATAGCTCCAGTAAGTACAGATCTTAAATAAATTAAACTGGATCAGTATAAAGGTTACTGTACAGCTCCAGTGAGTACAGACCTTAAGCAAATTAAACTGGATCAGTATAAAGGTTACTGTACAGCTCCAGTAAGTACAGACCTTAAGTAAATTAAACTGGATCAGTATAAAGGTTACTGTACAGCTCCAGTGAGTACAGACCTTAAGCAAATTAAACTGGATCAGTATAAAGGCTCCAGTAAGTACAGACCTTAAGCAAATTAAACTCGATCAGTATAAAGGTTACTGTACAGCTCCAGTGAGTACAGACCTTAAGCAAATTAAACTGGATCAGTATAAAGGCTCCACTAAGTACAGACCTTAAGCAAATTAAACTGGATCAGTATAAAGGTTACTGTATAGCTCCAGTAAGTACAGATCTTAAGTAAATTAAACTGGATCAGTATAAAGGTTACTGTACGGCTCCAGTAAGTACAGACCTTAAGTAAATTAAACTGGATCAGTATAAAGTTACTGTACAGCTCCAGTGAGTACAGACCTTAAGCAAATTAAACTGGATCAGTATAAAGGTTACTGTACGGCTCCAGTAAGTACATATCTTAAGTAAATTAAACTGGATCAGTATAAAGGTTACTGTACAGCTCCAGTGAGTACAGACCTTAAGCAAATTAAACTGGATCAGTATAAAGGTTACTGTACAGCTCCAATAAGTACAGACCTTAAGTAAATTAAACTGGATCAGTATAAAGGTTACTGTACAACTCCAGTAAGTACAGACCTTAAGTAAATTAAACTGGATCAGTATAAAGGTTACTGTACAGCTCCAATAAGTACAGGCCTTAAGCAAATTAAACTGGATCAGTATAAAGGCTACTGTATAGCTCCAGTAAGTACAGACCTTAAGCTAATTAAACTGGATCAGTATAAAGGTTACTGTACAGCTCCAATAAGTACAGACCTTAAGTAAATTAAACTGGATCAGTATAAAGGTTACTGTACAGCTCCAATAAGTACAGGCCTTAAGCAAATTAAACTGGATCAGTATAAAGGCTACTGTATAGCTCCAGTAAGTACAGACCTTAAGCTAATTAAACTGGATCAGTATAAAGGTTACTGTACAGCTCCAATAAGTACAGACCTTAAGTAAATTAAACTGGATCAGTATAAAGGTTACTGTAGAGCTCCAGTAAGTACAGACCTTAAGCAAATTAAACTGGATCAGTATAAAGGCTACTGTATAGCTCCAGTAAGTACAGACCTTAAGCTAATTAAACTGGATCAGTATAAAGGTTACTGTACGGCTCCAGTAAGTACATATCTTAAGTAAATTAAACTGGATCAGTATAAAGGTTACTGTACAGCTCCAGTGAGTACAGACCTTAAGCAAATTAAACTGGATCAGTATAAAGGTTACTGTACAGCTCCAATAAGTACAGACCTTAAGTAAATTAAACTGGATCAGTATAAAGGTTACTGTACAACTCCAGTAAGTACAGACCTTAAGTAAATTAAACTGGATCAGTATAAAGGTTACTGTACAGCTCCAATAAGTACAGGCCTTAAGCAAATTAAACTGGATCAGTATAAAGGCTACTGTATAGCTCCAGTAAGTACAGACCTTAAGCTAATTAAACTGGATCAGTATAAAGGTTACTGTACAGCTCCAATAAGTACAGGCCTTAAGCAAATTAAACTGGATCAGTATAAAGGCTACTGTATAGCTCCAGTAAGTACAGACCTTAAGCTAATTAAACTGGATCAGTATAAAGGTTACTGTACAGCTCCAATAAGTACAGACCTTAAGTAAATTAAACTGGATCAGTATAAAGGTTACTGTACAACTCCAGTAAGTACAGACCTTAAGTAAATTAAACTGGATCAGTATAAAGGTTACTGTACAGCTCCAATAAGTACAGGCCTTAAGCAAATTAAACTGGATCAGTATAAAGGTTAGTGTACAACTCTAGTAAGTACAGATCTTAAGTAAATTAAACTGGATCAGTATAAAGGTTACTGTACAGCTCCAGTGAGTACAGACCTTAAGCAAATTAAACTGGATCAGTATAAAGGCTCCAGTAAGTACAGACCTTAAGCAAATTAAACTGGATCAGTATAAAGGTTACTGTACAGCTCCAGTGAGTACAGACCTTAAGCAAATTAAACTGGATCAGTATAAAGGCTGCATAAAGATTATCATGTCCATTACCTGATATCTGACCAGCCCTATGTTTTTTACCTTATCCTAAAAAATTCAGCCACAAAGGAGTATGTTCAGAAAGGGCTGAAATTGGCCCCATAAATTCACAATTTGTCAAATTTGTACCATCTCAGTGAATTTGGTGAATTCAGTTGTTAGATAACCAAACTTTACATGTTTAATCAATTACACAAGCTGACAACATTATGCCTGATATTATGACGTCATAAACGTGCTAGAAACTCCAAAAATATCAATATTTGCTTCATTTTTTAGAGTTTACAACAAGTTATTCTTGAAACTAGTATAGAGCGCATTCGTCCACAACATTTATTCTTTGCCCATCTATTTTTCTTTCAAAAATGAGCATTTCATCTCAAAATTGTTTTTGTCGACGCATGCCCTCTATATTAATTTAAAGTGATTTCCAACCTAAAATGCTTTAAAATTTGCCAAAAATCTATATTAATTTCACCAAATCATGTGATTTCTAGACAAATTTTTTCCAAGCTGCTGCATTTTATTTTGGTATTTCTTAAATTACAGCATTTTAAAACATAAATGAATTTTTACTCTAAAAATTTACTCTGAATTGAAATTTTGGGCCAATTTTGGTTCTAACCGAATCTACCTCTTTGAACAGCTACTGGTAATGTTTAGGGTGGTTCCTCATAATGATTCAAATTTAATTTAGAATTTAGCTATATATTTGTGCCTTCGTTTGTAACAGAGGGACTTAATTGCAAGCACCTTGTCTTTCTGTCTGTTTGTCCCTCTGTCTGTCATCTATTCACAAATCTTGTTAGTGTAACTCCTCCTTAAACATAGATCTTGATAAAACTTTGCATGAAGAATATCAAGTGAAGAAACTTCTTCTACTTCCCATAATATAATTCCAAACAGATTATTGGATTTTATTTTTTTATTGTTTGAATACTAATAGTATACAATAATCACCCTAGTTGGTAAGTGACCCAGATGCTTCTTTCAGTAGAAAGAAATTTCCTCCAACCGCAATGCACAGCAGGGACATAGAAATGCTCATGTCCGTCCGTCTGTCTGTCTATCCGTCGACCTTTTTTCATTACAGTTTAATCATAGGCTTTCGATATTTGGTATGCAGCTTCAGGTAGGGGTCCCCTATGGTGGGATGCATTTTCAGATCTGTCATTTATCTACTTCCTCATGTTCCTGTTTAACAAGCCAACATAAATTTTTTCCCACTCAAAGGGCAGGGGACCTAGAATCTGTTTTTGTTTACAAGGGAAAAAAGCTCTGCCTCACAGACCAATAAGGGGGATAACTGTTTATCTGTAATATTACCAGTACATAAAATATTTATATAGGATATACATTAAAACAGCAGAAATATCAGATATCTTGTGAAAAATCTTAGGTTGGGTGACCTTACCATGGGTCTCTGAAAAGTTTCTCATTTATCCAGCAAAATTGTCATGTAACATTGTCACTGCGAATCGCTATAAAGATTTCTATATGAATATATAATATCATGTATTATATTTGCATGTCCTTATTTTTCTTTGATTCCCATTGACCTGAGGTAACAAAAATACATAATTAAAGTCACAACTTCACAGAAAGATGTAGACCTTCATTTAGCTCATAAATCAGGACCATCAGGACCCAAGTCAGCATCATTGCGATCCACCCATTCTCCGGTATGACTGATTCGTTTTTGTCATTTCCTCTGGACTATGTGATTGATCATTCAAGTTCAGTAGTTTTGTTATTACCTTTATTTAGCTCATAAAACTTAATCTAAAGGTATAGCACAATCAAATACTTATAATTTGTATATGAAAGATCTCATCCTTTTTTTTTGCAAGGAATGGACCTTACAAATTATTTAATAAATAAATCATTGTCCACACTAGTTCAGTGGCGGTTCCAGGATTTTTTAAAAGGGGGGGGTCCTCGATAGAAAAGGGGGGGGGTCCAAAACTATAATTTGATGATTTTTGCCCAAATTTTGCATGAAAATCAAAGAATTTTCCGACGATAGGGGGGGTCCAGACCCCCTGGACCCCCCCTCTGGATCCGCCACTGTAGTTTGATGAAAGAAGGGGGACTTTAGATCATTTTCCAGAATATTTGGCAAACTCCAATTTCAAAAAAATATCTTGTTTTATATTCATTATAGGTCATTAGTTCCAGTGAAGAACTGAAGCAGGAAGAAAATCTAAATCCTGAGGTACATTTTTATTATGGCAGTTATTATAGAGGTCCTTACAAAATTTTTTCTTGGCTTTTTAGACCTTAACAAAAATACTGCTGGACCAACTTCACATTTCTGTTTAAAATTTAACAAATGCCTGGGGTTTTTTTTGCCTATCAGGTTTGGCAGACTGGTACATTTCGCAACTTATAAAAAAAATCTTGACAAACAAATTGAATAGAAACAACAAAAAATCACTTACTTTACTTATTATAACCCCTGCACTCAAAGTTTGAGCGGTATTTGATACATGTATAGGAATTCCCAGTTTGTCCATCAGTCTGTCTGTCTGTCTGTATATATGTTAAGCACAACTTCTACTAAACCGCTTGATGGAATTTGATGAAACTTTAAAAGAAGGAAGTACATCATATAGATTCATTGCTTTGGGATATCATTCAGGGGAAATAAATGGACTTAGGTATTTTATCCAGATACATTTAAAGAGTTTTAATGCCTCATCTAGGGAAGTAGGCTCCATTCATTCATCCATCTGTCTGTTCATCCATCCATTTGTCCATTCTTCCCAAATGTTGTGAGATGAGGCATTTTGTCTTTTGGACATATTCTTGTTTACATTGACAGATTTTAATAATTTCTTTTAAGGTAAAAGATTCAGATGAGGATAAATGCAAATCTAAAAGGAAGGTTTGCTACAAATGCCAGCTGTCGTTTAAAAATTCTTTCACATTAAGGAGACATCTTAACAATGTTCACAGTGATAACCATAAGTCTTCAAGAACCTCCAAGATGCATAGATGTATGTCGTCTGCAACTTGTGCCGCGATGTTTACAACAAGCGACCAAGTGATTGAACATGCTGTTAGAGTCCACGGAGAAAAAATTGATATCGAATATTTAGACTTTACCAGCAAGGACGATTTTTTAGAATATAAGACAAAAGAAGAAAAGGCGAACATTACAAAATTTGTTTGTCGGAATATTTCATATACAAACAATAAGGGAAATATGTCATATGTTTTAGAATGCCACAGAAATGGTTTTTCAAGATCTCATACTCCAAGACAAAGTACGAAAAGTAATAATTTTAAACGAAAAAGACAACGCCTGAAAGGTCATACGCAACTGAATATTTTCTGTCCCTCACGATTTAAAGTAACTGAAAAGAAAGACGGTAAAATTTGTGTGAAATACACTAAGACGCATACACATGCTTTAGCTATAGAGCCGAACGACCATTTAAAAGATGAAATACAAAAACGTCACAGGAATAGTTTGAAAATAAACAACAACAAAATAAGTCAAGTTGCAGATAACACATTCACAATTGACTTTATGAAGAAAAAAATTATGATTGAAAGAATAAGAGAATCATGCATTGAAGAGCATTGCAACTCAAAATGTAAAGAAGCGCCTTGTGTTGATCTCTGTATTCATCTGTATAAATGCAGCTGTATGGATTTTTCTAAGAAATGGCTTTGCAGACATATTCATAAGATACATGGGCTTGACATTCAAGGTCAGGGTCAAGGTCAATATAATGAGAGTTTGAATGACGTTAAAACTAGTCAAAGATATAATGAAAATTTGATTGAGAAACCTCAGCAAGGATCAAATGTTCAAAGTTCACATAATGATGTTGTACAACCTGTAGATGACCTTGACCTTCAAAAACATAATGGAAGTTGGAATAAGAAATGTGTGCATGATCCTGTTCAAATTCAGAATAAACATAATGAAAGTTTGAAAAAAATTGGAATAAATAGTCCTGCATTTCAAAGCCCAAGTAGATATAGTGAAAGTGTGAAATATTATCAAATACCAGACCTTCGTTTCCAGAATGGATATAATGAAACTTTGAATATGGTACAACTACAAAGTACACATGGATTTGATGAAAGTTTAGATAAGTTACATATGCAAAGACTTGACCTACAAAGCCTTCAACAATATAATGAAAATGTTCAAGTAGTTCATGTTCACAGACCAGAATTTCAAGTTCACTGTAGATATAATGAAAATTTGCAGAATGATCACATCAATGGATTTGACCTTCACAACATAGAGGTTGATGATAGTGAAATTGATTTTGTTGAGGAACCGGTAGTTGATAATTCTGACAATCCAAAATCTTCATCGGAAGATCTTGATGGTGAAATAAGGGATATGCTGAATAAAATACGTAGTAAATTAGACCATCCTCAAATAAAGGAACCACATAGATTGAAGAAAATTTATGAATCCTTGCACAGCATTTATTCTAGCATGAACTAACTTTTAATGAGACAAAATTTAAATATAGTATTATTAAGACTATAGAAGGAAAAAGATCGAGAAAATGATTGTGACTTAAGTAATAGTAAAGGTTCAAGGTCAGATGTACTTTTGACCATGTGACAAGTTCATGGAACATGTAAAAAACATGGAGCACGCTTTTACCTTCAATGTGTTTTGATTGGACAAGTGCAATAAACTAGGTTTCAAAAATATTACCCATTAGAATTGGTTTGGAATTTCAAATCTGAAAAGGTGTAGATACTTTCATCAAGGAACTAAAAAAACGACTGCTCAGTGTAATTTTGATTGACAGCTATGTGAAGTCACAAGGTCATTGCAGTTTATGAAAGGTCATTTACAAGATGAAGAAAAAAATGGCCAAAACAGATATGTCTTATAAATGGTGAGTTAAAACTTGAAAGTCCTTCTAGAAATGTTATACCCACTTGGGGCATAAAACATATAATAATTATGAGTATTTATCAAAATATTATGTCTTTTGCACCATATTTTTTGTTTGTTGCTTAAATTTGAACAATTACTTGGTATGTAGTACTTTAATTCATCAAAATTTAAGTGGGTTAAAAATCTGATAAATGAGTTAGAGTTATCTCCCTTATTCTATGAATCTAAAGATGTTTTACTAGAAATATATTGAAATTTTTATACCACATGTTTAAAAGAAAATGTGAAATTTAAGACCTATTGCCCAGATTTCATGGAAAAAGCAGCAGCTGGGTGCTGAAGAAATTTTAGCAACAATTTTCTCAGCAACTACTTTTCACAGCACCTTTATATTTACTATATTGCATCAGGTGTTTGGTTTGGCAATGTTAGATTCAATTTCTGGTCTTTTCTCACCTACTTCCTGTTTAACAAAATCGGGTCTTATTTGACTTTGACAGATTTAGATTTATTATGTACATTTTTCCTTTTTTATACAAACAGATATGAGGAGTTAATTTGGTGATGAGTTGAGAAAGATGTTGTTGACCGATTTACCTGTAAGTAATTAAATTCATCGTTTAATTTGAAATATCGTATTTTTTTTTTTTTTTTTTTTTTTGTATACCGGTAGATTTTTTTTTATGCATCATATATATAAAAGTAGAAAGGCCTAGGTCTGTTTGTCTGTTTGTCAGGTTTACTGTTTAACAGTCACCCTGAAATTTTCACCCCGGGACGAGGATTGAACCACGAACCTTGGTGTTAGTAGCCCGACTCTCTCTTGACACCATTTGCGAGGATGGTCTCAAGGAACGATGCTAGTCCTTCGAAAGGGACAAAAAAGAGGTTGTCCCGTGTATGTGGAGAGCAATACCCCATGCACGTTAAAGACCCCTTTTTAGAGTTCGATAAGAGTAGGCTCAATTGGGGCCGCTGCAAAGATCACACTCGCAAACTGCTAGCTGGAGAGGCATTTACATAAGCATTAAGCTTGTTTCCCAATCAAAGATAAATAAATATGTTTAAACTAACAGTCACCCTTTTGCCAAGGTAAAACTATGACAGTAAAATTCTGAAGCTATGCTGCATGTCTTGGTGTTTATATTTAGATTTTATCATAATCAAATGCATACTTTTGAAAACACTTAGATATTTTGGTGTTAGGGCGTCTTTTTAGTTAAAAAAAAGTAATAATGTATTTTAATTTGAAGAATGAGTTGGAGTTACCTCCCTTATTCCATAAAAATCATGTTATTAAAGAAACATACCCTGAATACAATCTGGTAGCAGGGGTTCAAATTAACATAATGAAAATCTCAGACCAGTGGTTATTTGAATCCCTAAGGGTTATATTATTTTGTATAAGAAGATATTTCTGAGGTTAAAACTCATGTTTTCTGTTTCAAAATGTTTTTTGGAGGTTTAAACTTTTTCAATCTGTTAAATCATTTAAGATGCACAGGAATCACCCTGCCTCATTGTCTCTCCATCCCAATCTCTACTCACATAACTCATCTGCCCTGTTCCCATACACTGCATGACGAATTTTGATGAAACTTGTAATGATGTCCTGTACATAGTATGGAGATGAGCTGGAAGAAATTTAATACCTATTGTATATGTTTCCAATTAAGGCCAATATAAGGAATATCCTAGATTCTCATCCCCTCATGCCCCGATTTTTTCAAACGCCTCAAAAAAAATTATTTAGATTTTTTGGCAAATTAAATGCATTTTCCATCAATTTTAATTGTCTCGCCTGTGACGAATAGTCGCGAAAGGCGAGACATAGGTATTACTTTGCGACTTTTGTTGACAATGAATTGCTTGAAAAGTATAATAGGCTAGGCATCTGATACTTAGTATACAGACAGTTAAGTTTATGGTCTATGCAACTGTCACCATGCCGTGTTACCCTGACCCTATTTTAACACCCCAGTGAACCTGTGAACTAAGGTCTTTTTTCAGACCGTGAACGTATTTGTAAGACTTTTGTGGACGATGAATTGCTGGAAAAGTATGATAACTAGGCATCTGATATTGAGTATACAAACACTTTTTGTGTTTATATCAAGAAATGAAAGCTTAGGTAGTTGATTTTAGTAATTAGTGCCGGCAGACGAGACATACTTTTAGTGGCCACACTTGTCTTAAAAATGAGAGGATATTTGATCAAAATGGATAAAAAATAAAATTTGCCTACCCGCTCCATATTTTCAAGAAATTTGGATGAGAATCTAGTAATTATTTTATTATGGCCTAAAGCAATTGTAATTGTAAAAATGTCAGTACAGACCGGCAACTCTAAGGGAGAAAATACTGATGAAGAAGTTTCATCACACTCAACTATTAATCAGGGAAGAAGAGTCGATTTTATTTTTATCCTTTCTTTCTTTTTAACAAAAAAAATTGGCTTGAAAAGTCTACAGTTCAATTAATTATTTTGAATTTTTATACCCTATCTTCAAAGGTTAGAAAGCATTTAGTTTTTAGGTTCGTTCATCTATTCCTCTGTTCATCCGTCCATTCGTCTCTCCAAAATGTTGTTGATGGGGAATTATGTCTTTTGGACATATTCTTGTTTTGCTCTCATGAAATATCAGTTTCAAAAGTACATATGAAACTGAAGCTTAAACAATTTTTGTCTCGCCTGCGAAGCAGAGCGGGACATAGGTGTTACTTTACCGGCGGCGGCGGCGGCGACGGCGGCGTTAACTTTTTGGAAAAGTTTTATGAGCACCTCCATATCTCAAGAACTATAGGTCCTGGGTTGATGAAACTTGGTATGCATATGCCCCAGTAGTAGCTTAGCACAGTTGCATCCCCATCTTTTGACCTTGACCTTGATTTTCCGGTTGAATGACTTTGACAATTTTCAATACATATAATAGCAATGAAAAAGTTTTGCGAGCACCTCCATATCTCAAGAACTATAGGTCCTAGGTTGATGAAACTTGGTATGCATATGCCCCAGTAGTAGCTTAGCTCAGTTGGATCCCCATCTTTTGACCTTGACCTTGATTTTCCGGTTGAGTGACTTTGACAATTTTCAATACATATAATAGCAATGGAAAAGTTTTGCGAGCACCTCCATATCTCAAGAACTATAGGTCCTAGGTTGATGAAACTTGGTATGCATATGCCCCAGTAGTAGCTTACCACAGTTGCATCCCCATCTTTTGACCTTGACCTTGATTTTTTGGTTGAGTGACTTTGACAATTTTCAATACATATAATAGCACTGGAAAAGTTTTGCGAGCACCTCCATTTCTCAAGAACTATAAGTCCTAGGTTGATGAAACTTGGTATACATATGCCCCAGTAGTAGCTTAGCACAGTTGCATCCCCATCTTTTGACCTTGACCTTGATTTTCCGGTTGAGTGACTTTGATTATTTTTATTGCATATATTTGCAATGTTTAAGTTCTATAAACATCTTTTGATCTCAGAAACTGAAAATCCATGTAAATTCAAAATATAGTGGAAGTAAGAAAGAATAATTGTTTCTGATGGTGCCGGCAGGCGAGACATACTTTAGTGTTAACTCTTGTTTTTAATTATTTTTTGGTATTTTAAAGTTTTTTTTACAATTTATTTAAGTTAAATGTTCAACAAACACCAATCTGGCAACACATTTTCATTGTGTCTTTCTGACATTTCTGCCCACATAAATATTCATTTTAAAAATGACATGTCAAAATCTAATTTCTTTGTTCGTTGATTTAAGTTTCGAAAAATTAATATTTTTGGTCCTTCTGGGGATACAATGGACCTTTTTATCTCTTTTAACCACTGTCCAATGGTCATCTTCAATTATTGTCCGTGTACGGCCATCTGTTTGTTTAACGACGTTTCAAGTGCGAGGATGACCATTCATTTCGACCGAGACTCGTGGACAGGTCAGATATATCAATGACGAGATGGCCGGAGGGGTCAAAAATCGGGTGTCCAGTCGGTGATTTTAATATCCATAAAGCCTTTTGCTTTTTAGAGAATAGAATTAAAAGATGGACGTTTTAATCAATAGGATGCGTTTTGGAAGATCGTTATCTTCTTTGTACAAAACACCTTTTGACGAATGCAGCTGTTGGGTATTTTATCGATCATAAAATGTCTCGAACAATCAGTAGATTTGTGAAAAGGTGAATCCATGTCACGATGGTCAAAAATTAAATGCTAATTTTCTAATCATAGAAATATTTCAAAAAGAAGATGAGATTTAAGAATTTAAAAGGATGCTTCTTTATTGTCCGGAGTCGAATCTTGATCTTTAACCCTTGAATCGTTAAAGCAATGATCATCTCATTTTAATTGTGTTTTATTTGCTAAAAGAGGGTTTTCTACAGAAGAAAAATTAGGCCTTTAAGATGAATGCTTTTATCTCTTTTAAATATTAATCTGCGCATCTGTATTTATAATTTTGAAAGTGGTTGGATTATTTTGACAAAAACTGTCAGATAAAACTAAATTGCAAGATGATTCATTTTTTGAGAAATAAAAATTTGTGTTTCATGATTTTTGAGACAAAGAGAGGTTCTAGTTACATTGATAGATTTTTAAAAAGAGATTTGAATTACTTTAATATTATTGTATTTATTGAGTTATTCCCCCTTGGACTATGCTCAATTTTCAAAGAAATCTAATTAAGTTTTCTAACACTTGATTGATTGATGTTGGAAAAAATTAATACTGTTTTTTTTTTTCATTATTGTTCAATTACAACCTGTAGTACCAATTTTCATGGTTTTCATGGCAGTTAACTACAAGAATTGTATTTATATTGGTCCTGGGTATTGTTTGAAGGAAACCCTACAAATTAAGGTAATAACAAATTAACAGAACTTGGAGGATTGATCTCAATATCCAAGAGAAAAGACAAAACATGGAAGACACATCGGATTAGTTACAGATCACAATGGTCCTGACTTGTTACAGTCCTGACTTGGTACAGGCAATAAATGAAAAATGAATGGATCCACAGCAACTAAGTACCACTTTTTATAAGAATCATGCAAAGAGCGATTCATTGGTGGAAAGCCTACACCAATTTATTTTTGATGTGTTACTACTACTAGCACCCTGCTTTGATCTTTTGTACTCTTTTTCCAAACTAGCCCTGGTCCTGAGAGAAAAAAAAATATAATGATTATGAATGCATTGGAAAAATGTAAGAAAGGGAGATAACCATTTTAAGAAAATGGAAAGATTTCTCCCAGGACCAGGCAGTTATGAGCAAATTGTTATTTATTTCTTATTTTATATACTTAAAACTATCTTTCGTTAAAATAATCCATTGTATCCTTTTTATCGAACAAACCTATCTTCAATTTGGCATGATTCTTAGGTTGACTATTACTTAAAGTGGTATTACAGTCATGACGGTTTGCGTTTTCTTTTACAACCTAAAAACAAAGAATCAGAATTATTATTTAATATCAAATAAATAAAGTTCTTTATCATGGAATATAGCTTGCAGAAAAACTAAGGAATCTCTAGAATAACTGGAAGTTTATTTGTATTTTATTTTTTTGGTTATTGGCAAAGTATATCAGATTTTTCCAAAAAGGTTTCTAATATTAATAATTGATTAAATGTGCGGTAAAAAAGATGAATTATTGCATTTCAATTCTTTAGAGGATAAGTTTCAATTTGAATAATCTGTTATGGTGCCCTACAACTGTTTAAAACAGAAAAGTGTTAAATGTAGCATTACTTAAAGAAGAAAAATAATTAATGATTCTTTTTTTAGTTTTATTTCAATTTAGTTTAAGTAATGTATCCTGAAACCATGCAGTTAAAACAGAAATGTGCTTAATATACAATTACTTAAAGAAGAAGGAGAATAAATCTTTTTCCTTTAGCATTCAATATTTAATCTCAAAAAGGTGTTAATTTGCACTTTCAGATTTATTCCTATTTATTTTAACATTGCTTACAGCAGACTAATCCATTAACTTAAGAATAATTCACATTTTTTAAATGCAGCTTAACTATAAACCAACTCATTTTCGCGAGCGATTTATATTCACGGATTTGGCAAGGAACAAAAATTCATGAATATAAATCGTCGCGAATTTTACCCAGATCTACCACCATAGACCCCTGAAACTATCAATTAAGGGCTACCAAACACTTAGGTTAAAATAAAATAGTGCCGTTTAATTATTCTGAAAATCTGCAAAATATGCAATTTTAATCAAGTGACTTTAATTGCAAATTATTGAGAAAAATCCAATAACAGGTTTGTGAAGAAAATTTCCATTGAACATTATGGAGTTTTTAACATTTCATATTTTGATCACTGAGAAGCTTGATTCATTTGAATAGAAGCACCTGACTAAAACGTTCAACTGATATTTAAGAGTTATCTACCTTAGGTGTTCTGTACCTCCTTAAGTAAACATATTTCTATATCTTCCAGATAATAATTGTTGACGAATGTGGCCAATACAATGTACACTGTACTTGTTTTGGCAAAATAGGACCAGAAAACAGTGCAAAATGAAGAATTCTACAATTTATGGCTTGTTTAAAATGTCAGTCTAGACATATGGTGCCAATATATTTTTTTTTAGATCTAAAAAAGATGAAAAGTTCAATTTTTATTTTTACCTAAACTCATTATGGTACAATTTACAAAGAAATGAAGTAGTTTGAAAATGAGTAAAAATAATGGGCAAATTTGAGACCTTAGTGGCTCTAACCTTCGAGTACTTATATTATTACCTGGTTCTGTTTGACATTTAGAATTTCCGTTTGGTTGTTTATTTCACAGTTTTTACATATTTGATTTTTTTTTTGTAATATTCCTTAGCTGTTTTAAGCAAACAGTGGGAGTTTAGCATGACATTTCTGAACTTAAATTGAACTGGGAATATGATGTTGGAACAATAGAAAAAAAAAACTTATAGTGATCAGTAGATAGACTGAAATAATGGAAAACAAAAATTCTTATAATTTTTGCATTTTTGTACATCAATATATTGTATTTTTAATCTTGGGACCATGCAAGACAATGAGCAGCTGTCTTCCACTGTGGATATTTTACACTGTCGTTCGTCATAGTAGGTCTTGTATGTTAGACCCCGTTTACTCCATGAAAAAAAAATGTACGTGGGTCTATGTTTTTGCGTCTCTTTATCCTCTATGAGATACGTCTAGCTCACTGAGTTTTCTGCTTTCATGCCATCCCTTAAATTTCCGTAGCTGAAAAAGTGGAAGGTTATTATTTGAATCACAAATTATTTTGAAGCTTGGAAAATTAGTAAGAAATTTATGATATAGACTAACCCCTACTAAAGGGGCTGAAGCTGGCAGATGACTCCTTATAAAGGTTATGGCTCCTAATTGTTTTGGGTTTTTGTCTTGCAGAATAAACTTATAAAAGATTAAGAAAAGCTTTTGTTTGCTTAAATGTTTTGATATATGAATAAAGTTCCCCCCCCCCCTCAAATCCCCCCCCCCAATTAGTCATCAAAGTCAGGTGAGCAATTCAGGCTCCTGGGAGCCTCTTGTTAGGTTTAATTGCACCATGACAGATCAAGAATTTTTTTATCCTTAGTGTTCTAAATAATAATAAAACACAGCATGCTTATTTACTTTTGTTTAAAACTAGCAATGCTACCAGGTTTCTGGGAAAGGGGGTGGGGGTCTGAAATTGATGTCCCCTCCCTGGTTGAGAATTTGTTTTTAAACTGAACCCAATGTTTTGAGTTTTTGTGCATTCCTAGAGTTTTGATTCCAAATCCAAAAACATTTATTTATTTTTTAAAAGTAAATTTTGGCACAAATCACTAAAACAGTGAAAATGTTAACTGAACAGTCAATTAATTAAAAAAGTAAGTAAGTAAGTAATTTTATTAATATGAAGACCAAAAATTGATCTATCATCAAAAAACAAATACAAAATAACAAAACAAGCATATAGATGAAATAATTCCTAGATTCTGATCAAAATTTCTTTGGAAATATGGGCTGGGCGGCAATGATAAAACACACTGCCATTTTAAAAAACATGACCAATAATTGACATAATTTGCAAAAAAAAGTCCAAATAAAATTTTTTGAGGGAGCTGAAAAAGTTGGGGCAGGAAGGGATGAGAATCTAGAATATTTTTTTATATTGGCCTTATTCAAAATTAGGCACATAATTGTACTTTTTAATATAATACACTTAAAAACCAATGAAGATATAAATATGTGCAGGAAAGCCGCCAGACAGCTAAACGTCCTCAAACGTATTGGGCATCAGTTAAACCGTCTGAGCAAATTGACCATATACTATTCTTTTATTATGTCAAATTTTAGTTTTTGTCCACTCACTTGGCACTTCTGCTCAGAGGCAAATACAGCAAAAATAGAAAAAATTCAAGAGCGTGCTTTGCGCTTTATTTACAATGACAAAAATTCTTCTTACGAAAAACTATTAGAAATTTCTTTATTACCTTCATTGAAAGTCAGGCGTTTGAGAACGATTGCTGTCGAAACTTTTAAAATCATAAACAAAGATAATCCTGTATTTTTGCAAGATCTGGTTTCCATAAAAAACACTTTGTATAACTTCAGGTATACCAATACAGCAGAAATGCCCAGAGCACAGACAACTAGGTATGGTTTGAAATCCTTCAGGTATTCGGCTCCTAAGATTTGGAACAGTCTCCCTGATGATTTACGTAAACAGACAAATCTGGAACAGTTCAAGACCCTTATCAACACATGGACAGGCCCATCCTGCTCATGTGTTATCTGCAAATCATAGGAGCTGAATACCACATATGGTTTTTCTTTTGTTTTATTTGTTGCTTTTTATGGTGCTTCTGCTGCTGGCTGTTACAATGCTAAAATGCTTTATTTTTAATGTTGCTTTTATATGCTTGCATCCTGCTAACTTATGTTACTCAGCTTTGAAAAATGTATGTCTTGTTTGCATGTATATATGTCTTTGTGTGTTTTTATTTATTATTTATGCAAGTCGGTATAAAAGCTCTTCAGAGCTTATGTTGATTGTTATTATATGTGACCCGACTATAAATAAAATTTACTTACTTACTTACTTACTAAATTTTATGACAATTAATTCCTAATTCAATAACACACATTAACATAAATCAAATCATAACTGTACTTTTTGACATAACACACAAAAAACAATGAAAATATCAATTTTACAGTCTATAATTATATCACCTATCAATTGCCAATCATATAAATTAGCATAAATCATTTTTTCTGTAAATTTTGACACAATATACAAGAGGGTAATAGAAACATATTGAATATATTTTTGTTCACCAGGGTTTCATAAATAACAAAAGACAATGAAAATATCAATTTTACAGTCGATAATTATGACGCCAATCATGCCAATCGCATAAATTAGCATAAATCATATTTTTAAATAAAAATCATAATAAAAACATCTTAATTGAAACAAATTGAATATATTTCTGTTCACAAGATTTTCATAACTCACAAATAACAGTACAAATTATATGGCAAATAAACAAATATTTCAATTGAATTATAATTTATGATAGATATAAGAAATTGAATGTGTTTTTATTTTGTTTCTACATAATTCTTTTGTTCTTGTAATTTACATAAATCAAAAAATAACATTTCTGTTTTTGTATTATTTGCATAATCTTATGTTGATCTTGTAATTTACATAAATCACAACATACATGATATAACTGTACACTTTGACAAATATACAAATGTTTTAATTGAATTTTATTTCTAGTGATAATGCATTAATTGTTTCTTATTACCATAAATCATATATATTCAATTTGATAGAAATATGTGGTATTAGTTTATGATATCGATTGTGAAATTTGTTCCCCCCCCCCCCAAAAAAAAAATGTCAAAAGAATCATGGTGTTTGATTTGGTTTTCTTTTTTGCATTAAAAGCCTCCCATTGCTCAGCAAATACAATTTTCATACCCCCTAAACTAAAATCCAGGATCTGCACCTGTGGTAGTTTTCAATAATTTAAACATAACTGCTTTTGAAAAAAAAATGTATGTCGAATTTAATACTTCTAAAATAAAGATGAGCATTTTGTTAATTTGTAATTTTGATCTTCAGATATCATAGAATTACAAATTTTTGCAGGTCCCTCCTTATTGAAAACTGGAACTAGAAGATGGAATTTAAAGCTCAATTTTGGCTAATACATGTACCCTTAAAACACAACCATATAAAAGTTCAGTTTTCTTCTTTCACATGATATTTTAAAACAGTAAAACATGTAAAACACCAAAAAAACTTTCTTACTGCATCCTTGAATTAGCTCATCAATGAGTTCATGACAAATGAACAAAACTAACCTAGAATTCACCAGATGTTGGTTTAGGTTAACCATTTAAATGGAATATGTTTGGTCTGGTCAAGAAAAAATGTCAACAAACATTTTTAGTAAGAGTTAAATGAATTTTACAATTTTAGCAAATTATTTGGATATTTACTCAGTCACTTTTAAAAGATCAAAAAGAACTTGATTAGGTTTATGATCATTTATAATTATGACCTTATTGTCAAATCCAGATTCATCCAGAATGCAAAGCATATACATTATATGGACTTTGCAGTTGCACAGACACCCCATGCTTTTGATTGACAGGTGTAAATAAAATTTTGGTTTATTGAATTATAAACAAAGTTTTTAATGGTACACATTTTACAATGTACATAATCAACTTTGCAGATTATTAAATGTGGACCATGAGAAATTCATTTTATTGTTCAATAGATAAAAAATTAAGTAAAATTCATTTATAAAGGAATGCTTCATATTAAAAAATGTACATTTTTAAACTTTTTAGGAAAAATAAAAAAAAAAAACCAACAGAAAACAGACCACCGGGTATCCATATGTATTTATTTGATCTTAGCTGAGGAAATGCCTGTCATGGACTTTTTTTCTCCTTCTACATTTGTCAATTCAGATAACCATCAAGTGGCTAAAATATCACCCTGTGTCCGACATGATCCGTGAAATTTACACCATCGTTAATTATAGTGCTCCATAAACATATTTTTGTCAACCTTAAACTGCTATTTTTCACCTGAACTGTCGACCATGGTGAAGATCGTCACCTTTGACCCCAAGCCATTGTATTGCTCACCTGGTCGAAAAAAGACATGTCACTTTAACTTGTGCACCTTCCAACTGTGACATTATGGACGGGTCAACTTTTTAATGGCCCCCAGGTCAAATTGATATTTTATGCTATTTAAAGCATGTTTTTGTGACTTTGAAGATTAACCCTGTAAGAGTTATCTAAAAAGGATCATTTTTTGGTTCAATCTTTATTTTGGTTGGCTTTTCATGGTCCTTGGATTAAACAGTCATTTCCGATTTTACAGTTATTTAAGAGCAATATAAAATGTTTTTAGAATAAAAAAATAAGATGTGACTTAAAATGTTTGCTAAGAGATTATCATGGTGAATGTGGTCGACAGTCAGTATTAAGAATAATGGGAAAAGTTTCAAGACTGAATCCCTTTTCTCTCAAAAATAGTCAATTGAGAACATAAAAAGTACTTTATGTGTGCTTAATTGGCAATAAGGTATTTGAATATTATATATTTAGATATTTTCAATAGTCCATTTAAACAATTAAACTATACCAGTACATGTACTTTCTTTATGTTTTTTGACAAAAAGGCATATGTTTATATTTTTCATTTTTTCAACATATAGGGATTCCTCTTTTAGTCTATGACATGTTTCCATGGAAATATTAAGTATTATAATTACATAAAATTTGAATCTAGAAAAAAAATAAATAAAATAAGATTATAGCATTTATTGATAAAACCTTTAATCAGTTTTATGCCCTTTAAAGTTTTAACACAATAAGCCATTAGACCCTTTTTACAGGGCTGACAATTTTCCCAATTTTCATGTCACTATTTCTTAATGAATATAACATGAAAAATCACAGAAATTATCAAAAACCCAACTTCAATTAATTGGCAGCCTTGTTTTTAAATTATTATAATTTTAGTATGTTTTATATTAAGCTTTTTGTCTCGCCTGCGACGAATGTCGCAAAAGGCGAGACTTAGGTATGGTGATTCCGGCGGCGACGGCGACGGCGGCGGCGTCCACAATTGGTTAAAGTTTTTGCTTAAGTCTGTTTTGTGTGAACTAGTTATGTTACACCATTGATATTTGGTATGCAGTTGCATCAGCATCAGTACAGATCAGTTTTAAAAGGATTTCACCTGTATGCTCCTGCAGTCACGGTCTACTGACTTTGAAATTTTACACTGATTTGACCGAGGTTAACCTTTTTTCTTAAGTCTGTTTAACATGAAGCAGTTATGTTACACCATTGATATTGGGTATGCACTTGCATTAGCATTAGTACAGATCAATTTCAAAAGCATTTCATCTGTATGCTTCTGCAGTCACGGTCTACTGACTTTGAAATTTTACACCGATTTGGCCGAGGTTAACCTTTTTTCTTACGTCTGTTTAACATGAAGCAGTTATGGTACATCATTGATATTGGGTATGCACTTGCATTAGCATCAGTACAGATCAATTTCAAAAGTATTTTATCTGTATGATCCTGCAGTCACAGTCTACTGACTTTGAGATTTTACACTTTTTAACTTTTTACTTATGTCATGAGTGTTTTATATAAAGCAGTTATGGTTCACCATTTATGTTTGGTATGCAGCTGCTTAAGCATCAGTTCAGATCAGTTTAAGGAGTTTAAGGATTTTTACTTCATTTTATACTGTGTCCAGTTGCGACAGGCGAGACATGTCTCTGTGTTAACAGTTTATTGAATAATTAAAAAAAAATCTAATGAATGACTTCTTAAGAATGAATTGATATGCAAATACATGCATACAATTTATTCAAAAGTAACATTGCATCAGGTTTCATGACAAATTTCAAAACATCCCAATGACGAAAAAATTTAACAAATGATTTCTTTGATACATAATATATATGCAAATATAATATAGAAAATGCTACAAGCCAAAAGTTATTTTGAATTACATCGTAACAGGTTTTTCATAAGGAATAACAAAACATCCCAATGAAGAAAAAATCTAATAAACGATTTCTATTATACATAATGGATATGTAAATACATATATAGAAAACGAAAGAAGTCAAAAGTTTGCTTCGGACATAAAAGTCATATTTTTGTAAGTCCATCCTTTTCCTATTCCATAAATTCATTAATTTTTTTTGATAGCTTTCCTTGATTCTGTTGATTGTTTTCGATAATAATTCTCCAGTCGGCAAAAGCCAAGGACGGGACAAAAAAAAGTTACATAACTTCGTCCCCGATAATCAACATACGGCACAATATGTATTAATGCCGATCAATTTCCCATGTCATTTTTCATCATTTTAGCTTTTGATCCAATACTCAGATATTGGGGAAATGAGGAAAATTACAAAATAGCCCATTAAAAAGTTCTCGTTATTTATTGATGACGAAAGGATAGATTCTACTGGTTATTTATTAATGACGAAAGGACAGATTCTACATTTGGGAGATGGACAAAGTGATTATTATATATATTAATTTTAATCAAGGAAAATATGGGGAAATTACTTTCACTTGTTTCTTGTCCGAGGTGACAATTAGGTCAAGGTCAAACGGGATGTTGAAGTACATGTATTTATTTTTGTGGGTACCAATTTTTGTGGTTTGATAAAAAAAAGGATCAGTTCGTGGATTTTTATATTTGTGGTTCTTTAGACTGCAGCATACAGATCAAAGTTAAATTTGCATTTTGTTGGATATCAAATTTCATGGGACATTTAGGCCCACCATGAAAACTACGAAAATTGTTACCCAATGAATAACTCTGAAACCACAGTATTCCAAAATGGCAAAAAATGGTATAAGACAAAAATATGAAGAAAAAAGGAATAAAGAAAAGTTTTTGAGGGATAAAAAAAATTGAAATGGAACAAAACATTGGCAAACTCATAGAAACTGGGTTCTAGATATTGAAACAGCCCCTTTCATGAGGAATATAGGTAACAACAAATTTATCGAACTGGGAACATAAATCTCATAAATCCAAGAATAAAAGACAAAATTATGTTATTTTTTATGCTGATTTTAAACAAAGCTTGCCTGTTAGACAGTAGGAGAAACACTTGCCCCTCCTCCAACACTTACAAATCAAAATTGTTCCCTCATTGCAACACATAGCAAGGACATAGAAATGCCAGGTCTCTGTTGCCTTGCCTATGTGCGTGTGTCCGTCCATAGGTTCGGCACATTATTTTTTGTAACAGTTTATTTTTGGTATGAAGCTTCAGGTAAGGGTCTCATATGGTGGGATGTGTTTTAGATCTGTTGCTCATCTAATTCCTTTTTAAATTATGAGCCGTCTTAAAGGTGGGGAACTACAATCTGTTCTTGTTTAGCACTTGATGTCTTCAAAATTGAACAAATATGATCTTCAAAATGGGGAAGAATTATGGAAGAAAATAGAATATAAGAAAAACAAAGCTTTGAATGAATAACATTTTTGATGAGGAACAAAAAGGAGGATTTGTGATTAATTATGAATTGTAAAGAAAAATTGACAATAAAGATTTTAATAGCAAACATTTTGGGATAGAAATACAATGTGTTTGAACAGAAAATTTGGAACAATCATTTAAAAATATCGAGCTAAATACAACTGGACACAATTGGAAATAAATGAGAAAAGCTGAAAGTTGAAATTATATTTTGAGTGCGTAATCTGGCCATATTATTCTGATCTTAGAACATCAAGCAGAGATGCAATATTTTAGATAATGATTATACTTTCATATTGTGTTACAAATAATTTTTTCCCCATTTCTTTTTATTAAGAAGTGTCAAATTCATCACCATCATTAAACTTTATATAAGAAGTTAAATGGTCACAACAAGTTAATTGTCATTATACCAATTTTATGCATGAAGGCGACTCGATCATTTGCTAATTTTGCTGTCGTACAAATATGATGAAAAATTCTATTCTTCAAAAACAAAAGTAATAAGATTTATTTACAAATTAGTTATAAGAAATCAGTATTCCTTTTGTTCATTACCAATCACAGCATCCATTTTCACTTTGAAATGACGTCCATCTTAATTTAGACCATTGTTCCCTAATTAGTCTTTTTCATCATTGCGTTTGAAATCAATCCACTGACAGTTCTTTATTTTTGATTAAAATGACATAAAGTAAAACTTTGACCAGTGCGTGATGGGAATCGCTCATCATTTTTGACGTTGCGTTTTCAAAATATTGATAAGTTTGCTGTATGAATGATTTGGTTAAAAGGTTTCCTTATGAGATAATGAAAGTTTCCGACCCTCCTTGACAATAGATATTGATGACTCGCTACGTTTAAAGAGTTTTACCTTTACAATGCCACGATAAATTTTCATTAAAAGACTTAAGTCATATAATTAGAAACAAAGAAATGGAATCTTGTAACCATTAAATGTAATGTTAACAAACTTTATTATTTCATATGAATAAAACCAGTACTGATTTTGTCTTGCCTACTAACGGAATCGAGACAAAGGTGTAAATTTATCCATAAGGGGGTGATAATGATGGCGGCATTAACATATGTGTTTAGGTTTTATGAGCACCTCCATATCTCAAGAACTATATGTGATAGGTTGATGATACTTTGTATGTGTATGCCCCAGTAGTAGCTTAGCCCAGTTCGCCTAATCTTTTGACCTTTTCAGACCTTGATTTTCTTGTTGAGTGACTTTGATAGTTTTTGAAGAATAACTAGGTATTTTGATGGTGTGTGCTGCTAGACATACTTCAGTGTTAACTCTTTTCTTTCTATTTAAATTTACTGAGTTTGATCAGCATCAAGCAGATGTTTCGAAAATAGTTAAATATAAAATTACCATTGATACTTTTAAAACAGTTATGTCCCTTACTTCAGGCTTACTTCATAAGTACATTGTATCTATAAGTTGACCACAAAATGTTCAGATACTCTAATTGGTTTATTGTCCACCTGTTTGTCTGTCTGTCTGACTGTCTGTTCACAGACAGTTCTTGGATTATTTTACCAGAGCCCAAAGGAGTTGGGGAGAGGATAAAGCATTTAGTTTGTTCATTGGTAAGTACAATAACTTACGAGCAAATAACTATAGCAGTTTGATATTTGGTCAGTGGGTACATCTTTCATAGAAGTCAGCATCAGTACCAAAAGGGAGTCATCTTCACCTACAGTTTTGGTTAAGGTCCATATCTCTGCTACTGATCATTTCAGATTTAGGTTACTAACTACTAAATAGACCAATCCGATTTAAAACGTATGTGAAAATAGTCCTAAGAATTTCCAATGTAGGTATTTCAAATTTCAATATTTTTCTTAAAAATTAGAATTTGTGTAAAACTGCATATATTTGGTTAACACTATATCGGTGTAACACAGACATATCAATTCTATTGAGTTTTGCTTGCCTTAATGGGGGGTTTTCCAGGACCTATACTTCTTGCATATCCTCTGGAAAAGTTCTATTTTTAGCGTGCTCCCAAACGTAATGATGTTTTTTCCCTCAAGTCTTGTAACCTCAAGTGATATTTTCAGTAATGATTCCTTGTATGATGGGGAACCAGAGGATATATACTCTTCAGGAGGTTAAGGTTAAGATAAATTGTCTGTTAGCTTGGTAGTTCTTAACCTTTATGTGACTTTTAATTTACCCATGAGGGGATTAGCTGTTTTGTGTGGTACTGCTCCATTTCTTTATTTTAGCAAGTTTCAACATATTTAAAGATTTTACTAGAAGATTAAGACAAATTATAGCAACATTAACAAAACATGATTTAAATGAAATTGTTTTTTTTTTAATTGAATTCATTTTGTAAATGTGTTGTGGTATGATTGTCAATGTATCATTTAATATATAATTATTTTATTTTATTTTATTTTTCATGAAAGCATCTAAAATTAAAAACACCTGTCCTCAGGAAGTCTATGATGCTTATGATCATGATGACCACAATATATTATTAAAGACAAAAACAAGTTTCATTTTAAATTTAGCAGTTTGGAATTGTCTGATCATTTTTTTCCTTAGCAGTCTATGACGCATATGAATTTTTTTTCACCATAGAAAATTCACAATTTCAAATGAACTATGAGCAGTTTGGAATTGTCTGGTGATTTTTTTTTTCAGAGTTCTATGACGCAATTGATTTTTTTTTTTCCATGGAAAATTTATAGTACGATGAACTATAACTGAACTTGAAAACCTGAAGCCCTTAATAAGAGACAGGGGAACGGGCATTAAATTGAGCAAGACATCTGTAAATTACTGGCTTTGATTATTTGGACAATTACAGGAGTCAAGGGGATGTGAAATATTGCTGTGTTCAGTTGGATAGTGGGGAATTTGGGGACAAAATGACAGGGAGGTCAGGGCGATGTGAGGCTGTGTTCAGTTGGATAGTGGGGATTTGGGGACAAAAATGACAGGGAGGTTGGGGCGATGTGAATGCTGGGTTTAGTGGGATAGTGGGGAAAAGGGGACAAAATGACAGGGAGGTCAGGCGATGTGAGAGCTGGGGTCAGTGGGATAGTGGAGAATTGGGAACAAAAATGACAGGGAGGTCTGGCAATGTGAGGGCTGGGGTCATAAGGACAGTAGGGAATTGAGGGTAGAAAGGACAAGGAGGGAGGTTGTGGGGGATGTGGAAAAGTTCTGTTGGAAAAGACCCAGTATCGGGACTTGCTTAAAAAATGAAAGATTTCAGAGTTAAATTGATCGACTTCCAAAGCATTACTTCTAAATGCCTTGATAGAGATTCTTATAACTTGTACACATTAACTCCTATCTTTGAGGTAACTAGATGTTGATTTATTTGGCAGGTCAAAGGTCAAGGTCAAATTTTATGAAAATTTAGAAATTTTAGAATAAATTTGTTTCCAATTAAGCAGTTCTTTTGAATATTTTAAAATTTAATGCTTGAAATGGCTTAAGGATGTACTCTGGTCAGGAGCCAAAATTTTAAAGTATTAAACTTTTTTTCTAACCTTGATTTTTGCAATGTTATGACCCTAAAAGGGCAATATATGAAGAAAAATTCATAGGTTGCTGTGCATTTTTCTTTGCTACAGACGTTTAAAGATGACCAATTTTGACGATTTTGATCATTTTTAGCCATTTTTGCCCAAATTTTGACTATTTTCATGAAAAAATTTCAACTTAGAGTATTAAACTTTTTCTTATACTTTCTGATAAGTTGTATCTGGTAAAAATGAATATATCAAACTAACAAAAATCATATGTTCGTGTGGATATAAGAAAGTTTTGTCCCATTTACATGTATTTTAGGGGCATTTTTTGCCGTTCCAATTTTCCCTAAAAATGCTGATTTTCTCAATCTTATTGCAGCTGATGGTTAAAACTTTATATGTTTTGTGGTTTCTTATTGCAAAAATATCTAATCAAATGTTTTAAGAAGCAAAAATGAATGACTAGTGAATGTTTTTTTCATGAGACGACTTTTTCCACCCCAACCCCTATTTTCAGAAAATCTAACCTGAACTCACCAGCAATTTAGGGCCTAAATTTTTAAATAGCGATTACTCCAAAACTACTTGTTAAAAATTCATAATTTTTGTACACAATTTTATGGTATACAAATATTTAAAAAATTCATTGCCATTGTTCATAAATTTTGAATTTTTTTAAAGTTATTTCCAAACGAGATTTCACGAGACCCGAAACCTGACCAGAATACATCCTTAAGAGAGAAAAGAAAAAAAAGACTTGATTGTGGGGCAAAAGGTCAAGTTCAAGGTCACAATGTTTGCCTTGCAGGGGATTTTTAGCCATGGTCTTGTTCGAGTAACTGAAGCATCTTTTCTTCTTTATTTTCCTGATTTTCAATCATTGGAAACAAGATTTAACACATTAAACACATTATGGTATTAAATAAGTAATAATAGATCTAAAAGATGGACATTTTCTCCTGAGGGTTTATTGAAATGCCCAGTCCCCGGGGGCTCCTTCTGACCACTATTGTTTCTAATGGTTAATATTACATTTTAATATAGTTAATTGTTGTTTATTCTGAGCCATAGATAGGTTACATGATAAAAAATTCATGGCATGGACATATTTTCAATTTTATGGATTGAATTTTAAATATGTTAAGTGGAAAGTCATTTATTGCATGTATTATTGAAAATCAAAAGTTGGAAATAAAACCAAAGTCTCAATAGGTTTGAAGACTTATTGATTTAAAAATATGTTTCATTAAAGCAGGAACATTCCTGATTAAAGACGGAAATCTAATCGCAACTTCTGTATAAAAGTCCACCAGAAGCTTGTATAAAAATTTAATCTACAAAAAAACAAGCTAATTAATCCTAATTGAAAGCCCCACATTAAAAAGCATGGATGCTGAAGCCCTGTTGTTTTTAAGTCTCCTGCAACATTTTGCAAAGTGACATAAAGGAGTCACTTTGACACTATCTATCATCTTACATCATCTTGCATCTACATCCAGCATCCTGCTGCAGCGTCACAAAAATTTCTGTCCCAGTTTTCCAGCCAACTTAATATAACAGCCTCTTCATATTTGGCATGTAACATCCTCTTGGTTTAAAGCAATTTTATGCCCCTAACCCATCTACTTCTAAATGTTCACCAAATATTTCAGGTTGACATACACAGGGCTGTCAAGGTTTTATGAGCTGCATGTGTGAGATTTCACAAAAAATTGAAAGATCAAAGGAAAAAATTAAAAGATCAAAGAAATTTGCCGCCAAATTGCTGACTAGATGGGTGAGTCTCACGCAAGTTGTGTGACACTTAACAGGTCTGCATGCATCTGAATTTGAGCTGGTGGACACATTTCCAAATAAAAAAGCCGGTCTTTTACCAAAACATTACATTATATTGTTATGTAACACAGACCTGTCAAGTGTCACGCAACTCGCGTGAGACTCACGCATCTAGTCAGCAATTTGGCGGCAAATTTCTTTGATCTTTTAATTTTTTCCTTTTATCTTTCAATTTTTTAGCAAATCTCATACATGCAGGTCATAAAAACTTGACGGCCTGTATGTACCATGTTTACCAAACCATATTTTATCTGACCTATAGAACAGACACATGGGAAAACACGTAGTGGCAACTTATTTACTTTCGTAACAATTACGAAAAAGACAATTATGCCATAATTTCTTGAAGGCGATTGGTCAGATGTAAAACTGTATTTAAATTTCATAAGTAGTGTCGAAAGGCCTAAAATTAACACCCTGAATTTACATGGAATATTGGAACTTGTCAAAAATATTGATTCTGATATGGAAATATTAATTTTATTATCAATATGCTTATAAGAATTTTTCCTGGACATATGAAATTGATCTTCCCTGTTTTCATTATTATTCATTTGATACCAATTTTGGTGGTTTTCGTGGGTGAATTTACCCACGAATATTGATACATCACGAAAAGGAAATTTTATATTGATCTGTTTTCTGTTGTCTTCAAAACCTAAAACCACAAATGAAGGAATCCACATGCTGATCCTTTTTCACAAACCATGAAAATTGATACCCACGAAAATAAAAAATGAATCCACAATATTCCATTTTTTTTGGCATGAAATTGAGAAGGGAAATTGACCTAAAGTGAACATAACTTGCCTTAAATCAAAAAATAAATTGCCTGAAAAAATAAAGAAGGGATGAGAATCTATCATACTTATTATATTGGCCTTTATTTTAGCAGTAGTTTCAGGAGAGTACGTATTACTACTTCTTATAGATTAGACTGTAAAAGTGCCTTTTTAGTTAGTATATGACCATTAATTAAGAAGGTATTTTTAACATATTTAATTCTTAATTAGAAATTCAATAAATTACAGGAATATTTTACAACCAATAATAAATTTAGTATTCCATTGTTTTTGAATGATTGGAAAAATGTTACCCAAATGGGAATTTCTATTTCACAAAATATTTTAAATGTCTGTCACTTATTTTAAATTAGTGTACTGTATTTTTGAAAGATTGGAAATATTTTTTCCAATGGGGAATTTCTTTTTCACAAAAATATGTTAAATGTCGTCTGCTAATTTGATCCATTTCATCAAACGCAATGATGATCATGACTTTTGGACGAAGAACGGACTAGAAAAATGGACAAATATTTCCCAGTGGTCATCCATAACTTGATTGCGGCTCTACTGAAAATGAGATTAAAAAGTGACAAGACCGTTTTCATTAATGTCTGAGCGAGTTATTTATTTTAACAAATATATAAAAAGTTCAACAAGAGATCATGAATATAAATGCTGTCTTGAATACCAAGCGATTCTTAAATGTTGATAAGAATAATCTTACTGATTGGCTAGAGTCAAATCAGAGTTTTGGAAGTAAAAGAAGCAAATAGGTTGCAGTGGGGAATTTGAGTGTCAAAAGTCTGAAAGGGCAACAACAAATCCGGTAAACATGAACGAGAACAGCTCAAGGAAACACAAAATCAACCGAACAGAATTCAACAACGCGAACTCAAGTCATAACAAGAACGAACTCTTGAAGACAAAACAAAACCCTATGACAAACTAACATCTGCACTCATCTGAGAGATAGAAATCCCATATATGTCTACCAGTACATGGTGTCTACTGTAAAATTTCTTGACTAAATGTCATTGTAACAGCATAGATGGGATGTTCATCTCAAAATATATTTTTATTGGCAACAAGGAATCAATGTTCTGGTAAATGAATCATTGAAATATTTATGTGACCGCAAAATTTTTTGGACCCTATTTTGATTTAAGGAATGACTTTATTTGCATAAAAAAATACATGTTATAGCAATGAACAAACAATACAATACGTCATTTTCGAGTTCATTGCTTTTCCGGAAAAATCCCTCAATTAGACAGAAATTATCACGTGACTTTACCAGTTTTTGAGTCAAACTGGTTTGCTGCCTCATAGACTATGTAAAAGCGTTTGTGGGTTTATGAAAACAGTGATATCTTTATAAACGGTAAATACTTCAATTGGATAAAAAAATATTCTTACATGTGTAGAAACATTTCCGGAAATGAAGATTCCATCGTAAATAAACAACACAGCAGTATTTCTTTTGATCTATTTCTCTTACTTGCACCGGAAGTCGTCATGCCCCAAAAAAAATATAATAAAAGAACTTTTTCCGGTTTCACCAGCCATTCCGCGCTATCGTGAAAACGGCGTATTATGTTATGTTGTGTCATAGTTGTTTTTGTCTGTGGACACTTTGGTTTCTGAGGGATAACTTAAGTTTTGGTTATAAAACTTGTACGATGTTTGTAACCACTATAGGAAGGTTTATATTGCATTTAAGTTTTTTGGCCTTGCAGTTTTATTTGTCAAGCTTGTGATATAATAGTCACAGAAGTGAAGACTTTGGGACATTAGTGATTCAATCGTCAGATTTTACCTCTGTCAACTTTTGACATTTAAACATTCTAATAACTGGAATGGATTGACTCACAATTGGTCTATGGCTGCAACAGCATAGATGTTACATCTGAAATTTTTTTTTTAAAGCCCCACCTATAAGAATAAAAGTAGATGGTAACCTTTACGCGGTGTGACATAGTTCCTTTCTCCAAGATAACTGTAACTAGAGCAGCTAACTGGCGTGTGTGCGTCATGAGCTGGACAACTAAAGGCACACAGCGATTCTTTAAGTTAACAGTCTCTGCAGAGGCCACGAATATAGAATTCCACTGATTGAGTGGTCATACCCATTTGTCCTTTAGCTTTCATGTTGAATTAATCTTAGGAAAGGCCCATTTAACTTGAAGGGAGAGGCATGGTTTTTATTTAGGTCAGAATTTTTTTCCTTGCAGAGCCAGGAGAAAAATATCTATTTCTCTTAGGTGTCGTGACAGAATATTTTTTTCATTATTTTTTATGGCAGAAATCCTTCTTCAGAACTTTGTTTTCTTACCCTCTGCTGACAAAATATTTTTTTCATCAAAAATAAATTTCAGAATATTTTTTACGAAAAAACCAAGGCCTCCCGCTTCAAGTTAAATGGTCAGTCCTTTATCTTTAAAAGTAGTTTTGTTATCTCATTTGTTGTTTTCAAAGTCTGTATGGTTTTTTGTCTGTTTTTATAAAATTTAAAGACTTGAATGTCAGAACCTTCAAGTGTTATAAACTTCCGTTAATTATTAGTTAATTGTCATTCCTAATTCCCAATGTGATTATTATTTTTTTTTTTTTTTTAATTTTAATTTGTGTGGGAACAATATATTAACAGACAGACACCTATATCTTTGATTAATAAAGTGGTAAATATTCTTGTATTAATAAAAACTAGCCAAGTGCACAGGCACTAGCCTAGTGCATAGGTACTTAGCTAAGTAGAGACTAGACTAGGTCAAACATTTGAAAACTTAACTTTTTCAAGACTTGAACTGCTTGAATTTTGGTGGGAAGCCAATTAGCCTTTTTTGTGATTCATGAAAATTAAAACAAATTTATTTTATTGTTTGTTAGGCAGCAACCGTTTGAAATTGTGGGGAGAGGGGTGTATTTTTTTGAAATTCAATTTTTTTGAAAAAAGTTAAATTGTCCTTGACCCACAAAGAAAAAAATAAATTGTTTTGGCGAGCCTGGGCTACACAGCGTAAACAAAATTGCGAATAAAAAATTGTTTTTGATGTCATTGAAAAAAAATTCTCGTCTTCGAAAAATTTTGAAAAAATAAATTGTCAGAGGCTAAAATCCATACCCCCCCCCCCAGAATTTCAAATGGTTGCTGCCTTAAAGCAAAAAAATTCTTATATTGTTACATAGACCTGTATATTAAACACAGGTCTATGATTCATATAATGCCATTTAGACCATAATAAAATAATTCTTAGATTCTAATGAAAATAAAGGGCAAAAGGACAAACTTTATTTTTATTTTTTAGCTATTTTGGCAAATGTTTCGCTAATCAAAGAAAATTGACCAAAAATAAACATAATTTGCCATAATCAAAATTATCTTTTTTAGAAGGCTGAAAAATTTTAGCGGAATGATTGAAAATCTAAAGATAATTTTTATATTGGCCTATTATTCCTCATCCAAGAAAATTGGTGTCTTCTTTGTATTGGTTTTGCATTGCCCATTTTATCTTTTAACTACATCCACTGTACATGCTTGACTTTGTGAATACATGATTATGGGAGGAGTCAAATAAATGTCCATACTTTGTCTGGTAGATGCGAATTAAAAATCGGTGATCTTAATAAAAAATATGATCTATTTTCTCATTAAGAGACAATGATATAACTGATAAAGTTTTTATGCCCCGCCAACAAAGTTCGGGGCATATAGTTTTTCAGTCTGTTTGTCCTCCCGTCTGTCACACTTTAGTTTTCCGCACTTTTTTTCGACATCCTTGCATATATTCAAAAGTTTTTTGGCATGTGAGTCTACCATGATGAGTAACAGGTCAAGTTTGAGTTTTGTTCCGGTCCACTGATTTTGACTTAAATTACGGCCCTTGGACTTAGCAAAGTTTGTAAAAATAACAGTTTTCCACACTTTTTTCGACATCCTTGCATATATTCATTGTCTCGCCTGCGACGAATGTCACAAAAGGCGAGACTTAGGTATGGTGATTCCGGCGGCGACGGCGACGGCGGCGGCGGCGTCCACAATTGGTTAAAGTTTTTGCTTAAGTCTGTTTTGTGTGAACTAATTATGTTACACCATTGATATTTGGTATGCAGATGCATCAGCATCAGTACAGATCAGTTTTAAAAGGATTTCACCTGTATGCTCCTGCAGTCACAGTCTACTGACTTTGAAATTTTATACTGATTTGGCCGAGGTTAACCTTTTTTCTTAAGTCTGTTTAACATGAAGCAGTTATGTTACACCATTGATATTTGGTATGCAGTTGCATCAGCATCAGTACAGATCAGTTTTAAGAGGATTTCACCTGTATGCTCCTGCAGTCACGGTCTACTGACTTTGAAATTTTACACTGATTTGGCCGAGGTTAACCTTTTTTCTTAAGTCTGTTTAACATGAAGCAGTTATGTTACACAATTGATATTTGGTATGCAGTTGCATCAGCATCAGTACAGATCAGTTTTTAAAGGATTTCGCCTGTGTGCTCCTGCAGTCACGGTCTACTGACTTTGAAATTTTACACTGATTTGGCCGAGGTTAACCTTTTTTTTTCTTAAGTCTGTTTAACATGAAGCAGTTATGTTACACCATTGATATTTGGTATGCAGTTGCATCAGCATCAGTACAGGTCAGTTTTTAAAGGATTTCACCTGTATGATCCTGCAGTCACAGTCTACTGACTTTGAGATTTTACACTTTTTTACTTTTTACTTATGTACTTAAGGAGGATTTTTACTTCATTTTATACTGTGTCCAGTTGCGACAGGCGAGACATGTCTCTGTGTTAACAGTTTATTTTATTTGCCAGTGTGGCATCAGTGTCATCTTGACACATTTCCATGTTTTATTGTATTTTAATATCAATGCATCAAATTTCTTTGCAAAAACTCATTTTGAAACAAAAATCAAAGCTCTAGTAACCTTCACAATGATAAATGAATAAATTTAGTATTTAAAAGTTGTATAGGAAAAAAATTGCTCTTGGCTTTGTTCAATGAATATCAATGGTTACACCCCTCCTGCCCATTCCCCTAAACTATAATTCTGGATCCAACACTGTTTACTACTATGTAAATATTTTTGTACCATCTTCTTGTTTGGTAGCCAACCACTCCTGTTGCTCTTGGCTTTGATCAGTGAATATCAATGGTTAAACCCCCCCCCCCCTTCCCCCTAAACTATAATTCTGGATCCAACACTATTTACTACCATGCATATTAACTTAATTTTTGTACCATGTTGTTGTTTTGTGCCTAGGAGCCTCAAGTTTAATTTTCCTTTTTTTTTAACCCATTACCCCATTTATGTTCATCTCCCATATATAGCCGAAAATGCTATGCTTTGGAGTAAAGCATTAACTATCTTACTAACTTTACCCATTAAGTACCTCAATTTGACTAGTACTTGACCATCATGGAGTTCACTTGTAATTTTTATCATGTTTATAGAGGAGCTGTAAGCTTTTTTTCCCTTTCCCCCTTTTGTGTCTGGATTTTGCCACTCCTAAGGGCATGAGAGTCCTAAGTTTATATAACTCATTTACAATTTTTTACTCCCGAATACATTGGAGCCTCAAGTTTATTTTTCTGATTTCCCCTTGTTGTACCTCAATTTGACCAGTACTTGACCAGATGTAATTGTTGATGGATATTATCCTGACTTAATCATTACTGGACATATAAATGCTATTTCTTGTATCAAAAATCAACATCTTTTTAAGGGGCACCTGCTGGGTGAAAAAAAGGGAAAAAATAGTTTATTTTTATTATTGTAAATTTTTGTATCTGTGTTTTAGATTTAGTTATTGAAAATATTTCAGAATAAACTGTATGAAAATTTGAATGATCAATCACAGTTTTCTTATTTTGCAAAAATTAGTACTTTTTTGGCGATAAGAAATTGCCATTTTTTTATGGACATAAGGGGCCCCTTCCAGAAAGATAAGGAATCGCTGTGATTCTTGGAAGTTACATAAGAACCAGTACGTGACCCAGTCTTATCTGCTCAAGATGGACTCGGTGACCACATGTCAATCTTATTTTTAGACAAAAATCTTTTATTTGAGAGGAGAAAAAAGAGCAATTGATTTTTATGTCTGAAGCATGTATCAAACTCATGTCAATTAAGCTATTGAGTTTATCTGTGATTGTTAATCATTGCAATGGATTTGTGTTATCACGGCATTTTATTCCATGTCAAAAAAATCCCTAAGATTTAATGTTACAATGAGAAGTTTGTTTCTTTAGACGAATCACAGTTGAAACATTATTTATGTAATAGGATATTTACACAATTTCAAATGTTTGTAATTATTTGGTCAATTTCAGATGTTAAATTTTTTTTTTTTAAAATGAAAAAAAAGATATAAGTTTTTTTTGTAGATAAACCCCAACCTGCTTGAAAAAATGGTCTGTCTGTCTGTATTGTCTGTTTGCATGTCCACATATTTCATAAGGACAATTTCTTCTAAACCACTTGATGGATTTTAATGAAACTTTACATGGAGGAAGTATCTGAATCTGAATCAAGGATAGAAACCTTTACTGGTATCTTTAGATGGAGAGCAGCTAATACATCTGAAAGCTTGCTATAATTATTACTTTACTGATATTCTATTTTTAAATGAAAAAAGACAAATTGAGGCTCCAGAAGGAAAGCTGGGATATAAGGTATTGTATTTAAATGTAGATTAGGAATGAAAATTGACCCCCCAAAAAAAAAGAGTAAAGTTCTATATATTTTATGACAGAAGAGCAGCTAAACTTGCTATAATTATTAATTTGTTGGTATTTTATATTGTAGATGAAAGGAGATGAATTGAGGCTCCAGAAGGAAAGCTCGGATATAAGGTATTGTATTTATATGTAATTTAGGTATGAAAATTGACCCCCCCCCCCCCCAAAAAAAAGTAAAGTTCTTTAGATTTTATGAAAGGAAATGAAGTTTATGAAAACAAGACCATAACAAATGTTAACTTCAACTTCAATGAATTTTATTAAGCCATAATGTATGTTTTAGAAATAAGTTCCTCTCCAGCGGCACAAGAACCATAAAGCAAAGGAAATCCACAATTTCAATGAAATGCAAACAACTCTTTCTGAATTTTGTTTTGTTTTCGATAAAATACTGATCAGACATGCTCTTTGCAAAAGCTAAAATGCAAAAAAAAAAAAATTAAAATTTGAATGAATAGGAAAAATAAAGTCTGAAACCCAAATAGTTTACTTGGTTCCAAATGAAACTAAAACTGACCAAATTGTTTAAAAAATTTTGCTGAAATTACATAAAAGTTTATCAAATTGATATCTACATATTTATTACAATAATAAACTGTTATCAGCATAAAACAAAGAAGATAAAGACTTCAAATAATATTTGACCAAATCATAAACTTGGTCATTTATTAAGCTTTAACATAATTTTATTGTATAATACTGTAAACTTGTAAATTTTCGCATGGGGATATTTCGCTTTTCTGTTAAATGAAATTTTTGCAAGGAAAGAAATTCACGTTTCTACTAATTATTTATACTTAAGAGAGTACAAATATGACATTTTTGTTGACATTTATACCCCATCTTTGCTTTGTTTCTGGTTCTTTACATGGACATGCTGTATTATGGTATATCTTTTTGGATCCATAAGACATCTACTTCCTGTTCACTAAAAATTTTTAAAATTTTCCATCCATTGCTCATAACTTGGCAGCTTACTTATATTTAGTAACAAAGCTTGATATGGATATGATGTATTGAATGTTGGATATGTTTCAGGGTCCATCAGACATCTATGTCCTGTTTTCCTAAAACTTAGGCGAAAATAATACCCAAAATAAAATTACTATGTTTTCAATAGTTCCAAAGTGCATGGGTATCAATAAAGATTGTTCATTTAAGTATGCTGTACCAGTATATTCATGGAAGAAGTGTAACAATAGTCAATTGAATATTGTAAATCCAAAAAAGGGAAAGACAAAAACAGTAGACAGTTTCTTATTTGTGGTCCTGACCCCATTTTTACGCCATAGTGACTCTGTGAACTTAGCTTTTTTTCAGGCTATAAATTTTTTTGTAATACTTTTGTTGATTATGAATTGCTAGAAAAGTATAATAGCTAGACATCTGATATTGGGTATACAGACACTCATTGTGTTTATATCAAGAAATAACAGCATAGGAAGTTGATTTAAGTGATGGTGCCAGCAGGCGAGAAATACTTTTAGTGGCCACACTTGTTACTTTAGAAAGTTCTTGTAACAAGAAATTATACTTTTAATGCATGTGCTCTACATTTTGATTTGTGAAGTAATTTAGACTTAGACCTATAATTATTGCTTGAAAACATGATTCACTCTATCATGACATCTCATAAATTAAGACATCATTAATTGTTTATTTTTCATCCCTACAAAATATGTAAAAGTGGAACTAATTTGCCAAACTTTATCTGAATAAATTAACATGGACTTTTAATAATTTAACTATTATCTTTGGGTTCATACATGACATGGTCATATAATTGGTCAATTTTTATTACAAATTAGACACTTTACTAAAGGCCAAAGAAAAATGTCCTAGATTCTCATTCCCCTCCCGCCCCAATTTTTTTAGTTGCCTCAAAACATTTTCTTTTGATTTTTTGGCAAATTTGGATTTATTTTCCTGTACATCCTTTAAAATGGCAGAACATGGATAAACATTGGGGCTCCAGCAGGGTACCCCCCTCAGGTCCCAAGGTCGCTTTTAAAAGGGGCCTGAGGTCCCAAGGTCGCTTTTAAAAAGCATATTTTGGCGGAGGTCGCAGGTTGTTTTTTGGCATGGGTCGATTTTATGAAGTGTAGGTCGGAAGTCGCCCTTAAAAAGCCCTCAGGTCGCAGGTCGTTTTTAACCCTGCGGGAGCCACAACATTATACAAGAAAATACATCTGTCTATCCCACATTCTCAATTAGGATGAAAATCTATGAATTATTTGATAATGGCCTAACTAAAGATTCTTACTGATTTTCTAATCTTAAAGTTGATACATGACATTGGTTAATTTTTATCACAAATCAGATGCCTAATCAAAGATTCTTGCTGAATTTGTTGATAAAGATTAACAAGTGACAGGTTTATATAAGTGGTGAGGTGTTTATGGTTTAACAGGTGGTTTTTCTGGGATGGTTTACATATATTTTGACACATGGAGTGTGGTTCTGGTCATAAAATGACATAAATATTGTATAATGGATAAGATCTATTAATTAAGAATGTGCATGTATCTTCTTCAATTTTTTTTTCTATCCTGGTCTTAAATTGTATGTATTTGGTGAAAAGGTCATAATAAAATAATTCCTAGATTCTCATACAATTAAGCAATAAGACTGTGCATGTGTACCTTCTTCAAAGTTTTTTTTCTATTCTGGTATTGGGTGAAAAGGCCTTAATAGAACTCCTAGAGTTTCATCCAAATTTCTTGAAATATGGGGCAGTTGGGCCAATTTATTTCTTATTTTTTATCCAGTTTGATTAAAGATGCTTCCATTTTAAAAGAAACTGCCAATTAGTAACATAATTTGCCAAAAAATCAAAACAATTATTCCCTTTCCCCCATTCCCCCCACCCCATTCCCACAGGTGCGTCTTTTTTCCACAGAACACCACAGAACAATAATTAATCATAGAATAAGTTAAGGACTTGTATAAAACATAAAATATTACATAAATTATCTTAAAATTTTCACATTTTAAACAAAAATGTTTGATTTTTTTAACAGTCAACTTCTTTATCCAATACGTAGGTCTAGACATCTTACAAGTCAACTACATACTATAATGATTTCTAAGAAGTAACAAAAAATAGCAAAAAATCATATTTATCCATATTTATGAAAGATTACTTACAAAAATGTAATAAAATTTAAATAAAAAGAAGAAAAACTGACACAGATCTGAAATTTAATCTAGACAATGGTAGTAATGCACGCAGTTTTGGTTGTATAGCGGTAAGGGGTTCTGTGGTACTTGTGTATTGCCCATAACTTATCAAAACGTTAAATGATTGAAGCAAAATGTGAACCCGTTTAGAATTTTATTAGTTTTTGTTTATTATCTATTTATCTAACTGTTTTAACTGTTTTGTGGTGTTTTAATAGCATTCTGTGGTATTCTACTGTGTTCTGTGGTATTCTGTGGTGTTCTGTGGTAAAAAGACGCACCGCATTCCCACCCCAACCCCAACCAAAGAAATTCAAAATTGTAAATGCTAAAATATTTTTTTTTTTTTAATGAAAAAAAAATGGAAATATTCAAACAACATACAATTAATTAACAAAAAAAACTTTAAAAAGTTTAAAAAGAAATGTATGTTTGAGCTTTAGAAAAGCCATTGGTTTAAAAACAAAAGAGAGAAAAAAATCTTCAAACAACAAACATTATGATCTAACATGGTATACAAGACTTAAAGGACCATTTTATATTGTCAAACACTGAGTCCCATAAAAACAAATTTGACCAAGAACAAACAAAATCTATGTTAGCACAAGCCCTTAAATTATATACTATAAAATACTAACTTGACTGGCCAATAAAACTATGGGATAAAAGATCCACTATAAGGCCATACCAAATTAATGTATAGGTTCTCATTCATTCCTGCTCAACCTTTATAGATGTTAGTTTAGATTTTATTTTTGAAGTTTTATAAAATTCTTCTCTCAATGTTATGAATTTTTAAGGGAAAATAGATAAAAGGAGAAAATGAAAGCTAAAAGCCGTCCAACTGCCCAAATATTTTCAAAATAGATGGACTAGCCGTGGCATATCCAGAATTTTTTAACGGGGAATGGGGGGTGTACTTACATTAGTCATCGGAAAATCTGCAGAAAAATTACAAGATTTTCAAAGACAAAAGGAGAGTTCCAACACTCAAAGCCCCCCTCTGGATCAGCCACTAATGAGAATCTATTATTTAATTTAATGTGGCCTAAAGATCCACCATGCCATTGAGACCTGCCATAATGCTTGTTTATAGGTTGGTGGGGTTACATAATCTTTGATTAAACTTTTTATCTAAATAACCCCTCTCTTTTTATTGCTTTAAACTGAATTAGAAATTATTAGTCATTTTTGGACCTGTCCATTTTACAATTGACCAGAGGGGGAACTGCAAGGGATGAATGGGAAAAAATTAAGTGTATGTAATGTAATGATGATGTTGTGGGTTAATGAGGGTACAGAGGGGGGGAGGGTCTGCATGAAAAATAAATGCATGAAATGTTTTTTGAAGATGTTGTTGGTGGTGCATGGGGATAAAAAGGGAGAGGCAATAGAATAAATATCTGTACGAAAAGAGAAAAAGAAGTGTATAATGATTTTTATTCAGATGATTTTAAAGGGTGTTGTGTGGATACATTTTAAATGAACATAAAGATTTTATTAAGGTTGATGGAAAGTGAGATTTTAATAAGAAATTAATTTGCTGTATACATTCTGAGCATTTCAATCTAAGTTTTTTTATTTATTGCTCAATTTAAAACAAAATCAGTAAGTTTTAAATAACATTTTCAATATGATTAATTGAAATTTCCAACCATTTTATATCAACAAATGAATACTTTTAATTTAAAAAAATCAAAGGTGTAAAATATGATCATTTTGTTTTTGGTTTAGATATAGCTTTTAAGATATGAATTTTATCACCTTTTGAAATAGCCTTGATCAGTTTTATTTATTTACAGTTTGATTAAAAATAACATCTTTTTCATCTAAATAACGCCAGCCTCTTTGAATTGTCCCTTGTGTAATTTTCATCTTTTTTAATTACTATTATATTTTTGAAGAACAGAATATGTGAATATTGCTAAAACCACAATAAACAAAACATTTTCATTGCAATCGCCTTAAGTCTCTTAAAACGTCCCATATGAAATATTGAAAATGTTTTTAAAACACTTTTATTTTTTCAAAACAAAAAAACTATCAGTTGCAAAAATCATAATTACAATATACAAATTCTTTCATCACATGTGGAAAAAATGCCTCAAGTAAAACTAGAAATAATTTTCAATAGCAAATAATTAAATTGATCATGTCATTTTCTCTTCACAAACGAAAAATCATTACTGTATTTATTTTCAGAGGCCATTGCAGCCTCCTCATCTCATTCCTTTCATATCTGTCCATCAATTTTTCTCAACCAATCAAAATCCAGTTTACATCTCCCATGTTAATTCTGTAATCATTGCTTCATTAATTAGAAAACTTCCCCACTGCCTCCACCCCCTTTGGCCATTGGATAATGGACTTGTCCGTAGTATTATGTAATAATCTATGGTCAGTTAATTTTTCATACCAGGGTAGAAAAGCAATCTCTTGTATATTGTTTACATATCTTTGTAAAGTAAACATTTGAATTTTATTCCTCTTAAGTTTTATGAGTTGTGTAAAAAATTGGAAATGCTTATCTATCTGAGAACAGCTTGACCTGTGGTCAGTTTAACTGTAGATAACACTTTGTTTTTGTCCGAGGAAGAAGTACTCATAAAGTTTTTGTCACAAACTAAAGCTGAAATCATGGAGGTTGAATCGGTTGGTCAAGCATTTAAACTAGCAGGAAAGGGTATGGACTAAATTGTTTTTTATTGATTAATTGTTGTTTTTTGCATGTTTGCATGTTCTTGTTGTCAACATTTTTGGGCATATATAATAGTTAAAAAAACATCAGACTAAAAATATATTTCTGTCGTATTCTGTATTATTCTTAATTTAGAGTTATAAATAGATTTTTAAAAAGTTGAATGAATTTAAATGTTAAATTAATTAATTTGTGGCCTTATTTAAAAAGCTGCTTAGTTTAGGCCAGGCTAAATGTTTTTTCTTGTTTTTTTCTAGGGCGTTAATTTTTTTTCTTTTTTAAATTGCTTAAGAAATGTAAGAATACAGTTAGGAATTTTAAAAATGTTTATCAAATACCAAGTAATTATTAAGATTTTTTTCATCTTTTTCTTTAAAATTTATCATATTTTAAGGTGCTACTTATTTATGCATTTATATATTTTTATTTTATAAAGCATTTTCATGTATTTAAATTTCTTTTAAAATTGTTGTTGTTTTTGATCGTACATGTATTTATTTTACATACATTGTTTCAGGGATGTTTTGGGTTTTGTTTTTTTGCTGTTTTGCATATTTTGTGAGGAAAATTTTTATTTTTGGGTTTGTATTCTCTGTTATTTTCTCACCTTTGTCATAAAAATGACATTTTTCTTAGTTCACATTGAACTTGCATGTGAAAATTTGCACGTAATTTTATATTTATAGATTTCCGTTCCATTCTTGGTTTTAGTTTTTCATACACATAAATATCACCAGTAAGCTTGACATTTTGAAATTTGAATTAAGAATAAAACGAAAAGTCAAAAACATGATCCTATTCACGAACTAAACTATGCAATGATATAAAGAAAATGATTATTTTATTCATTTCTCTAAAAAGCAGTTTTAAAAAAAGATAGGAAAAGAATCATTAAAATTTTATAGGTAAGGTTAGAAAAGGTCAAAAATAATTTCTGTTTACAAATAAAAACAAAAAATTTAAAAATAAGTTTATATTCTATAAATGCATGTTCCTTAATTGAAAAAAAACAACTAAAAATAGAATTATTTCCTATACAGACAATTTATATCTTCATTTTTAAAGAAACAAGTCTGAAAAATATTTACCCCCCCTTTCCAAAACAAAAAACACCCAAATATCCATCCAGTGGATCTAGTTACTGTTTCATAACTGTTCCTTTGTGTGCTATAATGGTTATCCCCCTGTCTTATTGTCATCTTGTGTGATTAAATTTAAATATCAATAGAGGCCTGGCAATTGTTGTACTAAATGGCTTTTGTCACCTCCCTGATTTGGAATGAATAGTTTTTTACACCTTTGTTTTAAACATAACAGTTAAAGTGGTCGTTCAATAATATTTTTTTTAAGTTCCAAAAATATACAAAATGTATTTTCTCTTGCATATGCTTTAAAGGAATTAAAAATAAAAGGGGGTCATTTTTGTAAAAGGGTTTTAAGGGAAGGGAGGCGAAATTCAGAATATAATTTTTTTTTAGGAGTTTAAGGGACAGATGTTTTTAGAGGGAAAGTTGGAGTTGAAATTTGGATTTTAACTTTAAGGTTTTATTGTTTGGAGCAGTTATTGTACATTTTTACAGAGAGAGGAATATAACTTAGATAATGTACAATTTGCATAGTGATAAATGTAGTTTCTCAATGCTTTAATTTTTTCATATACTGTGGATTCATTTATTTTCGTGGGTACCAATTTTCGTGATTTAATGAAATGGGTTCAGTTCGTGGATTCTTTATTTCGTGGTTCTGAAGTCTGCAGCATTCAAACTTATGATAAATATTCTTTTCGTGGGATATCAAATTTCGTGGATCAAGACCATCAATGAAAGCCAGGAAAATTGGTACCCCACAAAAAATAATGAAACCACAGTAGATGGAAAAAAAGCATTGAACACATGAAGCATGGTATTTGACTTGAACCAATATTTTATTATACCCCCGCTTCGAAGAAGAGGGGGGTATACTGTTTTACCCTTGTCCGTCTGTTCGTCCGTTCGTCCGTTCGTCCGTTCGTCCGTCCGTCCGTAACAAAACTTCCGTCGCAGTTTTCTAAGCAACTACATGAGATAGAGATCTGATATTTTGTATTCAGCTTCATTCTATAGTACCATATGGTGTATACTGATTTTATGCTCCTAGGTAGTCTACTTCCTGTTTACCGAATACTAAGGTTTTTACACATAATGGACATAAATGCAAAATTTCCGTCACAGTTTCCCAAGCAACTACATGAGATGCAGGTCTGATATTTTGTATACAGCTTTATCCTATAGTACCATATGGTGTATACCAATTTTATGCTTTTAGGTAGTCTACTTCCTGTTTACCGAATACTTAGGTTTTTACACATAATGGACATAAATGCAAAATTTCCGTCACAGTTTCCCAAGCAACTACATGAGATACAGGTCTGATATTTTGTATACAGCTTTATCCTATAGTACCATATGGTGTATACCGATTTTATGCTTCTAGGTAGTCTACTTCCTGTTTACCGAATACTTAGGTTTTTACACATATAAATGGACATAAATGCAAAATTTCCGTCACAGTTTCCAAAGCAACTACATGAGATAGGGGTCTGATATTTTGTATACAGCTTTATTTTATAGTTCCATATGGTGTATAGCGATTTTATATTACTAGGTCAACTACTTCCTGTTTACCGAGTATTTAAACTTGTATGCGTGGCTTAGTTCGGGGAGCGGGGGTATCACTAGTGAGCATTAGCTCACAGATTTACTTGTTTCTCTTCAAATTGAAAAGCATTAACATGATGTTCAACATTGATTACCTAAGAATATCTGAAAGTATACAAGACCATTTACATTTTTATATCTGGGGGTATAAAATGGTGAATGGCAGGTATGGGAAGAAATTTTCATAACAGTTTTCTAAGCAACTACTCATCACAGCCACTTGATAATTTGTATACAGTGTCAGGGATGGGGTTCCATAACTTTGGATTCAATATCAGTTCTGTCACTCAACAAATTCCTGTTTAATGTAATAAATGGCCATATTTTACTTTGACAGATTTTTGTATTTTAGGAAAAGAACAAATGTAACCTGTAATATACATGTACTACTATGTTGTTGAGGCTTACATGTCATTACGAGGAAAATCCCTCTTACACTTGACCTGAATCCGATAAAAAGGAAGTTCTCACATTAAAAGATTACACTGCCCTTTGTCTTTTTCCCCAGCTGTTAATGAGCAGGGGATCATTTCCTAATCTTATCAGGGGATTTGTAGGGGAAAAACATATAATTAAGTTTTGTATATGCTTAGAAGCAAAGAGGCACAAATGGGGCATTCTAGTGTCAAAAGTCCAAAACCGATAAACATGAACAAGAACAGCACAAAGAAACACAAAACAAAAAATTAATCAAACGGAAATCAAGATGTACTTTAATTTATATTGTAAGATAATGAGGATGATTTATAGGTCAATATGGAATAATTAACTGAAATTCTATCTTAAGATAGTACATGAAGTATAGTTTGTTTACTTTTGTTTCCTTGAATTTGTAAAATGCTGTGTATTAATAAGTGATATTCATCCTCAGTTGCATTTCATTTTCATGTTCTGCAATTTAAATTATGATTTGTAAAATAGGAATTCAAAGATGTTTAAAGTAAAAAAAATAAACAGATTTAGCATTGACAGTCCTCATAACTGAAATGAATTTTAGGACATTACTTTACATGTAGAATTTCAGTGTTTCAACGAAAGACAACAGCTTTGTTTTGGGTTTTTTTTTAGCATAGGAAAAAGCATGAATAGATGATATTAAAATGTTTTTCCTGATTTTGATACTAAATGTTGCATAATTAAAAACAACTTTATTAACAAGCTGTATGTGTGAACAACCACTAATATGTTTTTTGCAAATTTTCCAAAAAGCTTAAAGTAATGTAACATACAACAAAAAATATTGATATTTCTTTTAAAAATTTACACTTAATTTATAAAAAAATATTCATAAATATCCTTAGGACAAACAATGTTGTTTCATTCCCCCATTTTGTGTATCCCCCCAACAACCTGTCACTTTTAAAATCTTATTATGGAGAAAAAAGATTGTAATCTCTTATTATCAGCCCCATATTACAGTTACAAAAGAAAACATGATGGTATTATGTAATCTGTTATTAGATTTTTATCTTTTTTACAATGTTTACAGATAGTATCTAAGGTTTTAACAAGATGAAAAAACTGATTTAGACAGTACTACAATGTCTTAATTAAAAAAAAAAATACTCAACTTTCAAAAGAAAAGTTCAAAAATTTGAAAGTAAACTGGTATAAAACTAAAAGTTAGGAAAGATGAGTAGTTTCATACTTTAAAAAAGGTTTCTGAAGAGAAAGCCAAATCCAGCAAAGTGTATAAAATAATGATACAAAACTTGGTATTTAACGTCATATTGGTGCCATATTAGCAACAAAAAAAAATGGGACAAGTTTTGGGCGGGCGGAACATTTTGTCTTTTGGATGCAATTCTTGTTTTATTTGTAGTCTCCTTTGTGTATTTATGTCCATTTTTAGAATAAAATTTCACTATGGCCTATATTTTGATGATTTTGAGTTTTTTTTGTACAACATTCCTCTGTGATGACCAGTAGCAAATTGGAAACTTTTTTGGACATGTATTTTTTCTTCCAAAGGTCACCTTTGGGTCAGTCATGTTTAGAACTTTGTCCAAAGGTGCTACTTGTCCGAGAAAAAAAAGTATATCAGAGAAAAAATTAAGGAAGTTAAAACCAGGCCATCAAATGCCTAAGGGACCATTCAGCTGGACACTGATGTTACATTGCTTAAAGTTTGATTGACAAAAAAAGTAAAAAAAAAAGATATAATTATGTTGATGGGGCTTTCCTTTTGGAAAGGTAAGAACAATTTGAGCTTAATCAATAAAAGAGACTTTGTTTCAACATTTGAAATAACTGTTTTCTTTGTGTGTGTGTTTTTTTAAAGGGGTGGGGTAAATAACTTTTCAAGGCTTCTTGTGCTTTTGGTTAATAAATATTCTTCTTCTTCTTGTAGTGAAAATTATAAGGTAAAAACAAAATTGAGCTTAAGCATAATTTGAGTTAAGTTAACAATGATTAAGTCTTAACTGTGACTGTCAACTAAAAGAAGTTACATATAAATTATTTTAAAATTGATTTACCTACATCATGTACAATTGCACGATATATTTTTTTGCAGGATATGAAACAAAAAGTAGGTTGCTTACAGTGTCCCAAACTTTGGTGCCCCGTGCAACCTGTTACTGGTACATTGTATTTATAAATCTGCTTTGATGATGTGAAATTCTTGATTTGTTTGGGTATTGATATGCAGTTTAAAACTATTATGTTTGTTACGTTTAAGACTACTAATAACTTTAATTAGAAGTTTAAAGACCTAAAATTCAACAAGCAGAAATCAAAACTTCAAACTTCAAAAAATTAAACGTGGGTTAAATGACTAAGCCTTTAATTTATTATTTAATTCATTTAATTATGGAGTGACCAAAGTCATATTATAATAATAAAAGGGGCGTTAAAGATCAAACTCATTTTTGAAATAAAAATTTTATCAGTTGTCAAATTTTGATTTATCATGTCACAAAGGTCCACGATAATCGGCCGTAATCTCGCTTCTTCTTGTTTGTCATTTTACTAAAACTTTTTATATTGAAAAATTTAAATCGAATTCCATCAGTGCTGCGTACATTTCCTAAAAATAATAATCCACCTTAAAACCCAAAACCTTTTGAAATACCAACGTTCGTTTTCGGTTGTCGAGAAAAATGAAGATGTTACGTAACTCTGGTGACATCTGAGAAATGTTTAATCTTGTTTAAAAGATTTCTGAAATTCTCCGTTGTTTTGTTAATGATAAACAGTTAACTCAAAGCATTTTCAAAAGGTATACATTTACGAGGGTGTGGGTAGGGTTTAAAGAATAAAGAATAATGGCAAAATAGTTAGAGATCTAGAATAATGGCTTCCAAAAATTAAGAATATAGAACAGTTACTGGTTTAAGTATAAAGAATAATGAGAAAGGTGGCAGAAAAATTTAAAGAATGGAGAAAAAAGGGCAAAAAAAAGATTTCAAAATTGATGATACACCATCATATCCTCATTTATAAACTGTGGTTTTGCGTGGGTACTCAAGTACATGAAATAATAAGTTACCAATTTTACTTAATTTAGTTTCAGTTTCTTTTTATTGTAAATTTCAAAAAAAGGTATAAACAATATTGTTAATATATTGAAAAGTTATGACCAATATTTCTTAAGTTCAAAATGACATCTTAATCTTTCATGTTATAAAAAATTTGATCACCCATAGACCTTAATTCTATTTCAAAAAAAATAAAAAGCATGCAAAACTGCTAGGATTTTGAAACTTTAAAAAGACATTTAAAAGTTCAATAAAAAAAGATGATAATGATTATAAAGTTTAACAATTGTGCCTAGTGTAGTCAATTTTTTCTTACAATTCAAAAAAAAAAACTAGAATACAATACAACACAATACAATATAAAAATATTTGAAAACTTTAAAAGAACTGATAAAAAAAAACCTAAATGGTAAAAAAAACAGTTAAGTTGTGAAATATCAAAGCTTTAAAAAAGGCATTTTTAAAAAAATATATTTATTATAGAATAAACTAATGAAATTTCATAACCCTGTCTGGTTGTGTATTGGGCTCAAGACCAACAGTTATTCAAAGCTTGGAGATATTTATCATGGAAAAACGATAGACAAGCGAGAAAGGGCCATTTTACATGTTATATAGAGTGTCAAGTTTAAAAAGATAATTGTGAATTGTAACACCAATTTCAGATGACATGTTCGTGCCCGGGGCACAATACCTATCATATTTATCCATGTTAAAAATCTAATTAACTCACATATATTGTTAAAGTAGGTGATGTGCCACTTGAAATATGGGGACCAGGGTGTCACTCTATAAAGATACAGTGTCTGAAAATTGATTTTTAGTGAATAGTTGATGTACTTGTCAAAATATTGATCACCTTTGGTTTTATGCAAAGTAATAATTGGTTATTCAATATGCAACTTGTCTTTAACTTAATATTGCTATTAAAGTTTAAAAAAAAAAATTAGATTTTGATCATAAAGTTTTTAGAAAATAAATGATTGGATTAGATAAAAAGATGGATGTATCCATTTAGTTTGCTCAATTTACAAAATTTGTTTCCTTGCATTTACAGCTTTGAAATTTAGAATCTCTCTTTTTATACTTTTTTGTGTCAAGATTTTAAACATTAAAACAATTGGCTCCCTCATTTAAAATACGTGTATTAATCATTTACTCAATTTCTGTTCCATGCTCAGGTTGAAATCACACAATCTAATACATGTATTGGATTAAAATCGAAATTCAAATTGGAGTGATCTAAAGCCTGGAAGATGTTGGGCAATACCGCCTAAACAAGTCAAGGACATCCTACAAAAAGTGCAAACTACACTGAGGATAAACATTTGATTTTCATATTAAAAGAGAGGGCCGAAGGGTTTTGTTTCGTTCTCCGTTATTGGCAATTTTTATTATCTGTGAATTGTGATTTGTAGATATATTTTTCCGTGCATCGTGATTGGATATTGCATGTAAACCCTTCTCAGCAAAGTATTTTGTCTCCGTGATTCGTTTTAGGCATGCTCTGTGAAAAAAAATTTAGCCATTATTTCCGTGTTAGGTTATTTGCATTTTTTATTCTTCGTGATTCGTGATCAGGACCCCTTAAAAGAAGGAACCCTCTCTCACAACAAATCAATCAATCAATCAATTGAGGTTTCCCAAATAAACCACCATCTGCAGTCATTTTCTTAAAAATTTCAATCAAAAAGTCATTAAAAACTTGAGAAACCTCATTTATGTAATAATTGAAAAGTTTTCCCTCCATATTGGTGAGGTAGATGTCGTCTGCTGCTGACAATATGACAAAATCATTGGACAACTAATAACCAAAGAGACAAACACATATGCCAGGGTCCGCAAACCAAAATGACAAGACCATTGAATAACCAATAACCAACAATATAAATTAAAAAGAGAAGCACAAACACATGCCAGGGTCTGAAAACCAATTATAAAAATTCAATTAAGGCTAATCTTGTCAATATTGCATCATGTGTGAATCTTTGGTCACTGCTGATGACATGCTTTGTTCCAAATGGACACTGCTCATCAATGTTTTATAATAACTCATTAAAACCTGCTCTCAATGTTTCAGAAAGTTCGGACAATAAAAATGACAATTCCATTGATTGAATTAATGCCAATGGCCATTTGGACAATGGAAAAATGACCATCGAAAAGGATAAAAACAGAAATCTCCATTTATTATTCATATGTTGTATTTTAATGGACGGTTACATCATATTTCAATGGGTTTCATTGATTTCGATCTCAAACAATTATAACGAGTTATAATGAACAAGCAAAATCAAAATACGTTTTTGATTTTCTAGCGATGTAAAAAGCATTTGAATATTTTAACATGTCCCAATTGATTTTTATCTCCGAAGCCTTTGGACATTGTCCATTTGTTAAAATAATGGACATGAAATGATTCACTATTAATTATTCGTCACGTTTGTTATCAAATATTCAAAAGTTTTTAATTTTATCTGAGAAAAATCAGAATTTTTAATGATGAAATTGACTGGACAAAGAGATTACGAAATTTGTTTTTCAAAATGTGACAGATTTTGTTGATTTTGATTTTAGTAATTTCAAGGAAATGATAATGTCTAGTTTGCCATTTCTGTGGAAATTTCATAAATTCAATCTTTAAAAAACATATGTATTTCTTTTAAAGTGTAAGATGATTCTTTTTTTTTTTCAGTTTCAAATAGCACTGATTTTACATGATATTTCGTATTTGTATTTAGAATTTTTCCCCGATATTCACAATCATCATGGTGAAATTCTGAATGAATTTTATTTTGAATTTTTTTTTTCAAAAAGAGCAATGTTTGGAATTTAATTTAAATCTTTCTTCTTAATTGTTTGTACTTGCTACATGTATAAAAAGGTAAATAAACAATAAACACATAAATGCCATTTTGTACAAGCCGCTTGTGACAAGGTCGTTTCTTTAAATTAATAGACATCAGTGATTAACCCATAAAGGACACTTTTATAATCAAGGGCCATCACTCATCACTGCTTAATAGATAAAAACCACACAAGTCACTCAGTAAACAGACAGCCAAATTGATAAATTTATGTTTTTATACACACTTTATTTGTTAATATGAATGTCCAGTGTCACCAACTGTCCTTCTCAAGTCAAAAAAATGACCATCCAAAACTATTTTGGTCCCTGGGGCAAAAAAGGACCATTTGGCTGTTCAATCCACACCTGGGTTGGGACATATTACGTAACGTCACATTAAGAAAAAGATTTATAGGTGTAAAAATAATCAGTGAACTGTAAAAAAATCTATTAAATGTTGATTACTACAAATTGGGGATCATAAAAAGTGAAGAAAGAGGATTAAAGGGGGGCCTTAATTGACAGGAAGTGAAATGAAGTAAAATGGAGGGGGTTTATTTAAGAACAAGGTGTAATTTTTATCCCCTTAATTATATAATGGGTCTATAATTGTGGAAAAGAGGAAAAAGTCATTATTAGATATAAGGAAGAAGTTTGTATTGTTAAGATTTTGGTTATTGTTAAGCCCGATCTGCAAAAGAAGGGGCCACATAGTGTCTGATCTGTCTGTCCATCCCAAATGTTGTGTGATTGGCCATTATGTCTTTTGGACATATTCTTGTTTTTGTCTCTTTGTTTTTTCCTTTTCTTTGCTGCTGAAGGTAGCTGAGATTTTATCCATTTGAAGATTAAAGAGGAAAATATTAAAAGTCTTTGGTGTTTAAGAAGGAGGGAATGGGAAGGCTAAAATATCTTAACTATTTTTTGAATAAAATATCCTATGATAGATTTATGACATTTTTAACCAGCTTGATATTTTTCCTTAAATTTTACTTCTTTAATGTACAGTTGATTACATCATAAAACCCCAGCGATTTATGATTAGGAAATGCATAAATCTATTTTAATTTGAAAATTCTCTTTTTTGCCCACTTTTCATTTGCCTATTACATAAAATTTGCAATTTTGGGACATAAAGATGCACAAATTTTATTTAAATCTTTTGATTTTTAATTTTCTTTTAATTACTCAATGTTTTTTCTCTTATTGACCACTCATAAGTTCCAGCAATATTCCTGAACCTGACAAAGATGCAAAATTTTGTTTAAATCTTTTGATTTTTAATTTTATTTTATTTTTTCTCATAAGCCTGTATCATCATTCCAGCAATATTCCTGATGAATCAGGCTCTCCTGACATGCATTAAGACATCCTATGATGAGAAACACTGACCATCAGAGATTTCTTATCTCATAAAAATTACTTAAAAGAAGATTCTCTACTGGTCAGATTGACCCTGGTTATCATCACTTTTTTTAGCAGGCCAGCTGTTGTTTTGAGGCTCCAAGTGGGGGGAGAGGAAGATTTCATGTTATTTCAGACCGTAAAAAATATGTCTTACAAGTATTGTTTTAATAAAAAAACTTTCACAAACTTTTCATTATGTAGTTCAAAAAATTTTTAATTGACCAAAACAAAATTAATCTAAACAACTTTCAAAATAATTTTTGATTACCCCCTTAAAGTACCCCCATTGCATGTGATTACTGATCAGGATAATGAAAATGAGTTTGTCTAAAAAATCAATATTTGCTGTAATGAAGTAGATGGTCAGTCTGACCTGCCTCACATTCTTTTTAGACAGGTCATTTTTTTCATCCCATAATGCAATGTAAAGGTCATTTGATTGTTTTAATCAAAGGTCATTTAATAGGTGTTTTACTTCTTTTCCCAGGATGCGAAGTACTTCATTTATGAATGATTTTTGGGAAGATGAAAAGAAAAGGCTCTCCAGAAAATTAGGCTAAATCATATAATATTTAATTATTAATTGTAAGGTTGATTTATAGCTGCAGGTCACTTGGTGCAGTGATAAAGAATAGAGAAATGGAATGAAAGTTAAACCATGATTTTAGAAAATAAATCTTTTATTTAAAGCAATGCAAGACTATAAGTCATGGCTATACAAATACAAATTACAAAACATATTAACAAATACAAAGATGTTGTAACAATTAAATAAAACTAAGACTGACCAGGGTCTTCTTATCCTCAGTTCTAATGACTGTTTGGTGTAATAAACAATTATGAACATTTCTATAAAGTTGATATTTTTTACTGATTCCAGTTTGGATTTTAAAATTTGTTGCTGATATATATGGAGGATATATCAACATCTTATTTTCTGATACATTGTATTACAAAAAATATGCTATTTGTACTTTTAGAAAAAGTAAATTATGGTACAACAGATCAACAGAACACACAAATTTACATTTCTGTTCAAGAATATTATCATCAGTGTTGACATACTTAAATATGTGTACTTTTGTTATTTTCAATATCGAATTTGAATATTTGATTTTGTGATGACACATGGATTGAAAAAAAGAAAGTAAATAAAAAGCATGTGGTGACGTGGAATGTTTATTTGTTTTATCAAAGTTGACCAGGTACAATGACGTATTTTAGAGTATTGATATAAACTTTGATTTTATTGTTTTGGTTTTCAAAAATTTTGGATGGGCACAGAATATTCTTAGATTAAGTTTTTAAAAAGTTTTATTGTGAATTATTATTGCTAAAGTTTTAAACTTTGATGAAAAGAAATTCAAAGCTAGAATAATATTCAAATAAAAAATTCTTGGCATGAATTTCTGTACACCATAATAGAACAGCATATCTGAATGAACAATTTTATTGGTACCAGACTTGGAAAGATGTAATAACAAGATAGTATGCATAAATTTCATCTTCCAAGAAAAGGCATTCAATTCCTAGGTTCTTGAGTTTGCAAGAGTTATTGCCCTTTAATATATAAGATTCTTAAGTTATTGAGTTTAATTGATGAATTTATCATTTAATTTTCACAGTTTCTCCTTCATAAATGTTAAAGAACTAACAAAAGTATATCTTAAATATCAACAACTTATAGAAGCTTTTTCTTGGTTATTGAATTTGCAAGAGTTATTGCCCTTTATTATTGATAATTTTATTTCATTTTATTTTCTCAGTTTTTCCTCCTTATTGTGAAAAAAAAAACCAATGAAGGTATACCTTGAAAAGATCAACACCTTGAAGACCATTAGTCCAAAGTGTGTAAATTTTTATGTTGGCGTTCAATTTAGCTTAATCAGCTGTTTTGAAATATCCTGGAAAATATCATGCAAGTTAAAGGTTAACTTGTGATGTTTGAATATCCACAGAGACACCATTTTTACTCCACTTATGAATATAAAGGCAAACTGGAGAGGATTTATTGAAGCATTAAGCTTGTTTCTCAATCCAGGATAAATAAACTAATATAAAGGCATATTATATGCTATAATAGTGTTTGTATCGCTAAATTGTCTTTCTGTGCATCCCAAATGAGGTGCACTTTTAGGTTGATGTTATTTTTCCATGTTGCTAGTTTGAGCATTCTATCTTTTGGACATCATTATCCATACATTATAAGATTTGACCATTTGAATTTTTTGTGGAGGCATGTAGACAAATGACCTTTGAGTTGTGAAGAAATGTGTCTATCTTTAGTTCATAGGAGTTATTGCCCTTTAAAACATCTGCACAACTAAAAATTGATAGGGATATACTTAACATCATAATTGAAATTTAATTTAAAATTGTTTTTCTCAGAAATCGCTGAATAAGTTTAATAAGTAAAAAATAGCAATAAGTGAATCTGCAATTTCACACTTTTCTCCCCAAACTGTGAAAATGTGGGCTAAAATCTGTCTATGTTTGTTGAAGTTTTTTGTCAAGATTGTTTTAGCTGTAAACAAATTTGTATAAAAAAAATTCAACACAGCTTTGTTAGTTTTGCTAGTTTTAGCATAAGGTAGATAGATCTTTCCAGTAAAGCTGTCTCACAGTTTAAACTTTGGTGAGAGACAAAATGTGGACAAGATGGTTCAATACCACACTATTTTACATATATTTCCCACCAGATCTTTCATAGTGACCCTTCATGTGACTTTTTAAAGAGTTTCAAGTAAATTCTAACTTGCAGAAAGTGTTTTTTAACTGTGTTGCTCAAGTGAAAAGCAGGTCTTATAGTCTGGTCACTCTGTCAATCTGTTCATCATGCTTCGGGTGCCCGTCTTGTGTACCGGTAATCTGAATCTCAAAAACCAAACACTAGATCTTTCTAAAATTTCATAAAGTGATTAATTTGGGGTCATTTTATAATAATGGAAGCTGGGGTAGAAAAATGTAGTCCTGACATCAGTTCAGGTTGGTAGAACCAATTTAAGGGAATTTGGGGGAAAAGGAATCAATGGGCATTTGCATGTTTAAGTTTGTAAGACCAAGACAAGACTATCATCACAAAAGACAACACAAAATTTAATGCAAAACACAAGGAAAATTAGGCTTCTTATAAAATTTTGATGTTGATGTCATATTGTGTGTCATGGACACTAATTTTAAATTTTAAGAGCCGGTGGTGAAGTGGTTAACACATTGGGCTACTATCACCAAGGTTTGTGGTTCGATCCTTGTCCAGGGTGAAAATTTCATAAACAAATTTTCTGTTTAAGGAGCAATGCTAGTTCTTCGGAAAGGATGAAAATACTAGTAGATTGTCCTGTGTATATATGTGGAGTTCAATATCTGATACTGGTTTAAAAAACCCTCTGTAGAGTTCGATAAGAGTTTGCTAAATGGAGGATGCTAAAAAGGCCACACTCGCAAACTGTTAGCTGGAGAGGGATTCACATAAGCACTAAAAGCTAAAAAGGTCACACTCGCAAACTGTTGGCTGCAGAGGGATTCATATAAGCACTAAGCTTGTTTCCTGTTTAAACTACATGTATTTCATATTTCAATATGATTTATTCTTTTGTTTCAGTGCAAGACAGCTCAACATTCCTTAATGAAAGTCTACAGTACAATAGAAGCAAGCCTTCACCCTTTATACAAGATCATGGACAGGCAGACCTGTATTCTGAGCTATACAACAGAGGGAACATTTCACCGAGACAACTCTCAGAGAGGAGTGGGGCAAACATTTCACCGAGGCATCTCGCAGAGAAAAACGGGGCAAGCATTTCACCAAGACAACTCTCAGAGAAGAACGGGGCCAACATTTCACCAAGGCATCTCTTGGAGAACATTCCAGACCACAAAAGCTACTCCGATCTATTCCAAAGGCAAGAACAGAACAGAATTGCATTTATGGAGTCTTTTGCCAAAGAGAGGCAGAACTTTCAGGGGATTCCACAGGAAGGGGAAAGAAACATGCTTGGTGATGGGGAGGAGGATGGGGATAGGCAACAGAAAGACATGCCAGAGAAAGAAAGCATTGGGAAACAGTAAGTTGGGAAAATGATGAATGATGATTGTTGTGTAGTGGTCTCAGTGTGTAAAAGTAAAAAATAATTGGGAGAAACTTGGTATGGGTAGCTATGTGGCTCCCGCAGGGTTAAAAATGACCTGCGACCTGAGGGCTTTTTTAGGGTGACTTCCGACTTTCACTTCATAAAATCGACCTATGCCAAAAAACAACCTGCGACCTCCGCCAAAATATGCCTTTTAAAAGCGACCTTGCGACCTCAGGCTCCTTTTAAAAGCGACCTTGCTACCTTAGGGGGGTACCCTGTGGGAGCCCCAGCTATAGACCACAGTTAAAATGTAAAAATACATGTTGTTACAAAATAAAACAGCAACAAATTTATAATACACTAAAACAGCCAAAATTTTGGGACCTAGGTTCTTCTTCAGGCCCATCAGGGTCAAGAAACATTACATTGAAGAGGAAACTAAAGTTGTTAAAATGATCTGCATGCATCTGTCATCGCTCTCTTGTAAATACAAAATCCAGAGACTGCTTGACTGATTTGTATAATAATTGGTAGGATGTTTCGTTTTAACACAGAAAATGTGCATACCTATATAGCCACTTCGAAGTTGATGAAGGGTTATCACTAGTGAAAATGTTCATTGTTCTAATTTGGAAGTCTGATGTTTATGTGTGTATGGTTGTTTGTTTGTTAGTTTCCTTGATCTAGTGGTGGTTAAAAAAGGAAACTTTTGTTGCAAAATTAAAAAAGGAAAAGAGACTATTGCTCCATGGTTGAAAAAGTTTTAAATACTCTGTAATCTGTAACAAATTTTGAAACTAAAACAAAGACCATGGGGTCATTTTATAAGCTTATTTAGATGTTTTCAACGAAAATGACCACCAAGAACACTTCATGGTATTTCCTGAGTGAGAGACAAGTTTTTGTAGTTAAATGACGGCTTAAAAATAAAGACTTGTCACTTTTTATACGGGGAGAATTTTTTAAAGTGTTCTTTTCCTCAGATTAATCTTTTTTTTACAAGTGTCAAGTGGCTATCTCTTTGATTTTTATCCCAATTTATGAATTTAACATTATTATTTCCAGTTGTCGTCATTACAGCTTTAAAGCTTGACCTTGTGTTTTTTTTATTAATTGGATTAAATCTTACAGGAACTTTCAAATAGAAAAAAGGGATGAGCCTTGTTAATTTCAATTTTTAGAAAAGACAACAATTTAAACATGTGCAAATTCAGTTAATGTTGATGTTGTCCATTTTCTCTTTCATTTTGCATGTTTTTCATGTTTTGTCTTTTCTCTTGGACATTGAGATCCATTCAAAGTTCGGTTATTTTGTTATCACTTTTGTTTAAATTTTGATTGAGACAAGGTATCCTTATCCGCATTACTGATTAAAGAGAAGAAACCGGGCATTCATTGTTTAAAATTAAAAAATTAAAATTAGAAATTTTCTATGTTTCTAAATTAATATAAAATCTTGTGAAGAATTTTATTTTTTAGACATTTTAGTTTTGAAAATCACAGTGAATTTGATTTTACTTGCAATGTTCCTTTTTTCTGTTATTGCAATTTATTTGGAATTTTTACATTTTTGCTAGAGTTACAAATGAGCACAAAAAATAGAAGTCACATTATAACAAAAAGCATTCAATATTTATTACAAAATGTGCTCTATTAAAAATAATTGCACAAATAATAAAAAAAAGCATCACGTTACTTATTTTTGGAAAAGATCTAAAAACAAAATTAAAAGGAAAAAGATACTCATTAATTTAAACTTTTCCTCTTTATGTAATACATGTAGCATCATAATTTAAACCCAATGATATTATTTCATTAATTTCAAATAAAAACAATAAATTTTTGGAAAACATCTAGAAACAAAATTAAAAGGAAAAAGATACTCATTAATTAGATAATCAATAATTAAACTTATTCCTTTTCCTCTTTATTTATTACATTTCGTAACATTTTAAAAACCCCAAACATATTATTTCATCAATTTTCAAAAATAAAAAGTCCAATTGAAAACATCCCCCTTGTAATAACCCTTGTTTTTCTTTTTATCCTTTTCAAAAATTGACATTTAAATATAGGTTTTAACTATCAAATTGGTTAAAGATGACTGGCCATTATAAATTTGCCAAAGGTCAACCGAGCTATAAAAATGAAATAATGAATAATGGCCCATAATGGGATTTTTTGGACATATGTTGTGTAAAAGCTAACCAAATGTCATCGGGGTCGTGATACTCTTTTATTCGAGTTTTTCGTCCATGTCACAAGGGCAGGTGTTTTACAATTGAACGTTTTTAAAAATAAGGTGGACAATGGCCGGAGGGGTCAACTTTAATTATAACCTTTTGTGACAGAGAGATGACCATCGTCCATTTTTATGTTTGTCCAACTCCATTCATTCGAAACAACATTTATTAAATTTTTCATCTGGACATTTTAAAGTTGCAGACGACACTTTTTTAAAAGGATGCACTGGTCATTTTTGTTTGTGTTAAAAAAAAAAATAATTGTCAGCTCTCATCTTCCAATGGATCTTCATGGCTTTGTCACGGTTGAGTGATTCTGTAGGACCGCCCACTCAAAGTTAATGAGCATGTAATCTATCTATTGATGTGGCCACGCTTATAATGACCTATGACCCCTGCATCATGTGGCTGTGGATGTAGAAACTGACCAGTCATATTTTTATATGATTGAAAATAATCCATCTTTAACTTGGACCTGGATTCGGTGAATTTTTTATCTGTGGTGTTTTTTCCCCTCTTTGACCAGTGGTCAAGCCTGTTATGGTCGATGGTCAATTTTTTATTATTTTCTGGATTGACGTAATTAGAAAATGCCTGAGCTTTTCCCTGACGAGGCCCGAGACCTAATTAGAAGGTAGGTTAATAATTAGGTCATTAATTAACAGATTTAAATTGATAGTGTCATAATTGTTTTGAAGGGAGGACAGGATTTTTGGAAGCAGGGAATTGACTGAATTTTAAGAATAAAATCATAATGGTCCTTAAAGGCAATTAAGATTTAATTTAAAAAATACTCAAACTTTAGTTACATTCTATTGGTTTTAAACACAATTTTAATAATTACTTTTGAATATAACTATTTTTTTATCTGTTTGTTTTCTTTTCCTTTTATGTTTTTGATGAATCAAAGTTTAATCATTTTACTTGTTACTTTCTTAAATTTTAAGTTTGATTTAATTAAAATCAGTCAAAAAGATTTACCCTAAAGCTTCTTAGAGTTTTTTACCTGCTAACAGTTATCAAGTAGTCTATAGTATTGTATTAATTGTAAATGTTTTAACAAGTGATTATAAAAAAAGGAGAAAATGAATTTAAAAAATTCATTTATAAAATTAAGATCTTTGTTTTTTTAAATTAGAATACTAGTTGTCTTTAAAAGATGAGACCTCAAAAATATAAAAAGATGCCAAAACTGAAAAGGAAGAAGCGAAATTAGTTGATATAAAAGAAAACAATGTGAAGAACGAAATAAAAAAACCCTCACAGTCAATCATGAAAATTTGTTTGTTAAAAATGAGTGGAGTGTCATCTGAATTTGTATTTTCCTTTAGGAATTTTAACATCTAAACACCCTTTGAGTGGTACTCATTTCCTTTCAGACTGTTAATTTTCTGCCCCTCTTCTTTCCTTTTCCAGTAAAAAAATGCCAGTTTATGGATTCTTAAATTTGTGGTTTCAAAGTTTGAAGATGATGCAAAGCAATGTAAAAATTTTGGCCAGATTTCATTGTAGGCTGGGGAAGAAATTTTTGTTACAGTTTTTTCAGCAAAAACTTATTGCAGCCTCTTGATATTCGGTATACAGCATCAGGGTGGGGTCCCATAACATGGATTCCATTTTGGGTCTGTCGCTCATCCACTTCCTGTTAAATGAAATCCAGCCATATTTTACTTTGGCAGATTTTCTTTATATGGATCAGCACCATCCATGAAAACCATAAAATTGATACCCCTTAAAATATAATGAAACCACAGATTATTATAGATAATGTACATGCTGTTGATGGTAATATTGTTTGCATTTTTTTGGGTACCTCATATTTGGACCCCTAACAACTACACATCTTCTGATCCCCTCATGTTTGGACCCAACCAAATGCACATATTTAGACAGTTTTTTAGATTTACCCCTTTATTTGGACCTCATGTTACCCCATATTTATAAGACCCCACCAAATGCAAATCTCTGATTCCCCCATATTTAGGCCCCACCAAATGCATATCTTCTGATTCCCTCATATTAAGGCCCCATCAAATGCAAATCTCTGATTCCCCCATATTTGGGCCCCACCAAATGCACATCTTCAGACAGAGTTTTTAACTAATCAATGCAACATCTCATTTTAAGATGATTAAATTTCTTTGTCATGTGGTCTTTAGCTTGACCACTGTCCAGCGACCTCTGACCTGGGACGAGATAAAGAACGACAGTAAAAAATGACCGCTTGACCCGATGGACAATGGCTAAAACGATAGTTTCGCACATCAATGTGTTCGGACAAGCGTTTGGCGAGAACGGCCTTTTGTCGTCATCTGCTTAAATTTCTTTTGAGCGATGTTTGGACAGACGAAATTTTTGAAATTATTATTATCATTTGGTGACAAATGAAAAGTTGTAGGACAGAGATAAAATTTTGGATGAAATTACCATTTTATTGTGATTTTTTAAAGTGTTTTCACAAATGAGTTGCATTGAAAATTGTTTAAGGAATTTGGAAATTTTAATGAAGGATTAAAAAAAAAAGTGCTAAAAAAGTTATCAAATAAAATTAGCTATTTATTAAACTTTAAAAATTTAGTTTTGATATTTGCACATGTATGAGCCTATATAACAAATATTAGTAAAATAAATTCAATTACCGTAGTGACTAAGATTTTCTCTGAATGAATAAACACTTTCTGGTTGAACCATTTTGAAGAGGAAGAAAAGCAATTTGTAAATTTTAGGTTGCTTCTGTTGTTTCTTTCTTTTTTTCTTCTTATTTTGTCATCTTACTTGCAGTATTCACGAAATCTGTTCTTGGCTTGTAGAACTTTAACACAAGTTGGACGGACAACCTTGAAATTTCTATTGTAAATTTAACAAATTTGCCCGATTTTAGCTGGCCACTGGTCAGGCGGACTTGCACATTTTGCATAGACTGTGACTTAGCATTATATTTCAAAGGAAAACAGATATGCCTTTAATGTACTTGGGTTGTTTTCACAATTTTTGTTTTAAAAAAGTCGTCTTTGAAACAAATATAACACCTATGACAGCAGTCTCTGGTTTTAAGGAAAACATGTTTCACACCTCTCTTGATATGATTGAGCTGCATTTGGAAAAAGACTGAAAAACAAAAGAAAAAAAAAGTTTTTTGTCAGTACATTTGTATTTTGAAAATAAAATAAAATTTTGGAAACAGAATTAAAAATTGAAATTGTATAAAAGTGGAACTTGACTATAAGCTCTTTATGATCTCTGAAATGGAAAAAAAAATTCTTCAAATTTTGCTAAATGCTTCTGGAAATAGAACTATTGCAATTTTTGGCAAATTCTTTATTCTCCATTGATTTTCACAATCAATCAACCAAACCACAAAAATTTTTGTCCATATTATATTATTTTTTAATTAATATTCAATTTTACCCACCCGTTTAAGTGGCAACCGTTCAACGCCATGTTCTTTTGAAAAGCCGAGCAATGAAATATGAAAATTATATTTGACCTTTTCTAAACGCCCACTTAGAGGTCACATGGTAATCACATGTTTTTTAAATGGTCCTATAGAATCGGAAATTGATATGCTTGTCAAAAACATACTCGAAAACACATTTAGCGGCATGTCCTCAATTTGAAACTAACAATTTTGGATGTTTTTCAATTGTGTTTTGCTTGTAGCATAAATTTAACAGATGTCTTTACAAGACCAAAACATGTGTCGGAAACTCATTCTTTCTTGTTTAAAACCTCATCAATGTCAAATTAAGTTAAATTTTGATTAACCTCTAAAAATGTGAATATATTGTTGGGGGGGGAGGGTAGGACCTTTTTCGGGACACCGGGATTGGCCATATATAAGCTTGGGATTCCGGGATTTGGACAATTTAAGTTTGGTATTCCGGGATAAAATTATATCAACTTTACCGGGATTCGGGATATTCTCATTTTTAAGTCCAGATGACGGGATTTTGTAAAAATTAGTTCGGGATCAGACCCCCTCCTACACCCCTCCCCCCTATTGTTGGCTGGTTTTTTCCCTTAATTTAGCCATGTTAGTAATTAAACTGCAAACTCAAACAAGTTTTTTCTTCATTCTTATTAGGGATGATAAATTTAGCTAGTAGAACCATGGAAAATAAATGATTAATTTAAATTTTCAGCCAAATTTAAGAAAGTTAATATTGTAACACTGAGAAGTTTTATTTTCTTTGTCTGAAGAGTATTTGAATCAAACATTTAATTGATTTTATTTGAATTATTTCCCTTGAATTTATTTTGATAATGCAGTCATTGCAAGAAAATGCCTCATGTACTTTTATCCAACTCAACCCACTCATGAAATTACATCTGACAAATGCATTTATCTATTTATCTACGATCTATCATTTATTAATAAAAGAAGACAAAATGGTTCCTAATCTTTCACCCTGCGTCTTCAGCTAAAATATTACTTTTTATCAGATTTGGGGAAAATCTGCAGCGAAATCTAATTATGTCATTGTCCAGTGTTTCTTTATGATTTCCCTCGAGTTTTTGCCATTTTTGCTCTTTAAGTCTGTCCATTTTCATCAAAATCATGAGTTTAACCTTGTTTTTGCTCTTTTATAATGTCCATTCTTATTTTTGGTCTTTTAGTCTTATAGTCAATCCTCGTCAGAATAGTTGATTAACAAATGACGGAGGTTATGGCTGGTTGGAAGGTGAAACGTGGAAGGATTACGTTCTAATGTAGCTAATTTGATCTTTTTTGATTCAATAATGTTATGTCTTTTATATAGAATTATTTTCTCTTTTGTTAATATGGTAAAAAAAGCTTTTTAATTGGGAGACGTATTGTTTTGTTCTGTCCGTCTGTCTGTTTGTCACAAAGATCATCCACTTTAATCAGTTGAACTATTCAACTGAATTTAATGAAAGTTTTCTTATTATTGTACCGACTAAGCTACTAGATAAATGGAGAAGGGGATACCGAAGTGATTTGTCTGTCTGTCTGTCACAAACTGTAGACTAAACAAACTGAAATTCCAGCTTGTATTCCACATGATTTCTATTTACCTAAGGTTCAGCTAAGACAGATTGTCAGTTCATAAGAGTTTGGTTTAGTCCGGTTTTATATAGAAAAAACTAAGAATCTTGTTAATGTTTTTGGATCAAGGTTTAAACAGGTTTGCAGTTTATGTAGAGTTAAGTTCAGACTGGTTTTATTGTAGAAGAAACTCAGAGTATACGGTTTGTTTTATAACAAGGTTTCCATTCATTCGAAATTTGGTTTAGGCTGATTGAGCTTTTATTTCGATTCAAAGTTTGGACCAGATAGGTTGTTCACTCATTCAAAGCTTGGTTGGTAGGTTCCACTGTAAGTTACCATAGTCTGGTTTTGTAAAGAAAAAAAACTAAAAATCTAGCTTGTCAGTTTAAATCCAATTTGGTAAGTCAGGTTTTACTATAGAAGAAACTAAGAATTCAGATTGTTTGAAACATTAAGGTTTCACTGTAAGTTAACATATCTAGTTTTTACCGAAAACAGATAATTTTTCTCTACACATTGATGTAAAATAATATTCCATATTTTTCCAGGATTTATTATTTTGTTCGGGGTCCATGCATTGATTTTCTGTCGAGAAGAATATAGTTAATCATCATTTTTTCTGACCTTTTAAGGTCATTGGACGGACACTGGTCAGAGAAATGACCCAAGCTTTGGCCATTTCTTGTATTTTTTAATTACAGTGTTTTTCAATTTGAGATGGGTGATTATTGTAATGCATTTCAGGCACTCTCCTGGGATTGCAAACAGGGTTTTAGATCTTTTTGTCTTTGACAGATTTTGGGATAAGGTTTCTTATGGTAAAGTTATGTTATTCGTAGTTCGACAAAAGCAAAGACAAGTTTTAAGGGGGAGGGATATTTTTTTTAAGATTTTTTGAAGTAAGAAGTGAAAAAAACATTTTGGAGATGACGGGATGTCTTAGATTAATAGTTAGATATTTAGAGAAAACAGTGAAGCACTTTGCAAGAGTGTAATGTCATAGGCAGATCCAGGGGGGGCCTTTGGGGGGGCCGCCCCCCCCCCTTTTGGTTGAAACTTTGGTTGAATATATAAAAATCATTTTAGGGTGACCAAAGCAGGCCCCCTATAGGCCAGTCAGTGGGCCCCCTCTTTTCAGAATTTCTGGATCCGCCTCTGAATGTGTAGGGGCAAGGGGAGGGTATCATGAATTAAAAGACAATATACTTAAGGAATAAAGGAATACTAGTTGTTGAATGTTTGTAGACCTCTGTACTTATTTCAAAAAGATTTTATGGTCTTTGAGAACAACATTTAAATTACTTTCTGAAAAATTAGAATCCTAATCAAAAATACATGTAACAATTTTTAAAATACATAACTTATGTGAAATAAACATGAATGTTTTTCAGACATGTTTTACATTTTTATATAACTAGGATCTTTTTAAACTGAATGAATTCATTTTGTGAAAAACAATTATACTAAAAAAAAAACATCAAGTTCATAACCTAACTTATTATATAAGGCCATAATGAAATGATTCCTAGATTCTCATCCAAATATCTTGAAAATACATTAAAGGCCGGAGAACTTTTATTTTATTTTTTTTCCAATTTGATAAAATTTTCAATCATTTTGAAGGGCTCACAAAAAAATGAACATAATTTGCCAAAAAATCAAACATTTTTTGAGGCGGCTGTAAAAATCAGGGCAGGAGGGATGATAATCTAGGACATTAATTGTATTGGCCTAAATGAATATTATTACTACACTTATGTGTTTTTAGGCATGTATAGAAATTCTTTCATTGTGTCCATCTGTAAAAAACTTCACATTTCAATTAGATTATTGAACAACCAAAAAAGGTTTCATCACCTCTTTAATCAGCCATTCGGTCCAGTATTTCATCATCATACTCGTCTTTTAGACATTGTGCAATGTCATTTGACAAACCTTGATGCTTACATCACTGAAAAAAAGTCCACACCTCATAACATATTGTCCATTGCATGATAAATAGCCTGAATTCTATAGCCAATATCATGACAATGCAAATTTAAAACTGCAGGAACTAAATTTCAGTTGTTCTCACCGCGAGAAAAAGATGGCATGAAAATTTCCCAATATACAATGATATACAGTAATAATTCTTAAATTGCAATTCAACTGGTTACCTTTCCAGGGTCAGTGATTTCCTCCTTTTTGCATCATTTTTCTGCACCTTTAAAGGTACCAGTCTCGTATTACAAGTTTTTGAACGAGCAGGCATCAAAACATGGAGGCTATTAAAAGATAGAGCCTTTTCCCTGAGTCGTTTGCAGCATTACTTTTCATGCATCTTTTTGCAACTTTTGGCTGCAATTAACGGTAAACGAGGCTGGGAAAAGGTACCAGTATTCGATGTATTGACTAACAAATGTACAGTTGGAAATAAAAAATATCAAAAATTAAAAAAATAATAATAATAAAAAGTTCTCATGAAAAGGGGGGTGTTTTTGAAATGGAAGTTATATAAAAGTAGGAAAAAATCTATTTTTAGTGCGACTTATTTTCGGCCCACCCTTTAAAATGTTTTCTGACACTTCTTTTATTGAAAAATTATAGCAAAATTTGTATTGAATCATTTTAACTATTTTTTTAAAAATTCCAAAAATCTCAGGTTCACTAAAGAAGTCTAAAGGAAAAACAATACAACACTGAGACCTAAAACCTTGAACAGGGAAAAGGCTGAAAACCTGATAACGCTCCTCAATTTTTGCATTGTATCAAGAAATAGGTCCACTCAATATCCATTCTGGGATAACACTGATTTTGCCCAAAATTTACATATTAGTAGCAATCTTTCTGAAGAAAGGGGATGCCACCCCCCCCCCCCCCCCCAAATAAAAAACCAAAACACTCACACTGAATCTGCCTCAGGTTTCTTTTACAAGTTCTTAGATTTGTATAGAAAATCTTCTTGTTCTTGGACTTTTAACCTTGTGAGCAAAACATGACATGACATTTACCATTTCAGGAATGATTTGACAAAACTTATTTTGAATGAATTGATGCTTAATTTTTTTACTCATTATCACACTACTCCAAAAACATTTGTTTGTGTAAATACACGTCACTGGCAACTAGTTTCTGTTAAGGAGATATGCACCTGAAAATTAAGTAATTAAATGTCCCTTAATTAAAATGGTTTTTCGTGTTAGAAAAACTTTAATAAATTAAAATCAAAGAAAAAAAATCATATGTACATGACTTGGTTTTAAAGTAAAGGAGTTTTTAAAAATGGCGGGAAATTGGACTCCTCTGGATTTTTGATTGGGATAACATTGAAACAGTTTTTGGCCCATAGAAATGATAATTAAAACTTACTGAAAATTGTTATATGTAATTATTAAGACATGATATTAGATATAATGAAAAGAAAAAAGGGGGTCAATGGGTAAATTAATTCCCATGCATTTTAATGTATAAAGGCAGAGGATATAGACTAATATTAAAAATTTTCAAAACCCCAGCTTCGTATCTCCTTAAGAACTTTTGTTTTCAATGTACTTGCTTCCGTTTGAATTTTTCACGCCTCGTCAAAAAGAACTTGCTGAGAGTCAGGTCTTGTTTTCTTGGCTTTTAAAGGAATTTATCCGTCTCCTATTTTGATTGGTCCAAAAGTTTCACACTTTTCAAGAAACGGGTATATTAAAAGTGGAATATATTATTTGATGTATTGTAAAAGAAGTAATATATTTAGTTATTAAGAATGTAAGTATATTTTATTTATTTAATTTTCGAAATATTGCCACAATTATTTATATATATTATTCAATTTATAACACATTAGTGTGTTTAGTGTGTTTAATTACATTTTTAGACATTGATTATTTATTTATTTATATTTATTTTTTGTATGATAAAAAGTTTATTTAAAACTTGAGTTTGAAAGTTAAATTTGAATTAATAGATGGAAGAGGGAAAGAAGAAAATTGTCATTGAAGTATCAAATATTTGTTTACATTAATAATAGCATGAAACTATTGAATGGGACCTTTGAATATTTATTTTAAGGAAAAAATTACAGAAATTGTGATTTCTGTTTGTTTGTTTAATTTTTATTTTATTTTATTTTTTTGCATATTTTAAAATAGACTTGCTGAATCACTGGCCTGTATTTAATTTATAAAATTCATCAACAATTTGGTTTGGCCAAAAAATTGATATGTAAATGAGATCAGTTAACTATATTATGCATTTAAAGTAGTTATAGATCTTTGTGATGTACTAATTTTCCATATTCTTGCGTTTTACGAAAATCTGTGAAAAATAGTTTATGTGAATATGCAATTATTATATGTAGATTAAAGTATAATAATATTAAATTGACAAAAAAAGACAATATGGAGGAATGCACAAAACTTAATACATATTCAGTACATTGTTATGTCAAAAGAAAAGAAAAAATAATGCATGAAAAATATCAGATTCTTATTATCAAAGTTGAATAATTCTTTTAGTTTAAATCTAAGTTTATTTAAAATTATTAAAAATAATTAAAAACTCTGAAATGGATGTTAGAACTGTTTCATGCACCTTGTAAAAATTTTAAATGTTGGAAAACAGATTTTCTTTGAAAAAAAATGCTTAAAAGTTTGGACAAGTAACCAATGACCAAAAAGATATTGGGCAAAATTATAAAACAAAGGGATTAAAGGCTTAAACTTTTGGATGCTTGTAAAAATGCCACATTTTGAGAGAAATAAGGGTTTCTAAAAATGTGACATGATGGAAAACATATATTTTTTTACAAAACAACATGTTTAAGCCCAAATACCCTTGACCATCCTACAAAGCCCTATTGATTGTCCAGTCCTTAATCAAACCTACAGTTTTATGTATTATACAATTTATATTTGGTCAACCATTGATTAAATAAAATAGTTGCTATGAAAAAAGTAGTTGTTTTGAACATATTTATCTAGTTACGTTAGTCTGGGGAATTAAATACCCATTCAAAAAAGATGTCATAGTTTTATTGTACCAGGGTAAATATGTTTTTATGGATTTTATTTGGTTTTCAGATTTTCTATTATGCAATAATGTTTTAGGTGATAAAAAGGTTCAAGAGTTTAATGATAATAGACAAAAAAATATCAATTTGAGGTTCACTAAAGGGTTATGTAAAAAAAGAAAATTGGAGGGGGAGGGGGTGATTGTTTCAAGAGAATAGACAAGAAAGTTAAAGTTTTAAGAAGAAAAATAATAAAGCTTTGCTAGACAAGAGGGTTTTTTTGGAAAAATCGGGGGTCAGCGAGGAAAATTAAGAGAGTATTTCAGTTATGCAAGAAATTTGGAGGTGATAAAAAGGTTCACGAGTTGAATTATAATAGACAAAAAAGGTATCAATTTGAGGTACATGTAAGGGTTTTGTTAGAAAGGGATTTATTTTTTTTGGGGGGGGGGGGAGAGGACACAGCAAAACTAGTTTGGTTTAGACAGGTTTTTCTATGGACCAGTTTAGGCAGGTTTAAACTTTTCTTGTTTTTGGTCATTTTGTTTTTTCGTTTGTGTGGGTAGATTGATTATTGGTGTAAAGTAAACATTGACCATATGTTTGTTTGTCATTTAGTTTTCAATGGAGAAAATATAAAGTGCTGGTCAATAGTGTTGACATAAATCTATGTTGGAAAAGGTGCAGTAAGGGAACTTTTTGGTCTGTGATTAAAAAAAATTTGAAGACAATGTATGCCTTTGTTGTTGTTTTTAAAATTATTTGCATAATCAAGTTTTTGTTGCATTTTAGCTAAAGAGAAAGAAAGAAGATACAAAATTAAAGAATAATAGATATAAGATAGAAAAAAATATATACAAACGAACTCCATATGAAAAAAAAATTAAAAACTTCATTTTGAATGGGAGTGTGAATTACTTTTGTGCCTTTAAGCCTGCATCACACTCCCCTTTTAGGCCCACCCTAACCCTTCTTGATCCCTGTAATTATCAATTCAATTTTTACAGATTTACTCTTCAGAAAAGGCCCTCGCTGTTATAAATGGCCACTCATATTTTTTTTTATTGGGGGAGGGGGGGGTTAACCAGCTCGTATCCCCCTTTTTGATCCCTTTAATTATCAATTCAATTTTTACAGATTTTCTTTATGGACTTATTTCACAGATAAGGACCTCGCTGTTATAAATGACCACTCATATTTTTTCCTCTAATATTTACTATGTTTGACCATTGGTCACTAACGCTGATAAGATAACACTCGGTTTAATCTGTTTTTACTAAGTAAACGTACATATATATTTTATAACCTGGTCGGTCAAGAGTTGTGCTCAAAAACAAGTGGAAGAATGGGCCATGAAAAGTGAAAAAGTGATTGGCAAAGAAGGTTGTGAGAAAATGTTTGGTGTGGTGGAAACTTTAAACTGTCGGTAAGGTTGCGTAACGTTTGAACAATTTTTAATGGGATGTTTTTCTCCGATAGGTTTATAGGTATTGATTTTCGGACCGGTCAATTTGACCGAAGGGAGATTTTTAAATATTTGTTTTTAATGTCCTTTGACTTACAGTTTTTATAATGAGATAACATTTTAAAGTGAACAAACATTTGAAAAATGGATTAACTTTTTTTTTCCAAATTTTTTTCTCAAAAGTTTAAGTTTTTTGTAATTAGTTATTTATACTTATTACTACTTTTTTGTTTTCCACAAGAAGAATATAGATTTTGCTTTTGTAGCTAAAGGTTATTCTAAAAAGTGATATTTAGTGTTATAAATTATCTATGAATGAGTTCCAGTATTGCAGATCTTGAATATTATGTCCTATATGCACATACAGGGAAGGGGAGGTAATCAGATTTGATTATTAATGATTTGCATCTGGTAAAACTTGTGAAATTTTTAGGTTGTTTTCACTCGGTTTGTCAGTCTGTCAACAATTTTATGATATAGCAAAAATCGTAAATTACAAGGGCTATAGATTTGAAATTAATACTGGTTATTAGTATTATTTGAGGATGTAACAAGGTCACAAATATTTTGTGAAAAACTTAAATTTGTTGCCAAGGGTGAGCTCCCTGACATTGTCTGTGTTCAAGACCTGTAAATTAACCATTTTTATTCACACCCTGGGATTAAGACCTATTTAAAGATATTTTCATATTTTTTCAACTTTTTCAGCATGTTTAACAGTTTGTCTTTGCATGACTATGTATAAATGACAATATGGTTTCAGATAAAATCATCTTAGCTGTTTTGATCAAATGTTAAAGGTGTGAATTTTTTTTTCTGGGATCTTGAACCAGATAAAGCCAGATAAAAGTTGTCCATTAAAGGAAACAAAATTGAATTATGTCTGCATCAATCTAGATTATTTTACTTTAGCATTTCAATGAACTTTTGGATGGAGCATTTCTGATTTCAGAGTCTTAGAAACAAAAGAACAACAGACATAGTTTACAAATGCTTTCCTTGGTTTTGGTTTTGCTTTTTTTCCTCTTTATAAGATTTTTTTTTTGTTTTCCCCCAAAGTGAAGAAAAGATTGGGTATTTTCAAGTGGTCATTCTTGACCAATAAATATGATGATACAATGTTTAATGGAAAAATATCTTGTAAAAATAGCCTTCCCCTTTTTGAAACACTTCAAGGGGAGGAACTACCACATCAAAACAAAGAAAATAATCCCCCACTAATTAATTGTTTAGATAATTTTTATGAATTTCCGTTTCAATCCCCTAGGAGTAATTCCCCCCTCTGATTAAATGTGTAAATGCACTTCAGATTTTTGGCTAAAGCATGTTAAGTTAATAATGACCCTCTTATCTTATTTGCCTTTTGACCCAAATATAAATTGCATAACTGGTCAAGAATAAAAATGAACAGACAGCTGTACTTATCTCAAAAACCCTCATAAATAGATAGATTTCTGTGTAAATAAGTTGTGTCATAATATAGGGGCTACATACAGGGGATTTTAAAAAGTTAGTTTTCATTTTGGGGGGGGGGGGGTTGTAAATGTACAGCTGTACTTTCCACAAAAATCATAAATAGATAGATTTCTGTGCAAAGTTGCATCGTTAGAAAGGCTACATATTAAAAACTATTTCTTAGCAATGAGGATTTTAAAAAGTTGTGGGGTTTTTTTTTGGGGGGGGGGGTGGCATTTAGACAAGAAAAAATTCTAATTTTAGAGGCGTTGAGATAATTGGACAGGACATGTACAAATCGCATTTTGTTAGGTGTATTTTTGACATGTTCTTAATCATTTATTGATACAGAACAATTTTCAGCTTACATGTGTTCCATATGCCAACATCAGTATGTTAAAGAAATTAAGACTTAACTTTAAAAAGTCATATTACAACATCTTTCATGACAAATTTGATTTAAAGCTTTGATGAGATATATTTTAGTTTCAAACAAGATTTTGATAAAGTTGACCTATATGTACAATTTTAGGGGGAAAAGTTTGAAAGGGCAACCTCCTCTTTGAAAGCAAGAAAAGATGGGGTGTTAGGAACTTAAAGACCTTTGCTTGACGGAATTGAATCGAACATCATGTTGAAAATCTAAAAATTCTGGTGAAATATCTTTTATCAATGTTAATGTACTAGTCAGCAATCTTTTTTATGGGAAAAAGTTTGAAAAGACAGGCTGTTCTTTGACTTTCAGACGAGGTGCAGTTTTGAGAACAGATAAGATATAAGGGGTAATATGAATATAAGTTTTTGCACTTTGTCGTGTCACTGTCCTCTAATCCGTTTACAGATGGAACATGTAAAAATGATATCGCAGTTCCAAGACAAGTTTCTTCAAGTTTTCATGTAAGTTGATCATTTCGATGTATTGCTGCATCAAATGCATTTTATTTTTCATTTAAGGCTATTTTTTTTTTTTGTGGATTTGTCAATTGGGATTTTCTGTTGGTTGGGCCAATAACATGCATTATCACATCTACATGTATGTTAGTAATTAATGCTGCATCGAATCCATTATTCTTTTCATTTAGAGCTCTTGTTTTGTGGATTTGTGAGGGTTAGTAGGACCTTTTATGGGACAGTGGGAACGGCTTAATTGTATCCATCATGAATTCGGGATTTAACTCATAAAACTGCTGCTGCGGGAATTCTGAATTTTTATATTTTTTCTGCTCCATTTATAATTTACTGAGTGTGCAGGATACAGTGTTTATTTTTACAGGAGTCCAAGATGAGACCTCCTCCTCACTTGTCCCATTCATTAATTTGGGTTGTTTTCTATAAGTTTGGTCACATACATGCATTCTCTCTCTTATCACATCCATTTGATTGAACATGCTGAAAATTGATATATTTTCCATTCAAGAATTTTTTTGAAAGTCGTTCAATGTTTTCAATTTTGCCAATAAAATCGTCATTATACTGCTAAACTTAAAAAAAAAAAAGATTTTGGTTTCTGAACCCTGGAAGAGGAAAGGATTTGGTGACCATAATTTCTTTGTTATAACTAAATATTTTCTATACCTTTTGTAAAAATTTTCCCACCAAAATTTCTTTCGTTTGTTAAAAACCATATTCTGTTCTTACTTATGTTGCTAACAATGAAAATTAATCCTCAAAAAGATATTATTGTAACATCGCCTAGCTTAAATAAATCACCCGTTATTTTTTGACAAAAGAATAAAAATACATTTCAATCTGATATGTTTCAATTTAATATAAATATTTTCGTTTTGAATTGAGGTTTTTTCAATAAACTCATTTCCCAAGTTTTAAATTAGAATATTTTTTCTTTCTCTTTTCAATTGTTAGGACCCAGGTGTTTTATATATATAAAAATATGTTTTCGTTTTTCATTTTCGTCTTTTGAAAAAAATTCTCGATTAATATATGAGCATGGATAAGGAGTGTCAAAAAACGTATTAAAACCGTCATTTTGATTGTATAGAAAAAAGGAAAAGGGCAACTTAAAATCTAATAGGAAATCGTTTGTGTATTCAAAACTTTCCCCAATCGATATCAAATAGTTTTTTATGCCGATTTTTTTCACCATCTTATTAATATATTTCATAGTGGGAGATTTTAGTTGTAATGAAATAAGCCTTTTATTGAATATATTAGTCGTTCACAGTTGACAATAAATATTTTTTTATGAATTCAATAACACGATGATAAAAAAATAGATTTAAGAATTTCCTCAACTTGTTGGCTCAATATGTTGTTTAGTTCGTATTCAATGTATTTTCTTTTTTGAAAGGGAAAAAATAGATTAAATGTACAATTTATGGTTAAGACTTATTTTTTATAATTCAATTGTACGAGGATGAAAGGGGAAACCTATTTTTTATTTCTTTGCCAATATTGTTCGGGATAACGGTAAAAAAATTTATATCTCTTGTCGTAAAGTGTTCTGATTCAGGTTTTAGCGTGTTTAATTTATTTTATATTGGACAGTTAACAAAAAGTCAAATACGTTGATACTTTTAATAAAATACAACTGATAAAGGGTGTTTTTACAAGTCGAAGAAAAGCATTATGAAGTTGGTCATAAGGTTTAAAAGGACGATGAAAAAAAATTTCAGATAACGATAACGTGCTTTTGTAACATTTTATTTTTAACACGTCTTGTATTTTGATCAGAGGTCAAAGTTAAAACAGTAGTTTACCTTAATGACAGGTAAGAACAATTACAAGTTAAAAAATTGAGAGGGTTTTTTTTTCAAGAAAAGGGGGGGTATATTTGAAGAGGGTGACAGTCTCTAAGGAAGATATATTTATTGCAGGTCAAGTTAATGAAATGAATTCTAACTGTTCTTTAAACTTTCAAAAGAAATTTGACATTTATTGAAGTAAACATATATCAGTTGAGGTTTTTTTTTGGGGGGGGGAGGAGTTGTGGTTGATAACTTGAATTGTAGATGAATGGGACATGTAGAAAAGATGTCTCTCATGCAAATAATAGATTATTTTTATAAATTCAAAAAAATGTGACATGAACCTTCAAAAAAGGTTTCAGCAATATATGTATACAAGTCTGATATTATTTATGGTCTAAAGTTTTGTTTCTACTTAAGTTTTTTAGGAAAGGGGGGGGGTATCAGTTTATTTTTAAGATGCCTCTATTCAAGTAATATTCAAGTTATAATTATTGTTTTAACTTCTGAAAGAACCCAAGTTTGTGATGAATTTTAGAAATAAGGAGTTATTTTTCAGTGTAAAAAAGTTAAGGGTGTTTTGCTATGGGCGGAGGGGAAGGGGGACGGATTGGATGTTGAATCTTATTTGTAGAAAATAGGATTGTGTTTTGTTTTGGGTTTTTTGGGGTTGGTTTTTTTTTTTGGGGGGGGGGGAGGGGAGAATCTTATTTATAAAAAATAGAATTTGTTTACATAAAAAGATCATTTAAGAATGCTGGTTTGATCCGGTCGTTATTTGCAATGGACTGTGTTTTTATCATTATCTGGACACAGTGTAGGAGTTGTTTTAAATATGTTGAGATGAATGAAATAATTTACTATGAAATTCCACAAACAAAAGGAATGGCATGGCTCTATTAATTAAATTTATGACTTTGCAGATCTGAGAAAGTGTAAGAGCAAAGATATTTCATTAAAAGATTTAAATATTAGTAGTGATGTTCCGATTAATTGAAAAATCTAATCGAAATGGGCTCCCGATGCTACTAATCAATTATAAAATCAATAATTGATTAATCGGAAAATATTCAATTTTAGTGATTTTACACAAAAACGGCAAAGAATTCCATTGATTTTGGGGGTAATTTAATAATTTTCATGAAAAAATAGTGTCTGATTATATAATCAATTAATAATTGATTATGATCTTCCGATCATTTCCGATGATTGATTATGAAATATTTCCGATTGCCCAACACTAAATATTAGACCTTAGTTCTTTTATTTCCTTCCCATCTGTAAAGGTAGAGGGTGATAATAAGTGTTTGGGTGTGTTCATATCTCTGTCCCAATGGGGCATCATCATTATACAGGAGCAGATCTAGAGAGGGTCTTGGGGACCCACATTACCCTCCCCCCTTTTTGGTGGAAGAATTAAGTTCACTGAAGCATGACCAAAAAAAAAGGGGGGGAGGGCTTTTTAGGAATTTCTTGAAATACCACTGTCATATATCTTTTGTGCATATGATGTTTACAACTTTTCATGTAAGGAGTCCTATATAAAGGGAAGAAACGCACAAGATTACACTAAGGACATTGAACTGAGATAAGTTACGTTTGTATGCACAAGCACATGACATTAAAGTGTTTTTTGTTTTGTTTTTTTAATGAACTCTTGTAACATGATAGATTTAAGAATAAATTAGATAATTTGTCCCCTTGATGTTCTTTACAAAGGCTCCATATTTTGATAGCTCTTCAAAAAATCTACATTTTTTATCCACTTCAAAGGAAAACAAAAAAGTCAGATGAACCTGCGTATTTCCGATACCGACTAAATATCTTTTCTAAACGTCAAGTACTTTTGAAGGGCCATTGTTTCTTTTTAAGTGTCGTAGGTCTTAAATTTTTTATGGGTTAAAACTTAAGTGTCCTCTCCGACAAAAAAGGGTTTGTTTTATTGCAGCCTATCTATCTATTCAGTTTTATGACGAGAGGTTAAGAGCTGAAAAATGAAAGGTAGGGATTATGATTACTTTTCTAATAAGGTTTTGTTTTTGGTTCACTTATAGGCTGTTTTTCTTCTATTTTCTTTCTTTGTTTTTTTCTCTTTCAATCTAATGTGGCCAATCTAAAAAAATTTCACAAACAAGGGAGGCTCACTTGTGTAACGTCTTGTCTTTATTTTTCCCAAAGTCTGAAGACCAAGTTGTCTGGTGCACTTTGTTATATTGGTTTAGAAAAAAAAATATAGGATATAAGATCTCAAGGACACACAAAAGTTTACAATGTCAATTTCAATATGTAAAGTTACAAGTTTTTACACTTACTTTTAATGTGTTTGAAATTGATCGTAAGGTTAAAACAAGTTTTTACACTTACTTTTAATGTGTTTGAAATTGATCGTAAGGTTAAAAGTGTAAAGGTCAGTGCTAGAGGTCAAGGTTACAAAATGGCTCACAATGTCAAGGTCAATCTCAGTTGTCTCCTCCTAGTTATCAGTTGCCTTTTAATTGATTTCTAAAAAATCTTGTCAGAGCTTCATGAAACTTGGTACACTATACAATATGACAGGAACTAGGAAGGATCTACCAACTTAAGATTGTTTATTTTTTAGTAATTTTTCAAATTGGCAAAATTTCAGGGATGACCTAGTGTTGGCACAGACTCCTTTTATTAATCCGTTTTATAGAACTTCAAATTTTTCTTCTCTTTCAGGGCCGACACAGTGTCGCCACAAGTTGCCGATGTCGTTGATAAGGTAATGTCGAACGATACCTCGCTAATAGAAAATCAAGATAGTTTCAACTTGTCCAACGCCAGTTTCCACGATACAAATTCCAACTCGTCTGATGGAGAATCTGAATTCCTAGCCAATCACGTTACGTCAGAATCCACGACTACTTACGTCAGAGATCCGACAACAGGTCATGTGACTTCCATCAAACCCGACAAAGAGGGAACATACTTCTGCCACCTGTGTAGCTTCTCAGGTAATTTGCTTGGTAATATAAAAAAGAAAACGAAAAAATGACAAGTTATAAATAGTAAGGTGAAATAGAAGAGTATGGTTTTCCCTCAAATTATTATAATGAATCATTAAAACCTGATGAAACGGACCCCTATGAAATCTAAAACCAGTCTAAACTAAACTTTGAGTATATTTAGAACTTGTCGTAACTGTATGTTAAGAGCCTAATCTGCATATGTTTAAAACCTGTCTAAACCAAACTTCTTTAAACATCAATACATATTTAACCTGTATAAAGAGACCAAATAAATTCCTTTGGTCCCAAAGAGGTTTATATCAGGCAGGTTCCACTCTATATTATCGAAAACACCAGATATCTACCTTTTCCATCACCATTCATCAAAACCATGATAAAATAAGTAAAGAATGACCATTCTAAATGCTGTTTTTGCATCTCATTGATTTATTCTTTAACTCTTCTACGTCCCTTTAATGAACTTATTGCTTTCTTTCCTGTCTCCCGTACAAATGTAAAAACATTCTACAATCCTTTCCCTTAATTGGTCTTCATTATATAATTCACATGCCTGTAAAACGGTCAACACTAACCAGATATCAAATAACATGGAGCGTCATTTAACCAATTATCTACAAAACCAGAAAGAATTTGTATCATTCCCCGCTCCCCGTGGAACAGTTTCTTTTTGTCTGTTTATGCCAGTTTCTGCTTTAGCTGGCATTGTTTTTATCCAGAGGGATGCTTACGAGGAAATAATTGAAGATTTCGAGTATTATGTATCAAATATTTCTTGGTTTTTTCACCGATTGATAGGTTGTTCTTGCCGTTATTTCCAAAGGGATACATGTAATGGTTATCGTTAAAGATTTAAAGCAATAATTATTGTTTTATGATAGTAGTAAATGCCTCTATAAGGTGCTTTGAAAAGCCATGTGCTTAGGGTCAAAATTTAGGTCATAAATAGATATATTTGTTGATAAAACAATGTGAATGAAACATGTGGATAAAAACATGTGGCTTTTGTTTAAAGTTCAAAGGTCAGCTGAATTATCTCTGTTTTATACATGTTTGAGCTAAATTTATGTCAAATCGTGGCTGAACCTTTTTTAAAGTGACACAGTAATACTTTTAGGATAACCTTGTTTGTAGATATGTAACACGACAATATCTGTAGAAAGGATCCAGCAATGCTTGAAGTGTTTCTTGACTCTAAAATGAAGTACTTACCCTTCTGATTATATTCTTGTTGAAATTTTTTTTTAATGTTTTTTTTTAATTTTGTAATTATTTACCCTCCCCCTTCTAGTAAAACAAATAAAGGGTCAGTTAGTTTGACACCCCCTCTTTTTGGATAAATAAATCACACCCCTTTTGAAGATACACAGAGAAAAACGAAGGACAAATGCCAAAAACTTGAAACCTTAGAAAGATTTTTTTCTGTTTACTTTTGGTTTTCTTTTTAGTTCTAAGATGGGTTAGATTTTCTATCTTTATGACCAGGTCCATCCACACCTCTACCTTAATCCGATGTCATAAAAAAAAATTTTGATCATTTTATCTAAGTGGGTTCAAACCTCAGAATTCTGGAAAATGGGGTCCACCCTCGCTTATCTTTAAATTCAACTTCCCAATCAACCCCTTTAAGACCAATATATGAAATATCCTAGATTCTCCTCCCCTCCAACCCCTATGTCTTCAGCCCTCTCCAAAAATTTTATTTTGATTTTTTTGGCAAATTATGTTCTTTTTTAGTCAATTTCTTTTAAAATGGCAGCATATTTTATCAAAATGGATAAAAAATTAAAAAATAAAATTCGCCCACCCGCCTCATTTTTTCGAGAAATTTGGGTTAGAAGATTGGAATTATTTTATCATAGCCTATCCTACAATGTATTGAAAAATAAATTCTCATCATCGTATCTGAGCTGATCACTGTGACATCAGCCCGTCTTTAATGGGATAGTACATAAAAGTGATTCTAACCAATGTAGAAAAAAAATTATGCGTAAAAATGTTTTTGACTTGTATTTGAACCCTGTTACTTCTCACCCACATAGTATATTTTGTAAAATTATACCACTTTGGGACCCAAACTGATAAAAACGTTAAAAACAAAAACATCAATATAACAAGGTCACGCCAATCGTGAAATTTATAGACCTACTATTAAGGTAGAAGTAGAGTTAATGGACTTTATTTGACTGCATGCATACATAGAGTTAATTAAAATTTGGGGGAAACATAATTTTTACGGACCATATTTAACTGCATGCATATGACAGTTAATTAAAGATTTGAAAGAAAAAATTTGTCAAGACTTTTAAAGTTATTGGGTATTTAAAGACATGAGGCATGTTTATAAATGTACGATCTTAATTGAAAACTTTGAATTTGATCAACCTGAAGTTCTAAAGAATAAATATATTTTTTTATCATTTTTTTGAAACGGTTCACTTCATTCCCATAAAACAAGTTTTTTAAACCTTATTGCATTTTTGAATAGGGATGCACAAACACAAATAAATAATAAGATAAAAAATGTTCCGTCGTAAAGACGTGTTTCAAAAGGTAACATTTAATCAAACCTGCGTCGCTTGGATCATAAAAAATGGCAAGGTTAAAAATGTATTAAAAACTTTGATAAAAATATTATGATTTATCAGCAGTAACCAACTTCATTATATAAAAAAAGAGGAATTACGTTGGGAAGTTTGTTTTTTATAAAATACGAAATAAGTTACGATTTGATAAAAAGATTGGATTTTTCAAGTTAATACAGGTAGGTCTGATGTTAAAGTTATAGAAAGTTAAATTATATCTTTTTAACTACAAATCAAAGTTAACCAAAATCTGGCCCCAGTTTCATAAAACATCTCAAATTGAGTACTGTGGATTCACTAATTTTCATGGGAATCAATTTTCGTGGTTTAGTGAAAAGGGACAATTTCATGGATTCCCATATTCATGGTTCTGAAGTCGCCAGCATTAAGATAAATGTTAAATTTCCTTTTCAAGGGGTATCAAATTTTGTGGGTCCAGACCACCCACAAAAAACCATGAAAATTAGTACCCCACAAATAATAATGAAACCTCAGTATTTCCTCAAATCTCTCCTCTACTCAAATTTCAACATTTTTGATTGGTTAGAATTTGAGTTGAGGAAGGATTTGAGGAAATACCCGGTACTCAATTTGAGATGTTCTATTAAACTGGGGCCTGTGCTTTAAGAACTTGTAGAATATCAGCCTGTTACCTGCCCAAGGTCGGTGCTTTCCTCCAGGTTCTCGGGTTTCATCCACCATTAAAACTTATTGCCCTACATGGCCCAGGTGTTTGGATAAAGGGTGTTAAACACCAACACACACACACACAGTTGTAACTGCTTTTACAACTGGGTTACAGACAATTAGGGCATCATCAGCAAAAACCTAAGTTTTTTCCCAAAACTGTTTTTTCAGATTAACATGAAACTTTCTATATGGAGTTTAGAATTTTTAGATGTCTGGACAGATTTGGAATTAGATACATATTTCATACAGCAATTTAGTAGGAAAAACAAGAATATGTCTGAAAGACATAATGCCCCAACTTGCAGCATTTTGGACGGACGAATCTGAACACCATATGCCCCCTACTTTCGTAGATAGGGCATAAAAAGAAAAATTTGATTCCAAGTTATATCAAGACTTAACCTGTATATTTCTTAACCCTTCTAAAATATATAACATAGAAAATTGGATTTTACACAAAACATAGTAGGTTGTTTTGATTTAATTATGCCAATACACATGATAAAGTACTTTGAATTAAATTGTTTTTGGTTACTTTTTATCGGAAGAATAACATTAGAAAAAGGGCGGCCTTTTTACGTCTTTATTAAAGTATTTGTTTTGGAAAAACAACATGAAACTTTTCTCCTGTTAATGAAATATTTTTAAATTTATTTTGATTTTCGTTGATGTTAATGATTGTTTTTAATTCATTTATATATATGTTTTATTTTGAGAAAATTTTATTTTTTGTAATCGATTGCTTCCAAATTTATAAGTTTCTTTTCATGTACAATGTAGGAAGCAAAGAGGCATCATTGAGCATTCAAATGTCAAAAGTCTGAAAGGGCAACGACAAAACCAGTAAACACGAACAATAACAGCACGAAGAAACACAAAATCAACCGAACGGAAATCAACAACGCAAACTCATGTCATAACAAGACTTTAAGAGTGAACTCAAGTGCTTCGGAAGAGTAAACGGTTCCTGCCTTCTATTGCACACCCTTCACATGTTTAATACCCACAATGCTGAATTCCAGGCTTCCCTGTCTGAGAATTTTCAGTATGAGTACTTTTCCATCAAACTTATGGTTTTCCACTTTCAAATATTTCTATACAAATGCTGCTGATGAGAAGTTACTCCTTGAAATAAACATTTACATCATAACCAAAATTCACCGCTTGGGTACTTTGAATACTGTATAATCATATCTAAATTAGCCATTGAATATATACATGTTAAAGTACAAACATTTTATATATGGCCTTGAAGACCGTTTATGCTTTTTGAAACATGCGAGTAATTTTTTGCTCAAGGTGACGAAACAGGTTTTAGTAACATCTCTTTTATTGACACTGTGATTGATGGACTGCTTGGTAAAAACACGATGGCTTCGAGGAATTTCCTAATAATTTATTTTACATTAAGTCCAAGGTCAAACTGACCAGGGATCAATTTAACGTTTAGGCCTCAAACATACATGGTATATTAAAAAGGTATTTTAGCCTTTTTAAGCTTTTCTATAAATAGATATAGATCATTATCGGTTTTTCACCCTTTAACGATTTTTGTACTATTTTCTTCTAGCTCGATGAGTTTTAAGGTCCTTAGGGACATTTTGACCATCAAGCCGTCCAGCATATTATTTCATTTTCTCCTGTTAAATTAACAATTTATGACAGTTTTTGTTTTTTTCATTTTTCATCTCAATAAATTTAAACGTCCTTAGGGATGTTTCTGACCATTTAGCTGTCCACGTTTCGGTCCTTTTTTTACCTGTTAAATTAACAAACCTTACGGTCACATTGTTATTAAAAAATAACCGATTTGTTGCCTCCAAGGTTTTGTCAAGTTGATGTAACAATAAATTGAACAAATGTGTCAACTGACCGGTGGCCTCAACGGCATGGTACGTGGCATGTTTTTTCTCCGGAAAATAAATATTTTTAGAACAACATAACATAAGGTCGATAAAATAAATTAGAAACAAATTAGATAATTTAAAAAACGTTTACAAAATAGGACAAATTGTATATGGAAAAACTTGAGATTTATAATTTTTATGGGTAATATGCGAGCATAGCGAGCTCTCTAATGTAGAAAGTATGCCAAATTGCACGAGACTCAAATACTATGGAAGAAAAATTGTTCTGTCATCGGAAAATTTGGAAGTTTTCGAAAATGTCAGCGCGTGCTGAAAAATTGCGGGAAATAGTAATACATCGTCCCAGGCATTATTGGAAATTTTCAATGGAATTATCTATGCGAGCTTTTAACGCAGTGTCTTTCTCATATTACAAAATATACTGTAGATGTAATGAAATGTTGTATTCAGATTTGTTATTAAGTATCCCTGGTTATTTATGAGGCATCAGAATAATTTGGACCCTGCATCAAAGATGCTAGAGCCCTTTAGATTTTACATTGTCCATCTCAAACACTGAAACAGCAAGTAACTCACAAAAAATAACATAAATTGATACATATATTTCATTAGCCATATTATATAAGTAACACACTATTCCTCTCAAACACCCCCAACCAATAAATGAAATGCAAAATTAACTTGACTTTGGAAATTATGACATGTACCTTTAAATAAAGTTGATCTCTTTATTCTGATTTTGATAGAAAATTTATCAAGTGGACTTTAACAAAAATCAATCAATCAATCTTTCCATGTTTGGTTTAATTGATGAATGAAAAAGTTTTGTTATTATAACTCCGGTCCAATAATTGCCTTTTGGGGTTACATACATGTTTTCAAGGGAAAAAAATAATATTTGAAATTGTTTTCATAATTAAAACAACCCTTTGTCGGCAAGAAAAAATAATAAGTTTTCAAATCAGTTCTCAAAACATAATTTTTGTTGAGGGGTTTTAAAAGTGTTGAAAACACGTAAAAAGACGATGTACTTTTACCGGACAATAAAATCCATTCAAATGAGTCCAGTTGTCCGTTTGAATAAAAAGGACAAAAAATGGGGCTTTAAATATTGGTATTGTAAAATAAACAGAAAATGTGGTCATTATGGCGTGAATCATACCTGTTTATTTAATTCTTTTTTTGTAAGAGCATTTAATCTTTTTACCATAAATGGGTTTGGTGGCCATTTTTACTGGACATCGTTAAAAAATCATGAGGAAAAAACGTATCAAAAACCATGGTATGTCATTTTAATAGCGTTTTTTGAAACTTTTAAAAATCTTTTTTATACAACTTGTTTTTTAAATATATTTTTTTTTAATATAGCATTGAATCTATTAACATTATTGGGCTGCACTGACCTGGTCATCATAAAACTTAAGGTAAAATGTATATTTATGAAAGGTAGGCCAATCAGTGGGTTGGGGTTTTTTTTGTACTTTAAAACAAATCAAAAGACTTGTCAATTTTGCTATATTTTCATTTGCATATAATAATTTATTTCAACCATCAAGTGTTGTACTTTTTTTTTCTGTTTTAATTACCCATCTTAGCTGACAATAAAGAGATTATGGTCATGGCCATTTTAAAGTATCGACAATGATACATGGTATTTTAATTTTTTAAAATATACACCGGCCGGAAAACATTTTTAAGTACGCACCTTAACATTCTTAATGAGTGACCATAAAAATGTTTTGTATATCAAATTCTTGTGTTGTAGTGATGCTTAAGAGTCATTTATTAAAAAACGATGGTCCGAAAAACATTACGAGTTTATATTAGTAAAACATTTTACTGATAAGAGATTCTTTGATTTTTCATCACTAAGGGATTATAAATGAAACATATTTAATATCGGTGTTTATGCGTTGAACAAAAAAACACTTTTTATTAATATGTAAAACCTTTGAACTTTAGTATTGAATATAAAAAGATAAAAAGATCATTTGAAGAAGGTGAACATAAAAAATAGACTAGAAAATTTTTGACTTAGATTTGAATATTAAGAGATAAACTGGCCATTTGAATAAGATTAAAATGGACTGGAAAACTGGAAAAGACTTAAGCATTGAAATAAAATATAGCATATCTTGACCTTCAAAATGTTTTAGAACCTCTTTACTTGTCATGAGGTAAAAAGTTTCTAAGATGTAACGCAAATTTTTGGACTCTTATTGTCGCAAAGTAAAAAGTTTCTACTATGAAAAACAAATTAAAGGAGGATAATAAATTGTCATAATTTATAGTTGGTAAAACTTCGCTTGTTTTATTGATGTTTTTAAAAGTATAAAACTTTACCTATATTTGCATAAGATAAGGGCTTATCTAGTGAACTGTGAGCTTTGGTGTCAACATCGAGACATGCTGGCTATCTTTTTAAATGACCAACTCTGATGAGAAAAAAAAGGGGGTGTGTAAATACAAGCTGTCTTTTTTAACTGACCAAAGGATTTCATGTGATATCTATTTCTTAACCACTCTATTTGATTTTACAAATTGGGTGGAGGGGAGCGGGAATCTGATGGTGTAAACAGCAAGACACTGTGGCTATCTTTTTAAACGATCAACCCTGATAAGAAAAAAGGGTTGTAATTTAAGCTGGCTATCTTTTTTAAAAGGGGGTGTACATACTGGATTCATAATTTGTTTATCCTCCAATTTCAAATCTGAAAAAAAGGATGGGACTTTTCAAATGATCAAAAATTCAAAATTAAGTTACAGTCAATAATTTTATCCCCAGTTGTAACCAAGCAGTTGCATCCCCTAACCTGGATGCAACAGTTGAGTGACTTGAAAATTTTTTCAATACATAACAAAAGCAACATTGAATGTTTTTAGCAGCTATATATATCAGGAACTGATGTTTCAGGGGCGGATCCAGAAATTTTCGAAAGGGGGGTTCCACTTACTGTGTTCTGTGGGCCAAAGGGGGGGTTCCAGACCAATTTTGCTGAAAATCTACATAAAATTTTTTTAAAATTCGGAGGAAAGGGGGGGTTCCAACCCCTGGAACCCCTCCTGGATCCGCCACTGTGTTTTGTTGTTTATCATAACAATAGCAGTATTGAATGTATTTTTTTATCAGGAATTGATGTTTTGTAGTTGGTGTCTAGAGTTTTAATGTCTGGGTCTATGTCTAAACCTCCCACTAAAAAAGTTCAATAAGGTCTTAGTTTACAAGCCTACACTATCTGTTCACACTTTGGGTAGACTTGTTTTGGTTCTTATAAAACAAACAAACAAACAATCAATCAATCAGTCTTTAATTCTTACAGTTGGTACACAGTTTGAGTTTGAAAGAAGCAAACAAGCAAACTGAGTTTGATACAATGTTTTGAACTGATGCAATATTAACTGGGATATAAAACAATCAATCAATCTTTCTTTATGTTTAAAAGGTAGTACCCTTTTGAATACAATCAAACTTTTCATGTATGTGAACTTAATTTTGTTTTGTTTTTTATATATAATGTTATTTAACTCATGTGATTTAATTTGGGACACAAAACAAACAACAAACAAACAACAATCAATCAATCAATCTTGTATTTTACAGGTGGAACCCAGTTAGAGTTTGAGAATCATATGACGTGTCACTTTGAGCATATCTGCCCCCACTGCGACTATAAATCACGTACAGAAGGAAGACTAAAGCGTCACATCAAAGACTTCCACACGGACGACCCGCCAGACGGATTCGGATCCAAGAGGAACATGGGAAGACCCAAAGTCTTCCGCTGCAAGCAGTGTGATTTTGTAGCAACAGAAAAGGTAGATTTAATTGATTTGATTTCAGGTTTATGTAACATTGTTCTTGATTTCATTTTTGTAGGATGTGAATTAAGTGTACATGACACAACCTCCATTAAATTTTAAAAAATCAAAAATCTGAAAGGAAAAACAGCCACCAGCCATCAATGTGACCAAAAGTAATTGCTAAGAATCTTGTACTCTTTGCCTTATGATAACAATGTAGAACAAAAGAATTCAAATTTAATGCCGATAAAAATAAAAATTTCGAAAAAGTTCCGGCAATAAGATAGCCATGCCTGATGCCTGGTTCGTCTTTTGAAGACTCATCAGACGAGCTTTAGTTGAAAAGTTGTAAGGACCACCTTGTGGGCAAAGACATGATTGAATAATAACATAGAAAAACATAAGCTTAAATGAAGATAAATGTATCTGGCTTGGGACAGGCACATGGATCTATGTGTGCCTTACATTTCTTTAAACCTGTTTTTGATATTTTCAGTTTGTTTTGTATGTACAACTCTAAACATATTTGAAGATGTATAAAGGTATATCTATAATGGTATGCTGCTGTAACTCTTGTTTCCCAGTATTACTTAGCTTTTACATTCTTTTTTTCAGACTGAATTCTGGGCCCATGCCAGAGCTCACATTAAAGACGATAAAGTCCTACAATGTCCTAGATGTCCGTTCGTCACGGAGTACAAACATCATCTGGAATACCACTTGCGGAATCATTTTGGCTCCAAACCGTTCAAGTGTAATAAGTGTAATTACTCATGCGTAAACAAATCAATGCTCAACAGCCACATGAAATCCCACACAAACGTGTACCAGTATAGATGTGCAGATTGTACATACGCAACAAAATATTGTCACAGTCTGAAGCTCCATCTTCGTAAATACCAGCACAAACCGGCCACGGTTTTGAACACAGATGGAAGTTTACCACAAGGGATCGATGCAGATGCATCTGGGTTGTCACTTCTTCAGAAACGAGGCCCACCAAGGGGTCCAAGAGGCCCGAGGAAGGATAAATTTGAACCCTATATGAATAACATGTTTGGTTTGCCTCAGTCCCCCATGCATGGCCTCCCCCCGGGCATGAGCAGTGCAATGATGTCACCATATTGGCCATTACTTAGTCAGCTCCCGAATGGATTTCACAGACCACCATCTTTTATGCCAAATTCGCCCATGCCATCCATGAATCCCTCGCTCCATTCACCACGACTACCTCATCACATGTCGAAGGCCGCGATGCCACAGACGCCCACTGATGCAGATAAACTTAATAGCAATCATCCTTTCAAGTGCAATTTCTGTTGCTATGGCAGCCAAAGCAAACAGGAACTCTATAGACATTTAATGAAAGTTCACGCTAGCGAAAATCAAGATTTATTTTCCATGTTCGGATTGTCATCTGAATCCTTATTAGAGGAGCAGAGCCGTAGATTAAACATGATGAGAAATAAAATGGAAGACAGGAAGTTGGAAGAGAGTGACAGAGACGAATTGCACGTCCAGACTGAAAATGAGAATGAGGCTGATGACCAAAAATCTAGTCCCCGATCCTGGTCACATCCTTCACCTGGTAGAGTATCCACCAATCGCAACAGCCGTTACAGTCTACCAGAGATGCCCTTGAACTACTACAGAAATGGAAATACTAGTCCCACAGAATTCGAAGGTCAAGGTGATGACATCATCAAACAAATGATGAATAAGTTTGGTTCAGGATCAATTGAAAGCGGATCAAGGCCAAAGATTGGAGGTCATAGGGAAAGTCCATTAGATCTCACCAAACGCAAATATCCATTTTCATCCAGTCCAATGTCCCAAGAAGACATCAGAGAATCACTTGATGGTGATAATCACTCAAGCGGAGAGAGTACGTCTGCTGCAGAGGTCAATGGAGGTCAAAGTCCCAGAAAGAGGTCAAGGAAAGGAAAAGCATTTAAATTAGATACACTCTGTCTTAAATTACAGGACAAACATGCTGAGACTGAAATAGACAGTGAAAATGAATTTGGTGATGAAAATGAAGGTGAACTGCTCATTGATGAAACAAAAAATGAATTAAAGGGAGAGGAAAATGAAGGACCAAAGACTGAGGACCAGATCGATGAGAATGATGGAAAGGAAGATGAAATTGAAGACATCAAAAACAGTCTTCAGTTTCTTAATGAAGGTATGGTTAGACCAAACAGTGGAAAGGAAGCAGAGAGGAGGTCACCTGACTCAACAAGGAATTATGGGAATGACTCAGCACAAAATGCCCCCAGCACAGAAAGAACAGCTGGTTTATCTTCGGGTGTACAGCAGGGAGATGCAATGCTTGCCCTACATCAGGAGACAGAAAAGGCTTGGAGAATGCTTTATAATGGAAAAGGCCTAATGCCAACATCGTCAGCTGAACAAAATGGCCACCAACACAACTTGATGAAGCTCTCTGCTGCTGCCCAACAAGTCATGGCAATGAACAATAAATCAGGAGGAGTTCCAAATGGGAAGTATGAATGCATTTACTGTGAGATTGCCTTCAAAGACTGTGTTATGTACACTATGCACATGGGTTACCATGGATACAAAGATCCATTTAAATGTAATATGTGTGGACATTGTAGCAAAGACAAAGTAGAATTCTTCTTACACATAGCACGATCAGCGCATAATTGACAATAAAACAGAACAAGTGAAAATCAAAGATAAGCTTTATTTTGACTGTTAATGAGCTGGTAGGCAAGACATTGCATGTTAATGAGCAGCGTTACAAAAAATGTCTGTAAATTTAGCAAATGAATTGTTTGTTAATGAGCTTTTTGGAAAAACACTGGCTGCTGAGATATTTATTTGTTGAATTTTTTTTTTTTCTAATCAGGGAGAAAAATACTTGCAATAAGATTTTCTTTGATATTAATTTTGGTCAAACTCTTAATTTTTCAAAATAAATTGTATTTCTGAAATTTAATATTTCTTAAGAAGTTATAATTATTTGTTTAAGATTTGAGATATTCAAAGGATGATTTCATATACTTACTGTTACCTTAAGTAAATCGCATTCCTAAGATTTGGCAGCATTTGATTTGAGTAACATCACTAGTCATTGTTTAGAAGGGAAGTTACTCTTAAGGGGAGATAATTCGATGATATTCCATATTTGTTATATATACTTGAGTTGATTATATTATTAATGTTAATGATAATGAATACTGTTGTTGTAAAATGTTTAAATTATTGTAAATATAGAAGATATTATTCATTATTTTCTTGCATGTCAATGTAGTTGTAGCTGTTACGGAATTAGTGCTTTCCGAGCACAATGAATAGTGTTATTTTTAGATATCTAGTTGTTGTACAATGTTGTAGTGGATTTATATATATTTGTAGCTTGTTTGTTAATGATATTTTTTCCTGTTAAGTTATGCATTATGATATCAATTAATGAAAAGGAAAAACATAAATCAGATTTTAAAAAGAATATATTTAAAACTCTTTTTTGTTTTGAAAGTGCAGCATATTTTCATTTGATTTCTATTGAGATTTGAAATAACATTTTGTGGTAAAATTGCAAAAAGGTTTTCATGCTAAATGAAAAAAATACTAAACCTTTAAAAATTAATAATATTGTGTTTTGACCAGATATGGTGTCAAGTTTTGATATAAAAACAAAATTCCAGAATACAACTTGACTGGTTACCAAAGTTTTTGTAGACTGGTTACCAAACTTTAAGTAGACTGGTTACCATTATGTGTTAGTACAATAGTATTGTAGAATATTAATGCATTTAATGGTTTGTTCATGTTGGCATATTAATTTTTACAGTCCCTGTGTCCAGTACAGGACAAATTTCGTTTTTGCCTTAATTGAGATCATTGAGGAAAATTTCAACCTGTATGTTTGAAAGTTAAAAATTACGTCTATGAATAGCAGATTTTACAACAGTTAGAGTAAGGATAAATGGCTATTTATCAGTCAGAAAATGATATACCTGGTATGGTATAATATTATTATCAGGCACCGATTCAGGCGGGGTCGCATCTGGCGCACGCCCCCCTAAAATGTGGGGAAAAAAATTCAATCAATCAAAAAAGGCCAAAAAAATTTGTGCCTCGCTCCGCTAGGCAAATATTTAATACCTGTGCCCCGCCCCTCAAATCAAAAACCCTGGATCCACGCCTGATTATGTCTTAGATAATAAAATTGGTTGACTGTTAAAATTAATATGTAATAATAGCATTTGTTTTGTTAATTAAACTCAGGGATGTTTTCTTTGCCATTGTTTGCCAGAAGGAGACTGGTGCTGTCTAACATATATTTTTCACGTGCATCCAATACTATTTTTAGATCAGATGAATTTATAGCAAAAGGGGTTTTCCTGTCTTGTTCTATTTATAGTTTAGTAAACATCCAATTGAAAAATTTTGTAGTAGTTTCATGTGAAAATAAATTGCAATGTTACAAAATCTGTTAATATTTATGGCAAATTTGTCCATTAAAAATTTTCTATTCAATAAAATGAAAAGAAAAAAACTTTCAAAAATTTTAAAGTTTAATGGTGAAGGAATAATAAGTTTTGGTTGCAGTGGCCTTTATGGTTTCAAGATAAGCATTTGCCTTAATTACGAGTTTGATAAATTATATTCCTGTAACTAATAAATAGGTATTTTAACAAGATATTTTCCTTTTTTGGTGATGATAGAAAGCTTAACTTAAATTAAAAAGTATTTTCCACTTTCAGTACAATTTTCCCAATTAAACAAAATTCCAAATTTTCTCATTGTCTAATTTAAAGCAATGAAAAGCACTATTACATATTAAATGTCTGCTCAAAATGTATCCAATGAAAAACATTGTTACATAAAGTGTCTACCTCAAAATTCTACCTCATATATTCAGGTAATATCCTATATTACAACATATTTTTCAACAATTTATGTATATTTCATGTTTTGCAATTTCAGTAAAAAAATATACTCAAAATTAACATTGTCAGTATATTATTATTTAATTCTTTTGTAATGTAACACTTTAAAGTTAATGCTCCTTGGAGCCTCTAGTTTAGGTAAAGCTAGTAGTTTATTTTGTAAATATCTATTTTTCTATTGGGCATTATTTTTTTATCATGATATTTCTATTTCAAAGGACAATTAATTTTCATTCCAATTTTTGATTTGCTGTTTAACTTATAGTGCTTAGATAAAACAAAGAATTTTTGTGTGAAAAAAAACAGAATTCTTTATAGTGCTTGAATTTTGGAACTTAAAGTGCATAAATTTTAGTTCTATGTGTTTTTAAGAAGACTCCATGAATTTTTGACACACAAATGAAAAATCTCTGAAAGTAAACTAAATTATTGATAGAGAAATGCTGTTAGTATTAATCTATTGTATTCACAGAGTTGGTCACAAGTCAATTATTTCAGACTTCTTTGTTTAGTTCTGAGAAATTAAGGCTCCGCCCAATCTTGTAAATAAAATAAGAGTAATTATATAAAGCAATTTTTGTATGTTTTCTCATCATAACTTTTTTGTCATGAAAATTCAATCATGCATGCCATATTATATAAATATACATGTAACATATTTATTTTTGTATTCTCTAAATGTCATATTCTAGATCGTAGACAAAAACTTAATTATTTTTCCTAATTACCGTAGTAACCAATCAATCATTAATAATCATTCACATGTTTTCTTAGATTTAAATATTTTATGGACATTATATTCAGTAAGATATTCTTTAAAAATTATCTCATTGATAAGGAAAAAAAATATTGAAAAGGCAACAGAAATCTGTTCAAAACATTTAATTCAAGAAGAAAAAAAAATTAAAGAATTGGTGGTAACTTATAGATGTTATAAAAGGTTGAGTTGCGCTAAAAATTTGACAAGTAATGATGATTTTAAGAGGGGTTTTTTTTGGGGGGGGGTGGGAATTTAAATAATTCATTCATATGTTATTTAAGCTCAGATGAGATTTAAACAAGTGTTTTAACAAAACTCGTAGAGTTGTTCCCCTCCATTATCTCTGTTTTCTTTACATGTTTCTAATTTTGCACATCCATCATAAACCAGTGAATAATTAATCATTGATTAATTAATCATAATCATTAATTAATTAATTGTAATCATGATTCAGTTGTTAATTGTTTATGTGTTAATTATTGTAATTATATTAATTGATTATTGATGTTTAAAGATGAATCCTGATTGATTAAAAGTATCAATTGAAGCGACTGTCTTTTTTACCCTTACTCGTAAGAGAGGGTCTAGTATCAATTCAAGTGACTGTCTTTTTTTATCCCTGCTCATAAGAGAGGGGGCTACACTGTAATCATCTTGTTTGTCTGCACATTGGTTCAAAACCTTATGTGGATTCTTCATTTACATACTGTGTGAATTGAAGAAATCGCCTTAATTTTGCATGTATGTCCCACACTGATTTTCCTGAATCACTGTATGGATTTTGATGAAACTTTATACATTTGTAATGGCAGTAGGTCAAGTTTTGTCTGTCCTGTTGTGATGAAACTTTGTAAGATAGAAATGTACCATTAATGGAAGAAACAAAATAACCAATGTTACAATTAAGTTCAATGCCAATGCCAAAATCAGTTTGTACCAAAAAACAATACCACTGAGATGAACTTTTACTTTTTCTGTACTTAAGGCAGTTTTGCTTCCCTGACCTGTCTGATTTATGTTGATACTTGCTTCCTGGCTCAAACTTGATGCTTAGAGTCTTCCAGGGTTTTTTAAAACTTATACAGTTTTGGCTTCCACAGTACTTGATTGTAACCTATTCCAATGGTTTACAATTCTTTGAGAAAAAAGAACAGATAACAATAAAACATGCATAAAACAAAAGGATCCACATAGAAAATGAATTTTCTGACTTGAGAATATCATTCAGGAAATAATATGGTCTCTTTCTATATAGTATATATATATCAGACAAAAATGAGTTGGGTAAACTCAAGGAATTAAATATGTAATTCCTTGGTAAACTGTAGATGTATCCTTAATGAGCATGAATAAAACAAAGGTGTACCAATGGGGTAATCGGAGATCGTAAGCTTTTAGACCAAGACAAAATATTATTACAACAACAGCAAAACAAATCTAAAAAAAGCATATTAAAACCAAACTTAATTACTTTGGTATTTTGTGGTGTTCTTGGGTATTTTTGGGTATTCATTTGTGTTCTTGGGTATTTTGTTTTTTGGGGGTATTTCTATGGTCCGGATATAGCTTGCTATATAGCAAAGAAACTGTCACGTTGTCAAAATTCGACAGTCGCCATGATCATCTACTTACACTATTTTCTGAATTGTTAAGTTTGATATTCTTAGCATGACTTGGTGCAGCCTATTTGATGTATTCTTTTTTAAAAAAAATCTTTGGGGTTATAAAGAAATTGCCGTTTGCAGCACAAGTGCCTATGGTTTGCAGTTAGAATGTCGTTTACATCACAAAACTGATAGGCTTGGTTGATTTTGATGAAACTTGACATGGAAGGAAGGACATAATTTGGGGCAATGGAATAACAGAAGTCCCAAAAGAAAAATCACACGGCAAAACATATAAAAAAAACAACTGCCTCGCATAAAATTGATATCTGCATATTCCGCATGATGTTTTATGGTTCTTGTTATTTAGGAAAGATGATTGTAAGAAGCACAGGGGCAGCGATGAGATATATTTTCCATGTTCACGAAGCACAATGAAATGGGTATCCTTAGTTAGGCTTTATTTTAGTTAGGCCTGTACCAAGTGAGGACCATTGCGATCTTTAATTCTTCTGGTTTTGTGTTTCTCTCAAATAAAAATTACAACAAAATTCTAGACGAAAGCTTCTGTATTTTGTTCATGTAATTTCCATATCCTACATGTCCTATTATGTTCGACTTATAAAACCTAATTCCAAGAAAATTTACAGTGTAACACTAATTTAGGTAACTATATATTATGGGTTAAGCAAATTTTACAGTGTCACACTATTCTAAATTACTATATATATTAAGGACTTTAAGATCGCAATGGAAGAGGGAGGTTTGGCGCCATAAAACCTGGTTTAACCCACCATTTCGTTTGAAATGCCTGTACCAAGTCAGGACCATTACCAATTCTCCGGTATGACTGATTCGTTTTTGTCATTTTCTCTGGACTATGAGATTGATCATTCAAGTTCGGTAGTTTTGTATTACCTTTATTCAACCTAAGCTGAAAATATTATCACTTTCAAAGGTAACCATTGCAGAAAAAAAATGTGCTTTATTTTGCATTTTATTATAGAAGAAAATGAGATGTGGAATAAGTGTACGCGACACAACCTACATTAAAAACGTATATTTAAGTTATCCAAAATGGAAAACAAATACACGGTGGTAATACAAACTAGAGGCTCCCAAGAGTCGAAACACTCTTTTATTCTTTATGATAAATGGTGTTGCGTACAGCTCTGTAAAGTAATTGATATAATATAGAATGGATATGGTGAGCTGCAAAGTAAGAAGGGGTGTCCGTGTGCCAACAGTGATGAAATTCATCTTTTTAAAGCCGTTGACACCGGAAAATCCAGCATGGGGTTGAGCTGGAATCGAACCCATACTCTGTCATTTATGGCAACTTCGCCTGCACTGTGTCCAGCGCCCTAGGTGGTCCTATACGTTAATACAGAGATGTAAAGGTCTTAAACAACAACTTGGTAGAGCTGTGAAGCAATCATCTGCAAAACATTTCAATATATAATGCAAAGATATTAAAAGCTAATTTGTCGACCCTTTTTTTTTAATCTTTTTAAGAGCCATTACTCCTAAAAGCTAGGAGTCATCTGACAACTTCGGTCTTGTAGAGCTTCTCGTGCTGAACACAAAAACGTGATTTTTTTTACCTAAAAAGGGCCAATATATCTTATAATAAATGTGTCGTCTAGCTTCTTCGCCTCTATGGAGACTATTGTAGAGTTTTGATTTTAAGAGTCTAAGATCCATCAAATTTGTTCTATCTTGTATATATTTTTTTTTCAGGTGTAAGACCTAAAAGTGGTTTTACTTCTGTGCTTGACTAATAGCAAAGATTGTTATGTTTTTATACATCTAAAACTTTGGGCTGCATTTCATCAAGCAGTATAAGAGAAGAAGCTTTTTGAGAGAGTTGAACGGACGGAAAGACTACGGATGGTGAGTATGTGCATTAGATCAGCCGCGCCGCCTACTTGCTTTGGGTAGGATAAATTGTGTTCAAAGAGCAATTAAAGATTGCTAAAAAGGTCTTCACCATTTGAGAAAGAGAAATACGACCAAAATATTGGATTAAAAATTTGTTCACATACAAGATAAAAGGATACATAAAAAGATACACAATTTCATGATAACACAGGTCTAAACATAGGATCTAAAATCGTGCTAGGTACTTAAATTTTGACCGTTTTATAAAGATAAAGGTTAAACTCATATAATTGTACTTAAAAGGGGGGCTTACTTATCTATAAACACTGTTTTTTTAAACATAACCTTCCTTGAGACCTCTTAGATAAGCTACTGATAATATTTACATTAAAGAAGTTTGGACTCACGACTTTGAACTTCTGATAACGTTTTTTGAAAAAGGCATGGGATAAAAACACATGTTTAAACGGACCTTCGTGGCCCGGTCACACGACTTGATTGTACAGTGAAAACTTTCATATGTATACATGCTTGGTATTTTCGGTTATGGTTCACGCTTGAAATCTGAAGCCAGTCCAATAAATTTACCGTGCATGTTTTTTTTTTTTAAGAAACAAAAAGACACTTGGATAAAAGGTCATGAAATGTAGGCTACAATAAAGCCTTTAGTGTCCCATTTACATTTATCGTTCGACTGTTGTCTACCATTTTCTACTTTTGTTTTTTTCCCTTTGTTTAAAACCACGCACCGTGAATGTATTGGACTGTCGTAAGATTTCTATGCCAAGGCTGCCAAGCTTCCTGATGTCCCCGAGTTTTTGGTATTTATTTTTTGACATGAAACATTTGAAAACCCGATTTTGAAATTTCTAAAGTTGGCATCCTTGCTTTTCCTTCACCATTGTCAGCAATGCTACGTGATATACCAGGGCCCGATCTAGGCGTAGAGATTATACAGAAAAACCTGCTTTACAAAGGCGGATTTAGGACGGGTCGCATGCCGAGCGCGCGCCCTCTCGTTTGACAGGAAAATTTGGTTATGAATGTATGGAACTCTGGAAACAAGTGGTCTTGGAATCTTATTTTGTAATTGCTCACCTTCCCGTTTGAAAATTTCTGGATCCGCCACAGCTTTACTCGAACTTTTTATATAGCATACCAACGAAAGTTGAGGTTTCTATCTGTTCGTCTGTCCGCATAATTGTCAGACTTCTGCCAGTTCTGGACGAGGACAGTCTACTCCGTTTCAAAGTCGTTTGTGTTCGCATATATATCTGGGTCACAAGGCGTAGAGATTACACAGAGTACAGAGAAACACTAGAGTTTCTGCCCGTAATCCTCGCAGTTCCCGTGCTCTTCGAATCAATTTGATTTCATAGAGGGCTATGGATATTTTTTTTTCATCCAAACTTTTTTTCTCGCATTTTCTTTTTCATTTTATATTATTATGAATTTCAAAACCAAAAACACCATACTGCCTTTTTCTAGTTAAAGCACTGTCCGACCTTTTTCTTTCCTGATTTATTGTCAAATGAACTGCATTTTGGTTGTGGACACATCCAGCCCATGTTCGGGACTCAACGCTTAACGACAAATGCATTCTGTGGTGGACTTTCGATTTTCAGTATATATATACTAACTGAAAGGAACTTCTTTTATTTGATGTTTTAAGCCCCTTTAACCCCTACTTTCTCGAAAACAGTAAGAGATATTGCAAATTTGATTGAAAAACAGATAAAAACACATATAAATCAGACAACTACAATTAAAGCTATCGCATTGAAAAAAAGTTTCTACAGAAGACAGTGAAGGCGAAGACAACGACATTACGTTACATCATACTACCACATTATTCATTCTTACAAAAATAGGATTTAGCAAGATCAATTTTAACGGTACCATCAACTTAAAACTGGGGTACGTGAAAGTATAGATGTGTCACTTCAAACATAATGTCTATAAAAGATTTGATAGTTGGACTTATGATCAACATTACGCATATGGGACGTTTTAAATACGCAAGATAATTACAAAAAATAGAAAAGGTTGGTGTGTCCATGAGAGGTGGAAGCCCCACTGGCCCAAAACAGAAAGTAGAAGTCTGGCAGGTCTGAAAGTCGCTTAGGACATACAGTTTGGCATTCTGAACCATCCGACCAAGTTTTAATTATTTTCCTGTACAGTTTCTGAGAAAAGATGGACGAAAATTTTCACGAACTGTTCATCTCTACCCAGTCTCTAACAGGAAGTAAAAGTCTGACAGGTCTGAAAGTCGGACGTACAGTTTGTCATACTGAACCATCCTACTAAGTTTAAAAATAAATCTCATGTACGGTTCTGCAAAAACCTTGTCGGAAAACAGACGGATGTAAGTACGTACGGACGGGCATAAGTAAAATCTAATGCCCCCTCCCCCGACATGTCGTCGCAGGGGCATAGAAATAGACAAATTTAAGTTCAGGTAAAATACTTTTCGTCTAACGGCCACCATTAAAATCAAATTGTTGTTTATTTAATCTCAATTCATCTCAAATTTCAACAGAAAAGTTTCGATGGGGCATTCGAATGTCAAAAGTCCGAAAGGGCAAAGACAAAACCGTACACTCGAATGAGAACAAGACAAAGAAACAAACAACGTAAAAACACAAAAAGCCCAACAAAATAGCAATCAACAACACGAACTCAAGTCGTAACAAGAGTTAACCCGGGTCTCTGGAGGGGTTAGCAGTTCCTGCTTGTTACAACACACCAGTCGCGATGCATATGGTCAACTCAGCTCAGCGTGTCAAATCCGGTAAAGGAAGACAAAACAAAACCCCATCTGCACTTACATGGAAGAAAGAGACAAAATATTTGTCTAAATTCCATAAATTTCTGAAGTAAGGACAACCTTGTGTTAGCAATTTTTGTGTCAAACGTGACGTAAGGTAATCAATGTAAGTCCCAAAAACTCTGGAATAACGATACGTAAACTTCAAAAGCAGAAGCGGACGGATCCAATGTTGCTACACAAGAAGGGAAAATGCTGAAAAAAATTGAAGTTATTAAGTTTGTTAGGGCTTTGTTTAAAGTCTTCCTCGAGTGAAGATCTAAATATGACTAAAGCAGACTTCCTAGAGTTCGTTGTTTCCTTTATCATAAGTTCCTGGAGATGGAGAAAGTAATCCAATCGAGCATTGTTCATTGAAAGGACATCATTACGGAAAGCGAGGTTGAAGAAGGAATGTGAACATCGGACATGGATGCCCCCCGCTGGCCCCCAACAGGATGCAGATGTCAGATAGGTCTGAAAGTCTGAAAGGACCTTTGGTTTGTCATACTGAACCACCCTACCAAGTTTCAAATCATTCTCTTGTACGATTTCTGAGAAAAGCTTGACGGAAATTTTCATGAATGTTAGTTTTCATATCGACCCAGCCACAAACAGGAAGTATAAGTATGACGGGTCTGAAAATTGCTGAAGACATACAGTGTGTCATACTGAATCATCCCACCAAGTTTCAATTCATTCTCATTTATGGTTTCTGAGAAAAGCTTGACGGAAATTTTCATGTAAATTTTCATATCGGCCAAGTCACAAACAGGAAGTAGAAATCCGACAGGTCTGAAAGTTGCTTAGGACATAAAGTTTGTCAAATTGAATCATCCCACCAAGTTTCAATTCATTTTTATTTATGGCTTCTGAGAAAAGCCTGACGGATATTTTCATGTTAATTTTCATATCGGCCAAGTCCCAAACAGGAAATAGAAATCCGACAGGTCTGAAAGTTGCTAAGGACATACAGTTTGTCATACTAAATTATCCCAACATGTTTCAATTCATTCTCGTTTATGGTTTCTTAGAAAAGCTTGACGGAAATTTTCATGTAAATTTTCATATCGGCCAAGTCACAAACAGGAAGTAGAAATCCGACAGGTCTGAAAGTTGCTTAGGACATAAAGTTTGTCAAATTGAATCATCCCACCAAGTTTCAATTCATTTTTATTTATGGCTTCTGAGAAAAGCCTGACGGATATTTTCATGTAAATTTTCATATCGGCCAAGTCCCAAACAAGAAATAGAAATCCCACAGGTCTGAAAGTTGCTTATATTAGGACATACAGTTTTTCATACTCAACCATCCTCCTAAGTTTCATTATCATGAATGGTTTCTAAGAAAAGCTTGATGGCAATTCGTACGGACGGGCATGAGTAAAGTTTTATGCCACCCAGTATGTCGCCGCAGGGGCATAAACATGTTTAGTGGCCAACAGGATGGGCATACAATGGACATGTGGCAATGCATTGCAACAAAAACAAATCAACATATAATAATAATTTTAAGACGGCTAGTTCACGATCTTTTTTCTATTCGTATTGTAAGAAGTCTGCTTCGTGTGAATGGAGAAATAAACCAGCAGGCAAAGGTGCACAATTAGTGCCAATTATAATCCCCATACAACGTCCACAAAACTGAAGAAAAATGCTGTCAATAAGAAAATTGAGTATTTCGATTATTTGGTTCTGTGTAAATTATTTGTTCAAAACTTTCCCTCAGATATTTTGGTTAAAACTTCACAAGACGAAATTGCACTAGTCACAATGGGCACATCATTGGTTCAAATGTTTAAACAACATCCATTGAATAATCTAAGACAGTAAACTCCATAAGAAATGTTTTTTCCTCATACTTTCTACACTATTGGATTATGACTTGAACATCTTTTGTACTCTGAATAATTATGTGTACATCTATTTTGTACATTAAAAAGTATGTGCATGGAAGTGAATTTAAGAATATATCCACAACAATATCAAGCATTTGGGATTATGAACAAATCAACTTTTTTATTAAATGATAATGCCACCAGCTTTTTGTGCACTCTAGTATAATGTTTATACTATTTTAACATGAAAAATTGTTAAAATTCAATAAACTTTGGTAATCCAGGCTTGTACACAACAGGAGTTTAGTTGAACCCCCTTTTGAAACCAACAAGCATCATAAAACTTTTTTGCACACCCTCCCTCTTTCCCCGCTTTTGAAAATCAACACGCTCCATTAAACTAACTGACGTTTAAATAAAATCTTGACAAAATAAAAAGCTTCGCCGAGCGCAGCATGATACGACCGCAACATGTTGAACCCTGTACATTTTAGGCCCAATATGGATAGTCTATTGCTCTGGACACATGCAGCCCATGGTGGACTGACAAAGGTTTTTGACACATGCTGCTCTGGTGGACTTTTGACCCAGGGGGTAAAAATATAAATTTTCAATTTTGTATTCTTCTCTTGCAAAAAAATTGTCAAAATCGGACAATAATTAAAAAAAATTCAATTTCGGTCCCTTTTGGCCCCTTATTATGTAACAGGTGAAAAAGGGGTGGGGTTGCAAAAATAATTTCTCAAATTTGGATTCACTACTTGACAAAAATAAACTTGCAAAAAAAAAAAAAAAAAATTTCAAAAACAAACCAGAAATAAAAAAGTTTTGATTATGGCCCCTTTTGGCCCCTAATTACAAAACAAGTGAAAAAGGGGATGGTCACAAAAATTTATTCTCAAATTTGGATTCACTACCTGACAAGAATAAACTTGCAAAAAAAATTTTTTAAATCGGACCACAAATAAAAAAGTTTCGATTTTGGCCCCATTTGGCCCCTAATTACGTAATGGGGGAAAAAGGGGGGTCACATAAATTAATTCTTAATTGTGTAAATGAGCTGAACATTTAAGCAAGCAACAGCTTCTCTCTACCTGCTATAGTTTTCATTTCATAGGCCAAAAACATGAAAAAACATTATTTTAGGGGCTGTAGCCCCTATAAGGGGTCATCTGACAACTTCGACTGTATGGAGTTTTTTGTAGAGCTAAATGAGCTGAACAATTAAGCAAGCAACAGCTTTTTGCTATCTGCAATAATTTTCATACTATATAGGGCAAAAATATGAAAAAATGCTATTTTTCACCTTTAAGGGGCCATAACCCCTATAAGGGGTCTTCTGACAACTTCGACCAAATGGAGACTTTTGTAGAACTTTTGATCCTAAAGCAGTAGGGTGGCATCAGATTTCATCTATCCCTTATACTTTTTGAATTACAAGCCAAAAACAGTAGTCTGACCCCCCTGGTCTATTTTTAGCCACGGCGGCCATGTTTTTTGACGAATCAGAAATTGAAACATTACTATAGTGCAGGACACCCTAATGATCAATCATACCAAGTTTCATTGAATTCTGTTCAGTAGTTTCAGAGGAGAAGATTTTGAAAAAGTTATTGTAAGAACAAACAAAAAAGTTACAATTTTGGCCCCTTTTGGCCCTTAATTTCCAAACGAAAAAAGGGGGGACTCCCAAAATCAATCCCATCCATCCTTTAATGGTAAGAAATATCATTGTCAAATTTCATTGCATTTGGATAACTAGAACTAAAGTTATCGTGTATACACTAAAGTTAACAGACGACGACAACGACAACGACGACGACGACGACGACGACGACAGCATCATACCATTATACGTCCGCAAATTTTTTGCGGTCGTATAAAAAGTCAACCTTTTGTTTTCAAACGTTGATTTGAAACAAGAGGCTCCCATGAGCCTGGATCGCTCACCTGGTCTTGATGTCAACCCTATGAAGACTTTTGTATAGCTAAATGAGCTGAATGTTTAAGCATGAAAAAGCTTTTCTCTATCTGCAATAGTTTTCATTCTATATAATCAATAAACACTATTATACAACTTTTAAGGGGCTGTAACCCCTATAAGGGGTTTATCAGACACCTTCAACCCTATGGAGACTTTTGTAGAGCTAAATGAGCTGAACATTTTAGCAAGCAACAGCTTTCCTCTATCTGCAATAGTTTTCATTCTATAGGCCAAAAATAGGGCATGTAATGGGACATTAAATGATACCCCGCCACGTTATAATATCAAAAGTTCATAAAATTTGATTTCCAAGTGGCCTATCTTGAAAACTGTTTTTCAGATCATGCTGAAAATTGAACTTTACCTGTATTTTATTGTACTCAATAGGTGTACAAAATATCATTTGAATCCCATGAAGCCTTTTCAAGTTATTGGTCGGAAACTCAAAATTTCATGAAATTTGATTTTTCAGAGTGGCCTTTCTCGAAAACTATTTTTTGGATCATGCTGGAAATCAAACTTGACCTGTATTTTATTGTATTAAACAGCTGTGCAAAATATCATTCAAATCCTTTGACCTGTTTTCAAGTTATTGGTCGGAAATTCAAAATTTCATGAAATTTGATTTTTCAAAGTGGCCTATCTCGAAAACTTTTTTTTGGATCATGCTGGAAATCAAACTTGACCTGTATTTTATTGTACTAAACAGCTGTGCAAAATATCATTCAAATCCTAGTTTTCATTCTAGATAAGCAATCGACTTTTAAGAGGAGGGGTTATCTGACAACTTTAACCCTATGGAGACTTTTGTAGAGCTAAATGAGCTGAGCATTTTAGCAAGCAACCAACAGCTTTTCTCTATCTGCAATAGTTTTCATTCTATAGACCAAAAACATGAAAAAATGTTTTTTTTCACCTTTAAGGGGCTGTAACCCTATAAGAGGTCATCTGACAACTTTGACCTAATGTAGCCTTTTGTAGAGCTAAATGAGCTGAACATTTTAGAAAGCAATACCTGCATTAGTCATTCTATTGGCCAATAAAAAGCTTCGCCGAGCGCAGCATGATACGACCGCAACATGTTGAACGTACCCTGTACGTTTTAGGCCTAATATGGATAGTCTATTGCTCTGGACACATGCAGCCCATGGTGGACTGACAAAGGTTTTTGACACATGCTTCTCTGATGGACTTTCGACCCAGGGGGTAAAAATATAAATTTTGAATGTTGTATTCTACTCTTTAAAAGAATAATGTTTGGGGAAAAAATTAAAAAATCGAACCAGAATTTTTTTTTAATTATGATTACAGCCCTAAAAATTTATTCTTAAATTTAGAATCGCTACCTGACAAGAATAAATTTCCAAAATTTTTTTTTCAAAATCGGACCACAAATTAAAAAGTTTCGATTTTTGCCCCATTTGGCCCCTAATTACGTAATAGGGGGAAAAAGGGGGGGGGGGTCGCAAAAATTAATTCTGAATTTTGTATCTGCTTTTTGACAAGAACAAACATGCCAAAAATTTTTTCAAAAATATACGAATACGAATACGAAAACTTTATTTGAATTCGGTACATTTATAACAATGAACATAAGCTCTATTGAGCTTTTAACCGAATAGAAAATCGGACCAGAAATAAAAAAGTTACAATTTTGGCCCCTTTTGGTCCCTAATAACGTAACAGTAAAAAAAGGGGACACAAAAATATATCTGCAACTTGATAAGAATAAACTTAAAACAAAAATTAAAAAAAGTTTCGATTTCGCCCCTTTAGGCCCCACATTACGTAACAGGTGAAAAAGGGGTGGGGGTTGCAAAAAAAAATTGTCAAATTTGGATTCGCTACTTGACAAAAATAAACTTGCAAAAAAAAATTTTCAAAAACAAATCAGAAATAAAAAAGTTTTGATTACGGCCCCTTTTGGCCCCTAATTACAAAACAAGTGAAAAAAGGCCGGGATGGTCGCAAAAATTAATTCTCAAATTGGGATTCGCTAACTGACAGGATAAACTTGCAAAAAAAAATTTCAAAATCGGACCACAAATTAAAAAGTTTCGATTTTGGCCCCATTTGGCCCCTAATTACGTTATAGGGGAAAAAAGGGGGGGGTCGCAAAAATTAATTCTTCATTTTGTATGCGCTATTTGACAAGAACAAACATGCAAAAAAAAATTTCAAAATCGGACCACAAATAAAAAAGTTTTTATTTTGGCCTCTAATTACACAACAGAGAAAAAGGGGGGGGCAAAAATTCATCAGGTTCATTCTTTTATTGTAAGAAACATTCTTGACAAATTTCACAACAATAGGCCAACTAGGACCAAAGTAATGATGGAAACAAGTAAGATTTTTTAATTTTTTGCCCCTTTTGGGCCCCTAATTTCGAAACAAAAAAAAGGGGGGCCCCCAAAATCAATCCCATTCATCCTTGTATCGTAAGGAACATCACTGTCAAATTTCATAGCAATCGGATAACTAGAACTAAAGTTATTGTGGAAACAAACAAAAAAGAAGTATTTTTGGCCCTTTTTTGGCCCCTAATTTCTAAATGAAAAATGGGGGGCCCCCAAAAATCAATCCCATTCATCCTTGTATGGTAAGGAACATCACTGTCAAATTTCATAGCAATCGGATAACTAGAACTAAAGTTATTGTGGAAACAAACAAAAAAGAAGTATTTTTGGCCCTTTTTTGGCCCCTAATTTCTAAACGAAAAATGGGGGGACCCCCAAAATCAATCCCATTCATCCTTTTATGGTAAGGAACATCATTGTCAAGTTTCATAGCAATCGGATAACTGGAACTAAAGTTATTGTGGAAACACTAAAAAGTTAACAGACACCGACGACGATGACGACGACGACGACAACGACAGCATCATACCATAATACGTTTGCAAATTTTTTGCGGTCGTATAAAAACATGAAAAAAACCGCTATTTTTCACCTTTAAGGGGCTGTAACCCCTATAAGAGTTCATCTGACAACTTTGACCTTATGGAGACTTTTGTAGAGCTAAATGAGCTGAACATTTTAGAAAGCAATACCTGCAATAGTCATTCTATTGGCCAAAAACATGAAAAAAACCCGCTATTTTTCACCTTTAAGGGGCTGTAACCCCTATAAGAGTTCATCTGACAACTTTGACCTTATGGAGACTTTTGTAGAGCTAAATGAGCTTAACATTTAAGCAAGCAACAGCTTTTCTCTATCTGCAAAAGTTTCCATTCTATAGGCCGAAAACACGATTTTTTTGCCTTTAAGGGGCTGTACCCCTATAAGGGGTCATCTGACAACTTCAACCCTAAGAAGACTGTTGTAGAGCTAAATGAGCTAAACATTTAAACAAGCATTAGCTTTTCTCTATCTGTAATGGTTTTCATTCTATAGGCCAAAAACACTATTTGTCGACTTTTAAGGGGCTGTAACACCTAAAAGGGGTCATCTGAAAACTTCGACCTTAAGCAGACTTTTGTAGAGCTTAATGAGCTGAACATTTAAGCAAGCAAAAGCTTTTCTTTAACTGCAACAGTTTTCATTCTGTAGGGAAAAAACATGAAAAAACGCTATTTTTGACCTTTAAAGGGCCATAACCCCTTTTAAGGGTCATCTGACAACTTCGACCCAATGGAGACTGTTGTAGAGCTTTTGATTCTAAAGAGTTTGAGATCCTTCGGATTTTTTCTTTCTGTTATGGTTGCTGAGTTATAAGCCATTTTGAATGATTTTACCTTTATGTTCTATTTTTTGCAACAGCAGCCATGTTTTTTATCAAATCATTTGAGGATTGTTTGTTGCCAGCATACCATATATCATTCCTGCAAAGTTTCAGTTAAATTGGTTCAGTGGTTTCAGAGAAGAAGATTTTTGAAATTGTTAACGGACGACGGACGACAACAGACGCATAGTGATGGCAAAAGCTCACATGGCCTTTGCCCAAGTGGGCTAAAAAGCAGAGGTACCAATGGGACATCCGAATATCAAAGTCTTTAAGGACAGAGACAAAACCATTCAACATGGATACATAAATACTACTGAATATCAAATAACAACTAGAACTCTAGTCTTTAGGAGAGTGAACTCAAGTGATTTGGAAGGGTAAACAGTTCCTGCTTGCTATAGCACACCTATTTTTTGCAATCAGTAAATTCGAATCTGGTAAAGGAAGACAAAACAAAACCCTATGACAAACCAACACCTGCACTCATCTGAGAGATCGAAATCCCATATTTGTCTACAAGTGCATGATGAACCCCTGCATTCAATGCTCACAGTACTATGGTTTCATTATTATTCTTTGGGTATCAATTTTTGTGGGTATCAATTTTCGTAGTTTTCATGGGTGGCCTTGACCCACAAAATTTGATACCCAACGAAAAGGAAATTCAACATTGATCTGTATGAAGACTTCAATTTAAAAATCCACAAACTGATCCGTTTTCACCAAACCACCAAAATTGGTACCCATGAAAGTAAATGAATCTACTGTATGTTAATATATTCAAGTTCATGATAAACACAAGTGTGGCCACTAAAAGTATGTCTCGCCTGCCGGCACCATCACTAAAATCAACCACCTAAGCTTTCATTTCTTGATATAAACACAAATTGTGTCTGTATAACCAGTATCAGATGCCTAGCTATTATACTTTTCAAGCAATTCATTGTCCACACAAGTATTACAAAAAGTTTTCTGCCTGAAAAAAGATCCAAGTTCACAGAGTCACTGGACCCTAAAAATGGGGTCATGGTCACATGGCATGGAGACAGTTACGTTAACCATAACCTCGAATGTCTGTATACTCAATATCAGATGCCTAGCTATTATACTTTTCAAGCAATTCATTGTCCACAAAAGTCTTACAAAAAAGTTTTCTACCTGAAAAAGACCTAAGTTCACAAAGTCACTGGAGCGTGAAAATGGGGTCAGGGTCACACGGCATGGTGACAGTTGCGTAGACCATAACCTAAACTGTCTGTATATCAAATATCAGATGCCTAGCTATCATACTTTTCCAGCAATTCATTGTCCACAAAAGTCTTACAAAAAAGTTTACAGCCTTAAAAAAGACCTAAGTTCACAGAGTCACTGGAGCGTGAAAATGGGGTCAGGGTCACACGGCATGGTGACAGTTGCGTAGACCATAACCTATACTGTCTGTATACCAAATATCAGATGCCTAACTATTATACTTTTCCAGCAATTCATCGTCCACAAAAGTCTTACAAAAAAGTTTACGGCCTTAAAAAAGACCTAAGTTCACAGAGTCACTGGAGCGTGAAAATGGGGTCAGGGTCACACGGCATGGTGACAGTTGCGTAGACCATAACCTGAACTGTCTGTATACCAAATATCAGATGCCTAGCTATGATACTTTTCCAGCAATTCATCGTCCACAAAAGTCTTACAAAAAAGTTTACAGCCTGAAAAAAAACCTAAGTTCACAGAGTCACTGGAGCGTGAAAATGGGGTCAGGGTCACACGGCATGGTGACAGTTGCGTAGACCATAACCTGAACTGTCTGTATACCAAATATTAGATGCCTAGCTATTATACTTTTCAAGCAATTCATTGTCCACAAAAGTCTTACAAAAAAGTTTACGCCGCCGCCGTCGCCGTCGCCGCCGCCGTCGCCGGAAAGTAATACCTATGTCTCGCCTTCCGCGACTTTTCGTCGCAGGCGAGACAAAAAACAACCTGACTAGATCTTTATTACAACATGGATATATATTTCACAAATGTATTTTGTTGTCATGGTAACAGTAAACAAAAGGTCAGCAACAATATATATCATGTGCTTTGATACAAAAATTGTAGCTTTATTGCTTTTGACTAAAAATTGTATAAAGGATGAAATTGATAACTTTTTTTCTGGAATCAGTACATTAACAAGAGGCTCCCAGGAGCCTGAATCGCTCACCTGGTCTTGATGTTGACCCTATACTTTTGTAGAGCTAAATGAGCTGAACATTTAAGCAAGCAACAGCTTTTCTCTACCTGCAATAGTTTTCATTCTATAGGCCAAAAACACCATTTTTCACCTATAAGGGGCCATAACCCCTATAAGGAGTCATCTGACAACTTCGACCCTATGAAGACTTTTGTAGAGCTAAATGAGCTGAACATTTAAGCAACCAACAGCTAATCTCTATCTGCAATAGTTTTCATTCTGTAGGCCAAAAACATGAAAAAATGCCATTTTTCATAGGCCGTTACCCCTATAAGGGGTTATCTGACAACTTCGATCCTATGGAGACTTTCGTAGAGCTAAATGAGCTAAACATTTAAGCAAGCAACAGCTAATCTCTATCTGCAATAGTTTTCATTCTGTAGGCCAAAAACATGAAAAATGGCTATTTTTCAACTTTAAGGGGCCGTAACCCCTATAAGGGGTCATCTGACAACTTCGACCCTATGGAGACTTTTGTAGAGTTAAATGAGCTGAACATTTAAGCAAGCAACAGCTAATCTCTATCTGCAATAGTTTTCATTCTGTAGGCCAAAAACATGAAAAAATGCTATTTTACACCTTTAAGGGGCCGTAACCCCTATAAGGGGTCATCTGACAACTTTGACCAAATGGAGACTTTTGTAGAGCTTTTGATGCTGAATCAGTAGCGTGGCCTCCGATTTCCTCTATCTCTTATACTTTTTGATTTATAAGCCAAAAACAGTAGTCTGACCCCCCTAGTCTATTTTTAGTAACGGCGGCCATGTTTTTTAACGGATTAAAAATCAAAACACAAGTTTGGTGCAGGACACCCTAAGGATCATTCATACCAAGTTTCATTAAATTCTGTTTGGTAGTTTCAGAGGAGAAGATTTTTGAAAAATTGTTAACAGACGACGACGACGACAGACAACGGCAGACGACGACGACGGACGCCAAGTGATGGTAATAGCTCACATGGACCTTCGGTCCAGGTGAGCTAAAAACTAGTGATAGGAGTCTTCCATGGAAGACATATGCCACCTAAAATTTTCGGTTAACAGGATGAAGATGAGTTGCAGGTATAAAATTTCTTTACACCATAAAGTACTATTAGAGGAAGCTACATGCCAAATATCAAAAGGCTGTGTCATGTAAGTTGCCCAGAAAAATCTGATGGAAATTTTTGTGACTCTGCGGAAAGATTGATACAGGACGCTGCATAAAGCAAAAGTGAAATTTTTGTGACTCTGCAAGATGCTCTAAGACCCCTCCTGCCAAAATGACTCCAATAAATCCCTTTGCAACACATTGAAGGTGACATAAAATCTGAATATTGGCTTCTCTCTTTTGTGTACTGTATATAGTCTTTGTGTATAAATAAAGCTTTATCAGGGTAAAGGGTATTAAGTGTTGCATTGCTGTGGCAGAAACAGGAGGGAACATAATTTAAAAGAACCTTCTGTGACCTCCTGTTTTATCCAGTTCTGATCCACATGCCTAGCATGTGGTTTCTAAATTAGCTATTCGTTGCACATTGTTTTAATTTCAAGGGGTTATGGTCACAGTAAGGGAATTGTAATGTAAAGATGTAAGACACAAACTTAGAAAATTTTGGTAACCACTGACCAACCAAGATATGTCACAAATTTTTACCCTACTTTTGACACCAGGGAGTTCAATTTAACCTTGAGTTCATGTGAAATCTGTTTTAGTAAGCCATTTAACGGGGAATAACACTCAAATATCAGTTGAAGGTTTTGGTCACATATATATTTATTCAAAGAAATCAAGCTTCTTAATGGTCAAAATATGAAATGTTGAAACTCAAATATGTTCAATGAACAAATTTTCAAGAAACCTATGGTTCAATTTTCTTAAGATTTGGCTATAAAATTCATTTGACTGAAGTACATAGTTATGCAAATATTCAGAAAATTAAACCACAAAATTTTATTTAAGCCAAAGTGTTTAGGATCCCTTAAAGGAAATATGTTTTGAACAGTAAAGAATTTTTTTTATTCCAGTTTACAATGTTTGTCATTGGATTTTCTAATTTTGTGACTTAAATTATTGCATAAAAACACAAAAACCATACCAGTACCACTTTTTTACAAACTCGTCTTTTAAGGGTATCATATGAAATAGTTTCAAGACTTTGTCTAATATCAAAGTACTATTGAGATTTAAGACCATTTAAGATTTTTGACAGTTATGGTGTTTTTTGCATACACAAGCAATTTAAAGTTGTTAATTTCATCTCACAGTTTTTTGTTGTTGTCTTTATGGAATAGATTTAATAGGGTCACAACAAAATCTTGAAAACATTTTTAAATTTTGTACAAGCAGCTAAAACAGTTAGGTGAGCAACAGACCTCAAATCACATCCCACATTAAGGGACCCCATGCTGATGCTGCACACCAAATATCATAGGGCTGTGATAAGTATTTGCTGAGAAATGTTACAATTTCTTCCTCGAAACCTTCCACCCGACCTTCACCATTTTATAACAGTAATTATCATTTGATTATTCATTCTGTGAAATCCTGCAATAAAAACCTGCCTATTCTGAAAAATACTTCAGCACCAAAATTAGTTTGGTATAGACAAGTTTTACAGGAAAATGTTTGACCCTGTCTATTACAGACAAAATCTTCAGTGGCAAATGTCTGGAATAGACAAGTCTAACTTTGAACATTCTAGTATTGTATTTATCTGACATTCACCATTTCATATCAGTGATTATTCATTCTGTGAAATCCAGCAATTAAAAATCTGTCTATTCCTGAAAAATACTTCAGTACCAAAATTTAGACAAGTTTTACAGGAAATGTTTGACCTGACAAAATCTTCAGTACCAAATGTTTGGAATAGAAAAAATTCACTTTAAACGTTCTACAATTTCATATATACATATCACATCTGAATAATAATATAACTACAATATTGGAATGATTGGGACTATGCTAACAGTGTATCTCTCCTATGCTTTAGCCGATACGAGTTGATTAGAGTCTTTAGGTTTTTCTGTGGCTTCTAGCTGTTTTCCTAGATATTCCCTGAAAGTAAACAGATTAAACAGTCGTTAAATAAGACTTTCAGTCAAAGGGGCATAATTTTCAACAAAATTTTGACCTGTACTCAAGGGGGGGGTAACTTCCATTATAAAGGTAGGTACATATGTGCAGCCCAAAAGAGTATACTTTTTGGGGTGTCCAATATGTGGAAAGGGTGAAACATTTCAGATGTTGCATATATGATAAGGTGAACTTTTCACAAATGTCATATATCAATAGAAAAAGAGGGACCAAGCATCCATTTTTTTGCCTCCTTGTAACCCTAACTGTACATGCATTTGGTAACTTTTACCATTCAAACTTTGATTTTTATAGAATATTTATTAAATTTGCCAAGATTAAGCATATTCTATGTAATTTTAAATGCATTAAAAATATGTGAAAGGGTGTTTGTACTAAACAGACAATATAAGTGTATGTGACACAATCTCCATAAACAAGCAGCAATTTAAAAAAATCAAGGAGTCAATACCAAAACTATCATTGAAAGATCCATTTTTAAACTTGAATATCTATTATGCACATGTTTGGAATAGATTCAAGACATGGTTAACCAATATTGAAGAACTATTGACAATAAAGATTTTGACAGTTTTTGGTCATTTTGACACTTTCAACCTACACATGTTAAAAAGAGATTTTAATTTCATATCACATTTTTTTTAAAGTCTTTATTTTAAGATGATAAAAAAAAGTCCTTATTAAACCATTTTTTAAATTTTGACCCAGCGTTAAAAAACTTTTTATTATAAAGTCTCCTATGAACAACCCTGAATAAAAAGCTTCGCCAAGCGCATGATACTACCACAACATGTTGAACCCTGTACGTTTTAAGCCCAATATGGATAGTCAATTGCTCTGGACACATTCAGCCCATGGTGGACTGAAAAAGTTTTTTGACACATGCAGCATTTGGTGGACTTTCTACCTACATTTAACAAGGAATTCATTTTTTTTTTTCAGAAGCAGACCAAAATAAATTACAATCACCAAATTTATTGGACCCCTTTTTGCCCACAATTATTTGTGGTAACAAACAAAAAAGTAGCATTTTTGGCTTCTTATTTCTAAACAAAAAAGGGGGAACCCCCAAAATCAATCCCATCCATCCTTTTATGGTAAGGAACACCATTGTCAAATTTCAATGCTCGGAACACTTAAGTAAACAGACAACGAAGACGACGACGACAGCATCATACCATTATATGTCCGCAATTTTTTTGCGGTCATATAAAAAAGGAAATAAGAATATGTCTAAAAGACATCATGTCCCACCTAACCAATTGAAATGTTAACTTAAAGGATGATGGCTGGTCAATTTTTTTAGATATTTGTCCCATTTTTAGAATCCTCTGGATTTTCAATTAAAATAGGTATATATATTTTTGCCCAATAACCCCCTTTTTTTGTTTTAAAACAGGGTAAGAGCCAATTCACAGAGTTTTATAAATTTCATATTATTTTTTATAGGTTTTTACACTTAAACAAGTATAATGCTAAACCTATGAAAAATTAGAGTAAGCCATTTCCCGCCAAATTTTGAACTCTTATTACCTTGAAAACGAGTTCCACCACTTATGAATTTATTAAGCTTATTATATACCTTTAACTATTGTCTATTCATATAAAACACAAATTCAGATACCTTGTTTTTTTTTCAAACTAGCCTGCAAACATCCTTAACCTGAAATTTAACTTTATTTGGAACAGACAGATGTTTTTCTTCAAAGCTGACTATGGTTTAGCGAGAACCAACCAGAAACATTTATTTCTTCTAGTTTAAATGTACTGTGGTTTCATTATTTTTCGTGCAGTTTCAATTTTCATAGTTTTGGTTGGTGGGGCTGAACCATGAAATTCGGTTCATCACAAGAAGGAAATTTTACATTGCTTTGCATACTGTAAACTTCAAACAAGGAATTTCAGAACTCATGAACTGCCCTTTTTTTCAGCAATCCACAAAAATTGGTACCCATGAAAATACTGTATAGTGGGTTATTTTCGCGGTTCGACTTAAATTGTGAAAATAAATCCCAAGAAAATATGTGTATAACAAAAAAAAAACACATTCACAAACCGCGAAAAATAAATCTAGCAAAATATTTTTGCATACCTTATGACCCCAAAACAGCGCAAATTTAAACACCCACTATAAGGTAAATGAATCCACAGGCTGCCTAGGGAGGGAAAGACAGTATAGGAAATACAAATTTATCATTTTAAAATAGGATAGCGCTTACAAAAGTGACGCATAGCACTTTTTAATATTTAATATTGATGTACTTTCATTAAGAAATATTAACCTAACATACCAATTATGGACCATAAGTTTCTGTACTGCTATTAAAGCTTCGAATCTAACATTAGGGTCTTCATGTGATAGATACTGCATGACTAGCTGTTTTCCTCCTAGCTGTTCAATAACACTGAAAAAAATAAACATTTTAAAATTCGTCATTAACTTTGATGAGAGCATTTCTGATGAGTCTAACTGGATTTGATCTAACATTAGGATCTTTGTGTGATGGACGATAAAGAGATGTTGAATAAGTGTATGCGACACAACCAACATTAAAGAAACAGCAATTTTAAATCACAATGGAAAACAGTCAGCAGTCTTCAACATGACCAGAGGTTACTGCTCGCTGTCTTGCATTGGATACTGCATGACACGCTGTTTTCCTTTTAGCTGTTCAAAAACAATGAAGAACAAGATATAGATTTTAGTTTGTTTTTGTCTGCATTAACATGTCTCTCTCCATTTCCCCCAAAATTCTAGGTCCAAAGGGCCATTACTCCCTTAAACATTTGAGAATCAAAATTTTGTGCTTCCATGCACAACTAAATGTTCATGATATACTAGCTATTTTTGTCAAGTATTTCAGAGGAGGTGAGGGAAATGACTTTGTGATGGACATAAACAATATCTGTCTCCTTACAAAGTGATTGGGACTTAATTGTCATGGACAGAGCTTTTTCAAAGGTCAATTTTAAATTTGCTAAAAAAATAATAAAGGATTTTTCACTGATGCAAGCCAGAACTGAACAAAGATGGCAGGACTTGAGCAGGTTGCTTTCTAACCTTAATAGAATCAAATTTTAGTGACAAATTGTTTATAACACCTTTGACAGAACTAAACAGCTTGTGTGAAATCTCTGGTACCAACAAATGAATTCTTTTTGTTACTAAAAACTTTTGCAATGCCTGTGAAATTGCATGACTAAACGCAAAAGACATAGATTTATGACAGTAATAATACATAAAAGTTTGACAATAGTTTTTGGGGTATTTTTTCCTGTACTTCTACTCCCCTAATTTTATGACATTTAATGCATACAAAATTTTATGCATTATTTTGTTCCAACTTCAGTATAAAGAACAGCATTTCTATGTTCCCACTCCATGTTGCAGCAACCTTGTTTATATACTGTAATTTGTTTTTGTCATGATGATGGCTGAAAGATCGCCGACAGGACAGAAAACAAACAACAATCAATCAATCAACCATGTTGCAGCAAGGAAAAATAAAGGAAGAATGTGTCTATGGGACATGGATGCCCCCGCTGGCCCCAAACAGGATTTTCACATTGGCCTAAGTCCCAAACAGGAAGTAGATGTCCGACAGGTCTGAAAATAACTAAGGACATACAGTTTGTCATACTGATCCATCCTACCAAGTTTCAAAACATTCTGGTATACAGTTCCTGAGAAAAACTTGACAGAAATTTTCATTTCATGTTCACAAACTTTAAAATTGGCCTAAGTCCCAAACAGAAAGTAGATGTCCGACAGATTTCAAAATCACTTAGGACGTATAGTTTGTCATACTCAACAATCCTGTCAAGTTTCAAATCATTCTCATTTATGGTTCCTGGGAAAAGCTTGACGGAATTTCATACGGACAGATGTACGGATGGACATACATGAGTAACACTTAATGCCCCCCGACATGTCATCACGGGGGCATAAAAATGTAAGACAGAAAAAATAGTGGGAGATCACAAAAAGATCTCCTTTACAGAACTTACTTTTTGCCACGTGGATAATGCCGTACGTATTCTCCTAAGTCATGAGCTGCCACGGACAGTATTAATGGATCTTTACTGGTTTCTAACAGTTTTACCAATATTCTACAAACAGATAAAATTTTACATGAAAAAAAAAAAGGTTTAAGATAAGAAATCAGCTTTCATACACAATTTGCCCTCTGACAAATTTTTTTTTTTAGTTACTGAGGTTTCATTCTTATTCGTTGGGTTTCAATTTTCGTGGTTTTCTAGGAAATGTTGAGCCACGAAATTTGATACTCCACTAAAAGGAAATTGAACATTGATCTGTATACTGCAGACAATAGAACCACAAATTTAAGAATCCACGAACATGTAAATTTTTATCAAACCACGAAAATTGGTTACCACGAAAATAAATGAATCCACAGTATAGATATTAGAACAATGTAAATTTTTCATATCTCTGAAATTCTGACCAGAACCTTCACATGGTGAAACATAAGTTGCCATGTTATGTTCACTGGGGAAGATTAGTCTGGCAGTGGTATGTCACGAACTGGACAACTCATAGCACATAACAAATCTTTTAGAGTCTCCCCTAATTCTCACTACTAAAAATACTTATCCATATAATTTTCATCTTTAAGAGGAGTACCTATCCGTACAATTCAAGTTTCTTATAATCAACTCTCAGTTTGATAAGAATTTACATTGCTCATTGCAGCTCAGCTGCATTTTGAGTTTCTTCATATTGTTGTCTACGTGTCAAATTGTTTTTTTTAATGTTTTTATGAATTTTGGGCATTTGACCACCCCTTTGAAGCATCAATTTTTAAAAGTTCCTCTTCTTAAGCGATATACCTACTTTAACAATTCATAGTTTCTCTCGTTGAGACGTATACAGTTCTCCCGCCAGAATCTGTCAGATTTGTGTACTGGGCTCCACTCTAGTCGCCCTGATCGCACTTCAGTCGTGTATTCGTCAAAAGAGCTGAAAGATAGAACAAAGTACATGTACTTAATTTGAAATTAAGTCCTTCAGTAAAAGCCGAGAAAAAAGTTTGTAGTGGACAGACAGCCAAATTAGGTAAATGCAAAATAGAACTCTTATTGTCATCATGCATTGTCACACTTCTGCGCCTCTAGAAGTTCTGTTTTTTTTAACTTTAAATTTGAAGTTATCTGCCCTTACCTTAGAAAGAAGCAGAGGTACCAATGGGGTATCCGAATGTCAAAAGTCCGAAAGGGCAGAGACTAAACCAGTAAACACAAACAAGAACGTGACAAAAAGAGACAACACGTAAAACATGGAAACACAAAACAACTGAATATCAATCAACAATGCGAACTCCAGTCGAAACAAGAGTGAACTCAGGTGCTCCGGAAGAGTAAGCAGTTCCTGCTTGCTATAGCACACCCGTCGCGTTGCCAATAGTCCATTCAGCGTGTCAAATCCAGTAAAGGCAGACAAAACAACACCCTATGACAAACCAACATCTGCACTCATCTGAGAGATCGAAATCCCATATTTGTCTATAAGTGCATGATCTTAGATCTTGTATTGAGGACTGAAGTTTTTCTGTCAGGAATTCTATATCATCATTAATATCCGGATCGTCAAACTTTCGTGCCTCTAACAGCTCTAACTGTTTTTTTTTAACTTAAATTTGAAGTTATCTTCCCTTACTTTAGATCTTGTGTAGAGTTATCTGCCCTTACCTTAGATCTTGTCAAGCTCACAACTGGCTCCCTACTGTTCAGATAAGGTTTATCTTCAGATAACAGCAAGGTACCAGCCTAAGATCTTGTGTGGACTTATCTGCCCTTACCTTAGATCTTGAATAGATGACTGAAGTTTTTCTGTCAGGAATTCTATATCATCGTTGATATCCGGATCATCAAACTTCCGTGCCTCTAGCAGCTCTAACTGTTTTAAAACTTTACACTGCACCATAGACAAGGCGTGGTCTGTGATACATTCTTTTTCTTCTGGTTTTTCTAACAAATTCTACAAATTAAATAAACGGTTACAAAAGATTAACTTTTTTTAACACACAGAGAAACCCTTATGCCTTTCTATATCTGTTTCATTGTATCTTGATAAAGCATGGTAAGATACTTTGTAAAATGGTCCGATAAAGAAATTGACTTTAGCCTTGTGCAGTCGTAAAATAAAAAGGTAGTTTATAAGTTTGCAGTCGGAGCTTACACAGTCAACATGAACAGTGATAAGGGGAGATAACCTACTCACTCTGTATGTGGCTAAGATAATTCTGGAGACTTTTTCTTTCACTGTTTCACTCAGTATGTCAGCTAGAGCTGGTATAACCTGATATCTAAACATAACAAAAACTAATTGTTAACTAGCTAAGTAAAGTCATTATACTGTGGATTCATTTATTTTCGTGGATACCCATTTTGATGAAAAATTGTCAGTTTGTGGATTCTTAAATAGTTTGCAACATACAAACCAATATAAAATCTCCTTTTGATGGAGTATCAAATTTCATGGTTCAAGACCACCAACGAAAATTAATACCCCACTAATAATAATGAAATCACAGTAGTATGTTTGCTAATTATGATATCAAGCTGTTAACTAAATAAGTATCAAAATCCTTCTGTTTGTACATGTATAAAGTTGCAATGCAAAATGTAATTTGTATTTTTAGATGCTGGAGAAAGATACATGTACTGTGAGAGTACTTAAATTCATGAACATCAGTTTTCATGGATGGGCGATCAGGAATAAAATGCATTTTTGTAGATGACTTGGGAGTTTAATGTCGTGACTATACCTAGATATAGGTCTGCAGCGATGTTATATTTGTAAATAAATGATTTTGTATCTTTATATACTGTAAACGTGGAAATTTTCGCAAGATGTTATTTTCACATTTGTAAAGTGAACCTATCACTTCGGGGATAAATTCGTGTTTAATTTGATTATTTACATAAAGAATTATCTATTGGTCTCTCTTCTAGCAGATATTATGTGATCGCTAATTAAGCAAAAATTACCCCAACGCAAAAATTTGCAAACATACAGTAGTTTCTATAAGTTATGAATGGTTACTCATATTCTTGCATGAACTTACCCCTCTTTTTTTCTTGTTGCAAGTGGAAAGTAATTTTCTTACATATAAAAATAATTAGATTTTATTTAAATCTTGGTATTAATGTTTAAAAGAAGAATTGAAAGATCCCTCTTCACTCACTTGTTCATTTTTTCTGCAAGATTGGGGTTAAAGGTCAAACACCAGAGACAGAATATCAACTGGTACTGAATCTGGAAACCAGCTTTGGAACCAGCTAACACCATCACAATACTGGAAAATAAGATGAAATCTGTCAAAGTGAAAAATGGCTGAACAGGAAATAGGTGAACGACAAACTTACTCTTGAATTCAAAACTCATAATGTGATGTTCATATCAAATATCAAGAGGATGTGACAAGTAGTTGCTTAGGAAACTATTACAAATCAATTATTAACCTTGTTTTGTTACTAAATATGTCATCTATTCAACACTTTATTTAATTCTTATTGAAAATTTATCATGTAGATCTCCATATGATGTACTTTCTTCATTGTAAGTTTTATTAAAATCCATCAAGCAGTCTAGAAGCATTTGCCCTTACAAGCAGGACAGACAAATAGAGGGCAAGACAGACAAATTTTGTTAACCGGAGTATAATTACAATGGGTAAAGAATTATTTTTGTTTTATGTCCAGAAATGGGTCTTTCGTTGATATTCTAGGGATTTGTTTGAATCTTATGTATTGTAATTTTAGTTTTGGGCCAATGCAAGACAGCTGGCAGTGACTTCTGGTCATGTTGAAGACTGCTGGCTGTTTTCCATTGTGATTTTTTAAATTGCTGTTTCTTTAATGTTTGTTGTGTCACTTATTCCACATCTCTTTATCGTCTATACATACATAGAAATCCCATCAACATCCACAAACACCTGTCTGTATTTATCAATCCTGAGCATCATCTGTAAACATCTGGCTGCTGTCTGCATGTATTCATTTCCCTGTAAAATAATGCAAGAAATTACTTAAATTTTTTGGAGCATCTGTGGTGAGTTGCTATCATCTACACTAAATTATGCATTACACTGAAAAAAAAAAACTTTTGAGAGAACATCTTGTTAAGTGTGACTACTTCTTACCTTGAAATAATATATACAGAAATTTCTAATTTTCAAGGGCATCTCTGAAGAGTTTAAACATGTAGAACTAAGTATTCTAATTTCTGATTCTTTTTCAGTACTTTTTAATTTTAGTGTTTTACATGTCTGTTTTTTTATCCTGTACTTGTTGTGGCTCCTGCAGGGTTAAAAACGACCTGCGACCTGAGGGCTTTTTAAGGGCGACTTACGACCTACTCTTCATAAAATCGACCTATGCCAAAAAACGACCTGCGACCTCCGCCAAAATATGCCTTTTAAAAGCGACCTTGCGACCTCAGGCCCCTTTTAAAAGCGACCTTGCGACCTGAGGGGGGTACCCTGCGGGAGCCCCCTTGTTGGTGTTTACTGGTTTTGTCTCTGCCTTTTCAGACTTTTGACATTCGGATGCCCCATTGGTACCTCTGCCTCTTTCATAACTTACAGGAAGACGTAGCTGTTCCTTCAACCAGTTCAGGTAAAATTTTATAACTTACAGGAAGACGTAGCTGTTCCTTCAACCAGTTCAGGTAAAATTTTATAACTTACAGGAAGACGTAACTGTTCCTTCAACCAGTTCAGGTAAAATTTTATAACTTACAGGAAGACGTAGCTGTTCCTTCAACCAGTTCAGGTAAAATTTTATAACTTACAGGAAGACGTAGCTGTTCCTTCAACCAGTTCAGGTAAAATTTTATAACTTACAGGAAGACGTAGCTGTTCCTTCAACCAGTTCAGGTAAAATTTTATAACTTACAGGAAGACGTAGCTGTTCCTTCAACCAGTTCAGGTAAAATTTTATAACTTACAGGAAGACGTAGCTGTTCCTTCAACCAGTTCAGGTAAAATTTTATAACTTACAGGAAGACGTAGCTGTTCCTTTAACCAGTTCAGGTAAAATTTCAAGTCATCAAGTCCCATCAGTTCCTTCCCCCAGCAGGCTATCTTAGCTATAATTCTACTGGTCTGAAAAAGATCAAAGGTAGTTCATAAAAAGAATACAAGGAATATAAGGCATTTTGTTTTTGAGATGGATTTTATCACGGCAAGTATCACTCGAGCCCAGTAGGGCGAGCATGATACGTAAAGATGTGATAAAATCCATCTCAAAAACAAAATGTCTTATGTTTCTTTTATCGGCAACACCGATTTATTCATGACCAACTTCTTATTTCCTAATAATTTCATTTTAAGAAGCATATATTTTAGGGTAGGCGGTGATGCGGCAATTTTGTGAATGACATCCAATATTTTCATTCATAAATTGATGTAAAAGAACATATACGCGCGACGTTAATGCATAGCAACGTCACTCGCCTCCTTAGAAGTGACCTGTTATTTTTTGTATCACAGCAAGTATGTGATACAAGTTTTCTCAACCAGCAAACATCAAAGGAAAATGCTGCTATTGCCGATAAATCATGGTATCTCTTTTTGGTCTATATAAATGTTCAGATGGTTAAGTGCAAACCAAGGTCTAGAATTTGATATCAGATGCTCCATTGGTATGTCTTTACTTCTTTGTAGTATGAGTGACCTTGACCGACAAAATTTGATACCAAACAAAAAAGGAAGTGATACATTAATCTGTTTGCTGAAAAAATCAGAACCACGAACTTAAAAATTTAAAAATCTACGATCTTATCACATTTCATTTAATCACGAAAATTGGTACAGACAAAAATAAATGATTCCACATGTATTTACTATGTGTTATTTTTGTCTTTTGTTCAAGATTATCAATAAGAGAAACATCATCCTAACAAAACTAAAAGACTGTGCCACATTTCCTAAGTACATGTATGACAGACAGACAGACAGACAGATATTTAAATACCTGATTGACAATAAATCTATCGTCTCTGTTGAGCAGATGTAAGAATGGGACCCATACAGACTCTTTATTCAGTCTGGACAGACAGACAGACAGACAGACAGACAAACATTTACCTGATTGACAATAAATCTATCGTCTCTGTTGAGCAGATGTAAGAATGGGACCCATACAGACTCTTTATTCAGTCTTGACAGACAGACAGACAGACAGACATTTACCTGATTGACAATAAATCTGTCGTCTCTGTTGAGCAGATGTAAGAATGGGACCCATACAGATTCTTTGTTCAGTCTGGACAGACAGACAGACAGACAGACAGACAGACAGACAGACATTTACCTGATTGACAATAAATCTATCGTCTCTGTTGAGCAGATGTAAGAATGGGACCCATACAGACTCTTTATTCAGTCTGGACAGACAGACAGACAGACAGACAGACAGACAGACAGACATTTACCTGATTGACAATAAATCTATCGTCTCTGTTGAGCAGATGTAAGAATGGGACCCATACAGATTCTTTGTTCAGTCTGGACAGACAGACAGACAGACATTTACCTGATTGACAATAAATCTATCGTCTCTGTTGAGCAGATGTAAGAATGGGACCCATAAAGACTCTTTATTCAGTCTGGACAGACAGACAGACAGACATTTACCTGATTGACAATAAATCTATCGTCTCTGTTGAGCAGATGTAAGAATGGGACCCATACAGACTCTTTATTCAGTCTGGACAGACAGACAGACAGACAGACAGACAGACAGACAGACAGACATTTACCTGATTGACAATAAATCTATCGTCTCTGTTGAGCAGATGTAATATGGGACCCATACAGATTCTTTGTTCAGTCTGGACAGACAGACAGACAGACAGACAGACAGACAGACATTTACCTGATTGACAATAAATCTGTCGTCTCTGTTGAGCAGATGTAAGAATGGGACCCATACAGATTCTTTATTCAGTCTGGACAGACAAACAGACAGACAGACAGACAGACAGACATTTACCTGATTGACAATAAATCTATCGTCTCTGTTGAGCAGATGTAAGAATGGGACCCATACAGATTCTTTATTCAGTCTGGACAGACAAACAGACAGACAGACAGACAGACAGACAGACAGACAGACAGACAGACAGACAGACAGACATTTACCTGATTGACAATAAATCTGTTGTCTCTGTTGAGCAGATGTAAGAATGGGACCCATACAGATTCTTTGTTCAGTCTGGACAGACAGACAGACAGACATTTACCTGATTGACAATAAATCTATCGTCTCTGTTGAGCAGATGTAAGAATGGGACCCATACAGACTCTTTATTCAGTCTGGACAGACAGACAGACAGACAGACAGACAGACAGACAGACAGACAGACAGACAGACAGACAGACAGACAGACATTTACCTGATTGACAATAAATCTATCGTCTCTGTTGAGCAGATGTAAGAATGGGACCCATACAGACTCTTTATTCAGTCTGGACAGACAGACAGACAGACAGACAGACAGACATTTACCTGATTGACAATAAATCTATCGTCTCTGTTGAGCAGATGTAAGAATGGGACCCATACGGACTCTTTATTCAGTCTGGACAGACAGACAGACAGACAGACAGACAGACATTTACCTGATTGACAATAAATCTATCGTCTTTGTTGTGCAGATGTAAGAATGGGACCCATACAGATTCTTTATTCAGTCTGGACAGACAGACAGACAGACAGACAGACAGACAGACATTTACCTGATTGACAATAAATCTATCGTCTTTGTTGAGCAGATGTAAGAATGGGACCCATACGGACTCTTTATTCAGTCTGGACAGACAGACAGACAGACATTTACCTGATTGACAATAAATCTATCGTCTCTGTTGAGCAGATGTAAGAATGGGACCCATACAGACTCTTTATTCAGTCTGGACAGACAGACAGACAGACAGACATTTACCTGATTGACAATAAATCTATCATCTTTGTTGAGCAGATGTAAGAATGGGACCCATACGGACTCTTTATTCAGTCTGGACAGACAGACAGACAGACAGACAGACAGACATTTACCTGATTGACAATAAATCTATCGTCTTTGTTGAGCAGATGTAAGAATGGGACCCATACAGATTCTTTATTCAGTCTGGACAGACAGACAGACAGACAGACAGACATTTACCTGATTGACAATAAATCTATCGTCTCTGTTGAGCAGATGTAAGAATGGGACCCATACAGACTCTTTATTCAGTCTGGACAGACAGACAGACAGACAGACAGACAGACAGACAGACAGACAGACAGACAGACAGACAGACAGACATTTACCTGATTGACAATAAATCTATCGTCTTTGTTGAGCAGATGTAAGAATGGGACCCATACGGACTCTTTATTCAGTCTGGACAGACAGACAGACAGACATTTACCTGATTGACAATAAATCTATCGTCTTTGTTGAGCAGATGTAAGAATGGGACCCATACAGACTCTTTATTCAGTCTGGACAGACAGACAGACAGACAGACAGACAGACAGACAGACAGACAGACATTTACCTGATTGACAATAAATCTGTTGTCTCTGTTGAGCAGATGTAAGAATGGGACCCATACAGATTCTTTGTTCAGTCTGGACAGACAGACAGACAGACATTTACCTGATTGACAATAAATCTGTCGTCTCTGTTCAGCAGATGTAAGAATGGGACCCATACAGATTCTTTATTCAGTCTGGACAGACAGACAGACAGACAGACAGACAGACAGACAGACAGACATTTACCTGATTGACAATAAATCTGTCGTCTCTGTTGAGCAGATGTAAGAATGGGACCCATACAGATTCTTTGTTCAGTCTAGAATACTCCTTGAATATCTCTACCCTGCCTTTGTCTTCCTGTTAAATAGATAAAATACAATCATAGACATAGTCAGGAAGGAACCAAAAAAAAATATTAGACAGATTTTCATGAATTGACTTTTTAATAACTATAGTTAATCACTGTGTGTCATTTCAAATCTGTACTCATGGGCCAAAATAAATTTTAACAATAAATATTCCCTGTTCAGCCAGACTCTATGCCAATATACACAAGAGCTCTAACTTTCTGTTACAAGTTCATGGTTTTTATATCCAATGAGGTTGAATCTAACAAGAGTGTATTTACGTTTTAAATGAAAATTTTCAATTTTTTTTGGTGATTCTTGGATTCAGTCCAGGCCAAAGTTATGCCCTTTTACCTGTATTTGTCAGTGTGTACATAAGTTATGCCCCCTTACCTGTAATACATCGTCCAGCATTGTCAGAATATATTGTAGTGTCTGGTCTTTGGCTATCCTGTTCATCAAACTGAACATTGTCTTGGCAAACTACAATATAATTCAATTCTTTATTAAGCCAATATATAAACATCAAAATTATAAAATAACCATAATTGTATTTGCAAGCTTAATAGACATACTGTGTATTCATTTATTTTCGTGGGTACAAATTTTCATGCTCTGGTGACAAGAGGTTAGTTCTTGTTTTTTCATGTGAAATGTTCACATCAATTTTACGTGAGCCAGTTTCATGTAAAACCCATGTTATTTTCGTGTGAAGTTCATGTAAAACTCATGTTATTTTCATGTGAAGTTCATGTAAAACTCATGTTATTTTCGTGTGAAGTTCATGTAAAACTCATGTTATTCTCGAGTGAAGTTCATGTGAGCCAAATTTGCCTTTGTACAAATGTAAGATATGAGAGAACATCAGGTATAATACCTGTTGTGGATTGTCAGAATGGCATTTTTTTACTGGAGGCTTTCATTGGATATCATTTGTTCCCTATAAATCCCCCTTACCCCCCCCCCCCCCTTCCTCATTTTTATTCCTGCCGTGGAATATATGTCAGAATGGCGTTCTTTACTTCTGAGTTGGCATTGTCAAACTTTGATATAAACTGGAAATCTTCATTTGAGATTATCTGTTCCCTATACTATGTTTAACCCCTTTTTACACCATACCTCTAGAACCCCCCTTGTTCATACCTTTTGAGGATTATCTGTCAGAATGGCGTTCTTTACTTCTGAGTTGGCATTGTCAAACTTTGATATAAATTGAAAATTTTCATATGAGATTATCTGCCCCTGGTACAGGGTTTAACCCCTTAGAACCTCCCCCCTCACCCATCTTTTACCTGTTGAGGATTATCTGTCAGAATGGCATTCTTAACTTGGATATAAATCTTCATTACAGATCATTTATTCCCTATTCGATGTTTCACCCCCTTTAACCCCCCCTTGTTCTAACCTGTTGTGGATTATCTGTCAGAATGGCGTTCTTTACTTCAGAGTTGGCATTGTCAAACTTTGATATAAACTGGAAATCTTCATTGGAGATCATTTGTCCCCTGTAGAATATAACAACTTATTTTTAGTCTAGAATATCAGTGTATAAATAATTAAATTCATATTCTGCCTTTTAGTACTTTTGACAACAACATATTTGATGAGTCTTGGAAATAAAACTAGAATGGTGGTCTTCCATGGATGACTTATGCTGCCTGCATTTTAAAATATTCAGTAAACAGGAAGTAGATGAATTACGGGCATAAAATCACTTTAAACCATATAGTACTACAGAAGGAAGCTACACACAAAATATCAAGAGGCTGCGACATGTAATTGCCAAGAAAAATGTTACATAAAACAAAAAAATTTTGTGACACCGCAGGACACCGAAACAGGACTATGCAAGAAGTGGGATAGTGTCAAAGTAACTCCTAAATGTCGCTTTGCAACATGTTGCAGGTGAAACATTACATGATATGCATTTTCATTCAACTAACTTGTTAAGTAGTTATAAATTTTTGTTTTGCTTTGTTTTTGCTACAAGAAACCCGATACAACTGCTAACAATGAAGAGCTCATACGTGTATACTAGTATTTGAAAGAAGCTTCACACACTCATAGTAAAATACTGAACACTGATACTGTTTTTGTCAAAGAGTTCTTAATTTGTATTGCAGTTTTGCGATGAATAAGTAACAATAAGCAGGAAATGCTGATCCTTCCAGATCACTGATGTTCATTTTTGTATTTAAGTTGTGGTTCTTCAAATCTTTTAAATTTGTTTTTGTCTTTGATGTAATGGGTATAAGAATTAAACGTGAATAATTCCCTTTGGTATTTCTTTGCTCCTTTCAAAGAGTTATTTCCCTTTTTTACTCACTGAAGATAGGACTGCCAACTGACTCGATTACTCCTGACATCATTTGCTCTCTGCTGTAACAAACTAGTTGCCACCTGGGCTCCTACAAATAGACAGGAAAAATATTTAACAGGAGTTATTTCCCTTTTGTTGTAAAGATAAATTTACTTGGTTTTTCCAGTAAATTTTCAGTTAAAAAAAAACATAATCAATAGTAAACATGAAAAATAGTAAATATTAAATCAGAGCTCCCATAAATATTAAAGTTTATAACTCTAATACATTTTAATAATTGCTGTACTATTAAAATTTGGTCAAGCAAATATTGATAAGATTTTTACATATGTGTCCCGAAAAGAGCAGCAAGCAAAATTTTTAAAAGGAAATATGTTATGAATCCATCTGTTGTGCTTTTTAATAAACTCAAATGGATGCCTATGCCTGATGTATTTGTATACAGAAAGGCAATTATAGTTTTTAAATCTCTGATTTGTTTTTAAATCTCTAAATCAGCTTGTTCCAGAATATCTGAATGTTTTTAAATATGTACATCAAATAAGCACCAGAACAATGAGTAGCCATAATTTAAAAGAAGACTGGTTTTATGTAGGATCCACATAATTGTTGGGGTAAGGTGTTAAAAATAACAGAAATAGCACTTTTAATTTGTCAGTCTGAAAAAAATATAAATATCTTATTTAGTCATAACGTAATAATGGTAACAAAAAGTTGTTATTTGAATCTGAACTTATTTTGGATCATGGAAAATTCATTTCAAATTTCATAAGCTGACTTAACTGTACAAAGGGGGTTAGTCATGCTGGCATGGCAAAAGGGGGGAGGGTTGTTAAAGTGCAAATGTTAATTGCTATAATACTAACCCAAACCATTTGCCATGCCCACATGACTAACACCTAAGTAGGGGTTAGTCCAACTCCATAATTATGAGTTGATTAACAAAGTTCCAAAATAATTCTAGATGTGAATAACAACTTGATTAAACAGCAAATCTAGATAAGTAAATGTGCAATGGTCCTGACTTGATATTTGAAAAATGTTTTGAAATTTAAGAGAGAATAAACACGACGAAGGAAGTTGACAATTTTCCTATTTATATCCAGACAAGAAGATTTATATCACTGTATCAAATTGACATTGACTAAAACATTCAACAGATTTTCAAGAGTTATCTACCTTTCTTTTCTAGATAGTGTTTAGTAACAAACTGATCTGCCTGAATTTGATGACGAGACTCGACAGATTCCTCTTCCTTTATCCCAACAGGAGTAGAAAACCTCCGAGGGAGTCCAAATTTCCTAAATTGTCCTCTTTGCATCGTGGACAACACGTCATCGTTGTCATCATTAAAAGATGATTTTTCTACACTGTATGACAATTGACGTCTCATTGTTTTAGTTTCTGATCACCACAAAAACCACAAATTATCAAGTCAACTACCGCAAATCAAATTTTAAGGTCAATTTTCAAAATTAAAGACAAATTTCAGCAAAAGGAAAGCTGATTACCACACCTTTAATATAAAATGTTTAAGTCGTTAAGTATTTACTTGTTCACATTCACATATTCCTTAAATAACATTTGCCTTTTCTTCAACATTGTACTACAAATTGTCTGAGCATTAAAAAAATCTCTTTCCTTGCCATACAAGTATTTTCATGACTTTGCCAATATAATGTTTCAAGATGTATATTTCCTCTTATATTGCATAAAATATATCCTTTATCTAATTCATTTTTGAACATGTATAGCAAGAATCAATTTTCTCTAAAAATCCTAATTTTCTCCAATATTTCTAACATTCCTTTTAAACACTCATAAAGTTGGATAATTCACGAACAAAATCTCTATCTTAACATCATTTCTTGAATACTTATAAAGTTAAGTAATTCACAAAGAAAACCTCTGTTTTTATAGCATTTCACCAATGTTATTTTTTCTTTCGTAAAAGCTCTTAAATTAGCATCCAATCAGATGACCATTATCACATGATTATTCTCCTAGCTCTGTTACACCATAATCCCTTTTTAGCATGTTTTCTTAATGGATTCGACAGTTTATAACTTCATTACGCTCAGCTTTTTAACGACCGAATATCCTGTTGTCTTTCTAAGAATCTATTTCTGAGTTAACCAAAGTATAAAACTAATTAGCCGTAACGTCCTTTTAATCAAAACCTGGAAATTTATTGAATGAAGACAATTTGTTTTTTTTTTAAAGAAAAACAGAATTAGCAATTAAATAATATCAGTAAATAATGATGAGTTTCAAATAAGGGTAAAAATAGTTTTTTTCTGGTTTATAATCAGTTCTTCAGCATGTCCTCTACTTAGAATTCAGTCTCTATATAGCCAGATCCTAGGTAAACTTGTGCCAAACTTTGACAACTTCAATATCGATGATGAAACGGTGTAAATTTTTTGTACCAATTAACAACTGGTGGATGACACCAACAAATGTTATTGGTCTCCAACACTCTCTCCAAAAATCAAGGCTCAGTCTACAACTTTCTCCATCCAAAAGCCTTTTAAACACTGTAACTTTAAGTGTAATAAATGTATATGAACTGACTGTTCTTGAATCCAGACGTTTCAAGCAAAAAATACTTCTCTAAAAAGTTAGAAACGGTTGCAAAATATAAAAGTGTCAGTTAGAAATTTCCAAACTTAAACTAGCCATATAAAATACAAGTTTTGTGTATTCAGAATCCAGAAATTTCAAACGAAAACCACTTTTCCAAAAAAGTTAGAATCAGTTGCAAAGTATGAATGCGTCAGATTGAATTTAGGAACACAAATATAAATCACCTCCAGCAATATCATATATTAAAAAATCTTATCTCATATTTTGCTACATTAAATAATTACAAGCATGATTCAAAATGTGGTTTAAAATCCAGAAATTTCAGCTGAAGACCACTATTCAGAAAAAAAGTCAGCAACAGTTGCAAAGTACAAAATGTATGAATGTACCAGATTGAAATTTTCACACAAATAATTCCCAGTAAAATCTATATTACATGTACCATGATGCATTAGCAACAAGTTAAATCTGGTATGTTACAGTTCAAAAAGTTGCCATCAGATAATCGCACATTACTCCACAATCTCATATGTTGCTTTATATAAATTATACGCTTTTTTAAAAGTCAACAGATGGACAAAAAATAACATGGAACATGAAACAGAAAATCTTATGAAACGTATGTAAACATCGCAACTTTTCCTGGTTCCAAATGTGACAGAAATATTGATTGATTGATTGATGTTAATTCCTCAAGGGCTTACAACTACAAATTGATATACAGGAATAGTAAGTATACAACTGAATTTGAAATACATGTAATTATTCCACATACATGTTAAAAAATAATAATTTTTAAAAATTGCAAAGCGGGTAATTTGAGAGAGTTGCAAAGGACTAAAGCCACAAACCCTCATATTTGGCCCTAAATAGGGGAATTTTTTCAAATTAATTTGTGAGATAAGATTTTTGTGGCCAAGTAGTCTAGAATGATTACTTGTTAAAAACAAAATAAATTTTAAAGTTATCTGTACTTGTGACGTTGTAATGACGTCATGAAGTGAAGCTAAAATTGAAAATATGCTAATTTCAGCAAAATTTTACAATTTTCCTATTACCTAGTTTTTGGTGAAAATGACATGGGCGCCACCTCTCGCCCATAAATATTTTTGCTTAAATTTTATAAATACATTATTTTTTTCATATTTCAACAAAAATTTCGATGGGCGAGGGGTGGCGCCACATAGAAAATCACAAAATTGTGACTGAAAAACAAGTCATTTTGGCAAAAAAGTGAAAAATCACTGATTTAGGCTATTTTTGAAGGGTTATGGTACTTGAAAATTCATTTATACACCATAATCAAATATTTTCTCTTTTAACACATTCATCCAGCTATACGTACACAAATTTTGGTGTAAAAGAAACCAATTTTAATATTTGAGTATTAACAGGGCCAAATATGGGGGTTTGTGGCTCTAGTTCTTTCATGATTTGTATCCAAAAAGAGGAAAGTTAGAAAGTATAGTCATTACAGTACATGTATGTATTAACTTTCACCCAAACTACATGTATAAATTTTATTCTGTATGTGTATATTTTCTTTTCTTACTGCAGAAATTTATTATGCAATTTAAGAAAGAGTTCCTTTTAAATAAGTTTAAGGTTTTTTTTCCAAAATCCTTTATCAATTTGTGTACAGGAAATGCTATTCCATCCGTTTACTTGCTTTGTTATTTATTAATTAAACTAGTTAAAATTAGATTAAAATTGAAATTAATTGAATTAAATAGTTAAATTTCAACATAAAAAATGTCCATGCATTTAGTTTGTAAAACTTAAAAATAAAAAGCTACGCCGAGCGCAGCATGATACGACCGCAACAAGTTTAACCCTGTACGTTGGAGGCCTAATATGGATTGTCCATTGCTTTGGTCACATGAAGCCCATGGTGGACTTACAAAGCTTTTTGACACATGCATCCTGTGGTGGACCAAAAAATGCATTTTTGACACATATATATTTACATCAACATCTAATACAAAAAGCCTTATTTATATACATTTTATAACTACAACTTAATTTTAAGTATAAAACTATTTGCCTTGACAAACTTTTGAAATTGGTGTTTTTGGCCCCTTTGACCCCTAATTTCTCGAAAACGGTAAGAGATATTGCAAATCTGATTGAAAACTCAGCCAGGGATTTTCACAAGGATTCCAATGAAGAAAAGATTTTGAAAATCGGACCAAAAATAAAAAAGTTGATTTTATGGGGGTGGCCTGTCTTTAGCCCCCTGTAGCAATGTAATGGTGAAATACATATCAAAATCATTGACACATTTAGTAGACAGAATTTTATGAGCACTTCAACAAAAAAAAAGAATTTTCAATATTGAATGAATAATGAACATTCTACAACAGTTTTGTCAATACACCCGTTTTAGCCCCTTTGGCCCTTTTTTTCTATAACAGTAGGGGCCACAAACCCCAAATACAAAACCAACATTCCTTTAGTGGATATAATCATCATATTTAAACTTCATAACAATTGGCTGGCCCACTACAACTTAATATTGGTAAAAAACTATTTACCTTTACAAACTTTAACAAATGGTGTTTTTGGCCCCTTTGACCCCTAATTTCTCGAAAACGGTATGAGATATTGCAAATCTGATTGAAAAACGCAGGCAGGGATTTTCACAAGGATTCCAATGAAAAAAAGATTTTGAAAATCGGACCACAAATAAACAAGAGGCTCCCAAGAGCCTGAATCGCTCACCTGAGCTACACAGATACATATATTTGTAGATATTATTGTGCTTAACCATATGTGATTTAAATTTATGAAATATCTTGGTTAGTTTTCAAGATATTGGGCTTAATAAGTGCAAATTTGGCAAACATCAGGAAAAAGAACAATAACTCCCACATCAGCAGACACATCTTTTCAGAAATTTCAGGACAGGTAGATCTTAATATGCTGATCACTTTTGATTCCTGCACAATTTTGATATCTGAAACCAGTTTTGAGTTATTAGCAAAAAAATGAAATTTGCCCCTATGTTCTATTTTTAGCCATCTTGGCCATGTTTTTTTACGAATCAAAAATCTGAACGATAGAGTTGTAGCATATAAGCTATCAAACAGTGTGCCATGTTAAGATGCAGTTGGTCTTACCGTTTCAGACAAGTCAGGGGAAAAGTAATGAACAATGGTAAATATTGACGCTTTAAGGGCCATAACTCCTAAAAGAAATGGTTCTACAGCTTTGACCTAATTACATGAATTGTAGATCTTGATGTGCTTAATCATATGCAATTTGAATTTTTGAAATATCTTGTATAGTTTTCAAGATATATGGCTAAATAAGTGAAAAATTTTGAAAAAATCCAGAAAAAGGGCAATAACTCCAATGTCGTTTATTGGATCTTCTTGAAAATTTCAGAGCAGGTAGATCTTGAGATGCTGATCACTTTTGTCTTCAATCAGAAATTTGATATCTATTACCGTTTTTGAGTTATTTGCAAAAAAAATTTAATTTGACCCCTATGTTCTATTTTAAGCAATGGAGGCCATATTTTTTGACGAATCAAAAATCCGAACAATGGAATTGTAGCATTAATGCTATTAAACAACTGTGCCAAGTTTGGTTGAAGTTGGATGTATGGTGTCAGACAAGTTAATCTTTGAAATTCAGGGTAAAAGTAATGAAAAATGGTAAATTTTGACGCTTTAAGGGCCATAACTCCTAAAAGAAATGGTTTTACAGCTTTGACCTAATTACATGAAATGTAGATCTTGATGTGCTTAATCATATGCAATTTGAATTTTTAAAATATCTTGTATCATGTGTATGGTTTTCAAGATATAGGGCTAAATAAGTGCAAAATTTTGAAAAAATCCAGAAAAAGGGCAATAACTCCTACATCGGTTGTTGGATCTTTTTGAAAATTTCTGGGCAGGTAGATCTTCAGGTGCTGATCACTTTTACCCTATGCCAGAATTTTGATATCTGTTACCCTTTTTGAGTTATTTGCAAAAAACTGTAATTTGACCCCTATGTTCTATTTTTAGCCATGGCGGCCATGTTTTTTTACGAATCAAAAATCCGAACAATAGTTTTGTACACATAATGCCACTAAACAACTATACCAAGTTTGGTTGCAATTGGACTAATGGTGTTGGACAAGTTAACGTTTGAAAAATTGTTTACAGACGACGACAGACGACAGACGACGACGACGACGGACGCCAAGTGATGGTAAAAGCTCACATGGACCTTCGGTCCAGGTGAGCTAAAAAGTCGATTTTTTGGGTGTGGCCCCTTTTTGACCCCTTATAGCAATGTAACGGTACAAGATAAAGCAAAGGTGTTGTTACATTTTGTTGACAGAATTTATTGAGAAATACAATAAAAAAGAATGATCAAAATCGGATGAAAATTAAACATTCTACAGACGTTTTGTCAATACACCCGTTTTAGCCCCTTTTGGCCCTTTTTTCTAAAACGGTAGGGGCCAGAAACCCCAAATGCAATACCAGCCTTCCTTTAGTGGTCATAAACATCATATCAAAATTTTATAACAATTGGTTTACTACAACTAAAGTTATCGCACGGAAACCAAAGTGTCTACAGACGACGACAACGACGACGACATCGCCATAACATAATACGATCGCAAAAAATTTGCGGTCGTATAAAAATCAATACAAAATGAAAATCCAATTTAAAAATAACAAACCAAACAATTATTTGAACCAAAACAAAAATCTCACCATAGTCAATACGATACTTTTCTGATCCTAGAGATAATCAAAGATAAAGCAGCATTTTAAAGAATTACATGGACAATGGGAGATAACTCTAACTAATAATCTAAACTTTTCATACATGTTTTATGAACATACATGTTAGATGTTATATGCAAACTTAAAAAGAGGAAAATATTCATTTATCCCTTGATCAAAATTAACACAGCTGACTGCAAAGAATCCTTCAAAAATAGGGCATGTAATGGGACATTAAATGATACCCCGCCACGTTAAAATATCAAAAGTTCATAAAATTTGATTTCCAAGTGGCCTATCTTGAAAACTGTTTTTCAGATCATGCTGGAAATTGAACTTGACCTGTATTTTATTGTACTAAACAGCTGCGCAAAATATCATTCAAATCCTTTGACGCGTTTTCAAGTGATTGGTCCGAAACTCAAAATTTCATGAAATTTGATTTTTCAAAGTGGCCTATCTCGAAAACTATTTTTTGGATCATGCTGGAAATCGAACGTGACCTGTATTTTATTGTACTAAACAGCTGTGCAAAATATCATTCAAATCCTTTAACGCGTTTTCAAGTTATTGGTCGGAAACCTTCGGGGGACGGACAGACACCGAAAAAAACTGAGGGTATAACATAATACCCTGCCACTTCGTGTGGCTGGGTATAAAAAGCTTATTACACAGAATAGACGATAAAGAGATGTGGAATAAGTGTACGCGACACAACCAACATTAAAGAAACGGCAATTTAAAAAATCACAATGGAAAACAGCCAGCAGTCTTCAACATGACCAGAGGTCACTCACTGCTCGCCGTCTTGCATTGGCCCAAGACTAAAAATACAATACATAAGATTCAAACAAATCCCTAGAATATCAAAGAAAGACCCATTTCTGGACATAAAACAAAAATACAGATAGTAGACAAGGACAAACAAAAGCTTTGACAAGGATTCCTGGCTTAGGACAGGCACATATAAAATGTGGCGGGGTTAAACTAGTTTTTTGGGCCCAACCTTTCCCCTATTGTTTATCTTGTACAAAGCACAAAAAATAACACACTTTAAAAATCAAATCGATAAAAGTTCAATTCACCAAGAAAGAACCTGAGACAAGATTACTATACAAGAACAACGAGACGTAAAGGAACTCCCTTGAGAACACTTGCAGTTACTGACAGCTAGCTAAGAAGCATTTATCAATTGATGTAAAAAAAACAATTGGTAGTTAGTTACGATGATCAAACCATTTCATTTTTTTTTTTTCATTTTTGGCTTCAATTCTGTTACTTATGCAAAAACTAGTTGAGGCATCATTCTACAAGCAATCAAAAGTCTTGAATCAATTATGTTCAACATTACAAATAAATGCACATTAAACATATAACAACATAAAGATCTTAAAGGGAAAATTCACGAATTTTGACTTATGGTCTTAAATGATAGAATATGTCATCAAAAATATATATCCAAATTTTTTTCAAAAAATTCTTTTTTATAACAGAGATATTTGGCATTTTCTGATTTCAAAAGTAACTCAGTGACGTCAGTGAGATGGTCTCCAGTGCATTGTGGGATATGACCGGATATCTGTGTCTAACATCTTTATCCGATTAACGCTATATAATCGATATCGATATTATATTTAATAAAACACAGTGGTGACGCGTGGTCTTATTGGTAAAAAAAAGAAAATATTTAATAACGATAAACCGATACGCAATAACATAATTCTTATGAAGATTTCTTTCAAATATAAAGCATTTTTATCATTATTTGCGAACAAAATTTTTAATTAATGATTTTTTTAAACATCAATATTAAATAATTAAATCATGATAATAATTTAAATTCTGCTACATAATTGTAATCTTTTCCATAAATTACTCTATTTTAATTTACATCGTTAAAATGATTTGAAAATTTTCCCTTTCATATGATAATCACGCTTTTAAAACAACAGGGTGTCACCTGGCCAGACATCCCAGGTGTTAATTGCAAATTGGTGATTACGTAATTTGCCCCAGGTAAGAATTTTGTATATTCGACGTAAACCTTTTCCCCAGCCTTTTAATCTCATTAGACAGTACGGATTAATTCAAATCAATTAAGCATGTCTAATAGTCACCTCATAAAGATCAAAGAAGAGGCGGTGATCTTCAGCTGTGTATTACCTTTTCTTAGACTCTTTCGTCTCCTGATTGTTAAACGTGGTTTAATAAGGTTTTTGGTTTTGAAAAAGATTAATCGTAATTTCGAGAGAATGAGAAAAATAATTGCTATATAATATACCTTGCGCCATTGTCCCTTCTTATTATTTGTAATGTCTGATTACGTGAGTGACGTGTCTGCTATCAGCTTTAGATCTGCAGATTTGGTCGAATTGGGTCAGGAGGGGCATCAACTTGAACCAGAATATACGGAGGAAGAAATCCGGTAGATAGAAGAGTTGCAGATAAATCGCTAGACTGAATTTCAAAGCAACCCAATTTGACACTCAATGGTGCAAATGTTCCGATCGCTGTGTGCCAATGCCCTTGCTCGCAGAATGCCTATGCTGCCACGAGTTTACATTATTCACCGATATCTTCGACCCTGGTGCAACCACGACTTCAAGATAGTTTGTTTAAACCCGCGGTTGTGCTGAAAATTAGTTAAATTAGTTTCTTGTGGTACAAACGCCACCGGGGGAGAGCACCAGACGTCATATTAAATAGGTATATGAATAGACGTTTACTTTTTTTTTTTTCAGAGTGATAAGGTATTGCCGAAGATTTCACTGACTGAAAACATTGAGTTTTTCTTGACCCATCAAACAAAAGTTATATATATTCTTAGCCAACAAAAAGTTAACAGTACAAAACAAGGAAGTAATAATTGTAAAGGCAAGGTAACTTTAGATACCACTTTTTAAATACATTATCATTCATTTATTTGATTTTACAATCTTAATTGCAGTCAGAGCAGACTTATGGCATACAGACAGTCTGTATGTTGGGTCTACCTTTAGGAAGAAACCATCGTGTTGTGCTGCCAGCTTGTGTTGTGTCTGTCATCAGAAAAGAATGTCCTTTTACTGCAGATGGACAATACGTACGACGGATTTAGAGTCAGTGTATTAGTGACACAGACTCTGAATAGATTTTTCTTCAATGACTTATACTTTTTTTTATAGTGGTGATACTAACTTATAAAATGTATTATCATAACCTCACATAAACTCATTTCATCTTTTATTTATGTGGTTTTTGTTGTTGTTGCTGATTATAATGGGGCGACCATTGGATTTTCATGGGAGGGCTATAATTGTGAAATTAAAAATAAAAAGGCAGGATGTCAAAATTAAATAAAAAGGCATGGTAAGATGTTGTTTTTGGCTGAAAATGGCTGAAAATTTTATAGTTAGAAAAATATCCAGGCTCCAGTGTTCTCGAAAATAAAAAGACAGGACAGTACGTGTTCTCGAAAATAAAAAGGCAGGACGAAGTGAAATATATATATCTAAAGCCCCCTCCCTAAAAAAAATCAAATATTATAACTTTCATACGAAACGCAAGATCTAAATTATTAATTTTGTATTGGCACTTTTATTTTTACTTTGGAACCGATCTGACATTTTAAATATTAGAAACGGGCGTCAGACAAAGTTTAGAGTTTGACATGTAGAACTTTTTTACATTGATTTCATTCTAAAGTTGTTTGTGTGGTTGTCTATCTTATGCCCCATCTACGAAATAAGGAGTAGGAGGACATATAGTGTCTGGTTTTGTACGTCCGTCCGTACGTCCTAATGTTTGAAGATCGGGCATTATTTCTTTTGGATATATTATTGTTTGGGCTTCTTATGCAGAGAAAACCAAGTGATAAAATATTTATACGTTTTATAATCTTACGAACACAAGATTGTGGTATATACTTATACGGCTGTCTACATGAAGGTAACACGAAGCGTTTTCTGTATAGTGTGCTTTTTGTTTTACTTTTTAAAAGAGAAATGTAAAAAAAAACCTTCAAAAAACACCTGAAGAAGAACAATTTCACTATTTTTACACATATAAAGATGTCGAAAAATCAAAGACACGAGTGATAAGTTGTAGGTCTTCCGTTGTACTTTGTAATAAATAATTAACAGAAACAAATAATCTCTTTTTCTGTCATAAACCATTACACAACCACCTGTTAATTACCATCCCCGGGAAGTAAGTAATACCTGGGAGTGTCACAAGTTCAAATACGTTGCCCCCGACTGTGAATTACTATCTTCATATAGGTAACAATAATATTATCTTCTTTATAATGAACGTTTAAGAAATCCTTTAAAGATTAAAAAAAATACATTTGCGCATTTTTAAGGAATGCATAGGGAATGGATAAAAAGATAAAGAAAAAATTGTCTGTTTTAAAATGTATATTTACTAGTTATTAAAAAAATATTCTGTATAAATGCACAGTTATAACTGAAGTGTTAAAACGCTTATACAAAACAAAAAGATAAGTTTTATTCCGCTTTCGGTTATATTCTTAATTTTACGCACACCCGTTATAATTCTTTTTTTTTTTAAACAAAACTGATATTTTTGTCTTGTGGATTTTTATAGCGAAGATTCTGACCGTTAAATACTAGCCCGGTCATTCTAGGTAATAATGTAACATGTAAGAAACGTTTGCCTAAAAAAATAATGAAATTATTATTGACGAATATAGATAGATATAAACATTTTTCATGGACAAAAGAACACTGCTTACTATTAAGTCACCCTCTAAAGATGTTGCTTCAAAATGGTCTTCACACACAAACTTGTATACTTGACATTGCTGATAGTGGATGGCAAATCTAAAGACTGGACCCTTTAATGATGCAAGTCTGTCTTTTTCTTTAGGTCAGGAAAACAGAATAACACTTAACCGTTACTACGCTGAGTAGAACAACCAAACTATCATCATGATCATGCAAGACGATAGAGTTGACCATTGCGTGTCGTTATCGTTTTGGTACTTTGTGGTTATTGGATATTAGGTGATGGTCACGTGACAGTAGGGCCTACTAGCCGTACAAAATGGCCGCACCCATCGTTCTAATTTATCGATAAAAAACGCTCTCATACTCGCTTATTAGTGAAGATTGAAGAGTTTTACATGTGTATTTATGTTTAGTAAAATGTGATGAAAAACATATGTAAAAATTATTTTTTTGCGAATTTTCCCTTTAACTACTTTATGATGCAACAAAATCAATGCTATAAAAGCTTTTTCTCCAGGACAAATATTATAAAAGAAGAATTGTAGCAAAAGTTTTAAATTTCGACATTTCTCTGTTGAATTAAGTTGGTGTCAGATGTTTCAATTTTGCAAAAGATGTGATCTTTCATCGACATTTTATTAGCAGGAATATCAATCCTTTATAGCATGGTTTTATCTTAGAAAATAGTATACATGTACATGTACAGTATACCAAAGATGAAAACTTAAAAAAAACTTGTCAATCTTCCCCTTTTACAATTTGTACATGTATACAAATATTATTGAAATTCAGTAAAAGTGAACCTCTGTTATGAGTTCTTGAAAATTGTGATTCATGCAAAATAAATCTTGTGTGAATTAAAGATAATAATTCTAGTACAGGTTTCCTTTAATGCTAAGTGATCAAAAGAGAACAAAAACTAAATGTGTTAGTTTTGAATGACTTACAACCAAGTTGGTAGGGCATTTTCCAAACATGCATTTCATATATGCATATTATTTGTTAATAAACTAAAAGATTAACATTTTCCTAAGGAAGTTGACTTCAGTGCGACATGCTGTATAAAAAGGAAGCAAGGGAAATAAGGGCTAATTTCATCCACATAGACTGTGAAATAGAGTTCAGTTAGACAAGAAACCAAGGATAAATGTTAGATTCTGTTTATCAATTTCTCTACATCACCTTGGAGATTTCTTGTTGGTAAAAGAATCCAATTTTGGTCACCACCTGATATGTATTTGAAAGACTTTATAAGTAAGGTACCGTATAGCAGGTTATTTTGCCGGGGGTAAATTTTCGCAGATTTTGTGTCATAAGGTAGGTGAAAAAATTTTCCGAGTTTAATTTTCGCAGTTTGTGAATGCGTTTGTGTATGATTTCTATTAGATGGATATTTTCGGGATTTTCCTCGACCCGCGAAAATAACCCGCTATACAGTATCAAGTTTCTTTACACTAGCTTGGTTAAATCTAAGAGATTTACAGGGGTTCAAATTAGCATTGGTCCAAGGTCTTGGACCATTGAAATTCTCTTTACTAAAGTCTTGGACCTGCATGTATTTCGGGATGTATTTACAGTGTAACTCCTATTGGGGACTTTTTAATAACATCTGGTGGACTTTCCACTCAATCCTGGACCTTTTACTCAAAAATGTTAATTTGAACCCCTGATTCATTTTATATATATATGTATCTAATGCAATCCTTGCCTTGAAAATACTTTTTTTATTTTCCCATAAAATCTTGGTGTAATTACTAACTTTTAAAATAGTCTCTTCATTAAAGATTAATCAGAGATCAATAAATTTTAAAAGAATGCTTTACAACCGATTTCTTACATTTATGGACAGATGTAGGAAAAGATCAACCAATAGGCAGACATTAGTTAAACTTAATACCACTGACAAGTCTATTTATTTGCTGACAAGTTGCTCCGAATTTATTGTTTCTGTTGAAGCATCTAATACTGGCTTTTATACAACAGCAGTGCATTTTTTTAGGCACTTGCTGTGTAAACCTAAGAAATTGTTAGGTTTACACATGTAAAAATAATGAAAACTAAGATTTACTTGGAAAACTAAAAACGGAACACAATGACGGTGAGGGAACTGAAACTTGCAAAAATAGTTATTGTTGCACACCTTATTTACACACTTTTATTTGTGAAACAAATAAATTTCCTATGAAACAATTCATTTTGTTCTCTGTTAGCATGTATAACTTTTCAGTTTCAGAATTATAGTCAAATTCTCGAAAATTTTATGAGTGGTCTTGATATTGATCCAGTCGGAATAGTTAACATGCCTTGGAGAGTTACTTTCGCCCAAACTTATTACTTTACATCAAACTGAAAAAATTATAACTAAATTTAGTTTTATTATCTCAGCATCAAATGAATAAAAATTAAAAAAAGATTAAAGGTTACAAAAGAAGTGATAAGAGACAGTACAAACACTTGATGAACCCAGACTTTATATTTATTATTAAATACTGTGTACTTTGGGTGGAGGTATTAAAATGTTTTAAAATATATTTTATTACTGGAGATCAAGAATGCCAATGGTAAAAATGCATTGTATAATATTTACACGGGTTTTCTCATTATAATGGTAGAAGTGGAAAAATTTCAGTTGTACTATGAGCTGATTTCCTTCAATGTATGGTTTAGCAACAAATTTTCAGCAACTTTTTGACATTTCTATCTTTGAAAGTTTGAGACGTCATTAGACGCACACATAACCCACAAGGAAAGCTAGTTTGTCTATATTTTTGAACAACAACAAAAAATAAATAAATAATTCAAACTTTGGGAGCGTAAAAGGTTTAACCGGCCTCATATTAGATAAAAAAAACTATGCTGACAATAACTATTGTTACATGTTTCAGCTCCATCACTGTCGTTGATCCATTTAAGTTTTCCGTGTAAACAGATACACATGTAGTGGTGTAACGATTCATCGATGCACCGATTGATCACGATATTTTATCCCACGATCCAAAATCGATACCGTTTTTGACTTCGCGAATCCAGTCCGATCCAAAAAATTTTATATCCGTCTTTCATGTCTTTGGCAAGAAAATAAAAAAGCCTTCTTCCGGTGTCAACAATGGCACAAATCATTGCCTGTCAGACTGAAATAAGATCTTTTGCTTGAAAAGACTTCGGTTTACTGTCTATTTAACACATGCAGTGTTTTCCCCAGAAAATTTGGATAGCATCACATTTTGGGTAAACAAGTTTCAGCTGAAGGAAAACGAATCGCGTTGATCGCCATCTGGCTCATGTTTTATTTATAATTTAATTTTAAATGTATCACCCCCCCTTTTAATATAAATCATGATTCAGAATACTTTTTAAAATAATATAGGAGGGGGTTTGTATGCATGACTGGAAAATAACAGTCAAGTCAAGTGATGACTCACAACCCTTAATTAAAATGGGAGAGATAGGGACAGAAAGTTGCCTGAAATAGTAATAATAAAAACTTATATTGATATCATGAATATATTTCATTCCTAATCTGCTTTGAATAAATAACTTTGCTGAAATGTACCATATAAAAATATATATATGGTACATGTAATTTGTACACAGTAGCCACTGTTAAGTTACCTCCCTTTTGCCCAAAAGTTGTCTTTCTTTGTTAATGAAATTTACTGCCAAAATCAAATGTGTGATATCAATGTTTTGGACTATATACATGTAATCGTAAATAGGGATGTTTAAGGATTCCAATATTCATTCTTTAAGGTAAAATTCATTCTTTTATCTTGATCAGTCTTTTAGTTTTTGTTTTCATTTATTGTTCATGTAAGTTCAAAAAACCACGTGTATCAAACACATGGCTTTTGTTTGTTTTTATTTTGGTCAATTCTGATTGGTTGTCCAACCATAATAACACTCGGCTTCAGGTGCCTACTGTTGGCAATTCACCTGTAATCAAGTCTAATTAGTTAAAAAGCGATATCTTTCAATTTATGGACAACAGACCAATCATTTAGGGGCCCTATTTGATAATTGGCTTGGGGTTGTAGAGGTGTCAATTACCCAATGGTCCTGAATGGCTTCATTGTAAAAATTTTAAGCAATTTTATTGCGTCTCGGTACAGACTGATAGCATCTCGGTAAAATCTGATAGCGTCTCGGTCCCGAGATGCTATAAGGGCCTGGGGAGAACACTGACATGAAAATTATACTACAACATTACCATCGATTTACAATGATAAAACGAGCAGGATCTTGAGCCAGGTATCTCCATCTGCATCAGATCGTGGGGAAGTGGTATCGTTACACCCCTATAAACAGGTAAACCTAAGATTTCGCAAGTAATTTCGCGGATTTCCATATGAAAAATATGTGTGCAGGGTCAGAAAAATACAACACTAAATAAATGAATAACTTATGACGTTTTGACTTTTGTATATGTGGAAAATTATGATCAAAAATGTGAACTTTTTAGGGTAAATAGAGAGTTCGTATGCTTTAGATTGAAGCGAAAGCAAGGTCTGGTTGTCACCTTTTTCTAGATCATCTATGTTTCCGATCACACTGCCTATGTTCCCTAGATTTGCCATTTCAGTGCGACTTGTCTGCTAATGTTTTTATTTTTTTCCAAATTATCATGTGATTAACATGGTCGAAGAAAAGCATCTGAGGCTCATTATTTTTCTCGTTATTTCTAAGCGCACAAACGACCACGATGTATTGGGTCAATTTGGTTATGACAAAATGCAGATCGAATCGAAATAAAAAGAAGAGGCTCACTGGGTATTTATCCACATTAAAATTACTTTTTCTTTCTTTATAAATTAACAACTTCTAATCTTTTTTATTCAATAAGAACTTCTTAATTAGCAGTTTCTGAGCACTGATCGATCGAGATAATTAAACTAAATTTAGCTTTAATTTTCTCAGATCAGCATCTTTTTTATTTGCTTAATTTTTGCCATTTTACCCGGGTGAGTTTTAGTCTGAGCTTATGAATTGTTTTAATTTTCTCATGCATAGTGCAGCCTCTTTGACATCGCGAGCAGCGCCTACTGGCCTCGTAGAAAGCTGCTTTCGGTTGTCCTTTGTGGTTTTTCTGAATTGCCGCTTGATTGTGAGCTGTGTCGCGTACACTTATTCCAAATCTCATTATTTTCTATTAGACTTTATTCAGTGGCAGCGCCTGAATAATATTTTTTTCTGGTATTTTTTTTGTTTCCGTGAATAAGCTTTTAGAATCTTTTTAATAGCTCAATTAAGTACCGCCTTTGTAGACAGAGAAAAGCTGTTGCTTGCTTTAACCGTTCAGATCATTGGGTAGAGGTAGAGCGTTTTTCCTGGTTTTTGCCCATATAGAATGAAAACTATTGTAGACAGAGAAAAGCTGTTGCTTGCTTTAACCTTCGGCTCATTAAGCTCTACAAAAGTCTAGCTCTATTGGATTTAAATTGTCATATATTACCCTTACGACCTTAAGGTCCAAGTGAGCGATTCAGGCTCCTATGAGCCTCTTGTTCAGTGGTAGCATCTTTCTGTTCATCGGCAGCTTCTTTGCCCTTTTATTTATATATACCTAGAATATATCTTTCTGTGCATCGACAGCTTCTGTACCCTTTTAGCGGTATGATCTTTCTGTTCATTTGCAACTTCTTTGTCCTTTTCAGTGGTAGCATCTTTCTGTTGATTGACGGATTCTTTGTCTTTTTTCACATGTGACATCTTTCTGTTTATAGACAGACTCTTTGTCTTTTTCAGTGGAAGCATCTTTCTGTTTATAGACAACCTCTTTGTCCTTTTCAGTGGTAACATCTTTCTGTTCATCGACAGACTCTTTGTCCTTTTCAGTGGAAGCATCTTTCTGTTCATCGACTGCCTCTTTGTCTTTTTTAGTGGAAGCTTCTTTCTGTTCATCGCTAACTTCTTTGTCCTTTTCAGTGGTAGCATCTTTCTGTTCATCGCTAACTTCTTTGTCTTTTTCAGTGGAAACATCTTTCTGTTCATCGCTAACTTCTTTGTCCTTTTCAGTGGTAACATCTTTCTGTTCATCGCTAACTTCTTTGTCCTTTTCAGTGGTAGCATCTTTCTGTTCATCGCTAACTTCTTTGTCTTTTTCAGTGGAAACATCTTTCTGTTCATCGCTAACTTCTTTGTCCTTTTCAGTGGAAACATCTTTCTGTTCGTCGCAAACTTCTTTGTCCTTTTCAGTGGTAACATCTTTCTGTTCATCGCTAACTTCTTTGTCCTTTTCAGTGGTAGCATCTTTCTGTTCATCGCTAACTTCTTTGTCTTTTTCAGTGGAAACATCTTTCTGTTCATCGCTAACTTCTTTGTCCTTTTCAGTGGAAACATCTTTCTGTTCATCGCAAACTTCTTTGTCTTTTTCAGTGGAAACATCTTTCTGTTCATCGCTAACTTCTTTGTCCTTTTCAGTGGAAACATCTTTCTGTTCATCGCTAACTTCTTTGTCCTTTTCAGTGGAAGCATCTTTCTGTTCATCGACTGCCTCTTTGTCCTTTTCAGTGGAAACATCTTTCTGTTCGTCGCAAACTTCTTTGTCCTTTTCAGTGGAAGCTTCTTTCTGTTCATCGACAGACTCTTTGTCCTTTTCAGTGGAAGCTTCTTTCTGTACATCGAAAGCCTCTTTGTCCTTTTCAGTGGTAACATCTTTCTGTTCATCGACAGCCTCTCTGTCCTTTTCCGTGGAAGCATCTTTCTGTTCATCGACAGATTCTTTGTCCTTTTCAGTGGAAGCTTCTTTCTGTTCATCGGCAGACTCTTTGTCCTTTTCAGTGGAAGCATCTTTCTGTTCATCGACAGATTCTTTGTCCTTTTCAGTGGAAGTATCTTTCTGTTCATCGGCATACTCTTTGTCTTTTTCAATGAAAGCATCTTTCTGTTCATCGACAGATTCTTTGTCCTTTTCAGTGGTAACATCTTTCTGTTCATCGACAGACTCTTTGTCCTTTTCAGTGGAAGCATCTTCCTGTTCATCGCTAACTTCTTTGTCTTTTTCAGTGGAAGCATCTTTCTGTTCATCGCTAACTTCTTTGTCCTTTTCAGTGGAAGCATCTTTCTGTTCATCGCTAACTTCTTTGTCCTTTTCAGTGGAAACATATTTCTGTTCATCGCTAACTTCTTAGTCCTTTTCAGTGGAAGCATCTTTCTGTTCATCGACAGATTCTTTGTCCTTTTCAGTGGAAGCATCTTTCTGTTCATCGGCAGTCTCTTTGTCCTTTTCAGTGGAAGCATCTTTCTGTTCATCTCTTACTTCTTGTCCTTTTCAGTGGAAGCATCTTCCTGTTCATCGCTAACTTCTTTGTCTTTTTCAGTGGAAGCATCTTTCTGTTCATCGCTAACTTCTTTGTCCTTTTCAGTGGAAACATATTTCTGTTCATCGCTAACTTCTTTGTCCTTTTCAGTGGAAGCATCTTTCTGTTCATCGACAGACTCTTTGTCCTTTTCAGTGGAAGCATCTTTCTGTTTATCGACAGACTCTTTGTCCTTTTCAGTGGAAGCATCTTTCTGTTTATCGACAGACTCTTTGTCCTTTTCAGTGGAAGTATCTTTCTGTTCATTGGCATACTCTTTGTCTTTTTCAATGAAAGCATCTTTCTGTTCATCGACAGATTCTTTGACCTTTTCAGTGGAAGCATCTTTCTGTTTATCGACAGACTCTTTGTCCTTTTCAGTGGTAGCATCTTTCTGTTCATCGACAGACTCTTTGTCCTTTTCAGTGGAAGCATCTTTCTGTTCATCGACAGACTCTTTGTCCTTTTCAGTGGAAACATCTTTCTGTTCATCGTCAGACTCTTTGTCCTTTTCAGTGGAAGCATCTTTCTGTTCATCGACAGACTCTTTGTCCTTTTCAGTGGAAGCATCTTTCTGTTCATCGGCGACTTCAGTTTTTTTTTCAGTGGAAACATCTTTCTGTTCATCGTCAGACTCTTTGTCCTTTTCAGTGGAAGCATCTTTCTGTTCATCGACAGACTCTTTGTCCTTTTCAGTGGAAACATCTTTCTGTTCATCGACAGACTCTTTGTCCTTTTCAGTGGAAGCATCTTTCTGTTCATCGACAGACTCTTTGTCCTTTTCAGTGGAAGCATCTTTCTGTTTATCGACAGACTCTTTGTCCTTTTCAGTGGAAGCATCTTTCTGTTTATCGACAGACTCTTTGTCCTTTTCAGTGGAAGTATCTTTCTGTTCATCGGCATACTCTTTGTCTTTTTCAATGAAAGCATCTTTCTGTTCATCGACAGATTCTTTGACCTTTTCAGTGGAAGCATCTTTCTGTTTATCGACAGACTCTTTGTCCTTTTCAGTGGAAACATCTTTCTGTTCATCGGCAGACTCTTTGTCCTTTTCAGTGGAAGCATCTTTCTGTTCATCGACAGACTCTTTGTCCTTTTCAGTGGAAACATCTTTCTGTTCATCGCTAACTTCTTTGTCCGTTTCAGTGGTAGCATCTTTCTGTCTTCGACAGACTCTTTGTCCTTTTCAGTGGTAGCTTCTTTCTGTTCATCGACAGACTCTTTGTCCTTTTCAGTGGAAGCATCTTTCTGTTCATCGGCGACTTCAGTTTTTTTTTTCAGTGGAAGCATCTTTCTGTTCATCGGCGACTTCAGTTTTTTTTTTTCAGTGGAAGCATCTTTCTGTTCATCGACAGACTCTTTGTCCTTTTCAGTGGAAGCATCTTTCTGTTCATCGACAGACTCTTTGTCCTTTTCAGTGGAAGCATCTTTCTGTTCATCGACAGCGTCTTTGTCTTTTTCAGTGGTAACATCTTTCTGTTCATCGTCAGACTCTTTGTCTTTTTCAGTGGAAGCATTTTTCTGTTTATCGACAGACTCTTTGTGCTTTTCAGTTACGGCATCTCTCTGTTCATCTGCAGCTTCTTTGTCGTTTTTTTTTAAATCAGCGGTAGCATATTTCTATTTATCTGCAGCTTCTTCGTCCTTTTTTAAAATCAGTGGTGGCATATTTCTATTTATCTGCAGCTTCTTTCCGTTCTTCAACATCAATGTCTATCTGGACACCATCAGTCTGATGGCATCAGATTTCTTAATTGTTTATCAGTTATTGTACCTTTCTGTTTATCGGGAGCGACTTTGCCTTCTTCAGGAGAAGTATATATCTGTCCAGCCGACAGCATCCTAGATCATCTTTCTGTTTATACAGTTGTAACTAGCGTCTTTGTGATATATCTTTAATTCTGTTCATATATCGACATTGGAAGCTTGCTGTGGGCTTGGTATACCTTCCTTTTTTTACTAGTGCTTTTTTTCTGAATCATCGTCGAGGGTCTTTTGGGGTTTCTGAAAACCTGATTCCTAGGTCAAAATTAACTGAATATTTGAATGCGATGTTATTTTAAAATTCAGTGGGAAAAAATCACTCGATTTCTAGTTGATAATTATATAGCGATGTCGTGGGTATAAAGGCAAAAACTTAATGATTATCTGATTCCTATGCACCCTCTTTCCTCAGAAAAGCCCCATCATTAGCTTCATCGGGCTCCGTTCACTTTTTAAAAGTATTGATAAAATTCGACACGACCTTACACATTATATTTGTCCAAGTGCAGGGGTGGATCCAGAGGTCCGAGAAAGGGGGCGCGTAATTGCTAAAAATGTCAGATTTTGACGAAAATTTGAAGGTGCTTGGTCAATTTTATACAGAAAGAAATAAAATTTCTCAATTAAAGGGGGCGTACGCCCCCTCCGCTCCCTCTGAATCCGCCACTGGAGTGATTCATTCTTTTTATTTTGGTGGAACATTTTGGTTTTGTTTTATATTTACTTACTATAACTTAGGTTTACTTAGGTTGTTGTACTGGTTCAGGAATCTTCTTCCTCTATACCAGTCTCTAGCTCACATTCGATTGCACTTCCGACGATTTTAGCTTTGTGGTCATCGAATAAGCATTCTTGGTTATTCCAAAATTTGTCTAGTCTGTTCTTGAAGGTGTTGACTGTTGGTGATGTGACTATTGCCTCTGGGAGATTGTTCCAAGTTCATATCCAGGCGTTTTACTTTATACGGGTGCCAAACTGAACTAGCAAATTCTAAGTGTGTTCTTACAAGTGTCTTATATAAGGGTACAAACGTTGATGCATCTAGAAATTGGAATGTCCTTCTCAGTAGAGCAAACATAGAGTTGGCCTTGTTTACTTTCTCACTAATATGCTTATCAAAATTCAATTCTGAGTCAATAACCACGCCAATGTCCTTATCCTCTTTTACCAGTTCTTTAGTTTTCAGGGTGTATTTCATATTAGGTTCGGGTCCAGGTTTACCAATATGCATGTGTTTGCATTTATCGGGATGGAATTTCAACAGCCATGTCTCACTCCAGACATTTAACTTGTTTAGATCTGTTTGAAGCTGTATTGTGTCCTTCTTGTCGCTGATGATGTTGAAGATCTTAGTGTCGTCGGCAAATAGATACACATCAGAGTTTACTAGATTGGGTAGGTCATTAATGAATATAACAAACAATAGAGGTCCATGGACGGATCCCTGGGGAATTCCAGATGTAACATTTGACCTTGATGAGTATTTATTATTGACAGAGATTTGTTGGATTCTTTAGGACAGGAAGTTTCTAGTCCAGCTGAGTATTGGATCTGTTATACCATACGCTGTCAGTTTGTTCATTAACCTTCTATTTGGCACGGTATCAAAAGCTTTCATATAGTCCATTTATACCACATCTACTGATTTTCTTTTGTCTAGTGCTTCTGTCCATTTATCCAATACATTGAGAAGTTGTAGGGACGTCGACCTTCCCGATATGAAACCATATTGTCTATCAGTGAAAAAGTTGTTATCCTTCATATGTTTGATGATGTGCTTCCATCACTTTGCAAACTACTGACGTGAGGCTTACTGGTCTGTATTTGTTTATGTTTTTTTGTTGTTGTTGTTGTTGACTTGTTCTGAGAAAATCATATCGTCTCAGACTTGTGGTCACTTGTTGTTGGTGCTCAGTTAAAAATTGAACATTCCCGCGGTTTTTACTTTCGTGATTTCTTGACGTTCCGGAAAGTTGCGATGTTTGCCGAAAAGACATGTGCATGCACAAACAAACATGGCTGACACCACAACAGCTCTCACCGTCGGAGGAAATCGAACAACAGGACAGACAGTCAGGACACAGAACGGTGTGAAAAAAAAATACAGAATACTTAGATAATAATTTATGTTTGCGACTGTACCAAGAATTTGTTATTTGAGCTCACATTCACGAAGTTATCTTTCGAAGAAGTCGAAGCATGACTCGCACATGTTTCAATTTGTCACCGAACGATCTAGAACGATCTTTGAAATTAATCAAAGGAAAACTGTTATGTTTTTGAGACTTTGTCAAATATTATCTTACAACGCTGTACACAAGATAGTAACATAATTTCACTTACCTTGATTTAAGAAAGAAATCTGAAAAGTTGATGTTGCCCCCCCCCCCTTTTCAGATTCTGCATATTGTTATCATGGTAACCACTGATATGGAAGATTTTTAACACTTACATTTAGTTGGTTCTGCCTACTTCCAGTCCATTAAAGGCAGCTTGTCTGCATTCTAAATTATTGCATTTTTCCTTCCAGTCGGTTTGTAATCACAGGGGTTCGAATTCTGGTCATTTATATCGACTTAAAGGCGGCGACAGTAGAACCCGAGGAGGGCACAAATTCTACCAACAGAGGATCACCAACGATATCTACAGAAATTCATTTTTTCCCTGAACCATCATTGACTGGAATGCACTGCCAGCTGATGTCGCCCAAGCGGAAACCATTGATGTTTTCCGCTCTTGACTCCAGCATACCACCAAATACATGTAACTACCAAACTTGACATTGTACATAGTTTTAACCAGAACCACGATTTTATTTTAACTGTACAAAGCCTTAAAGGGACGATATTTATACCGTGACTAAGCATGCATAGTCCCGCAGAGCGTAGACATTCTCACAGAGAATCCAGCTCTAATATGGAAGAAGAAGAAGAAGACTTAAAAAAAAATCTACCCCCTTCTCTATAATACCACAAGGTAGATTTTCAAAATCCCCTTTTTATAGGCAGCCAATTGCGCATCACTTCCGTTCGTTTTGATAAAAAATCGTATAAAGTCGTGAAATTTTCATTAAACATTGGAGAATATAAGCCAACGAGTTGCCTTTTGCAAGTATGCAGGGTACGGATGGAAAGGAAAATCATTTGTCAGTTGTAAAAAAACGTCAGATGTACAAGAATCAAAGAATAGAGACTAATTAATCGATTTTGAAGGGAGTGGGTGAAATTTTGCGAAGATGGCAGCTTTCCTCCCTTGTGGGTATTATAGAGTAGGGGGTCGATTTTTTTCAAGTCAATATAAATGACCAGAATTCAAACCCCTGTGTTTGCAATCTGCTCTGAAATTGTTCTTCATGGAGTGATTTTCCCAGAGAGTTAAGACGGTCAAGTCTATTTTCAAATTGAATAAGTGTTTTGGCACACATGTCAAAGTCCTTTTAGCTGTTCCGGATTTCAATGACTAGGTTGGTGAAATTGTATTTCTTGATGTCACGGTTATATCTGGTGTTCTTTAGCATGTTTAGTTTGAATGAGTTTCCTTTGGTAATTTTGGTTGTATTTCAAGTGAACAGACTTAATGTTACCCGGGGATTGTATCCTAAATGTCTCAATCAGATCTCCCCTCATTTGACGATACTTAAGTAAAGGCCATTGAAGTGTCCTTTAAGAATGTCTGACGTATGTTTCATCAAATAAGAACTGAGAGTCAAAATCAAAATCAGAATTGTTGTATGGTCCTTAATACATACATGTATTTCTTGAACAATTTGCCATTTATGGTATTAATGTAATACAAAATAGCTGGTGAATTCCTTAGACCTATTTTAAGGCATGACAATTTTTCCAGTGCATTAAAGAGGAATGGATCACAGGGGCTGCTCTGGCCTCAAAATTTTTGTCGCCAGAAAAATCGCCAGATTTGAAATTAAGTCATCAGTTTTTATAAAGTGTAGCCAGTACCGTTTTCATTGAGGGGTCATGCTTGTGTAATGTATGTTTAGATGTAAATGTTAAAGATATTGTTTTCAGTCTTTTTTTCAGGTGCATGTTGAAGGATGGTTTATTCTCATTGAAAGACTTTTTAGATAATAAATGATGAAGGTGGAGCCTTTCTTGTTTGATATCTTTTTGAAATAAAACATACCATGATTTATCTAATTATTTATCATGTTTATTGCCATATATACAAATTAAATAATAACTACAATAAACATAACAATACACAAAAAACCCCAGCACCATATGAATGAATACTCAACCTAGAGAATAAAGATCACTGAAAGCACTAAATGACCACTATGAAAAAAGTATTATTTAGGAAAGCAAAGATAAAATTTTGTAGAATCTATCACATTTTCATGACCAACAGAGATTGCAAAAGATCAATGTTTGACAGACCGTGGACACATTAAAAAGATTCATCAATCATGACTCATGTGCTTTCTATTGAATCCTGTACATTATTACAATGTTTAAATAAAAATTATATTGATTTTCTCAAATAAAAACTTCTTATTCCAGTATTGTTATGTGTTTGTTTATTTATTTCATTTTGAAAAAAAAAACAGCTGATGGTAATAGTTTGGTAAAAATATTTCTCAGGCGGGAAGCCGCTGACCTAATCGATCAATCAAATAACGCAATGTCAATTTTCGCGCGTCAAGGAAGATAACCTCAATTTGTTGTATAGAGGGCGCTGTTTGACGACGTAAACAATATTCATCGCGACCCGGCTACCACCTCAAACACTGTTTTTAAGCATTAAAGAGACATTTCAACCTATTTTATCATTTAATTGAATAAAATGATAATAAATGAACATGACTGTGTGCTTTTCTCATTCTGTAGTAGCAAATTTATACGTTTTACGTTAATTTTCTGCCGACCCACATTTGAACTAAAAATACGGCTCGAAAACCCCCTCTCTATATTTAACTGACACAATCGCATCCCCCTGAACCAATCAAATAACAGGATTTAAAAATAACCTCTAAAAATAGTAAGGTTTCCCATTTTTTAAAAATTTTCCCAGCATTCGCTGTGGAAATTCTAGAATTTGACCTACAAAGACGGCGAATTTTCCAGCAAAATCAACTGAGATTTTTTATCTTTTTTGTTTATTTCAGAGCTCTGTCGTTATGGTTTGGTCGTCCTGGAAGTATTGTTTATATTTGTTTTACCGTAACAGTATCTGTGGCGAATATCTTAACAGTAATATACAATTTTTTCCTTTTTAAGATCACTCTGTCCATCTTTTTACAAGCTGTCATGCAAGAACATGGTAACCAGTAATTAACTGTTCCGCTTTTAGCTCATCAGATTTGTATTTAAATGCATAAATGCTTATTTATTTGGAATATCTTTCATTGTTTCTTTGCCATATTTTTTCCAGACCAGTTGAGTGACATGCAGTAAATTGTAAGGGCCTAAGAACAATCATTTGATTCTGAGAGGGTTGGCAGTTTGGTTGGAGCCGCATTGTTTTCTAAATTTTGCAGATCAGAAAATATTAACTGCCATGTAATACCACATATACGTACCTAAGTAGCTATAGAGAATCTTGGGACACATAATTTATTTTTATGCCCCATCTGTGAAAGTATGAGCCATGTACATGTAGTGTTCGGGTCAGTTTGTCCGTCTGTCCCACATAAATGTTGCACGATTGGGCATTATTTCTTTCGGACATATTCTTGTTTTTATTGTCTTGAAGGTAGAGACCAGATTATTTATTTTCTAATTCCAACTTTTTCCAGGCCAGAATGCTAATTTACAAAAACTGCCTGGTGCCAGGCCTTCCCTCAGAATCCTCTAATGAGATATTTTAAAATACTAGTAAATCTTTTTTTTTCCAGTCTTGTAGGAGCCTGAATTCTTAAGCTTTGTAGAATCATGTTAAAGGTTCTGTGCTTGCCAAATCATTTGAATTATTTACCATATTTTCTTTTTCTCTTATCATGTGTTCATAGACTTTTGAGTATGTCCATGTTTCACATAATTTTAGGGGATGTTGATTTCCATTGCAATGTTATGTACCTATATTGTCTTTGAAAAGATGTCTTAAAAGGAGTGGGTCTGAAAATAGATTGATGTCATTATCATGATCATAGAGTGGGTGAATTACAGCCAGATTTATAGGACCATATACATGTATTATGTGATAAGATGTAAAATTATGTTTCAGGCATTGGCACTATGATGATGATCTTGTCAAATTTTACAGTTGCATGAAAGGTTGACATAAAAAAATATCCTAGTTCTCATCCCCTCTCACCCCATATTTTATTTTGACTTTTTGCTAATAATGTTCATTTTTCAATTTTGGTCAATTCCCCTTTAAAAATGACAGAATTTTATCAAAATGATTTAAAAATAAAATTTGTCTGCCTGCCCCATATTTTCAAGAAATTTGGATGAGAATCTAGAGTTATTTTTCATGGCTTATATTGTCTCGCTCTATTTTTTTTTGCCACAGAAATAGTTCATTGAATGGAACATTGTAATGTTCTTTAAAGATTTAATAACATGTATTTGTACAGTTTGCCAGTGCAGTCATTCAGCATAAACAGACAGAGAAACTAGATTTCTTATTCAATGTTATGAAGAATAGAGGTTATATGATAACTGATACTTCATATTTTGTTTGTTTTTATTTCAGGTAAGAGTTCCATTTTCAGGTGACTGGGATAAAGAAAATCTTAGATGTAAAATAAAAAAAAAATATTCAAGTTGGATTATATTTTTAGACATTTTGTCTTGTCCATATATGTTTAAGTGGTTAAAGCTGTATTATAATTGAATTATTATGACCAAGTGTTGTAACTTTTTTAACTCCATATTTAATTTCTTGAGCACAGAGGATTTTTATACAAACAATATTCAGCACTGCACATTTTTGTACAGGAGCTAAACATTCCCTAAAAATAAAAGTTGTGTTGGCAAGTTTTCTCATAAGATATATATTTCCATATTCACACATGAATTTGCTATTGAACAATAACTCTGTTCTTAAAGTTAAGATTTAAAACATCATAATACCAAACTAAAGAATATTTGTTGGCTCATTATTATATGGTGCTCTTATCAAAAGATCTTAAAAAGGAAAAAAGTAGAAAGTTTTCTTGAAGACATGTCATTTTTTTAAATTTTAAACTCTTTACTTTTCTTGATAAAAACAGCTTGAAAATTATGTATGTATTTGTATATATTACAATTTTAAGATGATAACAAAACAAGAAGAAGAGAAGATTTAAAAAAAAATTATATTGATTTAAACTAAGACATGTAAGAATGGAATATAACATAGAGAGTGAAACAACCAAATTTCTTGTTGTAGAAGTCTTCAACATGGAACAACTATCCCACTGACTTTCATTGAATATACATGTATGTGGCTGTCTTCATAATCAAACTTTGTCAATATTGACTTGGGGAAAAATAATAAAATAAAAAAAAATAATAATAATTGCATGTATCAGTTTTCTCAAATACACAGAGAATTAATTTAAAAAAAAAAACAATTAGGAAGGGAAAATGAAAAAAAAAAACAATCAAGGACAAAAATCATTGAAACCCACAAGTATTTTTTTTTCTTTAAAAATCAACAATTTTAAAAAGCAAGTACATTTTAGAAAAAAAAACAGAGTATGAAAATGACCCATTAAAAGCAGAAAAAGCTTTCCTTAAAAATGCATAAGATTTAGTTGTTGAAACAATTTCATACACACATAACACATGCATTTTTACATATTTCTTCACTGATTAACAATGGAGTACTGGATATTTTTATCAATTATTTGGTTTAATGAACCTGTGTAACCCCCCTCTTATTATTTAAGAAACAGTACATTCGGATTTGTAAGTTAGTTTACTTTTCGGGTGACTAAATCAGCAAAACCCGAGGACTTCCGAACACAAGTGAAAATGACGGAGCCATGATGAAAAATTTTGTCAATCGGGTAGGAAAATATCTGACACAATTGCATCCCCCAATATCTAGAGCTTAACTATTATTATTCCCCGAATCAGTAATGATTTTTTGTTCATTCTATATCAATAAATAACCAGCATTTATCCATTAAACATCACTATTTTTCATTTTCGGACGTATGTATCGTCATGTTTTCATTGACAGTTCAACTTTTGAAATCAAATTCTCAATAATAATTTGATCTGAGGTTTAAAAATGGAAACCGTTTGACTCTCTTGTATCTTAAGTTTGAATTTGATTACATTTTAATGATGAAATATCTGTATGAATATGATAAATTGCAACGTTTTAATGTCGCCTATCGGCGCTATCAAAAACGTCAACATTCAATGTGAAAGTCACGTGACTAAAAACGTCGATTGGAACTCTCCTGTGTCCGTGGCATCTAGCCTGTCTGTTCCTAAAACAACTTCATTTCAGTTTCATTTTTTTTTAAATAAGAATAATAAAATTAGTTTTATTTTGATTTATTTATCTTCCCTTTCTTTGTTTGCTTTCTGAAATCATTATTGTGTATATCCCTCAGTAACCTCATTTGAATTGTTCTTAAAATAGAATGGTTTGTTTACATGTGAACTTTCTTTCTTGTGATTATTTGAGGAACTTAATAAGGTACAGATTACTATTCTCTCATTGTTTATGAATAAAAACTCATCCCAAGCTGGAGAAAATTTCAATTTACCGACAATTATTTGTTTTGACACCTTAATTGGCTGACATATATGAGGCCATGTGTGCAATCAACAACGATACTTTGTCAAATTGGCTTGGACAATTAAAGTCATTCAGACGTACATTAGAAATTTGTTCCTGATCACTGTAATTTGACACCTTTATTGCATTATCAAAAGATGTGAGCTTAATTTCTAATTAGTCGTTAATCCTTTTCTTCAACCTACTGTGATCTACCGTTTACCTATTCAATTATCTACCTGCTCATCCGTGGCGACACGTGGTCACACACGATAACTTACCTGTTGACATATTGATCAATACTGGCGATGTGTATTCAATTTCCGGTCGAAAATGATAAAACTTACTTAGGCGCCAGAAAAATCGCCAGCAGCGGTTTTTTGTCGCCAGCAAGAAAAAAATTTCGCAATTTGCGACATTGGCGAAGCCCAGCGCAATCCCTGGATCAAAATTTATATTGTTTTGTTGATTATTAACTGAAATCTTTGGTTCTCAAAATAGTACCTCACAGTCATGTAGTAATACATTTTAATTTAATTATTTTTTTTTTCATTGTATCACCAATACTGTGCATGAGTCTATGTACATTTGTATGAGACAGCAAACCAGTGGTAAAGTCATGTGATAATTTCTGTAAATTGAGCCTAAATGGGGAAATTTTCTGGTAAAGCAATGAATAAGAAAATGACCTATTTTGTTTTGTTTTGTTTTTCAGTAAATGCAGCATGCTGTATTGCCAATATAGTGAAATCCAGTTTAGGACCTGTTGGTCTGGACAAAATGCTGGTAGATGATATTGGGGTAGGTGTAACTCTAACCAGTGACATAATTCAGCACTGTTTTTTTATACATTGTAGCTTTTATCCCCTGTTGCAGTGCAGATGGCAAACCAAAGCAAAAAACCCTGCTAGATTAGACATTGCATGCATTGAGACCATGATCAAGTAAAAAGTTCCTAGAAACATGCAAACAACACTTAGGGTTGAAATAATAATAAATCATGCAGCATCCAAGAAAACAGTAATACTATTGAACACTTCCTTTATATATGTGTATATATGCATGTCCTAAGGTCCCCGAAAAAATAATTGTTGGTTTCCCCTAATCCTGCCGGGTCTGTATTTTGGTGCTGATCAATTAATTTTATTTCATAAATTAGAAACTTACCTGACATATATGTCCGTTAGGATTTACTTTCTACTTTTTGGTCTTTAACTCGCTCCCACCGGAAGTGAAAAATACGCACATGCGTATATATATGTCAGGTAAGTATAATTTATTCACAAAATTTGAACTTGCTTTCAAATTTGTAAATTTTAATGCCATTTGAACAGAAATAATAATTTCTGGACTGCCAGGTCTTAGATAATGAGATTTGCGAATTTTTTTAGAAAAGAAAATTTTGAATAAAAGAAATCAAAGTATTTCCTTACTTTGATAGGTTTTAGAAATGAAAGTTTAGCAGAGAAAACTTATTTCATTTCATTCAGTCTTATGCATTAATGACACTAGTAGCTGACAATATTTATAATAATTGGTTCATGTGGATTAATAGAAAATTATTAAAAATAAAATTATTTCCCTGCCTGCTGGGTCTTAAAATTTTGACTATGTTTGGGGAAACCAACTATCAATTTTTGTCTCGCCTGCGACGAATGTCGCAAAAGGCGAGACTTAGGTATGGTGATTCCGGCGACGGCGGCGGCGGCGACGGCGGCGGCGGCGGCGGCGTCCACAATTGGTTAAAGTTTTTGCTTAAGTCTGTTTTGTGTGAACTAGTTATGTTACACCATTGATATTTGGTATGCAGTTGCATCAGCATCAGTACAGATCAGTTTTAAAAGGATTTCACCTGTATGCTCCTGCAGTCACGGTCTACTGACTTTGAAATTTTATACTGATTTTGCCGAGGTTAACCTTTTTTCTTACGTCTGTTTAACATGAAGCAGTTATGGTTCACCATTGATATTGGGTATGCACTTGCATTAGCATTAGTACAGATCAATTTCAAAAGCATTTCATCTGTATGCTCCTGCAGTCACGGTCTACTGACTTTGAAATTTTACACTGATTTGGCCCAGGTTAACCTTTTTTCTTACGTCTGTTTAACATGAAGCAGCTATGGTTCACCATTGATATTGGGTATGCACTTGTATTAGCATTAGTACAGATCAATTTCAAAAGCATTTCATCTGTATGCTCCTGCAGTCACGGTCTACTGACTTTGAAATTTTACACTGATTTGGCCGAGGTTAACCTTTTTTCTTACGTCTGTTTAACATGAAGCATTTATGGTTCACCATTGATATTGGGTATGCACTTGCATTAGCATTAGTACAGATCAATTTCAAAAGAATTTCATCTGTATGCTCCTGCAGACACTGTCTACTGACTTTGAAATTTTACACTTTCTGTCATGAGTGTTTTATATAAAGCAGTTATGGTTCACCATTTGAATTTGGTATGCAGCTGTATGTAAGCATCAGTTAAGATCAGTTTAAGGAGGATTTTTACTTCATTTTATACTGTGTCCAGTTGCGACAGGCGAGACATGTCTCTGTGTTAACAGTTTATTCATCATGACATGGCCTAATATTACCAGGAAATGCAGCATGAACATGTTTTTGTATGTTTTGAATTAACTTGCTTGATCTTAACTTCCATTTTATTTTATTTTTTAATTTCACCAGGATGTGACCATAACTAATGATGGTGCTACAATATTAAAGTTACTGGAAGTGGAGCACCCTGCTGCCAAGGTCCTGGTAGAATTAGCAGACTTACAGGATCAAGAAGTTGGTGACGGAACCACATCAGTTGTACGTAGTCTGTACAGTAACCAAAAGAAATGAACTTCTTTATATTTTGTTGGGTATCAGTACAATTTTCCTGTTTGACTGTGGGTCAAGAAAATATCATATATTAATGGAGTTTTCTGATAGCATCACATTGCCAGGATGCTATAGGGGCCTGGGGAGAACAATGATATGACTTGTTAAATCCAGTGAAGTTTTGAAAATGTTTAGAAACATCAGCTAACAATAAGATCCTGGTTGTGAAATGTCTTTCTTAGGGAAACCACAAAATAGTAGAATAAATTAATAATATGAACAGCATACACTTAAATGCATATATATTATCAGTGTTCTCCCCAGACCCTTTTAGCATCCTGGCAATGTCATGCTATCTGGTCCAAGTCTATCAGAAATTATCTTTAATATACACTTAAGGGAATGTGATGCTATAATTTCAAACCAGAAAATGATTTTGTTAAATAAAAAACAGGATCCATTAAAAAATTTTAAGGAGATTATTGCCATTTGCCACATATGACTGCACTTACAGTTTAAAAGATCTAGTTAATGAAACATTTCATTACAGGTGATCATAGCGGCAGAGTTATTAAAGAATGCAGATGAACTTGTAAATTGTAAAATTCACCCCACATCCATCATCAGTGGTTATAGATTAGCATGCAAGTAAGTTAACATGCAAAATATTTGGGATGAACTGAAAAAGGGCGAAGTTTGACGGCTCATAACTTTTGTAGGGCGATTGGTAGCTCAGTTCTGTAAATTGTGTCTTAACATCCCAGGGCATCGTCTGTCGGTTGAGCTTGGGCGCGATGGTGTTATTTTACCCTTGCTGCAGAACTTAAAGTCGTGTTTGGATATAAAAGTTTTATTTCTTCTTAAGCTTTCCAAAATCAGATAAGGAGGATATTTACACAGTTGTTTAATTTTTGCTTATTTTACCGTGTTGTCAAAACAAAATTACAAAAATATCTTCTAATAGATACACATTTTTAGCTCTCCAAAGATTCATGTGAGCTATTAACATATTTAACATTTTTGGTAATGTTCCAAACATTTTAAGGCTTTATTAATACATGTAGATCTGAAATAAACATATTAACAAACCACCATATTTAAATAAATCCTGGTAAAATCTCCCTCTAGTTTTAAACCCACTCAACTTGCCTCCTATCTTACTATAGATAGGTGGTATATACGATGGGTTATATAAACTCTGGTACAAAGATCTGAAATTCTTCCTAACAAATGGAGAAATTTCTTACATTGTACCAAACATTGTAAAGATATTATTAATGTACAGAAATTTTATGGATCCAGCTGACGAATACACAATTCCCTATTTTCGTAAATAGTGAGTCATCTCCCATTTGCAAGAGTTGTCCTCCATTACAGTAGGTATATTACATTGGAATGAATGGGGAAAATAAAGTTTTTATTTTTTCTAAATTATTCAAAGGGCCTAGCAGTCCCTGTTCATCAAGGAAAACATGTTAAATACCTTTTTGAAAATCATTATATTTAACTTTTAGAAATTTTTTGACAAAATAAAAAATAAATGCAGAAAAGCTATTTCCCCATAGTAACTAGTATAAAATACTTTCTGGATAGAGAAGATAACTCTGCAAATGGGAGATAACCCACTATATACGAAAAGAGGGAATAAGCCTTAATTGTTTTATCCAAGCCAGTTATGTCATGCGAAATTAGTAATTGTGGAATAAGTTTACATGACATGACATTAAAAATCTACAATGGAAAATAGCCATCAGACTGCAATGTGACCAGTGGCGCTGCTCTTGTTTTTCATTATATTTAGGTGTGATATCAATGTGCGTGTCATAGCATTCAAGTGTCGGTGGCTAAGTAATCTGAGGAAGTGGTTTAAATATCAACATTTGATCACTGGTTTATAACTTGTCAGGTGATATTACAAAAATGTTACCTGTAATTAATTACACTGAAGGTTTGTCAGTTGCCTGCCTAAAGACAATGACCTACTCCAGGTACTTAGGTTTCCTCCACTTTTTAACATGTTTTCCACTGTGCAGGGTCCATTTGCATTGAAAAAGGTGTTAAACCCTCATGCACATCATCAAGTCAAACAGTAGTCTAAATAAAAAACACACACTGCACAACACAACAGCAAGCATTTTCTACCTAGAACATATTTTTACTTTTACACCTAATTATATTTTACTGTAATCTTAATTTCAGGGAGGCGTGTAAATATATCCAGGAACACATGACCATCAATGTTGAAGAGCTTGGACGTGACTGTATCATAAATGCTGCCAAGACCAGCATGTCCAGTAAAATCATTGGACCGTATCCTTTTCACAATGTAAAATTACAGTTTCTGCTGATCTCTTGGGCTGTCCTGTTTGAAATTGACTTCTCCACTTTTGTATCATTAGGTTTGTCAGTTACCTGCCCAAGATCAGTGGTTTCCTCCACCACTAAAATTGACCGCCTACATGGCCCAGGTGTGATGAAGGGCTTTCAACACCAACACACACACATGTTTCATCTGATCTGAAGTCCCTCTGTCCAAACTAAAATGTCTGGTTGGGTTTATAAGAATAACCAATTTGATGTCATTTTTTACCTTACAATTAGAGCAGAAAATAGGTATCAAGGTGACTTTGGAACTATTTGATGCTGTTGTTCGTTGTTTTCACAGTCTCTTAATACTGTAAACATGATAATTTTAGCACTGTAATAACATGATATAATGTTCCCTTTATTTGTGGTCAAAGAAAATCATCTAAATATAGTAAATGTGAATATGCAAATATTATATGTTAATCAATATGGGATAATTAAAACCGTGAAAATTAATACCACCCATTTGACAATAGGATTGATGTGCAAAAATTTGCAATCACAAAAATTGATATGTTAACAGTATGTTCCTTATAGCTTCCTCCTGTAGTACTTAATGGTGTAGAGCTATTTGTCTACTTCCATTCGCTCACACACTTTTAACACATGATGGAGGCTCTGTCTATATTCGCTTCACAGGCAAAATGTTGACTGCATTTAACGTGCATCTAACCGCGTACGTCTGACACACGTTATAAATTTATCTTGGCAATATTTTTATTTCATAATAAAACACACTAAATAAATAACTTACTAACTTCATACATTTTAGGAAACTATATGTCTGACGTATGGTAAACGTACGTTTAATGCACGTTTAAAAAACGTACGTCTGACATTTGTTTTTACAATAATTTGACGTACGTTTACCGTACAGCGGTTAGAAACGTATGTTTAAGGTACGTTTATGCACTACGTCAGACACACGTTTTTATTAACGTACGTCAGACGTATGTCTAAATTTTGCCTGTGTAAATACTTTTTGAAATTTATAATTAACCCACTCAACTTGCCTCCCATCTGACTATAGATAGGTGGTATATACGATGGGTTATATAAACTCCGGTACAAAGATCTGAAATTCTTAACTTGTGGGGTAATTTCTTACATTGTACCATACACTGCAAATATTGTACAGAATAACAATGGGTTAACAGAGATCTGGAACTCTTGAGAGGCCATGGAGAACTTTCCTACAAGTATATTGTACTGCAGTACTACACTTAAAATGATATACTGATGCAAGAATTTACAAAATAAAATTTGATGACCACAAAAAAGTTTATCACCATTTGTGAACTGCTGTCAGAATAATCTGACATGTTGAAATATTTTTAGAATGTTTTTTTTAATCATTTGATATGAACCAATTGAAAAATTGTATTACTGAAACCATTTGCATATGAAAATTCAATTCCAAGAGAAATAGGTGAAGATGGTGCATTTCTTTTCATGGTCAATAACTTTTAGACTTGCAGGGAAAATTCAAATCCTTTTCAATTGGTTGATAGTATTTTCCATTACTGTCTTATATAGAAACATGTATTTTCCTTAACTCCTGCTTAGTGATATGGATTTCTTTTCCAATATGGTTGTCGATGCTGCCATGGCGATTAAGACATCAGATGGCAAAGGGGGTTACAAATACCCAATCAAGGCCGTCAACGTGCTGAAGGCTCATGGGAAAAGTTCCAAGGAGAGTATGCTGATTCAGGGCTATGCTCTTAACTGCACTGTCGCCTCACAAGGTAAAATTTTACGTAGCTTACAAATAGGTTGGATCACAGCAAGTAATCTTCAATTTATTGATGTTTTGCTGAAAACCTAAAGAAGAAAAGCTACATGTACATGCAGAAAGGGGTATAATTAGGAAAAATGGCAAATTTACTAAAAAAGATTGAGAGTATCTAAGCTTTCAGTGTTAATCTTGTGTAGTGGTTAACGTGTCGGGCTAGTAACACCGTGGTTTGTGGTTCGATCCTCGTCAGGGGTGAAAATTTCATGAACCAATTTTCCGACTCTCTCTTGACACCATTTGCGAGGATGATCTCAAGAACCAATGCTAGTCCTTAGGAAGGGACGAAAAAAGGTTGTCCCGTGTATGTGGAGAGCAATACCCAATGCACGTTAAAAACCCCTTTGTAGAATTTGATAAAAGTAGGCTCAATGGGGGCCGCTACAAAGGCCACACTCGCAATCTGCTAGCTGGAGAGGGATTAATATAAGCATTAAGCTTGTGTCGCAATCCAGGGTAAATAAATATGTTTAAATTAATCTTGTGCAAAAAATTAGAATTTTGTAAGTTTTAGGGTGCAAATCCACATCCTGAATCCACTTCTGACAAATAATGAGGTTTAATAAAATCAAAGATAATGCACTTGTACAAAATGTACATATCAAATTCTTCTCTTAAAAGTAGCAAGTGGTACCTTTGAATACTTTAATCCCTACTCGTGGATCTATTTTTAAACATGACAGAAACTGAGCTAGACCAAGCAAAGTAATAAAATTCTAAACAATTTCATCAATTGATAAGAAAATGTCAGGACCCAAAATAACCTGCCTGCGCTAGGTTATAAGAAGAACTTTGCTAATCAAGCAAACCAATAAATTTGTTATTTGAACTATGTGATTTTTATTTCAGCCATGGTCAAAAGAATAACAGGGGCAAAGATAGCCTGCCTCGACTTCAGTTTACAGAAATCTAAGATGAAAATGGGAGTCCAAGTTCTGATCGACTCACCTGAACAACTGGATGGTGTCCGGCAAAGGTAGGGGAAATATGGAAACTCTTCAGTTTACAGAAATCTTAAATGAAAATCAGAGATTTTGAAATGTTTGGTAGTTGTGCCAGTCCTCAGATTATATTTGCCAGACCTCCCATTCAATTAAATGTAAATTATTGAGATTTTTAGCAGGACCTATACATTTTTTGCCGGTCGGTCCTGCAGGTCTGGCGAATTTCAAAAACACTGTGAAAATAGGTGTTCAGGTTCTGATAGATTCACACGAACTACTGGATGGTGTTAGATAAAGGTAGAGGAAATGATAATCCAGACTCCTTAGCCAATTTGACATTTATATGTAGTCAGGACTTTTGTGAATGACTGACATCTTACCAGACCTTCGGACAAGCATTTTTCTAAGCTTTGACATATCTGAAATACTATTTGTATGTCTTGATCATAACAATTTATAGCTAAAAACTTAGTGATTACACAACAAGTAATTTTAAACAGCCTCTAAAAAGTTTTTACTGGCTTGAAATAAAAATTTTCCACTCAGGACCTGCAGATCCATGTTTTTCAAGATTTCTGTTTTAAAGATACATTTTTGGTTATTTGAGCCTTAAACCCACCCAACTTGCCTCCTCTCTGTCCATAGGTTGGTGGTATATACGATGGGTAATATAGACTCTGGTACAAAGATCTGAAATTCTTCAACCTCATGAAGAAATTTCTTACATTGTACCAAACATTGTAAATTAGTTATTTTAATGCTGAATCTAAGAAAGCATATATAGTGTTTGGGTCTGATTGCCAAACTGTCTGCCATCTGTTCTTTGAAATTTGAGTTGACCTTCAGGTTTGAGTTATTTTTCCATGAAAGAAGTATTATATCATCATAATGTATTTTTAACTCACACATTTCTGAAAGTTGTAACTACGGTATATGTGAGGGTTTTTTTTTGTGAATTAAAAATTTCATGTTTTCTTGTAATAAAAGGAATGTTTTTATTTTTGCATAATATAATTTTGCCAGTTTCATGTAGATCCAATTCATTATTCTTAATAAAACTAATCTTTTGCTTATTCTAATTTTCACATTTTGATATTTTCTGCAAATAAAACAAAACAAAATCACCATGAAAAAAACCCCACTTGATTTGAAAGTATGAAAAAAAGGTTGTACACTTTATTTTTACAGAGAATCTGACATAACCAAAGAGAGGATAGAGAAGATCTTAGCATCTGGAGCTAATGTGATTCTGACCACCGGGGGTATAGACGATCTCTGTCTCAAATATTTCGTAGAGGCTGGGGCGATGGCAGTCAGGAGATGTAAAAAGGCAGATTTAAAGAGGATAGCAAAGGCCACTGGAGGTTTGTATAGTTAGGTCCTACTTAAGGGGGGGGGGGGCGGTCAGGCGGTGTAAAAAGGCAGATTTAAAGAGGATAGCAAAGGCCACTGGAGGTTTGTATAGTTAGGTCCTACTTAGGGGGGGGGGCGGTCAGGCAGTGTAAAAAGGCAGATTTAAAGAGGATAGCAAAGGCCACTGGAGGTTTGTATAGTTTCCATCGGAAGGTTGAGGGGTACCACGAAAAGGTAATTTAACATTGATCTGTATGCTGCTGACTTAAGAACCACGAATTAAACAATCCATGAACTGGTCCTTTTTCATCAACCGACGAAAAATGATACACTCGAAAATAAATTAATCCACAGTAATTAATTTTAAAAGGTCGAAGACAGCTCATATCACTTTGACTTTGGAATTGGACTATGCATCCTGCTTCAATGTGGTATCAAGACAATTTGACTCCTGGTTTAAACTCTATAGAAAACACATTCATTTATGTCAATCATTTTCTTTGAAAATTTTCTGAAATGGTCTGCATTATTAAACTTGTCTTTACAAGGAAAGCTCACAATAATTCACACTTAACTGTTTGAATCTATAGTAGCTTGTTGGAAGCTTGGCGCTGATTATGAAAGATTAAATGTTTAAAATTTGATGGAAGTTATAAAAGTCAAAGTTGTCCTTTTTTTGACAACTTTTGTTTATATTTTGATTACAGGTCAGTTGGTATCAACTCTAGCAAACTTGGAAGGAGAAGAATCATTTGACATGTCATTCCTTGGTCAGGCTGATGAAGTTGTACAAGAAAGAATCTGTGATGATGAACTCTGTCTTATTAAGGGGTAAATCATATTTATGATCTGTAATAACTGAAAAGGGGAAGTAAGATTAAATCTTTCTTCCCATCATTCGATTCATTCCTTAGACAGGCTGAAGTAGTACCTGTATCTGTAAGGTTAGTGGATCAATCCTTGTCAGGGGTCAAAATTTAATGGCTGATCTTCCAACATTCTCTTGTCACCATTTGCCAGGATGGGCTCAAGAAACAATGCTAGTCTTTCAGGAAAGACAACAGAAGGTTGTCATGTGTATGGGGAAACAATACCCTGTGCATGTTAAAGACTTACTTGTACAGTTGGATAAGAGTAGGGTCAATGGGGGCCGCTACAAAGGCTGCAAACTGCAAAATGAAAATGGAATTTATAGAAGCACCAATCTTGTTTATAAATCCAGGATAAATAAATAAGAATAAGCTTACTGTCTCATTAAGGGTTAAATTATCTCATATCACTTAATACATGTTGATGATAATCTTGGTGTGTTTTCATTATACACCCTACCCATATAGATGGTGTTGTTTGGTGGAAGCAGAGTAATTAACCATGGAAAATTTCCAACAGAAGTTCGCTGTATTAAATAAATTTTCAAAGTGCTATTGAAAGGATTTAATTTGAATTCCACGTAAATGAGGTAAATTTATTGAATTCAATTTTGTTAAAAATCCCCAAATTTTACTCCCGCCAAGACAACCCTCTTTATGGTAGTAGCTCATATTACATGCATGTATTTAAAACTCTCACTGTATTTAATATACTGTATAGCAGGTTATTTTCATGGTTTTTGTCTGAAAAGGTATGTGAAACAGGATTTGAAAAGGGCAAGGATGAATTTTTAAAAAAGGGCACATACATGCGTTGACTTCATCTTTCAAAAGGGCATACTAATGTAGCTAATTACAATCAAATACAGCACACATTCTTTTTTAACAAACAAATATGCATTTTTAGGCTTAATGGGAGCTTCTTGTTTCTACAACAAGACTTTAGGCTTTTCATTACATTCTTTCATTCTATTAGTGCTAAAAAGCTTGAATGTCAGCCCAAGAAAAAATTAAGAAAACCCATGAATTTGCTAGTAAAACCCGGAGATTTAGTACCATTCCGGTCAGAGTTCGTGTTTAGTTTTTAACTTCCGCTTCCTGTCATTTATTTGTAAACAAAAATATGATGGAGCATATCACAAATCCATCAACATCGTTTCTATTTTTCAATAAAAGCACATATTTAATGTTAATTTTGATAGAAAATATCCAGATGGGTTCAGATTCTGATTTGTGAACAATTATCATTACCGAGGCAGAGAAATATACTGTTCAATAGGACAACTTACCTGTAATTGAAATTGATTAATCAAAATAGATATATTAATTAAATAACTAGAGAACACATATTTATTTAATTTGTTTATTGGCTTTGGGTTGTAAATATGCCATTCAATTATCCCAAATGGCTTCATTCTCAATACACAAACTATGTACGATTGACTGAAAAAGGCAAATGTACGATCAAAAAGGGCAGGGCGGAGATGAAAACTTGCAGGTATCCTGAAAATGGCAATCGGGCGGAGGCAAAGGCAGGCGGGCGGACTGCCCTTTGAAAACAGCCTAGCTGGAACACTGTGAAATTTTTTTGGGGGTTTTATTTTCACGGTTTGTTAATGATTTGCGTTAGAATAATATTTTCTTGGGATTTGTTTTCGAACCCTGAAAATAAGCCAAAAATAAACCACAGCGAAAATTACCCGCTAAACGGTACATAGTACAATAATACATTTCATATAATCGGACATTATGTGGCTTTTATTACAGACCAAAGGCCAGGACTGCTGCTTCTATTGTTCTGAGAGGAGCCAATGACTTCATGTGTGATGAGATGGAACGTTCCGTCCATGATGCCTTGTGTGTAGTCAAGCGTGTCCTAGAATCCAAGACTGTCGTCCCAGGTGGTGGCGCTGTTGAGGCTGCTTTGTCGATCTATCTTGAGAACTTTGCTACATCATTGGTATGGAAATTGCATCTGGTTAAACTTTGCCATTATCCACCATATCTCAAAAATTATGCTGTAGTTCTGGACATAAAACAAACCACAATCAAATCAAATTTCTCAGCAACTACATGTAGTTAGTTCTATCAGTTCATTTTACAGTAATATATGATAAAAAGAAATGTTATGCCTGAAGCTCATCTACCGTAAAAGATGGCAATTTAGTGTTGAAAAGAGAAAGACATATCAATAAACGAAAGACAACATGAAAAACATGTTACAAATATTAGATACAAGACAACTAAATTACAATAAGAATCAGGAACTCTCATCAAAGAAGGTGAACTGGTGTGCTGTGGGAGAGTAAGCTATACCTGCTTGTTATACGACAACCATTATGTTTTAATGATTTGGTATTGGTCATGTGTCAATGTATCTTGATTTTTTTGCAGGGATCTCGAGAGCAGTTAGCCATTGCTGAGTTTGCCAGATCATTGTTGGTCATACCTAAACAGTTATCCGTCAACGCTGCTCAGGATTCCACGGAACTGGTGGCTAAACTCAGAGCTTTCCACAACAAGTCACAGACCAGCAAAGAACATGCAGATCTCAGATGGTAAATATAACTTGAGACTTGTTAAAAAAGCACTTTGAATTATCTTATAGATGGCTTTCCATTGTCATGGGTATTAGTGAGGTAGAACATTTTCCATTGTCTCATACAGATCTCCGATGGTTAATATAACTTGACACCGGCAATAAAGTAAATTCCATTGTCAATGGGTGGTTTTCCATAGGGAGTTTAGTAAAGATTTTTCCTTTGTCTTAGGCCACACAGAATTAATTTCTTGTTCTTTGGATTTTGACTTTTAAAAAAAGGAGCGAGCGAGCGAAATTATTTTTATTAATTTTTTTTCTGAAAATCTGATTTTTAGGAGCGACTGATTTTTCTTTAGGCGAGCGACTTGTTTTTAAATTTTTAAAAAGTTTTTTTTCTAGTTTTTAATGAAAAAGTGAGGCGAGCGAGCAATTATTTTTATTTTTGAAGAAAATAAGTGAAATATTAAAAAACTTCTATTTAAAGTATAACAAATGCTTGTTCTCAGTGGTTTATGGCTTTTCCTATTGATTAATATATTATTTAAGCAGGAAATAGTTGTCTTTAGTTGTTTTTTTTTCTCTGAAGAGTTGCTGTCTTGTCTTAATACTATCAATAGCCACAAGCAGACCAAGAGAAAGTCAATTACACCAAACAAGTATGACTATGTCCCAAAATCTTGCTGGCAAGGCATAATTTCAAGATAAAATATTATAAAGAAAAACAACCTCCTATCTTTATTCACAAAAAACCCATAAAACAACAATAACAATTTGTACATGTTGTAAATATTTATTATAAAAAATATTACAAAACAATCCTTGGTCAATGGTGAATTGGATGTTCATAGATGGTGTCATTAATATCCCATTATTGTCCTTACACATAAGTTAGGGATTTTCCTTAATGTTTTCAATTTGAACCATGTTGTTTTTACATGTATAGGTAACTGAGGTCATCCGAGGAAAAATACCACAGGAACTTGAATCTACCAATAAAAGGGGTCGACTATACGTCGTATATGGCATTCTTTAAATGTTATGAATGTTTTTAAATAAATCAATGTAAGAGTCTTCCATTTGACATGCAATTGCCGTATTTTGTAACAATACTTTTACTTGGTGGCAACAGATTTCATTGTTTTCATCGGAGTGATTTGTTTGAGGGGAATGAAACGTAATTTCAATCGTTTAAGTTTAGCGTCTTTTATCCTGAATTGGAGCACTAAACTTAACTAACAAGCGATTAGACAATTTATAAGAGTACATGGTTGAAAATCGCAATTTTTGGTTGTTTACTTTTGCAAAAGACAAATATTTTTCAAACGCGGAGATAAAAAAATAAATGAACACAACTTCCGGCTCCGGACGCGGGCGGGTTTCCGGTAAATGCGGGCGGAAGAAATTTATATTTTTTTCTTAAGGAAACAATTTCACATGCGGGTGGTCCGACGAACAAGTAATTAATTCGGCGTGGCCTTATGGGTATTTTCTTCTCAGGACAGGAGGCAGAACATTTTCCATCGTCTTATAGGTGGTTTTCTCCATGCAATTTGGTTTCCTTCCGCAATAAACTGACTACATTATGTAACCTTTGAATGTTAAACAGGGTTCTCACACTACTGGGAAAATGGGCTAAACTCTCAAAACATAACATGTGTCTTCCTTGATTGAAAAAGGTATTGAAAATTGCTCAAAATCTAAAAGTTTGAAAAAATATTGTGGAGAAAATAATTTTGCAACAGTTATCTCGCCCACTACTAATCACAGCCTCTTGATATTTGGTACATCAGCATAGGGTCCATTTCAGCTAACTTCCTGTTTAAATATATCTGGCCATTTTTGACTTAACAAATTTTTAGAGTTTGTTATTTTTCAATAAAAATTTGCATGAATTGAAATAATGTTGATTCATATATTTATGTGGGTACCAAAAGAGGATTCTTAAATTTGTGGTTTTAAGACTGTAGCATACAGATCAATGTAAAATTTCCTTTTTGTGGGCATCAATTTTCATTGGTAGAGGAAACTCACAAAAACCACAAATATTTATACCCAAGGAATAATAATGAAACCACAGTATATCATTTTTAAAATTTAGTTTCAATTGATTTTTCTGTTTTCAGGGTTGGATTAGATCTGTATGAAGGTGTAGTACGTGACAACAAGAAAGCTGGGGTCCTTGAACCAGCAATCTCTAAAATTAAATCCCTCAAGTTCGCCACCGAGGCCGCCATTACTATTCTGAGAATCGACGATATGATTAAACTAGAAAAACAGGGAGGGCAAGGCGGAGGCTATGAAGAGGCCCTGCGATCAGGACAGCTGTAACCTTAATCTATTTATAGGATTTTTAATTAACAAATTGATATTTATGTGAACTGACTCGTTGACTTGACTTTTGTTTTCCAATTTTGCACACGTCCCCAATTTTCATCTGTAATGTTATGTACGAATGTTGAAGATCAGATTATTTATTTAAAAAGGATCAATATAGTGCTATTAAGATAATAAATTATATTTATTTTGTTTTAAAATTATATTTTTAAATCTTAGGGTTAAAAGTATGAAATTGTACAAACACTTTGTGAAACCACATTTGATTAAAGTTGTAAAACTTATTTATTGGCATTTCCATATATTTTCATGAAATATTATTGGCACTTCCTTAAATTTTCATGAAATATTTTTGGCCTTTTTTAAAAATTTTCATGAAATATTAAGCTTAACCACATGAATGTAAATGTACTATTTCTTCTGAAAATTTTCAAACTTCTAAGATATTTTTTTTTGTTGCATTTTTTTTTTTTTTTCGCTCAAACATTATATCCATTCTCACATAAGAACAAACAATGTGTTCAATACATTAATCTATGTTTATGTGTCTGTACTAAAGATCAAATATTGTGTGAGAGCTTTTTGTATGTCATTAAAACACTTTTTTCTACAACTTATGGTTTTTTATAGCCATGACTATAGGGGAATGCCCCTCTGCAGGGACTATTTCACACGCTGTCTGCCATGAGTTGTCCAGCCCTTGACACACCATCACCAGTGTTGGCTCCTTTAGAGTATCCTTTGTTATCACTGGAGCAGGGCCTGTCTTCCACCACGGGGAGGTACTGGTCAGAGTTCTGAAAGACTTTCTAAAGAATTTGATTTATATTTAATTTATATTTATACCAGTGAAGGATCTGTCTGTCTAGTTTCACCATCTTAGGGCTGTTCAATAATTTTACGTGGGGGGGGGGGGGGGGGTTAGGAGGAACTTCTATTACATATATGGTGGGTGGTGGGTGTTTGAGAAAGATTTTGCTCAGAAACAATGATAAAAAATTAGTTAGGATTAGATGGGTGGTGGGGTAAAGAAAAAAGTGCCTCTCAACCTACCCCCAACCATTAAATTCTGGAACAGCCCTTAGGGTAGTCACACAATTAGCTATAAAATTGCTGGAATAATTTGTTTGATATTTAGACTTGAGAGGTATGAAAGAAAACATTATGAAGGAACATGAATGAAAATGTAACTAAAGAAATATAGGTTCTACAACACGATTAAGTTGATTATGGAATTTCTAACACAATTGGAACTAAATTCAAATATACATTGTAGTTATATTTTATTTGTAAAATTTTATTTGTAAAAGTGTGTATGTAATTACATACCTATGAAATATATGAAGTGTTTGGACCAAATGAATGGTTTATCTTTTAAAAATTATTCCACGGAAGTAGTCGTTAAGGTGGCACTTGCATAGATAAATGAAACTGCATTACCTAAGTACTATTTACCAATCGAAATTGTCTATAAATTAGAGTGTTATTATTTATTTTTATAAACCATGGTAATGGCAATGCTTGCCGAGCAATTTAAATATCAAATTTATTTCCCAAGATGTTAGAAATACCATAATTATCTATCTAACGTCTACAGGTCAAACATTGCAAAGTGGATCATCAATTGCACATGCAATTACGCGGAGAACAAAATTTTCTTTCAGAGCTGAGAAATATTTTTGCACAACTGGTTGAGAGGTTGATAAATTATATGAAAAGTGAAATAAATTGCATTCATCACCGCCAACGAGTAAGCACAGTGCTCAGGATGTGAGTAAGCAGATTATGCTTGTTTCTACATACAATGCTCGAGTGTTGGTGTTATACAAAATTCACATATGTACTCATATGAGAGATAGAAATCCTATTATTTTCTTAACACATAAAATCGTCTTGAAAATTCAACCAGGCTAGGGGAGATAATCAAGGTGTATGCTACCCTAAAACTAAGCAAAAATTATGTGTTTTGCATAAAACCCATTTAAAAAACACACAAATTTCATGTCGGTCCTCTTGACATAATCGTAAGTCCTTGATCTTCTCCTGGCAACATAATCTTGTGTTAACAAATTTGGTGTGAAAAATGATGCTATAGTTATGGAATAAGGAATCAGTCTTGATATATAAAACAGCTCCATGAGCTTAGATCAGCTTAGTTAAATGCTACAGCCTACAGGAAAAGAGTACAAGTCTACAAGAAATGTACAACTGAGCAACTCAACTTGTGCAAAAACAAAAAGAATACTGAAAAAGGCATTGAACTCCAACTTAAACAATAGACAAACATGTATTTCATACAAAATAAAAAAAAACTGGGGGTCATGAATCTCTGATTTTTTTTGCCTGCGACAAATAGTGGTGGAAGGTGAGATAAAGGTATTATTTTCGCACGGCGGCATAAACTTTTTTGTTAGACCTTTTCTAGGCATCTGATATAAGGTATACCGACAGTTTTTTCAGAAGACTTTTGTGGACAGTGAATTGCTTAAAAGTATAAGAGCTAGGCATCTGATAAACAGACACTTGAGGTCATTGTCTACGTAACTGTCACCATGCTCTGTGACTCTGACCCAAATTTCACGCTTAAGTGACCTGTGAACTGAATTTTTGTCTCGCCTGCGGGACAATGGTGTTAATATACCGGCGTCGACGACAGTAGGGTTAACATTTTAGGTAAGGTTTTTTGAGCACCTCCATATCTCAAGAACTATAGGTCCTAGGTTGATGAAACTTGGTATGCATACGCCCCAGTAGTAGCTTAGCAAAGTTGCATCCCCATCTTTTGACCTTGATCTTGATTTTCCGGAAACATAAGCTGGTGCTTGCTTTTCGAGTTCTACGAAGGTCACCATTAGGTTGAAGTTGTTTAAAGACCTCCTTATAAAAGACATCTTTATGGCTTAAGGACCAGGTGAGCAATTCAGGTGCCTAGAATCTTTTAATCGTATAAACGATGAAAGAACTTTCACTTTAAAATCGTTTATAAAATCTCAATGCAAATCTCGTGCATAAGCAGAAATGATCACTTAAGGATGATTGCTGGTTTATTTTGAGATTTCTGTCAGAGTTTTCGGAATCCTCTAGATATTACCATTAAAGTAGGGATAATTATTTTGCCCAGCAACCCCCTAATTTCTTTTCATAATAAGGTTCATTGGGCCATTGAGAGCTACTATACAAAGTTTTATAAATTTCTAGTTATTATTTCATACGTTTTTGCATTGATTGAGGCCTAATGCTTAACCTATGAAAAAGCCAAAGAAAGCCTTTTCCCGCCAATTTTTGAACGCTTATTATCTCGAAAACGATTTCGGCAACCTATGAATTTTAAGACCTTATTTTTTACCTTAACCTTTGGTCTATTCATCAAATATATAAATTTAGATACCTTGTTGCTTTCAAACTGACCAGCAAACATCCTTAATTCGGCGCATTTCAATTGAGCGAATTTGAAAATGACCCCACCTTTCATTTGAGCGAATTTTTCTATTTCAATTGAGCGAATATTTTTTCCCGGTAAATACAGGAAAATAAAGGTAAATGGCTAAAAAATTTATACAAAAAATAAGACAGACTGTGAATAAAAAATTCGATTTTGTAGCCATAGACAGAATACAGACATTTTTGAAAAATCATAACTGAAAATATAACTTTACATAAAACATATCAAAATCAGCTGTAGTGGTTGCGAAACAAAACAATCGATTTACAGGTTCAATACCTTGATTTCTTTTTATTCTTTCTATCTATCTATTATTGTACTTGGAAAGAGTTCACTACTTGTCGTTCTTATATACATGTACCCGTATTCAAAGACATGAAAAAGATTGAACATGGATTTGAAACTGACAGAAACCAATAAAGGAAAAAAGGTGTCTTTTATTTGATGGTTATTCCTTTATCTGACAATGTTTTATTCTTTTAGCATGTGAAATATTATTTTGATATATTGTTTGCATATTTGTTCTATCTATATATGAATAACTTTATGGTACAAAAGAAAATAATCGTAATAATTACATGTAAAAACAAAATTTACCTGTAATTTACCTGTAAAAAATTCGCTCAAATGAATTTTTTTTTTCGCTCAATTGAATCTTTTTTTTCGCTCAATTGAAATGCCAATTCGCTCAAATGAAGTGCACCGCCTTAATTCATCTGAACAAATTAGAACTACTTTTCTGGTGATTACGAGCAAATAAACATACTGGTAATTTGCTCGGACAGTGTCTTCCCACAGTTGCCTGCATAATCATAGCTGGAACAACTAACTCAAGGTATTTAATTTATTTGCTCTGACAATTGGTTTCGTGTAACCCACAGAACATGTAAACTCACTATTAGGGAAATTCAAGGAAAAAAAATATCTGGTGACTTACTCTGGCAGTTCGTGCCTTGAATCACTCGTTCAAGGAAAAAAGTATCTGGTGACTTACTCTGGCAGTTCGTGCCTTGAATCACTCGCTCAAGGAAAAAAAGTATCTGGTGACTTACTACGGCAATTCGTGCCTTGAATCACTCGCTCAAGTAAAAAGTATCTGGTGACTTACTCTGGCAGTTCGTGCCTTGAATCACTCGTTCAAGGAAAAAAGTATCTGGTGACTTACTCTGGCAGTTCGTGCCTTGAATCACTCGTTCAAGGAAAAAAGTATCTGGTGACTTACTCTGGCAGTTCGTGCCTTGAATCACTCGCTCAAGGAAAAAAAGTGTATGGTGACTTACTCCGGCAAGTCGTGCATTGCCACTCGCTCAAGGAAAAAAATATCTGGTGACTTACTTTGGCAATTCGTGCCTTGAATCACTAGCTGAAGGAAAAAAATATCTGGTGACTTACTCCGGCAATTCTTGCCTTGATTCACTCCCTCAAGGAATAAAATATCTGGTGACTTACTCTGGCAATTCGTGCCTTGAATCACTCGCTCAAGGAAAAAAAAGTATCTGGTGACTTACTCCGGCAATTCGTGTCTTGAATCACTTGCTCAAGGAAAAAAGTATCTGGTGACTTACTCCGGCAATTCGTGCCTTGAATCACCCGCTCAAGGAAAAAAGTATCTGGTGACTTACTCCGGAAATTCGTGCCTTGAATCACTCGCTCAAGGAAAAAAAAGTATCTGGTGACTTACTCCGGCAATTCGTGTCTTGAATCACTTGCTCAAGGAAAAAAGTATCTGGTGACTTACTCCGGCAATTCGTGCATTGAATCACTCGCTCAAGGAAAAAAGTATCTGGAGACTTACTCCGGAAATTCGTGCTTTGAATCACTCGCTCAAGGTAAAAAAAGTATCTGGTGACTTACTCCGGAAATTCGTGCCTTGAATCGCTCGCTTAAGGAAAAAAAGTATCTGGTGACTTACTCCGGCAATTCGTGCCTTGAATCACTCGCTCAAGGTAAAAAAGTATCTGGTGACTTCTCCGGCAATTCGTGCCTTTAATCACTCGCTCAAGGAAAAAAGTATCTGGTGACTTACTCCGGCAATTCGTGCCTTGAATCACTCGCTCAAGGTAAAAAAGTATCTGGTGACTTACTCCGGAAATTCGTGCCTTGAATCACTCGCTCTAGGTAAAAAAGTATCTGGTGACTTACTCCGGCAATTCGTGCCTTGAATCACTCGCTCAAGGAAAAAAGCATCTGGTGACTTACTCTGACAGTTCGTGCCTTGAATCACTCGCTCAAGGAAAAAATATCTGGTGACTTATTCCAGCAATTCGTGCCTTGAATAACTCGCTCAAGGAAAAAATATCTGGTGACTTACTCCGGCAATTCATGCCTTGAATCACTCGCTCAAGGAAAAAAGTACCTGGTGACTTACTTTGGCAGTTCGTGCCTTGAATCACTCGCTCAAGGGAAAAAAATATCTGGTGACTTACTCTGGCAGTTCATGCCTTGAATCACTCGCTCAATGAAAAAAGGATCTGGTGACTTACTCTGGCAGTTCGTGCCTTGAATCACTCGCTCAAGGAAAAAAGTATCTGGTGACTTACTCTGGCAGTTCGTGCCTTGAATTACTCGCTCAAGGAAAAAAGTATCTGGTGACTTACTCTGGCAGTTCGTGCCTTGAATCACTCGCTCAAGGAAAAAAGTATCTGGTGACTTACTCTGGCAGTTCGTGCCTTGAATCACTCGCTCAAGGAAAAAAGTATCTGGTGACTTACTCTGGCAGTTCGTGCCTTGAATCACTCGCTCAAGGAAAAAAAGTGTATGGTGACTTACTCCGGCAAGTCGTGCATTGTCACTCGCTCAAGGAAAAAAATATCTGGTGACTTACTTTGGCAATTCGTGCCTTGAATCACTAGCTCAAGGAAACAAATATCTGGTGACTTACTCCGGCAGTTCGTGCCTTGAATCACTCGCTCAAGGAAAAAATATCTGGTGACTTACTCCGGCAATTCGTGCCTTGATTCACTCCCTCAAGGAATAAAATATCTGGTGACTTACTCCGGCAATTCGTGCCTTGAATCACTCGCTCAAGGTAAAAAAAGTATCTGGTGACTTACTCCGGAAATTCGTGCCTTGAATCACTCGCTCAAGGAAAAAAAAAGTATCTGGTGACTTACTCCGGGAATTCGTGCCTTGAATCACTCGCTCAAGGAGAAAAGTATCTGGTGACTTACTCCGACAATTCGTGCCTTGAATCACTCGCTCAAGGAAAAAAGGATCTGGTGACTTACTCTGGCAGTTTGTGCCTTGAATCACTCGCTCAAGGAAAAAATATCTGGTGACTTACTCCGAAAATTCGTGCCTTGAATCACTCGCTCAAGGAAAAAATATCTGGTGACTTACTCCGGCAGTTCGTGCCTTAATCACTCGCTCAAGGAAAAAAGTATCTGGTGACTTACTCTGGCAGTTCGTGCCTTGAATCACTCGCTCAAGGAAAAAATATCTGGTGACTTACTCTGGCAGTTCATGCCTTGAATCACTCGCTCAAGGAAAAAAGGATCTGATGACTTACTCCGGCAATTCATGCCTTGAATCACTCGTTCAAGGAAAAAAGTATCTGGTGACTTACTCTAGCAGTTCGTGCCTTGAATCACTCGCTCAAGGAAAAAAGGATCTGGTGACTTACTCTGGCACTTCGTGCCTTGAATCACTCGCTCAAGGAAAAAAGGATCTGGTGACTTACTCTGGCACTTCGTGCCTTGAATCACTCGCTCAAGGAAAAAAGTATCTGGTGACTTACTACGGCAATTCGTGCCTTGAATTACTAGAATAGTGGAATATTCAATCTTTGAGTAACTGTAATATTGTAATAACAAAGCTATGAATTACTACAGTAATGTAATACCCACGCTATGATTTACTTTAGCAATGTAATACCGTATAGCGGGTTATTTTCGCGGTTTTTCTGTCATAAGGTATGTGCAAAAAGTTGCGGGTTTTATTTTCGCAGTTTGAAAATGTGTTGAAATATAATTTGCAACAAAGCTAGTTATCCTTTTCTGTAATAATATATTAGCCATGTAATTATGTAATTATGTAATAAAGTAATTTAGCCAACTATGATTTACTAAAATAATTGAATTACCCACCTTTGAGTAACTGTAATCATGTAATAACCAAGCTATAAACTATTGTAATAATGTAATAGCCAAGCTATGATTAATTGTATTAATGTAATACCCAAGGAGTTTTTGTAATTTCTTATTAATCAAACTATGAGTTATTGTACTTCTGTAATTTCCGAGCTATGAGTTATTGTACTAATGTATACACAAATCATGATTTACTGTAATTATGTAATTACCAAGCTATGAGTTATTGTAATAATGTAGTAAACAATCCATGATCAACTGTAATAATGTAATAACCATTCCATGATCAACTGTAATAATATAATAACCAATACATGAATTGCTATAGTAATGAAATTACCAAGCTTTGATTTACTGTATTAATGTAAAAGCCTTGAGCTTTGACACGGCCAGGACCCTACGTCACACGCAAGGATACCGTTTCCAGTTTTTACCGAGATTTCGGTCCGCCTCAAGGTAAGTTGACACTTGGTTCTACATGATAACAAATATATACAGGAAAACTTTCTAGTGCATTTGGTGGCACCAAACTCCAGCTACTTTATCGCTATAGTCGGTCTCTTAAATGTGCTTTGTTCTATGCAAACACCTCTGTACAGTTCAGAAATCGAGCAAGGATACAGTTTGCATTGTATGCCGATTTTTATTGAGCTGTTGTTTTTTCCATAGTACAAAGATATTTGCAGTGTATATTTTGTTGCAAACCCACCAGAATGAAAATGTATGAGCAAAGGTCCTCTTTTGAATGTAATCAAGGTCATGTGTAAATTACAAATGGCAAAGTCTTAAAATGATACCGTTCACACCCGATCAATTCACGGATACCGTTTGCATTGTAAGTATATAAAACTCTTTATCCTGCATTTCATCGAACTTCAAACCCACTTAAATAAGAATGCTAAAATACCAATGTAGCTAAAACATATTTATAATTTATTTCCATCTTTCAAAGTTTAAAATGTGCATGCGTACCAAGTTCCTGTTTAAATTTATATCGAAGTTGCTAGAATTAGCTTCTTCTGGTCGGACTGCTAAAATCATAAATTATATGAGATGCACTTAAAAGTTTACATGGCATAACTGAACACCATAACAACTGAAAAGGTTTTTGGTTCGATATCCGTTTGATGTGAAAAATGAATGAACCGATTTTCCAACCGACATTGTATCCAATAGTCTACCTAAGAAACAAAACATTGTTGACTGCGTATTTTTAACATTAATTTACCAACGATTCTTAGAAATACAGGGCATAGCTGCGACTGAAAGGAAGTGAAGGAATAATTTCGGCAGGGGGTCTGGGCTGCTCAAAGCCCCCAGTAGGTCCAGGGAAGCGAAGCCCCCGGAAGCTTCAGGGATATAGTGTTAAGAGCATCATACTAGACCTGTCTTGAATTATATCAGTTGTCAGTTTCAGTCCCCAAATCTTAAAATTTTTATTGAACGGGACCAATATCCAACAAGAACGTTGACTTACTAGATTAGATAAACTAGATTTACCCGACAAAAAATATTGCCTTCCCTCCCAGGGCCAGGAAGGGTATAGGCCCGCAGCATCGTTAAGCTTGTCAATTAAAGTCCACTAAAAAGTGTACAGAAACCTGACATCGGGTTAGGCTCGAATTAGCCCACAAAGCGACTTCGGGTTTGTGCCCCAGGTTGTTGAATGGGGCAGCCCTGTCAAAATATATGCCGGGGTCGTCAGGCTATAATGCGGAAAACCTGACCACAAACCATAGTGGGTCAACGTGTGTGAAAAGTGCCACGCTTCATGCACGTAAAAGACCCCTTTTGACCGCCCAGTAGTGCACCACATGACAAAGGCTATTTTTTTTTGTCCCGCTCCACCTCTCCACTTTTCCTATGGTCTTTAAAATTTACTGTTCCTTTGTTTCCCAACCCACTCACATATTTCATTTCTTATCATCATTTCATGTTCATTTTATCATCCATTTCATGTTCATGTACTCTTGTATAAAGTATATAATGAATAAATTAGATATACCTTATCTGAATATGAAAGCTGGAGCTTTAGCTAACAATATTAAAAAAAACTATTATGCGACAACTATATTGAGTATTGACATATTATGTGAATACGAAATTGTTCCAAGGTTTACCAGACCGAATCCTAAATTAAGATTTTTTCTCCTAAATGTGTAACTAAAATAGATCAAATTTTTTACCAGACCGAAAGATTTTTTACCAGACATTTCATTCGGTCCTGTGAATTTCATATTCACTGAGTCATAAATTGCAGTATGAAGCCATAGCAACCAAAAAGGGGAAGCTTTGCGCCTATTTTACTTTTAAACAGTATTTTGAGAGGGAGAAATACATTTGAAATTAGACAAGCACTGTGAAAATTAAGAATCAATGCTCATCCTTTATTAATAGAATATGGCAGATATAAAAATATTGACAGATCTGAATGTCTTTGTAGATTTTGTTCACGGGGAGAAGTTGAAGATGAACACCATTTTATAACTGAATGTAATCTTTTTGAACATTTGAGAAACAATCTGTATTTAGAATTAGATAACTTAGAAACAGACTATATATTATATTTTTTGTTTCGTCTTGACCCAATTATACATGTTAAATCATTGTACTAAATTATTATGCCCCTTGAGGGACCTTAATTGGAATAAACAATCTTATCTTATCTTATCTTGTTCATCGCCTCCAAATTACCTTTATAGCGTAAGACACCAACTCGCTCAATGATTATCCTAAGAGCCATCACACTCCAAGTAACTAGATTGTATTAGTATTGGAGGTGAAAATTTGAGGAGCATCCAGTTCCTGGAGTGTGAAACACTGGTCAAATAAAACAGGGTGGGGCGGTGGGAAAAATTACAGATTCATAAGCCTAAACCCCTTCATAACCACAACCATAGTCATAGCCACAGCTTAATCGAGAGAAAAGAATCACTTTCAATCCATAACCCCCGGGGGGGGGGTACTTGAAAAATTTTTGGCGGGGGGGTTCGGATAGAGGTCTTGAACCCCGACCCCTTTGTAGACTACTTTTTCCTGAATACGCAACCCCTTTTTAGACTTCTTGCCTCTAAGTAACCCCGTCCGGGTAACCCCGTTGTAGACCGACAAACAAAATTATACACCCCTAATTTGTTTGTTCCAGATGTTATTTCCTGCTGTGCAAACTTAAGAGATTGTGATAAGGGACAGAATTTATATAATAAGTATTAGATAAGCTCTAAAATGACAGGGAACTGTTATAATCCAATAAAGATGCTGACCTGATAGGATTTAGATTCAATTATGAACCTGTGATAGAATAATCTTTGTTTATTATAACCCCATTAGAGACTAGATTTTACATACCCCTTCAGAGACACAGTAAAAATAACATACCCCATTGTAGACAAATATACGAAAAAAATGCCCCCGTTTGTCAGAACCTCCCCACCACCCAATATATAGCGAGTGACCCCCCCGGGCCATAACCTGACTGCGTTTCGAAGAATGATTTAAATTGATAGATCTCGTGACTTCTCGTGTGATGTCGCTTAGGATAAATGATTATCCTAAGAGCCATCACACTCCAAGTAACTAGATTGTATTAGTATTGGAGGTGAAAATTTGATACGCAATAATCATCCTTTGTTATGTGAAATCAGTAACTATTTCACACTCACCACAAAACCCCCAAAACTCAAAACTCAAAACTCACCCAAACTTGTATCTTAAATATGTCTAGCCAATATACAAAAGTAAATTTTGAATACAATCCTGAAAATTACCCATAAATTGACCTACAATGTATATTCATTTGATTAACATGCAACTGTATACCAAATATCAACACTGTAGACGATATAGAGATGTGAGATAGGCATACGCATCGCAACCAACCCAAAACAAAATCATAAAAGGAAAACAGCTAGCAGTCACCAAGATTACCAGATCACCGGTCACCGATCGCCGTCTTGCGTTGGCCCGACTAAGACTAAAAATTTTATACACAAGGTTGAACACCACTGCCAAAAATTATCACCAAGACAGACGACATATGAAATGTACAATTATCTATTCGCATAGACTAGAAAAAGCATTAACATATAGCCAAAGGAGCAAGAACCCTTATAGTCAGTAGACCATGTAGGGGCGTATATGTAGATGATATCTTCCTGGAATAGACCAGTACTGATGCTTATGAAACAACCTACCAAATATCAATGATATGTCATAAACGCCAACGCTATTTGTTAAACGGACAGAAGAGTATGCCAAATCAGTATACGAAAATTCGTAAGTCAGCAGTAGACCGTGCAATATATATATCACCTGCCTGTATACCCAATATCTATACTTTTCAAGCCATTCAATGTACACAAAATTATTTCAAAATGTTTTCCGCCTGAAAAAAGACCTCAGGTTATCGAAAATGAGCGTGAAAATGGGGTTAAGGTCACACGGCATGGTAGACCATAACCTCAACTGTCTGTTTACTCAATATCAGATTCCTAGCTTTTATATCACCAAGTAATTCATTGTCCACAAAGTTCACGGCCTGAAAAAACGACCTAAGTTCAGAGTCACTGGAGCGTGAAAATGGGGTCAATATCACACGGCATTGTGACAGTTGCGTAGACCATAACCTTAACTGTCTGTATACCCAATATCAGATGCCTAGCAATTATACTTTTCAAGCAATTCAAGCAGTTTTCATTGTCCAAAAAAGTCTTACAAAAGGTTTACGACACCACCGCCGGAAAGTAATACCTAGGTCTTACTATTCGTCGCAGGTGAGACAAAAACTAAATTTGCACTGAAGCTAACGCAATTGCATAAAATCAATGGTGTACCATGCCTGCTTCAAGTTCAACAGACTTGAGAACAAACTATAGCATTAAGCCAAATCAGAAAGAAATCACAAAATCAGTAGACCGTGGTTGCAGGGGCATACTGATGAAATGCTTTAAAAACTTATCTGTACCAACTCTAAAGCAACCACATACCAAATATCAATGTTGCGCCATAACTTGTTCACAAACAAATTTAGGATTAGATTGAAATAAAGTAAACATGTGTAAATTGTGCCCGATAGTGGCACCTTTATTCTCATTTTCAGCCACAGCTTTACTAACGAGTCTTTCAATGAAACGTAGACCATCATTTTGACCTAATCAAAAATTTGCTTACATTAATTTAAACCTCATCTCACCCTTTAAATGTCCTTAACGCATAAGTCCAATTTTAAAATAAAACAAATAATAATGCAACAACTTTATTCACAAATATACAGTACAAACTGACAAAGGAAACGGCAAAACTATCAGTCAATATTTTTTGTCCCCGGGTTATCATTCGCAATATTGAAAATAAGCCCAGTTTTATATCACCAAAACGTTGATAGCAATTAACCGATATCTCAGGCTAAATCCAAAACCCTACTTATAAATATATGGCCACCACAAAATAAAGTTGAGAAAAGGCTTGTCCCTATCTATGAAAATAAATTTGCAAACTTTCAGCATTCAGAATCGAAATTTCACCGAGAATTTCCTGCTCATTATAACATAACAAAAGATTTAGCCTGTATAAACATTTTAATCGGTCTAACTAAAAGGCTTCTTCCTTAGCGTTTCCAAATTTCAACATTTCAACAATGATTTAATTGATTAATGTGAACGTTTGTCCCCCAATACTGTAACTTTTCACAGGAAATTATTCTTCATAAAAATTATAGTTTTCAAAAACATTCTCTGCTTTGTAAAACCGATTAGGAGGTTGAAGAACTTCTCCTCTGTAGTTTCAACAAAAAATTCATGGTCAACAAAAAATAGGATCAAAAGAAAATCTCAACTTCAATTGATTGACTAATTTTAGCATGATCAGTTAACAATAAAAATGTTATAAATATATCATTGTATAAAGAGATAGATGTAAAATTTTCAAAAGGAAATTACAGAGAAAAAGCTCTCCAACCCCCATTCCGCGTGACATAAGCCACTAAGGATTAGATTCCCTGGAATGGAAATTAGAAAACTATCTCAAGTCAATTATTCTTTGAGTAAACGTAGCACTTGAAATTTCTGAGTATACAACAAGGTCCTTAAAGTTAAAATAAGTACGTTACAAGTATCATCATGCACTTCAAATTGTTTATATGCCTGCAAAGCTTTACTATAGAACTCAATTTCCGGATGATTCGTTTTATGATCGAGCACTAAGCTATAGAACCTTCAAGGCGGCATCAAGGACACAAACAGGCATCAATTTAGGTCTTCCAGTCATAGCTCTGACGTTTTTACGTCCCTGCCTATCATCCAAATCATTTTCCAATTACCGATGTCTCCCTTCGTGATCCCAATACTATAATTACTTGCAGACGTTATATAGTTACACCTGTGTTGTTAACCGAAACTGGCTCCGATCTTTCAATGCCTACAAAACGACATAATATGCTACTAAATATATATATAACTCAATATACCTATAAGAAACGCAAACCCTATGTCACATACAAACTACATCTGTTACTAAATCATTTAAACATACTAGACATTCAACTTTAATTTCCAATTTGTACAACACACATGACATACATGACAATTCGGGACGAGATAATGCCCCGACGCAAAAACATGAACTATCTATAGCTAGAACATAAAAGTTCTTAAAGTCCCTCAAAGAGCCAGTTTTTTTTCCCTTTATCTTTTCCCGCGATGAGAAAACGTACATGAAACTAGATTGTGTTCAACAATATCCTAAACTAAAGTATTAATTACAAACTTTTAAAAAGCCTTCTCTCTAAACACAATATGCATTGCTCTACAGCATCTAAAACTTACCCTTTCGATCCTTCAACTAAATTAACCATTAAGGAGCCAACTGCTAAGAACTTCCAAGGTGATGTTCAACCATCTACAAGTAAATTAAAATACACTACATAAACATAATTGATCAAAGCATGTCGTGAGTCGATATATTACTGGACGAGAACATGTTGTTTTTTGTTTGTTTTTTTTTTAAGCCGCTTCAGAATATACATATAGAATATAACCAATAAAATCAGCATCCATTCTGACCACAAGAATACAACAAAATTGTACCAGGTTAAACCCCAATCATATCAAATAGCGGTGGCACAATCCACTCTTATTTCGAGGTCCATACTCCGAAACGTAATTTAACAACCGAGGCGACACTATCCGCTAAATGATTTTAAATTCTATAATCAAACGGACGACAGCATCTGCACTTCAAAATAAAAATTGCCAAGCTACGTATTTTACCATCCGTACTAAAAAATCAAAATATGAACCAAACGAGCAACACCATCCGTACATCCAACTGGACAACATGCTCGTACTTCAAAGGGAAAAATCAACAAAACGGACGACACCATCCATGCTTCTGAAATTATAAATTACCAAGACGGACACCATGTGTTTACTTTAGTCAAAATTAAAAATTCACCAAAAAACACACCAAGTCCTTGCTCCAAAACTATTGAATTTACCAAACGGACACCATGCTCGTACTTCAAAAAATAAAAAATTAATCCTACTGACACCATGCTCATACTTCAAAATAAAAATTTAATCCTACAGACACCATGCTCGTACTTCAAAATAAAAATTTAATCATACAGACACCATGCTCGTACTTCAAAATCAAAAAATTTACCAACTGAACACTAAGTCCTTGGCCTTGCTTCAAAATTAAAAATCAACAAAACGGACACCAGGTCATTTATATTGCTATAAAATTAAAAATTAACCAAACGGACACCATGCCCGTGCTTCAAAATGAAAAAATAATCATACAGACACTATGCCCGTGCTTCAATTTAAATAATTAACCAAACGGACCATGCCCGTGCTTCACAATTAAAAAATTAACCAAACGGATCCATGTCCGGGCTCCAAAATCAAATATTTACCAAATGGACCCATGTCCGGGCTTCATAATCAAATATTTACCAAATGGGCCCATGTCCGTGCTCCAAAATTAAAAATTAACATAACGGACCCATGTCCGTGCCTTATAATTGAAAAATTAACCAAACAGACCCATGTCTTTGGCTTCAAAATTAAAAATTAACCAAACGGACCAATCTCTTTGCTTCAAAATTAAAAATTAACCAAACAGACCCATGTCCGTGCTTCAAAATTAAAAATTGACCAAACGGACCAATGTCCGCTTCATCATTAAAAAATAACCAAACGGACCCATGTCCGCTTCATCATTAAAAAATTAACCAAACGGACCCATGTCCGCTTCATCATTAAAAAATTAACCAAACGGACCCATGTCCGTATCATCATTAAAAAGTTAACCAAACGGACCCATGTCCGTATCATCATTAAAAAGTTAACCAAACGGACCCATGTACGCTTCATCATTAAAAAATTAACCAAACAGACCCATGTCCGCTTCATCATTAAAAAATTAACCAAACGGACCCATGTCCGTTTCATCATTAAAAAATTAACCAAACGGACCCATGTCCGATTCATCATTAAAAAATTAACCAAACGGACCCATGTCCGTTTCATCATTAAAAAGTTAACCAAACGGACCCATGTCCGTGCTTCAAAATTAAAAATTAACAAAACGGACCCATGTCCGTACTATAAAATCTCTCAAAAGGACCATAATGTCCTCACAAGCATGCAAGTAAAAAGAAAAATATACTTACATAAAAGCAATGGATAATTTCCGAGACCGTGTAATACAAGGCAACGACTTGCACGTGCTCAAAAGTACCGCGAAAAGGAGAGGACAGGAGAGCGTCTGTCCTCGCCGACTGCGTTTCGAAGAATGATTTAAATTGATAGATCTCGTGACTTCTCGTGTGATGTCGCTTAGGATAACTCATTCATCCCAAAAATTTTACACCACTAATTGTAAACTTGAGAAATGTCACATAACCGAAGGCAATGAAACAATTCTCAGCTTAAAACGCTTCCTATGTCAATATCAATATCCCTAAGTATATGCAGTAGGGCTAACGAAGACAAACGATCTTAATCATTGAAGATAGCAATATATGTTTGCTCAACCTGCAACAAAGACTTCGCCACCAAGCCTGAACTTAACAGACACTAAAGAATAGAAAAGATTTCCTCTTATATCATATATAATGTATGATATTTCATATACGTGATGTTTGTAGTACCAAATGAAATTTGACCAAGTGAGTGAACTGATCATAACATTTTAATTCAACAAACAATTCCAGCGGCCTGGCACTATTGAATACTCTATCGAACCATACAAAGGTTTTGAGAATCGTTGGTAAATTAATGTTCCCACAATACGCGGGGCAACAATGTTTCGTTACCTTAGAAGACTATTGCAAATGATGTCGGTCGGAAAATCGGTTCATGAAATGTTCACAACTAACGAAGATCGAACCATTAATCTTGACAGTTGTTTGAGGGGGGGCTCAGTTATGTCACGTACACTATCAAATACACCTCATATAATCTATGATATTGGCAGTTCGACCAGAAGAAGCCAATTCAAGCAACTCTGCTATAAAATAGGTAGGGGACTTTGTACATATGCACATTTTTAATTTTGAGAGATGAAAAATTAATTCTGTTTAAGAAACATTGATATTTCAACATTTTATTTAAGGGGAAATTAGAAGTTAGATACTTCTAAAAATTATGCATTTACAATGCAAGCGGTATCCGTGAATTGATCGGATGTGAACGGTATCATTTTAAGACCGTTTGCCATTTGTAATTTACATAAGACCTTGTTTACATGCAAAAGAGGACCTTTGCTCATACATTTTTATTCTGGTGGGTTTGCAACAAAATATACACTGCAAATATCTTTGTACTATGGAAAAATCAACAGCTTAATAAAAATCGGCATACAATGCAAACTGTATCCTTGCTCGATTTCTGAACTGTACAGAGGTGTTTGCATAGAACAAAGCACATTTAAGAGACCGACTATAGCGATAAAGTAGCTGGAGTTTGGTGCCACCAAATGCACTAGAAAGTTTTCCTGTATATATTTGTTATCATGTAGAACCAAGTGTCAACTTACCTTGAGGCGGACCGAAATCTCGGTAAAAACTGGAAACGGTATCCTTGCGTGTGACGTAGGGTCCTGGCCGTGTTTGAGTAATTGTAGTAATGTAATAACCAAATATGAGCCACTGTTATAATGTACTATGAGTAATTGTTATTTCGTATTAACCAAACTGTGAGTTATTGTACTTTTGTAATAACCAATCAATGATTTACAGCAATATTGTAATGATCAAGCTATGAGCTTCCACCGTGAGCTACTGTAATTTTGTAATAACCAATCCATGGATTACTGTACTAATGTTATAACCATGCTATGATTTACTGTAATAGTGTATAACCAAGCAATGAGCTACTCATTGTAATAATTCTTTAACCTAGCTATGAGCTTCTGTATTAAATGCAATAACAAAGTTTTTACTGTAGCAATGTACTATCTAAGATATGAATTAAATATAAAATGTGAATGTCAATTATTTTATTTTTTTGGGGAAGTGGTTCCGTAGCTTTTTATGGTCTTTTTTGAAATCTAAATTGGCGGACCATCTATGGTCGAAAAAAAATCTAATTGACCACCAAGAGATACGATCCGCAGCTAGTTTGATTGGTGTTTTTAATCCGCTTTTGGTTAGTTGAAAACAGATATATGCAACGAAATTTATAGCCAAGGTAGTCAAATCAAATTAGCAAAAACTCAGTGCTTATCAGCCTTATCAAGTTCAAAATTTTGCATTTCGCGTATTGTTATATAAACAATAATTTTAAATTTCTAGACCAAATAACAAGATAGCACAATAGCTCCTCTCTGTTTTGAAAAAATTACATATAAGGAAAAAGTAGAACTTTGAAAATCGTTGAAAGAAAAAATATTCTGGTTTTATTTCAGCTCAAAAATGATTGTATAATCTTCAGGGGTCCAAAGAACCATTATTGGTTGAAACGATTCATAAATGCTGAATCACAGGCGTTTAGGTCCAAGATTTTATTTTATTATAGATAATGTGTATATAAAAAATTTCATCTCGTCTATATACTATTTCCACAAGGCGAGATGAAAATTTTTATATACACGTAATTATAATAAAATAAAATCCTGGACCCATTGAGCAGATCAATGTACAGTCCCAACTAAGGTTATTGACAAAATAAGAGTTCGATCCCGAGTATCAAAATATCTTAGTTTGCAATAACAATATCCAGGTGTCTATAAAACTACAAATTTTGTTTATCCTATTACTTAATTTTCGTTCAGCATCTACCATTCTTCTATAAGGCACCGACCATATGATTTTCTGGGGGGGGGGGGGGTGGCGTGGGATTTAAAAAATATTTATGGTCGAAAAAAATCTAATTGACCACAAAGAAATACGAACCGCAGCTAGTTTTATTGGTGTTTTTAATCCGCTATTGGTTAGTTGAAAACAGATTATGCACCGAAATTTATAGCCAAGGTAGTCTTATATATATTTCAAAATCAAATTAACAAGGACTCAGTGCTTATCAGCCTTATCAAGTTTCGCGTATCTAATAATTTTAAATTTCTAGACCAAATAACAAGACTCTCTGTTTTGAAAAGTATACATATAAGGAAATGAGTAGTACTTTGAAAATCGTTGAAAGAAAAAAAATCATTCTGTTTTTATTTCAGCTCAAAAATGATTGTATATTCTTCAGGGGTCCAAAGAACCATTATTGGCTGAAACGATTCGTAAATGCTGAATGTTAAGCAGATCAATGTACAGTCCCAACTAAGTTTATTGACAAAATAAGAGTTCGATCCCGAGTATCAAAATATCTTAATTTGCAATAAAAATATCCAGGTGTCTAAAGATTATTTCTTTTAATAGCATTTTTAAAGACCTAAACATCAGTGAATAAAGTATATACATATTAAACCCATCAACACCAACAGAGGTAAATAAATTAGGATCCTTTATTAAAAAGTCTATAGAACTGAAGACAGGGGAACCTTAAACATTTGCTTCATAATGTATATATATATATTTTCAACTTGTTACATGTGTATATGTATGTATGTCTGTTTATGTCTATGTTATACTGTCACAAACTGTATATATAGTTTATATGACAATAAAGATTGAATTGAATTGAATTTATAAAACTACAAATTTTGTTTATTCTATTACTTAATTTTCGTTCTGCATCTACCATTCTTCTATAAGGAGAAACAGACAGATCAAATATGGAATATATATTTTTAAGTAATAATATACTTGATCTTTCTGTTCAATGTAAGTTTAAATTGAGAATTTAAATACATGTACATTTATCGATTTGGATACGTCATGTTAATCTTAATCCACAAACAAGGAAGTATAAAAAACATAGCAAAAATGGCGACGGGGGCGGATCATCCAAACAGTACAAATAACAATTTTGACGATCTTTTGAAATGCACGATATGCCTAGAAACATTTACAGAGCCGAAATGTCTGCCATGCCTTCATACGTTCTGTAAGTTGTGTATTCATAAATATATCGACTCTTTAAAGGAAAAGGAGGATGAAATTCCTTGCCCGGTTTGCCGAAACTGTATTTCGGCCGACAAAAAGGTAGAAGATACCGAGACAGTTGTTAACAAATTGCCAGTAAACCATTTAGTGGTTTCATTGCTTGAAAAACAGACAATGACGGAAAAACAATGCAATATGTGCGAGTTCCAAGGCAAGCAGATCAAAGCCTCGCTTTGGTGTGGTGTTTGTGATGAGCATTTTTGTGAAAGCTGCGTTAAATACCACAATTCAAAAAAGCTACGCGCCAAGCATAAAGTTGTCTCGATCCACGATTTACAAAACGAAACGGATTTGGGTGAAGCATGCGTCTTATTTTGTGATGACCATCAAGAGAGCGTTGTGCAGGTTTACTGTGTCGATCACAAAAAGGCATGTTGTACTTTGTGTGCTACTCTTTCCCACAGGAAATGTGATCACGTGATGTCAATCGAGGAGGCAGCTGCCGGCATCAAACAAAAGACCGAGGTTCTCAGTCTACTTTCAAGACTGGAGGAGTGCGAACAAGTCCTTTCAGATGTTGTACGTTTAAAAGAGAAAAACGAAGAAACGTTTGAGGCTGAAGCGACAAGCATAGAAACTACCGTGACAAAAATGATCAAAGAAATGAAAGACCATCTGGATAAGATAAAAAACAAAATACTGAGTGAACTCGAAGCCACAAAGAAGCAGATGTCAATGAAAGTAGCAGACGACATCAATGATCTCACGAGCTATAAAAGTGCAGTTACAAATTGGAAAAATATGCTGTCTGGAGTCGTACAACACGGATCAGAACAACAATGTCTTGTCATTTCCAACGAAATTACGTCTAAAATAGAAAAGTTGAACGACGAAATGAAGAATGCACTTGATAAGATTCGAAATACTTCCGTCCGATTTGAGGTTTCCTCCATTGCCGAAAAATTCAACGGAACAATATCATCCATAGGCGACCTGAAAATTGGTGAGTCCAAAGTGAGATTTGACAGCGGTAAACTTGGATTGTTGAAAACCGATTTCAGGAACGGAGACATTAAAGTAGTCAGAACCATACAAGTTGTACCTTCCGGTCAGACAAGTGGGATCTTCGTAGAAGGTCTGATGATATTTGCAGCTTACGAGACAAACAAAGTCGTCAAATTCAACCAGAATGGAGAACTGTTGGGTGAACTTTCACTTCCAAATTCGCCTTATGACCTTTGTCACCTGACAGATTCCAAATTAGTCATCTCCTCGCCGAATGACAAGTCGCTTTACATTGTTGACTATAAAAATATGACACTACTGAAAACAATTAAGGTAAATGGTGTCCCCACATACGGCATCTGCGTCTATGACAGCAATCAATTTCTCGTTGGAAGCGATACACAACTGACTTGGGTCGATCAGTTATCTGGATCAAAAGTCAAATCTGTGACATCAAAGGGATTTTCATATTTTATATCAACAACCGGGAAGGATGATTATATCTGTGGACATGGGGGTAAATCTGTATCATATGTAGTTAATGGTGTACAAAGATTTACGTACACAAGCGATCATCTTTTAGGTCCTTATGGAAAAGGAGTAGATGACGAAGAGAATTTCTATGTTGCTGGATATAATTCAAGGAGCATTCACCAAATATCGAACACTGGTGAACTAATCAGGATCATACCAGCTTCGGGTGTAGGGGTAGAGATGCCATGGACTGTGAGGTTTGAATGCGGGTCCAACAAATTCCTTGTGACCGATGGACTTTCTGGAAAGGCGTCATTATGTTGCATTGAATGACAAACATATTATTTTAGTAAAAAAACTACTGTTTAACTGTATATTGAATAAAAGAAAAAATCAATTTCTGAATTTCGAAGTATTTCATTGTATACAATAAGAATCATAAGTGAACTGGACCAAACTACCGTAGATAGTTTTGCTATCACCTTTGTAAATATTATTTATAATTACATCTCACAGACTTAACATCCCAGTTACTTTGTTCTAACAGGGGTGGTCTCAGCCGGATCATCCCTTGGAATACCCTGTTCTACTTTTTCAAATCTATTGTTCCTTTTCTTTTGTTTTTCAAAGCACGTTTTTTGAGAAATTTTCACTGAGTTGAATATAGGATGATTATAAAATCAACATCATTTTTTTTGAAGATTGAAAAATAACATAAGTTCTCATCGTTCCAAGTCTACTTGTGGAGGTCGTAGAAAGCTTCCCCGTGCTTCAGTTGTATGCTCTTATATATTTTCGAGTACTGGAATATGTGTTGGAAAGACACAGTTTACATACTTCCAAATTTGACAACGTTTGGCTATTTCTTTAAAAATTGATAAATTTATCTGTTTGGTCATTGTTGTAATATTTTTTGACCTCTGTTTTTGTTTTATCCAATCTAATAAACTACCGGTTTTCCAAGTTTTTTACTCCTAGCGTATCTGATGAAGGTTAATCCAGAAAAGCGCTTCACACGCAGTGAAATTTTGCATTGTACATTTATCAAAATCATTTCAGTATGTGGATCGTGTCTTTCTGGCACATATTCCATATTCTTTCGTATTTAATATTATTTCAGAGTTTGGCTTAAGTGCCGTGTGGAGGTCGTAGAAAGCTTCCCCGTGCTTCAGTTGTATGCTCTTATATATTTTCGAGTACTGGAATATGTGTTGGAAAGACATAGTTTACATATTTCCAAATTTGACAACGTTTGGCTATTTCTTTAAAAATTGAAAAATTATCTGTTTGGTCATTGTTGTAATATTTTTTGACCTCTGTTTTTGTTTTATCCAATCTAATAAACTACCGGTTTTCCAAGTTTTTTACTCCTAGCGTGTCTGATGAAGGTTAATCCAGAAAAGCGCTTCACACGCAGTGAAATTTTGCATTGTACATTTATCAAAATCATTTCAGTATGTGGATCGTGTCTTTCTGGCACATATTCCATATTCTTTCGTATTTAATATTATTTCAGAGTTTGGCTTTAGTGCCGTGTGGAGGTCGTAGAAAGCTTCCCCGTGCTTCAGTTGTATGCTCTTATATATTTTCGAGTACTGGAATATGTTTTGGAAAGACACAGTTTACATATTTCCACATTTGACAACGTTTGGCTATTTCTTTAAAAATTGATAAATTTATCTGTTTGGTCATTGTTGTAATATTTTTTGACCTCTGTTTTTGTTTTATCCAATCTAATAACTACCGGTTTTCCAAGTTTTTTACTCCTAGCGTGTCTGATGAAGGTTAATCCAGAAAAGCGCTTCACACGCAGTGAAATTCTGCATTGTACATTTATCAAAATCATTTCAGTATGTGGATCGTGTCTTTCTGGCACATATTCCATATTCTTTCGTATTTAATTTCATATCCACCAAACCACAAAACTGATTGAAAATCAATCTAAAAAAATGTACATAAAGAATATTGAAGGAGCCATATAAGGATACTCTATAATTTATATTATAAAAATGTTTTCTATTTGATTCTAAATGCACAGAATTCTAATGTTTGTCTTTATATTTTTCATGACATATTTTGAGAACTGGTATGTAAAATAGTTTTTATTATTCGGATTTTGTGTGTCAGTAAGATCACCCCGACGGCCGGAGATCTTTTACTGACACACCGCGTCCTCATGTAATATCAGCTAGATTTAGTTGCGACCTAATTGTTTTGTTTATTGGTTTTGTTTATATTATCCTGATTTCAGGATAATATTCAAAATTAAAGTGTGAAAAGTTTATCAAAGAAACAGACAAATAATTTTCAATGATTCCGACTTATTAAAAACTCACCAGCGACGCTAAAGCCAAATGCCCGAAACAAACAAGAATAGACAAAGCGAATCAAAGACTAACCATAGACGCTGAAGCCAAACCTTGTTACCCCCCAAAAAAATGTTATTAGAAGCACATCAAAGACTCACCAGAGACGCTGAAGCCAAACATTGTAACCCCAAAATAAAAAGGAATATTAGAAGCGCATCAAAGACTCACCAGAGACGCTAAAGCCAAACCTTGTAACCCCAAAATAAAAAGGAATATTAGAAGCGCATCAAACACTTACCATAAATGCTGAAGTCAAATGCTAGATGTAAACCCAAAATAAATAAGAATAATAGAAGCACATTGAAGCCAAACCAGAGACGCTAAAGCCAAGCTTGTAAACTCAAAATAATTAAAAAGAATATTTGAAGCACAGAAATAAACCTTAAAAAAGTATCAAACAAGGTGGAAGTCAAATGCTTTGTAAACCCAAAATAAACAAGAATTATAAAAGCACATTGAAGCCAAATCAGAGACGCTAAAGCCAAGCTTGTAAACTCAAAATAAAAAAATATTTGAAGCACAGAATAAGACCTATAAAAGTATCGAACAAGGTGGAAGTACAAAATTATCCTTACTTTTTTCTTTACAATTTCAAGGAGAAACTGCTTACTTCTCTGTAGCACCTGATTTCACTTTGCGTTTCGACAAGAGTTCACGTATATATAGCGGTTTGGTTGCAATATGACTTTTTCTTTTATAGTTATTTTATGGCTACCGATTTTACAATGTTAATCGATTTTGTCTTGGTCTTTTCGGACAAATGATATTCGATTGCCCCGTTACATCTTTGCTTTGTTGCATATAATGTCAACTTCCATTGGTCGAATAGATTTTAAAACAAAATTTCTACTTATATTTTGAAGAAAGAAAATGACTTTGGGAGCACAAAAGATTACATCATTTACAACAAATTACCTACAATGTCATGGAATAGTCAGACATATAACCACAGGACTTTTTGAAGTTCCGAGTGGAAAGTCAACCAGATGTAATTAAAAAGTCCCCAATAGGAGTTGATGTAAATACATGCAGGTCCAGGACTTTTGTAAATAAATTTGTAAAGGTCCTGAATGAAAAATTAAAGGTCCCAGACCTTGGACAAGTGCTAATTTGAACCCCTGATAGATATAAGCATGAATCAAGAAATTCAGGCAATCTTTACAAAATTGTTTTGATCGAATAGTTGGATTTGTATTTTTTTTAACCGTTATTTCCTTTATGAATGCATGGCTTCAATGAATCTGATAGAAAGAACAAAAAATAAAAAAGAATTAAATAATTTATTTCTTTAATACATAAAAAAATTGAGCAATAAACTTGCAACAAGGGTACAAAAAATAACTTTTTTCTCACTGCATTTAAAAAGCGAACGTGAAAACGGTTATGTTCTATATTGAGTTATGCATTCTGCCGCTATAACAACCGTCTAGTTTATATAGGTTTGAAGCGAACTTCAAAAGGCAGTGGCTGGTGGGTGATCCCTGTCTGAACCCCTTCCAAGATTAAAACAACATCCGGGTCAGCTTTACACATCTCAAACCTTTGCAGCAAGGATGCAAAGAAAATGAAAACTTCATTTGTCGCCAGTTGATGTCCCAGACACATCCGTGGACCTGAGGACAAAACCAAATGAATACATTGATAATTCTTTTACAGTTTTTGTCCAAATCACCAAACTATTTGTGTATAACAAAATATGATGATTTTGCAGTGTAATTGTCTAATACTACGTTTTGCATTTTTAAATAATTCAAGAAAGGATATGGAGTAAATGAACACGAGACCACAACACATATGTTAACTCCAACTGCAATTAATTTTCAAATTTTCATGGCCCTGTCACACTATAACGTTTTAGCCAACGTGTGCCGAGCGTTCGAATAATTTTCTAAAACGTTGGAACACGTTGGCAGTCGCTGTAAAAAGTTTCAAAAAATATCTCGGTGAACGACCACAAAGCGTCAGACTAACTTCCTGAAACGCACGACAAACTTATTCAAAACTTATCTAATGCGTTCGTCCGGTGTACTTGACGTTTGCCTAGCGCATGTGTGACGACTGCAGAACGCATTCATAGCGTAGTCTAACTTATGATTTTTTCTCTCGGTGGGGAGACCTAGGATTTCTGTGATTCTCTTTAGTATTATTTCGTAATAGCCCATATAGATCTATTATCTGGCTTAAATGTATTGCTGGATTAATTAATAATTATAGAAATTTAGTTTCGTTATAAAAATATTGGTTTTCAGTGTTCTGGTAATATGAATGTATAATTATTCTAAAGCCGTTTTTTAACCAAAAGTGATGATTTTTGCACTCAGTCTAAAAGAATAAAATATAGTGTAGATTTTATATTTTGATATGTCCAAAATATACATAGAGGAATGCATGCGCTTGTTAACAAACTCTCAAATCTCAAATGAGTATATACATGTAAAAAATACCGGTCTGTAGATGACTAATCCTAAATGGTCGCAGACAGCATGACGGATGTTAATAGAAAAACGCGTGTCTTATTGAATATTTAAACTACACATTATTTCAAATGAGTATTGAAGTAAGACTGTCGTTACTTGTTGTATTTGAGTATTTTTCTACCCCAACAAAAAAAAATCATCGAAAACACGACAGGTGTATTACAATTTGCAAGAATTACTTTCAATTCCAGACCATTTAAGTTATCTTTGTTATATTCAAGATTTTTTTTGACTTTGTTCATTGTTTTTATTTTATTTTTTTATTTTTCAGGTTTGAATTAGTATTTGAAGCTTTTGAAATTGACTTTCCCCCTTGTAATTCAATCTAACTTATAAAATTCTGGGGTTGATACGCTACTCGTTCGTTACAATGACACTCTGTGCGCTCTGCACACGTTTTAAACACGTTGAATATGTTTCTTGGTCGTTAGACTGACGCTAGACGTGCGCTGCATTATCGCTAGACACGTTAGTTTCCATTTACGTTAGCGTTCGTCAAACGCATTTCAACGTGTGCACAACGACCACATAGCGTACATCAGCGTGTGTATAACGTCCTTCTTACTTATGCCTAGCGTTCGAATAATTTATTTCTAACACGTTGGCGAACGTCGGAAATTTTAAGCATGTTGAAAAATTTGCGACGCACTCGGCGATCACAAACGCACGCTGACGTTCGCGAACGTGTTTGTAACGTGTTCATAACGTGTACTAAACTTACGCAACGCACACCAGCGTGTTGAAAATATATTCTAAAACGTCGGCGCACGTTGGCTAAAACGTTACAGTGTGACAGGGCCATCATGAGCTGATTTTTTTAGAAAATTATAATGCTGTCTACAATATTTTTTAACAAACAGTTTGAAATTTCAGAAAAAAAATTATATTTACCATAATAATAAATTCCCCTTTTTTATGATAATCTATCAACTGAAAAAGAGTAAACCGATAAAAGCCCTTACCGAATGCACTTATTTAAGTCACTCACTTCACTCGTTTTTATTTTTGTTAACTTGTACTAATGAAATTTCCTTTTACTAAGGCACCGACCATTTGATATTTTTTTTTTGGGGGGGGGGGGGCAAGGATTTAAAAAAAAATATTCTGGTTCTAATTTTTGACCAAAAAAAATAGTCTGGCCAGCTTATAGGGCGAAAAAAATAATCTGGCCCTCATTTTGCGCATTAGAAAAAAAAAGAGATTTTCCGAACAAAATTTCTAGCGTTGAGTGTATGGGAAAATAAAAATAAACTGGCACGCGCAGCGGTCGAAAAAAATCCAGGCTCGGGTGAAAATCCCAGCCCCCCTCCAAAAAAAATAAAATGGTCGGTGCATAAAACGTGTCAAACAAATGTAGTTATCTTACCTATCGAGAAAGGAATAAAAGCCTCTGGTTTGATCAAATTCCCATCTTTGTCCAGAAATCTGTCGGGATTGAATTTATTTGGTTCCGTCCACTTCAATGGATCTTGGTGAACAGATCGTAGGTGGCCGATAATAATCGTTTTCTTCGGGATCAGTTTGCCACCGATGTAAATATCTTCATAAGTACAATGAGGAGCTGCTATCTGGGCTTTTAAATAAATTTTGGGCATTATCAAAGGCCAGATAATTTTTCCAGTACATTACATTAAAAAATGGAAATAAGCTTACTGTGGATTCATATATTTTCGCGGATACCAATTTTCTAAAAAAAATGACTAGTTCGTGGATTTTTTTTCGTGGTTTTGTGGTCTGCAGCATACATATATATCAATTTTAAATTTCCTTTTTGTGGAGTTTCAAATTTTGTGGGTCCAGACCACCCACGAAAATCACCGAAATTGATACACCATGAATATAAATGGAACCAAAGTAATACACAAACTGTCCTGTCACCTGCCTTGCATCTATGATTATAACCTATGGAACGTCCCACCTAGAATCGCCACAGAAGTCCACTGGTGTCATGGATAACAACCTATGGAGTTCCACCTAGATTCGCCACAAATGTCTTTTTAACAACACCTTAAAATCTGTCACACCTGTTATTATATTGGTCAGTTACCTGCACATGGTCAGTGGCATCTTTCAGAATCATCAATCATTTAAACTGGCTTTCTTATATAGCCAATGTGCTTCGATAGATGGTTTTACTAGATCATCATATGGTCTTCGAAGATTATCATAAAAGTTTTTTGCCAAAATGTAGAAAAATTATAGGTGATAAAATAAAAACTTGGTCTTTATATTTACCTTTTTACAAAAAAATATGATTTCATTTTAAACAAAAACAAGGGTATCAATTGGATGTTTAATAAAGGCAAATCGATTTAAATGGCACGCGTCAATATTATTTATCCCTTTCCTAAGTCATCCCAATTAAATGCCATTAAAAATTGAAAAAAATGAACATTTTTTTTTTGTAACTATAGATTTATTGATAGTAGTCATTCTTTGTTCAGTATTAACATACGTCCATCACCGACAACCTAAAACTTTGTGGGTCCAGACCAACCACAAAAATCACAGAAATTTATACACCATGAATATAAATGGAACCACAGTAATACACAAACTGTCCTGTCAACTGCCCCGCATCTATGATTATAACCTATGGGACGTCCCACCTAGATTCGCCACAGATGCCCTTTTTCAACAACACCTTAAAAATTTGTTATTATGTTGGTCAATTAGGGAGCGACCATTTGATTTTTATGGGGGCTATGGTGAAATTTGAAATAAAAAGGCAGGATGGCAAAAATCCAGAAACGAAAAGGCAGGACAGTGCTTTGAGTAAAAAAAAATGCAGGATGGTATTTTTGGCTAAAAATATCCATAGCCCCACCATAAAAATCAAATGGTTGCTCCCTTTCCTGCACATGGTCAGTGGCATATTTCAGAATTACCAATCATTAAAACTGGCTTTCTTATATAGCCAATGTGCTTCGTTAGATGGTTTTACTAGATCATGATATGGTCTTCGAAGATTATTATAAAAGTTTTTTTGCCAAAATGTAGAAAAAGTATAGGTAATAAAATAAAAACTTGGTCTTTATATTTACCTTTTTGCATACACATGGTCGATATCCTCGGTGCTGGATTTGGCTTCCTTGTTCGAACGTTTTGGTTTTGAGTACTTTTCGTTTTCAACTGTTTTGGATTTTGACCTTCCAATGTTTTGGTTTAAATGCTACTGATGAGAGGTTACTCCTTGAAATATCGATATATAGCATATCCAAATTAACCGTTTATACCCGCGTTTTGGTATTTGTAATTTTGAAACCACTGGGCGATAACCGCTGCTGGTGGACCAGAGGTCCCCGAGGGTAATCACAAGCCTGGTAGTCAGACTTGTCTGACACGAATTACCATAAAATTTCTAATATATTGTCGCTGAAATTTCCGATTGCTAAATTCAAAATTGATGAAAACACCAGGTTTCTTTCCTTGTAATGCACATGGTCGATATCCTCGGTGCTGGATTTGGCTTCCTTGTTCGAACGTTTTGGTTTTGAGTACTTTTCGTTTTCAACTGTTTTGGATTTTGACCTTCCAATGTTTTGGTTTAAATGCTACTGATGAGAGGTTACTCCTTGAAATATCGATATATAGCATATCCAAATTAACCGTTTATACCCGCGTTTTGGTATTTGTAATTTTGAAACCACTGGGCGATAACCGCTGCTGGTGGACCAGAGGTCCCCGAGGGTAATCACAAGCCTGGTAGTCAGACTTGTCTGACACGAATTACCATAAAATTTCTAATATATTGTCGCTGAAATTTCCGATTGCTAAATTCAAAATTGATGAAAACACCAGGTTTCTTTCCTTGTAATGCACATGGTCGATATCCTCGGTGCTGGATTTGGCTTCCTTGTTCGAACGTTTTGGTTTTGAGTACTTTTCGTTTTCAACTGTTTTGGATTTTGACCTTCCAATGTTTTGGTTTAAATGCTACTGATGAGAGGTTACTCCTTGAAATATCGATATATAGCATATCCAAATTAACCGTTTATACCCGCGTTTTGGTATTTGTAATTTTGAAACCACTGGGCGATAACCGCTGCTGGTGGACCAGAGGTCCCCGAGGGTAATCACAAGCCTGGTAGTCAGACTTGTCTGACACGAATTACCATAAAATTTCTAATATATTGTCGCTGAAATTTCCGATTGCTAAATTCAAAATTGATGAAAACACCAGGTTTCTTTCCTTGTAATGCACATGGTCGATATCCTCGGTGCTGGATTTGGCTTCCTTGTTCGAACGTTTTGGTTTTGAGTACTTTTCGTTTTCAACTGTTTTGGATTTTGACCTTCCAATGTTTTGGTTTAAATGCTACTGATGAGAGGTTACTCCTTGAAATATCGATATATAGCATATCCAAATTAACCGTTTATACCCGCGTTTTGGTATTTGTAATAAAATTATGATTTCATAAACAAAAACAACGCTATCAATTGGATGTATAACGAAGGCAAATCAATTTAACTGGCACACTTGCACACGTCCATATTAATAACTTCTCCCTTTCCTAAGTCATCCCATTTAAATGACGTTAAAATTTGAAAAAAATGAAAAAAAAATTCGTTATCATAGATTTATTTAGAGTAGTCATTTTGTTCAGTATTAATATACGTCCATCACCGACAACCTAAAATTCACAAAATTACCCTTTTGCAATGATATATTTACCTATGTTTGCCATTCTTTGAGTTTCTCTAACTGTTGCCATTACATAGGGAAGAATCTCTTTATCTTTAGATGTTAACATACGACCATCACCGACAACCTAAAATACACAAAAATATATTGACATTTTACACATTGAAAACACAATGAAGTTGGAGTGAACATATGTGTTGTTGTTTCTTGTTCATTTACTCCATTTCCTTTCTTGAATTATACAATATCAGATTTAAAACTCTTTTGTGTTTTATAGAATAGTGTTTTGTATTTTAATGTTTATGGAGTAAAGGATTATTTTCTAAAATAACAAACCTTTAAGATTTCTTCACGACATTTTGTCTGAACATCCGGGTATTCCAACATATACAGAATACACCACGATACCGTCAAGGCCGTGGTATCTGTTCCGCGTTGTATAGGTCAGCAATGGCTTGGAAAAGGAAACCCTCTACAAACAAAAATAACATTGAAATATTGTGACGTAATCGAGATTGACATGGGGTTTCTGCATGTGTCTAATAAGACTGCAATGGATGAGATTAATTTTAAGTAGCAAACAACGAATTTTCGGAGAAAAATCACAAAATGGATTATTGGCGCCATAATAAATTATCCATGCACCATTCCAGAGTGACAGATCAGTAAATTTCAACTAACAGGTCGAGTTGTTAAATTACTTTTCTTTTTAAAATTAAAAACGAAAAAAAAAATATGGATATGTGCCAGAAAGACCCGATCCACATATTTAAATGATTTTGTAAAATGTACAAAAGCAAAATTTCTGTGCGTGTGAAGCGCTTTTCTGGATTAACCTTCATCAGACACGCTAGGAGTTGAAAACTTAGAAAACCGGTGGAATATTAGATTTGATAACACAAAAACAGAAGCCCAAAATTTTACAACAAGGACCAAACAGATAAATTTATCATTTTTTAAGAAATAGCCAAACGCTGTCAGATGTTAGAAATATTGATAATTTGATAGTAACTCTAAAACATTTATCTTTTAATTTTTGACTATTGTATTGTTTCGAAGCATTACAGCATCAAATATGTCGGTTTTGTATGATGATATAATACTAAATCATTTGTTGTTTGAAGTGTTATGTTGGATTTAGAATCGATATGTTTGATTTTTTCACATCAATCGATAAATGCTTCTTAGCTAGCTGTCAATAACTGCGAGTGTTCTCAAGGGAGTTCTTTTACGTTTCGTTGTTCTCGTATAGTACTCTTGTCTCAAGTTCTCTCTTGGTGAATTGAACTTTTATCGATTTGATTTTTAAAGTGTGTTATTTTTTGTGCTTTGTACAAGATAAACAATAGGGGGAAAGTTGGGCCCAAAAACTAGTTTAATCCCGCCATATTTTATATGTGCCTGTCCTAAGCCAGGAATCCTTGTCAAAGCTTTTGTTTGTTCTTGTGTACTATCTGGGTTGGTTTTTTTTTATGTCCAGAAATGGGTCTTTCTTTGATATTCTAGGGATTCGTTTGAATCTTATGTATTGTATTTTTAGGGGACTATAACAAATCATTATAAACTATCATGTTTTAATTTATGGCATACAATCATGGTTTAACATTGGCATTCGAAGACCTAAGAAAAAAATCTTTATAATAATGGGTCTATAGAACGAGAGAGGACATAATCTATTCATTTTAGTTGCGCTAAAGGGACAGCGCTTTTTGAGACATTTAAACCACATTTCATTGACAAGAGTGTGTCATCTCGAGCTTGTGGTAGAAAGTATTAGTTGAATGGAGACATTGTATAGACCTGAAGATTGAAGTATAAACATAGACTTACTTTATTTCGAGGTAGGATCTTGTCAAGTATAGGGAATAAATTCTCTGGTCACAGTTTTGAAGATAAAATCAACATGACCAAGCATTTCTGTAATTACAGGATCGTCGTAATCGAACCTGAGCAAAATTTATTGAAAACTAGAATGGCGGTCTTCCTTGGAAGACGTGTAAAACTGCGACGGAAATTTTTGTGACGCCACAGGACGCAAGAGGACGAATGGTGCCAAAGTAGCCCCTATATGTCGCTTCTGCAACACGTTGCAGGAGACATAAAAAGAGTCAATTTAGAACAAATTTTTGTCGACTTTTACAAAATAATCCAATCCGATGTTAATTGATATTCAGTAGTATTTGTGCGTTTCCATGTTTTATATATTTAATGTTGTCTGTTTTTTCTTCCCGTCCTTGTGTTGAGTAGTTTTGTCTCTGCCGGTTCGGACTTTGACATTCGGATGCCCCAATGGTACATCTGGTCCTTCAAATTATTGTACAATCTAAGCTTATTTTTAACAAGTTTGATAGAGTAACCTGCAGACGAGGTTTATTTTTTCATTTAGTCACTTAAAAGTTTACAATTTAAACAAACATCAACGTGTATGTTCTACTTTAATTGTTCTTTTTCGTTTGTTTGTTTTTGTATGTTTGTGTGTTTCTTTTCTCTAAAAGTGAAAATTATTTACTATTTAAACTCCTTTCAATGCTCACCTGGAACCGAATATAATATTCGATATTACAAATACCAAAAACGCGGGTATAAACGGTTAATTTGGATATGCTATATATCGATATGATGTTTGCTGTGGCTTTTGGTAGAATTTTCCTAACTTCGAAAGGTTTCCATTGTTGGTGTGAAATGAGTTCAACGAGGAAATTGACCTCTTCATTTATTCGATCATCTAGGGTTTTCTTGCCAACGCCAAAATCTTTGAGGGCAACGATTGTAAATCTTCGCCCGTCTGTCCAAGGCTGTCCGTTTGAAAAGAAAAGACCTTCAATGAAAGTGAAGAATATGCATAATTTTTCTCTCGTTTTCATAATGGCATTCAAAATAAACTTACATATTTAACACTTTTCTTGAAAAACAATTTAGTCACCAAAAAACGTACTTGAAAGTTGTTTTTTTTTATTTCATAAATAATATTATCATTATTAGATCATAAATAATTGAAGAGTTCGATACGAACAGATTTAATGGGGCTACTACTTAGGCTACACCTGCAAACTGCAAAATTGAGAGTGATTCACGAAAGCAGCATAGGATAAATAAATAATTATTTTAAGTGAACTTCATTAAAGGATGTTCTCTGTTCTTTACTTATATAGAAAAAAAATGAATTTCAAATCTGAAACCTTCAAAAAAGATCTCTAGTTTGCTAAATGTAAAAAAGAAAGCGAATTACGACTCTTTTGTGACATAAAGACATTAATAAAAAGAAAATAGCGGTACGTGGGCAAATATTTAAAACTTGTATTCATGGTTTAAAGCCAGAGGATTCCGAAAAATTACAGAAATCCCAAAACATTGACCAGCGAACAGCCTTAAGGTATAAGTTAACCGTGATTTTTTGCTATTTAGAACTGATCATGTTTGAATTCAGTGGGAAGTGGGAAGTGGGAAGTTACATGTTCTGTATATTTTCGCTGATCGATGGCAGTTATTTAGGATATTTATGGCTTCTTTAGGGTGAGATTATGTGTCGCGGCAGAAAAGTCAAAGTTAAAGCAAAGTTTATCATAACATGAAGGTCAGGGGCTTGGTAAGGAAATCAGAAAACCAATCTAACAATATCAAATCAAATTTGTGGTAAAGGTATCAGAAATTGTAATCAATGACCTTGACTTCAACATGCTTTATATATGTCATAGACTATAAATGTACTTATATTCACACGTGTCTTTTGCAATAGATTTCATAATCTGCATTTCTATCGAAATAGTCACACATTTTAACCTTTTAACCTTTGTTAAAGATTTTCATTTGATTTAAAGTTTTCTTAAGACATTTGTGCAGATGCAATCAGCATTCCACCTTTTAACATTTCTTACGTTAAATATGCAATAAATACGTTCCACCTATTAACATTACTTAGTGCAAGTGGACTAAAAATATGTAATGCCAAAAAAAAATGGACTAGAAAAAGGCCATTTGTCCTAAGCCATGAATTGAGGCTAAAAGTTTGAATTTAAAAAAAAATATATATATCTTTTGTCTTAAGTACTTCTTATTTTATCATTAAAGGTGTTATATGTGATTAGCAATTTGGCATTGTTGCGGTGACTCGATTAATTTAGTCTTTATTGATGAAATTACACCCGTAAGGGTCAAATCAACATACATTGTGGATATTTAATGAAAATAGAAAATAATGAGAACGCGAATCTGAATATGGTGGATTTTATAATCTATGTTATTATGTTGTTGTTGTGTCATGTGCATTTTTACAATATTTCATACAAATCATTTAAAAATGATTTTTCATCTAGGGCATAAAATTGACCCCTTCGTTTTCTTTTATTATGTATAAAGTTTTTTAAAGCTGTACAAATGAAATAATTGCATTCCTCTTTTAACTTATAAACATTTATATTTCTCTATTCATCCTTGGAATTTACTTTCCTACCGATATGTGTTCTAAGTATATTATAACTTCTGGTCAACCTTGATGTATTATATCATACACCCTTATATAATATCAATTCAAAAGCAATTGTATTGGAGGAATTAGGGTGCTTAGATGGGATATAGACACGGTTCTTTTCTATTACTTATGGAATGCGCATTTACTAGTAATATATACTTGATCTTTTTGTCCAATGTAAGTTTAAATTGAGAATTTAAATTAATTTATCGATCTGGATACGTCATGTTTATCTAAATCCAAAAACAAGGAAGTATAAAAACACAGCGAAAAATGGCGACGGGGGCGGATTCAAAAAGTACAAATGAAAATTTGGATGATCTATTAAAATGCACGATATGTCTAGAAACTTTCAAGGAGCCAAAATGTCTGCCATGCCTTCATACGTTCTGTAAGTTGTGTATTCATAAATATATCGACTCTTTAAAGGAAAAGGAGGGTGAAATTCCTTGCCCGGTTTGCCGAAAATGTATTTCGTCCGACAAAAAGCTAGAAGATACAGAGACAGTTGTTAACAAATTGCCAGTAAACCATTTCGTGGTTACATTGCTTGAAAAACAGACAATGACGGAAAAACAATGCAATATGTGCGAGTTCCAAGGCAAGCAGATCAAAGCCTCGCTTTGGTGTGGTGTTTGTGATGAGCATTTTTGTGAGAGCTGCGTTAAATACCACAATTCAAAAAAGCTACGCGCCAAGCATAAAGTTGTCTCGATCCACGATTTACAAAACGAAACGGATTTGGGTGAAGCATGCGTAATATTTTGTGAAGACCATCAAGAGAACGTTGTTCAGGTTTACTGTGTCGATCACAAAAAGGCATGCTGCACTTTGTGTGCTACTCTTTCCCACAGGAAATGTAATCACGTGATATCAATTGAGGATGCAGCTGCCGGCATCAAACAAAAGACCGATGTTCTCAGTCTACTTTCAAGACTGGAGGAGTGCGAACAAGTCCTTTCAGATGTTGTACGTTTAAAAGAGAAAAACGAAGAAACGTTTGAGACTGAAGCGACAAGCATAGAAACTACCGTGACAAAAATGATCAAAGAAATGAAAGACCATCTGGATAAGATTCAAAACAAAACACTGAGTGAACTGGAAGCCGCAAAGAAGCAGATGTCAATGAAAGTAGCAGACGACATCAATGATTTCACGAGCTTTAAAAGTGCAGTTACAAATTGGAAAAATATGCTGTCTGGAGTCGTACAACACGGATCAGAACAACAATGTCTTGTCATTTCAAACGAAATCATGTCTAAAATAGAAAAGTTGAACGACGAAATGAAAGATGCACTTGATAAGATTCGAAATTCTTCCTCCCGGTTTGAGGAATCGTCCATTGCCAAAGAATTCAGAGAAACAATATATTCCATAGGCGACCTAAAAATTGATGATTCCAAACTGAAATTTGACAGCGGTGAACTCAGATTGTTGAAAACCGATTTTAGGAACGGAGACAATAAAATAATAAGAACCATACAAGTTGTACCTTCCGGTCAGACAAGTGGAATCTTCGTAGATGGTCTGATGGTATTTGCAGCTTACAAGACAAACAAAGTTGTGAAATACAACCAGAATGGAGAACTGTTGGGTGAACTTTCACTTCCAAATTCGCCTTATGACCTTTGTCACGTGACATATTCCAAAATAGTCGTCTCCTCGCCGAATGACAAGTCGCTTTTCATTGTTGACTTTAAAAATATGACACTACTGAAGACAATTAAGCTGAACGATATCCCCACATACGGCATCTGCGTCTATGACAACAATCAGTTTCTCATTGGAAGCGACAAACAACTGACCTGGGTCGATCAGTCATCCGGGACAATAGTCAAAACCGTGACGACAAAACAATGGTCAGAATTTATATCAAAAACCGGGAAGGATGATTATATCTGTGGACATGGGAGGAACTCAGTATCATATGTAGTTAATGGTGCACATAGATTTACGTACACAAGCGATCAGCTTTCAAGTCCCTTTGGAAAAGGGGTAGATGACGAAGGGAATTTCTACATTGTTGGACATTATTCACATAACATTCACCAAATATCGAACACTGGTGAATTGATCAGGATCATACCTACATCTACTATGGGGCTGGTATACCCGTGGACCGTGAGGTTTGAGCGCGGAACCAACAAATTCCTTGTGACTTGTTTTAATTCTGGAAAGGCGTGTTTATGCTCTATTGGATAGAAAAATATACGATTTTTTTGGGAAAAAAACTTTCATCTTATCTGTTAGTTTTAGTGCTGTACTTTTTTTACTTCTAAACTACTGCTGTTAATGTATAAGATCTGTGACCTGATTGGTTTCAACGCGTAACCAACAAATTTCTTGAGACATGTAGTTAAGGAAAGGCATTTCTTGTTGCAGCTTCTGAGGTTGGTGTGGAGAGACCATGGACTGTGGGGTTTGAACGAGAAACCAACAAATTTCTTGTGACTTGTCATAGTTCAGGGAAGGCATTTCTGTGTTGCATCGACTGACAAATCAATCCTTTCAATGGAGAAAAAACATAAAAAGAAGAAATAAACTTTGATTTTCTATATTGCTCCATATTAAAAACCAGTATTAATCGAATTAAGATTACCTGCTTAGGTTCTTACTTTGTTGTGAAGGTTAATTCATGAACTGTGAAGCATGAACGAAGAAGCAACAAATATTTCTTTGCAAAAGGCACATCGTTGCTGGATTGAGAAACAAACGTCATTTTGTTTGGTGTAATTACATACTTTTTAACTGAAGAGCAAAAATAAAGATAACTTTTAAATTTAGATTTTTGAATTTTAAGCTTTTTATATTGTCTTCCAAACTCTTGTTACGACATGAGTTCGTGTTGTTGATTTTCGTTCAGTTGATTTTGTGTTTGGTGTTTCATCGTGCTGTTCTTGTTCGTGTTTACCGGTTTCGGACTTTTGACACTCGAATGCCTCATTGGTGCCCCTTTCCGTCTTTCAAGGGATCAATAGGTTTACAGTTGGAACAAAAAGCATATCTTTTATGATTATTCTAGTGGATATTTTATTTCAAAATTCAATTTTAATTGTTTGTTGAAATTGTTCATTTTTTGTGTATAATTCTGTAGTATGAACTTTACCCTAAAGTATGTTGGCAGGTCAGATTTTGAGATTTTAGGGCTTTTTTGGAACCTTCTGGTTTTTTTCATCAAATAAAGCAAACATTTTTGCTCGATACCCCTTTTTAGCTCACCTGGCCAAAGGCCATGTGAGCTATTGCCATCACTTGGCGTCCGTCGTCGTCGTCGTCCGTAGTCGTCGTTAACTTTTCTTAAAACTTCTTCTCCTCTGAAACGGCTGCACAAATTTAAACCAAATTTGGTCTGGTGATACTTTAGGGTATCCCCCACAGAACTGATGTGGGGATTTTTGAATCGTCGAAAAAATGGCCGCCGTTGCTAAAAATAGACCAGGGGGGGTAAGACTACTGTTTTTGGCTTGTAAATCAAAAAGTATAAGAGATAGATGAAATCTGATGCCACCCTACTGCTTCAGCATCAAAAGTTCTACAAAAGTGTCCATTTGGTCCAAGTTGTCAGATGACCCCTCATAAGGGTTACAGTCCCTTAAAGGTGAAAAATAGCGTTTTTTCATGTTTTTGCCCTATAGTATGAAAACTATTGCATAGAGAAAAGCTGTTGCTTGCTTAAATGTTCAGCTCATTTAGCTCTACAAAAGTCTCAATAAGATCAAAGTTGTCAGATGACTCCATATAGGAGTAACGGCCCCTTAAATAACATTTTACATTTTTTATGTTTTTGGCCCATGGAATGAAAACTGTAGCAGACAGAGAGAAGCTGTTGCTTGCTTAAGGGTTCAGCTCATTTAGTTCTACAAAAGTCTCCATATGATCGAAGTCATCTGATGACCCCTAATAGGGGTTATGGCCCCTAAACTAATATTTTTCATGTTTTGTGCCTACAGAATGAAAACTATAGTAGATAGAGAAAAGCTGTTGCTTGCTTAAATGTCCAGCTCATTTAGCACTACAAAAGTCAACATCAAGACCAGGTTAGCGATTCAGGCTCCTGGGAGCCTCTTGTTCATGTAATGTGCTCATTAAATCATAAATGTCTGTTTTACAATTAAAAAAAATGCTAATGTTAAAGCTATTTAAAAACCAGAGAAAACCATTTTCCCGCCAAATTATTAACTCTTATTTTATCATCTTTAAAACGAGTCTTGTAACCATTCGATATTTTTATCTTATTTTTTTATTAGTATATAGTGATAGGGGTGTCCGTCCTTCCGTCCGTCCGTCTGTCCGTCCTTCCGTTACACTTCAGGGTACCCATCTCTTATCCGCAACTCCTACTAAACCCCTTGGTGGATTTTCATGAAACTTATTCACACAATCTTTGTGACATAATGTAGATGTGCACCTACTATTTTTAAAATTTGATCAGAATGATTTTTGGAGTTTCCCATAGCAAAACATGGATTTAGCCATTCGCCTACATGGGGGTACCCATCTCTTATCCGCAACTCCTCCTAAACCCCTTGATGGATTTTCATGAAACTTATAAACAAATGTTGTGATATAATGTAGATATGCACCTACTATTTTAAAATTTGATCAGAATGATTTTTGGGGGTTTCCCATAGCAAAACATGGACTTAGCCATTCGACTACATGGGGGTACCCATCTCTTATCCACAACTCATCCTAAACCCCTTGATGGATTGTCATGAAACTTTTACATAATCTTTGTAACATAATGTAGATGTGCACCTACTATTTGAAAGTTTGATCAGAATTATTTTTGGGTTTCCCATAGCAATACATGGACTCAGCCATTCGACTACATGGGAGTGCTCGTCTCTTATCTGCAACTCCTCCTAAACCCCTTGATGGATTTTCATGAAACCTACACACAATCTTTGTGACATAATGTAGATGTGCATCTCCTATTCTAAATTTTATCAGAATATTTTTTTTTGGGGGGGGGGTATTTATTTGTGAGCTGCGGCTAGGACCGGATACGAAACAAGAAATTACTTAAAATGTCTCAATCAAAATAAAGCGACTAACGGATTAAATAAATGATAAAACGACACTTCCGACTGTTAAGAATTTTGAAAGATAATCCTTTAAAACTTTTTCACACTTTTTGATGAGAAAATAATTTGTAAATAATATAATAAAAATAATTGACTTTTCGATTAATTGCAAAATACTCAATAAAGTTTATAACAAAATCATAGCAAATTATATAAAGTCCAAAATATATTTCACTGTAGTTTATAAAATCTATAAATTTTATTTAATTTCGAAAGTCCAAAGATTCCACTGTCACACCTGTCTGCTATTGCACACCCGTCGTGTTGATATTTTCAGTGTGTCAAATCTGGTAAAGGAAGAGTAAACAAATTTCTACGACAAACCAAAATCTGCACTCTCTTGCTTTGCTTATTTTCCCTTGTTATCTTATTTATGACTGTTCAAAAGTATGACAGTACTTCAAATTTGTATAGTTTTATTTTCTTATTTAAATGCTCCCTGTTAAGAATTTTTTGAGTTTGAATACAAAAAACAAGACAGAAAGTTAAGTATAGCGACAATGCTAACTGTTCAAAAGTATGACAGTACTTCAATTTTGTACACTTGGGTATTTTTTTTAACTTTCTGAATCAAATGCGCCATGAATTCCTTTCGAATAAAAATAAAAACAAGAAAAAAGGTTAAAAAAATAATATATTACTATCATAATTACACAATATTAGCTATAACATAGTCATTGGTCAGCCACAAAAATAAGAATCCAACAAAGTGTTAATTATACCCCCGCTTGAAAGTTAGGTATTATTTATTGATAGGGCTGCCCGTCAATCCGTCTGTGTCTCTCTCCGTTCTGCCGTTCCACTGACGGGTTCCCTTCTTTTATTCGCATCTAAGTCCCCCAAAGGCTTTTCACGAAACTTTGATGGATGGTATTTCTGATTTGAATAATTTCTTACTGGGGAGGCTTAACTTACTGAAAAATTCGAAACTACAGCAAGTTATGTCTGCGCCACAATCTATCAAGGCCTGAGTTTTGCGACCATTGATATCTATTACTGGTGTATTCTTCTGCATAAGTATAGCCAAACATACCTCCGCAGAAGGGTTACTACCTTTGTGCCTATCCTTTGACAGTTACCTAGGGATAGGCACGTGTCCCTAATGAAGATTTTGCCTACGTGAACTTGTGCAATAACGAGCAATATGACCTAATGTATTACATTTGTAACAAGTCTTAGAACGCGCTGGGCAATTGCTACCACAAAACATACCACAGTTCATACAGGATCCAGTTTGATGTTTCGCGCCATGTCCACTTGGCTGAAAGTTCATCGTCGAATTATTTTGTTGTACCGGCGTCGGCATCTGGTATTGCTGCTGAGGCATCTCATATTGGTGTGTAGGCATCATCATCTGATTGTTTTGAGGAATCGTCATCATTGGCTGATGTTGGGGCATCTGATACGGTTGCTGCTGATGCTGGAAATGTTGCTGTCCCTGGTGTTGAAATCTTCGTCTGTTTGTATTTGAATGTTTGGGCTTTTCCATCACAGCTAAAGATGTTTCCAACCGTTTTGTTATTTCTGAGATGTGCTCTTGCATTTTTGTATCTATCATGAAGTGGAGAGATGCCATCGTTATGTCGGACGTCGAGTGGTTAAGTGTTTCTGATTTCTCGGCGTTTAGGGCTATTCTTCTAACTTCTTCCAATGTTGTTGGTTTAGGGAATGTATTGTGGACAGTTTTCCCAATCTCTCCTTTAAATCCCTTTATGGCGATCCCTATCTTAATATTTTCTGGTACATTGCAGGCTGCTAGTGCTTGGTCTAGTCTCAATAGAAAATCTTCCACTTTTTCTGCTGTTCTTTGCTTCAACTGTAGAACGTTTACATCGAAATAGTCCGATTTCTTCTCGAATCTCTCTAAAAATGCAGCTTTAAGTTGATCCAGCGATACTTTGATCGTATTCCTTAGGGAAACATACCAGTTTCTCGGAATCCCTGGTTCCATTTGAAAGCCAAAGGCGGCGCATTGTCTCTCTTCTGTCATGTTCTGTAAAAGAGACAAGCTCATGAAAAATGACCACCATTGAGATGCTGATGATTTCCCATCGTATTTTTCAAGTTGGATTCCGGTTGGCATAGTTGCAGATTGAGTGATAATGGCCTGAACTGGTGCTGATGTTGTTGCTTGTGACACTGGTGCACTTACTTCTGCTGTTGTTACAGTAGGTTGTTGGCTTACTGGTGAACATTTTGTTTGTTGATTGTTAAATTTCCAAGCTTTACTTTCAGTTAATCTTTTAGGCCACGGTATCCAAGCTTGACCTAAATTTGATTGGCGGAAACAGAGCGACCAGCAATCATGTGATCAAACCTGGGTGACAGAAATTTACGTTTGTTTGGCACATTTTAAGATTGCTGGTTCAACAATAAACATCGTTTTAATTTAGTTTATTTTCTCTGTTTTACGCCAGAGGCCGAAAGACATACGTCAGGGCAAGAAGTCACTACGACACATATACAAAGTAAGAAACAACTTTTGCAAATTACAAAATTTAAATTCCAAGAAAATTTCTTTACAAACATTTATACAAGCTTAATTTTAAAATATAAAATTCATTCTCAACATCGGTTAGCAATTTTATTAATTACTTAACATTTATTTATTATAATATTAGGACGAAAGTTGGCGCAAATGATTTTTTCCGACAAACAACTTACACTGTCGAAATTCAGATTATTGAGTTAAGCTAGAAATATTACGAAACCTTTTTTCTTTCGCTCTTTTCATGCAGTGATCGCTTTTTTCGTGTAGTGATTCATCATACCTAAAATAACACTATGCATACTCATACGGATAAAATGTTCGTCCATATTGATTGATGCAAGGAATTAAAGTACTCTTATTCCTTGATTAATGCAATATTTGACCAATAAAACAACCGTCTAGTTTATATAGGTTTAAATCGAACTTCAAAAGGAAGGCAGTGGCTGGTGGGTGATCCCTGTCTGAACCCCTTTCAAGGTTAAAACAACATCCGGGTCAGCTTTACACATCTCAAACCTTTGCAGCAAGGATGCAAAGAAAATGAAAACTTCATTTGTCGCCAGTTGATGTCCCAGACACATTCGTGGAAGACGCAAAGGTGTACCAAAGGGGTAATCAGTATCATAAAACCGTAAATCCGTGGACCTGAGGACAAACCAAATGAATAGATTAATAATAATTTTACAGATGTCTGTCCCAATAACCAAACTATTTGTATATAACAAAATATGATGATTTTACAGTATAATTGTCTAATACTACGTTTTGCATTTTCAAATAATTTAAGAAAGGATATGGAGTTAATGAACATGAGACCACAACACATATGTTAACTCCAACTGCAATTAATTTTCATGAGCTGTATTTTTTAGAAAATTATAATGATGTCTACAATATTTTTTTAACATTTAACAACCTCTTTATGTTGATACTTGGTACAGTTTGAAATTTCAGAAAAAAAATGTTACCATAATAATAAATTCCTCTTTTTTCAAGCTTTATTATGATAATCTATCAACTGAAAAAGAGTAAACCGATAAAAAACCCTTGCCGAGTGCACTTATTTAAGTCATTGACTTGTTTTTATTTTTTGTTCACTTGTAATAATGAAATTTCCTTTTTACTAAGTCACCGACCACTTGATTTTTTTTGGGGGGGAGCAAGGATTTAAAAAAAAATATTCTGGCTCTGATTTTTGACCAAAAAAAAAATAGTGTGGCCAGCTTATAGGGCGAAAAAAATAATCTGGCCCTCATTTTGCGCATTAGAAAAAAAAGAGATTTTCCGAACAAAATTTCTAGCGTTGAGTGTATGGGAAAATAAAAATAAGCTGGCCCGCGAAGCGGTCGAAAAAAAAATTCCCGGCTCGGGTGAAAATTCCAGCCCCCCCCAAAAAAAAATCAAATGGTCGGTGCCTAAAACGTGTCAAACAAATGTAGTTATCTTACCTATCGAGAAAGGAATAAAAGCCTCTGGTTTGATCAAATTCCCATCTTTGTCTAGAAATCTGTCGGGATTGCATTTATTTGGTTCCATCCACTTCAATGGATCTTGGTGAACAGATCAGAGGTGGCCGATAATAATCATTTTCTTCGGGATCAGTTTGCCACCGATGTAAATATCTTCATAAGTACAATGAGGAGCTGCTATCTGGCCTAAAAAATAAACTTTGGGCATTATCAAAGGCACGAGAGTTTTTGAAGTACATTACATTAAAAAATGGAAATAAGCTTACTGTGGATTTATATATTTTCGCGGATACCAATTTTCTAAAAAAAAGGACTAGTTCGTGGATTCTTTTTTTCGTGGTTTTGTGGTCTGCAGCATACATATTAATTTTAAATTTCCTTTTTGTGGGGTTTCAAATTTTGTGGGTCCAGACCACCCACGAAAATCACCGAAATTCATACACCATGAATATAAATGGAACCACAGTAATACACAAACTGTCCTGTCAACTGCCCCGCATCTCTGATTACAACCTATGGAAAGTCCCACCTAGATTCGCCACAGATGCCTTTTTTAACAACGCCTTAAAAATCTGTCACACCTGTTTTTATATTGGTCAGTTACCTGCACATGGTAAGTGTTATCTTTCAGAATCATCAATCATTAAAACTGACTTTCTTATATCACCCCTAGTAAGGTGGATTCACGACGATCAGGAAAGTCCAGTGAAGGATTCACGTAAAGTTGTATTTGGTAAGACGATTCAGTTTTGTCGGGTTAAATAAAAAAGTAAACAACTTTGTTTTGTTGCAAAATTAATGTCTCCTTGTTCGAACGTTTTGGTTTTGAGTACTTTTCGTTTTCAACTGTTTTGGATTTCGACCTTCCAATGTTTTGGTTTAAATGCTACTGATGAAAGGTTACTCCTTGAAATATCGATATATAGCATATCCAAATTAACCGTTTATACCCGCGTTTTGGTATTTGTAATTTTGAAACCACTGGGCGATAACCGCTGCTGGTGGACCAGAGGTCCCCGAGGGTAATCACAAGCCTGGAAGTCAGACTTGTCTGACACGAATTACCATAAAATTTCTAATATATTGTCGCTGAAATTTCCGATTGTTGAATTCAAAATTGAAAAAAAAACAGGTTTCTTTCCTTGTAATGCACATGGTCGATATCCTCGGTGCTGGATTTGGCTTTCTTGTTCGAACGTTTTGGTTTTGAGTTCTTTTCGTTTTCAACTGTTTTGGATTTTGACCTTCCAATGTTTTGGTTTAAATGCTACTGATGAAAGGTTACTCCTTGAAATATCGATATATAGCATATCCAAATTAATCATTTTTACCCGCGTTTTGGTATTTGTAATTTTGAAACCACTGGGCGATAACTGCTGATGGTGGACCAGAGGTCCCCGAGGGTAATCACAAGCCTGGAAGTCAGACTTGTCTGACACGAATTACCATAAAATTTCTAATATATTGTCGCTGAAATTTCCGATTGTTAAATTCAAAATTGATAAAAACACCAGGTTTCTTTCCTTGTAATGCACATGGTCGATATCCTCGGTGCTGGATTTGGCTTCCTTGTTCGAACGTTTTGGTTTTGAGTACTTTTCGTTTTCAACTGTTTTGGATTTCGACCTTCCAATGTTTTGGTTTAAATGCTACTGATGAAAGGTTACTCCTTGAAATATCGATATATAGCATATCCAAATTAACCGTTTATACCCGCGTTTTGGTATTTGTAATTTTGATACCACTGGGCGATAACCGCTGCTGGTGGACCAGAGGTCCCCGAGGGTAATCACAAGCCTGGTAGTCAGACTTGCCATAAAATTTCTAATATATTGTCGTTGAAATTTCCGATTGTTAAATTCAAAATTGATAAAAACACCAGGTTTCTTTCCTTGTAATGCACATGGTCGATATCCTCGGTGCTGGATTAGGCTTCCTTGTTCGAACGTTTTGGTTTTGAGTACTTTTCGTTTTCAACTGTTTTGGATTTTGACCTTCCAATGTTTTGGTTTAAATGCTACTGATGAAAGGTTACTCCTTGAAATATCGATATATAGCATATCCAAATAAGCCGTTTATACCCGCGTTTTGGTATTTGTAATTTCGAAAGGTAAATGATCATTTTAATCCCGTCTCATTATTTGTACCACAAAAAAAAATCATATATAGTATACAAATCTGTTTTAAAATAAAGTTACAGTTCACGAACGTCAAGGTTGAGTAATGTTCATGACGAAAACTATAACATCAGATAGTTGTGATTTGTATGCATAAAGTGTCTATATTTTTCATCAAAGCAAGACTATTATACGTACTATAGACAAATTGAAAATTTGTATTGAAAAAAATGAGTATACCTTTAAAAAAGATGTAAAAATTGGCGGATAATGTTCTGGTAATAAGAGGATTCTGTTTTGGTAATGCACGGAGTTCGGTTCAGTATCGGTTTAAAAAACATTTAAATTTATATGTATTAATATCTGTGGGCAGTAAATATAAAATGCTTATTATAAGCGAAAATAATACAATCAATATGTACATCAATCAAGGCTTTTCATATTTGCTAACCAAGCGCTAGGAGTTTTTTGTTATTTCGTATTAATCAAACTACGAGTTATTGTACTTCTGTAATTTCCAAGCTATGAGTTATTGTAATAATGTAATAACAAATCATGATTTACTGTAATTATGTAATAACAAATCATGATTTACTGTAATTATGTAATAACCAAGCTATGAGTTATTGTAATAACCAATCCACGATCAACTGTAATGATGTAATAACCAATATATTCATGAATTGCTGTAGTAATGAAATTACCAAGCTTTGATTATGGTAGTACTCCACGATTAGGATTTTTTCACAGTATTGTTTTTATGAACTTTTTTGTTAAATAAAAATATTGATTCGTTTTTGTCTTAAAATAACAACAATAAAAAATCTGGACCCGTTATATAAAAATTACGATCCACGGTTATTAGGGCCCCGCATCGAAGATGCGGACGCCCTGTATAGTTTTCACTTTATCCATCCATCTGTCTGTCTGTCTGTCTGTTTCGGGCTTTCATTTTATGCATGTTACGTTTTACCTGAACCGAAAGCTCGATTACTGGCAACGTTCAAAAAAGGACAAAACCCCGATTTTTGCGTATCTTTGTCCTAAAATTTTTGACATAATAATTATTATATTAAGAGTTGCTAGGGGCAACTAGTACAACAAAGAAACCACATACGGCACTGAATACGGCTAAACATACCCGGAGTTTGGAACACCACCTAGTTTGAAGTGCAAATAGCAGTTTAAGCGATTACAAGAACCCGGGACAATATAGTCAACGTCAAGCACATGCAAAAGTGATCCAAATAAATTAATTATGGAGTACTACCTTACTGTATTAATGTCATAACCAAGCTTTGAGTAATTGTAGTAATGTAATAACCAAATATGAGCCACTGTTATAATTTAATAACCAAGCAATATGAGTAATAGTTATTACGTATTAAACATTTTGTACTTTTGTAATAACCAATCAATGATTTACTGTAATATTGTTAAGAGTCTGTTCATGAGAAAACCATGCAAAAATGGAAATTTTGTCCAGTAGCAAGGTTTTTAATTATGTAAAAGGTATATTGCAACAGAAAGACCATTCTATAAGACTTATTCAGGCAAATTTATTTTTTCGAAAAATTCAAGATGACTGCCCTACCGGCCTCAATAGATATATACAGCTTTCATCTGATTTATCGCTTATTTCAATCAAATTTTATTTGAAAATTTGACATTTTTATTGTGATTTTTTTCAGTCAACGTAGAAGGAATTAAAATTGTATCAATGTTTTTTGAAAAAGTGATGTTTGGTCTTTCAAATACAGTGCAATTTTCGTAATTCATAATTTTGGTTTCTCTGGTACCTTTAGGTAGGACTTGGGCAGTATTCCAGACTGTTCAAAAATGCTGAAATTTGTTATTTTTATGGGCTCTTATTGTCCAAGGTAACGCTTTTTTATCCTTATCTTTTAGTAATTCCAAAACAATAACATATCAAGACAAACTTATCAAAAAGCTGAGCTGGGATTTTACGTTTTGACTTAGCCACAGCCCCGGAAAACAATGACATGTTTTGATAATTCTTCATAAAATCTACATTTTGGAGGATTCAGTTTAAAAATCTGAATGTGTTTGCTATGAAACAAAATACATTTAGAACATTTGATACAACAGATGATCACAATACAAGTACCATTTAAGGGTGGAGAAAGACATATACTTGGGGATTAAGGATGACAGATGGGAATATCTTGTGTATTTTGATGAAATGTACAGAAATGGCCAACTTTAGAGACTATTTTTCATGAATGAAGGGTTGGACTGTTAATATGGAATATCTTTCCAAAAGACTGTTATATGGTCTGTACAAAAACATATTTGTTACTTTGCTTTCGGTCATCCCTTACATGTTACAACATTACAAAAATGGAGATTTGGCCATTTTACCACATGGCTAAAATAGGCTTCAGGGGCCTAATAGTGGCATCTTTTTGAAATAATTAAAAGATGTACAGAACAGGAGACTTTATAGGCCAAATGTATATAACTTGTTCTATATAAACAAATAATATTGTAGATATCAAACAAAAAGAGCACTTTTAACTTGGTAGTCTATTATAGCCCCCAGAGCCTTTTTACAAAAAAGTCTCTAGCCACCTTAAAATGACAAAGTCAGACCTAAATGTGAAAAAAAATATGAACCAGGAAAATTGTTTTATTTGTAAAATTCGACCATTTTCTGCACAATAAAACATTTTATATGGTGGATCCTGACCAAAAATAATGTTAGTTTTTGCTTGAGGACAAGGGACTATTTCGCCAAATGGCCATGGGAGCCATATTGGACCACCAAGTTGAAAGTGCTCTTTTGTTTGATTTCTACAATATTTTTTGTTTATATAGAACAATTTATATACATTTGGCCTATAAAGTCTCCTGTTCTGTACATCTTTTAATTATTTCAAAAAGATGCCACTATTAGGCCCCTGAAGCCCATTTTAGCCATGTGATAAAATGGCCAAATCTCCATTTTTGTAATGCTGTAACATGTAAGGGATGACCGTAAGCAAAGTTACAAATATGTTTTTGTATAGACCATATAACAGTCTTTTGGAAAGATATGCAATATTAACAGTCCAACCCTTCATTCATGAAAAATAGTCCCCTAAAGTTGGCCATTTCTGTACATTTCATCAAAATACACAAGATATTCCCATCTTTCACCCTTAATCCCCAAGTATATGTCTTTCTCCACCCTTAAATGGTACTTGTATTGTGATCATCTGTTGTATCAAATGTTCTAAATGTATTTTGTTTCATAGCAAACACATTCAGAGTTTTAAACTGAATCCTCCAAAATGTAGATTTTATAAAAAATTATCAAAACATGTCATTGTTTTCCGGGGCTGTGGCTAAGTCAAAATGTAAAATCCCAGCTCGGCTTTTTGATAAGTTTGTCTTGATATGTTATTGTTTTGGAATTACTAAAAGATAAGGATAAAAAAGCGTTACCTTGGACAATAAGTGCCATTAAAAATAACAAATTTCAGCATTTTTGAACAGTCTGGAATACTGCCCAAGTCCTACCTAAAGGTACCAGAGGAACTAAAATTATGAATTACGAAAATTGCACTGTATTTAAAAGACAAAACATCACTTTTTCAAAAAATGTTGTTACAATTGTCATTTAATTTACGTAAACTAAAAAAAAATCACAATGAAAATGTCTTATTTTCATAAAAAAAATATTGAAATCACTGAAAAATCAGATGAATGCTATATATAGCTATTTAGGCCTGTAGGGCGGCCATCTTTGATTTTTCGAAGGAAAAAATTTGCCTGAATAGGTCTTATAGGATGGTCTTTCAGTTGCAATATACCTTTTACAAAAATGAAAACATTGCTCCTGGACGATTTTGCATGGTTTTCTCATGAACAGGCTCTTAAAATCAATTTCAAGCTATGAGCTACCACTGTGAGCTACTGTAATTTTGTAATAACCAATCAATGGATTACTGTACTGATGTTATAACCATGCTATGATTTATTGTAATAGTGTCATAACCAAGCAATGAGCTACTCACTGTAATAATTCTTTGACCTAGCTATGAGTTTCTGTATTAATTGCAATTACAAAGCTTTTTACTGTAGCAATGTACTATCCAAGCTATGATTAAATATAAGATGTAAATGTCAATTGATAATTTTATTTTTTGGGGAAGTGGTTCCGTATCTTTTTATGGTCTTTTTTTTCTAATTTGGTGGACCATCTATGGTAAAAAAAATCTAATTGACCACCAAGAAATGCGAACCGCAGCTAGTTTTATTGGTGTTTTTAATCCGCTTTTGGTTAGTTGAACGAAATTTATAGCCAAGGTAGTCAAATATATATTTCAAAATTAAATTAACAAGGACTCAGTGCTTATCAGCCTTATCGAGTTCAACAATTTGCATTTCGCGTATTGTTATATAAATAATAATTTTAAATTTCTAGACCAAATAGCAAGATAGCACAATAGCTCCTCTCTGTTTTGAAAAAAATATACATATAAGGAAAAAGTAGAACTTTGAAAGTCGTTGAAAGAAAAAAATCATTCTGGTTTTATTTCAGCTCAAAAATGATTGTATATTCTTCAGGGGTCCAAAGAACCATTATTGGCTGAAACGATTCGTAAATACTGAATGTTGAGCAGATCAATGTACAGTCCGAACTAATGTTATTGACAAAATAAGAGTTCGATCCCGAGTATCTTAATTTGCAATAAAAATATCCAGGTGTCTATAAAACTACAATTTTTTCATCTACCATTCTTCTATAAGGCACCGACCATATGATTTTCGGGGGGGGGAGCGTGGGATTTAAAAAAAAAAATTCTGGCTCTGATTTTTGGCCAAAGAAATAGTCTGGCCAGCTTATAGGGTGAAAAAAAATAAAATCTGGCCCTCATTTTGCGCATTAGAAAAAATGAAATTTCCTGAACAAAATTTTCTAGCATTGAGTGTATGGGGAAAAATAAGCTGGCCCGCGCAGCGTACGAAAAAAAATTCCCGGCTCGGGTGAAAATCCCAGCCCCCCCCCCCAGAAAATCATATGGTCGGTGCCTAAGAAGAAACAGACAGATCAAGAAGATTGAATATGAAATATATATTTTCAAGTAATATATACTTGGTCTTTCTGTTCAATGTAAGTTTAAATTGAGAATTTAAATACATGTACATTTATCGATCTGGATACGTCATGTTAATATTAATCCACAAACAAGGAAGTATAAAAACACAGCGAAAATGGCGACGGGGGCGGATCCAAACAGTACAAATAACAATTTTGACGATCTTTTGAAATGCACGATATGCCTAGAAACATTTACAGAGCCAAAATGTCTGCCATGCCTTCATACGTTCTGTAAGTTGTGTATTCATAAATATATCGACTCTTTAAAGGAAAAGGAGGGTGAAATTCCTTGCCCGGTTTGCCGAAAATGTATTTCGCCCGACAAAAAGCTAGAAGATACCGAGACAGTTGTTAACAAATTGCAAGTAAACCATTTCGTGGTTACATTGCTTGAAAAACAGACAATGACGGAAAAACAATGCAATATGTGCGAGTTCCAAGGCAAGCAGATCAAAGCCTCGCTTTGGTGTGGTGTTTGTGATGAGCATTTTTGTGAGAGCTGCGTTAAATACCACAATTCAAAAAAGCTACGCGCCAAGCATAAAGTTGTCTCGATCCACGATTTACAAAACGAAACGGATTTGGGTGAAGCATGCGTAATATTTTGTGAAGACCATCAAGAGAACGTTGTTCAGGTTTACTGTGTCGATCACAAAAAGGCATGCTGCACTTTGTGTGCTACTCTTTCCCACAGGAAATGTAATCACGTGATATCAATTGAGGATGCAGCTGCCGGCATCAAACAAAAGACCGAGGTTCTCAGTCTACTTTCAAGACTGGAGGAGTGCGAACAAGTCCTTTCAGATGTTGTACGTTTAAAAGAGAAAAACGAAGAAACGTTTGAGACTGAAGCGACAAGCATAGAAACTACTGTGACAAAAATGATCAAAGAAATGAAAGACCATCTGGATAAGATACAAAACAAAATACTGAGTGAACTGGAAGCCGCAAAGAAGCACTTGTCAATGAAAGTAGCAGACGACATCAATGATTTCACGAGCTACAAAAGCGCAGTTACAAACTGGAAAAATATGCTGTCTGGAGTCGTACAACACGGATCTGAACAACAATGTCTTGTCATTTCAAACGAAATAGCGTCTAAAATAGAAAAGTTGAACGACGAAATGAAAGATCCACTTGATAAGATTCGAAATACTTCCGTCCGGTTTGAGGTTTCCTCCATTGCCAAAGAATTCAACGAAACAATATCATCCATAGGCGACCTGAAAATTGGTGAGTCCAAACTAAAATTCGACAGCGGTAAACTTAGATTGTTGAAAACCGATTTTAGGAACGGAGACATTTAAGTAGTCAGAACCATACAAGTTGTACCTTCCGGTCAGACAAGTGGAATCTTCGTAGATGGTCTGATGATATTTGCAGCTTACAAGACAAATAAAGTTGTCAAATACAACCAAAAGGGAGAACTGTTGGGTGAACTTTCACTTCCAAATTCGCCTTATGACCTATGTCACGTGACATATACCAAAATAGTCATCTCCTCGCCGAATGACAAGTCGCTTTACATTGTTGACTATAAAAATATGACACTACAGAAGACAATTAAGCTGAATGATATCCCCACGTACGGCATCTGCGTCTATGATAACAATCAGTTTCTCATTGGAAGCGATACACAAATTACATGGGTCGATCAGTCATCCGGAACGATAGTCAAATCCGTGACAGCAAAGGGATGGTCACATTTTATATCAACAACCGGGAAGGACGACTATATCTGTGGACATGGGTCGAATTCTGTATCCTATGTAAGTAATGGTGTACAAAGATTTACGTACACAAGCGATCAGCTTTTATATTCTTGTGGAAAAGGAGTAGACGACGAAGGGAATTTCTATGTTGCTGGATATTCAAGGAACATCCACCAAATAACGAACACTGGTGAGCTGATCAGGATTATACCAGCTTCTGATGTTGGGGTGGAAAGACCACGGACTGTGAGATTTGAACGCGGAACCAACAAATTCTTAGTGACTTGTAACGATTCTGGAAAGGCATCTCTGTGTTCTATTGAATAAAAATAATCAGTGAAATACCTTGACTAGAAAGAAAACTTGAAAGGCATATTGTCTATGAATATCTGTATCTTAAAATTTTGTTGCATTTAGACCAAGTTGTAGTAAAAGTAGAATTAAGATACACATTTATATTAGATTTGCATTAAAACATGATCGAGAAAATTGATGGGTTTTTAATTTCTCTGCGCTACCGCCGATCTATTTTTGTTTAAAGATACGACTCGCTATCAATTGGTATCTTGAATGTTTCGTTCCCGAAGACCTTGATATGGTGTGAAATTAAACAAGAGCTCCCAGGAGCCTGAATCGCTCACCTGGTCTTGATGTCAACCCTATGAAGACTTTTTTATATCTAAATGAGCTGAATGTTTAAGCAAGAAATTTTTTTCTCTATCTGCAATAGTTTTCTTTCTAAATAAGCAAAAAACACTTTTATTTAACTTTTAAGGGTCTGTGACCCCTATAAGGGGTTAGCTGACAACTTCAACCTATGGAGACTTTGAAGAGCTAAATGAGCTGAACATTTAAGCAAGCAACAGCTTTTCTCTATCTGCAATAGTTTTCATTCTATAGGCCAAAACATGAAAAAAAAATGCTATTTTTGGCCTTTAAGGGGCTGTAACCCCTACAAGGAGTCATCTGACAACTTTGCCCTTTGGAGACTTTTGTAGAGCTAAATGAGTTAAATATTTAAGCAAGCAACAGCTTTTCTTTTTCTGCAATAGTTTTCATTCTATAGGCCAAAAGCACTAATTTTCGCCTTTAAGGGGCTGTAACCCATAGGTGTTAACCTTTTGGGACTCCAATGAGGGAGATCTCCCTGAAACCAGTTTTGATTTCAGGGAGATTCTGCGTAGCGACATTTTTGTCTTAAAAATTGTGCGCATATAAATATTTGTGATCATTATGAATAAAACCATGCTTATTCCCAGGCACTGATATTGTGTAAAATGTCCATTGTTTTATCACCTGTAATTGATTATTTATATCTATTATATTTTCTCATAATTCACAGAATCATACTTTAAGTATTTAGATTGTATTTGGTATCCCTGTATTAGTAAATGCATTTACCAGACAAAGCTTTTCTTTTTCTATAAATAGGTATTTAAGGCAAAGTCTTTGGGTAAATTCGAATTCAAATAAAGCACAACAAATATAAAGGTGTTTAAAATGTTCATATGAACAAACTTATAGCGTAAATTCTTGCTTTTTGTGCACTTTTGTGTCATTTCTTGATAGTGATAAACAGTTTCCATAAAGAAGGGGAAGTAATTTTGGTAATTGTTTCAATTTCAGTTTCTCTCCCCTTACGTTGTTACCCCCATCATAATTTTTCAATGGAGATCGTAATTTTTAACACTCTCTGTATTCATTCAAAGTGTGGAAGCAATAAATAATATGTCATCCAGCAGATAGTTGGATTAAATTTCAACTCATTTATTGTTCTCAACTAACTAATTAACACTAATTACACTGACAGGTAAACGATAGGGCAGATTATCGATTTTCAATCAGCTGATTGAGTAAATTCGTTGGTTGTTTCTTAAACTTATAAAAAGGAAAGGAAAAAATGATTTTTGGATAAAAAATGTAAATTTACGGGAGATTATGCGGGAGGGTATTAAAAGTCGGGAGTTAAGTGTCTCCCGCTCGGGAGTAATTTGTTTCTCGGGAGATAGCTTAAATTTTCGGGAGGCTCCCGCAGGATTCGGGAGGGTTAACACCTATGTGTAACCTATGGCACGCCATATTTATATTTATTCCTCTTTAAAGATATCTCATAAAATATATAAGATATCTTGTATACTTTATTAGATATCTTATCAAATATATAAGATATCTCATATAAAAGGGAGTTTATAAGATATCTTATAGAACATATGAGATATCTTAAAAAACATATAAGATATCTTATAAAACAAATTAGATATCTTACAAAACATATAAGATATCTCATAAAGTTTGTTAGATATCTTATAAAAATCATAAGACATTTTATATAGATTTGTAAGATATCTTTTTAAACTTATAAGATATCTTATGAAACTAATAAGATATCTTATAAAGTTTATAAGATATCTTATTTATTTTATGCGATATTTTATAAGTTAGTTTTTATAAGATATCTCATAAAGTTTACGAGATATTATATAAACTTTATAAAATATCTTATAACTTTTATAAGACATCTTATAAATTATTTTGTATAAGATATCTTTAAATCTTTTTAAGATATCTCATAATCTTTATAAGATATCTAATAAACTTTATGAGATATCTAATATGTTTTATAAGATAACATATATGTTTAATAAGATATCTTATATGTTTTATAAGATATCTTATAAAGTTTATGAGATATCTATAAAGAGGAATAAATGTAACAAGAGGCTCCCAGGAGCCTGAATCGCTCACCTGACATATGTGCCTGAAGAAAAAACTATTAGGCAAAATCTATTTGACATTGAAAGGGTTATAAGTTTAATAAGGGGGTCATCTGACAATATGGTGGATCTTAAGGTGCTGATCACTTTTATCTCAATTAAAATTAAAAAATCTGTCACCCTTTTTGAGTTATTAGCAAAAAAATGCAGTTTAACCCAATGTTCTATTTTTAGCCACAGCGGCCATGTTTTACAACCAATCAAAAATCCCCACATCAGTTCTATACACCTAATGCTAATGAACAACAATACCAAATTTGGTTCCAATTGGACTTGAAGTGTCAGAGGAGTTAACATTTTCAATGTAATGAGGAAATGCTTTTTAAAAGCTCAATTTTGATGTTCTAAGGGCAATAACTCCTCAAAGGAAAGGTCCTACAACGTTGACCCTATTACATATTTTGTAGATCTTGATGTGCTTCACAATATGCAATTTAAATTTCCCAAATATCTTGTATAGTTTTCAAGATATTGAGCTGAACAGGTGCAAAATTTGCCAAAAATCCACAAAATGGGCAATAACTCCTCCATGGGTCGTTGGATTTTCTTCAAAATTTCAGAGCTGGTAGATCTGTAGGTGCTGATCACTTTTGTTACCAATCAAAATTTTAAAATCTGTCACCGTTTTAGAGGTATTTGCAAAAAACTGCCATTTACCCCTATGTTCTATTTTTAGCCACAGCGGCCATGTTTTATGACCAAACAAAAATCCCCACATCAGTTCTATACACCTAATGCTAGTAAACAATTATAACAAGTTTGGTTAAAATTGGACATGAAGTGTCAGAGGAGTTAACGTTTTCAATGTAATGAAGAAATGCTGTTAAAATGCTCAATTTTGACGTTCTTAGGGCAATAACTCCTTAAAGGAAAGGTTCTACAACATTGACCCTATTACATATTTTGTAGATCTTGATGTGTTCAACAATATGCAATTTAAATTTCTCAAATATCTTGTATAGGTCTAAATTTCAAAATTGTCTAAACCCTAAGGTTCTTCCTACCCCAGACATAGGTTGATTATCTTAGTAATAATTTGGTTCCCCAGTTTGGTATTTTTGGTTATACTGTTCTATGCTCTTCATATTTATACAGTGTTTGGCATTTTCAATATTTTTGGTAGAGCGCCTCTGATGAGTCTTGAATAGACGAAACGCGCGTCAGGCGTAGCAAAATTTATTGTCTGGAACTTTGTTGTCATTTGTATTTCAAGATATTAAGCTAAACAGGTGCAAAATTTGCAAAAAATCCACAAAAAGGGCAATAACTCCTACATGGGTTGTTGGATTTTCTTCAATTTCAGGGTAGGTAGATCTTGAGGTGCTGATCACTTTTACCCTATGCCAGAATTTTGATATCTGTAGCCGTTTTTGAGTTATTCGCAAAAAACTGCATTTTACCCCTATGTTCTTTTTTTAGCCACGGCGGCCATGTTTTACAACGAATCAAAAATCCCCACATCAGTTCTAAGCACCGGATGCTGATGAACAACCATAACAAGTTTGGTTTCAATTGGACTTATGGTGTCAGAGGAGTTAACGTTTTAAAAAGTTTACGGACGCACGACGGACGACCGACGACGGACGGACGACGGACGCCAAGTGATGACAATAGCTCACATGACCCTTCGGGTCAGGTGAGCTAAAAACGGCTTGCCATAGTAACCCCTATAAGGGGTCATCTGACAACTTCGACCTTATGGAGACTTTTGTAGAGATTAATGAGCTGAACATTTAAGCAAGCAACAGCTTTTCTCTATCTGCAATAGTTTTCATTCTATAAGCCAAAAACTTTATAGGGCTGTAAGGGATCATCTGACAACTTTAACCAAATAGAGACTTTTGCAGAACTTTTGATACTTAAGCAGTAAGGTGGCATCAGATTTCCTCTATCTCTTATACTTTTTGATTTAAAGGCCAAAAACAGTAGTCTGACACCCCTGGTCTATTTTTTTTGTAACGGCGGTCATGTTTTTTTATGGATCAATAATCGAAACACAAGGTTGGTGCAGGACACCCTAAGGATCATTCATACCAAGTTATATTAAATTCTCTTCAGTAGTTTCAGAGGAGAAGATTTTTAAAAAATTGATGACGACGGACGCCAAGTGATGGTAATATTTTTCTTTTCTTCGTTGGTCAAATAAATGCTTTCGTCGTCATGTAGATCAAACTCAAGAAACTGAATTTCCAGAAGTGTGAACCAGTAAATTTTATTTAAAAAAAATATATTCAGTGCGCATGCCACAGGCGAGGTAAAAGATTGTGTAAAGCAATAATCAGTGTATTACGAATTTTACATACAAAGGGTAAACCAACTCTACAGTATATTTGTAATCTTCATATGTTTAAAAATAAATAAAACAAATAGTCTGTTGAAAATTAGTGTTGTTTTTAATATTTAGTTTTTTTTATAGAAAATACGTCTTCAAACAATTTCATCGGGTGATAAACATGGAAGCATAAGCTGTCATTCCTCATAAATCAACTCAAGTTACTCTTGTTTTGCTTAATTCCCCTTGCTATCTATTTCTGACTGTTTCGAAGTACTTAAAATTTGTATACTTTTATTCTGATTGAAATTCTCACTGTTCAGATTTTTTGACTGTTTAAATAAAAGAACAAGACAACAAGTTTAGTATAAGCGACACGACTAACTGCTAAGAAGTATAATAGTATTTTAATTATGTACACTTGGGTATTTTTTTTCATCTTCTGACAAAAGGTTAAAAAACATTTTACTATCATAATTACACAATATTAGCTATAACGTAGTCATTGGTCAGCCACAATATAAGAATCCAACAAAGTGTTAATTATACCCCTGCCTGAAAGTTATGTATTATTTATTGATAGGGCAGCGCGTCAATCCGTCTGCGTCTCTTTCTGTTCTGCCGTTCCACTGACGGGTACCCTTCTTTTATTCGCATCTATGTCCCCAAAGGATTTTCAAAAAACTTTATGAAAGATGTGTACTTCCTATGTTAAAAACTGATCAAGAAAAGAGTTTTCGCCATAGCAAAACATGAACATAACCATTAGACAACAATGGGAGGCCCATCTCTTATCCGCATCTCCTTCCAAACCATTTATAGCTCTTTAAGAAGCTTTTACAAGATACTTTTTATTTAGTGTTAATGTGCACATTCTATGCAAAAGATTCACCCGGTGGATTGTTGGGGAATATTGATTTGTGAGCTCCTGTTCCAAGTTTTTTCTAGTTGACTATTGTCTTCCATATACAAAGTAAGAAACAACTTTTGCAAATCGCGAAATCTAAATTCAAAGACAAAAATTCTTTACAAAAATTTATACAAGCTCAAATAATGGAATCCACAGTAATTTACATCAAAACAAAAGTTTTGAAATATAATATTCATTTTCAATATCGGTTAGAAATTTTATTAATTACTGAACATTTATTTATTATAATATTAGGACGGAAGATGGCGCAAATGATTTTTTCCGACAAACAACTTACACTGACGAAATTCAGAATATTGAGTTACGAAACCTTTTATCTTTCGCTCTTTTCATATATCTTAAAATAACACTATGCGTACTCATACAAATAAAATGTACGTCCATATTGATTGATGCAAGGAATTAAAGTACTCTTATTCCTTGATAAATGCAATATTTGACCAATAAAACAACCGTATAGTTTACATAGGTTTAAACCGAACTTGAAAAGGCAGGGGCTGGTGGGTGATCCCTGTCTGAACCCCTTCCAAGGTTAAAACAACATCCGGGTCAGTTTTACACATCTCAATCCTTTGCAGCAAGGATGCAAAGAAAATGAAAACTTCATTTGTCTCCAGTTGATGTCCCAGACACATCCGTGGACCTGAGGACAAACCAAATGAATACATTGATAATTCTTTTACAGCTGTCTGTCCTTATCACCAAACTATTTGTATATAACAACAAGTGTGACCACTAAAAAGTGTGTCTCGCCTACCGGCACCATCATTAAAATCAACTACCTAAGCTTTTATTTCTTGATATAAACACAAAACGTGTCTGTATACCCAATATCAGATGCCTAGCTACTACACTATTCAAGCAATCCATTGTCCACACAAGTACTACAAAAAGTTTTCTGCCTGAAAAAAAAGACCTAAGTTCACAGTCACTGGAGCCTTAAAATGGGGTCATGGTCACATGGCATGGTGACAGCTGCGTTAACCATAACCGCAACTGTCTGTATACCCAATATCAGATGCTTAGCTATTATAATTTTCCAGCAATTCATCGTCCACAAAAGTCTTACAAAAAAGTTTTTCGGCCTGAAAAAGACCTAAGTTCACAGTGTCACTAGAGCGTGAAAATGGGGTCAGGGTCACGCGGCATGGTAACAGTTGTGTAGACCATAACCTGAACTGTCTGTATACCAAAAATCAGATGCCTAGCTAATATACTTTTCCAGCAATTCATCGTCCACAAAAGTCTTACAAAAACGTTTACAGCCTGAAAAAAGACCTACGTTAACATAGTCACTGGAGCGTAAAAATGGGGTTAGGGTCACACGGCATGACCCTAAAAGAAAGGACTGTTTTCGGGCTTTCATTTTATACATGTTACGTTTCACCTGAACCGAAAGCTAGATTACTGCCAACGTAAAACCCCGATTTTTGCGCATTTTTGTCCTCAATTTTTTGACATATGTTAAGAGTTGCTAGGGGCAACGAGTACAACAAAGAAACCAAATAGGACACTAAATACGACTAAACATACCCGGATTTTGGAACACCACCTAGTTTGAAGTGAAAATAGCAGTTTAAGCGATTACAAGAATAGTCAACGTCAAGCACATGCAAAAGTGAGCCAAATAAATTAATTATGGAGTACTATCTTACTGTATTAATGTAATAACCAAGCTTTGAGTAATTGTAGTAAAGTAATAACCAAATATGAGCCACTGTTATAATGTAATGACCAAGCACTATTAGTTTTTGTTATTTCGTATTACCCAAACTGTAATCACGTGATATCAATTGAGGATGCAGCTGCCGGCATCAAACAAAAGACCGAGGTTCTCAGTCTACTTTCAAGACTGGAGGAGTGCGAACAAGTCCTTTCAGATGTTGTACGTTTAAAAGAGAAAAACGAAGAAACGTTTGAGACTGAAGCGACAAGCATAGAAACTACCGTGACAAAAATGATCAAAGAAATGAAAGACCATCTGGATAAGATACAAAACAAAATACTGAGTGAACTGGAAGCCGCAAAGAAGCACTTGTCAATGAAAGTAGCAGACGACATCAATGATTTCACGAGCTACAAAAGCGCAGTTACAAACTGGAAAAATATGCTGTCTGGAGTCGTACAACACGGATCTGAACAACAATGTCTTGTCATTTCAAACGAAATAGCGTCTAAAATAGAAAAGTTGAACGACGAAATGAAAGATCCACTTGATAAGATTCGAAATACTTCCGTCCGGTTTGAGGTTTCCTCCATTGCCAAAGAATTCAACGAAACAATATCATCCATAGGCGACCTGAAAATTGGTGAGTCCAAACTAAAATTCGACAGCGGTAAACTTAGATTGTTGAAAACCGATTTTAGGAACGGAGACATTAAAGTAGTCAGAACCATACAAGTTGTACCTTCCGGTCAGACAAGTGGAATCTTCGTAGATGGTCTGATGATATTTGCAGCTTACAAGACAAATAAAGTTGTCAAATACAACCAAAAGGGAGAACTGTTGGGTGAACTTTCACTTCCAAATTCGCCTTATGACCTATGTCACGTGACATATACCAAAATAGTCATCTCCTCGCCGAATGACAAGTCGCTTTACATTGTTGACTATAAAAATATGACACTACAGAAGACAATTAAGCTGAATGATATCCCCACGTACGGCATCTGCGTCTATGATAACAATCAGTTTCTCATTGGAAGCGATACACAAATTACATGGGTCGATCAGTCATCCGGAACGATAGTCAAATCCGTGACAGCAAAGGGATGGTCACATTTTATATCAACAACCGGGAAGGACGACTATATCTGTGGACATGGGTCGAATTCTGTATCCTATGTAGTTAATGGTGTACAAAGATTTACGTACACAAGCGATCAGCTTTTATATTCTTGTGGAAAAGGAGTAGACGACGAAGGGAATTTCTATGTTGCTGGATATTCAAGGAACATCCACCAAATAACGAACACTGGTGAGCTGATCAGGATTATACCAGCTTCTGATGTTGGGGTGGAAAGACCACGGACTGTGAGATTTGAACGCGGAACCAACAAATTCTTAGTGACTTGTAACGATTCTGGAAAGGCATCTCTGTGTTCTATTGAATAAAAATAATCAGTGAAATACCTTGACTAGAAAGAAAACTTGAAAGGCATATTGTCTATGAATATCTGTATCTTAAAATTTTGTTGCATTTAGACCAAGTTGTAGTAAAAGTAGAATTAAGATACACATTTATATTAGATTTGCATTAAAACATGATCGAGAAAATTGATGGGTTTTTAATTTCTCTGCGCTACCGCCGATCTATTTTTGTTTAAAGATACGACTCGCTATCAATTGGTATCTTGAATGTTTCGTTCCCGAAGACCTTGATATGGTGTGAAATTAAACAAGAGCTCCCAGGAGCCTGAATCGCTCACCTGGTCTTGATGTCAACCCTATGAAGACTTGTGTATATCTAAATGAGCTGAATGTTTAAGCAAGAAATTTTTTTCTCTATCTGCAATAGTTTTCTTTCTAAATAAGCAAAAAACACTTTTATTTAACTTTTAAGGGTCTGTGACCCCTATAAGGGGTTAGCTGACAACTTCAACCTATGGAGACTTTGAAGAGCTAAATGAGCTGAACATTTAAGCAAGCAACAGCTTTTCTCTATCTGCAATAGTTTTCATTCTATAGGCCAAAACATGAAAAAAAATGCTATTTTTGGCCTTTAAGGGGCTGTAACCCCTACAAGCAGGCGCGTAGCAACCCGTACGCAAAAACGCAGTTGCGTACACATGGTCAAATCAGCAAAAATAAAAAATACTGTTTTTAAATCAAATTTAGCAAGACATTGTTGATGTTCACCCTTTCTCCACTGGCCACTATCACCCCCTACAGAATTGTTGATAAAAATTATTACATTTTTTTAACCCACCTATGTCATGTAAGTAATAATAACTGTCAATGCACATTTTTCGTTTCCAAAATAAAAAAAAGACTTACTAGAGCTAACCCCTCCATATGTCGTTGGGAAGCTTTTCAATTCTGCTATTTACAATCTCTTTATACGTGTACCTCCGCTTGAAAGTGTTTATGTAACTACTTTTGATAGGGTGAATCATTGTACGCACGCCCGTTAGCATTCCACCCAATATCTCGGGGTATACCGTTTCCTAATCCTCAACTCATACACATGGATTTTCGTGAAACCCAGTTTAAACAATATTTGTAACTTAATATAGCTGTACACGTCCCATGTTGAAAGTTTGTCTGCTTTATCTTAGGGGTGCAAGTGGTTCTTACATGTTTTTGTGTGTGCAGTTTTCCATTTTTATTAAGTATTAAAGGGGCATAAAAATTTCAAAATCCGTAACACCAAGACGAAGTCATGGCTCCCGTATTTTCAGTATAAGGATCACATGATGTTTCCTATAAATATTCCATGATCAAAGTGCCATAACAGATCACAGAATTCCGTAAGGACAGAACACAGCTACAGTTAGGAGTAAGACTGAGTAACATAAAGATTGTGATTTCAGTGACGCTTTACCTTTCCATAGCTTTTTTTTTGCATCTACATTAAAATTGTATGCATTGCTTTAACTTGAAAATATAAATTCAAAAATAAATTTGTTAACTTATTTGATTATAAATAAAATCGTTGTGCTGCATTTACGTTTGGCATTTTAAATGAAACAGAAAAAATACCGTCTTGAACACAAACATTCATAGGTCAAGAATCTCTACAGTATAGGAAACTTAAAACCAGTTCTGATTTCTTATAAAATTAAACAACTATACAAAAATTATCGATTTTCGATTTAAGTCTGTATTAAGGGACAGACCATGCAACTTGTAGGAAGGAGGCATTGTTTTTTTTTTCTAATCAGATTTCGTTCTCGCGCAAGGAAAACCAACCGCCTTCAATGTTGGCATGACAATTTTTTTTTCATAATAAGCATTATTTTATATATCAGCAAACCTTTTGCAAAGTTTTTTTCCCTAAAAACTTCAGCTGACAGAATATTTTTTGTACTCAAAATATTTTTTATGAATAACCAAGGCCCACCTTTCAAGTTAAATGGTCGGTTCCTTATCACGGAAAACAACGATTTTAGCCTTCGTTTTTACTAAATCCAAGGAGCTTCCGGGAGGCTTCGCCCCCCTGGACCCCCTACCAGGGCTTTGCCCTGGACCCACTGGGGGCCTTGAGCGGCCCCCAGACCCCTTGCCGTAGGTTTGCGTATACTTCATTTCTGCCTAGCTACGCCCCTGACAAGGAGTCATCTGACAACTTTGCCCTTTGGAGACTTTTGTAGAGCTAAATGAGTTAAATATTTAAGCAAGCAACAGCTTTTCTTTTTCTGCAATAGTTTTCATTCTATAGGCCAAAAGCACTAATTTTCGCCTTTAAGGGGCTGTAACCCATAGGTGTTAACCTTTTGGGACTCCAATGAGGGAGATCTCCCTGAAACCAGTTTTGATTTCAGGGAGATTCTGCGTAGCGACATTTTTGTCTTAAAAATTGTGCGCATATAAATATTTGTGATCATTATGAATAAAACCATGCTTATTCCCAGGCACTGATATTGTGTAAAATGTCCATTGTTTTATCACCTGTAATTGATTATTTATATCTATTATATTTTCTCATAGTTCACAGAATCATACTTTAAGTATTTAGATTGTATTTGGTATCCCTGTATTAGTAAATGCATTTACCAGACAAAGCTTTTCTTTTTCTATAAATAGGTATTTAAGGCAAAGTCTTTGGGTAAATTCGAATTCAAATAAAGCACAACAAATATAAAGGTGTTTAAAATGTTCATATGAACAAACTTATAGCGTAAATTCTTGCTTTTTGTGCACTTTTGTGTCATTTCTTGATAGTGATAAACAGTTTCCATAAAGAAGGGGAAGTAATTTTGGTAATTGTTTCAATTTCAGTTTCTCTCCCCTTACGTTGTTACCCCCATCATAATTTTTCAATGGAGATCGTAATTTTTAACACTCTCTGTATTCATTCAAAGTGTGGAAGCAATAAATAATATGTCATCCAGCAGATAGTTGGATTAAATTTCAACTCATTTATTGTTCTCAACTAACTAATTAACACTAATTACACTGACAGGTAAACGATAGGGCAGATTATCGATTTTCAATCAGCTGATTGAGTAAATTCGTTGGTTGTTTCTTAAACTTATAAAAAGGAAAGGAAAGAATGATTTTTGGATAAAAAATGTAAATTTACGGGAGATTATGCGGGAGGGTATTAAAAGTCGGGAGTTAAGTGTCTCCCGCTCGGGAGTAATTTGTTTCCTGGGAGATAGCTTAAATTTTCGGGAGGCTCCCGCAGGATTCGGGAGGGTTAACACCTATGTGTAACCTATGGCACGCCATATTTATATTTATTCCTCTTTAAAGATATCTCATAAAATATATAAGATATCTTGTATACTTTATTAGATATCTTATCAAATATATAAGATATCTCATATAAAAGGGAGTTTATAAGATATCTTATAGAACATATGAGATATCTTAAAAAACATATAAGATATCTTATAAAACAAATTAGATATCTTACAAAACATATAAGATATCTCATAAAGTTTGTTAGATATCTTATAAAAATCATAAGACATTTTATATAGATTTATAAGATATCTTTTTAAACTTATAAGATATCTTATGAAACTAATAAGATATCTTATAAAGTTTATAAGATATCTTATTTATTTTATGCGATATTTTATAAGTTAGTTTTTATAAGATATCTCATAAAGTTTACGAGATATTATATAAACTTTATAAAATATCTTATAACTTTTATAAGACATCTTATAAATTATTTTGTATAAGATATCTCAAAATCTTTTTAAGATATCTCATAATCTTTATAAGATATCTAATAAACTTTATGAGATATCTAATATGTTTTATAAGATATCATATATGTTTAATAAGATATCTTATATGTTTTATAAGATATCTTATAAAGTTTATGAGATATCTATAAAGAGGAATAAATGTAACAAGAGGCTCCCAGGAGCCTGAATCGCTCACCTGACATATGTGCCTGAAGAAAAAACTATTAGGCAAAATCTATTTGACATTGAAAGGGTTATAAGTTTAATAAGGGGGTCATCTGACAATATGGTGGATCTTAAGGTGCTGATCACTTTTATCTCAATTAAAATTAAAAAATCTGTCACCCTTTTTGAGTTATTAGCAAAAAAATGCAGTTTAACCCAATGTTCTATTTTTAGCCACAGCGGCCATGTTTTATTGCCAATCAAAAATCCCCACATCAGTTCTATACACCTAATGCTAATGAACAACAATACCAAATTTGGTTCCAATTGGACTTGAAGTGTCAGAGGAGTTAACATTTTCAATGTAATGAGGAAATGCTTTTTAAAAGCTCAATTTTGATGTTCTAAGGGCAATAACTCCTCAAAGGAAAGGTCCTACAACGTTGACCCTATTACATATTTTGTAGATCTTGATGTGCTTCACAATATGCAATTTAAATTTCCCAAATATCTTGTATAGTTTTCAAGATATTGAGCTAAACAGGTGCAAAATTTGCCAAAAATCCACAAAATGGGCAATAACTCCTCCATGGGTCGTTGGATTTTCTTCAAAATTTCAGAGCTGGTAGATCTGTAGGTGCTGATCACTTTTGTTACCAATCAAAATTTTAAAATCTGTCACCGTTTTAGAGGTATTTGCAAAAAACTGCCATTTACCCCTATGTTCTATTTTTAGCCACAGCGGCCATGTTTTATGACCAAACAAAAATCCCCACATCAGTTCTATACACCTAATGCTAATAAACAATTATAACAAGTTTGGTTAAAATTGGACATGAAGTGTCAGAGGAGTTAACGTTTTAAATGTAATGAAGAAATGCTGTTAAAATGCTCAATTTTGACGTTCTTAGGGCAATAACTCCTTAAAGGAAAGGTTCTACAACATTGACCCTATTACATATTTTGTAGATCTTGATGTGTTCAACAATATGCAATTTAAATTTCTCAAATATCTTGTATAGTTTTCAAGATATTAAGCTAAACAGGTGCAAAATTTGCAAAAAATCCACAAAAAGGGCAATAACTCCTACATGGGTTGTTGGATTTTCTTCAATTTCAGGGTAGGTAGATCTTGAGGTGCTGATCACTTTTACCCTATGCCAGAATTTTGATATCTGTAGCCGTTTTTGAGTTATTCGCAAAAAACTGCATTTTACCCCTATGTTCTTTTTTTAGCCACGGCGGCCATGTTTTACAACGAATCAAAAATCCCCACATCAGTTCTAAGCACCGGATGCTGATGAACAACCATAACAAGTTTGGTTTCAATTGGACTTATGGTGTCAGAGGAGTTAACGTTTTAAAAAGTTTACGGACGCACGACGGACGACCGACGACGGACGGACGACGGACGCCAAGTGATGACAATAGCTCACATGACCCTTCGGGTCAGGTGAGCTAAAAACGGCTTGCCATAGTAACCCCTATAAGGGGTCATCTGACAACTTCGACCTTATGGAGACTTTTGTAGAGATTAATGAGCTGAACATTTAAGCAAGCAACAGCTTTTCTCTATCTGCAATAGTTTTCATTCTATAAGCCAAAAACTTTATAGGGCTGTAAGGGATCATCTGACAACTTTAACCAAATAGAGACTTTTGCAGAACTTTTGATACTTAAGCAGTAAGGTGGCATCAGATTTCCTTTATCTCTTATACTTTTTGATTTAAAGGCCAAAAACAGTAGTCTGACACCCCTGGTCTATTTTTTTTGTAACGGCGGTCATGTTTTTTTATGGATCAATAATCGAAACACAAGGTTGGTGCAGGACACCCTAAGGATCATTCATACCAAGTTATATTAAATTCTCTTCAGTAGTTTCAGAGGAGAAGATTTTTAAAAAATTGATGACGACGGACGCCAAGTGATGGTAATATTTTTCTTTTCTTCGTTGGTCAAATAAATGCTTTCGTCGTCATGTAGATCAAACTCAAGAAACTGAATTTCCAGAAGTGTGAATGTTTAAAAATAAATAAAACAAATAGTCTGTTGAAAATTAGTGTTGTTTTTAATATTTAGTTTTTTTTATAGAAAATACGTCTTCAAACAATTTCATCGGGTGATAAACATGGAAGCATAAGCTGTCAATCCTCATAAATCAACTCAAGTTACTCTTGTTTTGCTTAATTCCCCTTGCTATCTATTTCTGACTGTTTCGAAGTACTTAAAATTTGTATACTTTTATTCTGATTGAAATTCTCACTGTTCAGATTTTTTGACTGTTTAAATAAAAGAACAAGACAACAAGTTTAGTATAAGCGACACGACTAACTGCTAAGAAGTATAATAGTATTTTAATTATGTACACTTGGGTATTTTTTTTCATCTTCTGACAAAAGGTTAAAAAAACATTTTACTATCATAATTACACAATATTAGCTATAACGTAGTCATTGGTCAGCCACAATATAAGAATCCAACAAAGTGTTAATTATACCCCTGCCTGAAAGTTATGTATTATTTATTGATAGGGCAGCGCGTCAATCCGTCTGCGTCTCTTTCTGTTCTGCCGTTCCACTGACGGGTACCCTTCTTTTATTCGCATCTATGTCCCCAAAGGATTTTCAAAAAACTTTATGAAAGATGTGTACTTCCTATGTTAAAAACTGATCAAGAAAAGAGTTTTCGCCATAGCAAAACATGAACATAACCATTAGACAACAATGGGAGGCCCATCTCTTATCCGCATCTCCTTCCAAACCATCCATAGCTCTTTAAGAAGCTTTTACATGATACTTTTTATTTAGTGTTAATGTGCACATTCTATGCAAAAGATTCACCCGGTGGATTGTTGGGGAATATTGATTTGTGAGCTCCTGTTCCAAGTTTTTTCTAGTTGACTATTGTCTTCCATATACAAAGTAAGAAACAACTTTTGCAAATCGCGAAATCTAAATTCAAAGACAAAAATTCTTTACAAAAATTTATACAAGCTCAAATAATGGAATCCACAGTAATTTACATCAAAACAAAAGTTTTGAAATATAATATTCATTTTCAATATCGGTTAGAAGTTTTATTAATTACTGAACATTTATTTATTATAATATTAGGACGGAAGATGGCGCAAATGATTTTTTCCGACAAACAACTTACACTGACGAAATTCAGAATATTGAGTTACGAAACCTTTTATCTTTCGCTCTTTTCATATATCTTAAAATAACACTATGCGTACTCATACAAATAAAATGTACGTCCATATTGATTGATGCAAGGAATTAAAGTACTCTTATTCCTTGATAAATGCAATATTTGACCAATAAAACAACCGTATAGTTTACATAGGTTTAAACCGAACTTGAAAAGACAGGGGCTGGTGGGTGATCCCTGTCTGAACCCCTTCCAAGGTTAAAACAACATCCGGGTCAGTTTTACACATCTCAATCCTTTGCAGCAAGGATGCAAAGAAAATGAAAACTTCATTTGTCTCCAGTTGATGTCCCAGACACATCCGTGGACCTGAGGACAAACCAAATGAATACATTGATAATTCTTTTACAGCTGTCTGTCCTTATCACCAAACTATTTGTATATAACAACAAGTGTGACCACTAAAAAGTGTGTCTCGCCTACCGGCACCATCATTAAAATCAACTACCTAAGCTTTTATTTCTTGATATAAACACAAAACGTGTCTGTATACCCAATATCAGATGCCTAGCTACTACACTATTCAAGCAATCCATTGTCCACACAAGTACTACAAAAAGTTTTCTGCCTGAAAAAAAAAGACCTAAGTTCACAGTCACTGGAGCCTTAAAATGGGGTCATGGTCACATGGCATGGTGACAGCTGCGTTAACCATAACCGCAACTGTCTGTATACCCAATATCAGATGCTTAGCTATTATAATTTTCCAGCAATTCATCGTCCACAAAAGTCTTACAAAAAAGTTTTTCGGCCTGAAAAAGACCTAAGTTCACAGAGTCACTAGAGCGTGAAAATGGGGGTCAGGGTCACGCGGCATGGTAACAGTTGTGTAGACCATAACCTGAACTGTCTGTATACCAAAAATCAGATGCCTAGCTAATATACTTTTCCAGCAATTCATCGTCCACAAAAGTCTTACAAAAACGTTTACAGCCTGAAAAAAGACCTACGTTAACATAGTCACTGGAGCGTAAAAATGGGGTTAGGGTCACACGGCATGACCCTAAAAGAAAGGACTGTTTTCGGGCTTTCATTTTATACATTTTACGTTTCACCTGAACCGAAAGCTAGATTACTGCCAACGTAAAACCCCGATTTTTGCGCATTTTTGTCCTCAATTTTTTGACATATGTTAAGAGTTGCTAGGGGCAACGAGTACAACAAAGAAACCAAATAGGACACTAAATACGACTAAACATACCCGGATTTTGGAACACCACCTAGTTTGAAGTGAAAATAGCAGTTTAAGCGATTACAAGAATAGTCAACGTCAAGCACATGCAAAAGTGAGCCAAATAAATTAATTATGGAGTACTATCTTACTGTATTAATGTAATAACCAAGCTTTGAGTAATTGTAGTAAAGTAATAACCAAATATGAGCCACTGTTATAATGTAATGACCAAGCACTATTAGTTTTTGTTATTTCGTATTACCCAAACTGTAATCACGTGATATCAATTGAGGATGCAGCTGCCGGCATCAAACAAAAGACCGAGGTTCTCAGTCTACTTTCAAGACTGGAGGAGTGCGAACAAGTCCTTTCAGATGTTGTACGTTTAAAAGAGAAAAACGAAGAAACGTTTGAGACTGAAGCGACAAGCATAGAAACTACCGTGACAAAAATGATCAAAGAAATGAAAGACCATCTGGATAAGATACAAAACAAAATACTGAGTGAACTGGAAGCCGCAAAGAAGCACTTGTCAATGAAAGTAGCAGACGACATCAATGATTTCACGAGCTACAAAAGCGCAGTTACAAACTGGAAAAATATGCTGTCTGGAGTCGTACAACACGGATCTGAACAACAATGTCTTGTCATTTCAAACGAAATAGCGTCTAAAATAGAAAAGTTGAACGACGAAATGAAAGATCCACTTGATAAGATTCGAAATACTTCCGTCCGGTTTGAGGTTTCCTCCATTGCCAAAGAATTCAACGAAACAATATCATCCATAGGCGACCTGAAAATTGGTGAGTCCAAACTAAAATTCGACAGCGGTAAACTTAGATTGTTGAAAACCGATTTTAGGAACGGAGACATTAAAGTAGTCAGAACCATACAAGTTGTACCTTCCGGTCAGACAAGTGGAATCTTCGTAGATGGTCTGATGATATTTGCAGCTTACAAGACAAATAAAGTTGTCAAATACAACCAAAAGGGAGAACTGTTGGGTGAACTTTCACTTCCAAATTCGCCTTATGACCTATGTCACGTGACATATACCAAAATAGTCATCTCCTCGCCGAATGACAAGTCGCTTTACATTGTTGACTATAAAAATATGACACTACAGAAGACAATTAAGCTGAATGATATCCCCACGTACGGCATCTGCGTCTATGATAACAATCAGTTTCTCATTGGAAGCGATACACAAATTACATGGGTCGATCAGTCATCCGGAACGATAGTCAAATCCGTGACAGCAAAGGGATGGTCACATTTTATATCAACAACCGGGAAGGACGACTATATCTGTGGACATGGGTCGAATTCTGTATCCTATGTAGTTAATGGTGTACAAAGATTTACGTACACAAGCGATCAGCTTTTATATTCTTGTGGAAAAGGAGTAGACGACGAAGGGAATTTCTATGTTGCTGGATATTCAAGGAACATCCACCAAATAACGAACACTGGTGAGCTGATCAGGATTATACCAGCTTCTGATGTTGGGGTGGAAAGACCACGGACTGTGAGATTTGAACGCGGAACCAACAAATTCTTAGTGACTTGTAACGATTCTGGAAAGGCATCTCTGTGTTCTATTGAATAAAAATAATCAGTGAAATACCTTGACTAGAAAGAAAACTTGAAAGGCATATTGTCTATGAATATCTGTATCTTAAAATTTTGTTGCATTTAGACCAAGTTGTAGTAAAAGTAGAATTAAGATACACATTTATATTAGATTTGCATTAAAACATGATCGAGAAAATTGATGGGTTTTTAATTTCTCTGCGCTACCGCCGATCTATTTTTGTTTAAAGATACGACTCGCTATCAATTGGTATCTTGAATGTTTCGTTCCCGAAGACCTTGATATGGTGTGAAATTAAACAAGAGCTCCCAGGAGCCTGAATCGCTCACCTGGTCTTGATGTCAACCCTATGAAGACTTTTGTATATCTAAATGAGCTGAATGTTTAAGCAAGAAATTTTTTTCTCTATCTGCAATAGTTTTCTTTCTAAATAAGCAAAAAACACTTTTATTTAACTTTTAAGGGTCTGTGACCCCTATAAGGGGTTAGCTGACAACTTCAACCTATGGAGACTTTGAAGAGCTAAATGAGCTGAACATTTAAGCAAGCAACAGCTTTTCTCTATCTGCAATAGTTTTCATTCTATAGGCCAAAACATGAAAAAAAAATGCTATTTTTGGCCTTTAAGGGGCTGTAACCCCTACAAGGAGTCATCTGACAACTTTGCCCTTTGGAGACTTTTGTAGAGCTAAATGAGTTAAATATTTAAGCAAGCAACAGCTTTTCTTTTTCTGCAATAGTTTTCATTCTATAGGCCAAAAGCACTAATTTTCGCCTTTAAGGGGCTGTAACCCATAGGTGTTAACCTTTTGGGACTCCAATGAGGGAGATCTCCCTGAAACCAGTTTTGATTTCAGGGAGATTCTGCGTAGCGACATTTTTGTCTTAAAAATTGTGCGCATATAAATATTTGTGATCATTATGAATAAAACCATGCTTATTCCCAGGCACTGATATTGTGTAAAATATCCATTGTTTTATCACCTGTAATTGATTATTTATATCTATTATATTTTCTCATAGTTCACAGAATCATACTTTAAGTATTTAGATTGTATTTGGTATCCCTGTATTAGTAAATGCATTTACCAGACAAAGCTTTTCTTTTTCTATAAATAGGTATTTAAGGCAAAGTCTTTGGGTAAATTCGAATTCAAATAAAGCACAACAAATATAAAGGTGTTTAAAATGTTCATATGAACAAACTTATAGCGTAAATTCTTGCTTTTTGTGCACTTTTGTGTCATTTCTTGATAGTGATAAACAGTTTCCATAAAGAAGGGGAAGTAATTTTGGTAATTGTTTCAATTTCAGTTTCTCTCCCCTTACGTTGTTACCCCCATCATAATTTTTCAATGGAGATCGTAATTTTTAACACTCTCTGTATTCATTCAAAGTGTGGAAGCAATAAATAATATGTCATCCAGCAGATAGTTGGATTAAATTTCAACTCATTTATTGTTCTCAACTAACTAATTAACACTAATTACACTGACAGGTAAACGATAGGGCAGATTATCGATTTTCAATCAGCTGATTGAGTAAATTCGTTGGTTGTTTCTTAAACTTATAAAAAGGAAAGGAAAGAATGATTTTTGGATAAAAAATGTAAATTTACGGGAGATTATGCGGGAGGGTATTAAAAGTCGGGAGTTAAGTGTCTCCCGCTCGGGAGTAATTTGTTTCTCGGGAGATAGCTTAAATTTTCGGGAGGCTCCCGCAGGATTCGGGAGGGTTAACACCTATGTGTAACCTATGGCACGCCATATTTATATTTATTCCTCTTTAAAGATATCTCATAAAATATATAAGATATCTTGTATACTTTATTAGATATCTTATCAAATATATAAGATATCTCATATAAAAGGGAGTTTATAAGATATCTTATAGAACATATGAGATATCTTAAAAAACATATAAGATATCTTATAAAACAAATTAGATATCTTACAAAACATATAAGATATCTCATAAAGTTTGTTAGATATCTTATAAAAATCATAAGACATTTTATATAGATTTATAAGATATCTTTTTAAACTTATAAGATATCTTATGAAACTAATAAGATATCTTATAAAGTTTATAAGATATCTTATTTATTTTATGCGATATTTTATAAGTTAGTTTTTATAAGATATCTCATAAAGTTTACGAGATATTATATAAACTTTATAAAATATCTTATAACTTTTATAAGACATCTTATAAATTATTTTGTATAAGATATCTCAAAATCTTTTTAAGATATCTCATAATCTTTATAAGATATCTAATAAACTTTATGAGATATCTAATATGTTTTATAAGATATCATATATGTTTAATAAGATATCTTATATGTTTTATAAGATATCTTATAAAGTTTATGAGATATCTATAAAGAGGAATAAATGTAACAAGAGGCTCCCAGGAGCCTGAATCGCTCACCTGACATATGTGCCTGAAGAAAAAACTATTAGGCAAAATCTATTTGACATTGAAAGGGTTATAAGTTTAATAAGGGGGTCATCTGACAATATGGTGGATCTTAAGGTGCTGATCACTTTTATCTCAATTAAAATTAAAAAATCTGTCACCCTTTTTGAGTTATTAGCAAACAAATGCAGTTTAACCCAATGTTCTATTTTTAGCCACAGCGGCCATGTTTTACAACCAATCAAAAATCCCCACATCAGTTCTATACACCTAATGCTAATGAACAACAATACCAAATTTGGTTCCAATTGGACTTGAAGTGTCAGAGGAGTTAACATTTTCAATGTAATGAGGAAATGCTTTTTAAAAGCTAAATTTTGATGTTCTAAGGGCAATAACTCCTCAAAGGAAAGGTCCTACAACGTTGACCCTATTACATATTTTGTAGATCTTGATGTGCTTCACAATATGCAATTTAAATTTCCCAAATATCTTGTATAGTTTTCAAGATATTGAGCTAAACAGGTGCAAAATTTGCCAAAAATCCACAAAATGGGCAATAACTCCTCCATGGGTCGTTGGATTTTCTTCAAAATTTCAGAGCTGGTAGATCTGTAGGTGCTGATCACTTTTGTTACCAATCAAAATTTTAAAATCTGTCACCGTTTTAGAGGTATTTGCAAAAAACTGCCATTTACCCCTATGTTCTATTTTTAGCCACAGCGGCCATGTTTTATAACCAAACAAAAATCCCCACATCAGTTCTATACACCTAATGCTAATAAACAATTATAACAAGTTTGGTTAAAATTGGACATGAAGTGTCAGAGGAGTTAACGTTTTAAATGTAATGAAGAAATGCTGTTAAAATGCTCAATTTTGACGTTCTTAGGGCAATAACTCCTTAAAGGAAAGGTTCTACAACATTGACCCTATTACATATTTTGTAGATCTTGATGTGTTCAACAATATGCAATTTAAATTTCTCAAATATCTTGTATAGTTTTCAAGATATTAAGCTAAACAGGTGCAAAATTTGCAAAAAATCCACAAAAAGGGCAATAACTCCTACATGGGTTGTTGGATTTTCTTCAATTTCAGGGTAGGTAGATCTTGAGGTGCTGATCACTTTTACCCTATGCCAGAATTTTGATATCTGTAGCCGTTTTTGAGTTATTCGCAAAAAACTGCATTTTACCCCTATGTTCTTTTTTTAGCCACGGCGGCCATGTTTTACAACGAATCAAAAATCCCCACATCAGTTCTAAGCACCGGATGCTGATTAACAACCATAACAAGTTTGGTTTCAATTGGACTTATGGTGTCAGAGGAGTTAACGTTTTAAAAAGTTTACGGACGCACGACGGACGACCGACGACGGACGGACGACGGACGCCAAGTGATGACAATAGCTCACATGACCCTTCGGGTCAGGTGAGCTAAAAACGGCTTGCCATAGTAACCCCTATAAGGGGTCATCTGACAACTTCGACCTTATGGAGACTTTTGTAGAGATTAATGAGCTGAACATTTAAGCAAGCAACAGCTTTTCTCTATCTGCAATAGTTTTCATTCTATAAGCCAAAAACTTTATAGGGCTGTAAGGGATCATCTGACAACTTTAACCAAATAGAGACTTTTGCAGAACTTTTGATACTTAAGCAGTAAGGTGGCATCAGATTTCCTCTATCTCTTATACTTTTTGATTTAAAGGCCAAAAACAGTAGTCTGACACCCCTGGTCTATTTTTTTTGTAACGGCGGTCATGTTTTTTTATGGATCAATAATCGAAACACAAGGTTGGTGCAGGACACCCTAAGGATCATTCATACCAAGTTATATTAAATTCTCTTCAGTAGTTTCAGAGGAGAAGATTTTTAAAAAATTGATGACGACGGACGCCAAGTGATGGTAATATTTTTCTTTTCTTCGTTGGTCAAATAAATGCTTTCGTCGTCATGTAGATCAAACTCAAGAAACTGAATTTCCAGAAGTGTGAACCAGTAAATTTTATTTAAAAAAAAATATATTCAGTGCGCATGCCACAGGCGAGGTAAAAGATTGTGTAAAGCAATAATCAGTGTATTACGAATTTTACATACAAAGGGTAAACCAACTCTACAGTATATTTGTAATCTTCATATGTTTAAAAATAAATAAAACAAATAGTCTGTTGAAAATTAGTGTTGTTTTTAATATTTAGTTTTTTTATAGAAAATACGTCTTCAAACAATTTCATCGGGTGATAAACATGGAAGCATAAGCTGTCATTCCTCATAAATCAACTCAAGTTACTCTTGTTTTGCTTAATTCCCCTTGCTATCTATTTCTGACTGTTTCGAAGTACTTAAAATTTGTATACTTTTATTCTGATTGAAATTCTCACTGTTCAGATTTTTTGACTGTTTAAATAAAAGAACAAGACAACAAGTTTAGTATAAGCGACACGACTAACTGCTAAGAAGTATAATAGTATTTTAATTATGTACACTTGGGTATTTTTTTTCATCTTCTGACAAAAGGTTAAAAAAACATTTTACTATCATAATTACACAATATTAGCTATAACGTAGTCATTGGTCAGCCACAATATAAGAATCCAACAAAGTGTTAATTATACCCCTGCCTGAAAGTTATGTATTATTTATTGATAGGGCAGCGCGTCAATCCGTCTGCGTCTCTTTCTGTTCTGCCGTTCCACTGACGGGTACCCTTCTTTTATTCGCATCTATGTCCCCAAAGGATTTTCAAAAAACTTTATGAAAGATGTGTACTTCCTATGTTAAAAACTGATCAAGAAAAGAGTTTTCGCCATAGCAAAACATGAACATAACCATTAGACAACAATGGGAGGCCCATCTCTTATCCGCATCTCCTTCCAAACCATCCATAGCTCTTTAAGAAGCTTTTACATGATACTTTTTATTTAGTGTTAATGTGCACATTCTATGCAAAAGATTCACCCGGTGGATTGTTGGGGAATATTGATTTGTGAGCTCCTGTTCCAAGTTTTTTCTAGTTGACTATTGTCTTCCATATACAAAGTAAGAAACAACTTTTGCAAATCGCGAAATCTAAATTCAAAGACAAAAATTCTTTACAAAAATTTATACAAGCTCAAATAATGGAATCCACAGTAATTTACATCAAAACAAAAGTTTTGAAATATAATATTCATTTTCAATATCGGTTAGAAATTTTATTAATTACTGAACATTTATTTATTATAATATTAGGACGGAAGATGGGGCAAATGATTTTTTCCGACAAACAACTTACACTGACGAAATTCAGAATATTGAGTTACGAAACCTTTTATCTTTCGCTCTTTTCATATATCTTAAAATAACACTATGCGTACTCATACAAATAAAATGTGCGTCCATATTGATTGATGCAAGGAATTAAAGTACTCTTATTCCTTGATAAATGCAATATTTGACCAATTAAACAACCGTATAGTTTACATAGGTTTAAACCGAACTTGAAAAGGCAGGGGCTGGTGGGTGATCCCTGTCTGAACCCCTTCCAAGGTTAAAACAACATCCGGGTCAGTTTTACACATCTCAATCCTTTGCAGCAAGGATGCAAAGAAAATGAAAACTTCATTTGTCTCCAGTTGATGTCCCAGACACATCCGTGGACCTGAGGACAAACCAAATGAATACATTGATAATTCTTTTACAGCTGTCTGTCCTTATCACCAAACTATTTGTATATAACAACAAGTGTGACCACTAAAAAGTGTGTCTCGCCTACCGGCACCATCATTAAAATCAACTACCTAAGCTTTTATTTCTTGATATAAACACAAAACGTGTCTGTATACCCAATATCAGATGCCTAGCTACTACACTATTCAAGCAATCCATTGTCCACACAAGTACTACAAAAAGTTTTCTGCCTGAAAAAAAAAGACCTAAGTTCACAGTCACTGGAGCCTTAAAATGGGGTCATGGTCACATGGCATGGTGACAGCTGCGTTAACCATAACCGCAACTGTCTGTATACCCAATATCAGATGCTTAGCTATTATAATTTTCCAGCAATTCATCGTCCACAAAAGTCTTACAAAAAAGTTTTTCGGCCTGAAAAAGACCTAAGTTCACAGAGTCACTAGAGCGTGAAAATGGGGTCAGGGTCACGCGGCATGGTAACAGTTGTGTAGACCATAACCTGAACTGTCTGTATACCAAAAATCAGATGCCTAGCTAATATACTTTTCCAGCAATTCATCGTCCACAAAAGTCTTACAAAAACGTTTACAGCCTGAAAAAAGACCTACGTTAACATAGTCACTGGAGCGTAAAAATGGGGTTAGGGTCACACGGCATGACCCTAAAAGAAAGGACTGTTTTCTGGCTTTCATTTTATACATGTTACGTTTCACCTGAACCGAAAGCTAGATTACTGCCAACGTAAAACCCCGATTTTTGCGCATTTTTGTCCTCAATTTTTTGACATATGTTAAGAGTTGCTAGGGGCAACGAGTACAACAAAGAAACCAAATAGGACACTAAATACGACTAAACATACCCGGATTTTGGAACACCACCTAGTTTGAAGTGAAAATAGCAGTTTAAGCGATTACAAGAATAGTCAACGTCAAGCACATGCAAAAGTGAGCCAAATAAATTAATTATGGAGTACTATCTTACTGTATTAATGTAATAACCAAGCTTTGAGTAATTGTAGTAAAGTAATAACCAAATATGAGCCACTGTTATAATGTAATGACCAAGCACTATTAGTTTTTGTTATTTCGTATTACCCAAACTGTGAGTTATTGTACTTTTGTAATAACCAATCAATGATTTACTGTAATATTGTAATAATCAAGATATGAGCTTACACCGTGAGCTACTGTAATTTTGTAATAACCAATCCATGGATTACTGTACTAATGTTATAACCATGCTATGATTTACTGTTATATAGTGTTATAACCAAGCAATGAGCTACTCACTGTAATATTTCTTTAACCTATATTAATTGCAATAACAAAGTTTTTTACTGTACTGAGCAATGTACTATCCAAGCTATGATTAAATATAAAATGTGAATGTTAATTATTATTTTTTTTTGTGGTTCCGTAGCTTTTTATGGTCTTTTTTGAAATTTTCTAATTTGGCTGACCATTTATGGTCGAAAAAAATCTAATTGACCACAAAGAAATACGAACCGCAGCTAGTTTTATTGGTGTTTTTAATCCGCTATTGGTTAGTTGAAAACAGATTATGCACCGAAATTTATAGCCAAGGTAGTCTTATATATATTTCAAAATCAAATTAACAAGGACTCAGTGCTTATCAGCCTTATCAAGTTTCGCGTATCTAATAATTTTAAATTTCTAGACCAAATAACAAGACTCTCTGTTTTGAAAAGTATACATATAAGGAAATGAGTAGTACTTTGAAAATCGTTGAAAGAAAAAAAATCATTCTGTTTTTATTTCAGCTCAAAAATGATTGTATATTCTTCAGGGGTCCAAAGAACCATTATTGGCTGAAACGATTCGTAAATGCTGAATGTTAAGCAGATCAATGTACAGTCCCAACTAAGTTTATTGACAAAATAAGAGTTCGATCCCGAGTATCAAAATATCTTAATTTGCAATAAAAATATCCAGGTGTCTAAAGATTATTTCTTTTAATAGCATTTTTAAAGACCTAAACATCAGTGAATAAAGTATATACATATTAAACCCATCAACACCAACAGAGGTAAATAAATTAGGATCCTTTATTAAAAAGTCTATAGAACTGAAGACAGGGGAACCTTAAACATTTGCTTCATAATGTATATATATATATTTTCAACTTGTTACATGTGTATATGTATGTATGTCTGTTTATGTCTATGTTATACTGTCACAAACTGTATATATAGTTTATATGACAATAAAGATTGAATTGAATTGAATTTATAAAACTACAAATTTTGTTTATTCTATTACTTCATTTTCGTTCTGCATCTACCATTCTTCTATAAGGAGAAACAGACAGATCAAATATGGAATATATATTTTTAAGTAATAATATACTTGATCTTTCTGTTCAATGTAAGTTTAAATAGAGAATTTAAATACATGTACATTTATCGATTGGATACGTCAGGTTTATCTAAATCCACAAACAAGGAAGTATAAAAACACAGCGAAAATGGCGACGGGGGCGGATCATCCAAACAGTACAAATAACAATTTTGACGATCTTTTGAAATGCACGATATGCCTAGAAACATTTACAGAGCCGAAATGTCTGCCATGCCTTCATACGTTCTGTAAGTTGTGTATTCATAAATATATCGACTCTTTAAAGGAAAAGGAGGATGAAATTCCTTGCCCGGTTTGCCGAAACTGTATTTCGGCCGACAAAAAGGTAGAAGATACCGAGACAGTTGTTAACAAATTGCCAGTAAACCATTTCGTGGTTTCATTGCTTGAAAAACAGACAATGACGGAAAAACAATGCAATATGTGCAAGTTCCAAGGCAAGCAGATCAAAGCCTCGCTTTGGTGTGGTGTTTGTGATGAGCATTTTTGTGAAAGCTGCGTTAAATACCACAATTCAAAAAAGCTACGCGCCAAGCATAAAGTTGTCTCGATCCACGATTTACAAAACGAAACGGATTTGGGTGAAGCATGCGTCTTATTTTGTGATGACCATCAAGAGAGCGTTGTGCAGGTTTACTGTGTCGATCACAAAAAGGCATGTTGTACTTTGTGTGCTACTCTTTCCCACAGGAAATGTGATCACGTGATGTCAATCGAGGAGGCAGCTGCCGGCATCAAACAAAAGACCGAGGTTCTCAGTCTACTTTCAAGACTGAAGGAGTGCGAACAAGTCCTTTCAGATGTTGTACGTTTAAAAGAGAAAAACGAAGCAACGTTTGAGGCTGAAGCGACAAGCATAGAAACTACCGTGACAAAAATGATCAAAGAAATGAAAGACCATCTGGATAAGATAAAAAACAAAATACTGAGTGAACTCGAAGCCACAAAGAAGCAGATGTCAATGAAAGTAGCAGACGACATCAATGATCTCACGAGCTATAAAAGTGCAGTTACAAATTGGAAAAATATGCTGTCTGGAGTCGTACAACACGGATCAGAACAACAATGTCTTGTCATTTCCAACGAAATTACGTCTAAAATAGAAAAGTTGAACGACGAAATGAAGAATGCACTTGATAAGATTCGAAACACTTCCGTCCGACTTGAGGTTTCCTCCATTGCCGAAAAATTCAACGGAACAATATCATCCATAGGCGACCTGAAAATTGGTGAGTCCAAAGTGAGATTTGACAGCGGTAAACTTGGATTGTTGAAAACCGATTTCAGGAACGGAGACATTAAAGTAGTCAGAACCATACAAGTTGTACCTTCCGGTCAGACAAGTGGGATCTTCGTAGAAGGTCTGATGATATTTGCAGCTTACGAGACAAACAAAGTCGTCAAATTCAACCAGAATGGAGAACTGTTGGGAGAACTTTCACTTCTAAGTGAACCTACTGATCTTTGCCACACGACAGATACCCAAATAGTCGTCTGCTCACTCAATGACAAGTCGTTATACATTGTAGACTATAAAAATATGACAATTATGAAGACCTTTAAGCTGAATGATGTCCATGCATATGGCATCTGCGTCTATGAAAACAATCAATTTCTCATTGGAAGCGACACACAACTTACATGGGTCGATCAGTTATCTGGATCAAAAGTCAAAACCGTGACGACACCAGGATATTCATATTTTGTATCAACAACCGGGAAGGATGATTATATCTGTGGACATGGAAGGAACTCAGTATCATATGTAGTTAATGGTGTACAGAGATTTAATTACACAAGCGATCAGCTTTCATGTCCTTATGGAAATGGAATAGACGACGAAGGGAATTTCTATGTTGCTGGATTAAATTCAAAGAACATTCACCAAATAACGAGCACTGGTAATTTGATCAGGATCATATCAGATGCCGATGTTGGGGTGGAGAGACCATTGACTGTGCGGTTTGAACGCGGGTCCAACAAATTCCTTGTAACCGATGGATATTCTGGAAAAGCGTCATTATGTTGCATTGAATGACAAACATATTATTTTAGTAAAAAAACTACTGTTTAACTGTACATTGAATAAAAGAAAAAAAATGTTCTAAATATCAATTTCTGAATTTCGAAGTATTTTAATTGTATACAGTAAAAATCATGAGTGAACTGGACCAAACGTGTGTCTACCGTAAATAGTTTTGCTATCACCTTTGTAAATATTATTTACAACTACTTCTCACAGACTTTACATCCCAGTTACTTTGTTCTAACAGGGGTGGTCTCAGCCGGATCATCCCTTGGAATACCCTGTTCTACTTTTTCAACTCTATTGTTCCTTTTCTTTTGTTTTTCAAAGCACGTTTTTGAGAAATGTTCACTGAGTTAAATATAGGTTGATTATAAAATCAACATCAATTTTTTTTGAAGATTGAAAAATAACATAGGTTCTCATCGTTCCAAGTCTACTTTCATATCCACTAGACCACGAAACCGATTGAAAATCAATCTAAAAAATTTTACATAAAGAATATTGAAGGAGCCATATAAGGATACTCTATAATATATATTATAAAAATGTTTTCTGTTTGATTCTAAATGCACAGAATTCTAATGTTTGTATTTATTTTTTTCATGACATATTTTGAAAACTGGGATGTAAAATAGTTATTACTATTCGGATTTTGTGTGTCAGTAAGATCACCCCGACGGCCGGAGATCTTTTGCTGACACACCGCGTCCTTCTTCTTCTTGAGTGTAGTTTTCCCTCCACTGTCTGGAGCAACCACCATATATATTGTGTAGACGGTATATGGTATAGTTTAAAGTTTATATTCAGAGCAACTGTGTGCAGGCTAAAACATGCAATGGAGTGATCCAGTAACGGTCCAAAAGCCATAGAGATAATAATAGAAGTCCGAATACTGGAGTGGAATCTCAGACATTTATCTACATAGGGAAATGTCGATACTCCACAGGGATGGTTAAAAAATGCTACACAATGACACACACACAAAAGTTAAAAGCAGGATACATGGGTAGCATTCCAAACATTAGAATATAAATATAGTTTGTACACACGTGCATATCACATTATTTAATGTTCACTATCAGTAATCAGTTCATACTATGCACACAAGGTAATTAAATGTATGGCTTATATTTAAAAGGTAAAAGTTAAGTTTACTTAGGCAGATAAAAACAGTAAAAAGGCATTTATCTATTATTTAAAAGATAAAAATAAAGCTTTCTTAGGCAAAAAAAACCGAAAAGCAAAGGTGATCAATATATAAAAAGGATCATACATGTACTAGTTATTTGATTATGATGAGAAGCAGAAATGCTTTTTATGTGCTTATAGCTTACTACTCAGTCTTGCATATAAAAAGAAAATATACTTGTTAAATATTAAATCATAACACTATATAACAGAGTGCCAAACTTTACTGTTGGGTCACAAGGTAACATATGACTTAAAGTGGGTTAGGTTAATAGTACCTTATATCATAAAAAAAAGGAACAACAAATCAGTTTCAGCAGACCCACCCTTCATCATTGACTGACATTTAGTCGTTTTAGTCACTTATTACAGTTCATGATATAGTCAATTCAAGGAGACGGCACCTTTCTCTATGTAGAGCATATAGAAGTCCTCTTGATATGGCCTCAATACTTTGGTAGGAACACTCAGTTTGATAGATCATAGGTAACTTTGGATGTGTTACATCTAGTAGTATTTGCAGTATAATGTTCTTATTAGTCTCAAATAAAAGTTCACTATCCAAACACTGCAGTACTTCTTTTAAAGACTCCAAAAAAGGAATTCTGATACTGCTCAACTGATCACAAGTCAAAACAAAATGTTCTATATCTTCATCACCATTTCTGCACAGTTGACATTCTGGGCTGATCTTGTACTGGTTAAATTTACTTCGCATTGATTGTAGGATGTACACACCAGAAAGCATTCTAACCTTCACATTTGCCTTTTTTATTGCAACCGGATCATTTCCACACATTTCCCAGATATTATGTGGTTTACCAACAGTCATTGATAAAGAGCTTAGGAATTTTAGAGACGATTTTCCTTCTGACATTTCCTTAATTTTCTGTCTCCAGCAAATTTCAATTTTCCTTTTCACAGATGCTTTCCATACTCCTTTACTTGGCATATTGTCTATAAGATCAAAGATAGAATCCAAATCATAAATTTCTAATATTTTTGCAGCATAAATAAACCAACTGTGAGAGTCACTTTTCTTAACCAGCAGTTGTCTAACAGCCAATTCTTTCTCAACTCTATTTTCTGAAAGTATATTCCCAAGGTTTACAAGTATCATATAATGTAAAAAGGCTTCAATTGGTAGTTGACCAGATAGTATGTAAACGGCTGCATCAGCAGTACGGTCTGGTAAATTCATCAAGGCTTTCATTTGAATCTTATGGAATAAATTTAAATCATTCACATCTTTGTTTGTCAATACAACAGCATCAAGTCCAAACAATAGTCTGGGACGGACATATGTGTTCCATATCTGTATACCAATATTGGGATTAACACCATTGTATCCATGAAGACCTGCCCCCATTAGTGCATACGAAGTTCTTCGAGCTACCTGTATTCTCTCTTTGACCAGAAGTTGATCTTTATGACTCCTATGTAGACCAATATGAGTGTATTCAGTGGCCTCTTCATTTTTTTTTCCATGCAGATATAACTCATTTATATTGAGTTTCTTTTTGGGTTGAAAGTCATGATTTTACTCTTACTTTCACTGATGAAATATCTTTCCAAGTTTGCATAATGTTCTTGCATGTTTAACATAAGCTGTAGTTCGTATGGGTTTTCCGATAAAAGAATAATGTCATCTGCACAAGCTGGTGAACTAATATGTATGGAACCAATCTTCAATCCGACACCCTTTTCTCTGTACCAATCAAGCAATGGATTTATGAATGTCTTATATAAGGAGGGTGATAATATACCACCTTGTCTGACCCCTTGTTCCTCTTTAAATGAACCGGATAACTGATTTTCCCACTTAACTTTTGATTCTAGGTTTTGGTACCACTGGTTTACAATTTGCCAACTACATCCTGTAATACCTGATTCGTATAACTTACATAACAAAGAGTCGTGCCACACTACATCAAAAGCCTTTGATGCATCTATAAAAGCAGCAAATAGTCTATTTCCATGATCTTTTGCCTCATTTATTGCCTCGGTCAGTAAAAGAGCCGCATTTGTTGGAGATACTTTCTTTGTGAAGCCCCTCTGAAGACTATTTTGTTGCTTGTCCAAGGTATCGCTGATTTTTGACAAAAATAGTGATTCAAATATTTTTCCAATAATATTACAGACAGTGATTCTTCTGTATGAATTTGGGTCATCAAGCGGTTTATTGTTCTTCTTATATATTGGAGTTATTATCCCAGATTTAAAACATTTTGGTATATAACATTCAGACCAAATCTTTTCAAAAATGTCATTCAAAACTTCTACCAGTTTACTCCCACCATATCTCAGATGTTCACTAGTAAGTGATTGACCATCAGGGGCCTTCCCAAATTTGAGACTATTTATTGAATTTATAACATCTTCCTCAGTACAAAAAGGCTGACGGTTATTCTTCATTTTTTCCTCAGTAACTTGGTTAATCAACTGAACTTTGCATTCTGTATATTGCGTGTTTGAGTCTATAAAAAGGTCATTTTCTGATGCTTTACTCAATTGCTCAAAATAGGTCGCCCAACCATGCCTAATGTCACTGTTGGTTTCAAGATGAACATCGTCGATAATCAACTTGGATAGTTTCCTACTACAACCATTTCGTTGAATATTTATCAGTTTGTGAAACAATTTCTGGTCATTTGTATGGGCATCCATTATTTCAGAATAAAGTTTATATTTACGAGTGGCTTCAAGTTGTCGCTGTGCTCTTCTTAAATCTCGTTTTGCTTTCTTACTTTTAAGCCACAGTTCATTAAGTTTTGACTTGTCTGAATTAGATCTTTGGTTATCTTTAAATTCCCAATAGGCCTGTTTACCCTTTTTACATAATTCTAGTATATCTTTGGGCCAGTTATTACGTTGACTTTTTTCCTTCCTTTTTTCATTTACCCTTTTTCTTTTATTCGTCTCTGTAGCCTGTTCAGCGCAATTAACGAGTAGATTAGATATATTTTCCAGTTGTTCATCAAGATTACCATTCTGAAAGTCTATTTTATTTAGTTCTTCACTAACTAACCTCTGGTACTCTTCTAGGTAACACTTGTGCCACTTAACTCGTGGATTTAAAGTACAAACAGTGTCTATAGGGTTCGTAGATTCGATAGACTTTTCAGCTACAGTACACTCAAAGACAATGGAACATTCCACTGGGACATGGGAAGATAGATTTATACCAAACCTGTCCATAATATTTACCATTTTCACCACATCTTTGTTTGTAGCCTTTAGTAGTATATAGTCTATCTGTGATCGATCAACATCATTATGATGGTAGAAAGTACTTGTTTTGGGGAATTTGCTGGGTACTACCAAGTTCAGATTGTCAATAGCTCTTTTAAAAGTTTTATCCCTATGTGTTTCATTCCTCCTAATCAATGAGGCATTCATATCTCCTAGAACAATGACTGTATATGCTGAATATTTTTCCGAAATTTCTGCGAACTCATCAATACACTTTTCATAATTCAGATCATATTTCTTCTTCCCAGAAGTTGGCATGTAAACTGATAAAATACAGTACGGTTTAGGCTTATTTTTTAGGATGATAACACAAATACGTTCACTACCGTCTGGTTTAATTTCTATATAATCATCTAGCTCCTTTTTCCAGATAAAGCCACATCCGCCCCATCCTCTCATTCTTTGGTTATTTAAGATTGTTCATACTCATCAGTACATTTAATAAAACAGTGACATTTATTACTCTCCGAGAATTTTTCAATAACTGGTTTCTCAAAAGACCAAAGCCAATGTTCCTGAATAGCAATAATATCTAGTTCAAGAAGAAGTTCGGAAATATATGCTGCATTGGTCGTGATGTTCTCCACATTGAATGTGGCAATGCGTAATTTGGATTTGGTGGATATCTCAGATCGGTTTGTTGGTAAGGATGGAATTGTATCGGAGGTGTCAGTTGTGGGTTGTGCATCCAGCTCTGTGCATACTGCTGCATTTGTTTTCTCTTGCGTCGGGGTGGTCGTTTTTTTCTTCTGGCTTTTGTCCAAAAAAGAATTTGTGCTTTCATCTTTAATATTGGTTTGTATATCAGGGATAGTATCATTCGAAAGATTTATGTCATCCTCGTTGATTACATTTCCCGGTAGAGAAGCTACATCTGAAGTTGATGGTTCTGCTGCTTTTAATGTGGCTAGATCGGATTCCTTTTCTTTGTTCAGCGGACTAATACCGTCTCCAACCATGGATTTCGCTTTGTCATGCACGTCTGAACGTGTATCTGACTTTCTACATTTATCACAGCTGTTACTCATATTGTTGTTTATCACTATGCTTCTTTCTGAGTTGCATTGGTTCATTCTCTGTTCTAGAATACTAAGTCTAGCTTCCATTTGCTGTAGTTGATTGTGACTGTCATTTGTCTGGTCTCTCGTTGCATTATTTACGTTCCTGTTATCTGATCCCTGGGGACAGGCTTCTTTTAATGCTAATGTTTGTTCAAGGTCCACTATTTTCTTTTCCAATGACATAATATAAGACTGTGACGTAGCTAATTTTTTACTTCTTTCATTGAGTGATCGTTCCTTTCTATGAAGAGCAGTCTCTTTCTGTTGTAGTTCTTTTTCCTTTAGTTTTAGTTCTTTCTCTTTTTCTTTTAAGCATCCAATAGTGTCAATATCCTTCATACCAAAATCAGTTTGCACGAGCTGGACCCTAGACTCCTTGTTACCGGCTCTTGGTAGTGAAGTGGTCACTTGCCTTTGTTCATTGGTTACATTCTTTGACCTTTCAGTTGTGCTATTTGTCTCAGTGATTGTTGACATGTCGTTAAGTTCTGATCTATCATAGCTATCGATAAATAGAATATCTTTACAACTCCTACATATAAAATGAAGCGAGGCATTTTCCATCTCATAGGTTTGGACTTCTGCTGGTGTAAGACCTTCACATCTGTAGTGTACCCATGAGTTGCATCCATCGCAAAGAATAGCTTTATCATTTGCTTTACATACTTTTTCGCATACTGTACAAATATCATTGAGGTCATCCTCAGGGTCAGATATACTTGACTTTGTTATCTTATTGTATACAGACAATATACCATGACTAGGGCTGTAAGTCCCTTTGTTTAGACAGATACTATCTAAGTTGTTAGCTTTTGGATGTTCTTCTTTGTTGTCCACTAAATTGCATAATATTTGTTCTTTAAAAAGTTCATTCATTACGTTAAAGTCACCTAGATGATTCATTTCTTGTATGATATATTGGTAATGCTCGTTGATAAATGTACTCAGCCCAGATCCATTAATATTAACTGTTGAGGTAGTCAAATACAGATTAATCCTATATAGCTTTCTCTTTGCATTGTTAGTACAAAAGGCAATGAGGGCTTCTTCAGCTCTAGACTGATCATTTTTAGATGTACGTATCTCTGTCTCAAAGATCACCTCATGAAAAGGGTTCAGAGCAACAACCTGTTGTAGGACACTACGAAAAGCTTCGAAGGCTGCACAGTAGAAAATGTTATTACCAGGTTGTCCTTCTTAAACACTGCATTCATATGTTCTCTAGATGTGGCCTCTAGCTTCTGCGAAAGCGCTTTATTTTTGTTAACATTATAGTTCACTGTCTTTTTCTTAGCGCCTTCATGATTTCTGCTTGGTGTGAACACGAGCCTTGAGCGGCGTGATCTAGTAGGACGCATGTGTAACATAATTGCACAACCGTATTATGTCAGTCAATGATTTATTGTAATGTACTCTATGCTATAAATATATGCTGGGTATTAGATAGCTACCAACTAATAGTAAGAAAAACAATTTAGAACTAGGGAGTATTGGACCACTACTATGATTGAACTGGGCCTGGGTGTTTAATTTTCAGATTAAATATTCAAGTTGCAAGACTGTGTGTAGTAATGCACTAGTAAATCTGCATGTACAATGCTTAAAAAAAGCAAGTATTATATGTTACTGTAAAGCTAAAGTAAAGATTATGTTGACTAAAATTTAAAAAGCTATAAGTATTTAAAAACTAAAATCTAAAAGTAGCAGAAATTAATGGCTACAGTATCAACGACCACACGTTTAGGCAGGAGGCAGCATCTTATAATGGAGACTTTACAAAGTAGCAAATTATATTACTATGGTGTAATAATTAAAAGCATAAAAAGTAAAAGGAAAATAAAAATTAAAAGTTAAGTCATTTGGAAAAAAAGTTTGTGTGTCAAATCCAAGATGGCTGCAATCTTCAGTGGATCACAAGACGAGAGTTCAAGCAAAATAGCGGACTACACGGGTGGTGGGTTAATAAAAGCATATCACAAAGTTAAAACTATAAAAAGGTGATGGTTTCACACTACACTTCGGAGTTTTAGCCTGCTAATATTGTAATATTTCGAAATTTTCTTCTCTCAAATCTCATGTGCGTCTACACTGTCCCGCTAGGTGGCGAAAAAAAGCATGATTAGTTATCTGCCCTTAGATAATGGCGGCAACGAAAATTTGCTCCACGAAAATGATGTTTTACTAAATCATTTCTTGACAATCAGAGGCAAACACCTATGCTAGAGCCTGCAAACCATTGTAAGGACGGTCATTAGAATCCATAATCATCGATATCTACCCAAATCCACGCAAACAAGGCATTTTTACAGACACCCGCTGGATTCAAAATCTTAATTTTTCTATGGACAAAGTGTTCAAAGAATATCCAATTCAAATCCTACCAACAAAGCAAAACTCTAGAACTGGTAAAGCAAAAACATGCCCCTTTGAACAAATTGACATGAACATTTACGAAAAAGAAGCACGTATGGTAGCATTCTTCACATCACTTGAGAGAACCCATGCCTGGATTAAAACTTTTGACTTATTTTACTACGAATATCTAGGCAATGGAGAGAAATACGACACCAAATGGAGAGATGAACCTGAAACTTGGAAGGACCCAAACAACAAAACAAATGCCATTGTTATCGAGGTCTATGATAGATCAAACCCATCTACATTATTTTATAATGTAACATTTTTTGTTTCCACTGGAACTATTAGAGCCCAGGGTACTAACTACACAGTTTTTGCCCAAGAACATTTTCCTATATTGATTAAAATACTACACAAAGTAATTGAAGAATGTGAATCACAAACTCTACCAAAATCCACGGAAACACATGACACGAACACAACAGCAAAGTCAAGGCATGACCATATGCAAGACCCCATATCCGATGAAACATCCACAAAGGAAATTAAAGATGACATACATCATGATTTGGAAGACAAACCTGACCAAAACAATAACTTCAAGATATCAATATGTAGATTAGAAAACTCCATCACCGAAAAAATTGTCAAGCTTCAAAACTACCATGAGGATAGCACCAAAAATATCTTATCCAATATCCAGTCAACTTCAGAGGCAATAATTAACACTATTAAAACTCAACACAAGAGTCAAAACAGACCTGATACAGATGCTGAATTACAAAACGCGAAAAGAATTCAGTCCCTAGAAGCCAAGAACTCATTCCTGGAACAGAAAATACAACACGAAAAAGAGGATAAACTATTTCAGATATCTAAACATGAACAAACCCAGAAACAACTTCAAAAACAACTAGATGAAGTGCAAGTACAACTAAACAATTCACTTAAAACAACCTCCAAGAAATGGAAACACACTCCCAGCAACCTCAAGCCAAAAATGAAGAAATATCTGCTCTCCAGTTGAAAGTAAAGGAACTAACTAATAAACTCGACAAAGCACAGGACGAGATCATATCATTGAAATCACACATTAGCTCGATTTCTACCACTAGCAGTTCAATCGCTCCGAGCTTCCCTGAAAACAGAAGGAAAAAACCAACTGCAGTGCTCATCGGGACATCAAATATTGATGGCGTAAATGAAAGCAAATTGACAACTGATATCGAGGTCATCAAATACATCAAGTATACTGTCCAAGAAGCATGTGAATTTATAGACAGCTGTAATTTAAAACCAGATGTAATTGTATGCCATGTATTCACAAATGACATAAAAACAATCAGTCCTCAACAATGCCTCTCAAACATGAATGACCTCATTGCTAAAATTCAACTTAAATGGGAAAATATCAAAATCATTATATCTCTTTGCACACCTAGGCTTGATTCATTAGAGTATCATACAAATGGCAAAATTTTAAATGCCCTAGTCAAACAAAATATTAATAGCCAACTCTCACAAAAAATAATGTACTGTGAGCATACAAATATGTTATTCTATGGTGACCCAGATAAAGATCTACTGGCCGATGATAAGTACCACCTTTCCCATAAAGGCCTAAATTATCTTGCTAATAACATAAAGAAATGCCTACATTCAGCTTTTGATATCCCCCTTCCCATTCCCCACAGAAGTAGGTCTATTTCAAGAAGAGGTAGAGGCAGGGGCAGACTTACTAATCGTTAATTTGTTATTACTTATCTACATATATCTGAAAATATGTACATGTTATAGAAAGGTTATACATTATTGTAACTTTGAAGTCTGTTACAAATGTCATGAATGTACTATTATAAATGTTATACATGTATTGTTTAAAAACTTTAACATAGCAAATAGCTATTAACACTATTTCACATTAAGTTTATAAACATGTACATATATTTTTTCTTTTGTTGAATTTTTTTGATATTTGTGTATTATACTACGTTGAAACAATAATATCTATATCCACACCATACATTTGTAATTCCATTTATAATCACAGTATACATACATGTATGATATACCTAAACGTATTGATATAGGACATGTACACACATTTTCAACCAAACAATTAAAAAAAAAAACAAAAAAAACCCTTTATTACATTCAACTTAAGTATACCACTATTGACCACTTTTATAATAGAGAAATCATAATTACAACAATGATATGTGTGTGCTTGTCACAACTAAGTATTTTATTTACAAATATGATAGATACATATGATCTATAAACACATTTATTGTCATTTATTTACTGGAAATGTATATCTGTTGTACTAATGCAAACAATAACATGATATAGACTTCACCAATATCTATACATGTACATATATTGTAAATTTGATAGAATAATGAGGCACTAGCTGGGTGATTTGACCCGTTACCTATATCATATATTTTTATAAACTAAAACAAAGAAACATAAAATTTCAAAAACTAACTCTTTGTCAAAACATCATTTTTAAGTGCTCTGACTTATCCCTATATAAAATATGCCAATTTCAACACATAACTCCCTAAGGATGGGATTTTGGAATGTAGGGGGCCTGATCTCAAAATATAACAACAAAACTGAGGACCCACTTTTTATAAAAACAATAGAAAAATATGACTTAATGTTCTTGGCAGAAACACATTTAGGACCTCAAAATGCTATTTCAAAAATTGGGAACATGTACTGCCACTTTATATGTAGAAGTATTAGTAAACATAACAATAGACATTTTGGTGGCCTAGCTATACTTTGTAAACCATCTATTAAATCCTCAGTCAAAATTCTTAAGAACAATAACCCAGATATCCAATGGGTAAAACTTGAAAAGTCATTCTTTAATTTAAATAATGATTTATTTATATGCATTGTATATGACCCACCAGAGATGTCGTCTTATTCCAAAACTCTTGAAAAAGACATTATTGATTGTATAGAAAAGGATATCACAATATATAAAAATTTAGGAGATATATTAATATGCGGGGATTTTAATGCACGGACAGCCTCTGAACCAGACTACATCTCTAATGACATATCTGATTATCTACCACTTTATTCCAACTATAATGCGGATGTAAACTTAACAGTACGTCATAATATGGACTCTAAACTAGATAAAAGAGGTAGAGACTTGTTAGATTTATGCATTAGTAATCAAATTAGAATCCTAAATGGTAGAATTATGGGGGACATCTCTGGAAAATACACTTGTTTCACTCCCAATGGGACCAGCACTGTAGACTATGCTTTAATATCAGAGAATTTGTTAAATAATATCCTACATTTTACTGTATCAGATTTCATATCAAATTTATCCGACTGTCATTGTCTAATTGAATGGTCACTCTCTGCAAAATTTGGTATTAATTCTAAACAAGAAACAAACAACGACATAAGATTAAACAAGATATCTCAGAACTTTATATGGTCAGAGAATTCAGCGATTGAGTACCAAAATGCCTTAGCTTCTAAAGAGATACAAAAAGAAATAGAACAACTTAACAATAGCATAATACAAAATTCCTCTGAATCTATAAATAATGCATCTCTACTTTTATCTAATATCTTAATTAAAGCAGCTGAAAAATTTCTCAAAAGAAAACAATATAATAACCCCAAAAAATGCCAAATAAAACGTAAAAAGTGGTTTGACACTGAGCTTTATAAATCTAAAAACAATTTAATTAATTATGGAAAAATATATTCCAAATATCCAAATGACCAACAAATAAAAGGGCATTACTACAAGTTATATAGAGAATATACCAAGCTCAGGAAGTTTAAGTACAGACAATCTAAAGTAGAAATGTTAGCTAAAATTGAATCACTTCATTCTGAAAACCCAAAACTGTATTGGAAGTTGATCAATGATTTGAAAAGCAGAGATACTAATAAAAATGACTCTGGCATATCAGCATCCACATGGTTCTCACATTTTACTAGTCTCAATGAACTAAAACCAGAATTTTCTTCCCGTTTAAATGTTCTTAATAATAAATTAAAATCCATGGAAAACATCAAGTGTTTTACTGAACTAGACATCTTAATAACAGAAACAGAGATCTCCAAAGCCATATTTCAGCTAAAAATAAACAAATCTCCTGGACTTGATAACATTTCTAACAATATGCTAAAAAATAGTCAATCCTTTTTACTTTCCAGCATTTGCAAAATTTTTAATGTATGCTTCTCAAATGGTATTTACCCTGAATCATGGGCCAAGGGGTTTATTACCCCAATCTTTAAAAGTGGAGATAAATCTAATCCAAACAATTACAGAGGAATAACAATTACAAATACTTTAGGCAAATTATTTAATAAAATACTTGATAATAGATTCACTGAATTTCTCAATAAACATAACATTATAAACGAAAGCCAAATTGGATTCACGCATAAAGCGAGGACATCTGACCATATTTTTATTCTGAAGAATATCTTGGATCAGTACTGTTCAACAAAAGATGGTAGGGTGTATGCCTGCTTTATTGACTTTCAGAAAGCATTTGACACAGTTATTCATACTGGCATGAAACTAAAATTACTCCAAATTGGGGTTGGCACAATATTTTATAATATAATCAATAGCATGTATACATTAAGCAAATCATGTATAAAAAACAATAATCTAATAACTGATTTTTTCCCTACTTGTTTAGGTGTTAAACAAGGTGACAATTTAAGCCCCAATCTCTTTAAAGTATTTATCAATGACTTGCCTCAATACCTAAAAGACTGTAAAGACCCAGTTTTTCTAAATAACTTTCCAATTCATTGTTTGATGTATGCAGATGATATAGTGATTTTTTCAACTTCGTCAGAAGGACTTCAGTCAAAATTAAATAAACTTCATATTTATTGCCAAGATTGGTGTCTTAATGTTAACATATCAAAGACAAAGGTCCTGATTTTCAACAAGGCAGGCATGCATCTCAAAGAGTCCTTTAAATTAGGAGGATCAGAAATAGAGTGTGTCTCCTCATATAGATACCTGGGTCTTCATTTTACAAGCTCAGGATCTTTCTCATTAGCCCAATCAGAATTATATAACAAAGCCCTGAAAGCCTTTTATAAATTAAAATCTGATCTTCTCTCACTTAACCCAGGTATTGATATTTCAACACATGTATTTGACCACACTATTAAACCTATTTTATTATATGGATCTGAGATATGGGGCTATTTTAACCCCTTTACTCAAAAATTTAAAGAGGGCCTCTGCCCTCTTGATAAACTCTATAATAATTTAGCATGTGATAAACTACATATAAAATTCTGTAAATCTATTCTTGGAGTGCATAAAAAAGCTACCAATTTTGGTATTCTTTCTGAACTAGGAAGAACATCCATGCACTATGATATTATCAAAAACATGGTTAACTATTGGCATAGACTTGAAAATTTAGATTCCTCCTCAAACTTTATATTATTAAAACATGCCTTTATTAATTCCCAAAAAATCTTTAATGAAAGGAAACCATCATGGTATGGCTCTATACAATATTTACTGCGATCCATTGATAAAATAAATGAGTTCAAATTTTCTAGCACTCAAACATTCAAAAATAATAGCAAAAAAATTATTCATAATCATTTTATAGATTTATGGCATATTGAGAGAATCAAGATTTCTAAAGGAAAACTTGATACTTACAGTTTTCTAAAAACAAATTTTGGTTTAGAAAAATACTTACTTGTTTTTAAAAATAATGAGTCAAGAAGAAATATAACTAAATTAAGAATATCTGCTCATAAATTCAATATTGAGAAAGGTAGATATCAGGGCATCCCAAGAGAAGAAAGAAAATGTACAAGATGTAACTTAGGAGAATTAGATGATGAGAGACACCTTTTGATTTCATGTAATCATACTAAAGATTTAAGGACATGTCTTTTTGCATCTGCCAAGTCATATTGCAAGAATTTTACTTCATTGAATCTTGACAATCAATTTTTATGGTTAATGAATAATGAAAATATTAATATACTTTCATTGATTAGTGACATAATAAAATTCTCAAATGTTTAACATGTTTAGGTTGTGGCTGGGTCATATGGTTAAGACACGTGGTAGACATATCAATTGGAATATTTAAATTCATTAATTATCTACTGGTCTGTTAATATTATATATTTAAACCGAATATAAACAGGAAAATCCTTTTGTTCATGTCTATATGCATCGTCCCATGGTGTCTTTTCCACCTGACTCACCTTCAAGCTATGGACATATATTACCTTATATACATACCAACATTTAACATAAACATGCTATGTAACATGTTCACTTGATTAAGACACAAAGAAGACTGGTAGCTTTGAAATTTATTTTTCCATTATTGATATTTTTCTATGCATGTATCTTGTGTGTATTACCACAACCAGTGCACACAATTATCCTATTATCATTCTACTCAGTCTTAATGCATCGTCCTTGGTGTCTTTCTCATCTGAACATTTTGCATGACACTGTTAACCTGTTTTGGTCTAATATATTATGTCAGCATTTCTTATATATACTTATATGTTTCATGTTCTATCATCAATTAATTGTAATTGTTATGTTTTGTCATCATGCCCTCTTGGGCCCTTAATTGGACTTAAAGACATAGAACCTAACATTTTTGATATAAAAAAAAACCCAGTTTTTTACTTTAAATGTGTTTGTAATCTTCTAAAACTTATTTTTATCATCTTAAAACACGAGAGTTTAACGGCTTTTATAAGATTATCACAATTTATTTTTGAGGTAAATAATGTGTTGTCCAGCATAAATATTTTGATCTCGCAAGTACCGATATTCATATGACCTTTGACGAACTCATCTCGCGCATGCTCCGTATATCACTATTATAAATGTAAACAAAATGCCAGCTCGAGGGAGACAGAAAGACCTGACAGAAAAGCAGCGAAAACAAAACAGAAAGGCACTAGTGGCGAAGTTCAACCAAGGGAGAATATGCATTGGTGACCAGTACGACAAATGGACAGAGTTAAAACGTGTTTTACGCCTGTCAACCCATGCTGAAGTTGCAAAGTTATTACTGGATCAGTAAGTTCCAAACCACGTGTCGAATATCTATAAAATCATTCTCATTTACACATGTATTTACAATAATTTATAACAATATCACTTACAAACCAGGTGTTTATTGCAATTTGCTTAGGAAATCAACAAGTAACAGCTGAAAAATTAGGAAACTAGATAGAAAAAGTTTTTGTCATTTTAATGGGGCCCACCAAAGGGTTCACAACAGTGGTTTACAAATTTAACATACATTATTATTTCTTCGTGCAGTATTCTTTGTTATCAGTCACTATAATGCAAATTTCTTTGTTGCATATGCAGGCAGTTTTTAAAATTTCCTTTTTAGAGTGTTCTGCAGATTACAAGCATTTTGTAGTATTTAATTCTCTCAAAAGCTATACATTGTAAATTCTTGTTGTATATAGGTACAATTGTACAGCTTCACCAAAAAGAAAAAGACCTTCAGTCGGAGACCTGTCACCTTGTCCATCACGTCAACATGAGCAGACCACATCAACACCAGTGACAACCATATGTTTACCTCTCCCTATGGCCGATGAGGTGTCAGATATATCAACAATATCTGCACCTCTCCCTAGGACAGATGATGTTTCTGATATATCAACAATATCTGCCGAATATGACGTATCATTGATATCAGATCAAGACAGTTCAGACAGAAAATGTGACAAAAATATGTATGTGTAAAATAATGTTATTAGTTTTTTGTTAAGGTGCACATATTTTTATAGTTAAATAGAAAATAATGAGATTTGGAATAAGTGTACCTGACACATCCCACATAACAAGCGGTAATTTATAACAACCACAATGAAAAACTGCCAGCAGCCTTCAACAAGGCCAGAAGGGGCTGCTTGCCGTTCTGCAATCAGCCCAAAGTCTAAAAAAATTTATAATTAAAATCCAGTAATTAATGCATGAAAAGTTTACATTTATAACTTAACTGCCTTGTCATTCAGGCTTATAATAATAAGATCATTTATTATATGAACAGCTATACCCTGTGTGCAACCAAAATCATAATTATGCATGTGTAATTTCAGTATGACTGATCAAACTTTCAGTGGTAAATAGATTTTGCTTGATAGCCTATACTTCAGACACATAAGTCAGGTGAGCGATTCAGGCTCCTTAGAGCCTCTTGTTTTTATTTTAGCGTCTCAAATTTATTTGGTGTGACTGGTCATATTGATATTGCAACTGAAACAGAAGAGAAATCCTGCAGTTTCATCAACCCCTTTGAGTAAGTTTATTGCTTATCACACATCAGAATGAACAAACACATCATGCAGATATACATGTATTTTGCAATTTCAATGAAAAATTACAATGTTTGTGTACATTCCCTAACATTTAGATGATTGGCATTCTTAAAACTCATGATCATGCTTATCAACAACAAACAAAATATTCAGTCAAGTTTACATGGATATAATCAAAACTCTGAGAAAAAATCACTTCAAAGAATTAAACTAACTTTGTTAAAGGTCTTGTTAACCTGCGTTGCCGAAGGCAAAAGCAGGTCTAGGAGTCCCGTCAGTCCGTACGCAACGCTATAGAGTGTCTTGTGTAATCTGAATCTCAAAAACCACACACTCGATCTTTGTGAAATTGTAGACAGTGATTACAGATGTATTGAAGATGTGCACCTCCACTTTTGAGATCATTTTATAATTCCATTTAGAAATTAGGGGCCCTAAAGGGACCAAAAAAGCAATTTTTATGCCCCCCCCCCCAAACGACATGTCCGTCCGTCCGTACAAATTTCAGTCAAGCTTTTCTCAGAAACCGTAAATGGGAATAACTTTAAACTTGGTAGGATGGTTCAGTATGACAAACTATATGTCCTAAGCAAATTTTAGACCTGTGGGACATCTACTTCCTGTTTGGGGCTGGATTGATACCAAAATCGACATGAAGATTTCCGTCAAACTTTTCTCAGAAACCGTACATGGGAATGATTTGAAACTTGATAGGATGGTTTGGTATTATAAACAATGTGTCCTAAGCCACTTTCAGACCTGTCCGACTTCAACTTTTTATTTGAGGCCAGCGGGCCGGGGGCATCTGTGTCCCATGGACACATTCTTTCTTTATTTTATTTCTTTCCACAATAACTTTTTTCTGGTAGACCAAATGTTATGAAACTTTAAAGTAATGTTACTTACATTAAAAGGAAGGATTGGGTTGATTTTGAATGTCCCCTTTTTTTGTTTAGAAATTAGGGGCTAAAAATGAAACTTTTATTTGTTTTCCACATTAACTTAAGTTCTGATTGACTGATTGATATGAAATTTTACAACAATGTTCCTTACCATTAAATAATTCATTGACATGATTTTTAACGTCTCCCCTTTTTTCCTTGAGGAATAAGGGGCCCAAATGGGGCAAAAATCCAACTTTTTATTTATTGTCAGATTTTTATAAAAAAAATAAAGGTTTTTTATTTTTGCCATATACTGTGGATTCATTTATTTTTGTGGGTATCAATTTTCGTGGTTTAATGAAAATTAATAGGTTCGTGGATTCTTTAATTCGTGGTTCTGAAGTTTGCAGCATGAAGATCAATGTTATATTTCCTTTTCGTGGGGTAACAAATTTCGTGGGTCAAGGCCACCCACGAAAACCACGAAAATTGATACCCCACGATTAATAATGAAACCACAGTATATAAATTTTTATTTAAATAAGGTTGCATGTGACAAAAATATATTTTTAGTCCACCATATGATGCATTTGTCAAAAACTATTGACTGTCCATATTGGGCCTAGAACGTATAGGGTTCAATGTTTTGCCGTTGGACGTAGGGCCAGACATCGATTGGTCTTGTTAAATCAAGCAGTCAATATATTTACATTGCAAGCTTGCCAACTTTTGAAATTTGATTTTTAAACCATTAATTTGTTTTTCAGCTTAACCATAACTTTATCAGAAGATCAAGATGAAATTGAATACTCATCAGATGAAGACTACGAACCAAGCTTTCACTTAAACTTGAGGTATTTATAATTTTAAGTAACTGTTTTGCACTTTTCTTTTTTACATTGTAATGATGTGGTTTCCTTTCAATTAAATTTAAGTTTAACATGTTTATGGGAAAAGAAATTATACCCCGCAAAATATTGGTGGGTGGATTTTTAAGTTTTACTCATGTTTGACATTGATACATTCATTTTTATTTATTCTATGGGATAGACAGTCAACTTAATCAATTGTATTTGCAAACACATTTGTTTACAAACTTCATAGTGACATTATTACATTTGTACAAAGCTTTTTAATCCATAATATACATGATATATTTAAGTTTTGTAAATGAATGTCTAGTATATAATCAAACAATGTTACTGTAATTTCAACCCTGAAAATCATCTGACAAACAGGCGCATACACCGTAGATGTCCCAAATGTTGTGAGTTCGATCCTCGCTGAGGGCACTCAAAAAATCAAAATCTGTTTGTCAGATGATTTTCAGGGTTGAAATTACAGTAACATTGTTTGATTATATACTAGACATTCATATAAATTATAAAATTCGAATAATCTTGCATTCTGCAGTTTCTGTGGAATCCAATGGAGCAAGAACGTAAACACGTTAGAGATAGCTATAAATAGACCATGCATAAGTTTTGTAAATGCATGTAGTTCATCACTTGCACGAAGGAAGCATTCTAGTGTTAAATGTCATGACAGTGTGACCAGTACATTGTACTTAAATTTTAGTTTTTAATAATTAAGTGAAGTTTATTTACATTTTCAATGACCAGTCTTTTATACATTTTATAGGACAAACTCGAATGGTGTAGTTCTAGAAGATGAGCCAGATTCTGAAGATGAAAGCAGTGAATCTGAAATAGACCCTAATTATGCTGATAACAGTGTACTTGATCCTGGTATTCAGCAGATGTCTGACAATGATGTGGATCTATTCATGACTGATATTCCTTATCTTGTTTATGGAAGCTGCTTGGAGAATTTAGCTAATACATGTGTCAATTCAACATGCACCTATGAAGCCTGCGATGGACAGATTCGTATCCAGCCAAAGATTGTTGCTTCAGCACTGTATTTCAAATGGGTATATATATATATATTATAATCAGTTGCACATTTTTTATGCCCCCGCAACGACGTGTCGGGGGGCATTAAGTTTTACTCATGTCCCTCCGTACTATTTTCCATCAAGCTTTTCTCAGAAACCGTAAATGGAAATAACTTGAAACTTGGTAGGATGGTTCAGTATGACAAACTATGCGTCCTAAGCAAATTTTAGACCTGTCGGACATCTACTTCCTGTTCGGGGCTGGATCGATACCAAAATCAACATGAAAATTTCCATCAAGCTTTTCTCAGAAACCGTACATGGGAATGATTTGAAACTTGGTAGGATGGTTTAGTATGATAAACAATGAGTCCTAAGCGACTTTCAGACCTGTCGGACTTCAACTGTTTATTTGAGGCCAGCGGGGGCATCCGTGTCCCATGGAAACATTCTTTCTTTATTTACATTTGGTTCCTGATCATATTAAAAGCATAGTATAGCACCTATTATATTTGCAATTGTCTATAAACATCAAAATACACATTCATCACATTAATATGATTATTTCAGAAAAATGCTGGTACGTTTAGTATAATCATGACAATATTTGTTGATCTTGTTATGTTACCAGAACCAAAATTTTGTACATAACCTAAAAGAAGCATACACTGGTTAACACATTATTGAGAAATAGCTTTTTTAAGAAAAAATTATCAATTAAATTTATTTTTAGGTAAGTTGTTTTTATGTCCCATATACAAAAGTAGGGGGCATATAGTGTGTAGGTATGTCTGTCAGTCCTAAATGTTGTGAGATGGGGCATTATGTCTTTTGTACACATTAATGTTGCAATTCTTTTAATCATGTTAATTGTAAATGCAAACATGTATATATAATGGTACTCTTATTTCCCATTTTCTGTCATATTTTTAGGTGTGTGTAAAAGGTCACATTGTTCATCAATGGTGTTCGCAGCCCATATTAAACAGACGGATGCATTCTGGACATCTTATGTTTGCCTCTTCAATCCTGCTTTCAGGAAGTAACTTTCAGAAAGTTTCGATGTTGTGCCATTTCTTGAAACTTCCAATTCTTTCTAGAAATGTGTACAACAGGATTCAGAGGACATACCTCATTCCAGCAGTAGACAATTATTGGTTGCAGCACCAAGGTGGCCATTTGCAGACATATATTGGCAAAGAAACAGTTATATTAGGTATAAGAAGTAAAAGGTCACCAATTGGGCATTCAAGTGTCAAAAGTCGGAAAGGGCAATGACAAAACCAGTAAACACGAACAAAAACAGTATAAGGAAACACAAAACAAAAAATCAACCGAACGTAAATCTACAACGCCAACTCAGGTCGTCACAAGAGTGAAGTCAGGTACTCCAGAAGAGTAAGCAGTTCCTGCCTGCTATACATGCTATAGCACACCTGTCATGCTGCTAATTTCCAATTCAGTGTGTTAACTATTTTAAAGACAATGTATAGATAATATGAGACATGTGAGACAGGTTTAATCAGTGATGCTCCTGAAGTTAAAATGTATTTATAATTATGATAATAAATATTTTACAAGAGAAAACCAACAAAAATGGGAACTGCAACTTATATGTGATATGTCTTCACTCAAGAAATTTTACGGAAGACATCATGCACTTATAGACAAATATGGGATTTCGATCTCTCAGATGAGTGCAGATGTTGGTTTGTCATAGTGTGTTGTTTTGTCTTCCTTTACTGGATTTGACACGCTGAATGGACTATTGGCAACGCGACGGGTGTGCTATAGCAAGCAGGAACTGCTTACTCTTCCGGAGCACCTGAGTTCACTCTTGTTTCGACTGGAGTTCGCGTTGTTGATTGATATTCAGTTGTTTTGTGTTTCCATGTTTTACGTGTTGTCTGTTTTTGTCCCGTTCTTGTTTGTGTTTACTGGTTTAGTCTCTGCCCTTTCGGACTTTTGACATTCGGATACCCCATTGGTACCTCTGCTTCTTACATGCCAGAAAACTGTAGCACATTCTGCAGGACTTGTTTCTAGCTTTAGCTGTTTTAGTTTTGCAGGCAGCGAGGACATAGCCAAAATCATAGATCTGTATATTTAATATACAGGTCTATGCCAAAATTATGTAGAATGGACTTGTTTTTGTTTGTGTGTTTGGGGGGGGGCATGCTGTGTCTGCATAAAAGGGGGGTGTTTGAACAGGTGGTATTCTTCCCCCGCTCACCGTCTCCTCAACCCACGTACCCCCGCCCTCTTACTGTCCGCCGCCCCAACATAAATTCTGAAAGGTTATTCATTATCCATTGAGTGAGAACAAAATCTCTAAGTCGGCTCGTTAAACATAAAGCAATTGAGTGACAGACCTGAAAAAGCATCCCAACACTGATGATATATGGGAATCATACAAATGCGCATACTGACCAAATAACAAAAGCCTACGATTGATAGTTGCCTATAACTTGATACCGCGTTACGAAAAAAAGTGTGAAGGACGGACGAACACGTTGCGGCGATAGACAAAAATGATAACTTTATCCTTTTTGCATATAGATAAAGGTGCATCTATATTGTGAATGCAGCTTGAAACTCTAAATAAGTATTTCTTAGCTATAATAATTTTTTTGTGTGTTAATTGTTACTTTTTTATGTCTGGTGTTTTTATACGACCGAAATTGAATGAAATCCTGATATTTAAAAAGCCAGTTGAATGTCAAATTTTATCAAGTCCTTAAAATGGATATCCCTATTGGTACCCCATTCCATTCCCGTTCATTCATTCTCTAATATAAAATACAATTACAAGGTATTTCCGACGTAAAATATGCTGGGAAACATTCTACTGAAAGTAGACATGTGGATTTATTAGTTCTCGTACGTATCATCTCAAAATATTAACATTTGACCGATAAAAATGATAAAATTGGCGATGAAAACTCGACGAAATGCTTACCTCTTTATCCATTTTGTAAACAAAAGTGAGTTGGCCAAGTTCCAAACACATGCTGCCGATGACCACACGCGGAATCTCCCGAGGTTTAATTATGTTTACTTTCTTTCGGGATGATGCATACATATGCACCTTCTTTCTCAAAAATAATACCGATCTGCTCATTTTTTCAAATTCAAATTATAGCCAGGTATGTTTTTATGCTATATTCTTCATAATTATGTGTTTTTCGCCCGTTCGAAAAAAAAAGCGAATTTGATAGGTTCTATGTCTTTAATAAATTTATCTTATCTTATCTTATCTGTAATATCAGGTAGATTTAGTTGCGACCTAATTGTTTTGTTTATTGGTTTTGTTTATATTATCCTGATTTCAGGATAATACTAAGTAATCAAAATCAAAGTTTGAAAGTTTAACAAACAACCAGGCAAATAATTTTCAATGACATCCGACTTATTAAAAACTCATCAGTGACGCTAAAGCCAAATGCGTTAAGTCCGAAACAAACAAGAATAAACAAAGCGCACCAAAGACTAACCATATACGCTGAAGCCAAACCTTGTAACCCCAAAATAAAAAAAGAAAATAAGAAGCACATTAAAGACTCACCACAGATGCTGCAGTCAAATGCTTTGTAAACCCAAAATAAATAAGAATAATAGCACATTGAAGCCAAACCAGAGACGCTAAAGCCAAGCTTGTAAACTCAAAACAAAAAATATTAGAAGCACAGAATAAGACCTATAAAAGTATCGAACAAGGCGGAAATACAAAATTATCCTTACTTTATTCTTTACAATTTAAAGGAGAAACTGCTTACTTCTCTGTAGCACCTGATTTCACTTTTCGTTTTGACAAGGAGTTCACGTTTATATAGATTTATAGCTGATTGCGGTTTGGTTGCAATATGACTTTTTTTATAATTATTTCATGGCTGTTAGCAGATTTTGTAATAGTTCTTTTCGGACAAATGACATTCGATTGCCCCATTGTTACATCTTTTCTTTGTTGCATATAATGGGTTGGTCGAAAAGATTTTAAAACAAAATTACTACTAATATTTTTGATGTTAAAAAATTGACTTTGGAATCACAAAAGATCAAATCATTTACAACAAATTACATACAATGTCATGGAATAGTCAGACAAATAGACACAGGGCTTTTTGAAGCTCCGAGTGGAAAGTCAACCAGATGTAATTAAAAAGTCCTCATTAGGAGTTGATGTAAATACATGCAGGTTCAGGACTTTTTTTAAATATGATTTCAATATGATTCCTGAATACAAAATTAAAGGTCCCAGACCTTGGACAAGTGCTAATTTGAACCCCTGATAGACATAAAGCATTAATCAAGAAATTCAGGGGTGTTTAAACCAACAGAAACAAACTTTACAAAATTGTTTTGATCGAATAGTTGGATTTGTATTTTTTTACCATCATTTCTTTTATGAATGCATGGCTTCAATGAATCTGATAGATACTGAGAACAAAAAATAAAAAATAAAAAATTTATTACTTAAATACATAAAAAAAATGAGCAATATACATGCAACAAGGTAACAAATAGTATCTTTTTTCTCACTGCATTTAAAAAGTGAACGTGAAAACGGTTGTGTTCTATATTGAGTTATGCATGTCGCCGATATAACAACCGTCTAGTTTATATAGGTTTGAAGCGAACTTGAAAAGGCAGGGGCTGGTGGGTGATCCCTGTCTGAACCCCTTCCAAGGTTAAAACAACATCCGGGTCAGCTTTACACATCTTAAACCTTTGCAGCAAGGATGTAAAGAAAATGAAAACTTCATTTGTCGCCAGTTGGTGACCCAGACACATCCGGGGATCTGAGAACAAAAACAAATGAATACATTAATAATTATTTTACAGATGTCTGTCCCAATCACCAAACTATTTGTATATAACAAAATATGATGGTGTTGCAGTGTAATTGTCTAAAACTACGTTTTGTATTTTTAAAAACGTTCAAAAAATTATGATGATGTCTACAATATTTTTTAACATTTAACAATCTCTTTATGTTGATACTTGGTAAAGTTTGAAATTTCAGAAAAAATATGATATTAGAGAGGTTAAGCAAGCTCTGTAGTATGAATCAAATACCGAAGATTATCATACATGCATAATTGGTGTGTACTTAGGTGCGTTGGGCAAATAAACCGTACACGTTAGCATGTACGTGAAGCGGCGACGTTACAAGTTTCAGCTACAGTCTCGTGCTAAAAGTATTCGCTATTTTTCATTTTCCCCATTACTTTCTATGTTATATCACAAAATTTCAAAAAATTATTCTGAAATAATCTCTTGGCCGATTTTGTTGATTTTTTCACTATAAATTTGAAAAATATTTCAAGTTTGTCTGCTTATTTTTCTATAATTTGAAGGTTATTCATTTTTCAATGATATAATTTTAATCACAGAGTAAAAATAAGGTGTCTAATTTTTAGTAGCCCATATAAGGAAATTATGACATCATAAAATTTATACTTGTATTAAAATCTTTGTCATTTTGAAACAACGCATGTATTATGTTCAATAACCAATATGGACCAATATAAAATTCAAATATTTCTCAAATTTCAGAAAAAATAAGTATGAAAATCCACACAGAAACAGCTTCAATATTAATTTTTGAAAATTCGTGATTTTACATAGAAACCTACCCGAATAATAGTCGTTATATTTCGCTCCTTACAGTCGCTACATTAACGCCCGAATGCTCATACGATAATAATTCGTCATAAATTGTCAGGTTAGCATACTGTGATGACCAAAATTTCTTAGGACCAATGCAGATAAAATTCATTATCATTAATTTACTATTAATTATCACATAATTCACACATTTTTGTCATATCTGTTTTAGAAAAGATCAAACTAATCTTACCAACTAATTAATTAACATCATTAAAAGGATTGTGATTGGCTGTCTGAACTGGACAGCGTGTGACGGAGAATTTCCATTGGACGAGTTCAAGCCCTGTCCCGCCGAAGTATGCGAAGACGGATAAGGCTTAGATCATTCGAGTTACATAGAAACTAATGGGAAAAATAAAAATTAGTGAATATTTTTGGCACATGACTGTATGTGTAGAATTCACCGGACGTCAAAAACCGATGACGTAATACACCATAAAAGTAGGGAACTTCCCTTCTACAAGTACACGTACCCGTACACGTATGCTTGCTTAACCTCCCTAATAACAATGTTAATACAGTCCTTTTTCCGAGCTTTTTTATGATTATCTATCAACTGAAAAAGGATACACCGATAAAAGTCTTTGTTGCATGCATTTACTCTCATTCTCTTACTAAAGTCATTCACTTCACTCCTTTTAATTTTTGTTTAATCAAATTTTCTTTTTTATTGAAGAAAGTCAAATGAGGGTGTTGATGGGGTTTACAAAACAGAGAATGAAGGCCAATAAAGTTAACAGATAAAGAATAATGACCCAAAAAACTAAAGAATAGAGAATAATGACCCTTACAGAATAAAGAATAATGTGAAAATGACAAAAACCTTTACAGAATACGGAGTAAAGGGCAAAAAATTTACAGAATACAGAATTGTGGACACCCTCATCCACACCGTATTAAATGTAGTTAAGTTATCTTACCTATTGAAAAAGGAATAAAAGCCCCTGATTTGATCAAGTTCCCATCTTTGTCTAGAAATCTGTCGGGATTGAATTTATTTGCTTCCGTCCACATCAATGGATCTTGGAGAACGGATCGTTTTTCCAGTACATTAAATAAGAGGAGGGAAATAAGCTACTTCTGGATTCATGTATTCTCGCGGATACCAATTTTCGTGTTTTTATGAAATAGGACTAATTCGTGGATTCTTGAATTCGTTGTTCTGTGGTCTGCAGCATACATATTAATGTTGAATTTCCTTTTTGTTGGGTTTCAAATATTGTGGGTCCAAACCACCAACGAAAATTACGAAAATTGATACACCATGAATATAAATGTATACCTGCCCCACATATATGAAATGGAAAATGGATTACAACCTATGGAACGTCCGTCATTGCTTCTTTACTGGTGAACATTTTGTTTTGGTTGCAACTATAGATTTATTGATAGTAGTCATTCTTTGTTCAGTATTAACATACATCCATCACCTACAACCTAAAAGTCACAAAATTATCCTTTTGCAATGATAAATTTACCTATATTTGCCATTCTTTGGGTTTCTCTAACTGTTGCCATTACAAAGGGAAGAATCTCTTTATCTTTAGATGTTAACATACGGCCATCACCGACAACCTAAAATACACAAAAATATATTGACAACTTTGAATACAAGTGTACACATTGAAAACACAATGCAGTTGGAGTGAACATATGTGTTGTGGTCTCTTGTTCATTTACTCCATATCCTTTATTAAATTATTTATTACAGGAGTTTGTCTTAAATGCCGTTTGGAGTTAGTAGAACTATTCCCCGTGTTTAAGATGTATGCTCTTTATTTTTTAGATATGGTGTACTTGTACATGAGATTACTTTTCATGTGAACACTTTGTCTCTAACCACTATATAAATCTACGTAAATTCTAAAACCTAAGGTTAAACTCCCTCCATTGAGTTTTTCCCTTAGCTATTTATATATATTTGGATTTCGTTTGTCTTGATGCATTTTGAACATTTTTTGAATTGTGGATTTCATTTGTTTGTGCTCTAGTGCTGCTGATGAGGAATAATTTTCCGAAATGGCCATACAGCTCATATAGATTAATTGCAGTTGGAATTTACATATGTGTTGTGGTCTCATGTTAATTTATTCCGTATCCTTTATTGAATTACACAATTACAGATTTAAAACTCTTTCATGTTCTATAGAATAATGTTTTCACACTCGATGGTATTTTAATGTTTATGGAGTAAAGGATTATTTTCTAAAATAACAAACCTTTAAGATTTCTTCTCGACATTTTGTCTGAACATCCGGGTATTCCAACATATACAGAATACACCACGATACCGTCAAGGCCGTGGTATCTGTTCCCGCGTTGTATAGGTCCGCAATGGCTTGGAAAAGGAAACCCTCTACAAACAAAAATAACATTGAAATATTGTGACGAAATCGTGATTGACATGGGATTTCTGCACGTGTCTAATAAGACTGCAATGGATGAGATCACTTGTAAGTACCAAACAATGCAATTTTCGGGAAAAATATCACAAAATGGGTTAATTCTCTGGTCTTGCAAAACTCACAGTTTTGAAAAAAAAAATCAACATGACCAAGCATTTCTGTAATTACAGGATCGTCGTAATCGAACCTGAGCAAAATTTATTGAAAACTAGAATGGCGGTCTTCCTTGGAAGACGTTTGTCGCCTGCGTCTTAAAATATTCGGTAAACAGGAAGTAGATCAGATACAGGCATAAAATCGCTAGTTCTATTGGAGGAAGCCACATACCAAATATCAAGAGGTTGTGACTCGTAGTTTCCCGGAAAACTGCGACGGAAATTTTTGTGACGCCGCAGGACACAAGACGACGAATGGTGCCAAAGTAACCCCTATATGTCGCTTCTGCAACACGTTGCAGGCGACATAAAAAAATCAACTTGGAACAAATTTTTGTCAACTTTTACAAAATAATCCAATCCGATGTTAATTGATATTCAGTAGTATTTGTGTGTTTCCATGTTTTATATATTTTATGTTGTGTGGTTTTTTTTCCGTCCTTGTTTGTGTTTAGTAGTTTTGTCTCTGCCCTTTCGGCCTTTGACATTCGGATGCCCCATTGGTACCTCAGTATTTAAATTATGGTACAACTTAAGCTAATATTAACAAATTTGACAGAGTAACCTGCAGATAAAGTTGATACATGTAGAACGATCACTTATGACTAACGATTTTCAATAATGATCCCCATACGAGTTTTTTTTTACCAATTAGTCACTTAAATGAGAAAATAAGTTTATAATTTAAACAAGCAACAACGCTTTTGTTTTACTTTGTTCTGTTTTCGATTGTTTGTGTTTTTTTATCTAAAAGTGAAAATTATTAACTATTTAAACTCCTTTCATTGCTCACCTGGAACCGAATATAATATTAGATATGATGTTTGCTGTGGCTTTTGGTAGAATTTTCCTAACTTCGAAAGGTTTCCCTTGTTGGTGTGAAATAAGTTCAACGAGGAAATTGACTTCTTCATTTATTCGACCATCTAGGGTTTTCTTGCCAACGCCAAAATCTTAGAGGGCAACGATTGTAAATCTTCGCCCGTCTGTCCAAGGCTGTCCGTTTGAAAAGAAAAGACCTTCAATGAAAGTGAAGAATATGCATAATTTTTCACTCGTTTTCATAATGGCATTTAAAATAAAACAAAATAAAACTCATATATTTAACACTTTTCTTGAAAAAAACAGTTAAGTAACCCAAAAACGTACTTGAAAGTTTTTTTTGGTTTTTTCACTGTATCATAAATAATTGAAAAGTTCGATACGAACATGCTTAATGGGGGCTACTACTTAGGCTACAACTGCAAACTACAAAATTGAGAGGGATTCACGAAAACAACAAGCGTGTTTCCTATCTCCGGATAAATAAATAATTATCTTAAGTGGACTGCATTTAAGGATGTTCTTTACTAATATTGAAAAAAAAAGTTTTCAAATTTGAAGCCTTAAAAAAACATATATAGTTAAAGGTAAAAAGTAAGCGAAAATTTTGAAAGGGTCGTGACCTCATTTTCAAGATAATTGACGTTAAAGGTTTTGGCTGGAAAATATTTTCTTTAACTTTTTCAAAGGTTAAGCATTAAGCTGTTTAAAGGAAAAAAAACATCACAACATAAATAGGATTTGATAAACTTTGTTTACCACTCTTTTTTGACAAAAAAACATTACTAAAAGAAAATAGGAGTATGTGGGCAAAATTTAACCGTTTGTATTGATGGTAAAAACCAGAGGATTTCGAAAAATGAAAGATATCCCAAAACATGACCAGCGAACATCCTTAAACTGAAAGTTAAACGTGATTTTTTGCTATTTGGAACTGATCATGTTTTACACGGACCAATTGATATCAGTTGGAAGCTGCATCACATGTTCTGCCTATTTTCGCTGATCAATGGCTGTTATTCAGGATATTTTCTCTGATCAACGGCTGTTATTCAGGATATTTTCTCTGATCAATGGCTGTTATTCAGGATATTTTCTCTGATCAATGGCTGTTATTCAGGATATTTTCTCTTATCAATGGCTGTTATTCGGGATATTTTCTCTTATCAATGGCTGTTATTCAGGATATTTTCTCTTATCAATGGCTGTTATTCAGGATATTTTTTCTTATCAATGGCTGTTATTCAGGATATTTTCTCTGATCAATGGCTGTTATTCAGGATATTTTCTCTGATCAATGGCTGTTATTCAGGATATTTTTTCTTATCAATGGCTGCTATTCAGGATATTTTCTCTTATCAATGGCTGCTATTATGGATATTTTCTCTTATCAATGGCTGTTATTCAGGATATTTTCTCTGATCAATTCCTGTTATTCAGGATATTTTCTCTGATCAATGGCTGTTATTCAGGATATTTTTTCTTATCAATGGCTGTTATTCAGGATATTTTCTCTGATCAATGGCTGTAATTCAGGATATTTTCTCTTATCAATGGCTGTTATTCAGGATATTTTCTCTGATCAATGGCTGTTATTCAGGATAATTTCTCTGATCAATGGCTGTTATTCAGGATATTTTCTCTGATCAATTCCTGTTATTCAGGATATTTTCTCTGATCAATGGCTGTTATTCAGGATATTTTCTCTTATCAATGGCTGTTATTCAGGATATTTCTTCTTATCAATGGCTGTTATTCAGGATATTTTCGCTAATCAATGGCTGTTATTCAGGATATTTTCTCTTATCAATGGCTGTTATTCAGGATATTTTCTCTTATCAATGGCTGTTATTCAGGATATTTTCTCTTATCAATGGCTGTTATTCAGGATATTTTCGCTAATCAATGGCTTTTATTCAGGATATTTTCTCTTATCAATGGCTGTTATTCGGGATATTTTCTCTTATCAATGGCTGTTATTCAGGATATTTTCTCTGATCAATGGCTGTTATTCAGGATATTTTCTGTTATCAATGGCTGTTATTCAGGATATTTTCTGTTATCAATGGCTGTTATTCAGGATATTTTCTCTTATCAATGGCTGTTATTCAGGATATTTTCTCTTATCAATGGCTGTTATTCAGGATATTTTCGCTGATCAATGGCTGTTATTCAGGATATTTTCTCTTATCAACGGATGTTATTCAGGATATTTTCTCTTATCAATGGCTGTTATTCAGGATATTTTCTCTTATCAATGGCTGTTATTCAGGATATTTTCTCCTATCAATGGCTTTTATTCAGGATATTTTCTCTTATCAATGGCTGTTATTTAGGATATTTTCTCTTATCAATGGCTGTTATTCAGGATATTTTTTCTGATCAATGGCTGTTATTCGGGATATTTTCGCTTATCAATTGCTGTTATTCAGAAGTTTGTTAAAAACTAAAAGTTGTGGTTTCTTTAGGGTAAGATTATGTGTCGCGGCGGAAAAGCCAAAGTTAAAGCAAAGTTTATCATAACATGAAGGTCAGGGGCTTGGTAAGGAAATCAGAAAACCAATCTAACAATATCAAATCAAATTTGTGGTATAGGTATCACAAATTTTCACTATGAAAATAAAAAATGCACGGATAACAAATGTTGCATGTGAAACTGGACTGGGGCACTGAGACAAGGTGGCAGAAAAACAGGATCAAGAACGATGGGAGAGAAGTAAAAACCCCTCAGTATCAGTGATGGTCTGGTTTTTGCTATTTTTTTAGATCTCACCTGGTCCTTCAAAAGTTTCATAATATTCAGCCAAACAGGTCTGAATTTTGATTTTTCTCCTTGTGCCTCTTTGACTTTTTCGTATCCGAAACAAACAACCACAGGTTGAGAACCAAAGCGTAGTGATACCATGTCACCATATTGGTCTCGTAATTCTAGTAGATATTTCCCAAAATCCTTAACTCTGGCTATTGTGGGAACATTTCCAACTATAGGCCACGGCCTAGGGCCTCGGACATTTATCTTAACGCTAAACAGACTATTCCATAAATAGACACTCACAAGGAGAACAAATAGAAATGTCAAAACTGTTGTCAGGTCAACGAATTTCAATATCTGCTGCAACATTATCACTTTATAGATAATACGAAAATCTACAAACTGTAAGTCAAATATATCTAGCCTTGCTAACTTCATAGGATATATGTAACATGTTTACAATATCGATAAGAAAATCCAGTTCAATTTTAAGATTCTACAATGTTCTTATACTTCCTACGGCTTCGTCAGGTTAAAAGTCTAACATACTACGTGACTGCAACCTCTATTTATTTACATAGGTTTTGTTATTGCATGCAAATTAAGTTATCAATGACCTTGACTTTAACATGCTTTATTTATGTCATAGACTATAAATGTACTTATATTCACACGTGTCTTTTGCAAAAGATTTCATTATCTGCATTTCTATCGAAATAGTCACACCTTTTGACCTTTTAACATTTGTTAAAGATTTTCATTTGATTAAAAGTTTTCTTAAGACATTTGTGCAGATGCAATAAGCGTTCCACCTTTTAACATTTCTTACGTTAAATATGCAATAAATACGCTCCATGCACCTATTAACATTACTTAGAGCAGGTGGACTAAAAATATGTAATGCAAAAGATTTGACTAGAAAAAAGGTCATTTGTCCTAAGTCATGAAATGAGGCTAAAAGTTTGAATTTTAAAAAATAAATCTTTTGTCTTAGGTACTTCTTATTTTATCATTAAAGGTGTTATATACTGTGATAGGCAATTTGGCATTGTTGCGATGACTCGATTAATGAAAATAGAAAATAATGAGATATTAAATATATGTACGCGAATCTGAATATAGTGGAAGAAGCAGAGGTACCAATGGGGTATCCGAATGTCAAAAGTCCGAAAGGGCAGAGACTAAACCAGTAAACACAAACAAGAACGGGACAAAAACAGACAACACGTAAAACATGGAAACACAAAACAACTGAATATCAATCAACATAATAACATAGATTTTATAATCTATGTTATTATGTTGTTGTTGTGTCATGTGCATTTTTACAATATTTCATACAAATCATTTAAAAATGATTTTTCATCTAGGGCATAAAATTGACCCCCTAGTTTTCTTTTATTATGTATAAAGTTTTTCAAAGCTGTGCAAATGAAATTATTGCATTCCACCTTTTAACATTTATATTTCTCTATTTACTTTTCTACCGATATGTGTTCTTCCTATAATATTAAGTATATTATAACTTCTTGTCAACCATGATATATTACATCATCCACCCTTATATTATATCAAATCAAAAGCAGATGTATTGGAGGAATTAGGGTGCTTAGATGGGATATAGACCAAGTGATATAGACACGGATCTTTTCTATTACTTATGGAATGCGCATTTACTAGTACAAATAATGTATACTTGATCTTTCTGTCCAAGTTAAGTTTAAATTGAGAATTTAAATTTATTTTATTGATCTGGATACGTCATGTTTATCTAAATCCAAAAACAAGGAAGTATAAAAACACAGCGAAAATGGCGACGAGGGCGGATCCGAAAAGTACAAATAACAATTTTGACGATATTTTGAAATGCACGATATGCCTAGAAACATTTACAGAGCCAAAATGTCTGCCATGCCTTCATACGTTCTGTAAGTTGTGTATTCATAAATATATCGACTCTTTAAAGGAAAAGGAGGGTGAAATTCCTTGTCCGGTTTGCCGAAAATGTATTTCGTCCGACAAAAAGCTAGAAGATACCGAGACAGTTGTCAACAAATTGCCAGTAAACCATTTCGTGGTTTCATTGCTTGAAAGAAGCAGAGGTACCAATGGGGTATCCGAATGTCATAAGTCCGAAAGGGCAGAGACAAAACCAGTAAACACCAACAAGAACAGGACAAAAACAGACAACATGTAAAACATGGAAACACAAAACAACTGAATATCAATCAACAACGCGAACTCCAGTCGAAACAAGAGTGAACTCAGGTGCTCCGGAAGAGTAAGCAGTTCCTGCTTGCTATAGCACACCCGTCGCGTTGCCAATAGTCCATTCAGCGTGTCAAATCCGGTAAAGGAAGACAAATCAACACCCTATGACAAACCGACATCTGCACTCATCTGAGAGATCGAAATCCCATATTTGTCTATAAGTGCATGATGTCTTCCGTAAAATTTCTTGAGTGAAGACAGCAATCGAGGAGCAACATAACCCTGTGTGAGCAATTTTTGTGTCAGACGTGTCGCTCTGCTAAGGAAATCGATGTAAGTCCCGCACAGAAAAACAGACAATAACAGAAAAACAATGCAATATGTGCGAGTTCCAAGGCAAACAAATCAAAGCCGTGTTTTGGTGTGGTGTCTGCAGTGAGTACTTTTGCGAACGATGCGTCGAGTACCACAATTCAAAACAGTTACACGCCAAACATAAAGTTGTCTCTATCGGAGATGTACAGAACAAAGCAAATTTGGATGAAACACGAGTTTTGTTTTGTGAAGACCACCAAGGGAGAGTTGTGGAGATTTACTGTGTCGACCATAAGAAGGCATGTTGCACGTTATGCGCCACTTTTTCCCACAGGAAATGTAATCACGTGATATCAATCGAAGAGGCAGCTGCCGGAATCAAACAAAAGAGCGAAGTTGTAAATCTACTTTCAAGACTAGAAGAGTGCGAAAGGGTTCTTTCAGATGTTATAATTTGCAGAGAGGGAAACGAAGAAACTTTTGAGACTGAAGCAACAAACATAGAAACTACCATAACAAAAATGATCAAAGAAATGAAAGACCATCTGGATAAGATACAAAACAAAATACTTAGTGAACTGGAAGCTGCAAAGAAGCAAATGTCAATGAAAGTAGCAGACGACATCAATGATTTCACGAGCTATAAAAGCGCGGTTACAAACTGGAAAAACATGCTGTCTGGAGTCGTACAACACGGATCAGAACAACAATGTCTTGTCATTTCCAACGAAATTACGTCTAAAATAGAAAAGTTGAACGACGAAATGAAAGATGCACTTGATAAGATTCGAAATACTTCCGTCCGGTTTGAGGTATCCTCCATTGCCAAAGAATTCAACGAAGCAATATCATCCATAGGCGACCTGAAAATTGGTGAGTCCAAACTGAAATTCGACAGCGGTAAACTTAGATTGTTGAAAACCGATTTTAGGAACGGAGACATTGAAATAATAAGAACCATACAAGTGGCACCTTCCGGTCAGACAAGTGGAATCTTCGTAGATGGTCTGATGATATTTGCTACTTACGATACAAAGAAAGTTCTGAAATACAATCAGAATGGAGAACTGTTGGGTGAACTTTCACTTCCAAATTCGCCTTATGACCTTTGTCACCTGACAGATTCCAAATTAGTCATCTCCTCGCCGAATGACAAGTCACTTTACATTCTTGACTATAAAAATACGACACTACTGAAGACAATTAAGGTAAATGATATCCCTGCATACGGCATCTGCGTCTATGACAACAATCAATTTCTGGTTGGATGCAATTCACAACTGACCTGGGTCGATCAGTCATCCGGGACAAAAGTCAAAACCGTGACGACACCAGGATATTCATATTTTATATCAACAACCGGGAAGGACGATTATATCTGTGGACATCGGAATAATTCTGTATCATATGTAGTCAATGGTGTACAAAGATTTACTTACACAAGCGATCAGCTTTCAAGTCCCTATGGAAAAGGAGTAGACGACGAAGGGAATTTCTATATTGTTGGACATACTTCACACAACATTCACCAAATAACGAACGCTGGTGAATTGATCAGGATTATACCGACGTCTACTATGGGGTTGATTAACCCATGGACTGTGAGGTTTGAACGCGGAACCAACAAATTCATTGTGACTTGCTATAATTCTGGAAAGGCATGTTTATGCTCTATTGGATGAAAAAATAAACGATTTTGAGGGGAAAAAACCTTTCATCTTATCTGTTAGTTTTAGTGTTGTACTTTTTTTTACTTCTTAACTACTGCTGTTAATGTATAAGATCCGTGACCTGATTGGTTTCATCGCAAAACCAACAAATTTCTTGAGACATGTAGTTCAGAAAAGACATTTCTTGTTGCTTCGACTATAAATTGAATGTTTCATTGAAATTATACATGTTTTACTGTACATTGAAAAATAGAAATAAAAATTAATTACTACTAATATAATAATAAAAAAACATACCAAATAAGTATCGCATAGACTTCGGATGAGCCGCGGGATAACACCTGTGAATAAATTACGAGTTTTGAAAAATTGATGCGACCTGTGGAATTCCCTGAAAGGAATATAAATCTGCATCCATTGACGAATAACGAACTTAACTTATCAAGGAGTTGCATGGGAAGAAGGAAACATCTAAATTAGTATTTCTGAGTGCACTGCTTTTTAAAACAATGATGAAATGATAGGAATCATACATGTCGCTGCCATGGGTCATGAACTATGAGAATTAAACACAAAAAAACAAATAATATTTCTTGAAAGACATCTCTATAAGCACATTTTAACTGATAATTTTCTTTAAAATTGTAATATTTTAGTCTAAGCTTTATTCCAGTTTTGATTGTAAACACATAAATATTAAAATTCTACACGATTATAAAGAATATTTATTTTTATGCTGAAGTGATGCAAAGAACATTTCTTAATATTTATGGCCAATATATAAACGTTACAAGTTTTAATTGGCTTATAATACCAATCATAGTCTCTATAGAAAATTACGAGACGTAGAATAAGTGTATACGCGACACAACCAATACATCTATATATAATCAGCAATTTGAAAAATTCGCAATAGATAACATCCAGTAGCCTCAAATGTGAAATTTTCACTATGAAAATAAAAAAAAAGCAAAGAAAACAAATGTTGCATGTAAAACTGGACTGAGGCACTGAGACAAGGCGACAGAAAACAGGACCAAGAACGATGGGAGAGAAGTAAAAACCCCTGCGTATCAGTGATGGTCTGGTTTTTGCTATTTTTGAGATCTTACCTGGTGCTTCAAAAAGTTTCATGATATTCAGCCAAACAGGTCTGAATTTTGATTTTTCTCCTTGTGTCAGAAAAGCCTCTTTGACTCTTTCGTATCCGAAACAAACAACAACAGGTTGAGAACCAAACCATAGCAATATCATGTCGCCATATTGGTCTCGTAATTCGAGTAGATATTTCCCAAAATCCTTCACTCTGGCTATTGTGGGTACATTTCCAACTATAGGCCACGGCCTAGGGCCTCGGACATTTATCTTAACGCTAAACAGACTGTTCCATAAATAGACACTTACAAGGAGAACAAATAGAAATGTCAAAACGATTGTCAGGTCAAAGAATTTCAATATCAGCTGCAACATTATCACTTTATAGATAATACAAAAATCTACAAACTGTTAGTCTAATATATCTAGCCTTGCTAACTTCATAATATATATTTAACATGTAAACAATATCGATATGAAAATCCAGTTCAATTTTAAGATTCTACAATGTCCTTATACTTCCTACGAAAGACTAACATACTACTTGACTGCAACCTCTAATTTTTATATAGGTTTTGTTATTGTATGCAAATTAAGTTATCTTAAACATGCTTTATATATGTCATAGACATAGTATAGTTAGTTAGTTAGACAATAAATGCACTTATATTCACACGTGTGTTTTGCAATAAATTTGATAATTAAAATAACCTCTATTTTTTTATGTATGCAAATTAAGTTATCAATGAATTTGACTTAAACATGCTATATATATATATATCACAGACTATAATAACTGCACTTATATTCACACGTGTCTTGCAATAGATTTCATATTCTGCATTTCTATCGAAATAGTCACACCTTTTAACCTTTTAACCTTTGTTAACGATCAGAAGTTTTCTTTAAACATTTGTGCAGATACAATCAGCGTTCCACCTTTTAACATTTCTTACGTTAAATATGCAATAAATACGTCCCACCTATTAACATTACGTAGTGCAGGTGGACTAAAAATTTGTAATACAAAAGATTTGACTAAAAAGGGTCATTTGTCCCAAAGCCAAGACTTGAGGCTAAAGTTTAAATCAAACAACTATATATAATTACGTATTTCCTATTTTCTCATTAAAAGTGTCTGGAAGGACTTATCTAATATACAACACCAATTTTGAATAAGTTATACAAACTGTATATTAAGCCGAAATGTCACATTAAGCTATAAAATAAACAAGACAATTTTCAACACATTGAAGACTGAATTTTTGCAGCCAAATGCTGTAAATTGAACCTAAATAATCTAACAATATCAAATCAAATTTGTGGTAAAGGTATCACAAATTGTAATCAATGAACTTGACTTTGGTTACATGCTTTATATATGTCATAGACTATAAATGTACTTATATTCACACGTGTCTTTTGCAATAGATTTCATAATCTGCATTTCTATCGAAATAGTCACACCTTTCAATCTTTTAACCTTTGTTAACGATCTTCATTTTAATCAAAAGTTTTCTTAAAACATTTTTGGGGCTCCTCATGGGGGGAGGGGGGTACCAGGAATCAACTAATCAGCATTTTTTTGCCAAAGTAATCAAATAATCATATATTTTTAAGAAATGTAATCAAAAACTCTTTCCCAATGGGAATCAAGTAATCACAAATTCAAACCTTAGTAATTAAATGTCCATTGAATAGTTGCCCTGTTATCAAGTTATCCCCTTTAAAATTGCCTGGGAATCATGAGAAAGCAAATTTGAGCAGGTTCAATAAGCGCTCCACCTGTTAACATTTCTTACGTTAAATATGCAATAAATACGTTCCACCTATTAACATTACTTAGTGCAGGTGAACTAAAAGATTTGACTAGAAAAAAAGTCATCTGTCCTAAGTCATGAATTAAGGCTAAAAGTTAGAAAATATATCTTTTGTCTTAGGTACTTCTTATTTTATCATCAAAGGTGTTATATACTGTGATAAGCAATTTGGCATTGTTGCGATGACTCGATTAATGAAAATAGAAAATAATGAGATGTTGAATATGTGTACGCGAATCTGAATATGGTGGATTTAATAATCTATGTTATTATGTTGTTGTTGTGTCATGTGCATTTTTACAACATTTCATACAAATCATTTAATCATTAGTTTTCATCTAGGGCATAAAATTGACCCCCTCGTTTTCTTTTATTATGTATAAAGTTTTTTAAAGCTGTGCAAATGAAATAATTGCATTCCACCTTTTAACTTATTAACATTTATATTTCTCTATTCATCCTTTCCTATAGATATGTGTTCTTCCTATAATACTACGAATATTATAACTTTTGGTCAACCTAGATATATTACATCAATTACCCTTATATTATATCAAATCAAAAGCAATTGTATTAATTGGAGGAATTAGGGTGCTTAGATGGGATATAGTATTACTTATGGAATGCGCATTTACTAGTACATGTAATGTATACTTGATCTTTCTGTCAAAGTTAGGTTTAAATTGAGAATTTAAATAAATTTATCGATCTGGATACGTCATGTTTATCTAAATCCAAAACAAGGAAGTATAAAACACAGCGAAATGGCGACGAGGGCGGATCCACAAAGTACAAATGACAATTTGGATGATCTATTGAAATGCACGATATGTCTAGAAACTTTCAAGGAGCCAAGATGTCTACCATGCCTTCATACTTTCTGTAAGTTGTGTATTCATAAATATATCGACTCTTTAAAAGAAAAGGAGGGTGAAATTCCTTGCCCGGTTTGCCGAGAATCCATTTCGTCCGACAAAAAGCTAGAAGATACTGAAACAATTGTTAACAAATTACCGGGAAATCATTTCGTGGTTTCATTGCTAGAAAAACAGACAATAACAGAAAGACAATGTAATTTGTGCGAGTTCCAAGGCAAGCAGATCAAAGCCTCGCTTTGCTGTTGTGTCTGCAGTGAGTACTTTTGCGAACGATGCATCGAGTACCATGCACAATTCAAAACAATTACACGCCAAACATAAAGTTGTCTCGATCGAAGATGTACAGAACAAAACAAATTTGGATGAAACACGAGTCTTGTTTTGTGAAAACCATCAAGGGAGAGTTGTGGAGATTTACTGTGTCGACCACAAAAAGGCATGTTGCACATTATGCGCCACTCTTTCCCACAGAAAATGTGATCACGTAATATCAATCGAAGAGGCCGCTGCCAGCATCAAACAAAAGAGCGATGTTGTAAATCTACTTTCAAGACTAGAAGAGTGCGAAAGGGTTCTTTCAGATGTTATACTTTGCAGAGAGGGAAACGAAGAAACTTTTGAGACTGAAGCAACAAACATAGAAACTACCATAACAAAAATGATCAAAGAAATGAAAGACCATCTGGATAAGATACAAAACAAAATACTTAATGAACTGGAAGCTGCAAAGAAGCAAATGTCAATGAAAGTAGCAGACGACATCAATGATTTCACGAGCTATAAAAGCGCGGTTACAAACTGGAAAAACATGCTGTCTGGAGTCGTACAACACGGATCAGAACAACAATGTCTTGTCATTTCCAACGAAATTACGTCTAAAATAGAAAAGTTGAACGACGAAATGAAAAATGCACTTGATAAGATTCGAAATACTTCCGTCCGATTTGAGGGTTCCTCCATTGCCGAAAAAATCAACGGAACAATATCATCCATAGGCGACCTGAAAATTGATGAGTCCAAACTGAAATTTGACAGTGGTAAACTTAGATTGTTGAAAACCAATTGTAGGAGCGGAGACATTAAAATAATAAGAACCATACAAGTTGCACCTTCCGGTCAGACAAGTGGGATCTTCATAGATGGTCTGATGATCTTTGCTGCTTACGAAACAAATAAAGTTGTCAAGTACAACCAGAATGGAGAACTGTTGGGAGAACTTTCCTTTCCAAATTCGCCTTATGACCTTTGTCACATGACAGATTCCAAATTAGTCATCTCCTCGCCGAATGACAAGTCGCTTTACATTGTTGACTATAGAAATATGACACTTATGAAAACAATTAAGGTAGATGGTGTCCCTACATACGGCATCTGCGTCTATGATAACAATCAGTTTCTCATTGGAAGCGACAAACAACTGACGTGGGTCGATCAGTCATCCGGTACAAAAATCAAAACCGTGACGTCAAAGGGATGGTCAGAATATGTATCAACAACCGGGAAGGACGATTATATCTGTGGACATGGGAGTAATTCTGTATCATATGTATCATATGTAGTTAATGGTGTACAAAGATTTACGTACAAAAGCGATCATCTTTTAGGTCCTTATGGAAAAGGAGTAGATGACGAGGGGAATTTCTATGTTGCTGGATATAATTCAAGGAACATTCACCAAATATCGAATACTGGTGAACTGATCAAGATCATACCCGCTTCTGATGTTGGGGTGGAGAACCCATGGACTGTGAGGTTTGAACGCGGGTCCAACAAATTCCTTGTAACCGATGGATATTCTGGAAAGGCGTCATTATGTTGCATTGAATGACAAACATATTATTTTAGTAAAAAAAACTACTGATTAACTGTACATTGAATAAAAGAAAAAATGTTCTAAGTATCAATTTCTGAATTTCGAAGTATTTTCATTGTATACAGTAAAAACCATGAGTGAACTGGACCAAACGTGTGTCTACCGTAGATAGTTTTGCTATCACCTTTGTAAATATTATTTATAATTACATCTCACAGACTTTACATCCCAGTTACTTTGTTCTAACATGGGTGGTCTCAGCCGGATCATCCCTTTAAATACCCTGTTCTACTTTTTCAACTCTATTGTTCCTTTTCTTTTGCTTTTCAAAGCACGTTTTTTGAGAAATGTTCACTGAGTTGAATATAGGATGATTATAAAATCAACATCATTTCTTTTTTTGAAGATTGAAAAATAACATAGGTTCTCATCGTTCCAAGTCTATTTTCATATCCACTAGACCACGAAACCGATTGAAAATCAATTTAAAAAATTGTACATAAAGAATATTGAAGGAGCCATATAAGGATACTCTATATATATATATTATAAAAAATGTTTTCTATTTGATTCTAAATGCACAGAATTCTATTTTTTTAATGATATATTTTAAAAACTAAGATGTAAAATAGTTATTATTATTCGGATTTTGTGTGTCAGTAAGATCACCCCCGACGGCCGGAGATCTCGTCCTCATGTTATATCAGGTAGATTTAGTTGCGACCTAATTGTTTTGTTTATTGGTTTTGTTTATATTATCCTGATTTCAGGATAATAATCAAAATCAAAGTTTGAAAGTTTAACAAACATTTTCATTGACATGCGACTTATTAAAAACTGACCAGTGACGCTAAAGCCAAATGCGTTAAGTCCGAAACAAACAAGAATAAACAAAGCGCATCAAAGACTCACCATAGACGCTGAAGCCAAACATTGTAACCCCAAAATGAAAAAAAAGATATTAGAAGCGCATCAAAGACACACCATAGACGCTGAAGCCAAACCTTGTAACCCCAAAATAAAAAAAAAGATATTAGAAGCGCATCAAAGACTCACCATAGACGCTGAAGCCAAACATTGTAACCCCAAAATAAAAAAAAGATATTAGAAGCGCATCAAAGACTCACCATAGACGATGAAGCCAAACATTGTAACCCCAAAATAAAAAAAAGATATTAGAAGCGCATCAAAGACTCACCAGAGACGCTGAAGCCAAACATTATAACCCCAAAATAAAAAGGAATATTAGAAGCGCATCAAACACTTACCATAAATGCTAAAGTCAAATGCTTTGTAAACCCAAAATAAATAAGAATAATAGCATATTGAAGCCAAACCAGAGACGCTAAAGCCAAGCTTGTAAACTCAAAATAAAAAAAAATATTTTGAAGCACAGAATACGACCTATAAAAGTATCGAACAAGGCGGAAATACAAAATTATCCTTTCTTTTTTCTTTACAATTTAAAGGAAAAACTGTTTACTCCTCTGTAGCACCTGATTTCACTTTTTGTTTCGATAAGAGTTCACGTTTATGTAGCTGATTGCGGTTTGGTTGCAATATGACCTTTTCTTTATAATCATTTTATGGCTACCAATTGTACAATGTTAATCGATTTTGTCTGAGTCCTTCGGACAAATGATATTCGATTGCCCCGTTACATCTTTGCTTTGTTGCATATAATGTCAACTTCCACTGGTGGAATAAATTTTAAAGCAAAATTACTACTAATATTTTGAAGAAAAGAAAATGACTGTGGAAGCACAAAAAGATCAAGGATTTTATAACAAATTACCTACAATGTCATGGAATAGTCAGACATATAGACACAGGACTTTTTGAAGTTCCGAGTGGAAAATCAACCAGGACTTTTGTAAATATGATCTCAAAGGTCAAGGATGAAAAATTAAACGTGCCAGACCTTGAAAAATACTGATGGAAAATATCCATTCTTAGTCATTTTCATCATGTAATATCATTAAAACGTTTGATTTCTCTATATTATATACTTCAATTCCACATTCACAATTAAAATCTCGTTTGGCACAACTGATTAAACGTAGCTTTATCAAAAAGAACGGAAAACGCAGGTACAAGTATTTGGTAGTCGGTTATAAAAAGACTTACTTTGTGATCCAAGAGTCTAGCAAGAAAAACAAATTTACAGAAGATCAAATAACAGAAATGCTCCATTTTCTAATCGACAACATATTTGTACAGTTTGGTGGACATGTTTTTCAGCAAACAATGGGTATCCCAATGGGCACAAATTGTGCACCATTGCTTGCCGATTTGTTTCTTCATTCATATGAAGCAGACTTCTTACAATCACTTCTAGACAAAAAGGACCGCAAACTTGCTTTATCCTTCAATCTCACATTTCGTTATATTGATGATGTCCTTTTACTAAACAATCCTCGATTTGGTAACTATTTACATCTCATATATCCGAAGGAACTTGAGATAAAGGACACTACAGATTCTAGGAGGTCCGCTTCATATTTGGATCTATTTCTCGAAATTGACACACAAGGAAGGCTTTGTACAAAGCTCTATGACAAACGTGATGACTTCAACTTTCCAATAGTTAACTTTCCCTTTCTGTGTAGCAACATTCCGTCCGCTCCAGCATATGGAGTTTACGTATCACAATTCCAGAGCATGTGGGGAGTACAACGACTTCCTTGATAGAGCTGCACGGCTGACAAGCAAATTGTTAACACAGAGGTACGTTGCTCCCAGGTTGTTGTCATCACTCAAGAAATTTTACGGACGACATCATGTGCTTGTATACAAATACGGGATTTCTATCTCTCAGATGAGCACAGATGTTGGTTTGACATAGAGTTATGTAATGTCATCCTTTCCGGATTTGACCTACACTAAATCGATCTTTGGCAACGTGACGGGTGTGCTATAGCAAGCAGGAACTGCTTACTCTTCCGGAGCACCTGAGGTCACTCTCGTTTCGACTTGAGTTCGTGTTGCTGAATGCGGTTTTGTTGTTATGTGTGTATGTGTTTTATGTTGTTATGTGGTTTGTTTTGTTGTGATGATTTTTTGTCTGCCGGTTTTGTCCTTGTCTTTACGGTTTTATGATACTGATTACCCCTTTGGTACACCTTTGCTTCTTGAACAAGTGCTAATTTGAACCCCTGATAGACATAAAGCATGAATCAAGAAATTCAGGGGTGTTTAAACCAACAGAAACAAACTTTAAAAAATTGTTTTGATCGAATAGTTGGATTTGTATTTTTTTTACCGTCATTTCTTTTATGAATGCATGGCTTCAGTGAATCTGATAGATACTTAGAACAAAAAAAAAATTTTTATTACTTTAATACATAAAAAATTGAGCAATATACATGCAACAAGGTAACAAATAATAACTTTTTTTCTCACTGCATTTAAAAAGTGAACGTGAAAACGGTTGTGTTCTATATTGAGTTATGCATGTCGCCGATATAACAACCGTCTAGTTTATATAGGTTTAAACCGAACTTGAAAAGGCAGTGGCTGGTGGGTGATCCCTGTCTGAACCCCTTCCAAGGTTAAAACAACATCCGGGTCAGCTTTACACGATCCCTGTCTGAAGCCCTTCCAAGGTTAAAACAACATCCGGGTCAGCTTTACACGATCCCTGTCTGAACCCCTTCCAAGGTTGAAACAACATCCGGGTCAGCTTTACACGATCCCTGTCTGAACCCCTTCCAAGGTTAAAACAACATCCGGGTCAGCTTTACACATCTCAAACCTTTGCAGCAAGGATGCAAAGAGAAAATGAAAACTTCATTTGTCGCCAGTTGATGTCCCAGACACATCCGTGGACCTGAGGACAAAACCAATGAATACATTGATAATTCTCTTACAGGTTTTGTCCAAATCACCAAACTATTTGTATACAACAAAATATAATGGTTATGCAGTATAATTGTCTAATACTATATTTTGCATTTTTTAAAAACATTTTAGAAAATTATAACGATGTGTACAATACATTTTTATAGCCAATTAATTGTTCCGATTTCCAAAGCTGAACAGGAACTCATCAAGGTACTTTGTAGTACTGGTGCTTAAGGCTCCACTAAAGTCAAAATCTAGGACATGCATTTCCTATGTAAATTTTAAAAAAAATGATACAATATATAACATATCGACTTTAAAAACTAGTTTTAAGCTTTTTTATCTAGTGCAAGCTAGTGATATTTTTTTGAAAATTTCATTCAAATTAACATAATACTGATTTTTGTTCACAAAATTTCACAAAAGTCAAACGCACCCTAACTGGGCCTAAGAATTTTTCAATTTTATCTTCTTTAGATACATTTTTTAACAAAATACATCTAGCTTGCACTAGATGTTATAGAAAGGAATCAATTGCAGTAATTTTTAAAGCAAAAGCTGTTTTTAAATTTCCTGCCTAATTGTTTTCAATTTTACATAGGAAATGCATTTCCCAGTTGTCGACTTTAGTGGAACCTTAATCTATCTTAAAAATGAAATAATAGAAGCTAATCTTTTTGATAGTTAAACTCGCACCTTCATTGAAAATGAAATCTACTCATAGGTAGAAGATTTTTACCTGAAGGAAAAAAACTCCTATCTCTGGGAGAAATTGCTATTATCTATGATTTTTGCATCTTAATAATATTTTTTTTGTGAATTTAATGTTTTAAACAACTTTTTGACATTTATTTTGCACATTTTCTTTTGCATAAATACCATTTTTGAGCTATTTTGCCAATGTGAAGTTTTCAACAGGTAGTTTTTTTACTAGGAAAGTTCTTCCTTCATACAACAAGATAATCTCTCAAAAGATGTGAGTGAAATTGAACTTGTTACACATTCAATAGGAGTTTTAAGAACGCGGGTACTCCAAAGTACCTTTTTGCTTGGGGTAATTATACTTTATTCGCTATAACATCAAACAACATGTTTTGTGTTGAATACTTCGTACAGTTTGAAATTTCAGAAAAAATATAATATAAACCATTCATAAATCCTTTATTTTCGAGCTTTATTATGATAATCTATCAACTGAAAAAAAGTAAACCGATAAAATTCATTTCTGCATGCACTTACTCTCATTCTCTTACTAGAGTGGTGAGTGGTGAAGTCACTCGTTTTGATTTTTGTTCAATCAATTTTTTTTTTACTAAAGAAAGTCAAATGAGGGTGTGGATGGGGCTTACAGAATAAAAGATGAAGGCCAAAAAATTGAACAAATAATTAAAGAATAACAAGTAATACTGTGAGCGAGCTCACAAAAGGACGGCCCCCGCTTAATATTTGACTCTGTACTGTAAAAAAAACTCAAGTCCAGTTTTCTCCCCTCAAAGATAACCGAGAGCAATACAAAGTCTTTATGCACATCTACAGATGATGTACTTCCATCATGTACAGTTTCGTCAAAATCCATCAAGACGTTTAGGAGGAGTTGCGCTTACGGGTCTCCCATTGAATAATGTATTTAAAAAGTGTAAGTCCAATTATCTCCCCTGAATGATGTCTGATTACAATGAAAAATCTTCATGCACATCTACATATGATGTATTTCCTTCATGTAAAGTTTCATTAAAATCTTTCATGTGGTTTAGGAGGAAAAGCGCTTACGAATTATGTTGACAGACGGACGGACAAACGGACAGACAAACAGACGATAGGGTGTCTCCTATATACCCCCAAACTTTGTTTGCGGGGGGTATAATGATTAACAGATAAGAAATAATAACCCAAAAAACGAAAGAATAGAGAAAAATGACCCTTACAGAATAAAGAATAATGTAAAAAAATGGAAAAAAACCTTTACAGAATACGGAGTAAAGGCAAAAAAATTACAGAATACAGAATTGAGGACACCCTCATCCACACCCTATCAAATGTAGTTATCTTACCTATTGAGAAAGGAATAAAAACCTCTGGTTTGATCAAGTTCCCGTCTTTGTCTAGAAATCTGTCGGGATTGAATTTATTTGGTTCCGTCCACTTCAGTGGATCTTGCAGAACAGATCGTAGGTGACCGATAATAATCGTTTTCTTCGGGATCAGTTTGCCACCGATGTAAATATCTTCATATGTACAGCTGCTATCTGGGCTATAAAATAAATTTTGGGCATTATCAAAGGCCAGAGAGTTTTTTCCAGTACCTTACATTTAAACAGGGAAATAAGCTTACTGTGGATTCACATATTTTCGCAGATACAAACTTTCTAAAAAATGACTAGTTCGTGGATTCTTTTTTTTTCGTGGTTTTGTGGTCTGCAGCATACATATTAATTTTAAATTTCCTTTTTGTGGAGTTTCAAATTTTGTGGGTCCAGACCACCCACGAAAATTACCGAAATTTATACACCATGAATATAAATGGAACCACAGTGTCGGGCACAGTAATACACAAACTGTCCTGTCAACTGCCCCGCATCTATGATTACAACCTATCGAACGTCCCACCTAGATTCTCCACAGAAGTCCACTGGTGTCATGGATTACAACCTATGGAACGTCCCACCTAGATTCGCCACAGATGCCTTTTTTAACTACACCTTAAAAATCTGTTATTATATTGGTCAGTTCGGTAGCGACCATTTTATTTTTAGGGGGGGGCTATGGTGAAATTTGAAATTAAGGCAGGATGGCAAAAATCCAGAAATAAAAAGGCAGGACAGTGCTTTGAGTAAAGAAAAAAGGCAGGATGGTATTTTTGGCTAAAAAAAATATACATAGCCACCCATAAAAATCAAATGGTTGCTCCCTTACCTGCACATGGTCAGTGGCATACTTTAGAATCATCAATCATTAAAACTGGCTTTCTTATATAGCCAATGTGCTTCGTTAGATGGTTTTACTAGATCATGCTATGGTCTCCGAAGATTATTATAAAAGTTTTTGCAAAAATGTAGAAAAAGTATAGGTGATAAAATAAAAACTTGGTCTTTATATTTACCTTTTTGCATACATAAAATTATGATTTCATAAACAAAAACAACGCTATCAATTGGATGTTTAACGAAGGCAAATCGATTTAACTGGCACACGTCCATATTAATTACTTTTCCCTGTCCTAACTCATCCCATATAAATGATGTAAAAATTTGAAAAAAATGAGAATTTTTTTTGTAATTATAGATTTATTTAGAGTAGTCATTTTGTTCAATATTAATATACGTCCATCACCGACAACCTAAAATTCACAAAATTACCCTTTTGCAATGATATATTTACCTATGTTTGCCATTCTTTGAGTTTCTCTAACTGTTGCCATTACATAGGGAAGAATCTCTTTATCTTTAGATGTTAACATACGACCATCACCGACAACCTAAAATACACAAAAATATATTGACATTTTACACATTGAAAACACAATGAAGTTGGAGTGAACATATGTGTTGTGGTTTCTTGTTCATTTACACCATTTCATTTCTTGAATTATACAATATCAGATTTAAAACTCTTTTGTGTTTTATAGAATAATGTTTTGTATTTTAATGTTTATGGAGTAAAGGATTATTTTCTAAAATAACAAACCTTTAAGATTTCTCCACGACATTTTGTCTGAATATCCGGGTATTCCAACATATACAGAATACACCACGATACCGTCAAGGCCGTGGTATCTGTTCCCGCGTTGTATAGGTCAGCAATGGCTTGGAAAAGGAAACCCTCTACAAACAAAAATAATATTGAAATATTGTGACGTAATCGAGATTGACATAGGGTTTCTGCACGTGTCTAATAAGACTACAATGGATGAGATTATTTTTAAGTAGCAAACAACGAATTTTCGGAGAAAAATCACAAAATGGATTATTGGCGCCATAATACATTATCCATGCACCATTCCAGAGTGACAGATCAGTAAATTTCAACTAATAGGTCGAGTTGTTAAATTACGTTTCTTTTCAAAATTAAAAACGAAAAAAAAATATGGAATATGTGCCAGAAAGACACGATCCACATATTTAAATGATTTTGATAAATGTACAAAAGCAAAATTTCTGTGCGTGTGAAGCGCTTTTCTGGATTAACCTTCATCAGACACGCTAGGAGTTGAAAACCGGTAAAATATTAGATTTGATAACACAAAAACAGAAGCCCAAAATATTACAACAAGGACCAAACAGATAAATTTATCAAATTTTTAAGAAATAGCAAAACTCTGTCAGATGTTAGAAATATTGATAATTTGATAGTAACTCCAAAACATTAATCTTTTAATTTTTGATTATTGTATTGTTTCGAAGCATTACAGCATCAAATATGTCGGTTTTGTATGATGATATAATACTAAATCATGTGTTGTTTGAAGTGTTATGTTGGATTTAGAATCGATATGTTTGATTTTTTCACATCAATCGATAAATGCTTCTTAGCTAGCTGTCAGTAACTGCGAGTGTTCTCAGGGGAGTTCTTTTACGTTTCGTTGTTCTCGTATAGTACTCTTGTCTCAGGTTCTCTCTTGGTGAATTGAACTTTTATCGATTTGATTTTTAAAGTGTGTTATTTTTTGTGCTTTGTACAAGATAAACAATAGGGGGAAAGTTGGGGCAAAAAAACTAGTTTAACCCCGCCACATTTATATGTGCATGTCCTAAGCCAGGAATCCTTGTCAAAGCTTTTGTTTGTTCTTGTGTAATATCTGTTTTTTTTTAATTTTATGTCCAGAAATGGGTCTTTCTTTGATATTCTAGGGATTCGTATGAATCTTATGTATTGTATTTTTAGTCTTGGGCCAATGCAAGACGGCGCGAGCAGTGAACTCTGGTCATGTTAAAGACTGTTGGCTGTTTTCCATAGTGATTTTTTAAATTGCCGTTTTTTTTATGTTGGTTGTGTTGCGTACACTTATTCCACATCTTTAAATAGTCTATTTGGAAATCTATAAACTGCGTCTTTCCAATACATATTCCAGTACTAGAAAATATATAAGAGCATACAACTGAAGCAGGGAGAATCTTTCTATATATGACCTCCACACGGCACTTAAGCCAAACTCTGAAATAATATCAAAAAACGAAAGAATATGGAAGCAAGCATTGATCTCTTAAGACCAAATTTTCTGAAACGAAAAGGAGATCCCTCTCACGACTGACACGCCATTATACGTTACCAATTTCTTTCTCACATTAAAATATTTTGAAGGAAAAAACCTACCACCATCAATTAAATGATCTGTACTGATTAAGACTGGAAAAGGGACAAAATGTAGTGGTGAACCTTAGCTCATTTTATACAGTTATTTAATGTGTAGCTAGACAATAGATCGGAATATTTCCCCGAAGTATCCTGATCAGCTCAATGTTCTTTTTCACGAAGCAGCAGACTGAGGGCAATACAAATTTTAGCTGATCTGGATACCAAGGGGAATATATTCTGATCCATTGCCCGGCTATACATTTAATCTAATACATACAGCTACAGTATCACGTGTATATTAAAGAAATCCTGAGGTGACAGCGTATTTGTAAAGAATGGGAGGAATTGTGCCATGTAGGGATTTTTAGTTTAGTATAAACATTTTATTTGAAACAATTTCAAAAGGGAATTTTACACAAAGTGCAAAGCAGGGACACAATAAAGTAAAGTTCATAAATATTTATGTTTACAAGTTATCCAAACAAAGTCACACGGCTAACCCTTAATAGAATGTCGCCTGGCAACAGACTTTTCTATTGCCCGGTAGAATGTATGAATGGTCAAAATAAAAAAGTTAATAAAGAAGAAATTCTATTGTAATAGGTAATAAAACTTTTTTTCACCTACAAGTACCTGTGATTTTGGAATTGGATTTTCCTTCCTCTTCTAAATATAGATCGATGAAGCTTCGGATATTTTGAGGGTCGTAGTCAGCTCTATGTTCATCAATTTTACTACTAATAAATGCTCTTACTTTGCTTAAACGGCTAGATGCTTGAATCAACTGTAAAAAAATAATCTCATTAGTGGCGGAGTCAGAGGGGGCGGAAGGGGCGTACGCCCCTCTTTTATTGATAAATTTTTAACCCTTCCCTACGAATATTTTCTTATTTCAGAAATTGGTATAGATTCTCTTTTCTTCCTCAATGGTCTTAAAAATGCCCCTACGGCCTTGAAGAACTTTTGTCTTTGTTCCCTTCGGTCTTGAGCCTCCTTTGTTTTCAAGGGCCTATAGGTAGACCTCCCCATTCAAACAATTTGGGCCCAAAGCTTGAATCATTTTTTGTTTTGCAATAACTTTAGTGTTCCTATTGAAATGATTAGAAAGTGAACGAAATGAAATATAGATTTCGCCGGCGGATGGAACAAAAGTAATGCAAGTGCATCGATTAAGAGTACTAGTATAAGATAAGATATTTTATTTTCCAATTATGGTCCCACAGGGTACTATAACAAATCATTATAAACAATCATGTTTTATTTGATGGCATACAATCATGGTTTAACATTGGCATTCAAAGACCTATGAAAAAAATCTTTATAATAATGGGTCTACAGAACGAGAGAGGACATAATCTATTCATTTTAGTTGCGCCAAAGGGACAGCGCTTTTTGATACATTCAAACCACATTTCATTGACAAGAGTGTGTCAGCTCGAGCTTGTGGTAGAAAGTATTAGTTGAATGGAGACATTGTGTAGACCTGAAGATTGAAGTATATACATATACTTACTTTATTTCGAGGTAGGATCTTGTCAAGTATAGGGAAGAAATTCTCTGGTCTTGCGAAACTCACAGTTTTGAAGAAAAAATCAACATGACCAAGCATTTCTGTAATTACAGGATCGTCGTAATCGAACCTGAGCAAAATTTATTGAAAACTAGAATGGCGGTCTTCCTTGGAAGACGTGTGTCGCCTGAGTCTTGAAATATTCGGTAAACAGGAAGTAGATCAGATACAGGCATAAAATCGCTAGTACTATTGTAGGAAGCCACATACCAAATATCAAGAGGTTGTGACTCGTAGTTGCCCGGAAAACTGCGACGGAAAGTTTTGTGACGCCGCAAGACGACGACGCAAGACGACGACGCAAGACGACGAATGGTGCCAAAGTAACCCCTATATGTCGCTTCTGGTACACGTTGCAAAAAGAGTCCACTTGCAACAACTTTTTGTCGACTTTTACAAAATAATCCAATCCGATGTTAATTGATATTCAGTAGTATTTGTGCGTTTCCATGTTTTATATATTTTATGTTGTCTGTTTTTTCTTCCCGTCCTTGTGTTTAGTAGTTTTGTCTCTGCCGGTTCGGACTCTGACATTCGGATGCCCAATTGGTACATCTGGTCCTTCAAATTATTGTACAATCTAAGCTTATTTTTAACAAGTTTGGTAGAGTAACCTGCAGATAAAGTTGATACATGTAGAACGATCGCTTATGACTAACGATTTTCAATAATGATATCCATATGAGGTTTTTTTTTTCATTTAGTCACTTTACGGACTAAAAATTTTACAATTTAAACAAACATCAACGTGTATGTTCTACTTAAATTGTTCTTTTTTGTTTGTTTGTGTGTTTCTTTAATCTAAAAGTGACAATTATTTACTATTTAATTCTTTTCAATGCTCACCTGGAACCGAATATAATATTCGATATGATGTTTGCTGTGGCTTTTGGTAGAATTTTCCTAATTTCGAAAGGTTTCCCTTGTTGGTGTGAAATGAGTTCAACGAGGAAATTGACCTCTTCATTTATTCGATCATCTAGGGTTTTCTTGCCAACGCCAAAATCTTTGAGGGCAACGATTGTAAATCTTCGCCCGTCTGTCCAAGGCTGTCCGTTTGAAAAGAAAAGTCCTTCAATAATAGTGAAGAATATGCATAATTTTTCACTCGTTTTCATAATGGCAATTAAAATAAAACAAAATAAAACTCACATATTTAACACTTTTCTTGAAAAACAGTTAAGTAACCCAAAAACGTGCTTGAAAGTTGTTTTTTTTTTATTTCATGAATACTATATCATAAATAATTGAAGATTCGATACGAACAGGCTTAATGGGGCTACAACTGCAAACTACAAATTGAGAGGGATTCACGAAAACAGCAAGCTTGTTTAGGATAAATAAATAATCATTTTAAGGGAACTGCATTTCAGGATGTTTTTACTTATATTGGAAAAATGATTTCAAATTTGAAGCCTTAAAAAAAGATATACAGTTAAAGGAAAAAAGTAAGCGAAAATGTTGAGAGGGTCGAGACCTCATCTTGGGTGATCTTAAGATAATTGAAAATGATTTATAACGTAATGTGGTTTCCCATGGAACTAAATTCAGGGAGCCACAAAGTATAACTGAATTGGAATCACAACTTAGATCATCATGGACGCTGTGGAGGACTATGCTAGAGCCTGGATAAAGAGGGAAAAGGACCAAGAACCAGAGCTTGAATCACTGTCGGACTGGGTAAGGACTATCCGATCTCTTGTACGAAGCCGAATAGACAAACTTCGCAAATGCGTGAACCCCCGGCCTTCTTCTGTATTTAGAGATCGTGAAGCTCTCAATTGTCTCTCTTCCTTACATGACAAGTATGTTGTCACGACTGCAAACAAGGCTTTCAATAATATAGTTTTTGTATGTAAAGCACATTATTACAATTGTCTAATAAAAGAACTAGGCATCGATGGTAATACTTCCGCTAGTGCTACATACAAACGGACTACATCTAACAAAGATGAAATCATTGCCAACGAAACCTCTTTTATGTCCTCTTTCAATATTCAAATGAAAGAGGAACATAAAGAGTTACCATATTTGTATTGGATACCTAAACTAACACAAAAATCCGTACAAAGAAAGGTATATAGCTGGATCCTCATCATATTCAACTACAGAGCTGTCCGTTCATTTAACTAAAATCTTGTCTGTTGTCAAAGAAGGTCAACAATCATACTGCGACACTATTTACAATCGTAGTGGAATTAACCATATGTGGAATTTGAAAAACTCAAAAGATTTGCTAGATCATTTTAAATTTAGATCATTTTCTGAGGTTCATTCTTTAAAAAGTTCGATTTTTCAACTTTATACACTACCTTGCCACACGAAAAAATAAATGTCGCCTGAAAAAAACTTCTCGAAAAAGCCTTTTCAAATTCTAGGAATTTAATTGTTTTGGGTTACAACTCTACATTCTTTTCCAAAACATCTTTCAAAGATAAAATTTGTTACGAACTTGAAGAAGTTTGCAGTATGCTGGATTTCCTCATTGACAACATATTTGTCACCTTCGGAACAAAGATTTTTTAACAACAAATCGGCATTCCAATGGGCACAAACTGTGCTCCTCTCCTCGTCGAATTGTTTTTATACTCTTACGAGACTGAATATCTTCAGGGACTCGTATAGAACAAGAATATGAAAGATGCAAGGTCATTTAATCTAACATTCAGATATATATTGATGACGTCCTCTCTGTCAATAACACTTCATTTGGTAGATGGATTCCTTCAATATATCCTTCAGAGTTTGGGATTAAAGAGACCACCGAATCAAATTGCTTCACGTATTTCTTGGATTTGCATCTCGAATTTGACCAGGTGGTCATCTCAGTACAAAAAATATTAATAATTTAAAAATTTATAATTTTGAAATATTTAATTTTCCTGATCTACATAGTAATATACCTACTTCCCCTGCATACCGTGTTTTTATTTCACAACTTATTCGATATGCCAGGGCTTGCACATATTTCACATATTTTTTTTAATCAGACATCGATTTTTTCGTGACCGACTTTTGGAGCAGGGCTATAAGAAAATACGACTTATACGATCCCTAAAAAATTTTTCTTCGTTATCAGCCGCTAGTAGAAAAGTTCAAAATTGAGTTCAAAGATATGGTTAAAATTAGTGTTTGACTGGTCTGTTGTACTGAGATGATCACCTCAATATCCCTATTGTGTCTCACAACTATGTTTTGTTCTATGGTCATTACCGGATCCTAAGATTGCAATAGAAGAGGGAGGTTTTGCTCCATAAAACCTGGTTTAACCCAACATTTCGTTTGAAATGCCTGTACCAAGTCAGGACCATTGCGATCCAACAATTCTCCGGTATGTCTGATTCGTTTTTGTCATTTTCTCTGGACAATGAGATTGATATGATAGTTTTGTTATTACTATTATTTTCAAGATAATTGACGTTAAAGTTTTTGCTGGAAATGGTTTTCGTAACCAATATGGTTTACTTTGTACTTTAATAAAATAAATATGTAGTAAATAAAGGTAATAACAAAACTACCGAACTTGAATGATCAATCTCAAAGTCCAGAGAAAATGACAAAAACGAATCGGTCATACCGGAGAATTGGTGGATCGCAATGGTCCTGACTTGGTAAAGGCAATTGGTACTTGGTACTAAAAAAGTCCTTCCAGATGAATTTATTTGCGTCTTAATTGCTTTGTCTTGAAGTCTGTGTTTCAGTAGTGTTTGAATGATATTTAAAGGAAGAAAAGTTTAACGCTTATTCTTATTTTGCATCTGTCGCGCGTTTATTTATTCAAGACTCACCAGAGAAGCTTAAGCCAAAATTAAGCCTGAAAAACAAGACTTTTAGAAGTACGTCAATGACTCACCAGATACGCAACAGCAAAACGTTGGTGAGTTGTACAAGGTTCCGGAGAAAAAAATACATGCTACAACAAACCCAGAGATTGCAACATCGGTTTTCCTGGTGTTTTGTTGCGTTCTGACTTGGTGGTCGGTTTTCTTTCGCTACATAACTTTGTGGGATAATTTCTTATTCAAAACTATATTGTGATCCCTTAAATTTATTTTGTCTCGACTTTAAGATATTAGATTCTGCACGATAAACCAACATCATTTTATGTTTTAAGGGAAAGTGCGGAATTTTAAAATTATGTACTCAATGATTAGGTGCAGTATTAAGTCTATATTTGTTCGTTTTTTAGGAAAAATCATTTTCAAAATATTTCTATTGAAAATTAAAATAAAACTAAGCCCCCCCCCCTTTCAAGTTAAATGGTCGGTCTCGATTGTGTTTCGTAATTTTTTTTTAGCTAAATTGCTTAATAAGAATTTTGTCAATATATTCGAAAAATAAGTTATTACCGCCAATTTCCGTCGTTAAATGATAATTATTTGAGCATTTTTTAATTAGACAAAAGTGAAGGCAAATAGAAAAATATATATTATTTTTGAATATGACATTAAAGGATAAGAAAAGAAAGCAATGTTTTTGTATAGGACAAACCAGTTAAATAGCATGACTGTATGATATCAAATAAAAGAAACATTTCCGCTTTCGCTCTTTTCAATGCAGTGAAAAATTTTGGCAAAAATACCACCCAGATAAATTTGTTTATTTATATCTTTATGAATATTGATTAGTTTTGCTCGAAAGTATTGCGCAAAATTTTAAGAGCGAATTTTTCAATTTTGAGTATGTTTATTTAAATATGAGTGTGTAATTTCAATCTTCCTTTTTGGTGTAAAAATTCGAGTGAGAAATTAAAAATTATAGGGCATCTTTTAATTTTTGTTTGTAGGAAATTATTAGTGTGTAATTGGTGATAATATACTTTTGACAAAAACGCCGTGCAATGCACACCATTTGTTTCACTATGTTACCATGTCCCTATACAATGTCCCATCAGTGGTGGTGACCAGTTGGTCTTTGTCTTGGATTTTGCCTTTAGTTTCGGTACGGAATACGTTCAGTGTTTTTTTTTCATCTGTTTCAAACTGCTTGGTTAGTTTGACGTCTGTTTTATAAAGATTTTGAAGCCCCCTTGTAAGTCATTTTACTTCAGCTTTAAGAACTTTTTCATTTTCATTAATGTCTTGACGAGTATTAATAAACTTATTTGTCTTTTGATCTTTCAATTCCACGATTTGCTGTTGCATATTCTTCGACTTCTTTATTTCTTCGTTGACGGCTTTGCCCTTCCTAATAAGAATTTCCCTTTTCAAGTCATAGGCTTTGTTTTGTGTCCATACTTTTCAAAAAATTGTGTGGCAATTAATACATTTTTACTGCAAAACGAGCTTTAAATGGAATAAAGGTGATTGAAACGACAAAACAAGCCACAGACATAACGAAAAATTCAAGGTTCGCAATGTTCGTTACTTACTGCAAGCACTTCAATAGAAAGGTGGCTTAATAGGCAAAGAGGCACCAATGGGGCATTCTAGTGACAAAAGTCCAAAAGGGCAACGACAAAACCGGTAAACACGCACATGAACAGAACGACGAAAACATAAAAAACACAACATAAACCGAACAGAAATCAACCATCGCGAACTCAAGTCGTAACAAGAATGAATTCAGGTGCCCCGGAAGAGTAAGCGGTTCCTGCCTGCTATAACACACCCGTCGCACTGACAATTTTCACCTCAGTGTGTCAAATTCGGCAAAAGAACTTGATTTAAGCGTCTATCAAAATGTCTATGATGATTTAGCAACATACGAAAGCACCGGACGAAACGCATGTCAATTGACCTTTGTATGATACTTTTATGTTAACATTATCCCAGAACGTGTGGTTGTCCTTGGCGTCTTTATGTTATTTAATTATTTTCATATTTTTAACTTTTATTGACATTTTTAATTGGTTTTGAATCATATACATTAGATTTTTTTTTATCCAGGTTCAATTGCAAAACAGAGAGAAACGACCACTGGTCACATTTAAGGCTACTTGCTGTTTTCCATTGCGATTTTTTCAAATTGCTGATTATATATATTGGTTGTGTCGCGTAAACACTTATTCTACATCTCGTAATTTTCTATAGAGACTCTGATTGGTATTATAAGCCAAATAAAATTTGTTACGTTTATATATTGGCCATAGATATTTAGAAATGTTTCTTGCATCACTTCAGCATAAAACTCTGAGTAAAGATTCTTTATTATCGTGTAGAATTTTAATATTTATGTGTTTACAATCAAAACTGGAATAAAGCTTACACTAAAATACCAAAATTTTCAAGAAAATTATCACTTAAAATGTGCTTTATAGAGATGTCGTTCACGAAATATTATTTGTTGTTTTTGCGTTTAAATCTCGTAGGCAGCGACATGTATGGTTCCTATCATTTCATCATTGTTTTAAAAAGAAGTGCACTCAGATATTAATTTAGATGTTTCCTTCTTCCAATGCAACTCCTTGATAAGTTAAGTTCGTTATTCGTCAATGGATGCAGATTTTGGATTTATACTCCTTTCAGGGAATTCCACAGGTCGCATCAATTTTTCAAAACTCGTAATTTATTCACAGGTGTTATCCCGCGGCTCATCCGAAGTCTATGCGATGCTGATTTGTTATGTTTTTTAATATTATATTAGAAGTAATTAATTTTTTTTCTATTTTTCAATGTACAGTAAACATGTATAATTTCAATGAAACATTCAATTTATAGTCGATGCAACAAGAAATGTCTTTTCTGAACTACATGTCTCAAGAATTTTGTTGGTTTTGCGTTGAAACCTTACAGGTCACGGATCTTATACAATAACAGCAGTAGTTAAGAAGTAAAAAATGTACAACACTAAAATTAACGGATAAGATGAAAGGTTTTTTCCCCGCAAAATCGTTATTATTTCATCCAATAGAGCTTAAACATGCCTTTCCAGAATTAAAGCAAGTCACAAGGAATTTGTTGGTTCCGCGTTCAAACCTCACAGTCCATGGGTTAACCAACCCCATAGTAGACGTCGGTATAATCCTGATCAATTCACCAGCGTTAGTTATTTGGTGAATGTTTCGAGTACCATGTCCAACAATATAGAAATTATCCTCGTCATCTACTCCTTTTCCATAGGGACTTGAAAGCTGATCGCTTGTGTAAGTAAATCTTTGTACACCATTGACTACATATGATACTGAGTTCCTTCCATGTCCACAGATATAATCATCCTTCCCGGTTGTTGATATAAAATGTGACCATTGTTTTGTCATCACGGTTTTGAATTTTGTTCCGGAAGACTGATCGACCCAAGTAAGCTGTGTATCGCTCCCAACGAGAAACTGATTGTTGTCATAGACACAGATGCCGTATGTAGGGATATCATTCAGCCTAATTGTATTCAATAGCGTCATATTTCTATAGTCAATAATGTATAGCGAATTTGGGATCCTGCAACTGACGACTATTTTTGAATCTATCATGTGGCAAAGATCAGAAGGTGTACTCGGAACTGAGAGTTCTCCCAGAAGTTCTCCATTTTGGTTGTATTTGACGAGTTTCTTTGTATCGTTAGCTGCAAATATCATCATACCATCTACGAAGATCCCACTTGTCTGACCTAAAGGTGCTACTTGTATGGTTCTGATTACTGTAATGTCTCCGTTTCTAAAATTTGTTTTAAACAAACTAAGCTTAACGCCGTCGTGTTTCAGTTTCGACTCTTTAATTTTCAGGTCACCTATGGATGATACTGTTTCATTGAATTCTTTGGAAATGGTCGAAATTTCAAACTGGACGGAGGTGTTGCGAATCTTATTAAGCGCATCTTTCATTTCGTCGTTCAACTTTTCTATTTTTGACGAAATTTTGTTTGAAATGACAAGACACTCCTGTTCCGATCCGTGTTGTACAACTCCAGCGAGCATGTTTTTCCAATTTGTAACTGCGCTTTTATAGCTCGTGAAATCATTGATGTCGTCTGTTACTTTCATTGACGTCTGCTTCTTTGCGGCCTCCAATTCACTCAGTAGTTTGTTTTGTATCTTATCCAGATGGTCTTTCATTTCTTTGATCAAATTTGTCACAGTAGTTTCTATGTATGTCGCTTCAGTCATAAATGTTTCTTCGTTTTCCTCTCTGCAATGTATAACATCTGAAAGAACCTTTTCGCACTCTTTTATTCTTGAAAGTAAACTTAGAACTTCGCCATTTTGTTTGATTCCGGCGGCTGCGTCTTCGATTGATATCACGTGTTCACATTTCCTGTGGATCAGAGTGGCGCACAAAGTGCAGCATGCCTTTTTGTGATTGGTGCAGTAAATCTGCACAATGCTCTCTTGGTGGTCTTCACAAAATAAGACGCGCATATCATCCATAACTGTTTTGTTTTGTAAATCTTTGATAGAAACAACTTTATGCTTTGCAAGTACCTTTTTTGAATTATGGTATTTGACGCAGCTATCACAAAAATATTCCTCACAAACACCACACCAAAACTCTGCTTTGGTTTGTTTACCTTGGAAATCGCACAGATTACATTGTCTTTCTGTTATAGTTTGTTTTTCAAGCAATGAAACCATGAAATGGTTCCCGGGTAATTTGTTAACAATTGCCTCAGTATCACCTAGGTTGTCTTCTGGCGAAATAGATTGTCGACAAATCGGACACGGAATGTCACCCTTCTTTTCTTTAAAGGAGTCAATATATGTATGAATACACGACTTACAGAAGGTGTGAAGACACGGTAGACATTTTGGCTCTGTGAATGTTTCTAGACATATCGTACACTTCAGGAGATCATCTAAATTGTTATTGGAACTGTTCGGATCCGTCCCTGTCGCCATTTTTATTTATTTATACTTCCTTGTTTGTAATACACCTGTAATATGACGTATAGTTGATAAGGGATGATTTAAATTATTTGTTAACTTAGTTCTACCATGTAGTTTTCAAAATACAAAGTATACTAGTATGTTTACTAGTTTTACTCTATATACATTTTTATACTTGTAATTTTGTGAATTTAATATATATATTTTTCACGACCAATATATTATTTATATAAAAGGACATTGTTTATGACCCATATTTAAATTCAGTTTAAAACTGTTTTACAGTTATATTTACTATCTTTTAAATAATTGATATATTATGGCTCTTAATTGTTGCCAAATATAGTTAGGGATGAAGATTTTTTTCTCACAGCTTATTGCTGATGCAGAATTTCATGGGGCACATCTATATCAAAATTGACAAAACATGACCCATATTTATATGAGACCATATTTTTTTAAATAAAAACTTAAAGCGTACCCATTTTTATATAAATTTATATAAATTTTCAAAAAACCAACTTATATTTTTGGCACATTCACGTACACCTTATATAGGAAGTTACCCCCCCCCCCCCCGGATATATATACCATAATTATTGTACTACAGATCTAAACCAATTATTGTAATTGTGTTTGAAACAACAAATATTAATTTTATTGTTATTATAAATTTAAATTTTCGACTAAAATGTCAAATGTTTTTGTCCTATTCTTATTATCTTTGGTTTGTGCAAATTTAATGGTTAAATCATGTTAATATTAGCTGTGACAGTATCATAGAAAATGCTTAGTAAAAAGTGCAAACCATTAAAGTTTTAGTCGCATGAGCTTTCTATCCTTAACGCGCAACTAAAAGCATGTCCAACCACAGATTATTTAATTGAATAGCATTGTGTTGTGTTCTTCTTTCAGATAATTTCAGACTGGATGCTTTCCCCTTGACAAAATTTAGTTCGGATCGCACCTCAATGCAAGCTTTTAACGGTTTAGACGTTATTCTTTGCTAAATGTCGATAACACAACCTTGATAACATTCTATCTTTGTAGCTAGTAACATTTACAAGTGCAGAATAATCGTAAAGTAAATTCAAGGTTCAACTTTACACTTTGGAAAAAAATGAATGATATTTTTCGTCTTTTTTCAGTCTATGTGGAGCCTAAACTACACATTCAATTGCTTAATAAGGCGTAGCAGCGTCTAGATAAAAATAATGCATAAACTTTCAGTATTTTGTACGTGTAGGCTTGACCCGTTTTGCCGGGACATTTTCTTTGCGCTTTTCAGTTCACCCAAATATAGCCAAATATCAACAATACCCTGTCATTTGGCCTCCACGACGTGCTTAGGTAATTTCTTTATTGGTGTTATTAAATCCGCTCACAATCGGTTTTATGGAATGCTATTTAAGGGTAATTCATGCTTTATTTATGGTACAATTTGAACGAACAAAATGAATAGACAAAACAATAAAAGTAATCTTGTAAAGTGGATGGGAAAATGGGAGACAAAATGATCGGCGACTTTTATATCTATATATATATCTTTATTCTTTAAAAACCAATACAAAGGTACAGAGAAATAGAAACAATTAAATTTGTATAATATATAAATAAAATAAAATAAGGTTACAGTTACACTATAATAATAAAATTGTATAGTTGATGAGTTCTTGGAGGTACACATGTATATTTATAAACAGTAAAATTATTACCCAGGAGATTCTATCTTTTTATTAATGATATGTATAAATTTACATAGCTTTACGAGATCTGGTGGATGGCTACTATTCATTAATTCATTTAGTTTAATAATATTGGGACGTATACAAAATTTCTGTTTAATGTATATCTTCCTCTCATTGATAAGCATAGGGCAAACAAATAAATAATGAAATTCGTCCCCTATATCTTGATTTTGACAAAGTGTACAAATTCTATTCTCTCTTTGAATATTTAACCATCTACCAGACTCTATGGGCAGTTTGTGGTTCATCGTACGAAATTTACAAAGTGTTTTAGCATAATTATCATTTAGACTAGACGGTGCTACACTTTATTTTGTGTTTCTATGTGTCGTTTGAGTCGCACTTAGACTAGAAAAATAGGTCAAATATCTATCATTTAATTTGAAGTGTAACAGTGAACCTTAGTTAAGGCCCTTAATATAAAATATCTTTTAAAATACTTGATAAATAATAACACTTTGAATAAATGTACATGAATCACCGACATAAAAAAACAAACATTTTATAATTTCCGTCAGCAATCTGAATTTTACATTGAGTCTTTGCAAATGTTTAAAAGAAAAAATTCAGAACTGGTTAATGGTTACTGAAAATTTAACACTTATAAAACAAAAACAAAATTTAACGCCGACTTAGGACAAGCACATATAAAGTCGCATTGTGACCGGTGAATAAACTTGTTTTATACCTCAACCTCATGTTTGAACATTCTTATCTGCACTGATACTAAATATTTCAGGTTTTGCAAATCTATGTTAAAATGTTAAAAGGTGGAACTCAATTATTACATCTGCAAAAATTTTAAATTTTTTATATGAGTTGTATATATCATATAAAGTTTTTCAAAATAGAGCTGGACATATTTGACATACATTTGAGAAGGTTTTTGTGTTAATTGTCTATTAAGTGACTATGTTGCAGCAGACATTGAAGTTCTTGGACTTGACTTTTTTATTTGCTTCCTGACTTGGTAAAGGCACTTGGTACTTGGTACTAGAAAAGTCCTTCCAGATGAATTTATTTGCATCTTAATTGCTTTGTCTTGAACTCTTTGTTGCAGTAGTGTTTGAATGATATTTAAAGGAAGAAAAGTTTAATGCTTATTCTTATTTTGCATCGGACGCGCGTTTATTTATTAAAGACTCACCAGAGAAGCTTAAACCAAAATAAAGCCTCAAAAACAAGACTTTAAGAAGTACATCAATGACTCACCAGATACGAGACAGCAAAACATTGGTGAGTTGAACAAGGTTCCAGAGAAAAAATACATGCTGCATCAAACCCAGAGATTGCAACATCGGTTTTCCTGGTGTTTTGTTGCGTTCTGACTTGGTGGTCGGTTTTCTTTCGCTTCATAACTTTGTGGGATAATTTCTTATTCAAAACTATATTGTGATCCCTTAAATTTATTTTGTATCGACTTTAATATATAAGATTCAGCACGATAAACCAACATCATTTTATGTTTTAAGGGAAAGTACAGAATTTTAAAATTATGTACTCAATGATTAGATGCAGTATTAAGTCTATATTTGTACGTTTTTTTTTTAGGAAAAATCATTTTCAAAATATTTCTATTAAAAATAAAAATATAAATAAGCCCCCCTCAAGTTAAATGGTCAGTCTCGAGCTCCACTGTGTTTCGTAATTTTTTTTAGCTAAATTGCTTAATAAGAATTTCGTCAATATATTCGAAAAATAAGTTATTACCGCCAATTTCCGTCGTTAAATTATAATTATTTGAGCATTTTTTTACTAGCTAATTAAACAAAAGTGAAGGCAAATAGAAAAAATAGATATTATTTTTGAATATGACATTAAAGGATAAGAAAAGAAAGCAATGTTTTTGTATAGGACAAACCATTTAAATGGCATGACTGTATGATATCAAATAAAAGAAACATTTCTGCTTTCGCTCTTTTCAATGCAGTGGAAAAATTCGGCAAAAATACCACCCAGATAAATTTGTTTATTTATATCTTAATGAATATTGATTAGTTTTGCTCGATAGTATTGCACAAAATTTTAAGAGCGAATTTTTCAATTTTGTGTATGTTTATTAAGATTTGAGTGTGTAATTTCAATCTCCATTCTTAGTGTGTATTCGTAAAAATTCGAGAAAGTAAAAATTATAGGGCATCTTTTAATTTTTGTTTGTAGGAAATTATTACTCTATTTTATTAACCTGGTTGGTCACGGGTCAATTATTTCGGACTTCTTCGTTTAAATCTCACCTTAAAGACCGAGAAAGTTAAGCTCCGCCCAACCTTGTGAATAAAATAGAGTAATATTAGTGTGTAATTGGTGATGATATACTTTTGACAAAAACGCCGTGCAATGCACACCATTTGTTTCACTATGTTACCATGTCCCTATACAAGACCCATCAATGGTGGTGACCAGTTGGTCTTTGTCTTGGATTTTGCCTTTAATTTCGGTACGGAATACGTTCAGTGTTTTTTCTTCATCTGTTTCAAACTGTTTGATTAGTTTGACGTCTGTTTTATAAAGATTTTGAAGCGCCCTTGTAAGTCATTTTACTTCAGCTTTAAGAACTTTTTCATTTTCATTGATGTCTTGACGAGTATTAATAAACTTATTTGTCTTTTGATCTTTCAATTCCACGATTTGCTGTTGCATATTCTTCGACTTCTTTATTTCTTCGTTGACGGCTTTGCCCTTTCTAATAAGAATTTCCCTTTTCAAGTCATAGGCTTTGTTTTGTGTCCATACTTTTCAAAAAATTGTGAAGCAATTAATACATTTTTACTGCAAAACGAGCTTAAAATGGAATAAAGGTGATTGAAACGACAAAACAAGCCACAGACATAACGAAAAAATTGAGGTTCGCAATGTTCGTTACTTACTGCAAGCACTTCAATAGAAAAGGTGGCTTAATAGGCAATAAGGCACCAATGGGGCATTCTAGTGTCAAAAGTCCAAAAGGGCAACGACAAAACCGGTAAACACGAACATGAACAGAACGACGGAAACATAAAAACAGAACATAAACCGAACAGAAATCAACCACCGCGAACTCAAGTCGTAACAAGAATGAATTCAGGTGCCCCGGAGGAGTAGGCGGTTCCTGCCTGCTATAACACACCCGTCGCACTGACAATTTTCACCTCAGTGTGTCAAATTCGGTAAAAGAACTTGATTTAAGCGTCTATGATGATTTAGCAACATACGAAAACACCGGACGAAACGCATGTCAATTGTCCTTTGCATGATACTTTTATGTTAACATTATCCCAGAATGTGTGGTTGTCCTTGGCGTCTTTATGTTATTTAATTATTTTCATATTTTTAACTTTTATTGACATTTTTAAATGGTTTTGAATCATATTTTTTTATCCAGGTTCAATTGCAAAACAGAGAGAAACGACCACTGGTCACATTTAAGGCTACTTGCTGTTTTCCATTGCGAATTTTTCAAATTGCTGATTAAATATAGATGTATTGTCGCGTATACACATATTCTATATCTCGTAATTTTCTATAGAGACTCTGATTGGTATTATAAGCCAAATAAAACTTGTAACGTTTATATATTGGCCATAAATATTTAGAAATGTTTCTTGGATCACTTCAGCATAAAAGTAAAGATTCTTTATTATCGTGTAGAATTTTTTTAATATTTATGTGTTTACAATCAAAACTGAAATTAAGCTTAGACTAAAATATTAAAATTTTAAATACTGAATAATACATGGCAAAATCTGTATCATATGCTGTATTTACCCGAGACACCTATATCTGACCGAGGGCCAACGGCCCGAGGTATGATATAGGTCGAGGGTTAATACAGCATGTGATGCAGATTTTGCCATGTAATGTTCATTATATCATATAAAATAAAATATTGATATTTTGTAAGGGTGCGATATAGGGTATGCGATATAGGGTTAGGGGTGTGATTTAGGGGATGCGATATAGGGTATGCGATAAAGGTAATGTGCTTTGTCCTATAATGCATATTAAAAAAGACTATATTTATCCTTAAACATATGATATAGAAAATTATCAGTTAAAATGTGCTTTATAGAGAAATATTATTTGTTGTTTACGCGTTTAAATCTCATAGGCAGCGACATGTATGATTCCTATCATTTCATCATTGTTTTAAAAAGAAGTGCACTCAGATATTAATTTAGATGTTTCCTTCTTCCAATGCAACTCCTTGATAAGTTAAGTTTCGTTATTCGTCAATGGATGCAGATTTATATTCCTTTCAGGGAATTCCACAGGTCGCATCAATTTTTCAAAACTCGTAATTTATTCACAGGTGTTATCCCGCGGCTCATCCGAAGTCTATGCGATACTGATTTGGTATGTTTTTTATTATCATATTATTTTAGTAGTAATTAATTTTTTTTTTATATTTTTCAATGTACAGTAAAACATGTATAATTTCAATGAAACATTCAATTTATAGTCGATGCAACAAGAAATGTCTTTTCTGAACTACATGTCTCAAGAAATTTGTTGGTTTCGCGTTAAACCTTACAGGTCACGGATCACGGATCTTATACAATAACAGCAGTAGTTAAGAAGTAAAACAAGAGGCTCCCAGAAGCCTGAATCGCTCACCTGAACTACACAGACAAATATATTTTGTAGATATTATTGTGCATAACCATATGAGATTTAAATTTCTGAAATATCTTGGTTAGTTTTAAAGATATGGGGCTTAATAAGTGCAAAAATTTGCAAAAATTAGGAAAAGGGCAATAACTCCCACATCAGCAGTCAGATCTTTTCCAAACTTTCAGCACAGGTAGATCTTAATATGCTGACCTTTTTGGATTCTTGCACAATTTTGATATCTGAAACCATTTTTGAGTGATTAGCAAAAAAATGCAATTTACCCCTATGTTCTATTTTAGCCATGGCGGCCATGTTTTTTGACGAATCAAAAATCTGAACAAAAGAGTTGTAGCATATAAGCTATTAAACAAGTGTGCCAAGTTAAAATGCAGTTGGTCTTATGGTGTCAGACAATTTAATCTTTAAAATTCAGGGAAAAAGTTATGAAAAATGGTAAATTTTGACAATAACTCCTACAAGAAATGATCCTACAGCTTTGATCTAAATACATGAAATGTAGATCTTGATGTGCTTAATCATATACAATTTAAATTCTTGAAATATCTTGTATAGTTTTTAAGATATATGGCTCAACAAGTGAAAAATTTTGAAAAAAAAATCCAGAAAAAGGGCAATTACTCCTACATCGGTTATTAGATCTTCTTGAAACTTTCATAGCAGGTAGATCTTGAAATGCTGATCACTTTTGTCTCCCATCAGATTTTTGATATCTGTAATAATTTTTGAGTTATTAGCAAAAAAACTGCATATATTTTTTGACAAATAAAAAATCTGAACGACAGAAATGTAGCATTTATGCTATTAAACAACTGTGCCAAGTTTGGTTGAAGTTGGATATATAAGGTGAGCTAAAAAGTACAACACTAAAAATTTAATGGATAAGATGAAAGGTTTTCCCCGCAAAATCGTTTTTCTTTCATCCAATAGAGCATAAACATGCCTTTCCAGAATCATAGCAAGTCACAAGGAATTTGTTGGTTCCGCGTTCAAACCTCACAGTCCATGGGTAACCTTTTAATTCCATGGTAGATGTCGGTATAATCCTGATCAATTCACCAGTGTTCGTTATTTGGTGAACGTTTTGTGAACCAAGTCCAACAATGTAGAAATTACCCTCGTCATCTACATCTTTTCCATAGGGACTTGAAAGATGATCGCTTGTATACGTAAATCTCTGTACACCATTGACTACATAGGTTACAGAATTCATCCCATACCCACAGATATAATCATCCTTCCCGGTTGTTGATAAAAAATGTGACCATCCCTTTGACGTCACGGATTTGACTTTTGTCCCCGATGACTGATCGACCCAGGTCAGTTGTTTGTCGCTTCCAATGAGAAACTGATTGTTGTCATAGACGCAGATGCCGTACGTGGGGATATCATTCAGCTTAATGGTCTTCAGTAGCGTCATATTTCTATAGTCAACAATGTATAGCGAATTTTGGTTCCTGCAACTGACGACTATTTTTGAATCTATCATGTGGCAAAGATCAGTAGGTTTACTCGGAACTGAGAGTTCTCCTAGAAGTTCTCCATTCTGGTTGTATTTGACGAATTCCTTTGAATCGTAAGCCGTAAATATCATCAGACCATCTAAAAAGATCCCACTTGTCTGACCAGAAGGAGCTACCTGAATGGTTCTTATCATTTTAATTTCTCCGTTTCTAAAATCTGTTTTATCCAAACTGAGATTACCGCTGTCGTATCTCAGTTTCGACTCTTCAATTTTCAGGTCACCTATGGATGATACTGTTTCAATGAATTCTTTAGCCATGGTTGAAATTTCAAACCGGACTGAAGTATTTCGAATCTTATCAAGTGAATCTTTCATTTTGTCGTTCAACTTTTCAATTTTCGGGGCGATTTCATTTGAAATGACAAGACATTGTTGTTCCGATCCGTGTTTAACAACTCCTGAGAGCATGTTTTTCCAGTTTGTTACCGCGCTTCTATAACTTGTGAAATCATTGATATCGTCTGTTAATTTCATTGAGGTCTGCTTCTTTGCAGCCTCAAGTTTGCTTAGTATTTTGTTTTGTATCTTATCCAAATGGTCTTTCATTTCTTTGATAATTTTTGTAACTGTAGTTTCTATGATTGTCGCTTCAGTGTCAAATAATTCTTCGTTGTCCTCTCTACAATGTAGGACATCTGAAAGGACTTTTTCGCACTCCTCTAGTCTTGAAAGTAAATTTAAAACTTCGCCATTTTGTTTGATGCCAGCAGCTGCCTCCTCGATAGAAATCACGTGATCACATTTCCTGTGGGAAAGAGTAGCACACAAAGTGCAGCATGCCTTTTTATGATCAACGCAGTAAATCTGCACAATGCTCTCTTGGTGGTCTTCACAAAATAGGACTCGTGTATCATCCAAAATTGTTTTGTTTTTTAATTCGTCGACCGAGACTACTTTATGCTTGGCGTGTAACTGTTTAGAATTATGGTACTTAACGCATCGCTCGCAAAAATACTCGTTGCATACACCACACCAAAACGCGGCTTTGATTTGTTTATCTTGAAAATCGCACATATTACATTGTTTTTCTGTTAATGTCTGTTTTTCCAGCAATGAAACCACGAAATGATTTTTAGGCAATTTGTTAACAATCGTCTCGGTATCATCCAGCCTTTCGTCGGACGAAATACATTGTCGGCAAACCGGGCAAGAAATATCCCCCTTCTTTTCCTTAAGCGAGTCGATATATTTATGAATACACAACTTACAGAACGTGTGAAGGCATGGCAGACATTTTGGCTCTGTAAATGTTTCTAGACATATCGTACATTTCAAAAGATCATCTAAATTGTTATTTGTACTTTTCGGCAGATCCGCCCCCGTCGCCATATTCTTGTTGTATTTATACTTCCTTGATTGTGGACTAGTCAATATATAAATAGATATTTAAATTATCTGTGTAAACTTATATATAAGTATAAAACTTTAAGGTTCATGTTTACACTTTGAATAAAATGGCTGATATTTTACCTTTTAAAGTAATTAATAGTCTAAACTACGCATTCAATTGCAAAATCAAGCATAGCAGCTAGCGTCTATATAGATATCATAGATATTTTTGTAATATTTATTTCTTTTTTTAATGTGCCCACTTGCTCCGCTTTGTCTGCAGGCCACAATTTCTTTGCGTTTTTCATTTCATCAAAATGTATCCAGATACACTCATAGAAGAAGCAAAGAGGCACCAATTGGGCATTCGAGTGTCGAAAGTCCGAAAGGGCAACGACGAAAATATAAACACGAACAAGAACAGCACAAGGAAACACAAAACACAAAATCAACCAAACGGAAATCAAGAACGCGTACGCAAGTGAAGTCAGGTGCTCCAGAAGAGTAAGCGGTTCCTGTCTGCTATACAAACCATATACGTCTAGCTACGAGTGCATGATGTTTATATATCGTAAAATTTATTGGTTGAATACAGCAACTATAAGGAACAACTTAACTAACCCTGTGTCAGCAATTTCTGTGTCAAACGTAATGCTCTGCCAAGGAAATCAATGTAATTCCCGCAAGCTCTTGGGTAACGAAGCAATTAATTGCGACACGAAAACTCCAGTAGCGTAGCTTCCATTGAGGCAATGAGGCAAATGCCTCACTAAATGAAAATTAAAAAAAAAAAAAAAAAATGTGAGGAAAAAAAAGAGAGAGAGAGACGAAAGTAATCAATGCGGGTTGGCAAACATTGCAGTTTACCGGGGAATCTCACATATCCGTGACTGTCGTCCCTAGTATTAAAATCTCGGATGCTATTACCTAAGCGTAAGAAAAGTATGAAACGCGGGGAAAACCCAAAGTTTGAAAAAAGGCCACCTGAGTTAATTAACTACAATATTCAGGGGTACAACAGGTAGTAAACCCAAAAAACAATGTACTAGTGACAGTCACGTTTCAAAATCTCCGTCAGAGTCCGAAACTACTGAATCGACAGGGGAAGCCAGTGCCACTGAAGGTAAATTTTATGTTTTGGCTGACGGATATCGTTAGAACGGGGTCTCATCCTGTATAATACAACAATGAAAAAAAGCAAATTTCCCGTCTTCCCATAGAAATAATCCCCCTTTTCGGCTGCTGACCCGTAAAGCTGGCAGAAAGGTACCGATGGACTCGCTGGAAGTACGTGTCATCCTTGTAAAAGAACACTGAATTACATATTTAAAAAAAAATAATGTGAAATCGTCTTTTATTATATTAAATCATCGTGGCATGCTGCATTATGCCCTCCGTTCAGAAAATTAAAATGAAAGAATTAGAAATTTTCAAGCATAAGAAGTACCACCGGTCCGGGCGTCCGTGCGTAACACGTTTTTGTAACTCTTAATACTAATAAATTCTTAGAAAATGCGGTGTCCTATAGTTTTCGCCTTGTCGGTTTGTCTGTGTCTGTCCGTCCAAAACCACATTTTGTGTGAACGCTAGAACTAAAAAAAAAACTATATGAAGAAGGAATCGCCTTCGTCGGTTTGTCTGTGTCTGTCCGTCCAAAACCACATTTCGTGTGAACGCTAGAACTAAAAAAAACTATATGAAGTAGGAATCGCCTTCGTCGGTTTGTCTGTCTCTCCGTCCAAAACCACATTTCGTGTGAACACTAGAACTTTAAAAAACTATATGAAGTAGGAATCGCCTTCGTCGGTTTGTCTGTCTGTCCGTCCAGGTAAACCCTTACCTAAAATAAATTATATGAAGTAGGGATTGCCTTGTCGGTCTGTCTGCCTGTCTGTCCAGGACCACAATTTCGTGTGAACACTTTAACTTAAAAAAAACTATACCATTAATTTGAAGATTCGCACAGCAAATTTTACAAATCCGTTAAGTACATATACATGTATAAACTTTGATTTTTCACAAACGGGACCATTTCGACTTTGTCCGCATAGAGTTTGTTATTTTTATCTTCCATGCGGCCAAAAGGGTAAAATTTCGCTTACAGTTTTACAGTGGTCTAAAATTGACTCAAGAGAGTTCCTCTATGTCTGGTTTGTTTTCTTATTACCCAAATGTCCATGTAATTTTTCGACTTTTGCTCACGATGCCAGTAGGGTCAGTCCCATGCAAGAGGTCGTTTTCGCCGTAATGATACGACTTAAAAACTGGAGCCATTCCATCATGAAAGACGACAGGCTCGCAGGTCTAGCCTGATTATACATACACCGGGATATTTCCATTTCCAAAGAGAACGTTTTGAAAAAAATTGACAGCGCCAAGAAACGTAGGCCGGGGCCTTTTTAATTTTAAATGTCACACTTCTGTTTTATACATTGGTTACAAAGTTTGAAAGTCATGGTCACAACAGAACTAAACTTTTAGAAAATATTACCTCTAAATAAACAGAATATATAAGCATTCTCTAGATTTTGTCCGTCTGTCTGTCAACATGTTCTGAACACAAAAGTAAAAAAAGAAGTGCAGAGCTGAAATTCTACACGGTCATTCACTCACTGTCATTTAAAGATTTGTATATAATAGTCAAATTTATGCACGTCCATTGAAATATTGCAATAAAAATAATAAAATTTGCCAAGCGGATCATATAAATACCAGTTTTTCCAAAGGTTTTACCTCATCATTTTCTTAAATTAAAGCCAGGAAAACGCGTCTCTGGCGTTCTAATAGAAAAAAATTTTCTGGAGGGGGCAAACCCCCCCAGACCCCCCCAAAAAAATTTTTCGCCTCGCTTCGCTCGGCGAAATGCCTCACTGAATATCAGAGGCAAGCTACGCCCCTGAACTCCATAAGCTGGAGCGGACTGAATGTTGCTACACAAGAAGGGACAGTTGTTGAGGTCATCACGATTGTCATAGAGCTTATTTTGAAGGTTTTCCTTGAGAGTCTATTTCGAGATGAAGATGGAAAAAAGAAACTGTGCATTCCTATGGAAAATCAATTGTACCAAAATTTCTTCTTCCCAGAAAATCGTAAAAATACAGCACCAGCTACGTACAGCCATCGAGTTAAAATTTTCCCTGAATGTCAAGTGAATGATGCAGATCATTTTGGGGTAAAAATCTTCCAATAATTTCGAATTCCAGATTCTGAGATTTAAAAAAAAACAACACCTTTTTACTCAGAAAATGAAAAATCAAAATTTTTACCTAAAGTTTAAGGTTTAAACTTTTAACCACAAGGAGATAAGTTTTTGGTGAAACTGTATTTAAAAGAATTTGTGTGTTGAATTTAAGTGTGATTTCGTGAATTTCAGATTGACACCATCTGATTTCAAACTGCAAACAAAACATCTCTTGGGGCTTAAAAATGAATTTTTTTTGTCAAGATCTTTAGGAAAATGATGTTGCAATATCTTTTTTTGGTAAAATGTATCAAATTCGGTTAACGAGGACAGAAAGTTTATATGATTGCATGTACAATAAACAATCAACCATCCGCATTTCTCTTTCGCAGTTATGAATTATGTTATGAAAGAAGCAGAGGTACCAATGGGGTATCCGAATGTCAAAAGTCCGAAAGGGCAGAGACAAAACCAGTAAACACCAACAAGAACGGGACAAAAACAGACAACATGTAAAACATGGAAACTGAATATCAAATAACAACGCGAACTCAAGTGGAAACCAGAGTGAACTCAGGTGCTCCGCAAGAGTAAGCCAGTTCCTGCTTGCCATAGCACACCCGTCGCGTTGCCAATAATCCATTCAGCGTGTCAAAACAAAACCCTATGACAAACCAACATCTGCACTCATCTGAGAGATCGAAATACCATATTTGTCTATAAGTGCATGATGTCTTCCGTAAAATGTCTTGAGTGAAGACAGCAACCGAGGAACAACATAACCCTGTGTGAATAATTTTTGCGTCAGACGTGTCGCTCTGCTAAGGAAATCGATGTAAGTCCCGCATACTCTAGAGTAACTAATCAATTGAGATACGTAAACTCCATAAGCTGGAGCGGACGGAATGTTGCAACACAAGAAGGGAAAGTTGACGATTGGAAAGTTGAAGTCATCACGTTTGTAATAGAGCTTTGTTGAAAGGAAATACCTATATGAACCAGTATTAGAATGGTGGCTATCGAAATTGATAGCGTGGCCCCAAAGCTACTCCATGTAATACAATTTTATATAATTGTCGCAAATATACATCAACGTAAAAAAGGCTTTGTTCAAATCACATATTTAAACTTTAGAAATATTTGAGGGGAGCAGATACTAAAGGGAGATAACTTTTAAATATCGGTTGAACGTTTTAGTAAATCAATTTCATTTCAAGAAATCAAGCTTCTCGGTAATACAAAATAGGAAATGTTGAAACTTAATTGTATTCAAAACGGATGAAAATGTTTCTGCAAAATCGTTATTGAAAACTTTCCCATAAGGTTTATTTAAGATTGTAGTTTGTGTAGTTGATTTACGACCAATTAAGTTATGTACAGTTATGCTTTATGAATACATGTTCTTATTAAGATCCTTCACCGAGACCACCTTTTAACATTTCAACACCACTATCATGACTGCCTGCAGTTTAATATTCAACTTGGTGGCTAAGTTTTCTTTAGCTAACCTGGCCAAAGTCCTTGCGAGCTTATGCCACCACTATGGGTCAGCCTCTGTCGTCGTTCATTAACAATTTCAAAATCTTCTCCTCTGCAACCACTAAACAAATTTGACTCTAACTTTGCAGGAGTGAGTTTTGACATGTGAGCAACAAACGACTGTCATTTTGAAAGAAAAAAACTCGATAAAAACACGGCTTCTGATACTAAAGATAAAATTGTTTATTTCCTTGTTCTGCACATGGTGATGGATCGAACCTTTTGGCTCTGAGTACTTTTCATTCAATACTAATGGTTTTCTACCTTCAATGCTGCTGATGAAAAAAGCAGAGGTACCAATGGGGTATCCGAATGTCAAAAGTCCGAAAGGGCAGACACAAAACCAGTTAACACCAACAAGAAGGGGACAAAAACAGACAACATGTAAACATAGAAACAAAAAATAACTGAATATCAATCATCAACGCGAACTCCAGTCGAAACAAAAGTGAACTAAGGTGCTCCGGAAAAGTAAGCAGTTCCTGCTTGCTATAGCACGCCCGTCGCGTTGCCAACAGTCAATTCGGCGTGTCAAATCTGGTAAAGGAAGAAAAAACAAAACTCTATGGCACACCAACATTTGCACTCATCTGAGGGATCGAAATACCACATTTGTCTATAAGTGCATGTCTTCCGTAAAATTTCTTGAGCGAAGACAGCAACCGAGGAGCAACATAACCCTGTGTGAGCAATTTTTGCGTCAAACGTGACGCTCTTGTAAGTCCCGCACACTCTGGAGTAACGAATCAATTGAGATACGTAAACTCCATAAGCTGGAGCGGACGGAATGTTGCTACACAAGAAGGGAAAGTTGACGATTGGAAAGTTGAAGTCATCACGTTTGTCATAGAGCCTTGTTGAAAGTCTTTCTTGAGAGTCAATTTTGAGATGTAGATCTAAATATGATTCAGACTTCCTAGAATCCGTTGTGTCCTTTATCTTAAGCTCCTGAGGATATATGAGATGGAGAAAGTCACTAAATCGAGACTTGTATAGTGCAAGGACATCATCAATATAACGGAACGTGAGGTTGTAAGAGAGAGCCAGTCTACGATCTTTTTTGTCTAGAAGAGATTGTCAGAAGTCTGCTTATATAAATGAAGAAACAAATCAGCAAGCAAAGGTGCACAGTTAGTGCCCATTGGAATCCCTATTGTTTGCTGAAAAACACGTCCATCAAACTGAACAAATATGTTGTCAATGAGAAAGTTGAGAATGTCGATTATTTGGTTTTCTGTAAATTTGTTCTTTTTTTAGACTCATTGATGACAAAGTAAGCCTTGGTATAATTTACTCATTGAAATATCGATATATAAATCATACTCAAATTAACCGTTTAATACCCGTTTTGGTATTTGTATAATAGAACATAGGGTAAAATCACTAAAAATTGCTTATAACTCAGCACCTATACTAAATAATATCTAGGAGAAACTGAATGGTCTTGGGCTTTTCAGAATCGAAAGCTCTACCAAAGTTCCATCTGACAGGTAAAAGTTGACAGATGACCCCTTTTAGGAGTTATGGTTCTTTTAAAACAGATTGTGCTGTTCATGTTGTTACCCTATCGAATGAAAACTATTGCAGATGGAGAACAGCTGTTGGTTGCCTAAACCTTCTGCTCATTGAGCTCTATAAAAGTCTCCATTGCATCAAAAATGTCAAATGACAGCTTATTATGTTATCGCCCTTTTAAGGTTAAAATAGCGTGTTTGCCCTATAGAATGATAATTATTGCAGATAAAGAAAAGCTGTTTCTTGTTAATCAATCATTAAGCTCTACAAAAGTCTACATTCGATCGAATTTGTGAGAGGACCCCTTATAGGGGTTATGACTCTTTAAAAGTAAAACAATAGCATTCTTTGCATGTTTTGCTACGAGATAGATGTAATATTAAGAACATTGCATAAAGAGAAAAGGCATTGCTTGTTTAAACATGCAGTTCATTACAGCTTTACAATAGTCTCTTATGGGTCGTTGTCGACAAATGACCACTTATAAAAGAGACCCTTATTGCTTAAGGTCCATGTGAGCGATTTAGGCTCCAGGAAGCCACTTGTTTTTATCCGGGTTTGTCCAAGGCGGAAAAACAGTTCAGCTTTTGAAGAAAGAGTGACGATTTTTTTTTACACTTAGCATTATTTTGTATATGACAGCTATCATTGTACATATTTTTTTCCTCTGCTGCTAAAGTATTGTTAATAAAAGTAAGATTAGAAATAGTTTTCCTCTTTAAATTTAATGGTCCTTTAAAGTGGTTCTGACATACAGTCTATCAGTTTATTCAATGTTGTAATCTTCTTCTGAAACCGAGTTGTCGCCTCCTTTATTAGCTGCAACGATTATAATAAGTGTAACAATAAATAAAGTTACAAAAAATATCCAGAAACAAAAGAAATCAATAGCGGAAGTGACGTGTCTCCACGTGACATTTTCCTCGATTTTCATCAAGGACGTCTCTTTGTCAGTCTCGTTTTCGTTTTCAGAAATGATGTCTTTCTTGGTCACGTGAATTGCGTTCTTTTTTCGTCCAACTTTCAATGACTTCCGTTTCAGAACAACAAGCTTCTCCAGAAATTTGTAAACTTGAGTTTTCTTGTCATCGAAATGAACAATTCTTGTTTGAACAGTGGATACCAAAACGGTCAATGTTCCTAAAATTAATTGTATTAGAACGAAGATTGAGATAATCGGCCATTTGTCTACACTCTGTGGAAGTGACGTACTAACAATGGTCAGAAACACAGTAAAGGCTAACCAAACGGTGATAGAGTAACCCATGCGTTCGCCAATGTCGGCGGGGATCAAAAAGGTAAACAGATTTAAAATGGAAAGAAAAATGATCGGAAGAATGACGTTGATGACGTAAAACAGAGGCTTTCGTTGAATTGTCAGCATAAATCGTATCCAAGATTTGTCATCCTCAGAAAAAGCAATTGCCCTCGATCCAACCATCGACCATTGTCCATTACTGCTTTCTCCATCAACAAATACGCCAATGTCACCAACGACAAGTTGAATATCATTCGTATTTGAACCCCATGCGATAAAATCTATATTACACACTTCCTTTTCGTACGGAAAGTAGGTAGAATCCAATTTACATTTTGATTCGAAGACGTGAAATGGCTTCCACTCCACTGTACCTAAATTGTCTACATTTACTCGTATAAATGTAGATCCAAGTCCTTTTAGGTTAGTGAAACCGTTGTGTAGTGCAATAGCAGGTAACCACACTTTTCCCTGGGATATCGAAAAGTCAAGTAAACCTCCGTATAACGCATCATCCCATTGTAAAAATTCATCTGTCCACGTGATCTCCAAGAACGCTGTTGTCGTCAGCTTTTGTTCGATCTCGTTAAATCCCGTAATACCGTTGAGAAAAAAGTTTATAAAAATATCCGTAGGTTGTGTTTGGTTAATTTTAGGACGTATTTCAGTGTTATATTGCCGGGTTGTGAATAAAGTTGTCATCAGATGTTTAACATGTGTAGAATTTTGTCCACTTCCTGTTTCAAAAATATTCACAACGAAAAGAAATCTTAGAACAACGGTGCACAAAAACCTCATGCTTTTTGTCAAAGTTTACTTTGAACAATCACCCACGCCGTATCGTTTCCATACCAAAAAGATAAATTTTATGAAATTGTTCCAAAGTGGATAACAAATGTATAGGATTAAAAACATTAAATAACATCCTTTAGTAGTTGCAAACTTATTTTCATTAATTTTTATTTCTAATTGCCCTTAAGCCACTACTTTAGTTGGTCATCTCAAACTTCAATTCTATTAAACTGACTTTTAAACATATATAATTGTTTTTATTTCATTTTCGAATACAATGCTTGTTGATTTTTCTCACTTTCGTATCAGAATAATTAAAACGCAGATAACCTTGAAACGTCGATACGGTACATTTGTTTTACCCCCCCCCCCACCACACACACACATACGAGATATGGTATTGGTAGGCAGGACTTTGTGATGGTAATTCGGCAACAGTAACGGCACTGGCTTGTTTTAAGCAGCGTACATGTATACGGTATATATGTTGTGTACAGTACAAGTTACACTGAATTTTGTACAAGTTATGACACAGGGACTTGCTCCCCTCTATCAATATTATGTTAGTATCCATTTGCCATACGAAATGGCAAATGGATACTAAAATAATATTGATAGAGGGGAGCAAGTCTCTGTAGTTATGACAAAAATAATAACATACCCTGAACATTATTAGATATGACAAATTAAATACAATGGCTTCAAATTATCAAACAAATGTTTCAAGAAATGTGTATCAATGGCTACCAGATGCAACAAAATTTAGCCGTTTACACCTGAAGATAATGACACAATCAGATAATAAAGTCTGGTATCTTCTGTTTGCAAAAGAGGTTTTTCGTGATAGCAAAATTTATTGTCTGGAACTTTGTTGTCATTTGTATTGAACTTTTTACAGAATTTGGTGAATTGAAGTTGACTTTGCCATTCAAATTATTATAATAAGAATCTGTGAAAATTTGTTAGCCATCAAATTTCATGGAATTCCTCGATGAAAGCAACATATGTCAAAAATTTCTCAACCTGTACAATATATTTCTGAACATGTTGTAACTTGTACAAAGTTGCAACTTGTACACAACATATATACACGAGAAGTCATGGTCTACTGACTAACTTTTGTATTGTTGGTTATATTTTTCCTGATTTGTTGCTTTCTGTTTAGTTACTTTTGTGCGTTTTTATGCAATTTTTTTTTTTTTTTTTTTTTTTTTAGGGGGGGGGGTTCGTGCTGTTCTCGTTCGTGTTTGCTGGTTCTGCCGTTGCCCTTTCAGACTTTTGACATTCGAAAGCCCCAATGGTACCTCTTCTTCATTCCATCCTTGCCTTCGAATATTTTTGCATTCAAGTCACACTTGGCTCTTCTACTGTAGGTCGTTTTGGTCTCACAACTGTTGTCTCTAACGTCGCTGATGAGTCTCTTATTAATGAAATCTCGGTTCGAAAGACAATTTTTAGAATATTTCTATATTGAATTTACATTTGAAAAAAAGTTTTATTCCTCAATATTAATACTGTATATTGAGGGACGAAAACTTTTTTGTATATTGAGGGATGAAAACTTTTTTAAAATGATCTGTGTATCTGTCTGTGTGGGTACGTCGTAGACTACCAATTGATGGTCTCTTATACGACGGGTGCTAGGACGCATGAATTAGTCGCACTGACAGCAGGTGTGGATTGCTGTCTTGAAGGCTGCCACTGTATTTGAGTTTACGATTTCGTTGGCTAGGTTGTTCCACTCTATAGCTGTTTTAACGAAAAACGAGTGTTTATAAGATTCTGATCTTGCTTGTGGCACTATTACACTTTTGTTGTTCTTGCGTGATTGTCTTGTGATTATATTGGTTGTTTCACAGTTGGCATATGATGTTGGGCGGATCTGGCGTTTTCCTTGGTGTAGGTTTATGAATTCGGAAGCTGGTATAGCTGGTTTCTGCCCTTTCACCACCTTGTAGAAGAAGACCAATCGTTGTTGTTTTCGTCTTTTTTCAAGTGGCTGGAGTTCTAGTTGTTCCATCATTTTGGCTATACATCCTTCTTCCCTGGATTTATAATCTTTGGTTATAAATCTCGCTCCTCGTCGTTGTATTCTTTCCAGTTGGTCAATGTCTTTCTTTAAATATGGGTCCCACACTATGGCGCCGTATTCCATGATGGATCTAACTAAGGAGATGTAGGCGTTCTTTCTGCATTCTTTAGGGCAGTGTTGTAGGTTCCGCCGTAAGAATCCTAGTGTGGAGCTGGCTTTCTTTGCTATGTTGTTAATATGAGTATTCCATTTTAGGTCTTCTGATATTTGTAGTCCTAGGTATGGGTTGGTGCTAACTTGTTCAAGTATGTGGTTGTCCAGTTGGTAGAAATGGTGTTTCCTCTGTTTAATTGAGAGTATGTAGCATTTTTTAGCATTGAAATGCATGCCCCAGTCTGATGCCCATTTTTCTAGGTTTTTCAGGTCTTGTTGTAGCATATGATGATTAAGTCTTTTTTTTCAGTATTGTTGACTGTTGGTTATTTGATTTTATGTGATTTTATATCTGTTTCTTCGTGCTGTTCTCGTTTATGTACTGAGATGATCACCTTAGCGTCCCTAATACGTCATCACAAACCTGTTGTGTTTTGTGTAACTACCGGACCAAAGGATCGCAATGGAAGAGGGAGGTTTGGTGTGCCTTAAAACCTGGTTTAACCCACCATTTCATTTGAAATGACTGTACCAAGTCAGGACCATTGCGGTCTTCAATTTTCCCGATATGTCTTCCTTGCTTTGTCTCTTCTTATGGACATTTGAGATTTGATTCTCCAAGTTCGGTAATTTTGTTATTACCTAATTATAATAACTGGATTTGTCTTTGCACTTAAGGTTTTTAAATGCCCCGTTGGTATCTCTCTGCTTCTATTTGAAATTTAGATATTTATTAAGTTAAGTACACGTTCCGAAGTAATGAGTTTTTGACAGCAACGTTAAACCCAAAATGATTATAAAAAGAAACACCCACAACTGAACATTTACCCCCAAAAAACATACGATTCTTAAGTAAATGTGTATAACCGACTTGTTCATGGCCGGAAGATTTTTTTAAAACCTAGAGTAAAAACAATATTTCTCCCAAACATAGTGTTTGGGAGTCAAAATTATTCCCGGCTTGCGAAGTTTGGTGTATAGTGACCTGACTGTCCGTCCATTCGTGAGTCTGCTTCACTTGAGGATATCGATTTCTCTCTTATCCGCAACCTCTCGGGGTCCGTTACCGACTTAGTGGACTTTCTTGAAATTTTATCATATTGTTTGACATAATGAAGATGTGCACCTACTATTTTAGAATCTGATTAAATTAAAGGTGTGGACAGGGCTGTTATAAGGGCTGTGGCGGCTTATAGTTTTTTTTTCTAAATATAACCTTGAAATTGAAGATCACAATGGTCCTGACATGGTACAAGTATTTCAAAAGAAATTGTGGGTTGAGCCAGTTTTCATGGCGACAACTGATATCTGTCTTCTCTCTTCGTGTATACTTATATCATATTTTGGGCTCGATACCGGCACTGTCGGGGCATTAATCTAACAACAATCAATCTATCAATCAAGTTCGGCAAAGTTTATTTTTATTGTTCTATGCTCTTTACATTCATAAATTCTGATATTACTGTATAGTTCTGGTCTGTCTTTGTTCTTATTACTCATAATTGTTATATGTCATATGCCCCCAGTGGGACCAAAGAATTGAATTGAATTATATAGGCATTTTCAGTCACAATTTGGTATACGACATAAGGACTGGGTCCAATAACTTGGGATTTGATTTCAGGTCTGTGGCTTACATACTTCGTGTTTAACGAAATCCGGCCATTTTTGACTTTGAAAGACTAGTTTTTTAATTTCTGTGAATAAAAACTGTGATAAGAAGTTGCTAAGAAAACTGTTACAAAAATGTCTTTCCCGCCCGCATGTCGCCCAGCCGACATTCACCATTTTATAACCCAGATTTTACACTCCGTGAAATCAGGCCAAAAATGAACGGAAAATAGTTTTAGGATTTGTTCATTAAATTATCCACATGCAATAAAGTTATTATTAAAAAAAAACAATCAAAACAAATAAACAAACTTTTTATTGAATATCAATAGACGTTAAATTTCAGGATGAAAAGGAAAAATTTAAAACTTTAACCAAAATATGTTTCTGAAAAATGCTATACATTTTGCAGTTTAAAGTAAATATTAATTTTTTATTTGTTAGATTTGATATTACTCTCTTTTTTTTTGACCGGGTTGCTCACTATCAATTATTTCGGGATTCTTCGTTTAATTTTTACCAAAAAAGACCGAGAAGCTTAGAGTCCGCCCAATCGCCAAACTACAGAAGGAGAGATATTAAATAATAACTGTAATATTTTTTAGGCTTATTGAACCATAACCTAAAATTGTCAAAGTGCACATTGCATGGATATAACGCAAACCATTTTTAATTGTAATCTGGTTTAAACTGGATTCATTATACTTTCTCTACGATAAAGGCCTAATTTAAATGATTGTAATTCCAATCAAATTCTTTTGACTTTTTCAAAGCTTACAAAAATAAAATTAAACCAATTTCTTTCAAAGCAAATAGAACAATTGATTTTCTAAAATTTAAAACAATCTTTTGTAAAAAAAAGGAAATTTCATATCATTTTTGTTCAAAAGTATTTTTTTTTTCAAAAGTCCTGAACTGAATTAGCTCCACCTATGACTGATTGTATAAAGAAAGCAATAGTGGATGCAATAAAAATTCCCAAGAAAATCCAGAAACTGAAAAAGTCAAGTGCTCCGACTCCTTCTTTCCAATCCACACCCGTTTCCGATCCATTCTCCTTGTCTTTGGCTTCTTTACCCTCTTCCTTTTTCTCGATATCTGATGTCTGAATCATGACAACAGAGTTCTTGCCCCTGCAGCAACGCTTCGTGCTTAACCTCTTTCTGAGCAAAGCTAGTTTTCTCAGTATGAAATAAACCGGTTTGTTGTCACCATATTGAACGATTCGAGATTCCCAAGTTGACATTAAAACGCTAATAGTTCCCATCGTCAGCTGAATGAGAATGTAGATCGACAGTACCGGCATGGTATCCGAACTTTGTGGCAAAGAAGTACTGATAATTGTAAGGAAAACAGCAAAAGATAACCAAACAGTCACACTGTATCCCAAACGTTCACCAATATCCGGTGGGATCTGAAAAGTATAAATGCTCAGAACGGAAAGCAGGATTATGGGTAAAATAATATTAACGATGTAATACAATGGCTTTCTTTTCAAGACCAATTGGAATCTTACTGTAGATTCGCCTGCTTCTGCAAATGAAGTCGCTTGCGATGACGTCATTTGCCATTGACCGTTGCTGTCCTTTCCCTCGACGATAATTCCTTCATCGCCGACAACAAGTGCTAAATCTGCGCCGTTTGAACTCCAGGCGGTGAAATCGATGTCACAGATCTGCTTGTCGAACGGAAAGTACGTAGAATCGAGGGTACATTTAGATTCAAAGACGTGGAAAGGACGCCACCACATCATACCATCGTTAAAAACTTCAATTTGAATAAACGTCGACCCCAGACCCTTGAGATCCTGGAAGCCATTATGCAAAGCGATATCGGGCAGCCAGACGTCACTCTGTGGGACCTGAATGCTGGTTAGGCCGCCGTAGGATGCTGGCGTCCACACAAGCATCTCATCTTGCCATCCTATTTCTAGATAAGCGGTCGTCGTCAGCTTTTGTTCAATTTCGTCGAAGCCGGTTATTCCGAATAACATGAAATCGATCCAGATATCCGTTGCCGTCGTTTGGTCGGCCATTGGACGGATTTTTTTATCGTAAGACTGAGTAGTAAACAGTTGCGTTAGCAAGTTTTTGACATCGGTGTGGGTTTGAGAGGCTCCAAATCGAACTGCACAAAGCAGTATCAGTATAAATGTCAAAAAATGTTTTGTAGTCATTGCAAGGCACAAATTTTGTTAAAGTTGAATAAGATTTGTAAATAAGCAGATAACTGTTCCGTAAAAAAAATGGAAATATGTTGTCCGTTAGTTTCCGTCACAAGATTAATAATGAATATATGAGATACTTTCCTTATGTAGAATTTCTTCTTGCATTCCAAATAATATTCCTGTGTTTGTTCCAAATCACATGTAGGTCTAACATGATAAGTTTTTATCACTTACAATAACACAAGAAAAATCCGAAACTTAAACAAAACCGTGTCTAGCTTTGGTTTCTTAAAGAAATAAGATCCATGTTCCATTAGCTATTCTACATTGAAGCTATTTCTTATGCCATTATGGTGTTTTTTCAATATTGTTACAATTTATTATATTGTTTGTTTATATTTTTATAAGAGATCGTCCGATTCAGTTAATTGACCGTTACTTTTTAAATCTGACTTTTTGGTTAGTAAGGTTAAATCTTGTATAATTGGTTAAAGTTTTATTGGTCAGATTTTAATGAATTTTAGCGTTAACTCCACATCGTTATTGTTTAAATGGGGTTTTAAATCTTAAATTAAAAATTATACAATGTTCTAACGTAATGAAAACAGATATTATACATTCTTATGAACGGACCAACAACATTTTAATAGAGGATAAGCCTCGGGAAGTCCATGATAAAAGGGGGTCCCAGGTCAATTTAAGTCCAAACTGAACGAAAATAACTTATGTTTTTAGGATCAGAGTGTTCACAAACCCGGGACGCCCCCCCCCCCCCCCCCCACTCGACTTTATTAGTTATTTAATTGATTTGAATTATGAACGATCCATTCAAATCTTATGTTTACTCTGTCACACAAGGTGACACTGTATTAACTAAGGGATACGTACTCACCTTTTGTTCAGATGTCCGCCCAACACCATTTCCTTCAATGGTGTTCAAATGAAACGTCAAACGCTCCTATAGGGATATAAAATTAAATTTTCTTTGTCATTGAAAAATAGGTAGTCTACTTGTATCTAGCTGGTTTCTAAATCGAATTTTCATGAAACAAAAAAAAACAAATAAAGCAGATATATTTCATTTTATTTGTATAAAGTAAAGTATTTTATTAAGCCAATCATGGGCCCGTTAGGGCATATATAATCAAATTTGATATTGTATATAAAGGGTAATATTTCATACAAAAATTTCTTTATTTACTCACATGTTAAACTCGTGTATTTTTTGTTTTTGTATAATTCAACCATATTTTCGCTTAAAAAATTGAATTCTTATAGTTATTACAGAATAATGAAAAGGTTTTGCCAAAACGCCGAAATAAACAAATACGCCTCCGGTATATTTTCTGCATATTTTTTAGTATCTATTTCATGAAAATCGGTTCAGGAACGGCCTGTAAATAATTCTTTTAAGTGGATTTATCTGAAATATATATATATTTCTGTGTGTAAATAAAATGTCGCTGATGAAGGCTGGTAGTGCGGCCGTAAGCTACGACGAAAAATAGCTCATTGTGATTTTATTATATACTATACAGACTTTATTATATATATATATATATATATATATAGGGAAAATATTTTGGGACTCACTTCTGCAATGGCGCTGCATATATTCGAATTATGTTTTATTTAGGAGCTTTCCATAAACGTCATAAACGTGGCTACACGATTTAACGCTACTGATCTTAGTAGAATCGTTCAAATAACATGAAAGTCTGTACGACAATCTTTTGGAAAAATAAAAATAAAAAAATGTAATAAATTAAACCAATATTTTGAAAATCATTATGGAATGAAAATTGTGTCTACATCTTATTTGTTTTTTTATAAGCATTAGTTTTTATATCAAGATTTAATCAGAGAGACTACACAAGGGCAGATCTTGAAATTTTCGAAAAGGGTGGGGAGGGGTCCACAATGGACGAAAGAAGGGGTTCCATCCAGACCAATTTTGCCAAACTGAATCTAAACGAAATAATTCAATTTTCGGAGGAAAGGGGGGTTGGGATGTTCCAACCTCCAGTGCACCCCGTTTCCATCCGCCACTGCTTCAAAATAAACGCATTTTTATAACTGAATTATCTGTTTTTATAAACACCTATATTTGGTTTAGGATAACTTTTTGTTAGGACAAAATGTTTTTTTTTATTTCTTTGAAAAGCCTTTAAAATGCTGTCCTGAACAATAAAAGAGGCTCCATGAGGCCTGATTTTATGACCCTCTCTTGTTCGTTACTTACTTGACAAAATACAACTATCAATCAATCTTCATGGTTGAACATTCCGTTATCCGTTTTCAAAGCTACTTAACCAACAAGTATAAACTTCATACGCCAGTAATGTTAATTGAATTAAAACTTATTTGAAAAGATTTCCGTCTGATCTTTGACCATTTGAACTTTTAAATACATTAAATAAATTGAGCATAAATTTCCATTTAAAAATTATCAGTACATTTTTTACATGTGTCAGAAATATTTTCATCAGACCAAAAAGTTGTCCAGTAGGCAAGAAAAAAATTATATTATTCTTGGCCGAAAATGAAAAAAAAATAACTAAAAACAGCAAAAGCAAACAAAACAAATCCTTAAATTCGAGCTTTGTTGTGTGTTACTGTGGTAAGATTGCAATTGCAATGAGAGCGGTTTGGCACCATAAATCCTGATTTAACCCTCAGTTTTTTTTAAAAAAAAAGGTTAAGAGAAGATTGCTTCGAATCTCCACTTCATGTTTGAATCTGTCTCCAAACATCATTTTGATTGTTCCATTCAAAACTTTAAAAGTTTTCATACTAAAATAACTAAGGTCTTATCAAATAGCAGTAGCAAACATTTAAAAGCATCATACAGATGATTGCTATTGAGAATGTTCGTTTAAGCTTCCTTGAAACCGTTCATAGGTTATATGATAACTCCGTAAAAGTTCTGCACCAGTCTGCGGCTCAAGTTACATCAGTTAATAAATGAATGACTATAGTTTTAAAGTGACCACTACATTTTTATATATATTTGCAAATAACTTCATACTTATGTTAAATATCTTTTTTTCTAGATTTTCTAACAATATGTTGTCGTTTCAAATACTGCATTTAACTTGTCTGTCAGTTTGTCAGTCTATCTTTTTACTGACTGTTGGAAGATTCAGTTTCCGTTTTTGTTCAATTCGATCTAATACCATTACGCGTCTTTCTGAGTTTTTGCAATGTTGTTACCGGTCTTAATATTTAACTTACGGATGTTTAAATAGGCAATGAAAACCAAACAATATGTCCAATATTTATCCTTAAAATACAGTTGTGACGTCATGCTATTGTTAATGCTGTACTTTATTTTAGTATTTATAAATGGGTGTTTTTATAATGTCCCTGTAATATGTTCAAGGTCTGCAATAATGGCCCCGAGGTGTTTGTAATGGCCCAAGGCAACGCCGAGGGCCATTATTGCAGACCGATAACATATAACAGGGCCATTCTCAAATCACCCATACTTTTAATGAGGTGGTGGACAGGGGGGGGTCCTTTTCCCCCGCTCCCCGCCCCCTCCATCCCCGCTCCCCGCCCCATCCACCTCCGCTCCCCGTCCCTTCCACCCCCGCTCCCCTTTACCTCAACCCCCGTACCCCCGTCCCTCCTGCCCCTCTACCCCCGCTCCTTCCACCCCCGTTCCCCGCCCCTTCTACACCCGCTTCCCGCCCCATCATCCCCCGTATCCCCGTCCCCCCTGTCCGCCCCCAGGAGACTCGGTGTGGAGAAGTGAGGTGGGACTCGTGATTTCTGCCTTCTTTGTCTTTGATAGTAAGCAAAAATTCTAAAATTTATTATTCCTGCTCTTTTCAATTTTTTAGCTCACCTGACCCGAAGGGTCAAGTGAGCTATTGTCATTGCCATGCGTCCGTCGTCCGTCCGTTACTTTTTCAAAAATCTTCTCTGAAACTACTGAAGGGAATTTTTCAAAACTTGGTCAAAGTATTTATCAGGGCATGATGTTTTAAAATTGTTTTCGGCTTTTTGATTTGTCAACAAACATGGCCACTGTTACTAAAAAAAGAACATGGGGTAAAATCACATTCAAAGGCTTATAACTTAAAATTAGAACAGATAGAAAAATCTAAAGGATCTTACGCTCTTCAGAATCAAAAGCTCTTCAAAAGTCTCCATTGGGTCGATGTTGTCAGATGATCCCTTAGAGGGGTTATGGCCCTTTGAAGGTGAAAAAAAGTGATTTTTCGTGGTTTTTGGCCTATAGAATGAAAACTATTGCAGATAGAGAAAAGCTGTTGCTTGCTTAAATGTTCAGCTCATTTAGCTCTACAAAAGTCTCCATAGGGTTGAAGTTGTCAGATGACCCTTTATAGGGGTTACAGCCCCTTAAAGGCGAAAATAATGTTTTTGGTCTATAGAATGAAAACTATTGCAGATAGAGAAAAGCTGTTGCTTGCTTAAATATTCAGCTCATTTAGCTCTACAAAAGTCTCCATAGGGTTGAAGTTGTCAGATGACCCTTTATAGGGGTTACAGCCCCTTAAAGGCGAAAAATAGTGCTTTTGGCCTATAGAATGAAAGATATTGCAGATAGAGAAAAGCAGTTGCTTGCTTAAATGTTCAGCTCATTAAGATCTACAAAAGTCTTCATAGGGTCAGAGTTTTCAGATGCTTGCTTAAATGTTCAGCTCATTAAGCTCTACAAAAGTCTTCATAGGGTCAGAGTTTTCAGATAACCCCTTTAAGGGGTTATAGCCCTTTTAAGGCCAAAAAAATGTGTTTTCGGCCTTTTAAACGAAAACTATTGCAGATAGAGAAAAGCTGTTGCTTGCTAAATTGTTCAGCTCATTTAGCTCTACAAACGTCTCCATAGGGTCAAAGTTGTCAGATGACCCTTTATAGGGGTTACAGCCCCTTGAAGACGAAACAAGGCCTGTACCAAGACCATTGCAATCTTAAATCTCTCCGGTATGTTTTTTCCTTGTTTTGTTTTTATACGACCGTTATACGACCGCATTTTTTTTGTGATCGTATTTTGTTATGGCGATGTCGTCGTCGTTCGTAGACACTTTGGTTTCCGTGCTATAAATTTAGTTGTAGTTAAACAATTGTTATAAAATTTTGATATGGTGTTTGTTACTATTAAAGGAAGGTTGGTATTCCTTTCGGGGTCTCTGGCCCCTACCGTTTTAGAAAAAAGGGCCAAAAGGGGCTAAAATGGATGTATTGACAAAACTTCTGTAGAAAATTAAATTTTTATTCAATTTTGATCAATCTTTTTTATTTGCATTCCTCATTTAATTCTGTCAACAAAATGTAACAACAGTTTTGATGTATTTTGCAGAGTTACAATGCTATGAGGGGTAAAAAATGGCCACACCCCAAAAATCAACTTTTTTATTTTTGGTCCAATTTTCAAAATCTTTTTTCATTGGAATTCTTGTAAAAATTCCTGCCTGCTTTTTAAATCAGATTTGCAATATCTCCTACCATTTTCAAGGATTTGTGGGTCAAAGGGGCCAAAAACGCCAATTATGAGAGTTTTGTCTTGGCAAATGGTTTAATTAAACAAGAGGCTCCCAGGAGCCTAAATCGCTCACCTGGTCTTGATGTCAACCCTATATTTTGTAGAGCTAAATGAGCTGAACATTTAAGCAAGCAACTGTTTATTCTTTATCTACTATAGTTTTCATTCTATAGGCCAAAAACACGAAAAACCGTTATTTTAGGGGCCGTAACCTCTATAAGGGGTCATCTGACAACTTCAACCCTATGGAGACTTTTGTAGAGCTTTATGCGCTGAACATTTAAGCAAGCAACAGCTTTTCTCTATCTGCTGTAGTTTTCATTCTACAGGCCAAATACACGAAAAACTGTTATTTTAGGGGCCGTAACCCCTATAAGGGGTCATCTGACAACTTCAACCCTGTGAAGACTTTTGTAGAGCTTTATGCGCTGAACATTTAGGCAAGCAACAGCTTTTCTCTATCTGCTGTAGTTTTCATTCTATAGGCCAAAAACACGAAAAACCGTTACTTTAGGGGCCGTAACCCCTATTAAGGGTCATCTGACAACTTTGCCCTATGGAGACTTTTGTAGAGCTAAATGAGCTGAACATTTAAGCAAGCAACAGCTTTTCTTTATCTGCAATAGTTTTCATACTATAGGGCAAAAACATGAAAAAACGCTATTTTTCACCTTTAAGGGGCTGTAACCCCTTTAAGGGGTCATCTGACAACTTCGACCCTATGGAGACTTTTGTAGAGCTAATTGAGCTGAACATTTAAGCAAGCAAGAGCTTCTCTCTATCTGCAATAGTTTTCATTCAATAGGCCAAAAACACGAAAAAAAAACATTATTTCAGGGGCCGTAACCCCTATAAGGGTTCATCTCACAACTTCGACCCTATGGAGACTTTTGTAGAGCTAAATGAGCTGAACATTTAAGCAAGCAACAGCTTTTCTCTATCTGCTATAGGTTTCTTTCTATAGGCCAAAAACATGAAAAAACATCATTTTAGGGGCCGTAACCCCTATAAGGGGTCATCTGACAACTGTGACCCTATGGAGACTTTTGTAGAGCTAAATGAGCTGAACATTTAAGCAAGCAACAGCTTTTCTCTATCTGCAATAGTTTTCATACTATAGGGCAAAAACATGAAAAAACGCTATTTTTCACCTTTAAGGGGCTGTAAACCCCTATAAGGGGTCATCTGACAACTTGGACCAAATGAAGACTTTTGTAGAGCTTTAAATGCTGAAGCAGTAGGGTGGCATCAGATTTCATTTATCTCTTATACTTTTTGATTTACAAGCCAAAAACAGTAGTCTGACCCCCCTGGTCTATTTTTAGCAACGGCGGCCATGTTTTTCGACGAATCAAAAATCCCCACGTCAGTTCTGTGGGGGATACCCTAAGGTACCATCAGACCAAATTTGGTTCGAATCTGTTCAGCCGTTTCAGAGGAGAAGAAGTTTGAAGAAAAGTAAATGACGACGGACGACGACGGACGCCAAGTGATGGCAATAGCTCACATGGCCTTGGCCAGGTGAGCTAAAAAAAGGTTGTAGTAAGCAGATCAATTGTTCGGTTGTTTTTAAATGATGCTTCTAACCAATAAAGAAAATCTCCTCATGTATTAAGGGATTGTGGCCTCTACCGAATCTGAGAAAAAGGGACCAAAAGGAGTAAAATGGATGTTAAAACAAAACGGTTGTCAGTAGAACATTTATTTTTCATACAATTTGTTCATTTTTTTCAATGAATTCTGTCAGGTAAATGTTGCTACAATTTTAAGGTGTCTTGCACCGTTACGTTGCTATGAAGGGTCAAAATGAGGCCACACCTTAAAAATCTACCTTTTTTATTTGTGGTCTGATTTTCAAAATCTTTTTTTTCATTGGAATCCTTGTAAAAATTCCTGCATGCATTTTCAATTAAGGAATGACTGTCATTTTTTTTTTCATTGGGGTATGAAATTGTTGCACATTGCATATTCGTGTATTATACTTAATGTGCAAAAAAAAAAGACTTGCATAAGCAGCAAAACATTTGTTATCGTCTTTACATTTCCCACCTGACTGATATTGATGACCAACAATCATGTAAAGTTTCATTAAAATCCATTTCATAATTTTCGCAGAGTTCAGACAGTTATAAACTGATTATTCCCAGCAACTTTGAACCATTGACATATTTAATAGTTGCTGAAATATGAAGGTGCTTAAGTATAAAATGTTAACATTGCTATTGTTATTGAAAATTGTCAAAAGTCACTCAACCAAAATACATGTATTAAGGTCAATCTAAAAAAAATGGGAATCTATGACTAGAACATATATATATACATACCAAGTTTCATCAACCTAGGACTTCAAGTTTTTAGATATGGAGGTGTCCGAGGTTCTCACAAATAATGGTAGTAACAAAACTAATGAACTGGATAACCAATCTCAAAAGTTCAAGAAGAAAAGACATAACAAGCCAAAGACGTACCAGAGAAATTGAAATCGCAATGGTCCTGTTTTGGTAAAACAATTTCAAAAGAAATGGTTGGCCAATTACTACAGGGCGAGCAGGGACCAAACCAGGCTTCAGGCTATTTTCCATTGTGGATTTTTATATACATGTAAGTTATATTGCATACACAGATTTTAAGGTGCCAACATCTTGATAGTGCCCCCGCTGGCCCCAAACAGTAACTAGAAGTCTGACAAGTCTGAAAATCGCTTAGGACGTAATGTTTGTCATACTGAACCATCATACCAAGTTTCAAATCATTCTGCTGTAGGGTTTCTGAGAAAAGCTTGACAGATATTTTCATTGTCATGTTCACATATTTTCACATCGGACTAAGTCCCAAGCAGGAAGTAGATGTCTGACAGGTCTGAAAATTGCTTAGGACGTACAGTTTGTCATACTGAACCACCATACCAAGTTTCTCCTGTAGTTTCTGAGAAAAGCTTGACAGAAATTTGTACAGACGGACATGAGTAAAACTTAATGCCCCCAACAAGTCCCGGGGCATAAGTATTTTTATTACCTAATATAATAAAATTTCCTTTTCTATTAACTATATCTTAATTTTGACCATTATCTCATTCTACCGGGCAATAGAAAGGTGTTCTATTGCCCGGTGACGTTCTATTGCCTGTTGACATTTTGACCTCAAATTTGATTGGACGATTTATAAGCAATGAATATTTATTATCTATTCCGGGTCATTTACCTGAAGTCCATCCAACTGCAAAGTCTGTTTGTATATGTTCTGGATTAAACCGGTTCCATAATAGGGCGTAGTTCAAATGGTCATCTAACCCAATCTTTTCTTTTCAAAAGTATATGGAAAAAAATAACCTTAATTTTCTTTCAAAACAATACGACTAATAATTTTATTGAAAAAAATTTTAGGTAATAAAACAGTTATTGAATGTGTAGCAAGGCAATAGATCAGAACTATAAATTTTAGGTAATAAAACAGTTATTGAATGTGTAGCAAGGCAATAGATCAGAACTATAAATTTTAGGTAATAAAACAGTTATTGAATGTGTAGCAAGGCAATAGATCAGAACTATTTTCCCCTTGGTATCCAGATTAGCTCAATGTTCTATTGCCCTCAGCCTACGGCTTCGGGCAATAGAACATTAAGCTAATCTGGATACCTCGGGGAAAATATTCTGATCCATTGCCTGGCTACACATTCAATAACTGTATAATATCATACTCTGCTTTATGGATAAGGATGCTGAGTCCTATAAAATTCTTTTGCATCTTATAATATAAAGAAGCAAAAGTTTACCAAAAGGGCAATCAAATATTGTTAATCAGAAAAAATAAAACTGGTAAACACAAAATCATCCCAACAAAACAATAAAAACACACAACTGAACCACAATCAGCAATGTGAACTCATGTCAAAACAATCTGTGAGCCAGGGTTCACTCAGTATACCCCGCTACCCCATAATTGAGGAAGTAGATTAAAAGGGTCATATTCAAAAATCCTAATTTCAGGACCTCATGCTGAATTCATATACCCTGTGATGAGTAGTTGCAGAGAAAACTGTCAGAAAAGTTATCTTGCAGATGGATGGACGGAAGGACAGACACAGGTAAACCAGTATACCCCTAGACGGAGTATAATGAGAGTGAACTATGGTGCATTGGAAGAATCAGCACAGTGGCGGTTCTAGGATTTTTTAAAAGGGGGGGTCCTCGGTAGAAAAGGGGGGGGGCCAAAACTATCATTTAATGATTTTTGCCCAAATTTTGCATGAAAATCACAGAATGTTCCGACGAAAAGGGGGGTCCAGACCCCCTGGACCCCCTCTCTGGATCTGCCACTACAGCACATTTTACTACAGCAACAAACAACAAGTAGACAATAATTTATCTATTTATTATAAATTTGACACGATTGCACTTGGGTCTACAAAATTGTGTTATGTGATGAAAATACATCAATCACTGGTACATTATATTACATGTATAAGTACTTTTTTAAAGAGAGAAACCTTTTATTTTTTTTATATATTTGAAAACAACATTTATTTTCCTATGTACATTTTGTAAAACCTAATATCATAAACATGCACATTCTAAACTACTGAAATTTGAATTATTTGACTGAATTCTTTTCCTTATTAATCTTACAAACAAAATGCATATTTTGGTGAATTTGTATCTGAAGAGTGTGTGTATATGTAGAGCTTGAATGAGATGAATATTTGTTTTGCTTCAAACATTAACGGTTAACATCATTACTAACATTTTTCACTAAATGAATTTTTCACATTTCACGATAAAATTTGCTCAATATCTTTATCAATGGTCAAATGATTAGCATAGCTAAAAATTATCTAACATCCAAAAAACAACGATACTAAAAACATGAGTATGACAAATAATCCTTAGTTGCAAAATCGGAATGTTTTACAAAGTTCTCTCCCTTTCTATCGGACTAGTGGTGTTTGTTTCAACTGCAGCAATATCGATCTAAATCTCGAAACGTCTTTTAAATTTTTTGAATTCTTGGGATTGAACTCGCACAACCTACAAATCTTTTCCCATTCACCGCCAGGCTGTGTCACATCTCGCTCCTTAACGAACGCTGCCTCAGATGCCCTGCAAAAAGAAACAACATAATTTACTCAAGATAATTAAATCAATTAAAGACAAACACAATGTTTAAGATTTTATAAGGTACTAATACCAACTAATACCATTTTCTACCAATGTAAGGTTGTCAACAACCCACCCCAAAATAATATCTTTTTAATACTGTAAACTGGGAAATCTTCATGCGTTTTTCTTTCGCGGTAGGACAACTAAATTGTAGTGCACACATTTTCAAATTTGCGCTGTAAGGTTATTGTCCATAGACTATGATGGAAGACACATATATTCGCACCGTCTAATTTTCACGCTATCAATGTTCACCTGAAAATCACAAAAATAAAACTGCCGTGAAAATTTCCATTTCCAGTAATGAGTACAGAAATTTATTGTTGTGAATGGAAGTACATTGTAAATAGGCATACCTTTATGATTTTATTGATTCTTGGCCAATCTACATATTTTAAAAGTTTATGTAATGATAATAAAATCGAAACGAAGCACTTTTAACGTCATTAATCGTTTGTCATTCATTTGTGTACATTTTTATAATAAGCTATATAGGGGTGCCTACAGAATAGAATAACATGGAATAACAACAAAAAAAGAAACATTTATTGATTCATTCAATTAACTTTTAATTCCAGGAATAACAGTGTTTTCCCCAGAATTTTTTAATAGCACTGTGGTAATCATTAAAACATGGTTTTCTGAAAATTATAGCACTGTGGTCCTAACAAATTCTATTATAAATCTTTACAAGATAAAAAATGAAGCACAGTGGAACCTACTACGAAGAACACTGGACAATAGAATGCTTAATTTCTGAACTTTGACCCTGACATCAGCCAAATTTTTAATCTTTTATTTCTTTACATTACGATAATTTTGCAAAAACTCAAGAAGATTTATACATTGTACATATTATTTTACTGAAATATTGATAAGAGTGTACTGGTACTACAATTTATTTTAAAAAAAATATGGAACTAAAGAGGGAATGTACCCATGGGACACAGATGCCTCCATGTAAGGTGAAAAACAGGAAGTAGAAGTCTGACAGGTCTAATAATTGCTAAGGATATACATTGTTGCACAGGTTGTCATATTGAACCACTTTGTTAAATTTCAAAAGCTTTACAGAAAGTTTCAAATCTGCCCAGTCCCTAACAGGAAGTAGAAATCTGACATGTCTGAAAGTATCTTAGGACTTACAGCTCATCATACTGAACCACTCAAATTTCTTATCATTCTTACTTACAAAAGCTTGTGGAAAGTATAGACGGACAACAGGCATGAGTTAAACTGAATGCCCTGACTATTCATCAAGGGGGCATAAAAAAGCTCAAATCATTTCAGCTGAACTTAAAATATTTTAATGCACATGTTTACAGACACAACACAGCTACAGACACATGAGAGTTTCCCACCCTACCCTGAAACATCAAATCTACGATACTTACTTGTTGTCACGTCTAGTGAAGCGCAGTGCAAATAAGAAAGATTACAAACATCAGTACAGGCACAGCAAAATGCAGAATGATTTTCATATTTTTAACTAGGGGTGTAACGACACCACTTTCTCACGAGCCGATACACATCACGATTCTTGACCTAAGATCCAACGATATCGTGATATGATCTTTGCCATTTTTAGTTTAGAAATGCCAAGTTCTACCAATTAATGTAGGTAAGAACCAATTTTAAAAATGAAGGATTATTATCATTTTAATATTTAATTCAGTCCCTTTTATGAATTAAGGGGTTTCAGTCACAAAAATCTGTTGTTTAAGGCCAAGAATGATAAACTTCTTGGGGAATGGCAGAGAATTGAATAGGAATTGCCAAGTTGATGACAATCAAAACCAATATTGTAGGAAAATTATTGTGATTCCAATGCATTGAGATGAATCGTTACACCCCTATTTTTATCGTTGCAAGTTAAAATGCCACAACATATAGTTAAAGCCTTATAACATGGTATTTTTTTTTAACCACAACATTTAGCTTCAGTAAGAATTTGTAAAAAAAAATATAATGCCTTGGATCCTATTGAGCCTTATTGGCAAATTCATGTTTAATTTTCAATAATTAATTTTTTAATGTAAGATGTGATGTGATTGGCAATAACACTTTTGTCCATCATCATCATTTCTAAATTTCTGTATAAATTTCTCACTTAATATGGTTTTGTGAATTGAACTATAAGGAATGACTCATATTTTTTCGGCATATTCAAAATAACCACAATGCCTGCCTGTAGTGCACACTCTAAACTAACCTTGGAAAGCAAGTGTGCACCATGCCATTGAGGTCATTTTTACCAAAAAATATGACAATCCTTTCTTAATAAGGAATGCTTAATTTTCAATCAAATATTTTCCATAGGTCCATTAGAACTTTGGTAAGACTTTTTTCTAGACATAAGCGGAAGTAGAAAAAATATTATTGAAGTTCCAAAGCAAAATGTGTCAAGTAAAAAAAACGTACTGATTATTTTCCTTGGTCTTCTCCAACTGTTCCCCGTGATGTTTGTACCAATCATCTAGTTCTTTTCTGGCGATTTCTCTCATCTCTCCTCTCTTTTCTTCTTCTTCTTTATCTAAATAGAGAAAACAATATTGTGGTTTCATTATTATTCATAGACTACCAAATTCATAGATTGCAGTCAAGCGAAAAAACAAGTATAAATAAAGGTAATAACAAAACTAGCTATAATTGTGATTGCAAGCAAGTCACATAAAAGTCCCCTCCCGTCCCCAAATTTTGGCGGATTGCAAAATACCAAAACATGGCTAATCATAGAAACATTTTACTTGCCTCATGATGATCAGCATATCACATTTACATTGTATACAAATTTTTATGTAATTTGTACAAATTTAAATTTTTGGCGACTTTTGGCAGATTGCCAATTTTTTTTGGCGGATTGCCAAAAATTGGTTACTTATTGAAGAACCGTGCTTGCCCAATGGTGATCAGCATAATCATTTTATCTAGTATAACAATTTTCATGGATATTTGACAAAGTCGAGTTTTTGGCGATTTCGGCGGCTAATTGCCAAAAATTGGCAGGTCGTAGAAAAAAAGTCGCACCATGATAATCAGCATACCCACTTTACCCAGATAACCCATTTTCAAGACGATCAGACGAAAAAAAATTTTCCGCCCCTTTTTTCCGCAGGCGGCCATTTTGAAATGGCGGCCATCTTGAAAATTTTAAAAGTCGATGGCCCATCTATGAGTGACCCCCTAACCATCTAAAAAGGTTTCATCTTGATTCGCCAAAGCGTTTTTACGAGATATGTCGGACAAACTTTAGATCTATAAATAGGAAATTGAAATAAGAATAATAATAACTAGTTCTAATTGTGATCGCAAGCGAGTCACAAAAATGTCCCCTCACGTACCCCTCTTTGTCAATGTCTCTTAGCATTTGAGATAACTTATTATCCAATTTTCATCAAAATAGGAGTAAGTTTAATTTTGGCGGGAAATGGCGGCCATTTTGAAAATGGCCGACGAAATAAAAATTTCTTTGTCAAAAATCAACTCGCCATACCACTATTACTTTATATACCAATTTTCATCAAAATCAGAGTAACTTTAATTTTGGCGGGAAACGGCGGCCATTTTGAAAATGGCCGACGATAAAAAAAAATTTGATGTCAAAAATCAACTCGCCATACCACTATTACCTTATATACCAATTTTCATCAAAATCAGAGTAACTTTAATTTTGGCGGGAAACGGCGGCCATTTTGAAAATGGCCGACGATAAAAAAAATTTGATGTCAAAAATCAACTCGCCATACCACTATTACCTTATATACCAATTTTCATCAAAATCGGAGTAAGTTTAATTTTTGGCGGGAAACGGCGGCCATTTTGAAAATGGTTAACGATAAAAAAAATTTGATGTTAAAAATCAACTCGCCATGCCACTATTACCTTATATACCAATTTTCATCAAAATTGGAGCAAGTTTAATTTTTGGCGGGAAAATGGCGGCCATTTTAGCAGCCATTTTAAAAATGGCCGCCAAAATTTTTTTTCTATTCCAAAAATGAACTCTGCATACCACTATTACCTTGTAAACCAATTTTCATTAAGAAATAACAAAGTTAAGAATTTTTACATTACTATTACAAAATATATTGTTCCAAGAAAGATAACTCAATTTGACAAAAAAATTAAATTTCGATTTTTTGCAAAATTTTGAGAACCGTAAGTCCGATTTTCAAAAAATTTTTTTTAAATGAAAGGTATCGAAAGTCTACACTTACCCCATAAAGGAATTTTTGTTACCCCTGCCGGATCAGAAATGCCAGGTAAAATTCAACTTCGGTTTCGAGGAGCCATTTTGAGGCCCTTTTTTGACCTATAAGGGGTCGTTCGATTTCGACGAAAAATACAAAAAGCACGATCTCCCATTCCATACTCTTGATATATGAAGTTTCAGCTTCCTACCTTAAAAGATGTCGAAAAAATGAGGTGGACAAGTTCACGATCCAGAATACCGAGAAAAATAATAATAATAATAATAATAACTAGTTCTAATTGTGATCGCAAGCGAGTCACAAAAATGTCCCCTCACGTACCCCTCTTTGTCAATGTCTCTTAGCATTTGAGATAACTTATTATATCCAATTTTCATCAAAATAGGAGTAAGTTTAATTTTGGGGGGAAATGGCCAAAATTAAACTTACTCCTATTTTGATGAAAATTGGATATAATAAGTTATCTCAAATGCTAAGAGACGCTAAAAAAATTTTGATGTCAAAAATAAGTTCGCCATACCACTTTTACCTTATATACCAATTTTCATCAAAATCAGAGTAACTTTGATTTTGGCGGGAAACGGCGGCCATTTTGAAAATGGCCGACAAAATAAAAATGTCAATGTCAAAAATCAACTCGCCATACCACTATTACTTTATATACCAATTTTCATCAAAATCAGAGTAACTTTAATTTTGGCGGGAAACGACGGCCATTTTGAAAATGGCCGACGATAAAAAAATTTTGATGTCAAAAATCAACTCGCCATACCACTATTACCTTATATACCAATTTTCATCAAAATCGGAGTAAGTTTAATTTTTGGCGGGAAACGGCGGCCATTTTGAAAATGGCCAACGATAAAAAAAAATTGATGTTAAAAATCAACTCGCCATGCCACTATTACCTTAATTACCAATTTTCATCAAAATTGGAGCAAGTTTAATTTTTGGCGGGAAAATGGCGGCCATTTTAAAAATGGCCGCCAAAATTTTTTTTCGATACCAAAAATGAACTCGGCATACCACTATTACCTTGTAAACCAATTTTCATTAAGAAATAACAAAGTTAAGAATTTTTACATTACTATTACAAAATATATTGTTCCAAGAAAGATAACTCAATTTGACAAAAAAATTAAATTTCGATTTTTTGCAAAATTTTGAGAACCGTAAGTCCGATTTTCAAAATTTTTTTTTTAAATGAAAGGTATCGAAAGTCTACACTTACCCCATAAAGGAATTTGTGTTATCCCTGCCGGATCAGAAATGCCAGGTAAAATTCAACTTCGGTTTCGAGGAGCCATTTTGAGGCCCTTTTTTGACCTATAAGGGGTCGTTCGATTTCCACGAAAAATACAAAAAGCACAATCTCCCATTCCATACTCTTGATATATGAAGTTTCAGCTTCCTACCTTAAAAGATGTCGAAAAAATGAGGTGGACAAGTTCACGATCCAGAATACCGAGAAAAATAATAATAATAATAATAATAAGAAACCGAGCAAAAACAATATGTCCCCGACACTTCGTGTTCGGGGACATAATAATAATAATAATAATAATAATAATAATAAGAAACCGAGCAAAAACAATATGTCCCCGACACTTCGTGTTCGGGGACATAATAATAATAATAACAAGTGCTGACTGTGTTGGGGATGCCCAACACAAAATGTCTCCCAAACGAACGCATTTTTGACACCGTATTCTATTTCGCCATTCATAAAAACCTCTAGATACAAAATTTTGTTAAAATCGCAGCATTGGTTGAAATCGGCCAATTTTTACAACTTTGGATGGCAGCCATTTTGAAATGGCGGCCATCTTGAAAATTTTATTTACAGATTTGAGGTCGCCTTACCCTGTTCTGTTAACATACTAAGTTTCATGCAAATCGGTCGACATTTTTAAATTTTGCCTATTTTGAGTGGCAGCCATTTTGAAAATGGCGGCCATCTTGAAAATTTTTTTTTCACTAATCAAATCCTTTTTAATTTTGTCAATGAACGTCCAAATTTGGTCGAAATCCGTCCAGTAGTTTTTGAGATAATTTGGGGGTACCCTTATGTAATGGCGGCCATTTTGGAAATGGCGGCCATTTTGAAAATTTCGAATAGGTTAGGTTCTACTTCAAAGACCCATCTACCATCATACAATGTTTCGTGCAAATCCGTCAGGCACTTTCTGAGAACTCGCATGGACAGTTTCATGCCGCGGAGAAAGAAGAAAAAGAATAATAACAAGTGCTGACTGTGTTGGGGATGCCCAACACAAAAATGTCTCCCAAACGAACCCATTTTTGACCTCGTATTATGATTCGCCATCTTTTACAACCCCAAGATACAAAATTTTGTCGAAATCGAAGCATTTTGACGATTTTCGCATATTTGGGCCCGAAAAATCACATTTTCGCAAATAACTCGAAAACCGTAAACATCGCTTCAAATTTTTTTTCCGTATTATTGATGAGCTCCCTTTGCTCTATTCACCTACAAAATTACAGCCTCCTACGCACCTAGGTTACCGAGATATTGCAATGTCCTATATTATGAACTTTCGCCAATTACACGGAAACGGCGGCCATTTTGAAATTTTTGAAAAGTCCGTCAACAACTTCAGTAACCGATCTACCTTCCTACAATGTTTCGTGTGAATCCCCCTATGCGTTTGAGAGAAAACTACCGGACAAGTTCATGGCGGGGAGAAAGAAGAAAAAGAATAATAACTAGATGTAAATGCCATTTCAAGAAATAGCAGATGTCACTCCACTTTGTGTGTAAAGTTTATTAAGTTCATGTTAAAAGCTCATTGAATTATCATATGTCATCATGACATTTACCTTTGTTCAAGCAAAATTTTTCACAATCATCCAAATGATAGATATATAACTAGAAATTACTCAATGAAAGGTCTATAAATAGAAATTACTGCAGCAGAATGACACATGTTGACAGAAAATCAATACAAACTTGTCATGTTAATAGTTTTATAAGCTCTTCAATGAATTACAGAATGTCATCATGACCTTTACCTTTGTCCTAACAAAATTGTCCATGAGTCATCCTAATGATGTTTATAAATTGCAATATGTCACCATGACCTTTATCTTTGTCCTATCAAAATTTTCCATGAGTCATCATAATGATATGTTTATAAATAGAAATGATGCTAGCAGGTCAGGAATCTTGACAGAAAATCAATACAAACTTGGCAAGATGCCAGTCAATGTTAAACCTATGGGGAAAACAGAAAATCTTTAACTGGCAATAATTTTAAAATGCCTGCTTCAATCAACTAAAAAAAAAATTTGATAAAAATTTAAATTATAGTCTAAGCATACTTTAAATTTTGAAACATTTAATCAAGTGGTTTTCTCAAAAAGCTTTGGACAAAACTCATTTACCTGTAGCAGACGACGCATGTTAACTGAGAAAATCAATACCAACTTGGCTTTCTGCCAGCCAATGTTAAACCTATGGGAATTTTTAAATTTTAAAATCGCTTTAATTTAAAAATGGCTGCTTTAATTGAAAAATAAATTAATTTTGGTACAACTTCATATTCAAGTCTAAGTACATTTCAAGTTTCAAGTCTTTTGATCCAGTAGTTTTCTCAAAATCGTTCGGACAAAATTCATTGGAATAATAATAAGAAGAAACGTAGAATAACAACATGTCACATCCACTATGTGGAGTGACATAATAATAAGAAACAGAGTAAAAACAATATGTCTCCAAACTTTCGTTTGGGAGACATAATAATAATAATAATAAGAAACGGAGTAAAAACAATATGTCTCCAAACTTTCGTTTGGGAGACATAATAAGAAGAAACTGGGCAAAAACAATAAGTCCTCCGACACTTCGTGGTCGGGGACTTAACTACCTAACTTGAATGATCAATCTCATAGTCCAGAGAAAATGACAAAAGCGAATCAGTCATACCAGAAAATTGGTGGATCGCAATGGTCCTGACTTGGTACAGGCATTAAAGAAAAGTACTATTAATACATTGATTCCTTTAAGTAAAGCAAGAAATTTGAACAAAATGTTATTGGCAAAATCCACAAGAATTAATATTGATCCCCACAAAAAATTGTGATACTCCTGTTTGAAGACAAGATATCCAAACTGTTTTATCTATCTCCAGTTCTCCTGACCTTTTGTGTAATGTCCTGCTTTTAAAGACATTTTAAATTATATACACATTAATTTTTCAATTGCTCTGTCAAAAAACTTTACCGGTGTTTCAAGGGGTTTGGCAATTAGTAAGAAATTAATTTCACAAGTAAACCTGTTAATTGAAGGTTTATGGCCGTAATTTGCCTGATAATTGTTTTAACAGTTTATACAATTATCAAGTCTTATAGCATAAAGACAAGCAAATGAACCTACATTTTTTATCCTTTAAAATAGATGTGACTTGGAGTCAGGTGAGCTAAAAATGAGCAAACGCCCTTTACACATCTTATAACCTGTTTGCACACTTCTGATTCTGAACATTTGGAGTGGAAGCTAAGGAGAGTTATTCTTCCGTAAATGACTCTTTTCAGTGTGAGATGACCAGGTTGAGATGCGAGCATGTGCAGCGATCTCACACTGGTCAATTATCCAATAATAACCGCCAGTACTGATATTGATCGATGATGTCGACCAATGAAATGCACTGTTATTTTATACTTTCGGTTTTTAGAATGAAGTCCTCTAAGGTTTCAGAATATAAAATTTAATTTCTTACGGAAGAAATAGGTACTTACATGCGTTCTTGGAAAACCGGCAATGATCTTTCATTCGTGATAGAATTTTTTGGGTCTTTTGACTCGTTCCACTGCGCACCACTCGCAAAAAGACTGAAAAATTCTATCACTCATGAAAGATCAGCCGGTCTTTTCCAAGAACTTATGTAAGAACCTATAAAACCTTAGAGAGAATCCTAGATTTGATTATTTTAACTCCTACCTTTTTGTTCTAATCTGGCCTTTTGTTCTTCTCTCCAAATTTTGATTTTCTCCGGCTCTGCTCGCATTTGATCATGCTGAGAAATGGCTGAAAATGCATCGCTGGGTCCGTTTGTCTAAAAATAGAAAAGAAAGGTCTGCTGAAAAATATAAATAAAATGACTTGCTGGGTCCATTTGTCTAAAATTAGAAAAGTTAGGTCTGCTGAAAAACATAAATAAAATGACTTGCTGGATCCATTGTTTTCCCCTAAGATTAATTAGAAACAATCAACAATGCTGCTATGCAGTATGTTTTAAGTTTTGTTGAAGGTTTGATGTTTCTATTGCAATTACAAGGCAGTCACTTTAACTTAAAAGTGCTTTAAACTATTTTGGTGGTAAATTTTAGAAACTTTGAAGAAATACTTTTATTGTGTATATTTGTACTGTCTCATTTTAATGTGTAAATTAGATTCTATGCTATATAATGCTGTTGTAACAATAGGAAACATACAGGATGAAACAATTGCTATTAGCATGCGCAGTATCCCATGCCATGTAACCAGCAAGTTAATGATCACTACATCAAAAAGTACCCAGGATTTAAAATTTCCTGACAATAGTTGTTTTCATGATTTTGTTTGTCCCTGTCAACTACAATGTATCTGTTCTTTATTCTATGTCCAGAAATGGGTCTTTCATTAATTATCTAGGGATTTGCAAGGCCGTAACTACCATTGAGGCAAGTGAGGCAATTGCCTCACTAAAAATTTTGACAATTTAAAAAAAATAATTGATAAAAATATATGAATTAGGATTGCTTTTGAAAGTTTGGGTTTCTCCCAATACCCATTTTGCATTTAACTATGAAAACGAGAAGTTTATTTTCCTTCTTGGGTTAAATAAATTGACCAGTCAAAGGAAGGTGTTGTAAAAGATCATTTTCTAGCTATAGATGCTCCGGTTACAAGGAAAAACATAAGCTTAAAAGTGCTGAAAAGACTTTGGGGCCTTGCAATGTTTCATGTCCGTTTGAGATTTTTTGTAACTTTTACTTGTCGATTATTAACATTCCATATAATGTTTGCTGAGGATAATTCAATAATACTAAATTAATGGGCATTCAGATTTCTTTAAAAATCATATAACTTAATGACAGCGACAATATGCGGCAATAGCAGCGCAAAACGCGACGGTCTATCAAAAATCAAGGTACATTTATATCCACCAAAGTAAGAGCCAATGGTTTTTTTTCTGTTTGATTATGGAAGATTGAAGATTGAAAGTAGTTGAACTACAATCTGCAGTCATGAAGTAAATAAAAATCTCCCTTGTGCGTCAATTAAGACTTTTAAGAATCTATCAGGTCTTTATAATTAATTTTGAGATATACTAATATAAGATAAATTCAAATTCAAATTCAAATTCAAATTAGTTTATTGGATAAAGCATAGTCAAATAATGAACAAACAATACAATATTGCGTAATCCAATACATTACATGAATACAAAGTTTAACATAGAAAATACATATTTTCAGAGTATAATGTTATTTTCACATGTATACTGTTATATAACTATATAATATTAAACATTTTTATTTTGTATAGTAATGTTTAAATGTGTATTTAAATACTAAAGATCATATAAATTTGGCTGAATAATTATTACTCAATAGACTGTTTCAAGAATTTATCTCTAACTGAAAAGGATTCTTGTAAAAATAAACAAACATTTTTGGTGTCCTGTATTGTGGTAGGATTTAAAAGGTTACTGGCAATTTTTAAAGGGGTATCATTTATGTCGTTTAAATTTTTATTAAATAAAGTGAAAAATTTATCTCTTAGTTTATTATAAGTGGGACAATCTAATAAAAAATGTAGTTCATCTTCTACTTTACTGTTGCACTGTTTACAAAGTCTTTCTTCCACAGGAGTAATAGGTTTACTATATCTACCTGTTTCAATGGCTAAGCTATGTGCGCTTAGTCTCAGTTTAGTTAATTTTGATCGAAGGTGTTTATTAATATTGAATTTCAGGTAGTCTTGAAGTTCAAAATCTTTGGTAATTTGACTAAAAAATCTAAGTTTCCCTGTATTATTATTTTTGATGTGTGAAAGTTCATTTAGTAGTTTTTTAGAGAAATATGATTTAATTTCTTTTTCAAATTCTATATGAGATTTTTCAAGACTATCTAAGTTGAATAAAGTTTTAAAATTTTCTATTGATTTCATCCATGAGGATGTATTTTTAGAATTAAGATTTTTGTCTTCCTCAAAGGCTGACCTTAACAAGTCGTACACATGCTCTTTGGATGATTCAATTTCTAAAAGGCGTTTATAATATTTAAACATTAGTTTGAAGGCCTTAAAACATAAAGGGTATTGGCCTAGCTCCATCTGGATTCCAAAAATAGAGGTTTTATTATGAACACCAAGGATATGTTTCAGAATCATGTTCTGTGTCTTTTCAAATGTGAATTTGTTTAAATTCTCTAAGTTAAGTTTTTGGTCAGCAATCCAAATTTCTGATCCATATGTAAGAATAGGAACTATCATTGATTCATATAGTTTAATCCATTTCTGTACAGATATATTTTCAGAGGATGGTATATTGGTTTTTAAGGCAAAGAAAGCTTTTCTTGCTTTTTGAGCAAGGACTTCTGGTGCATATTTTAACTGACCATTATTAGTGAAAGTAATTCCAAGATATTTATACTGATCCACATTTTCTAGTGTTTTATTATTAAATGTAATTGAAAGTGTAGGTTTAGAGTTATTTCTTATTTTTTTACCAAGTGTCATAACTTTTGTTTTCTTAGTATTAATTTTTAGGTCCCATTTTTCACAATATTTTCCAAGAGAATTAATACAGTTTTGTAGTCCTATTGGTGATTCTGAGATGATAACTAAGTCATCTGCGTATAATAGGTGATTAAAAGTATGGTTATGTAGTCTTACTGGGTTTGTTTTAGATTGGTCATCAAAAACTGAATCTATATCATCAACAAATATGTTAAACAGTGTGGGGCTTAGACTGTCCCCTTGTTTGACTCCAAGGGTTGCCAAAAATGGTTCACTATATGTGTCCCCGAACTTACACGAGTACAGTGTATTAGAGTACATATCTTTAATAATATTAAGGAAGTTACCCCCGATTCCTTTCCTTTCTATTTTTTGAAAGAGTTTATTTCGATCTACACTATCAAACGCTTTCTTGAAATCAACAAAACAGAAATACAATTTCTTTTTTTGGTTATCTAAATATTTATTAATGAGCGTTTTTAGTATAAATATATGATCTGTGGTTCTATAACCACTTCTGAAACCTCCTTGATTAAAGCTAAGGAGTTCCTTTTTTTCTAGGTAGTCTGACAATCTTCTTTGAAGTAGAGAAGTAAATAATTTGCCTGCACAACTTGTAACGCTTATACCTCTATAGTTATTACAGTCATTAGGGTCTCCGGACTTGAAAATTGATGAAATCAGTGTATGATTCCATATTTTAGGGAACTTTCCATTCTTAAGAATTTTATTAAATAAATTTACTATAGTTAAAACTAAAGTAGAGTTTCCTACTTTGATAAACTCATTTAAAATTAAGTCAGTTCCTTCCTTTTTACTGTTTTTTAATCTTTTGACACCTTTTTTAACTTCATTACATGTAAATGGGTAGTCTAAGGGAGTGGATTTTTGTTCTTTTCCTTCTGCTGAGTCTTCTTTATTTAATTGTGGTTGATTATTGGTTAATAATGATTTATAATGTTCGACCCATTCTGATTCAGTTATTGAGTTGAGGGACTCAGTTTTATGTTTTTTGATTCTATTAAGAGAGCTCCAAAACTGTTTCGAGTTATTTGGATCTATTTCATTAATGTTGTCAATAAGTGACGAAAAAAAGTTATTCTTCAACTGTTTTCTAAGTTTATTATATTCTCTTACCCTTGTATGATAGGCATTTCTAATCCAAATATTTTTAGGGTCTTTTTGTAATTTCTTTCCTAATGATCTAACCTCTCTACGTAGCATAAGACAATTATTTGACATCCAAGGTTTTTTAGGTTTTATTTTTTTACTTTTATTTTTAGGTCTCCTTGGACGTTTAAAAATTAGTGTTTTAGAGGCAGCTTGAATATATATATTGTTAAGGTTTGATACAAGCATATCAATATCTTCAAATTTATCATCTTCAATTAAGGAGTTAAGAGTGAGGATATTATCTATAGAATCCTTTTCTAGTAAGGCATCCTTGTATGCTTCTCTTACATTTTCATCCCATTTATATTGACCTATATAGGTTTTGTTGAGATTTTGAGTTATCTTTCTTTGTATATTAGATTTCATATATAGTGATATTAGACAGTGATCTGAAAATTCAACAGGAGAATGTACAATAAAGTATTCAATATCATAAAAAATACTACTAGTAGCAATCATATAGTCAACTATGCTTTGCCCATTACTATTATAAAAAGTGAAATATCCCAGTGAGTCTCCGAGGAATCTTCCATTTAAGATACGCATTTGGAAATCTCTACATATATCTATTAAAAGTTTACCATGCAAATTTTTGGTTTGGTCTAGCTGATTTCTGGGTATAGGAAAATCTTCACAATAGTTGGATGGTATTGGACATTCGTTAATATTTTCATTATTATCATCATCTTGTATAAAATCTATAAGATTACTTGTCCGTGCATTAAAGTCACCACACAGAAGAATTTCACCCATTTGTTTATATTTCATAATCTCGCTTTGTAATTTTGAGAACACAAGCTCAGATTCTTCTTTTGTATAGTATGGTTTTATATAGCAGAAACATAAAAAAGTTTTTTTGTTTAACCCAAAGAAGTCTTTGTCCAATTTTAACCATATTGAGAAGGCAGATTTCTCTATGACAACAACATTTTTTCCTATATAAGGTTTACAGTAAACTGCAATCCCCCCTGAGGGTCTTCCTCTACGTTTTCTTTTTGTTGCTTTAACAGTTATAGGAGGAGAAAAATTTGGAAGGTTCTTCGGAACATCACTGAGAGTTTCAGCACAACCAATTATATCGTAATTATCTACATAAGATAAAAAATCTTCATCTTCACTTTTAGAGTCGTTTAGACCATGAACGTTCCAAAAACCTATATTTAGCATAAGTTTGTGTAATTTAAAACATAAGTCAAAATATATATGTAACAAGCAACTCAAATATATAAATATGGCATCTGTTATGACAAAAGTTTGTATGTAAGTTGTCTACATATTTCTCATACTTATTTATCATTTGTACAATGATCAGAAATCTTATTAAAAAAACACATTGTATGTTTTTTAAATCATGCACGCAGGCATGTATATATGTTTGTATTTACTGTGGTACTCTACATCAATAAAGTATAAAGTATGTGTACGAAAATGAATTAGAAATAGAGAAGAATTACAATATTTTCTTCCACTTCTCATGTTTTTGAATATATAGTGTTGAGTTTGTGCATGTAATTAAACATAAAAATTCAGTAAACAAATATCAGGAAATTTTGTAAAAAATCATATTACAGTCGTAATAACAACAGGATATTTTCCTTAACTTGTAATCAAATTAAAAACAATTGTGTTTAGTTTAATTACCACGTGTATATTCAATTTAAACTGATTGAAACAGTGTCTACTCTAGACATTTGTAACAAAAAACAAAAACAAAAAAACCAAAATACAATCTATCAATTTAGCAAACTAACATACATTTAGGGTTCAAGGTTGTATATTGTACAATTCTGATATAAAATTAATTGAGCAATCTAGCAAGCTCCTTGAGTAGTTCTCCGGCTTTGTGGTTTTTCTGATTTTGGGGTCTTCTGTTATTTGAGTTCCAAGGTTGTCTCGCTTGTCTGCCACTATAATGACTATTATAGGATTGTCTCACTGGATCTTTGTTTCTGATGTATTCTGAGTAAGGTTTCATACCAAGTATTGGGTTTAGGTGAGTTTTTATTATCCCGATAAAGCTGCTTTGTCCTTTTCGGCTAAAGTGTATCCCATCTGTATATAGGGATTGATCAGTTGCTGATATCAATCTGTTTTGTACGAAAGCACAATTCTCTGTAGTGTCGCAAAAGGTTTCTATTTCTTTGTTAAACTTGTAAACTTTGTCATTAAAAGCTGTTTGCTTCACTCTCTCAAATGTTGGCAGTACATGGATATTACAGCTTACCGATTTCCTTCTTACTGAGTGTATCAGTCGTTTCATTTCATCTATGCATTCGTTAAGTGGTTTTTTGTCCAGGTCGTTGCTACCTACACCAATTACTAAGTGTTTGGGTAGGTCGTGTGAATTACAGAAGTTCTCTGCTCCTTTTATGGTCTTTTCTCCTGGGCCTAGAACTGTCATATGTACATCCTGATAACGGTACATTTTCTTCACGTCAATTCCATTTCCATGTGAATCCATAAGAAAGTGTATATTATTTTGTTCTTCTTTTTCCTGTTTATGGTTAGTTTTCTCGAACTCATTGCTTTCGAAGATATTGTCTGCGGAATATGCATCAAATCTGTTTTTGGTAGGTATTGGCAGTGTTTGATTGTGCCCTGGAAGTTTTACAGTGATGGATTCTATTTGACATTCCAATTCACTCAGTTTTGTTTTTAAGTATTGATTTTCTCTGGTGAGTTCTATGTTTTCCTTGGCTAGGTTTTCAAGGCGATTCGAATCACTAGAATAGTCACTCTCTCTTCTTGTATATGCTGAATCTGAGACTTCTCTCAATTTTAATTCTATTTTGTTTATTCTTTCATCTACTTCCTGAAATTTTGTTGTGTTAAAATCACTCGCTGTTTGGATATTGGATTCTATTCTTGATATTCTTTCGCACTGATTTTGGTATTTGTGATCAATGTGTTTAATGGAAAGTTGCGTTTCTTCCTTTAGTTCTTTTAAATTGGTTTCATTGTCAGTTTTGGCGGTCTTGCTCAATGCTTTATCTATCTCATCAACTTTAAGGAGTTTGCAATTCACTAGGGAAATGTGTTTGTCAAGGGAAATTGAGAGTTCACATAACTTTTGTTCAATACTTTGTACTGTTGAGGTGATTTTCTGTTGAAATTTGTCAGCTTCTTTGGATTCTCCATTTTCCTTGGGAGATGATGTTTGTGTAATGTTAATTTGATCCTTATCTTTTTCATTTTGGTGGTCATGACCATGGACTTTCGTATGAGTGTTGTCAGTTGTTTTGGTCATGTCATCAGGTTTAGAAGGTTTTGGTGTCGATGTAAGCTTCAGAAGTGACGTTTCGCTTTTGTCTAAGACACTTTCAAACATAGTTGTGTTGTTTAACTCGAGATTGAGTGAGGAGTTTGCGTCTATGGTGTTACTGTTATTTTCTGGCTCACATAATTTGTCAATTATACTTTTGATGTATTGGAATTCATTGTCAGACCAAAATTGGTGATTGTTCCCTTGAACAGTTATGAGAAAAGTTGTGGGATGTAGATGGAAAGTAAGAATTTTGTTGGTTTCAGATGGTGTTTCACCTTTGATGATTTGAATAAATATTTCAATGATAGGTCCATTGTCCTCTCTGACTTTATCTATCCAATTGACTGTGTACTCTTTCAGTTCTCCAACTTGGTGATGATATCTATATGCAAATGTCTTGATCCAATTCAGGAAGCGATCTCTCGTTCTGACTCGAAAGGCTGACATTCTAGCTTCTGGTTGGTACAGGGTCCCGTTTTGAGAATCTTCGAACTTAGCTTTGGCCCCCTTCCCTGTGGGTTCTTTTGGTGTTATTGGTAAATCAAATTTTTCGTATTCTTTATCGTCCCAATAGCTAGACTTAATCATTTCTTTAATATCTATGTTTTGGATTTTTCGGAATATGGGCGCCGCCATCTTGGATTGTGAACTCGTTTCGTTTTAGAAGTCAAATGGAGAGAAGTTTATCGTCTATATGTATTTTCTGGTATATATTTAATAGTCCTTTTACATGCACTAACAATCCTTCATTCGATGTAGCTGCTTGTTACATTTCTATCAGTGTTTTTAAAGAAACATTTGGTCTGCAAAAAATTTTCCGACTTGTTTATCCGCCAGGTGGCGTAATTACCCATATATATATAAAATATAAGATAAAGAAAGGTACGACATGCGATTAATTCTGAACCTGTAGTTACAATTTAAGTTGGAGTTTTAGTCTTAAAGTAATTTCAGAGGTCTGCTTTGTGTGAATAAGGGAACAATTCAGCAAGCAGTTGTACATAAGCATTGCTTATTAGAATTCCGATTGTCTGATGAATAGGAACACGATTACCAAACTCGATAAAAAATGTAGTGGATAAAAAGTTGGTAATGTTGATTATCGCGGTAAATGCTTATTTCATCCCCCGAGACAACATATGTGGGCATTATGTTTTACTCATGTCCGTCCGTCCGTCACGACGAATATCTGTCTAAAGCATACGTGAAAATGATTTGATCTTTGAATGATGGTTCAGTATGACAAACTGTTGGTCCTAAGCAACTTTTAGACCTGTATAATTCCTCTTTGCGGACAGCAGGGGCATACCTGTCCCATGGACACATTCCTTCTTTATTTTTCCCTTTAAATTGTTTTAAAAAGCAGCAACTCATAAATCATGGTTCAAGGCTAACTATCTCTCAGGAAACGCCTAGAATGCAGGATTTCGCACCATGTACCCCACAGCTTCTGGGGGCCCCCAGACCCCCTGCCGAAAAATTTTCGCCTCGCTTCGCTCGCCGATCAGGTTTGCCTCACTATTAATCCAACCCTAGTTACGGCCTTGATTTGTTTGAATCTTATGTATTGTATTTTTAGTCTTGGGCCAATGCAAGAGCTCTGGTCATGTTGAAGACTGCTGGCTGTTTTCCATTCTGATTTTTTTAAACTGCCCTTTCTTTACTGTTGGTTGTGTCACGTACACTTATTCCACATCTCTATCGTTTATTTCATGTTAATTTTAACATTTCTTTTGACTGAATCATTGAAACACATTATTTGTATGGAACCATTTCTTTAAACAAACCTGTGCCTCTGGCACTTGATCAAAGTTAAGATTCTGATAGTTCTGTTCTGAGTTGTCTGTCATGTCTGTTGGGCCATCAAACATTCCCATATCATCTAAAAATAGAAAATACACAGGTAAACAAACATTCTCATTTACATGTACATGTAATCTAAAAATAGAGTATGCATTTAAAAAGACATTTTTTGAATTTTGAGACAGTCATGCCAGTCCCTCTATTATTTGCTTAGTATTCATATATACAGTATTCTACACCACAATATCAAATTGACTTTTGAATGTGTGTTTATTATATAACAATAATACTTGTCAGTGCAGATTTCCTGGAGGCAGTGATCAACACTATAAAATAAAACATTTTACATGTAATTTTTTAAGTTTACTGTTTTTCTTAAGTTAATACTTTCAATTATTATTTTATGATGATATTTATTCCAATGACAAAAAATTAACTTTATTTCTGTTTTCTTTTTTTGATACTGTTATTATGTTTATTTGTATAATTAATATGCTCAATGCTGGGCGCTGTGATTAGCTTAATAAAATCTTATCTTGTATCTTGATTTGTAATCAATGTTATTAAATACCTGATCCTGAAATTCATGAAGTTCAAGTTCAGCGTAAAAGTGAAATTATCATATTCTAATCTAATTTTTACAATATATCTGAAAACTTATCAACACATTGGATAGAACTTAAAGTATACTCAAATATTATACAATCATAACAATTGTTCTGTATATTAATGAAGAAAATTTGATTAGCTCCGTTAAGGTCCATGGGCAGGAATCATAACCCTCACTGAGAGAATTGTAGGGAAGGTTACACAGGCAAACTTTAGACAAAACGTCTAAAGTACGTTTGTAAAAATGTGTGTCTGACCTAGTGTATAAACATACATTAAACATATGTTTCTAACCGCCATACAATTAACATATGTCAAATAATTGTCAAAACATATGTCAGCCATATGTTGACCGTACATCAGACGTATAGTTTTCAAAAAATGTACACAGGCAAAATTTAGACATACCTCTGATGCAAGGGTCTGGAAATTTTTTGAGCTGATTTCGGTCATTTTTGTCCGATTGTGCTAAATACATGTATGAACGTTACCATGACCCCCTTTTTTGCCTTATCCACCTCTTAAATCCATCTTTTAATCTTAAAAGGCAATGTTTGTTTCTGTATAACATTTTATAACATGCAACTTGATATCCAGATCACGTATTTATTCCATGTAAGTCTCTTCAAAGATAAAATTTCTGTTGTTTTCATTGTAAACAAAACACGTTTCATTTAGAAAGTAGAATCGCCCGTATGTTGATAAATCGGGACAAGTCTTATTGTTTATAAAATAAACATATCAAACAACAAGAAAGACTGAGAAATGCCCCTTTCAATGTGAAATCTGTGATAGCTATTGTTTTTTATTAGTATCAAAACAATCTGTACAAAGAATGATTATTTACAAAATAAATATAACCACGCACATGCGTAATCAAACACCAATTTGGTGTGCACATGTTTTGATAAATATCAACATTATGAGAAATTATTTCTAAATAAACAAAATAGGCATCTGAGGAAAGATTGATAACCTCAATTAATTCATTTAATTAAAACCATACAATGTAGGTAAATGCATAGTGGCCGTGATCAGACGGGTGTGACCGATTATGTAATTAGCATAACCCGGAGGCTATTCTCACCTGTGTTTGACACCTAGGTGTTAATTATGAGATTAATGACCACACGACCGGATGCTCAGGAAGATGATTAAACAATTATATGACCTATTAGTCAAATAATGCTTACAATAAAAAATTTAAAATGTCCGATTGGGAGAATTTTTAGTTGGTCATTTAGGACAAAATTTCGGTCATGACCGGCAAATATGACCGTTTCCAGACCCTTGCTCTGATGTACGTTATTAAAAACATGTGTCTGACGTAGTGCATAAACCTACGTTAAACATAGGTTTCTAACCGCTGTACAGTAAATCTACGTCAAATTATTGTAAAAACATATGTCAGACGTACGTTTTTTTAACAGGCGGTAAATGTACGTTTACCATACGTCAGACATATAGTTTCCTAAAATGTATGTAGTTAGTAAGTTATTTATTTAGTGTGTTTTATTATGAAATAAAAATATTGCCAAGATAAATTTTTAACGTGCGTCAGATGTACGCAGTCAGAAACGCCAATTCAATATGCTTCAGATGACATGCCTTTAACGTACGCCAGACTCACGTTAAACGCTGTCAACATTTTGCCTGTGTATGAAATTGGTGAGTTATTTATTTAGTGTGTTTTATTATGAAATAAAAATATTGCCAAAATAAATTTTTAATTTGCGTCAAACATATGCGGTTATAAACGCCAATTATATACATGTAAGTGTCAGATGACATGCGTTTAACCTACTTCAGACTCACATTAAACGCAGTCCACATTTTGCCAGTGTAAGTTATTGTAACTATCAGATTGGGGGAAACCCCAATTGGGATCAATTTGGATGTACATGTATTGCAGTTTTTGGCTAATAATATTTTTATGCTTTAAAGGAGCACAAATTGTTAATAAAATATCTGAAGATCATAGTTTCAGGGATCTATAAGATTATCACATGGGTAGTGTTCAATCTATAATCTGGCCACAGGGGGCCATGCTGGTCCACATAACTTGCCATAGGGGGCCATAATTTGTAGCTAGGGGTCAATAATATAACCCCAGAGAATTGAGTGCTCATTGGACAACAAATGAGGGCTTATGAATCAGTTTTCAGAACAAAATAAAACTGTTTACCCGTAATAAAGGCATGAATTGGAACTTACACATGAAGCAAAGTTCTTCCATTAGTTGTTTTATAATGTTCCGTATAAATTTATGTATACATGTATAAATTTATGTATACATGATGTCAATTGTTTTAATTTTAAGATTTTATGTCCCTAAACCAGCCATCCTGGAATTCACGTTTGGCAGGATTTGATTTTGAGCTTGAAGTACTCGCAGATTGTACCGTTTCAATAATTTCTTTGTCGGCATTTTCTGTCACGTCACCCACTTTATGATGTTTTCCGCTGGTTTAGCCCGTTTCACAATTAAACATGAGGAAATAGGCTTTATAAATGATAAAGAAACATCACGTCCGACAAAAATCAATAATATTGACTACGTGATATACATGCTTCAATAATTATAACATTGTACATGATAAGAAGCATACTAAAGATCAAGCATATATTCTTTATATTTCCGGTTTATAAGAGGCTTTCTCAAACTGTGGAATTTCCGATAAAATTGAAGGGACTTTTTCAAAACAACGAAAAATTACATTGCGCCACTAATGACCCAAAAAGTTCTTTTAAGTGTGTCAATTGAACAAAAAATGCTGGAATGGCGCAATGGCACGCTCTAGATTGAACACTGACAAGGGTTATTGTGTTGCTGCAATTTACTAGAAGAACCACTTTTGTACGTCATAATCACATCATGTTTTGTACAAGTTTTTGACTAGACTTCATTAGTTATTGATGTAAATTAATTTTCATGAGGGATAATTAGTCTATGAAAATAAACATATTTGTTTTTACAACTAGAAAGTAAAAACACATTTCTTTTAATTCTTACGCTAAAAATTAACTGAAACCTTTGCCTTAAAAAATAATTTTACATAAAAACTGTACAAGTTTTTATTGTAAAACGCAGTCTGCACAAAAAAGGCAGCTTCCCACAAATAGAAAAAAAGGCCTGAATATCATAGAATCATAATGTTCATGGATAATTATGCTCCTTTTTGTCATACAAATACAAACTGCAAAAAAACAGTCATATATCCCAATTTATCAGATATATCGTCAAATTATGGTGATGCCCCAACCTGACTGTTCACTTCTCTTCTCCCGTATACTGCCCACATTTATCTTGTTGAATATACTGGCAGGCTGCGCATGTTAAAAACGGTTAAAACAGGATAAAAACATGTGTTCACAAATTTCCACATCTCATTAGTTATCTTCTACTTACAATACTGACTTAAATTGCTTTCAAAACATTAAAATAATTGAATATTTTTCATGAAATAAATGCTTATTTAAGAATTTAAGTATAGTTCTTTTGAAAATCAATGTGAAAAAAGGGGTGGGTCCATATGCCGGTTCACAAACATGGATTCTTCTGCACCTTGTTGCTGAGTTGGCTGGCCTGTACTTTCCACTCCGAAATCGTCATTTTCTAACTCTGCTAATTCTTTGTCTTGATCTGCCAAAAATCCAGCTGCTGGATCTTCTTCAGGAGCAGAACTCTCAAATGCATCAAATTCAGACATTTTCGATAATTTTGGATGACGTCAAATGAACTTCCGGGAAGAAAGGGTTTAACAGACGGATTTTACACCCGACCTAGTGCCTAAATAAAAATAATTTAAAATAAAAGAAATAAAAGTTTTACCTTCATAGAAGAAAATATTGACAGAAAAATCATTTTGACTTGCATTACCGTTATTCTAAAGACGATGATAATATGACAAATAATTGACATCCCCTTGAATTAGAAATTACATCAGATAATGAAAATTAAAATAGACAATAGACAATATATTATTTGCGCAAACACATTTACAGTAAATGGTTAAGGCATGAAACAAGACTGTCACTTTTACAATTAACATATAGTTATATATACAAGTTATAATCTATATGATATTCATGGTGTGACAGTGGTTATACAGTCAAAAATGAGTCATTCTGATCTTATGTTTAAGCAACTTTTAGTAAATCTGGTTGTTAATTTGACAATTGCAGTTTTGCTATTAACTAAGCAGAAAAGAGATTTCTTTGATATTGAATTTACAGTTAGAAAGGAATGGCAGTTTTAATTTAATTTTATTGAAGTATTCATTTCTTAGTGATGAATAGCGGGGGCACACAGAGATCCTCAGTGGTCCCCGTCACATGACAGGCAAACACGATTAGTTCGTTCAATATTTTTATATCTACCCTTTTCAATGGCTAGTGTATGAGCACTTAATTTTAGTTTACCTATTATGGATCTTTTTTTTTCAGCCGTTTTATCCTTACAAATATCAATATAGGGAGGTCTAGTTGATGGGACAAATACTTGGCGAAAGAAGGACAGTTTTTCATATGATGTATAAGAGAACAGTTTAGATTTTGTTTAAATTGGTCTTTTAGCCGTTGTTCAATTTTGGGTAAATGGAATTTTATACCGTTAAAATCTTGATTGATGTTGCCAAAACCTAAAGTAACAAGTGTTTGACTTGTGTAAGCCAGGTATTTTTGTGTTTAGTTAACGTTTGTTCCAGTATTTCACAGACCAATGTATCAGGGGAACTTATGATATGATCCAAAAAATTAATAATACAAAGTTTAGCATTGTTGTGTAGAGATGTACGATATGTTTCTGTTAAGCAAGCTATGTTAGTGGTTTTACAATGGACGCCTAACATTTCTTTTATGAATTTGATATGTACATTTTCATATGGGTCTGAGTCATTTTATGTTTTTTTACTGCCACAGACCTCACTACCATATAGAATTATAGGTACAACTAGTGTATCAAATAATTTTTCTAATAAAATACAAGGGTTGTTTAGTACGGAGACTGGATAGGGACATACAAAGAAAAAATTATTTTGTGTGCACATGATATTATATTGTGCGCACTATATATTATTTGGTTCGCACAATATATTATTTGGTGCGCATAATATATTATTTGGTGCGCTCAATATATTATTTGGTGGGCACAATATATCATTTTGTGCGCATAATATAATATATTGGGCGCACAGCATATTTTTTTTCTTTGTATGTCCCTATCCCAGACATAGGTTGATTATCTTAGTAATAATTTGGTTCCCCAGTTTGGTACTTTTGGTTTTACTGTTCTAAGTTCTCCCGAAGGGAGCGATAATGGTAGAAATGTCAATATTTTAGTTGTACTATGAGCTGAATTTTCCTTCAACGTCCGCGGTACAGCACGCGCTTGTTTTCCCGAACTTTCGGCGACTTTTTAACGTTTTTATCCTTGAAAATTTTAGACGTCATTAAACGCTCAGGTAACCAACAAGAAAAGCTAGTTTGTTTTATTTTCGAACCAAAAAAAATAAATAATTGAAACTTCGGGAGCGTAAAAGGTTTTACCTGCCTCATATTAATCATAAAGTGTTTGGCATTTTCAATATTTTTGGTAGAGCGCCTCTGATGAGTCTTGAATAGACGAAACGCGCGTCAGGCGTAGCAAAATGTTTTGTCTGGAACTTTGTTGTCATTTTTATTTCGAAAACCCGTGAAGGTTAGCACTGCTGGTGGAGTTTTAATTCCCCGAGGTTAGCCCGCTCCGGCACCAACGCTTTTGTGTTGGAGAACACATCAAAGCTTTAAATTATCGGTTTAAATTTCAAAATTGTCTAAACCCTAAGGTTCTTTCTACCCCAGACATAGGTTGATTATCTTAGTAATAATTTGGTTCCCCAGTTTGGTACTTTTGGTTTTACTGTTCTAAGCTCCTCATAATCATATAGTGTTTGGCATTTTCAATATTTTTGGTAGAGCGCCTCTGATGAGTCTTGAATAGACGAAACGCGCGTCAGGCGTAGCAAAATGTTTTGTCTGGAACTTTGTTGTAATTTTTGTTTCGAACACCCGTGAAGGTTAGCACTGCTGGTGGAGTTTTGATTCCCGAGGTTAGCCCGCTCCGGCACCAACACTTTTGTGTTGGAGAACACATCAAAGCTTTAAATTATCGGTTTAAATTTCAAAATTGTCTAAACCCTAAGGTTCTTCCTACCCCAGACATAGGTTGATTATCTAAGTAATAATTTGGTTCCCCAGTTTTGTGCTTTTGGTTTTACTGTTCTAAGCTCTCCATAGTCATATAGTGTTTGGCATTTTCAATATTTTTGGTAGAGCGCCTCTGATGAGTCTTGAAAAGACGAAACGCGCGTCAGGCGTAGCAAAATTTTGTGTCTGGTGGAACTTTGTTGTCATTTTTATTGATCATCGTCGGTATCCGACGATGAAAATTGATATACTTACTGAAATTGGCAGACAAAAACTTTATACTGTAATGTTTTTTTTATCAAATTTTAAGCAATAGGGATAAAAGAAATGACATTTAATCATTCTTAGAATTTGCCGTACTAAATCAAAGGGAGATTATTTACATAGTGATACATAGTGATTATTCCTGTAACAGGTGTCCCACAGACTCCTCTTCTACAGGCTCTTCTATTTCCTCTAAGTTTCTTGATGCGTGACTTCCGCAATATTTTATTTCCGCTCTATAATCATATACAATGTCTTGATCTTTCCAGTATTTATCCAATCTATTTTTAAACGTGTTTATAGTTGGTGCATTAACTACGCTTTCTGGCAATTTGTTCCAAATTTTTGAAGCCCTTATGCTGAAAAAGTTTCTCCTGGTTTCTAGTCTTGGTCTCTGTTGTATTATTTTATGTTGGTTTGTTCTTGTACTGTGACGGATGTTGGTGGTTTTTAGCATTTTGACACAGTTACACACCTCCGGGTCGTATATTCCGTGTGTGATTTTAAAGAGCTCTATCATGTCGCCTCTAACTCTCCTGTAGCTTAGCGTTGGTAGTTTTAGCTTTTTGAGCCTTTCTGCGTAAGAGAGATTTCCGAGGCCTGGGAGCTGTTTCGTAGCTCTTCTTTGGACCTGCTCAATTTTGTCTATCAGTTTCTTTTGGTATGGTGACCATACTGCGCAGGCATAGTCCAGTTGTGATCTTACCATTGCTTTATATAGAGGAATAAAAGTTTCAATGGTTAGATTTTTGAAAGACCTTCTAATGATTGCAAAGATTGAATTTGCTTTGTTGACTTTCTCACTGATGTGTTTCTCAAATGTTAGCTTATCATCCACTATTACCCCTATATCTTTCTCTTCATGAGTTTTGCTGACATTCTTCTCCATTAGTGTATAGTTGAAGTTTTCCTGTACTGTATTTGCTCTTCCAATTTCCATATGTTTGCATTTGTCAGGGTGAAACTTCAAAAGCCAGGTATTACTCCACTCTTCTAACTTATTTAAATCCTGTTGTAGGGTTTCTCTATCTGATGCTTTATGAATTTCTCTATATATTTTTGTATCGTCTGCAAAGAGATACGTTGGTGAGTCAACAATGTCTGGAAGGTCATTAATATAGATCACAAATAGTAGAGGGCCTAAGACAGAACCTTGCGGTATCCCTGATGTCACATCTTTCCAGTCTGATTCTTTTCCATTTACTATCACTTTCTGTTTTCTCTCAATTAGAAAGCTCTTGACCCATTCTGTTAAGTTCTCACTAATGCCATAGCTTTTGAGTTTACCAATTAGCCTGTTATGTGGGACTTTATCAAAAGCTTTTTGAAAATCCATATAAATACAGTCTATATTTGTTCCCTTAGTTTCTAAAGCTTCTGTCCACTTGTCCAGTACTTCTAGTAGTTGCAAGGAGGTTGATCTCCCAGAGATAAATCCATATTGTTGACTAGAGAAGAAATGGTTTTCCTTCATATGTTCTATTATGTGATTCCTTATAATTTTCTCTAGTAACTTGCAAACTACTGAGGTCAGGCTAACTGGACGGTAGTTTCCAGCTAATGATTTGCTCCCTTTCTTGAATATGGCACTGACTCCTGCTAATTTCCAATCATTTGGTACGGTTTTCCCATCCAGTGAGCATTCAAAAATGAGTTTTAAAGGAGTAGCTATAGATGATGCTAGTTCCTTAAGTAGCCTAGGGTGTAGCTCGTCAAGTCCTGGGGATTTGTCTATTTTAAGGTTCTCTAACAGTTTTACAATCATATCCTCAGTTATAGACAAGTTTGGCATTGGCCGCTTTGGGATTTTATTAGGCAATTGGGGTATTTCTCCATCTGGCTCATTAGTAAAGACACTGGTGAAGAAATTTGCTAGTATATTTGCCTTCTCCTCATCTGAGCTCGTTTTGGGTGACTTTGTATTTTCAGGGTCTATATGTAGGTCTCCTATTCCATCCCGTGTTTTTAGTTTAGACTTGATGTAGCTCCAGATAACCTTTGGATTTTGCTTGGCTTGTCTACTTAGATCCCTTTCATATTTCTTTCTTTCTTTGTTTACATCGGATTTGACTTTATTCCTTATTCTGTTGTATTCTTGTCTTAGCATAGGGTCTTTGTTTCTTGTTATCCTCCTGGCTAGATTATTTTTCTTTCTAATTTTCTCTCTCGTTGATTGATCAATAGGAAAGGTATTCAGTTTTTTGCCGTTACTAGTTACCTTTCTCTTGGGTATATATGTGTCCTCCATCTTCTTTAATTCCTCTATGAATGAATTCCAATTTTCATCTATGTTTTTGGTAGACTTGATTATGTTTTTCCACTCTTTCTCTTGAATTTCTTTGTTGAACTCTTTATATTTTCCCTTGTTGAATTGTCGCTTCTCTTTTGTTTCATTTTTGAGGTTGGCATAGCAATTAAAGTTAAATGTGATAACACAGTGGTCACTTTTGCCCAATGGACTAGAGTATTCCAGATCGGATACCATGCCCTCCTCGTTTGTTATAATCAGGTCTAGTATCGAGGGTATATCCTGTCCTCTCCATCTTGTTTCTTTCTTAATGTGTTGAAATGCATAGTTGTCCTGAAGATTATCAATAAATTTGTACTCTATTGTATCGGTACTGTCTCCTTTGGAGTTCCAGGAATCCCAATCTATGTCTGGATAATTAAAGTCTCCCATTATCAAAATATGAGAAAAATTCTTTGAGTTGGCCTCATCTATAAGGTCCCTGAGTTTCTTATTGTACTCCTGGCTCTTGTTGTAATGGAATCTATAGATGAGACATACCAAAAGTTTGTCTGCATTGTTTAGGTTGATCTTTACCATAAGATTCTCTTCAAAGTTTGTTTCAGGTTGGTACTCAGTTGCATCCAAATCTTTGTCGATATACATTAGTAATCCTCTTCCAATATTATTCTCAATATTTTTTGAAAACATCTGATATTTCCTGTTAATTCCTAGGGAGTATTCTGATTCTTGGGTTTGGTACCTTCCATTTTTTGGTTTGACTTCAGTAATTCCTATGATATTTGGTTTGCTGTCCTGTGTTCTAATCTCCAATTCTGTTAATTTGTTGTGTAACTGATCCGCATTAGTGTAAAAACAATTTAGTTGAGGTAAAATCTTGTGACTATTTGCATGATTTGTTGACAACTGTTTAAAATTCGACAAGTTTAAGCAGCTTGACGAAGAATCTAACTTTAACGTATTTACATTTTTATTTACAATGTTAGACTTTCCATCTTTTCTTGCTACTTTACTATCACTATTCTTCTCGCTGAAGGAGGCCCCCTTACTTTCCGAGGCCGTCCATCGTTTTTTTGAAGCCTTTGTGCCTCTTCCCAAAGCCTTTTTTCCTCTTTCCTTTCAGTTTGGGTGAGGTCATTACTCACTCCAACTTTCTCGTATTTTGCCATTTTTTTGGCTTTGTACATATTTGAGAAGAGGCTAACTTTTACATCCACTGTCTGGAGTCCTACTTTTATGGGTCTGGCTTTTTCTGCATCATATTTGCCTAGTCTTGTACATTTTTCTATGTTGTTTGGGTCCAGTGTTATGTCACAATCAATGAAAAGTTGGTTTACTTGGTTTAAGTCATGTGTTTCCCTTTCTTCTTGTGTTTCTGCCTCAGGAATGCCAAAAACGATCATGTTTTTTTCTCTTGATTTCCTCTCTCTCATTTCCTCTATGAGGTTGGAGACAGATGGTTGTTCTGGATGACTAGGGATACCTTCGCTGTTGTTTTTGTCCTTTATGGCCTCGTTAGATGTCATTTTTTCACTTATCTCCTCATGGACCAGTGTTCTTATAGCCTCTTCCTCAATACTAGTGGTTTCTTTTGATTTTTCCAGCTCAGCCTGAACAATCTCTTTTACTTCTTTCTTTCCACATTTTGTTTCCATCTGCTGTTCAAGTGTACTTATTCTTTTCTCATATGTTTGCATTATGCTCTGGCATACCTCTTCTATTTTTAGGTCAGTTATGATATGCTGCTCAATTTTTTCTCGACATGGTACACAGAACCACATTGTATCTGATTTACTCAGTAGCTCGTACTCTGCATTATTTTTGTTGAGGCATTTAATACAGAAGTGTGCTTTGCACCTTTGGCACTCTAGCAATTTGGCATTTTTATCACTGTAAGTTTGTACACATATCTTGCATGTCCAAGGTTCTTCTTCCTCATTGGTTACTATGGAAGCTGCCCTTGAGCGAGTAGTTGTCATTCTGCTCATTTTCAAGTATTCCTAGCCTTGTTTATAAGTATTCTTTAGTTGTAAACAAAGTAAACCTTGTTTATATTTGTTTGCAGCAAATGTTTGTAAACAAAGTATCCTTTGTTTATTTCTTTTGTTATGACTTGATTTCTAAAACAAAGTACCCCTTGTTTAGTTGTTTGCTACGGGTTGTCTATAAACAATGTATCCCTTGTTTATATGTTTGCTACGGATTGTCTATAAACAATGTATCCCTTGTTTATTTGTTTGCTATTGGACTATTTATAAACAAAGTATCCTTTGTCTATTTGTTTGAAGCAGATTGTTTGTAAACAAAGTATCCTTTGTTTATTTCTCCTGTTATGGCTTGATTTCTAAACAAAGTACCCCTTGTTCAGTTGGTTGCTACGGATTGTCTATAAACAATGTATCCCTTGTTTATTGGTTGCTATTGGACTATTTATAAACAAAGTATCCTTTGTTTATTCGTTTGCAGCAGATTGTATGTAAACAAAGTATCCTTTGTTTATTTCTCTTGTTAAGGCTTGATGTTTGTAAACAAAGTATCCTTTGTTTATTTCTTTTGTTATGACTTGATTTCTAAAACAAAGTACCCCTTGTTTAGTTGGTTGCTACGGGTTGTCTATAAACAATGTATCCCTTGTTTATTTGTTTGCTATTGGACTATTTATAAACAAAGTATCCTTTGTCTATTTGTTTGAAGCAGATTGTTTGTAAACAAAGTATCCTTTGTTTATTTCTCCTGTTATGGCTTGATTTCTAAACAAAGTACCCCTTGTTCAGTTGGTTGCTACGGATTGTCTATAAACAATGTATCCCTTGTTTATTGGTTGCTATTGGACTATTTATAAACAAAGTATCCTTTGTTTATTCGTTTGCAGCAGATTGTATGTAAACAAAGTATCCTTTGTTTATTTCTCTTGTTAAGGCTTGATGTTTGTAAACAAAGTATCCTTTGTTTATTTCTTTTGTTATGACTTGATTTCTAAAACAAAGTACCCCTTGTTTAGTTGGTTGCTACGGGTTGTCTATAAACAATGTATCCCTTGTTTATTTGTTTGCTACGGATTGTCTATAAACAATGTATCCCTTGTTTATTTGTTTGCTATTGGACTATTTATAAACAAAGTATCCTTTGTCTATTTGTTTGCAGCAGATTGTTTGTAAACAAAGTATCCTTTGTTTATTTCTCTTGTTGTGGCTTGATTTCTAAACAAAGTACCCCTTGTTTAGTTGTTTGCTATGGATTGTCTATAAACAATGTATCCCTTGTTTATTTGTTTACTATTGGACTATTTATAAACAAAGTATCCTTTGTTTATTCGTTTGCAGCAGATTGTTTGTAAACAAAGTATCCTTTGTTTATTTCTCTTGTTATGGCTTGATTTCTAAACAAAGTATCCTTTGTTTATAATTTGATATACGTCCCGATTTGTTTGTCGATAAACAAAGTAACCCTTGTTTAATTCTAATTTTATAAACAAAGTAGCCCTTGTTTAATTTGTTCGCTAAGGCTTGTCTATTTATATAGAATAGATAAGAAATTTTTTCAATTTTCATGAATATTTTGAAAAAAATGAACGGTGACCGTATATTTATTTCAGACAGTTCACACAGCTTTTGAAAAGGGACTTTCCTTCAGAATTTGAGCTGATTCTATAGTAGGAATTCGTAAGTAGAATTCTAATAGCCCCGAAACACCTTCAGATTTTTTTTACATAAGGGTTTAATGAAAGAATTCGATCGATCTATGGTGACATTATCAAAACTTTCTTGTCTATATAATTTTTTTTTTTAGTTGAGGGCATAGAAAACAAATCAAAATCAGCAAAAAAAAAGTTCAAAATGTCTTCTTCTTACTAAGAACAATTGATGAAATCGGTTAAATAAGAAATGAAGTCACAATATAACAGTGATAAAAAAAATCATCACTTTATGCACCACGCAAAGCAAGCCGCAAAAAGGTTCAAGGACCGGCGTACCGGGCGTGCGCCCCCACCCCCGTTTGACAAAAAAAAATGGTAAGGAACTGTATGAAACAAGAGGTCTCAGAAGGTTATTTTATAATTGTCGTTTTTTATTTGATTTTAAGTGATATGTTTTTGTATATTTATGAATGACAAGCACAGGTAAGATCACCCCTTATAAACGGGGAATACAACTAGAAAAACTGGTTTTAGAGTAAAAGCATTCAACCAAGAAAATCAATTAAAGAAAAGTAAATAAAGTTTTACATGTGAACTGTAGATCCTTATAATGCAATGAACTTAAGCCTTAAGCTCAAAACAATTTCATTAATTAATGTTCAAAAATAACTTCAACATCATTAAACTCAAAATTAGATCTTCCTTAATTAATTATTTTTATAAAAATAAAAATATCAATATAATTCGATTTTACCTTTTAAACTTGTGGCGTACTTGACTTTTAGTATTGTATTTTATAATCCCCCCCCGTTTGAAGATTAGGGCCAGGACACCCACGACATAAAGGTTTTAATGCAATATTTTGTTCAATTTTATTTTATCTATGTTAACTATTTTATTTGTACTGTTTTTGAATAAAGAGACTTGCTCGAAGCAGTTTTCATTCTTTTAGCTATTTAGTTTGATGTGCAAAAGAAAAAAAAATATATAATTATTATATAATCGAAATTCTATTATCAATTTAGTTTTATTTACTTGATACATCTCTAAAAGAACAATGATGGTGATAATTATATTAATTTTTGTTTTGTTGGGAGATCTGAAATATAAAAATATATTTGTATGGGACGCATCAGTCACACCAAAATAAACAAAGATTTGTGGTGACCTCATTAAAATCATTGCTAAAAATACACAATTTTCTAAGCTTACAGCACATTCCAGATCAACATGGAGAGAGAGAAGCAGAGACGGAAAATGAAGAAAAAGAAATCTTTCATCGACGCACTAAAACAGAAATATTGTGTCGATGAAACGTCTGAAAATATGTCTGGTTTTGTGATAGAAATTGCATTTCACGGAAAACCGAAATCAAATGGTTCCGATGCTGAATTGGCTTATCTGCGAAATGTGGTAAGTGCAAATATAGATTTATAAAATTCATTGAAAACAGTTTTCAAATTTTCATAAATATTCTGTTGCATAATTGTTTTTCAGCTGTTCTGTTGGAATGTTGCCAACTGACATGACTGATGAAGAACAAAGAATCAAAGTGATGCAAAACATTACATTAAGACAAATGGGAAAGCATTTTCCTTTGAAAAAAATATAAGATGAAATTTCATTTATATTTATCTGATAAAAAAAAATCAATTATAATCTTTAATTATATTTACATTGTATTTTTTTGTTGAGATTTTTTTTTATTAATCATTTAATTTGTTGTATCCTGATTACATATCAACCATAAATACAAGTCTAACTTCAATAATCTGTTTGAACTGAGCGAATTACAGACCAGAGGTCACAACTACAAGCTTGCTAAAAGATATTCAAGAACTGACGTTCGTAAAAACTTTTTTACAAATCGTGTTGTGAACAATTGGAACATGCTTCCATCCTCTACCGTCGCTGCTCCTTCTTTGGAATGCTTCAAAAGACGACTGAGGTCCTCACCATAGGGCGAAGAGGACAGAACAACAAAGTAACAAAGTAACAAAGTACATACGTGTACATGTAGATTATGCATATGTATATATGATCCTTTTTTTAACTTGATCGATATATCTTAATTAATATGAGAAAGACATTGCCTTAAAAGCTCGCGTAGATAATTCCATTGAAAATTTCGAATAATGCCTGGGACGAGATAATTTGGGACGATGTATTACTATTTCCCGCAATTTTTCAGCACGCGCAGACATTTTCGAAAACTTCCGAAAATCGAATGTTTCCGGTGACAGAACGATTTTTCTTCCATAGTATTTTGAGTCTTGTGCAATTTGGCAGACTCTCTACAATAGTGAGCTTCGCCTCGCTCGCATACTAATAATTGTGTAATAATGTAATGACATAATTTAATTTACTTTTATGTTCCTTTGGTTAATATGAGGCAGGTAAAACCTGTTACGCTCCCGAGGTTTCAATTAATTATTTTTTTTTTTTTGGTTCGAAAATAAAAAGAAACTGGCTTTTCTTGTGGGTTACGTAAGCGTTTAATGACGTCTAAAATTTTCAAAGATAAAAACGTTAAAAAGACACGGAAAGTTCGGGAAAACAAGCGCGTGCTATACCGGACGTTGAAGGAAAATTCAGCTCATAGTACAACTAAAATATTGACATTTCTACCATTATCGCTCCCTTCGGGAGCGTATTAGATAGTTTTATCAGTTTAAGCTTCTTTTGTTTTATCAAGGATTTGCATGTACTATCACATAACTGTTATAAATGATAAAAGTTTATCCTGTTACAATATTTAAGGCAATATTTGTCAATTTTATCTGAAAGGTCAAAGTCAACCTCATCAAAAAGTCAAAGTCAAAAAGCATACATGTGATTCTCCCGCCAGGAGACGAAATCTCACGACTTTTTGATTCATCTCAAATTCTCCCGACTTTTTGTGCAATCTCCCGCTTTTTCAAGACATGTCAAAATTTTAATTTTATGGACATTTTTATTGACCAGTCATAAAACATTTCTGGTGTTTGTTAATTAGGTAGACATTAAATTAACAGGTATGCATGTAGGTGTTAATTAAAGGTTTATTGTCATAATTGACCTGATGATTGTATAAACAGTTTGAGATTAATCAGTGAAGCCATGTATATTTGGCACACACTAATGCCCTCAATTGACAATAAAACGCAATTTTAATGAGCGTTGAAAATCTCCCGCTTTTTTGTCTGATCTCCAGCCAATAAATTCAAAATCTCCAGCTTTTTCATCACTGATCCGTCACATGTATGAAAAAGCTTTATTTAAAGTCGGTTAGCTAAACAATACAAAACACAAGCTCTACTGAGCTTTTATGTCACCATTACATGTACATATATATACAAGACATGCATAAACATTACATAAAACACATTAAGACACTTGGACAGAGAGACTTTAGTCCTTCTTGTGGCAGTCCAGTCATGGTCACAACATAAATTTGATTACATGTATCATATGTACATGTATATTGCAGGTTTTGACCCACAGTGATGTCTGCACGGCTGGACTCCCACAAGAGGTACTAAAGTCTCTCTGTCCTAATATGGTTGACCTTGACCTTTCAGATAACCTTCTGACATGTATTGCAGGTTTTGACCCCACAGACTGATAGCTGCATGGCTGGACTGCCACTAGGGGGATTAAAGTCTCTCTGTCATAATGTGGTTGACTTTGACCTTTCAGATAATATTGACATAATATTGCAGGTTTTGACCCACAGTGATGTCTGCATGGCTGGACTGCCACAAGAAGGACTAAAGTCTCTCTGTCCAAATGAGGTTGACTTTGACCTATCAGATAACATTGACATATATTGTAGGTTTTGACCCACAGTGATGTCTGCATGGCTGGACTGCCACAAGAAGGACTAAAGTCTCTCTGTCCAAATGAGGTTGACTTTGACCTATCAGATAACATTGACATATATTGTAGGTTTTGACCCACAGTGATGTCTGCATACATGTAGTCTCTCTGTCCTCAATTATGATGCCCCTTGTTGGACCTAAATTGGAATTAACAATCTTATCTATATTTTAATGTGGTTGACCTTGACCTTTCACATAACCATCTTACATATATTGCAGGTTTTGACCCACAGTGATGTCTGCATGGCTGGACTGCCACAAGAAGGACTAAAGTCTCTCTGTCCAAATGTGGTTGACCTTGACCTTTCAGATAACCTTCTGAACAACTGGGGTGAAATCCTTACCATCATGAATCAACTACCCTGTCTGAAGTTTGTTAGTGTAGCAAGAAATCCTTTAAATGACCAAAATGTAAGTTAAACAATTTAAGTGTTTTTTTTAGGGCAAAAGTCATCCACAAAATAGTAGATTTTACATGTATCGAATTCTGCTGGCAATATGTATAAATCATGAAATTAAGAATCTAACAAAACTGGGCACAACATGAAAATTAATCGCAATGAAATTCAATAAGATAGTCTCAGAAAGTAATTTCTAAATTGGATATCAAATGAATGTGATAAAAGAATCAGTAAATTGATGGAAATTAAAAGGTGCTATCTTAATACTCTTTGTTCATAGATATTAAAGTCATTTTGATAATTCGATCCTTCCCCATGTAAGCCATATACATTGTAAGTTGTTCAACACAAAAATAAATTTTACATGCGCTACCTTTGAATGAACAAATAGTAGTGACTTTCTGATTTTATCAAGTTTGCGATTGAAATTTTTAGATCATATCTAGCAACAGGTGTGTTATGACGTGACATTAAATAGAAGTTGTAGTAAAATTTCTCATGTGCTTAGGTATTTAAAAGTTTGTCATTGGGTAAACTTTTCATTGTTACAAAATAGACTGGGGAAGGTATTATTGCAATCCAAATAGCTCACATGTTTACATATCTAAGAAGGGTTGCCATGTTTATGATAAGTGTTACATAATGGTCACATAATTTCTTTTTAAATTTAAGACCCTTGAAGTAAATTGATAGATAAAAGTATTGCTTGTTTAAATTTATAACAGTATATTTCAGGGAATTGTACAAATTAAGTATTGCTTGTTTGAATTTATAACAGTATATTTCACAGATTTGTACAAATTTATATTTTTCCAGGGTGCATTGAAGACTTGGTCAAGCTCCCTTCCAGAGATTGAAAACCTTGTTTTGAATGAAACCATGGTAACCTGGTCAGATGTTCTATCCTTGTGTAAACATATACCTTCTGTTAAAGAACTACATGTTTGTGGAAATGGTATGTTCAGCACTAAAATAGGCCTATCTATATTTGGAACAGATATTAAAGCACACGTCTTGCTTCAAAATGCAACACTACATGTATGCTGTATCTTCAAAATTTCAGTCACAGTTTTCTTGGCCATTCAGCCTATAATGTAAAATGATATAAAAAAAAATATTTCACCTATAACTCTACTTCATATTTTATTATCTAGCTTATAAAAGCATGTACTTTAAAAACACAGGTGAAATATTTCTTGTCCAATTAACATTTTTATTTAAATTTCAGACTACAGTGATGTTAGCTGCCAAGAAACAGATATGCCGAAACACTTACCCAAACTTAGCTGTCTGAGACTGAATAATAATAAGATTCAAAGGTACTTCTTATAAATGTGAATATCAATGCTAGACTTATGAAAGAAGCAAAGAGGCACCAATGGGATATTCGAGTGTTAAAAGTCCAATAGGGCAACGATAAAACCAGAAAACGTAAAGAAGAATACCATGAAGAAACACAAAACAAAAAAAAACACAAAATCAACCGAACAGAAATGAACAACACAAACTCAATTCATAACGATAGTGAGCTCAGGTGCTCCGGAAGTGTAAGCAGTTAATACTTGCTATAGCAAAATTGTCTGAGATATTTTTCCCTTTAAATTTTAATTATTTGTAAGGTTTATTTTTCGAAATTAATCATTCATGATCTATCAACATATTTTATTTAGTAAGTTACATTGTAGTTTATGCTTTACCCCCAAGAAGCATGAAATTGGTTATATCAGGGAGATGAAATGGGTGATACATATACAATTATCATGAATCAAACTTTTTAAAAATAATGAATACATAAAAGAATAGAATTAAAGTGTAAAAATGACATCACTGGACAAGATTTTAAGCTATACTTTATAACATCTTTATTATACCCCACGCAACGAAGTTGCGAAGGGTACAATGTATAATGTTTTTGACTGGTCCGTCCGTCCGTCTGTGATCAAAGTTTGTAATCGCAACTCCTCTTAAACTACAGAACAGAATTAAATGAAACTTGGTATGCAAGAAGAACACCATATGTAGTTGTGCATGTTACCGAGAATTTTTGATTCACAAATATTTGTGGGAGTTATTGCCCTTTGGACTTAGAAATTTGCAGAAAATCATTAGTACAGTTTGTAATCGCAACTCCTCTTAAACTACTGTACATAATTTAATGAAACTTGGTATGCAAGAAGAACACCATATGTAGTTGTGCATGTTACCGGGAATTTTTGATTTGCAAATTTTTATGGGAGTTATGGCCCTTTGGACTTAGAAATTTGCAGAAAATCATGATTACAGTTTGTGATCGCAACTCCTCTTAAACTACTGAACAGAATTTAACGAAACTTGGTATGCAAGAAGTACACCATATGTAGTTGTGCATTTTATCTGGAATTTTTTATTTGCAAATTGTTGTGGGAGTTATGGACCTTTGGACTTAGAAATATGCAGAAAATCATGATTACAGTTTGTGATCGCAACTCCTCTTAAACTACTGAACAGAATTTAACGAAACTTGGTATGCAAGAAGTACACCATATGTAGTTGTGCATTTTATCTGGAATTTTTTATTTGCAAATTGTTGTGGGAGTTATGGACCTTTGGACTTAGAAATATGCAGAAAATCATGATTACAGTTTGTGATCGCAGCTCCTCTGAAACTACTGAAAAGAATTAAACAAAACATAGTTTGCAAGAAATATAACATATGTAACTACTGTGTATGTTATAACATATTTTTAATTCGCAAAAAGTTTACGAGCTCCAGGTTAATTTATATAGTCAAATAGCAGAACACGTGGGGTACAGTACACTCAGAGAGGATTGGTTCTCATACTCTGATTTCAGTGTACAGTGTTCACAGAGTTTCACAGAGTCAACTCTTAAAATTCTCCAAGTAATTTCTCCCACCTGGGAGAAATTTATTACCTTTTTCAGAGTATTTTGGAATTGTTTATTACCTTGTGTATTATAATCATTTTCACCTGACAAGAAAGACAGGAAATAGGTGTTACTTCAAAAGGTTTTCAAGGCAATAAAAAACTCCAAGCTCAGAGTAATTTATGACCCTTTGGAGGGAGTACTCCTAAAACCCTCCTAGATTTTTATGGCTTTTCTTGGAGTTTCCTGGAGTCAATAGAAAATTTCACTCCGAAATCGGAGTATGAGAATCAATCCTCTCTGAGTGTACTGTATGTGAGCGTGCTCACTAATTATAAGGTTCTTTCATTATTTAAGGTTTAAATTTTAAAGTTATACACTTCATTGTCGCTATCAACATTTCCAAACATCCTTTTTGAGACCCAGTTTTACCATATGCAAAAAGTGTTCTGTATCTTTTTAATTACTTACATGTATTTATTGACTTTTCATTTTCAGTTGGAATGAAATTTGGAAAATGAGACATCTCCCCAATCTAGAATCTCTGATTTTGTCAGAAAACCCATTAAAAGAGGTGTCATATGACCACAAAACTGATGATGTCACTGATTTATGTGATTGTACAAATTGTACCTCCAACAGAAAAGACTTCAATTGTAATGTTGAGGTTCAGAATGAAATTCAGAACATTGTCAATGACTTGGTGCAGGACACTTTCCGAAACATTGAAAACGAAGATATGCAGATGGGAAGTTTTAACGATTTTGTCTACACTCCTGATGACCCCTCTGAACCTAACGACCTTGACCTTGACCTGTCCACAGATGTCGAAGGTCAGAATGAAGAGACAGATGAATATTTTGAACAGGCAGATAATTCTGAAAATGGTATTTTTGATATGTCCATTGACGAGAGCTCTGACAACGGCCAGATTATTTGTCCCAGATGTGGGAAATTTAAACCTGACATCTTGGGAAGTAAACCTTTCTCGCGGCTCTCAACTTTGTGTCTGAGTAAAACAGATTTGGGGCATTGGAAACATATTGAATCTTTGAGTAGATTTCCTTCACTGAAGTCAGTGAGAGTTATGGTATGAATCTTATGAAAGATTATTTATTTTAACTAGACAAAAGGTGGTTTATAGTAATTAATTAATTTTTTTGTAAAATTGTGTACAGCAGGGTGACTTTAAAAGTTATGAGGTTTTGAAATCGATGCCCTAAATCATAAGGGAATAATTTAAAAATTTAAAACAAGCTGAAAATTTTGATAAGATATATGTATCTTACTCATTTTAAAGATAATAAGATTTCAAACCCCTCGTTTTGTGTACATGACACAATTAACCAACAAAAATCTTCAGCAATGTAAAAATCCACACTGTGGGTCTTCAATGTAAACCTCAATTTGAAAACCTTGTAATTAATTCTTTTTTCAGGATATCAATTTGACAACCGATCTCAGTGAAGATGACAGAAGAAAATTACAGATTGCAAGGTACTTGTATGTTTATTGTAAACTAGTCAACTAGTAGAAGATAATGAGATACGGAATACTGTGGATTCATTTATTTTCGAGGGTATCAATTTTCGTCGTTTGATGAAAAAGGATCAATTCGTGGATCATTAAATTCATGGTTTTGAAGACTGCAGCTAGCATACAGATAAATGTTAAATTCTTTTAATTGTGGTGCATCAATTTTCTTGGGTAAAGGCCACCCATGAAAACCATGAAAATTGATACCCCACGAATGATAATGAAACCACAAAAAGTGTATGTGACAACCTATGGTATAAACAACAATTCAAAAAATCCACAATGAAAAACAGCCAGCAGTCTTCAATGTGACAATGGTTGCTGCTGTCTGTTTTGCAATTGGCCCTAGATAATGAAAATAATGCTTTAATGATTCAATCCCAAACCTAAAAAGCCAAAGAAAGACTCCAATCTTGACAAAGAACAAATAAAAGATAGTAGATTAACACAAACATTAGCTTTGATAAAGATCCTTGGCTAAGGGCAGGCACATATAAAATGTTGCAGGTTTTAAGGTGGCTCGATGCTTTTCTACTGAGCATCTCTTTGCACATATTGGTGTTTTGTATAAAATTGATAAATTAATTGGATATTGCAGACAAAAACTATATATTATAATATATTTTAACAAATTACAAGCAATTGTAATACAAAAAAGGTCTTTTTAATCATTTTTAGAATTTCCCGTACTAAATCAAAGGGAGATAATTTGTATAGAATAAATAGGAAAATTTTCAATTTTCATGAATATCTTGAAAAAATGAACGGTGACCCTATGTTTTTTTCATTAAATTTCGAAGAGCTTTAGAAAAGGGACTTTCCTTCAGATTTTGAGCTAATTCTATAGTAGGGATTCTTCTTTAAGTGCCTCTATAGCTTTTCTCCCTACATATTTTATATAAAGATATTGAAATTTTGCTATTTTTAGAAAGCTGCTAGGGCTTTAAAATGAACGGTGACCCCCTCTTTTTATTTGATATTTTTCATCTATGCATTAAGGTCTATCAATGTGCCAAAAACGAAAAAAATCTATAGTAGAATTTTAATAGCCCTGAGACACCTTAACTAGTTTTTAGGGCTCAACCTCCCCAAATTGATAATGGATAACAAAGCACAAAATTGACACACAGTAGAAATCAAATTAACACTTATTTTATTTCTTATCAGTTTTCACAGCCCCTTGATATTTGGTTATACAATATCAGCATGGTGCCCTGTAAGTTGGCCATAACGTGGGGTTCGATTTCAGGCTGATGCTCACCTCTTTCCTATCAATTAACTTTATCCAACCATTATTGACTCTGATAGATTTCTTAGATTTTTAGTTTTTTCCTTTTACAGATATTTGGTTGTTACTTTCTTTGTCCAAAATGTCGAAAAGATATTAAGCAAAATATTTTAATGTTACTGTAAACGAAGAAATTTGGTGTGGGGGATATATTTTCATTTAATTCACAATAATATCTCAAAATATCCACAAAAGCATCCTCCACGCAAATGATTTTTTCTTTAAGCAAATTATATTAATGATAAGAAAAAGGCAAATTTATCCCCCAAACGAAAGGTTACATTTACAAAATTATGAAAGTGTCACACTGTTTAAGATTTCCACCCTCACAATAATTGCCTTGTTTAATTCTAATTTTATACTTTTGTCCTAATTTTAGCCTTCCAAATATAAGTATACTGAATGGCAGTGAGGTGACAGCGACAGAAAGAGATAAGGCTGAAAATCATTATCTTAGGTATTTTATGGATAAAGAGGACAAACCTGAGAGATATTATGAACTAGAGAAAAAACATGGTAAGGTTTGAAATAACCAAATCCAGGGGGGGGGCCTGGGTTCTGAACCAATCAATATGAAGTTTTTAGTCATGCCTATATGCTAGAAGTCGTAGGGATTGTTAACTAAAGACTAGCAGTGTTTCATAAGTTGTCCAGCTCATGACACACCACCGTAGGAGTTAGCTCTTCCAGTTTGGTTTAACCAAGATAGTAACTGTTTCCCACCACATGAAGGTTCTGGTCAGAATTAGGGAGACTTGGTTCGGGACTTGGTTCCATCAAAAGAATATTGTTGAATATATTATCTATAGGAAACCATTAAAGCATAACAAGGTCTGGCACTCTCTTTGATCTGTTAACAGGTCTCACTTAGCAAAATGTATGAAACCCCTGCTGGCTCAGTCAAACTTGTTATAAGATAATAGCTAAATCAATGAAAAGAAAATTCCACTTAACAGTAATGCAGGATAATGATTTTATTAGCCAGAATAATCGCTGTAGTGATTATAGTCATAGCTATAGGTACCGAACAATAGCCTTTCAGTAACTGACCAATCAAAAGCTAGCTGGTGGTCATGCTTCCTCATCGCATAAAAATACACTATTGCAATATAGTTTCTTTTCCACTATCCAATATTACTACTCTACTTGTTTATTAAACATAAACAATCATCCCGGCTACCAATACTTTCAGTACTTTGATATTAATTTAGACTTACATGTATTGTTAAGAAAAACATGCTTGTGTTTCTTACAAAGAAATCTCCCATTACATGTATTTAAATTGCATCAACATGAATATTTAGACACATTATGTTTTGATGTAACATGTTTTACAAGATTACAAGTTTATTGACTAATTATGGACCCTCAAGTGGCAATGACAGTACAAACAATAATAATCAAAATAGTATAAATTGTATCAAAAATATACAGTAAAAACTGTCCAAACTGAACCCTGACAAAACCAAATTTTACGTCAAACCGAACGAATTTTCAAGTCCCATAGAATTTTTAATAGAATATATGGGGCTCCCGCAGGGTACCCGCCTCAGGTCGCAAGGTCGCTTTTGAAAGGGGCCTGAAGTTGCAAGGTCGCTTTTAAAAGGCATATTTTGGCGGAGGTCGCAGGTGGTTTTTTGGCATAGGTCGATTTTATGAAGTGTAGGTCGGAAGTTGCCCTTAAAAAGCCCTCAGGTCGCAGGTCGTTTTTAACCCTGCGGTAGCCACATATTAGTATGTTTTTCAACCTGTCCAATACTGTCCAAACCGTCAATACTGAACCATTTTTTATTCCCTTTGTTACATTAATTATGTTAAAAAAACTTGTCCATTCCAAACTCATCAGAGCCAATCAAGGATTAATCTTTTGTACAAACATATGTAACATGTCAGTGGTGTATGGCTTGGAGAAACTGTTTATATTGACAATGAAATGTTATTTACATGTAAATTAGCTGTAATGATCCAAGCTGTCAAAATAATTGGGATTTTATAATCAAAGCATAGCATGTATCTGAGTGTTTTGATAACGATGAGTTTAACCGGTCTTTAATTTTTGAAAGGTTTGATTGCAACCAAAACATAGCTTAATATTTAATTGAATTAGATAATATTTTCATTTTGTTGAAAAATGAAAGGACTCACAAAATAATTTTAATATTGAAAGAAATAAACTAAGATGAATCATTTTGTTTTTACAAAAAATTGATATTTTCCGATATTTTTACACTTTGCTCTGATAAAATTAATTTAAGAAAACTTTAAAGCTTCACTGAATTCCAAAATATGTCTTGATGTAACTACTGTAAATAATAACGTTAACTTTGATATCCTTTTTCTTGTATTTGTCATCATTATTTCAATTTTTATTATCTATTGTCAAGTTGTGAATGAATCCTGAGAAAACCGAACACCTGTTCAAACCGAACAAATCCCAAAGTCCCATTGCTGTTCGGTTTGGACAGGTTTTACTGTATAAAGAATTTGTTACAATTGATTTTGCATTATAGGAAAACCCAAACCAGTTCGTAACATACGGATATGTCCTCGTGGGTTTCAGGAGTGGGTCAATTTGACACTGATCTATAAAGACCAGATGGTGAAGTCTCGAGTACGAGTCGTGGAACCAGTTGGAAAGTTACGACAGTTTGCCGCCAAAAAGTTCTGTCTCTATGCTTCGTAAGTTGCTTGATGCATTATGGGTAATTCTTTATAAATGATATTGGTAAACATAGTTTGTATATTGTAAATGTAATCCGATACAGATGATGTGTTGTGGTATCTATTGGTATCTAGCTGAACATTGTTGTACCATTCCAGTTTGTGTTTGTCCTCCTTAAATGATTAAGGCCCCAGGTGGTGCAAACATACTCTAGCTTGGGTCATACCAGTGACTTGTATGCCTTCTCCTAGAAATTTGCATTCCTGGTAATGTCAAGGTTTCTTTTTAAAAGCTGATGGTGCCATTGCTTTCTTGTAGATGTTTGATATATGCATAATCTGCAGTATAAGGCATAGATATAATAGGTTCATAAAATTTGTACATGTATATAATTATTGATTTTAATGAACATGCTCACTTTATTTTTTTTCAGGTTGAAAAATTTTAGAATGTTCCATCACGCCTGTGGACCATACCACGAAGAGGAAGACAAGGTGTTTGAGGAACTTCCCATAAGGTGCGAGAATTTACCCATGAGCCGATTTGACATCATGGAAGGCGATCAAGTCCACATTGATTTAGAGGAGGGTGACAGCTTCATTAAGACAAGTGGTTTCCTCAGCTATTTGAGTCTTGAATGTTATTTGCCCTGCTGTGATCCGGGGCCTAAGTCATCACCCATACAGCATACTCCGCCCAAAAATATTGCATTTGTTGTGAATTTCTAACAAGCCAAAATTGTTGAAAGGTGAAATAACTTACATGTTTGTTTTGAGATTGAAAATCTTTTCAGAAAATTATACACTCCAGGAATCAACCTCTAAAAAATGGATGTGGTATAATTTACAAGGAAATAACAAAACCTTTTAACTTAGGGTTTATAGTGATTGAACTGCATTTTGTTATGAATCTTTTTTGTTCATCATTAACAATTTACAGTTTTACCTCATGTACACATAATATCTCATGCTAAGTGCTGGCTTGCTGTTTTTATCATCTTTTGAAATTTTCTTAGATGTGGAATTTCATTCATAAGAGAGCTGGGGATTTGAATAATGTTGGGATTTTATAGACTATATTTTGTATGCATCTCATTGTTACTTTTATATAGTGTACTTAAGAATATGTCAAAATAACAGGATTTATCTAGTCTGATAAATGTTTGAAGGAAGTTGAATGTTGCTGTATTACAATAATAATATAACGCAAGAAAAATTGAAACATGATTATTTTTAAAGAAATATTGAGATGAACTATACACGTTACAAAATTGAAAGTACGATTGAACTTTTACATTTGTATGAAATCCAGGAAATAAATTTGTCTGGCATCAATATCTCTGCATTGTTATGCATTTATGGATCTCATTTCATTATTTGTTTGAAGGCTGTTTGTTTATTATGGTAGACAAGCTCAAAAACTGTATCCATAGATTTTTTTTTTAATTTGGTGAAAGTAAGCCAATAAAAAGTACTTTAAATTTCAGAAATAAAATCAATAGGTTCACCTGAATTTTTAATTAGTCACAGCCTTAGAAAAATGCATGCTTTTGAGTATTTTATAATAATTGGGTTAAATATATTTGTGAAGTATTCATTTAATTTACAATTAAATATAGAATATAAATTCTCGTTCCGAGTGTTCTCATCGCAAATAAAAAATTCCGAGTGATTCCGAAATACACCACTTCCGGTTACGTCACCACTCAGAAATACCTGAAATCACAGGTAAGTGAAATCAGTTTAAATTTTTGCGTTCATGCGAACGGTTCTCATCAAAACTTAAGCTTTCTTAGTTAATTTTGATAACTTTGATAAATTTAATATCGTTCTTCAAGTTTATTTACTTGTGTCAACGTTTAACTTTGTTAAAATGGACGGGGATTCCGATTCTGCACGAGATTCTTGCTCGGAAACGCCATTTTCAAATCCAATGTCAAATTCTGGGACATCGCATTTGACAACAGTTGTAAGTGAAAAAGACACGTCTCAGTGTTCTAGAACTTCCAATCGTGTAAGTAAAGTTAAACCTAAAACAAAACGTATGTCAAAAACAGCAGCACTACAGGCTGAGGTTGACGAAAAGATAAAAACCTTGGAGGACAATATGAATGCTCAATTTGAAAGGTTTTTTAATTTATTAACTGCACAAAATAATCAGAACAAGGAGAGTTTAGCTCTGCCTATATCTGATAGTGCTAGAGTGGTAAACGTCCCAACAGGGGAGCGTAGGCCAATTTTAAGTTTAGACCCAAATTTGGATCAAGATTTAGGATCGCCAAGGGTACAAACTAGAGATTTTGATGTCAGATCAGAAATGTCTCTTAGTGTTAATGAACATGAACGTCGAGAGTTTGACACCAGGTCAGATAATGACGATATGAATGACAGTGTGGTTGGAATAAGTCCAGTACACAGAGACACTGTAGATTATAGCAATAATGTTTCTAATAATCGCTCAGAGAGGTTTTTGAAACATGTGCATGTACAAAATGTAAGTCAGAATGTACAAAATGATGATGTGCAATTGGCTGAAGTTGAAGTTGACAAATCTGAGGTTGGTAAAGCTAGACGAAATGATTTGTCTAAAGTGTTTAAAGAGGACATTGCTAAACAAAAGAGTAGCACAGGTCTAATTCTAGATCAAGCTCAAGTTGATATTTTAGAGAATTCCTGGAGAAGTAAAAATCCAGAGCGCATAACTTCATTTAAAGAGGAGTACAAGAATGTATTTCCTATTCATGATAGTGCGGTAGACTTTCTAAAGGTTCCAACGTTAGATGACATTCTAGAACCAATGCTAAGCAAGACCCATGGACAGAAAGCTGTCAAATCTTGGGGTACGCAGCGTCATTTAGTTTCTCAACCATATAAGCAAATAGAAAGACTAGGCTTTCAAACTCAAATTGCTGCCAGAATGAACATTATTTCGATTTTGTATATTCAGCAAACTTTAGGCTCATTAATGAAATCTCTTAGTGAGGATGATATTGATAAAGAAACTGTATGTCAAATGGTAAAAGATGTTTTCGCCATGACTACTAAGTCGCTAGATCAAGCGGGTCGTACAGGTGCTTTCGCTCATCTTATTCGACGCAAGGCTGCTAGCCAAGACTGTGGTTTAGCTACTATAAAAGATGTTGATAATAAATGTCATTATCTTCCTTTAACAGATGATGGTCTCTTTGGTCAAGGCTTAGAGAAATGTCTTGAAAAGAGAAAAGAGCAGAAGGATCAGTTAACTGATTTATTGCCAGAATTTGTTCAAGCATCTCAGGCTAAGAAGAGAAAATATGATTCTTCTGCTGAGGTAAGACTTTCAGTATCTAACGCCAAGAATGCTAAGATGACTGACAAACCTAAGAGTACATCCTGGTCTACGGGTGGTGCTACAGGATATGGTCAGAAAGGGTCTCAGGAGAAAAGTGGCAGTTTTCCCAGAAGAGACAACACTAACAAGTCCTTTCAGAACAAGAAAGAAGGGAAAAGTGGCAGTCAAGGTTCTTGGGGGTTTCGGATCCCTAAGAAAAGCAGTTGACTCAGAAGTAAGTACAATTTCTTTGTGTCCAGAAATTCCTGTTGGGGGTCGTCTGACAAAATTTCTTCAAAATTGGGAAAAAATAACCACAAATCAGTGGATAATTTCAATAGTTCGGGACGGTTACAAACTGGAATTTCTAGAGAAACCATGTTGGACGGGAATGAAAACAACAGTGGTTTCTCAAGCGAATCAAAATCTTTTTATGCAAGAAATAGAAAATCTTTTGGCAAAAGATGTCATAGAAAAAGTCAATTTACCAAATGCAGTACAAGGTTTTTACAGTACATTATTCCTAGTCCCAAAGAAAAACGGGAAAATGAGAATGGTCACAAACCTAAAGCCTCTAAACAGTTATTTAAAGAAAATACATTTCAAGATGGACACAATGAGCAAAGTATTAGGTCTAGTAAAACCAAAAGATTGGGCAATTTCGCTAGATCTGTCAGATGCATATCTCCATGTTCCAATATATCCAAATCATCGAAAATACATGAGATTTCGAATACAAAATCAAAGCTACCAGTGGAAAGCAATGTGTTTTGGTCCAACATTTGCTCCACGAATCTTTACAAAACTAGTGTCTGTAATAGCAGCTTATTTAAGAACTCAAAATATCAGACTGGTAGTGTATCTCGACGATTGGTTGATTGTCAATCAGGACAAAAACCAATTAGTTCAGGATCGACAAAAATGCATCAATCTCTTGGTTTCACTAGGGTTGATAATAAATCTAGAAAAGTCAAGTTTAGTACCAACTCAGACAATAACATATCTGGGCGGGGTATTTCATTTAGACAAAGGAATTGTACATCCTACATTGGAAAGGATACAAAAGCTTCAAGAGTTAATTCAGAAAATGTTTTTAGGTCAGTCAACAGCCTTAGATTTTCTGAAAGTGTTGGGTGTAATGGCCTCATGTGTAGAGTTAGTCCAGAATGCTCGTTTACAAATGAGACTGATTCAATTACACCTGTTACATTTTTGGAGTCCGGCAAGCAAAGATATGACAATACAAATTCCATTTACACAACATCTAAAATCTCATCTTTTGTGGTGGAAAAATTCAGTCAACATGCTGAAAGGCCGGTCTTTAGTATTTCCCAAGGTCGACATTACGGTCACGACCGATGCTTCGATGAAAGGTTTTGGGGGTTATATTGGGACCCAAATTTTTCAAGGGGAGTGGAACAATGTCGAGAAAAATTTGCACATAAATTGTCTGGAAATGAAGGCTGTCATATTGACAATAAAACATTTTCTGAATCAACTGAAAAACAAAGTAGTATTGATCAGAAGCGACAATACAAGTGTAGTTCAGTATATCAACCGCCAAGGGGGTACAAGATCTCCAAAGCTTTGTCTTCTGACTTGGGAACTGTGGCAAATGGCTATAGAGAATGGGATGTTTTTGAAGGCAGCCCACATAATAGGCAAGAAAAACATATTAGCCGATCAATTGAGTCGAATCAAAATTCGCCCAACAGAATGGATGTTGAACAAGAAAATAGTCAATCAAATTTTTCAACATTTTGGGAAACCTCAGATAGATCTGTTTGCTTCTCCTCAGAACAAACAGATTCCAATATTTTGTACTTGGACTCCAGATCCAAATGCACTAGCTCTGGATGCCCTTTCAATTTCTTGGGAGAACATGTATGCTTATGTGTTCCCTCCAATATGTCTGATTCAGAAGGTCTTAAAGTATATGAGGCAATACCGCTGTCAGATACTTTTGATAGCTCCTCAATGGTCCAGGAGAATTTGGTATCCAGAGATTCTGGAAATGTTGATAGCTCCTCCCTTGAAACTTCCAATATTGAACAATCTGTTGAGTCAACCAAACACTCAGATTTATCATCCAGATCCACAAATGTTGGATCTAAATGCTTGGCTTCTATCAACAAGTCATTCGAAGCAGAAGGGTTTTCAGGCCCAGCTAGAGAGTTGCTCACAGCTTCTTGGAGAGGGGGGACACAGAAAGATTATTCCTCAAAATTTGAGAAATACTCTAGCTGGTGTGATTCAAAACAAATTGATCCCTATTCAGCAACTTTGAGTGAAATAGCTGATTTTTTGGCATATTTGTACCAGTCAGGGTTACAATATAGAACTATATCTGGGTATAGATCTATGTTGTCAGCCGTTTTACCTCCTATTCAAAATTGTCCAGTGGGCCAGCATCCACATATTTCCAGGTTGATCAAAGGTGTATTTCAATCTAGACCACCTAAAGTAAAACTATTACCAGAATGGGATTTAGAGGTTGTTTTGAAAGCCTTAGAAGGTTTACCATTTGAACCTTTGGATGAAGCTTCTTTGAAATTTGTTACGTTGAAAACAGTTTTTCTGATGGCAATTACAACGTTTAGGAGATGCAGTGATCTGCAGAGTCTCCGAATAGATAAGGAATCCATGAAAGTACAAGATAAAGGGGTTACTTTCATAAGACATGGTTTATCCAAACAAGATAGGCAAAATCATTTTGGTACAAAGATACATGTACCTTGTTTTAAAGACAGAATGCTCTTAGATCCAAAAAGGTGTTTACAAATCTATTTAGATTTGACAAAAGATGCTAGACAACAGCTAGGGGCATTAGATAAGGTTAAATTGTTTCTGTCCATTAAAGAACCTCATAAACCTGTGAAGACGGTTACAATTTCAAGTTGGATAGTTAAAACTATAAAAGCAGCTTATGCAGATGACAATTTAAAGGTTAGAGCTCATTCTACTAGAGCAATTGCTCCTACTTGGGCTTTATACAAAGGTGCATCCATGAAATCGATTATTGAAGCGGCAGATTGGGCTTCTGAATCAACATTTGTTAAGTATTACTTGAGGGATTTAGATTCCGATACAGTATTACAATAATATTGTTTATGTATTTTGCAGAACAGTGATTAATGCAGTTGTACATAGAATTTTTGCTGTAAATAGATGTTAATGTTGAAGTTCAGACGTTATTGACGTTATTGGTGATGGTTTTTAGACTTTGCTATGTATGACAGAAATCTATTTGTACGCCACCTACAGTTGATACTTTGGAATCAGTTAACACTGTAAGTATTCTATATTTAATTGTAAATTAAATGAATACTTCACAAATATATTTAACCCAATTATTATAAAATAGAAATTTTTGAATTTCAAGAAGATATTTTATATAATTGAAAGGTTAAATATATTTGTGAAGAACCCACCACCACCCCTGTATAAATTTCATGTCAAGTGTGTTTTTTTATTATGAACGCTCATTTAAACTGATTTCACTTACCTGTGATTTCAGGTATTTCTGAGTGGTGACGTAACCGGAAGTGGTGTATTTCGGAATCACTCGGAATTTTTTATTTGCGATGAGAACACTCGGAACGAGAATTTATATTCTATATTTAATTGTAAATTAAATGAATACTTCACAAATATATTTAACCTTTCAATTATATAAAATATCTTCTTGAAATTCAAAAATTTCTATTTTACTTCAGAGTTAAGAGGAAAATTAATTGACATTTCCGAAAATTTAAAATTTTTAATCCATAGATTTTTGCCAAATTTTTTGAAATTGTATGTTTTACCTATTGAAAAACAAGAGTTCACTGCTAAAATTTTTTGTAAAAATTTTAAAAAATGTATTTTCCCATTATTTCTTTACAAATTATCTCCCCTGGGAAAATGTTAAAATTCAAAGTTCAATTAATTTAAAATACTAAGTACATTAGGTTTTAAGATATATATAAACTTTTTTCATGATTTATTTATTTACATGTATTTCATGTTTTTATGTCAGAGGGCATTTTGTGGCTATTATTTATTCAGTTTTCAGTTTTGGCATATAAGTGTCATTTTGTGTGTTTTTGTTTAATGATTTCAAATTAATAATGATGCATGCTTTTGTGTTTTCTCTTTGACTATTGGTATTATATTGATAGATATATTTGGTCAAGATCATTTATTTTGTGTTCTCTAGTTTTAATTTTGTCCAATTCATGAAAACAAATACTTTGGTAATTGCAAGTACTTTTTACAAATGTTTTTCTATCCAGTTTGATCACTATGTGTTTTTTTTTGTAATGAATAAAATCATGCTTGTGTATTTTAAGATTTTTCGCTTGCACTAATAAGAAGTGTAGTACATGTATTTAACTTTTGTGATTTTAATTATTGTACAAACAGAAGATAAAGCCCTTTTCAGAAACTATTTTCTGGATTTGTTTTTCTTGGAAGTCTTTTAATAACACCCTACAAGTTTACGACTTCTCCGTTGAAATCTGTTAAAATTAATAAATACATTGTCAACATGTTAAAACAATGTAAATCTGTCTGCCAAAGTTTTTAAACTTCCCAAACACATGTTAACATTTCATACTTCTATCCAAACCAGTTTATTTATATTGGGGGGAGGAAATTACACCAAAATTGGATAGGGATAAATTGATGATTCGTAGCTCAACGTTGTTTGTTTCATAAGGCCAATTGGCAAAAAGGGAAACTACTTTTGCAAAAATAAAAATAAGAGAATCAAAAGCAGAAATCCAGATTAGTTTTTGAAAAGGGCTATATCTCAATGAAGTCACTTATTGTACCAATGACATCAGATTTAATACAAGCTGAAGGGAAGGCAATAATAGTAACAGAAACATAATTGTGATACAGATGAAGGCCTATAAAGGCCGAAAATTTTGACTGGAATTGAATTATTTAACTTAGCTTATTGATAAAGTTGTTTATGCATTTTGAAAAGGCATTGTTATGTGGTATTTCATGTGACGTTTGTCACTTAGCACTGTGATGAAGATGTTACATATCGTTTATCTATATATTATAATAAAATCTAATAAAAATATTAAATATTGTTGTTATCTCGAAGAAGAGCGAGTATACTGGTCTGTCTGTTTGTACGCAACATAACTTTCATGACAGTTTCCGTAACAACTATGTATCACAGTGATGTTTAATTTGGTATATGACTTCAGTATAATGCCCTTTATGGGAGTATTGATTTTAGATGTCAGACATCTACTTCTTGTTTGTTGAATTTGGGAGGGGGGGTTGCAGGGGGTAAACTGTGAGCAGTGGCTCATAAATTTCTTAGTTTTTAAAAAATTTTTTAGGGGGGGGTGCTAAATAAATGTACAATTATCAACCTACATAAATTATTGGCCATTTTAAAAATCTACAATGGAAAGCAGTCAGCAACCTTCAATGTGACCAGTAGTCACTGTTGTCCATTTTGTAAGTGGCCAAAGATTAAAAATATAAAACATAAAGTTTGATTCAAAACCAGTCCTTAAATTGTTACAGACAACCACTCTTTCTGGATATAAACCAACTAACAGTAGAAAAAAATGTATTGTTTAGTTTGAATATTTTCAGGGAAGAATAATTTTGTCTTTGCCTGTGTGTTTTTCCTTACTTCATCAAATGGTAAACTGTGTCCACATAAAGAAATGTCAAAGACAAAAATGGAAGGATTTGGTTAAAGAGGATTTAGGCTAGTGACAGCCAAGAAATCACATATGGGTCTCAATGTTAATGCTGCACACCTAATATTAAGAGTTTGTAATTAGCAGATGCTGAGAAAACTGTTACTGTAATAATTGTGCTGACCAAACCCAATCGGAAATCCAGCCAAGGTCATTGTGAACTTGAGTGCTCTTGAAGGACAATATCAATATCAATAATTGTGCTGGCCAAACCAAGCTAAGAGCATTGTGAACTTAAGTGCTCTTGAAGGGTAACATGTTTTTTGCTTGCATAATTAAATAATACAAACACAAGTGTGGCCACTAAAAGTATGTCTCGCCTGCCGGCACCATCACTAAAATCAACCACTTAAGGTTTCATTTCTTGATATAAACACAAATTGTGTCTGTCTATAACCAGTATCAGATGCCTAGCTATTATACTTTTCAAGCAATTCATTGTCCACACAAGTATTACAAAAAGTTTTCTGCCTGAAAAAAAGACCTAAGTTCACAGAGTCACTGGACCCTAAAAATGGGGTCATGGTCACATGGCATGGAGACAGGTACTTTAACCATAACCTCAACTGTCTCTATACCCAATATCAGATGCCTAGCTATTATACTTTTCCAGCAATTCATTGTCCACAAAAGTCTTACAAAAAAGTTTACGGCCTTAAAAAAGACCTAAGTTCACAGTCACTGGAGCGTGAAAATGGGGTCAGGGTCACACGGCATGATGACAGTTGAGTAGACCATAACCTGAACTGTCTGTATACCAAATATCAGATGCCTAGCTATTATACTTTTCAAGCAATTCATTGTCCTCAAAAGTCTTACAAAAAAGTACACGCCGCTGCCAGAAAGTAATACCTATGTCTAGCCTTCCGCGACTTTTCGTTGCAGGCGAGACAAAAACTGGAAATTCTCAAGTTAAGTTTGACAAGATGATAAAAGTACAGATTCTTAAAATTTTAATCCCCATTTAAAACAATAAATAAATAAAACAATATATTAACAACATTTTATGAATAAAGCAGACATTCAATAAATCATTTTATTTATTTTATATACCGTATGAGTTGTTGTTTTTGCGGATTTCTAAAAAAATGTAGGATATTTTATTCGCAGAATTCTATTTTAGCAATTACTTATATGCAAGTATATACTATTTACCCGATTTAATTTTGAGGGTTTATATTTTCTTGAGTTGCCAAGTACTGCAAAAAAAGCAAAAATTAGATACCTGCGAAAAAAAACCAACTTATACGATATTTCATAGGACATTATTTAGTAAGACCCTTTAAATTTATGTATATGAAATTTAATTTCAATGCAAATATCGGTTGTAACTAAATTGAGATAATCAATCTCAAATGTCAAGAATAAATACAAAGACATACTAATACCTAATTAACTAAAGATTATTATTCTTTAAGGGTGTTAGCAAAGGGTCTAAAAAGGAATCACACTTATAAACATGGAACTACATTCTCATGATTGTAACTTATAATAAAATAAATGCCATATCAGAAATTCACAACACAATGTATGAAAAATAATGACAGAAGATTAGAAAAAAAGAGATTATGTTATATGTGGAATGTATATGAAAAAGTATAATAAAATGATATGCAAATAATAACTCATACAAAATATTCATCTATATATATATATATATATAAACACATGTGGTATAATGAAATAAAATATTTTTAAAATACAAAATGTATGAATGTGAAATACTTTTAAAAATGACATAAAATAATAAATCAATGTATTTTATCTAGAGTGAAAAAATTAATGCCCATTTATTCTAAAAAATATAAGCATTGTCAAATATGAAAAAAAGGGAAACTTGAATATGAAATATTATTTGTAAAGTAATAATAATAAAACATGATTGTGAGATTATCTATCACTCATCTCACGATGAAACATGTACAAATCTAATAAATGTATTTTGAAATTAAAATTTCAGTTGTAAAAGATACTTATAGTTATCTAGAAAAAGTTCAATACATGTAAAAAAAAAATGTTGTAGAATTTTGGACATTTGAATACTGCCAGCAGTAACTTTTGTATATTATTGTAATCCAATTTTATACATGATTCATTCATACCTTGTAGTAATGTTACAAAATTAAAAGTTTTTTTTTTAATTTAATTTTCACATTTTAATTATGCAAATATATTTGGTCATGAAAAAATATTACAAAAACCACATTTAATTTAATTTACCAAATATAAATAAAGTATAAATATTATGTCAAAAGTAACCATATTATGAAATCCAAAATGATAAAATAAAATGTACACCAGTGTACAATATTTGAAAATTAATACTCACTCGAAAAGTCATTGAGAATGAATGAAAAATTGCAACTGTGAAAACTAATGTTTTATAAAACAGAGTGGATCAATGGCCTCAGCCTTTTGCTATTTAGCTTGACATGATCACTGAGTAAGGGAATTAAACAAGCCACTCTCCCTATTTGGTCATCAATAAAATGAAGGACCACATTCAAATAAATGAATGAACATTGTACTATGAAAAACATTAACTCTTTGTACTACATGACCTATGGCGGATCCAGGGGGAGGGGGGTGCCCAGTATGCCGGTCTTAGATCTGCCTTTGATGACATTGTTATTGCAATAAAACATGACATAATGATTACAACATCATACTAAGCGACTTAAACTTGCTACTATAACATTAAATGGTTATTGAGTATTGGAATTGAACACAGCCGCCCTGCCACCTTTGCGATAGTCTGTTACTGCACTGATTCTATTATTAACTTTCTTTATTCCTTGGATTTCATTCAGATGTTCTGAAGTCTTTGTGACCTTGTGACCTAATTTAACAAGGTCATCTATAACATTCTGTGGAAATCCATCTATAAATAGAAATTCATAAAAGAAAAAAAATCACAAAATAATTGAGTAAATCAATTGAAAACTAAATTTTGCATAAAGTCTTTTGCTTGTGTTTTTTTTAATACATTGATATTTATTTAGGGACCAACCATTTAACTTGAAGGGGAGGCCTTGGTTGTTTTCCTAAAAATATATTTTGAATAGTAGCAAGTATTTAAACAAGCCACTCTCCCTATTTGGTCATCAATAAAATGAAGGACCACATTCAAATAAATGAATGAACATTGTACTATGAAAAACATTAACTCTTTGTACTACATGACCTATGAGCCACAGGATGGCCCTCCCGTTCTTGAAATATCATTGACCCTAAATGTGTATTACCTGGGATATGGACCTTTACCAAGAAATTGATCAAAAGTGTTCATGTGTAAAAAAAAGGTCGCTGTGACCTTATTTCTGGTAGGTGGTGCTATGTTACCAAGACTCATCGAGTAGTGAAATATCATTGACCCCCAACATGTAGTATTCAAGATATTGACCTTAACCAAGAACTTAACCAAAGTCGTTCATGCATAAAATATAGATCACAGTGACCTAATTTTTATTGGGTGGTGTCATGTTACCCAAGACACATCTAGTGGTGAAGTACCATTGACCATCAACATGTAGTATCAGATATGGACCTTAACCAAGAACTTAACCAAAGTCATTCATGCATAAAATATAGGTCACAGTGACCTTATTTCTAGTGGGTGATGTCACCTTACTTAAGACACATCTAGTAGTGAAATATCACTGACCCCCGACATCTAGTATCCAAGTTATGGACCTTAACCAAGAACTTAACCGAATGCGTTCATGCATAAAATATAGGTCACAGTGACCTAATTTCTAGTGGGTGGTGTAGCCCTACCCAAGACCCATCTGGTGGTGAAATATCATTGACCCCCAACATCTAGTATCCGAGTAATGGACCTTAACCAAGAACTTAACCAAAGTGTTATGGACGGACGTACAGACAAGGGTAAAACTATATGGCCCATCCACATACGTGGTCAGGCCATAAAAATGATTTTTGATAAAATATTTTGACAGCAAAGGGTAAAAAAAAAAATTCTAAGGAAGGATTTCTGCTATATAAAATAATGCTAATTATAAAAAAAAAATTCTGTTGCGACACCTTCATAAAAATTTCTGACTTTAACAAAAAACCAAGCCCCTCTCCTTTTCAAGTTAAAAAGTCAATCCCTTTTATTGAAAAATTCAGCTTTCCTTTTATATAGGATATGAAACGTAATCAAATACATGAAATTAAATTAATCTGAAAAATTAAATTGATTCTTGTGCCATTTGATTTTAAGCCAGCATAAAAACAAGTAAACATGTCTCCCAGGATTTAAATAGCCAGCAGGTTTTTGAAATTACATAATTTTTTGCTGCAATATTTATTCTTTGTTATCGTACAAAATTTCATGAAGATTCAACTGAGGTTTTTCATGTCATCATAAGGCAAACATGTGACATTTCATTCCTGACGCTTAATTGATTGTTGGTAACATGACAGATGTCCTATAGTACTCTTCATGAGCACCTGAGTTCATTCTTGTTTTGACTGGAGTTCAGGTTGCTGATTAGGGTTTAATTGTATATGTGTCTTGTTTTGTTATGATGATTTTCTGTCTACCAGTTTTGTTTTTATTTTTTTGGATGAACGACATTTGATTGCCCTTTTGGTACACATTTGCTTCCAACAAATCTTCTAACATCTCTCACTGGCCAGCAATAAAAACAACAATTTTAAAATCTACATCAGAGAATGGCTAGAGGTCATCAATGTTAAAAAGTGATAAATGCCCCCCCTCCCCCTTTTTATACTTAAACATACCTTCAAATTCTACAACTCCTGGATACAGACTAGTGTGTATCCTAGGGGCATTTATAGCATCTGGCATCGTTAATCCAAATGATACTGCATTCAACAATACTTCAGCCACACCTATGAAGAAAATGAATGATTTTAAAATCGTAATGTCTGGTAATATTGGTATGGTGCGTCTCCGACAAATTATTATTTAATGTTTACAATTGTTTAACATTTGTATTTAATCATAACTTTAACTTCAGAACATTCAAATAGGAGACATCTTTCAAGATTCGTCCTGTGGGTCGGTTGTAAATGATGAGAAGGTACTCCTGGACTTGTTAAAATGGAATCAACAAAAGGACAAGATATGATAAGGGCTATTTTTGGCCCCTTTTTCAAAACTGACAATTTTGTTCGAAATGTTCATATTACTACTCTAAAGTGGTGATCTTTAACTAATTTGTGTGTTTCAACCATATGAATTATCAGTTTTCTTCCCAGTGGTGGGCTAAATATGTGGGAAAAGCGACTTTTTCTCCAAAAAGCTCGAAATATGGTAAATTTTCATATGTTTTTAATTAAAAAAAGTATGAGAGGACCTGTGACCCACAAAAATATTTTAACTGCGGGAGTAGCATCACTATACCAATGTTTGCTGAAAATATCTTTGTGGGTCACAGGTCCGCTCATATCTATTTTTCACAAGGATTGCATACAATTTAGCCATTTTGAGCCTGTTTTGCCATATTGCATTGGATTGACCATTATTGCGCATGCATATTCTAACAATAGATTTCATTTCACAAAAATCAATGACTGTCCCATTTACTATGACCTCTTAACTGCCAAAACCCACAATAACTATGACCAAGACTTCAGTATAAGGCCCTTTATGGCAAGTATTAATTTAAGATGTCAGATATCTACTTCTTGTTTGTTGAATTTGGGAGGGGTTGCACGGGGTAAACTGTGAGCTAAGCTTTTTTTTAGGGGGGTGCTGAATAAGTTTACAAATCTCAACGTTCATAAATTAGTGGCTATTTTTAAAAAATCTACAATGGAAAACAGTCGGTAGCCTTCAATATGACCAGTAGTCACTATTGTCCATTTTGCAAGTGGCCATAGATTAAAAATATACAAACATACATTTAAGAATCAAAACCAGTCCTAAAATTGTCAGACACACCCTCTTTGTAGACATAGAACAACTAACACGAGTACAAACGTTAAGTGACTTTTTTCCTTACGGGAGGAGTAATTTTTTCTGTGTGTGTGTGTGTGTGTTTTTTCTTACTTAATGAAACGGTAAATTGTGTCCACAAAAGACATTGAAGACATCATAACTAAAACTAAACAAAAATATTTATATATAATACAGCCTCAAACTTCAATTTGCAACACAAAGTCCCATAAAGAAATGTCAAAGACAAAAATGGAAGGATTTGGTTACAGAGGAGTTAGGCTAGTTAGTGACAGCTCTGAAATCACATATGGGTCTCAATGTTAATGCTACACTCCAAATATCAAGAGTCTGTAATTAGCAGATGCTGAGAAAACTATTACTGTAATAATTGCGCTGACAAAACCCAATAGAAAATCCAGCAAAGGATACTGTGAACTTTTGTGCTCCTGAAGTGTAAGCGGTTTCTCCTTGCTTGAACAAAGTGGACAATATCCAATATTGAATAATACAAACAAAAACTTCATGTTACGTTGGACAAGATGATAAAACTGTAGATTTTAAAAATTTAATCCCCATTTTAAAACAATAAATAAATAAAACAATAACAACATTTTACATCTAGATATAAAATAAGCAGACATTCAATTATACATAAATTTATTTTATATTTCTTAAATGTATATTTAATTAATAGGACATGATTTAATAAACCCTGTTAATTTATGATATTCCATTTCATTGCAAATAATGGTAATAACATGATTTGTAAAGAGTAAAATAAATGCCATATCACAAATTAACAACACAATGTATGAACAAGAGTTAACACTAAAGTATGTCTCGCCTGCCGGCACCATCAGAAACAATTATTCTTTCTTACTTCCACTATATTTTGAATTTACATGGATTTTCAGTTTCTGAGATCAAAAGATGTTTATAGAACTGAAACATTGCAAATATATGCAATAAAAATAATCAAAGTCACTCAACCAGAAAATCAAGGTCAAGGTCAAAAGATGGGGATGCAACTGTGCTAAGCTACTACTGAGGCATATGTATTCCAAGTTTCATCAACCTAGGACCTATAGTTCTTGAGATATGGAGGTGCTCCCAAAACTTTTCCATTGCTGTTATATGTATTGTCAAAGTAACTCAACCAAAAAATCAAGGTCAAGGTCAAAAGATGGGGATGCAACTGTGGTAAGCTACTACTGGGGCATATGCATACCAAGTTTCATCAACCTAGGACCTATAGTTCTTGAGATATGGAGGTGCTCGCAAAACATTTCCATTGCTATTATATGTATTGAAAATTGTCAAAGTCACTCAACTGGAAAATCAAGGTCAAGGTCAAAAGATGGGGATGCAACTGAGCTAAGCTACTACTGGGGCATATGCATACCAAGTTTCATCAACCTAGGACCTATAGTTCTTGAGATATGTAGGTGCTCGCAAAACTTTTTCATTGCTATTATATGTATTGAAAATTGTCAAAGTCATTCAACCGGAAAATCAAGGTCAAGGTCAAAAGATGGGGATGCAACCGTGCTAAGCTACTACTGGGGCATATGCATACCAAGTTTCATCAACCCAGGACCTATAGTTCTTGAGATATGGAGGTGCTCATAAAACTTTTCCAAAAAGTTAACGCCGCCGCCGGTAAAGTAACACCTATGTCCAGCTCTGCTTCGCAGGCGAGACAAAAAAATGATGACAAAAGTTTAAAAAAAAAAGATCATAGAACATGTGGAATGTATATGAAAATATATAAAAAATATGATATGCAAATAATAATTCATACACAAAGATCTCTGTGTTATATTGGAATAAAATATTTTTGAAGTATAAATATACATGTATGTATGAATGTGAAATACTTTTAAAAATTACATATAAATTATAAATGGATGTATTTTATCTAGAGTGAAAAAAATAATAAATTGATGTATTTTATCTAGAGTGAAAGAATTAATGCCCATTTAATTTAAAATTTACACATGTATGAGCATTGTGAAAAATGAATAAAAAGAAACTTGAATATGAAATTTTGTTTGTAAAGGGATAATAATAAAACATGATTGTGAGATTATCTATCACTCATCTCACGATGAAACATGTACAAATCTAATAAATGTATTTTGAAATTAAAATTTCAGTTGTAAAAGATACTTATAGTTATCTAGAAAAAGTTCAATACATGTAAAAAAAAAATGTTGTAGAATTTTGGACATTTGAATACTGCCAGCAGTAACTTTTGTATATTATTGTAATCCAATTTTATACATGATTCATTCATACCTTGTAGTAATGTTACAAAATTAAAAGTTTTTTTTTTAATTTAATTTTCACATTTTAATTATGCAAATATATTTAGTCATGAAAAATATTACAAAAACCACATTTAATTTCATTTACATATTATAAATAAAGTGTAAATATTGTCAAAAGTAACCATATTATTAATTTCAAAATGATAATCATTATTTTAAACAAAAATATGTCAAAAAGAAATAGAAAAGTAATTTAAGTCTCAAGGATAACATGATTTGAGACCAATGAACAAATCAACCTACTTCAAATGGACTCAAGCACTATAGCCCTTTTCAAAAAGTCACCCGGAATTCCGATTCCGATTCTTTTGTTTTCATTTTTGCAAGAGTAGTTTCCCTTTGTGGGTCGGCCTAATGGTGTGAACAACGTTGAGCTAAGGAAACCATCAATTTATCCCTATCCGCTTTTGGCGTAATTTCCGATTCCCGGTTCAAATAAACTGGTTTTGAGTGAAGCCTTGGATGTTAACGTATGTTTTAGTAATTTTAGACTTTGGCAATCAGATTTAAAATGTTTTAACAAGTTGACGAATTTAGTTAATTTCAACAGATTTTCAATGGAGAGGCCTACCCGGAAGTCGTTAACCTGTAGTGCATAAGTAAAAGATTTCTCAAGTCTGCACGTCCAGAAAATACTTTCTAAAAAGGACTATAGGCCCCTCTGCTTTTGCAAGCAGGGCATAAAAATCTATGATTCATATATTATAACGATGAAGCTATGAGATTCCTGAATCATGAACACATACACAACAAGGTATAATTTCCATAATAACAATAAGTAGTAAAGCATGGACATTAGTTTTGGTCACAATGACACCACCCCTTTTTCTGAAAATAGTAAAATTTCTTGGAAAGGTTTTAGTAATAATCAGTTATACATGTATCTCTAAATCACATTCCCATAACTTCTAGACCAGTTTCATAAAACATCTCAAAGGAGTAGGGCCACGAAGGCCCTAATTTGGCCTGGTATTTTCACTATTTTTTCAACTTCTAGAAGTTGTCAAACATTTAGCTAAAATATGGTAAGGTATGAACAAACTTTTCATATCTGTAAGATTTTGCATAATATTTACACCCCAGGCTGAGCCTTGAGACTTTAAACAAGCCATAACTTGGAAAATTCCACATTTTTTACACATTTTCACTGTTTTCTCTGCATATTTCGTCAAAATTAGTATTGGCCACATTCGTCGACCACCGTAATTTTTTGATAATTAATTTATAATATCATAATACACATTTCTATCACAAAATAATTTTGGTCGACAGGTGTGGCCCATTTTATATTAATCGATTAATACATGAAAATCAAGGAAAACTGTTACAAATTGTTATTTTTCACAAAATAGTCTATTTTTTACCTCACTCTTCTCCTTATTGTTAAATAATTGAAGGAAAAATTATTGCAACTCATTAAATATAAAGACTAATGAACATTTAATGCAGCAACAACAAGCAGATATATCAAAGTTGAATTTATGGGCCATTTTAGGGCCTTCGTGGCTCTACTCCTTTGAGATTTCCTCAAAGTCCTTCCTCAACTGAGATTTCTTGCAATTTCATTGGTCGATATTTGAGTTGAGGACAGATTTGAGGAAATCTCAAATTTGAGATGTTTTATGAAACTGGAGCCTGATATCCATATTTCATTACAATCTTGCTACGGACTGTAAACATTCCAACCTTTTTATCATTGGAATGACAATGCTCTGAACACAAATTTTAGTAACAGCACATTATACATGTATTATACATGTATCAATTTTTCACAACAAAAATAGGTTAAAGATTATATAGTCCAGTATGGTTATCGAGTATTAGAATTATTGAATGAAACAAGTATAATTTTCCAATATTCATGGTCAATTAAAATCCTCAAAAATTATTCATGTGGCACTATGCAATAATAAAATGTACATCAGTGTAAAATATTTGAAAACTGAAAATAAATACCCACTTAAAGTCATTGAGAATGAAAGAAAAATTACCACTGCACAGTGGCATATGCCATAGCTTTTACAAACATAGATAATTAAAGCTATTAGCACGAAAAAAAATAATTGATGCACAACACCATACCATGGAAAATATTAAATTCACAATTCTCAATACAATGTATTAAAATTTGACATGAATACTGAGCATAGGAATTAAACACAGCCAAACAAAATTGGAGATCCATTACCTCTAATCTGTTTTACAATGCAACAGAAGTTCAGTTTTCATCGTACTATGAAAAACATTAACTTTGGGAAATTTATGGAACGCCAAATTAACATATATTCAATTAATTGTACCTATCTTCAAATATCTTCAATTCAATTACATCTATCTTCAATTGAATTATACCTATCTTCAATTCAATTATAGATTGAATTGAATTCAATTGAAGATAGGTTCAATTCGATTGAAGATAGGTTCAATTCGATTGAAGATAGGTTCAATTCAATTGAAGATTGAAGATAGGTTTAATTGAATTGAAGATAGGTACAATTGAATTGAAGATAGGTACAATTGAATTGAAGATATCTTTAATTGTGCTGAATTGTACCTAGGTACAATTGAATTGAAGATAGGTATAATTGAATTGAAGATATCTATAATTCAATTGAAGATAGGTATAATTCAATTGAAGATAGGTATAATTCAATTGAACATATTTCAATTATTTGAAGATAGGTACAATTAATCGAATATATGTTAATTTGGCGTTCCATAGAAATTTGCTGCTATATGACATGGCTATTGTTATCAAAATTAAACATGACATAATGATTACAACATCATACTAAGTGACTTAAATACTAGCTACTATTACATTAAATGGTTATTGAGTATTGGTATTGAACACAGCTGCCCTTCCACCTTTGCGGTAGTCTGTTACTGCACTTATTCTGTTATTAACTTTCTTTATTCCTTGGATTTCATTCAGATGTTCTGAAGTCTTTGTGACCTTGTGACCTAATTTTACAAGGTCGTCTATAACATTCTGTGGAAATCCATCTATTAATAGAAATTCATAAAAGATAATTATGGGAGTACGAATCTGAGAAATTGAACATTTTTTGGGAATCTCTGCCTTTATCCATTCATATGCATTAAAAATTTCCTACATGTTTTCTTAAAATTTCTTCAGGATAAGTTAGAGAGTGTTTTTATAAACCACTTGTAAAAAGTTCAAACAATTCTAATTACTATATCAATGTTAAAACCAAAAAAAAAAGGTTTCAGTGCTTTTTCTATGAAAAGTCCAGAGGAGTTTTATTTCCCCCCATATTTTTAGGTGCTTATATCTTTAAAACTCCTACATGTTTTAAAAAAAAACTTTTCATAAAGTTTAGTTATTTTGAGTTATTCTCTCCAATTTTATTATTTTAAAGAACTTTTTATTACAAAAAATCTCAGGCTGGTACTCCCTTGATCACCAAATTATAGTTAATCAATTGAAAAATGAAAGTCACTAAGTCTTTTGCTTGTGTGCTTTTTTTTAACAGATTTCTACTTTTTTACTTTTAAAGAAAATCGGCTTTCCTTAATATGGTATAGAGCGGGTAATTTTAGAGAGTCGCAAAATTCGGGATTTATATCAAGAAGAGGGTTGTTTAATTTAAGAGGTCTAAATTTTCCCCTGTTTTCAGAACCTAGAGTGCGTAAATATATACAGACTAAAATTTACTGGCTTTTAATTTTGGGGATTCCTCAAACCTTGCAAATAAAGCGAAAATAAAAAAATCTGGAAAATTACCCGCTATACAGTAGTCTTAAACTGGAAATGAAAATAAAATGACTTCAATTACATAAATCATTTTAACTTGAAAATTAATTGATAATCATTGTGCCATTTGATTTCAAATTGGCGTTAAAACAAGCAAACATGTCTCCTAGGAGGTTTTGGAATTGAAAATTTTTGCTGCAATATTTTTTCTTATTATGGTCCAAAATTTCATGGAGATCAATGTAATCAAATTAAATGTGAAGGCGGCCATGTCACATTTCATACCTAACATTATAAAAATTGATTGTTTGCAATGTGACGGGAACTGCTTACTCTTCCAGAGCACCTGAGTTAATTTTAGTTTTGACTTGAGTTCACGTTGCTGATTAAGTTTAATTGTTATATGTGTCTTGTTTTGTTATGATGGTTTTATGTCTACCAGTTTTGCTTTTCTTTTTTTGGATCAACGACATTTGATTGCCACTTTGGTACACCTTTGGTTCCAACATCTCTCTATGGCCAACCTAAAAACAGCAATAAAAAAAATCTGTCAAATTAAAAAATAGTCAGATAGTATATTATGGGACCTTATGCTGATACTGTATACCAAATATCAAGGGGCTGAGAAAACTGTAGCTGAAATCCCCCCCCCAAACCTGCATGCCAGTTTTCTGTCTGCCAGACATTCACTATTTCATAACTTAGATTTTTCACTCTGTGAAATCTGAAAAAAAAAATTCTTCAGGGAATGGCTAGTGGCCATCAATGTTAACACCTGGTGAATGCCATCTTTTTATACCTAAACATACCTTCAAATTCTACATCCCCTGGATACAAACTGGTATGTATCCTAGGGGCATTTATAGCATCTGGCATCGTTAATCCAAATGATACAGCATTCAACAAAACTTCTGCCACACCTACAAAGAAAATGAATGATTTTAAAATCGTAATGTCTGGTAATATTGGTATGGTGTGTCTCCGACAAATTAATATTTAATGTTTACAATTGTTTAACATTTGTATTTAATCATAACTTTAACTTCAGAACATTCAAATAGGAGACATCAAACTGCAACATTTGTTCTGTAGGTCTGTTAAAAATGATGTGAAGGTACTCTTGAAGTTCTTAAAATGGAATCAACAAAATTTCAAGTTTTAACAGTGGAACACACTTTAACAGAAAATGGAAATGAAATTTATTTCTACTAACAAAGTGAGTCTTTGTAAAAAGACATATTTTCATTTCTAACATGTACAATTGAAAGTGGGTGTTTCCCAAAGTACTCACCTGTAATAATTTTGCTAATTATCTTCCCCTTCTACCACAAATAAGCCTTATTAAGTTGGAAAATTTTTGTAAGAGAAAATGACAGAGGTCATACTTGAAAGTGTTTTTCCCATCAGACTACTCTGTAGTGAGTCTTTATAGTTTTATTTGAAGGAAAATTTGGAAATAGGAACTGAGAAGTGTCAAACTGGAAATTTAAAGGTGTTACTCTAGTACATGTGTCATACTATATTAGGGTGAAAGCCAAGCACGAACCTGTAATTACTCTAGTTTTATTAGTCCCTCCTACTACAAAGACAGTCTTCGTTATACAACATGACACGTCTCATACTGGAAAGGGGTAGTTTTCTTTATCAGACTCACCTGTAATTATCCTAGTTCCATTAGCCCCTCCCACTACAAGCCTCATTTTGCATGGAGAATCCTGGTTATAAGAAATGACAGGTGTCATACTGGAAAGTGGGCGTTTCCCTGGAGAGATGTAATTATACTGAAAAATATCACAAAAAATTTAAACAAACCCTTATTTAGCAAGCTGCTGTCTAATCTAATAAGAATTTAAAACATGTACTTAATGCACTACTTTGGACTATAAAAAATAAACTAGAATGGTGGTTTTCAATGGAAGGCATATGTTGCCTGCTTCTTAAAATATTTGTTTATCATGAAGTAGATGAATTACAGGTATAAAATTGCTTTACACTATTAAGGACTATAGAAAAAAGCTACATAAGAAATATCAGGAGGTTGTGATATGTAGTTACCCTTAAAACTGTGACAAAAAATTTTGTGACACAGCAGAGCACAGGACATTGCAGGAAGATGACTTAAGACGACAGAAAGTGCCAAAGTGACCCCTAACTTTTACCAAACCTTGCAGGCATTATAATGGAATCTTTGTCAAAGCTATGTTTGTATGTGTTGTACTTATTTACTACCCGAATTTGCCGCACATCCCTGTATACCAATACTGTGGTTTCATTATTATTCATGGGGTATCAATTTTCGTGGTTTTCATGGGTGGCCTTGACCAATGAAATTTGATACCCCACAAAAAGGTAATTTAACATTGATCTGTATGCTGCTGAGTTCAGAACCACGAATTTAGGAATCCAAGAACTTACCAATTTATGTCTAACCACGAAATTTGTACCCACGAAAAAAAATTAATCCACAGTATATAGGAAGTTAACTCCCCAAGGGTCTGTAAGCTGGAATGGACTTACACCATTCTTCTACAAGTGGTCTTTGAGAAAAATTTCTTACAGGCATACAAGAGTAGAATTTAATATCCCTGACAAGCTGTCACTTTATATGAGTAAAACAACAACAGACCTTATAACTGCTGCTTTCTGTGTCCTGAGGATCTGCAAAGTCTGCCATTTGGTTGTTTAGTAAGATTCCACTTTTCGTCATCAGCTTGGCTCCAAACCAATAATTCACAGTCCTGGTCAGAAAATAATAATGGATTCTTAAAAATCCATAGGGAATTATACTTAAATCCAATTGTTTAAATAAACCATTTATTAGACGTTTCGGCCTCAGGTCTTCATCAGTATCACAATATATTCTCCTTCTACATTTTGATTGTCTTGGTAGAATGTAGAAGGAGAATATATTGTGATACTGATGAAGGCCTGAGGCTGAAACGTTTAATAAATGGTTTATTTAAACAATAGAAAATAATAAGATTTCATTTTAAAAATCAGTGAAAGTAAAAAATGGCTAGATTTTGTTTAACAGTCAGGAATGTGAGTTGCAGATCTGAAATATCTTCCCTAGATATAGAATTTCATGCAAAGAGGATGAGATTAGTAGTTCAGAAAACTGTACAAATATATTTCAATACTTCACAGCACATCAGCCTGCCTGCAGGCCTATTTCACTCTTTTATAATCCATTTTTTTACTTTATGAAATCTGGCCAAAATTATTAGAGCACTAAGAAGACATGTCCATTTTGCAAAGTTTAAAGCATGAATATAAAACCACTGTTTGTCAAACAGTGAATCGTTAATTAATTTTGTTGTTTAGGAGGGGTGGAAGATAAACAATGTGGACTGAGACCATTAGCTCCTGTGCATCAATGATGGTCTAATGTAATGTTCCTTTCCCCTGATAACTTATCTCCCCTTATAACACATGTTGGAAGATCTTTAACTGGGGTGGTGGACAGGGGGTCCTCTTCCCCCGCTCCCCGCCCTCTAAACCCCCTTACCCCCGTCCTCTCTGTCCGCCCCCCCTACCCTGCTCCCCGACCCTTCCACCCCCGTTCCCCGTCCCCTTTACCCCCGCTCCCCCCCTTCAACCCTCGCTCACCCCCCCTCAACCCCCATACCCCCTTCCCCCTGTCCGCCCCCACTTAACTACTTACGAGGTTACTGAGACCATTAGCTCCTGTGCATCAATAACTGACAAGTGTGATGTTCCTTTCCCTGATAACTTATCTCCCCTTATAAACATAAACATGTATTGAAACAGGTTACTGAGACCATTAGCTCCTGTGCATCAATAACTGACAAATGTGATGTTCCTTTCCCTCATAACTTATCTCCCCTTAAAAACATAAACATGTGTTTAAAACAGTTTTGTCTACTTACGAGGTAACTGAGACCATTAGCTCCTGTGCATCAATGACCGACAAATGTGATGTTCCTTTCCCTGATAACTTATCTCCCCTTATAAACATAAACATGTATTGAAACAGCTTTGTCTACTTACGAAGTAACTGAGACCATTAGCTCCTGTGCATCAATGACTGACAAATGTGACGTTCCTTTCCCTGACAATTTCCCCACAGCTCCTCTATAATAGGCTGGATCTAAATGTGTAACATTTGTTATTTTGTTTCTTAACTCTTTAGCATTTGCTTTGCTGAAAAAATAAAAAGTCATTCATTTAAAAGTTTTTTTAATTCTTGTTCTTGTGTTCATTTCAAAATATTTTACTTTGAAACTTAAAATGCCCTTTTGATTTTTGTTTTGCTTTTGTTTGATTAAGCCTATAACTTATTTAAACAATACTTGGTAGCTTTTTTGCCTTAAGCTTTCATGTATAATTATTTTCAGACTTTATTGCTTGCATTGAAATTATTGAAGTGTCAGAATGTTTGTATTGAAAAGTACTTCCATGTATGATCAAATTGATTTTTTTTTTCTTAAATAATAACTGGACATTACTTCCATATGCTTTTGTTTGACAATGCAGTAATATGTCAGTTTCGAGAAAGCACAGAGAAAGTTCTTTTATTACATTTTTTTATAGCCATGACGACTTCCGGTGCATCAATGAGCAATAGATCACAACAAATACTGCTTTGTTGTTTATTAACAGTGGAATCTTCAATTCTAACAATATTTCTACACATGTAAGAATTCAATTTTATTTCATTGAAGTATTTACCATTAATGGATACATTATTATTTTAATAATATCACAAACACTTTTGCCTAAATCTACGATGCAGCAAACAAGCTTGACTCTCAAACTGGTCAAGTCATGTAATAACTCTGTATAATTGACGAATTTTTCCAGATAAGGAATAGACTCAATAAAAATGACCTATATTTATTAAGTTTCTAAGTTTCCTGCATAACTTCAAAACTTACTCTAACATTTGAAAGGTGATATTGGTCATAGTAGACTCAAAGTCAGGGTCTCCCAGATTCTGCTGCTGAGCATAACCAAACTTGAAGGCCTGTAATAAAAACCAACAGACAACTAATTTCAAGTCTTTTAATAAAGAAGTCACATATTAGTCTAAAGTTACCAATGGATATATTAGTATTCTGATAATTGCGATGAAGGTCTAAAAATAAAGGAATCAAAATTTTTTTCAAGAGCTCGGAGCCATCATCAATTTGTATTTGCTTTACAATGGAGGTCTTAACAATGAAAAAAGAATCATTAGTTTGTACCTTTGAATTTGTGTCTTCAATTCTATATGATAATTGAAAATTTGTATTTGGGCGCGTTCGACAATCCTCCCTAGGCAGCCTGGGTAGATTATTTTACAGGGTTGAATTATAAAACAGAACGCAGGTGACCTCTGTTTTGTATGGGTCAATGATCTTTTTAACAAACAAAAGTGTACATTCAGAAAAACATAGGTTACATATTATTTTAATATGTCATTACCTAGTTTGTTCTCGTTCTGCTCCAAGTGAGCAACTTTTTTCCTACCTGGGGCTCCCTGTGTTTGAATGTCAAACGCAAGCTTAAAATGCTAATTTTTTTCATACATTCATACATATTTTGTCTTTTTATATACTGTGAAAATACACAATTTTGTAGTTATAAACATTTTTCATGGATTGACAAATATTATCTGGTTGGTTGATTCTAATATTGTGGATTTAAATTTTTTATAAAGCATTATGATACCAACCTCCAGCATTCTGTGGACTGTCTCTGTTGTGTTTTTATTGTCTGGTTTTAGGTTGTATCCTTCAAGTATATTGAGGATGGAGAGAAGAACTGGTCCCCCACCAGGAGCGGGAACAGATATCAGGGTGTGGTCTACAAAATAATAAACAAATGATAATTGATTAGAAAAGGGATGATTGAAGCCACACTTTAGGGTATATGTTTACTGTAAAAGCTTGAATATTTGAGAGGAATATTAATTCATTTATTTACAAGTAATTCAAATTCACAATAAAAAGCTTCGCCGAGCGCAGCATGATACGACCGCAACATGTTAAACCCTGTACCTTTTAGGCCCAATTTGGATAGTCAATTGCTCTGGACACATGCAGCCCATGGTGGACTGACAAAGGTTTTTGACACATGCCTTCTTTGGTGGACTTTCCACCCACATTTTACAAGGAATTCATTAGATTTTAATTATTTTAAAAGCAAATGGAAAAAAAATTATACTTGCAATATCATATTTAAGACATTTCAATATCCCCGCTCAATTTGATTTTAAGAAATAAACCCTATTCTTGATTAATTAATCTATTATCTTTGATGTTTTTTACGCAATAAAAAATTTGATTTTGGCCCCTATTGGCCCTAATTATGTAATAGGGGGAAAAAGGGGGTGGCAATAAATAATTCTCAATTTTGTATCCGCTATTCAACAAGAACAAACATGCAATAAAAATTTTCAAAATCGGATCACAAGTAAAAAAGTTTCCATTTTGGTCCCTTTGGCCCCTAACTACATAACAGGGGGGAAAACGGTCGCAAAAATTAATTCTCAATTTTGCATCTGCTATTTGACAAGAACAAACATGCGAAAAAAAATTTCAAAATTGTACCACAAATAAAAAAGGTTTCGATTTTGGCCCCTTTTGGACCCTAATTACGTAATAGGGGGAAAAGGGGGGTTGCAAAATTTCATTCTTAATTTTGTATCATCTATTTGACGAGAACAAACATGCATAAAAAAAATTTCCAAATCGGATCACAAATAAAAAGTTTCAATTTTGGCCCCTTTTGGCCCCTAACTACATAATGGAGAAAAAAAGGGGCACGAAAATTCATCAGGTTCATTCTTTTAGTGTAAGAAACATTCTTGACAAATTTCACAGCAATAGGCCAACTAGGACCAAAGTTATGGTGGAAACAAATAAAATATATGAATTTTTGTCCCTTTTGGGCCCCTAATTTCGAAACAAAAAAAGGGGGGACCCCCAAAATCAATCCCATTCATCCTTTTATGGTAAAGAACATCACTAACAAATTTCATGGCAATCAGATAACTAGAACTAAAGTTATTGTGGAAACAAACAAAAAAGTAGTATTTTTGGCCCCTAATTTCGGAACAAAAAAAGGGGACCCCCAAAATCAATCCCATTCATCCTTTTTTGGTAAGGAACATCATTGTAAAATTTTATAGCAATCGGATAACTGGAACTAAAGTTATTGTGGAAACACTAAAAAAGTTAATAGACAACGACGACAACAGCATCATACCATTATACGTCCGCAATTTTTTTGCGGCCGTATAAAAATTTGCCATTCCTTTCTTTTCTAAACCACTTTATTTAATTTTCTACAAAAATAATTAATTACTGTGGTTTCATCATTATTCGTGGGGTATCAATTTTCGTGTTTTCGTGGATGACTATGACCCACCAAATTTGATACCCCACAAAAAGGAAATTTTTTAACATTGATCTGTATGCTGCAGACTTAAGAACCACGAATTTAACAATCCGCGAACTGGTCCTTTTTCATCAAACCACGAATATTCATACCCACCAAAACAAGAAAATGTGTCTATGAGCCACAGGATGGCCCTCCCGTTCTTGAAATATCATTGACCCTAAATGTGTATTACCTGGGATATGGACCTTTACCAAGAAATTGATCAAAAGTGTTCATGTGTAAAATATAAGTCACTGTGACCTTATTTCTGGTGGGTGGTGCCATGTTACCAAGACTCATGGAGTAGTGAAATATTATTGACCCCTAACATGTAGTATTCAAGATATGGACCTTAACCAAGAACTTACCCAGTCATTCATGCATAAAATAAAGGTCACATTGACCTCATTTCTAGTGGACGGTGTCACCTTACCCAAGACACATCTAATGGTGAAATATCATCGACCCTCAACATCTAGTATCAGTTATGGACCTTAACCAGTCATTCATGCGTAAAATATAGGTCACAGTGACCAAATTTCTAGTGGATGGTGTCACCTTACCCAAGACACATCTAGTGGTGAAATATCATTGACCCTCAACATGTAGTATCCAAGTTATGGACCTTAACCAAAGTGTTACAGACCTACTTAAGTACGTACGGACGGAAGGACAGAAGGGCAAGGGTAAAACTATATGGTCGATCCACATACGTGGTTGGGCCATAATAAATGAATCCACAGTACTCAGCAATACATTTATTTCTATCTTTCTACAGTTGAACTAAACAGAAACAGCTATAAATTCTTCTCTAATTTTGCTGCAGCATTGTCTTTGAATGATAAGGCTCAAGGTCAAAAAAATTTGGCCACAGCTACGTGTAACAATAGTATATTCTTACAATGACTTGGATGACTAAACCAAGAACTGGTCTGAAAAGGTGCTGTTTTCCAGTATACATTCCTGTTTTAGTCACGCGAGTAACAATAAAAAAATTACCTCCATAGGTTGATTTGACTACATCTCTGACTTGTACTTTATAATTTTTCAGATCATCTTCAGTCATAATTCCTTCACTCTGGGATACCTGAAAATAAAGTGACGCAAATTATTTTACAAGCATTTTGTCTATTTTGAAATACAGGGGAAATTTCAGAATTAATTACATGGAGGTAATTTTTATTTCTGTCCACCAAATTGTTTTTTTTTGGTGTTTTTTTTTCATGCATCCTATGATTACTATAGGAAAATATAAACATCCAAAATTGCAGACTCTCTTTTTTCATAGATTTTGTCATTTTTCATGCATATTTTATCTCTTTTTTATTTATGCCGACTCTGCTGCTCATTGTGATAACATAATGACATCACAATGAGAGTTTATCTGATCTTATTTGTTTCATTTGAAGCCACATACAAATATTTCATCTAAATATCATACTTTTTAAGCAACTTCATTTTATTTGACCAAATATGGGTTTTATTGATACTCACCATTGATAAATTAGTGATAAAAAGTATAGCATAAATCTATAAATTTTTAAAGGCTCACAGATAAGGAAAAGCTCGGCAAAAATTGTCATGAAATTTAAATTATTTACCCTGTCCCGACAAAAAAAGGTTATTGAATTTAAAATACAAATCAAACATACTGCTTCAATAATACTCAGAGTTAACTCCCCATCATAGAAGGCTTTACTTCCTTTGTTCATGATAATGTCAAGGGTATGGGCGAGATCCTCATTCTTGATAATGGTACCTTCTGCTACAAAATGTCCGTCTGCTGTGAGATAAATATCCCCTAATTTGTTTCCTATGAAATCTTGTTTATCTACTCTCTTCTCAAAGGCCGTAACTATACAAAATATAAAGAATGAAACAAAATGTAAAATTATGAGTTATTTCAAACAGACATTTAACAAGGCTGTCAAGTTTTAATGAGCTGCATGCGTGAGTGTCCACGAAAAATTAAAAGATCAAAGGAAAAAATTAAAAGATCAAAGAAATTTGCCACCAAATTGCTGACTGGATGTGTGAGTCTCAGGCGAGTTGCGTGACACTTGACAGGTCTGATTTAAGTTTAGATAGCTGTAAAACTAAAAAGATTCCTAAACACTGCTGGAGAGTGACAACCTTTTACATAAATGATAATTATTAGTTATTTGGCAGGAGAAACGAGGCACATACAGGGTAGTCAGTTTAAATGGTGGAGGAAACCAACAACCCTTGGCAAGTAACTGACAGACCTATAACATACAGGGCAGGAAGTTCTGGCTTTGAAAATTATAAAGTAGGACCTAATCCTCTACCTTTATAGATAATTGGCAAATGATGTGTTATATAATACAGTGCCTTAGACTTTTTAGCCACCCATGACCACAAACAACTAATGAGAGGGGTTTACCATGATTCATGCCAAATTTGATGCTAGTATCATAAAATGAACAATTCTTGTGATATTTTGGGTTAAGCGGCCTGGCTAAGGTGGGGAAGTCCTGATTTTGACAAGTGATGTATGTTATTTAATCCAGTGCCTTAGACCGCTGGGCTACCCATGGCCACAAACAACTAATAAGAGTAAAACTAACCCATATCCTTTGTTACTTTGTATCCTTTCCTTGCTAGGTCTGCAGCAGGTTTTACAACAGCACTCCAAGACAACCTGAACGAAAAAAGAAATCATGTTATCATAAGTGTGATTTAAGCAGATATTCATTTTTTTTTTCTTTAAAAAACAAAAACAAAAAAACAAATATCAATTTTTATGTCACTTAAGTTGAACAACTCTAGGGGGTAAAACTTGTGCCCAGTAAAATTTCCCTACACCCAATAAATCAAAGCATTATTCAACACTTGCGACATCAAAATTGATATTTTGCCACTCTTCATTAGTTACACTAAAAATATTTTTATAAGTACACATGTACCAATTTTCAAGGGTCAGGCAAATCATGAAATTTAATTTCCACTGTCAGAATAACTTTTACAGGGATTTGTATAATAAATTTGACAAAACCATGACTTCCAGGACTATATGTATCTTATTTTCTATCACTGAAAAATAAAGCCAGTGAATTTTAAATTCTTTCACAGTAAGAATTGAGAAAACTATCAAATTCAGTTATCTCCCCTGAGTATGACTCTGTTGACCTTGGGCAGGGTACATATTAGAATTTAAAATTATTTATCCATCCTCAAGTTCAAGACATGTTCAACATATCTGGCCTGATTTTTATAAAACATCTTAACTTTTCCTCAAATTAATATAGGAATTCTGAAGAAAAAATTGAAATTTAGGAAATCCTCAATTTTGAGATGTTTTATGATAATGGGCACTAACTACCTACTTTCCATAAGTCTGATGAGCCAGCTCTAATCCTTTCAGTTCTCCTGGTACTCCAACTGCTCGTCCACCCTACAATATTTAAACGATAAGTTGCATGATATACAATGTAAGATTAACTGGGACCTGCAATTTTACCACTATTTTTTTTATAAACTGGTAATTTTTTATTTAAATGTGCTGTTGAATAAAAACTTAATTGTTAAATTAGAGCTATTTGTTTTTTTTCTTACTAGAAATAAATTCCTTGCCTCAATGTGTTAAAGGTCAGATTTTAAACACATTTAATTCATAGATGTTATGTAGTGTTCTCTTAGGGCTATTCCATTAATAATTAGATGGGAGGTGGAAGGCACTTTATATATTTTTAGATGGGTTGTGGGGTAAATTATGTTGACTTCTATTATTCTTTTTTATAAATTTTATATAAATTTGTGTGGGTGGTGGGGTCTTCAAAAAGTGCCTTCAAGACTTTTCTGTGATTCACTGTGAAAGAACATTTCATAATGTACCAACTTTCATGCTTTTCATAACCAGGAAAACCAAGAAATTTCCTTCTTAAAACAAATAATTTTTCTATTAATTTCAATTATTAATTTGAAGAAATCTTAAGCAACAGAAATGTAAACCAGAACTTCAGGTGTTGGAGTAATTCCCCTTTGGTTCAACTACCAAAGATGTGATCTACAACCACAAGAATGAAAAATAACCTTTTTAAGAACTTTCACCATGTACACAGTATGTTCAATCACCTACCTTCAATTTACTGTTTGGATTGCCACTGAACATTGATTGGGTGGCCGCAGCAGGAGCCACTTCTCTAAAATCATACACCTTGGCGGCATCTGTCTTGTGGTCATGAATCAACATAAAACCACCTCTGTAATACATGTAGTTAAATTATCAATAAAAGAATAAAAAACATGTTATATCTTTATTATTACATAGGGTCTAGAAAATGTACACAACATTACCAATTGATGTTAAATAATTTAAAGATTATAGATATTTCTGACATTCGTATGTCCTTCATCAGTATAATAAACATAGGTTTGTAGGTTTGTTTATTATACTGATGAAGGACATACGAATGTCCGAAATATCAACATCAAGTGGCAATGTTGTGTACATTTTCTAGACCCTATTGATTAGTTTTTTATGTGTAGCATCTTTCTAAATAAGTTGTATTTATTTACGATCCATTTCCGTTTTCTGAGAGAAACATTGACTATGTTTCAGATCGTTTTTATTATTACATATATACATGTGAAATATCAATTTTGCCCTGTGAAATAAAATCTGGTAAATTAACAGTGTGAAATAACAAAAATATTTTCACTCTTGTGTCATTTCCCACCAAACTGTCAATTGTGACGCCCAACTTTCAATTATGACATTGTGAATTGTATTGCATTGTCAGCATGACTGCTGGTCATCTAAATTCATATGCCATTCATGAATTTGTAAGAAAAATGATTGAATATCAGCATTTTTATCTCTGTAATAAAAATGATAATCATAATCATTTAGGTCTCATGAATAACAAAAATATGATCACTCGTGTGTGAACGCACTCAGATTTAACTCATGCCCAGAACAAGTTCTGCACACTCATTAAATCATAATGCGTTCACGGACTCCTAATCATATTTTGGTTTTTCACTCGACCCAATTAATTATCCTATAATTCTTAATGGTTTTCAGTGTCTCTTCAGGACCTAATATCATCCTAGCAAAGTGATGGTATCGGGTTCAAAAGTGATGCTATCTAAAAATCATATCTTATATATATGTTATAGGGAGGGTGATGCTAAAATTAAAAAGAAAAAAGATGCTATTTTGAAAATTGAAAATACCAGAATGCTTTTTATAATTTCTGGCGAGAACACTGCTTATTTTCTTATCTTTTTTAAGACTAAATAAAGAAGTCTGAAATAGTTTACCTCAATCAAGTAAGGTTAAATAAACTTACTGATTAATACACACATGGAAAACTTGATTAAAAATAGTAAATCATTGAAAGCTTAAAATAGATTCTACCAAAAGCAGTTTTTTAATGAAATTTAGAAATTTAATCAAATTTCTAAAGATTGTAGGATATAAATAACCTGGGATACAAACAATTTTAAGTTACTTTAGTTGAATTATGCTAAGAAACCAAATCCAAACCCACTGAATCCATGTGTCATTGAAGAGTTGTAACATTAAAACTTATTGCTAAAATTCACTATTCAAAACAGACAACTTCCCTTCTATTCCTGAGCTTTGTTTATGTAAAGTTCCATCAAAATCAATCAAGCCTTTGTGGAGGAGTTACACTTATGAAATTTATAGACAGACAGGCAGACATGTGATTCCTATGTACCTTAAAGTTTTGTTTACAGAGGTAAAACAAATACCAACCACCCTATCACACAGCTGTGTTAATGTAAAGTTCCATCAAAATCCATCAAGCAGCTGAGGAGTTGCACTTATGAGATATGTGGACAGACATACAGACAGTTGATTCCTATAAACCCCCTAATTTTGTTTGCAGGAATATAAAAAATACCTACCCTCCTATCCCAAAGCTGTGGGTGTCTATAAGAAATACCTACCCTCCTATCCCAGAGCTGTGGGCATCTATGACCCCTAAACATAAAAGTGATGTCACAGCAGCGTCCACTGCATTGCCCCCCTGTTCTAGTATCTGCAGCCCCATATCAGAGCATTCTGGGACGTCTGCTGCGACAGCTCCAGAAGATCCAACCTAGAAGTAGAAACAAATTTCTCTAAAATATCAAAGAAAGTTCAGAAAAAGTTGTATAGACAACCAGACTAGAATTATCAGAAATAATATGTATGATATTCTTGATTATCCATTTTGCTTTGTTTGTTTGTTTTTTTTGTATTATTTTATATCTAATGAATATATCTTTTTCCTTTATTCATTTTCTAACTGGCATGTTCTCATCATAAGGTTTTAAATGATATAAAAGACTGTATTTTCATTAAACCTGCAGATACATGTAAGTTTTTTGTTACTCAACAACTGAAATTGTGGACACTTTCATCAGTTTATTTTTCGCTAAATTGAAATTGTTAAATCCTTTCATGTGAGAAATGTGGATTATTCATCTAATTCATCACTTTTACAAGTATATGTTCAAAAGACATAATGCCCCATCTCACAACATTTAAGATGAATGAACGAATGGACCTAAACACTATATGCCCCCCTCATACTTTCGTAGATGTGGCATAAAAATAATCTATGGGGGATATTTTCACAAATATTTTGAGACTACAAATTAAGCAGAGATAATCCCCACATGAAAAATTTCTACATTTATAGTACAATAATTACCTGACCATGACCAAGATAAATTGTTATTATCAAAGCCACTGTAACAATGAGAGAAAACCCAGTCGCCACACCAACTATAATTCTCAATCCATGGGAAGTGTTTCTGAAATAAGAAAAGATAGCCACTGTATATAACACTACTTCAGAGAGAATTGAGGGGGCCACACCAACTATAATTCTCAATCCATGGGAGGTTTGTCTAAAAAGGGAAAAAATATTCTCCAAATCTCAAAACAAAAACTTCAATGTAAGTTTTCATGTACAATTATTTTTTAAAGTCCATACCATCATGACCGTGACTTTTACAATGTGTATTTATTGAACTGAAATAAAATTTGCATATTTGAAAAATTAAGAAATTATTCCATGTGCTGTTCCTGTGATTGGTAAGAAAATCAAAGTCTGTTAATAAAAAAAAAAACAAAACAAAAAACAAATTCATGAAATTAAAATGTACATTTCAGGTTATTTACAATGTACGTTTATTCTACATCTCATTGATTATTTACATGCTTAAGCTTTGTTGAAATATTGGTGACTCTGGTGTTATTTGCCAAGCAGTTTGTTCTTTAAATGGTGAGGCTGTATATATTTTCTGTTTTAAAAGTTCATCTATATAATTTGCAAATGAATAGGTGTAAATAAAGCATAATATTTTAAAGAATGTAAGTGAAAATCCATTTAATTAGAAGTTGATAATTAAATATACATGCAAACGCTAGGTTGGAGTGTCCTCATATTAGTTAATCATGTTAATGCTACATGTACATTGTACATTGTACATGTACATGTATGATGTGCCATACTTTAGCACTTTTATGTTAGCAGTGACTTAAGCTATTGCAAAGCTGGTATACAGATTAACATGTTTATGTCAATTTTGATTATTATAAGTTTATACTTAACTTTCAGCAAATCTTATCCTTGACAGAAAGAATTATAAATATATTGTTATGTTTTGTACACTAATACCTGCCATTTTTTATGTGTCTGAATTGCAATTCATCCTGTCATAATGCACAGTAACAAAAGTGAATATTATATAGGACCTTTTATCAATGGGACAGCTTATTTTCATCTGGAATTTTGGGATTAAACCCATTAACTGTGGAGATTTTTGTACTTGGGGGCTTTTTTTACTCTATTATTTTACTGGGAAAGTGAGATTTAGTAATTTATTTTTACAGGAATGTGGGAAGAGATCCCCATTAACCCACCATCATAGGTTAATCCATGTGCACAGTGCCTTTGTTTTGAGATTATTTGACCCCCTGATAATGTTTTGAAATTATTGTGCCGATTTTCAGCATCTGATTAGAAACTGCCCCAACTTTTGGTCCTTGCTACCTTATAGCTGACCCCCCTTCCAAAAATTACTGGATCTATCCCTACTAAGAGTGCATTTCTTTCTACCAGAAATTTTATCAGCGCTGTGCAGCTTTTGTTATTAGTTTGTCAAGCGCTTACTGTTGAGAAAGAAATACAGAGTTTGTTGAATTTATTTTTAAACAATAATATAGTGGTGATGCTAATGAATGGTTCAGGGATTAGGAAGGCAGGGGGCCATGGGCCATTGGCACATAAAAAATGAAAATGGCCCCCTCTCATCTCAAAATTTTATATAGAAGATTAAGAAATGGCCCCTTGAAATTTTAAATTTCCATTAAAAAAGTGGTAAATGGCCCTTTGCTAAAAATTCCTTCCCAATCCCTGATGGTTAGAATGGGAGGAAATTCAACTGATTAGGTGATAAAATTAGAAAGAAATGTATTGTTTGGCTACAAACACAAACAACAAATGCAGTGAACATGGTCATTAGCAATTGTACAAACACTGTCAGCGCTGGACAGTAATTGGTAGAAAGAAATGTAAAATTTATCTATTCGCGTTACAGATTGTATCGTTTGTGGTAGAAACAAATGCCCTCTAACAGGGATACATTTATACATACAGATCTTTTCCTGTTGGAGATTTCTTTCTATGACTCAATGGTGAGGTTTCTCCTCTAGGTTTGTCTGTCTGTAAATCAATACTTCCCCGAGCTTCTATTACATGACCTGCTTTGCCAATCACAGGCCCTTCATCGGGGGAAATAAGATCTTCTTTATCACCTGAAAAATAAGATCTATTGATGTCTGGACTGGGATCGCTTTTCAGACAATCACTAAGTTCAAAATGTCATCATTTCAAAGAAATTAAGGATTCACACCTTTATCCTCAATGTTCACATCCTCAGAAACCCAGGAGTTCTTCTCTCTCATACTCATTCATTACACATGGCTGATAACACATGAAATACTTCGGTTTATGATACACATTGTACTTTTGTAACGAGCTGGTCAATATCCTCGGTGCTGAATTTGGCTTCCCTGTTCAAATCTTTTGGCTCTGAGTACTTTTCATTCAATACTTCTGGTTTTTGACCTTCATTATGTTTTGATTCAAATGCTGCTGACGAGAGGTTACTCCTTGAAATATCGATGTACATTTGTACAGCATAACCAAATTAACCATTTTTATACCCATTTTGGTATTGTATATTGACTACTTCTAATAATAAAACCCTCTAATACTTTTCTACTCGTGAGGGTTTTAATGGGGTCTCATAGAACATAATGGAGCCGTTGCCTGAAATCTACACGCTCTGATTGAATGTGTTTTAGTGCAATTAAGGAGTTGCTGAGTAAATTGCAATATGAGATCTCGCATCCAGTCAGAAAATTTCAAAAAGGACCAATAAGAGCTAGCCTACGGAACTGCAGCTACTAGTCTCCCGAATGAACTGTTTTGATTGATTATTGATCATTATTTTGAGCTGAAGACACAATGTCTTAAATATTTAATCTTCCTAAAAATATTTTTCATGAACGAATAAAAAGTTTGATTTTGAAATCTATCTGAAGTCATCGAAGATTATTTTTATTTTTATCAGTTCATTTTCTTGAAAGTTCAGTTTGGGCATGTTGGGACGAGATGCTTGGGATGAATGAGCATAAAAAAGAAAATGTAAAAAATGAATCAAATTAGTTTATTTTAATAAAATGTAGTACAGTGTTCCAGCCATGATTTGAAAAGGGAAGGGATGAATTTTTAAAAAAGGGCACATTCATGCGTTGACTTCATCTTCCTGTCATTTATTTGTAAACAAAAAATATATGATGGAGCATATCACAAATCCATCAACATCGTTTCTATTTTTCAATAAAAGCGCATATTTAATATTAATTTTGATAGAAAATATCCAGATGGGTTCAGATTCTGATTTGTGAACAATTATCATTACCAAGGCAGAGAAATTTACTGTGCAATCGAACAATTTACCTGTAATTGAAATTGATTAATCAAAATAGATACCTTAATTAAAAGACTAGAGAACACATGTTTATTTAATTTGTTAATTGGCTTGGGGTTGTAAATATGCCATTCAATTATCCCAAATGGCTTCATTCTCAATACACAAACTATGTACGATTGACTGAAAAAATTAAATGTACGTTCAAAAAGGGCAAGGCGGAGATGAAAACCGGCAGGTATCTTGAAAAGGGCAATCGGGCGGAGGCAAAGGCAGGCGGGCGGACCGCCCTCTGAAAACAGCCTAGCTGGAACACTGTAGTAACTCATCGTCATCAGAATATTTTTCTCCTTGTTCTATATTTACAAGATTATTTTTGGAAGGCCACTAGCAAAATTGATAATTATTTTTAAATACTGGACCTGTATGAACTGTGAGAAAAAGCATATCCGAACAAAAAAATCAATATCAGCATTAGGCAAATTTGTTGGCGGGAACTTGCCATATATATCTCTCCAGTGCCCAATACGAGCTGTTCCTGCTATTAATACTTTCATGGTAAATTCGTGATATTTCCTTAAAATATTAAGTTTTTAATAATAAAATCCTATATTTATAAATTTTTGATCCTGAACTTCATAGTATAGTTCAGGGTCAACATAGAAAAGTGACAATATTATCGTCAAACTTTTAATTATAAATTAACAGATCTAGAATCTATTGCGTTTCAAAGTTTTCGATTATCTTAATCCATTAACGTCTTGTGAAGGCGTAATATAAAATTTCGACTTGCTTCATTACGGGTAAGCTTTGTAGCTCCAACTAATCAAAAGGATGTAGAAGGTGCTACATTATTGCAGCTAATTATTAACATGATTTTATGTATACATGCATGGCAAGGGTTCAAATAAATCAAAACACATTGGCTATTCTTGATGAAATCAAAATAAGTGTATGCAAATTAACTTGGTAATTACCTTCCACTGTAAATGCATCGCCATCAAACCCTGCTGAAGCTTCCATACGTTTTATTTGGGCCTGCTGTTTGCTGTCAAAAATTTATTCAACTTCCCTAGTTCTCTCCCCTTGTTTACACTATTGACTTCCGGTTTCAAACTTCAAGAAATTATTTGTCCAACCGTCAAAGCACTTAGCAGGTTTCGTCTTATTGGCAATTTCTAGGAGCATGATATCTTATTTGAATAGCATACCCCCATAAAAAATTCTTAAAAGTTCTATTTTCATCATAAATAAATACGTCAGTGTATTTAATATATATTTTTTTTCCAATTCCACCAAAAATGGTCAGTCCTTACAAGGAATTTTGACCTATTCAAAACATTTTTAGAAAGGTACAGGATACAATCACAACAAAACTGTGTAACGATAAGAAATTATAATTTTTTAATGCTGTTGACAAAATATAATGCAGATAGGACAGAGACTGACTCATGTCAGTCAGGACTACTACTGAAAGAAGTGATTTTTGAAAATCACCAAAATAAGTGATAGTGAATGAATTACCAAGAGTTATTCCTCTTTAAAGAATACACAAATTACTTATTTAAGTGATTTCTTAAAGGTTAAAAAATCACTTTGAACAATGATTTTCTGATTATTTCATGAAATACTCATAGACAACTATTAAGAAAGAGTGTAAAAGAAACTAGTTCACTTCCTAAGATGTACACTGTCCATTTATATTTAATTTATTGATCTAAATAAAAATATTAGGCACTTGAAGTAAAATCACTTAGATCAGTGATTTCATGAAATTTTAATCTAAAAAATCACTAAAACAAGTGATTTTCAACTTTTTTACTCCCTAACTTCGGCCATCACGAACATTCAAATTTTCATCGAGAACATACCTTTTTCTTTTTAGAAAACCAAAGTTAAAAGATCAAATTTATCAGGAAAATTATAGATTCCTATGGGAAAATTCCAGATCCCATGAATTCAGCCATCAAAGATTAAGGAAAAAAGTGGAAAAAATGCACAAAATTGGTTATAGTTGAAAAACCTTTCCTTTAACTAGTCATTTAACTACATAAATGATGTTGTTGTCTTAATTTGCAACAAAGGGACACATAATTTCATAGTTTAGCATGAGAAATTGATTTTAAAACCCAAAAATCTGTAATCAGTAAGAATTTCCAAAAATCACTTCTTAGAGTGATTAAAAAATCACTTGTTTCAGTAGTCTCCCTGACTGCATGTCATGATTTTCAGACTGTTACAATAAAAATGTCTTTTACTGCATTCTGAGATAATTAAACTAAAGAGATAAGTCTCTCCCGATAAGTGAAAAATAACAAGGTCTACGCATGATTTTGTATACTGGCAATATTGTCCTCAGATTCTCTGTTGAAACATGGTATAACGGTTCGAGGGTAAACACTTTTATTATAAATCGGACATGTAAAATATTCATATCATTGGAAAGAAGAAATCCTGCTGCATGGGATAGGCTTATTTTCTTTTAATTTTGATGAGTAATTTTCTGAAAAATACTGTTTAAAGTCGTCAGTTTTAAATAATCGAATTATTTATAAATTTGTTCTTTAAAAAGTGCCCTTGGAAAATCTTTAAAATCTTATCCTAATTTAACCATCTCTGTGCCATGGGCCACTTTTGGGCCATTTTTTTCATACTACGTTCAGTGCCAAGGGGCCACTTTTGGGCCACTGTTTACTTTGAACGTTACCATAGAGGAAATGATACTATGACGTCACGCCATTGTCTCCGACGTTCAATCAATTATCAATTATTGAAAGCTCAACACTGATGGTTTAGAAAGCTTTCTCTTTACATCTTTTAATGTCTGAAAGTGTGAAAAAACAGCAATTTAACCTTTCAATTTTAACAAATTCTACTTGATAATAAAGTGTAAACGTTCACGATGCACAAACTATTGTTTTTATCTGTTTTTTTATATGTTCAATTTTTACATCATTTTAATGTTTGGAACTCGGCGCTTGTAAATGTAGATAATAACACTTTCAGTCTATTACCAGTTAGCATAGTCACGATTGATGTAATACCGACCATGGTTTGCCACTGGCAAACCGAAGACAGTCCAAAAAATATTAACGGTGTTTGAATTTTGACAACGGAAGACAAGACAAGACAATTTTATTTTTTAAAACCATGTGCAAACAGTGGTACAAAGAATATTATTTACAAATGATACATAAGCAATTAACACAGTGCGGATGAAGAGAAATACATGTAAGGTAGAATATGATCAGACTGCTGTCTACCTTTTTCTCCTATTTTCAGTTTCTTTGTTAAACGTCATGCACGGTCTATCATATATTTTACACAGCTAGAGATTTGCATTTGAATAAATTTATTTATATGCTGGTCAATTGAAACTTCTTCCGATTATTATAATCGCTTGTTGCAGCAATTATGAAGCAAAATGTAAATAATAAAATCCGCTATTGCATTTGAAGGTAATATATCCGTACAAATGTACAGTGTACAAGCGTAAAAGGAAGATTTGTTTTATTACTTAAAACGCCCGCTCAGCATCTAATGAGCATCTGAAGCTTGTACACTGTACGAATTAAATAAAAAAGAGACAAATTTACGATCAGTGTTTTGCGATACGTGGGACTTTTATTCAGTCAACAGTGAACTAACTTTATTTAAGCGCTGTTGGTTATTGCATCGCTGTCATAAACATCTACCAGGACCACAAGTGCCGTTAAAATTCGGGCTTTTATCTTATACACCTTTCTTTTTGGTAACGTCGGTTTTGAGCATATCGCGATATTTCATTTGTAAAGTTACAATGTACTACTCTTTGGAATAAATGAATTTTAATTTGACGCGCACAATAATGTTGAAAATGTTTAATTTTGCCTCAGCTCTACAAAATACTGTCGAAATCTTATAAGGGAACTACCATTTGATTTTTAGAAGGGGGCTATGGTGAAGTTTGAAATAAAAAGGTAGGATGCCAAAAATCAGGAAATAAAAAGGCAGGACAGAGCCTTTGAATAAAAAAAAAGCGTGCAAAAAAAAAAAAAAGGATCTGATTTTTTTCCAAAATATAAATAGGCAGGATGAAAACAATTTCCTTAGCCCCCCCCCCCTAAAAATCCAATGGTCGCTTCCTAAACGACTTCGAGAAATCTACTCGCATTCTATGAACTGTCTATTTTTCGTGAAAATCGATTTTAATATTTTTTGAAAGCATTATTTTGTAAATGGCATCATAACCATCCTGTTTGTAAGTAATTCTATAAGTTTACACTCGTAACACCAACTGAAAAATTTTAGATCAGCTGTTATTTATGATCTTTTTGATTGTACACATATGTATTTTAGTGAATGTCCGACAAACAGTTTCCGAGAACATGGAGAAATAGTATGAAAAACTTATCATTGACGCTCTCTAATTAAATGTTTAGTCACCCCTGGTAAGATGAGTTCACGTAAAAATGGTTTGGGTAAATATGTGTGTTTTAAACTTTAGATACGAAAATTTGAATTACAAAATAAGGAGACTATATACAATAAAGAACCCAAACTTGTTTTCTTTTTCTTGGTAAAATTTGTTCATTCCTCGTAGTCACAAAACTTTGAATAAGGAAGACCGAATGGATCTTTGGCTTCTGTACACCGGACTGGACATGACATAATCAGAAGAAGAAAATTAGAGCTGGTACCACAGGGTGACGGTAACCTCTCGTTGTTCTCATATAGTGCTTTTGTCTCAGATTTTCTCTCTTTGAATTCGCTTTTATCGATTTGAACTTTTTGTGCTTTGTACAAGATTTTTCATAGGGGGAAGGTTGGGCCCAAAAAACTAGTTTGACCCACCACATTTGATATGTGCCTGTCCTAAGCCAGGAATCTTTGTCAAAGCTTTTGTTTGTTCCTGACACCTTTTTATTAATTGTTGTATGTCCAGCAATTGGTCTTTCGTTGATAATTTTTAATCGCATGTATTTTATTTTAGTCTTGTGCTAATGCAAGACGGCGAGCAGCTTCCTCTTGTCCTTTTGAAGACTGCTAAATGTTTTCCGTTGTGATTTTTTAAATTGCAGTTTCTTTATTTTAGTTGCGTCGCGGGCATTAATTCCACGTCTTTTTATCGTCTACTTCTCCCAGTTGTTAGAACTCGTAAAAAACTATTCAGAAATCGATCTACATGCCCTAATTCTTTATACGAAAAAATATCCAATGTTAAGAAGTGTATCGAATGCACTTTTGCAGGTTGTGCCTCATTAATCTACATTTTTTTTTGACAAATAATTCATTCTAAAATATGTGACAATCAATACTGCTTCTTGTAGGTAATGCAATCGGATTTTTAACGGGAGATTCCACAGAACAATCTTTTAAACATATTAATAAAATATGTACAGGTACAGATTACAGGTACAGTAAAAAAAATTCTAAGCTTCAAAGGTCGTGTTCAATTGAAAAATCAAACAGAAGCGGCGTCGTTTTTAATTTTTTGAATTTGACGTCGGAATGGCTTTGTGACGTTACGCTATTGTTAACGTCACATACCAGACCGAGTATCGCCTCATGAAAAACAAGCCTTGGCACTGAACAGATTTTCTGTAAATTTTCTCGTGGCACTGAAAGGGTTAAATTAATTACTTTATTATTTAGTATTGTTAAATAGCAGAGAAATAGCAGAATAAACAAGTGATTTCTTACGATAATTAGGTGAATTTGAGAGGAATAATTACCTGTTAAAGGTTACGCAATTTCCTGTTAAAATTTGACACCCGCTGTCGATAATTGCCGATAAGAAAATTTGTTTATTGTGACCAATTTTAATCAGATTGCGAGAATTTGCATTTTTCGTCCTCCACCACTGGTTAGTTTTTGTTTAATTAAAATAAAAATAAAAAGTTAAACTGTTTAAAAATTATACTATCCCATGCCCGAAAGACTCAGCTATTCAGACATATAAGTTTAATTACATTTACTGTTTACACGCCCGAGTTTACTCACATCTTTCAGAGCGAAGACTCTGTTATTTTGGCCAATTTGTTATGTATAACAGGGTGATTCATATCTCTTTAGTTCTAATTTTCTCAGCTGCATTGTAGTTGTACTGTTGATTCATTTATTTTCGTGGGTATCAATCTTTGTGGTTTTGCCAAATTGGACATCTTGTTGGATTTTTAATTTCAGAGCTCCACATATTGATAGATGTACTCAATGTTAAAAATACATTGTAACACTTGTTTGAAATCTTATTTTCGTGGTTTGCAGACACCCATTATGATCATTGCCCATGAAAACCATGGAAATTGATACCCCATGGCCCATGAATAATAATGAAACCACAGTGTTGGTTTTAGAAGTGAAAAAATGTATTACATGTATAACAGAAAATTATTGCATGATTATGCAATAAAGCTTGATCAAACAAAAGATAAAGTTGCTAACAAGAGTTAAATTTTGTTTTCAATTTTCAGTTAATATTAATGTTTTCAATTTATGTTTCAGATTTATGTAATGTATTCAATATGCCTAAACAAATATCAAAGAGTTGGTACAGCTTAAAGAAAAAGGTAAGCATGATAAGAAAATTTTAAATATATTTGAAATGTTGCTCTATTGGTCTACACTTGGTCTATTGTATTTTGTAAATTAGTCATGTTAGTCTTGTGTTTATAAACATGTTTATTAATATATGATGCTCACCTAAATCTGGCTTATCATAAATAATGGTAAATTATTATAACCCTGCTGACAAAGTCATTTTGAGGGATATAGAATTTCTCCACTCCATCTGTCTATCCTCTGGACCACATGCATGTACTTGTATCTTGTAATAGATATGGTATCGTTTTTATACGACCACAAATTTTTTGCGATCGTATTATGTTATGGCGATGGCGTTGGCGTTGGCGTTGTCGTCGTCGTCTGTAGACACTTTGGTTTCCGTGCGATAACTTTAGTTGTAGTTAACCAATTGTTATAAAATTTTGATATGATGTTTATAACCACTAAAGTAAAGTTGGTATTGCATTTGGGGTTTCTGGCCCCTACCGTTTTAGAAAAAAGGGCCAAAAGGGGCTAAAACGGGTGTATTGACAAAACGTCTGTAGAATGTTTATTTTTCATCCGATTTTGATCATTCTTTTTTTATTGTACTCCTCAATAAATTCTGTCAACAAAATGTAACAACACCTTTGACGTATCTTGTACCGTTACATTGCTATAAGGGATCAAAAAGGGACCACACCCAAATAATCAACTTTTTTATTTGTGGTCTGATTTTCAAAATCTTTTTTTCATTGGAATCCTTGTAAAAATCCCTGCCTGCGTTTTTCAATCAGATTTGCAATATCTCATACTGTTTTCGAGAAATTAGGGGTCAAAGGGGCCAAAAACGCCATTTATAAAAGTTTGTCCAGGCAAATAGTTTTTTACCAATATTAAGTTGTAGTGGGCCAGCCAATTGTTATGAAGTTTAAATATGATGATTATATCCACTAAAGGAATGTTGGTTTTGTATTTGGGATTTGTGGCCCCTACTGTTTTAGAAAAAAAGGGCCAAAGGGGCAAAAAATGGGTGTATTGACAAAACTGTTGTAGAATGTTCATTATTCATTCAATTTTGAAAATTCTTTTTTTGTTGAAGTGCTCATAATATTCTGTCAACTAAATGTGTCAATAATTTTGACATGTATTTCACCATTTCATTGCTACAGGGGGCTAAAGACAGGCCACACCCATAAAATCAACTTTTTATTTTTGGTCCGATTTTCAAAATCTTTTTGTCATTGGAATCCTTGTGAAAATCCCTAGCGAAAATCCCTAGCTGCGTTTTTCAATAAGATATGCAATATATCTTACCGTTTTCGAGAAATTAGGGGTCAAAGGGGCCAAAAACACCAATTTTAAAAGTTTGTCAAGGCAAATTGTTTTATACTTAAAATTAAGTTGTAGTTATAACATGTATATAAATAAGGCTTTTTGTATTAGATGTTGATGTAAATATATATGTGTCAAAAATGCATTTTTAAGTCCACCACAGGATGCATGTGTCAAAAAGCTTTGTAAGTCCACCATGGGCTTCATGTGACCAAAGCAATTGACTATCCATATTAGGCCTCCAACGTACAGGGTTAAACTTGTTGCGGTCGTATCATGCTGCGCTCTGCATAGCTTATTATTTTTAAATGTTAGTAGGTCAGAAAACTTTTTATTTTATTAACTTTTTCATTGTTTTTCAAATCAATCTGTCTGAAATTTTTACTTATTATGGTTTGATATTCATGATATTACAATTTTTCTATTACTTCCTGGTTTTGCTTTGAGTTATGGCAGTTTGGAGTACATGTATTTAAGATTTTGTAACTAAACATGTGTGAATCTTATATAATCAGAACACTCTAACTAAATGTTGTTGTCCTTTTTAGCTCACCTGGCCAAAGGCCATGTGAGCATATACCATTACTATGCGCCCGTCGTCGTCCGTCGTCTGTTGTCCCTTGTCCGTTGTCCGTTAACAATTTCAAAAATCTTCTCCTCTGAAACCACTAACCCAATTTAACTGAAACTTTGCAGGAATGGTATATGACATGTTGGCAACAAACAATCCTCAATTTAAAATGGTTCGATAAAAAACATGGCTGCTGTTACTAAAAATAGAACATAGGGTAAAACCACTTAAAATGGCTTATAACTCAGCAACCATAATAGATAGAAAAAATTTGAAGGATCTTAGACTCTTTAGAATCAAAAGCTCTACAAAAGTCTCCTTTGAGTCCAAGTTGTCAGAGGAACCCTATTAGGGGTTATGGCCCTTTAAAGGTCAAAAATAGCCTTTTTTCATGTTTTTGCCCTATAGAATGAAAACTATTGCAGATAGAGAAATGCTGTTGCTTGCATAAATGTTCAACTCATTTACCTCTACAAAATTCTTCATAGGGTTGACGTTGTCAGATGACTCCTTATAGGGGTTACAGCCCTTTAAAGGCAAAAAATTGTGTTTTTGGCCTATAAAATGAAAACTATTGCAGATAGAGAAAAGCTGTTGCCTGCTTAAATGTTCAGCTCATTTAGCTCTACTAATGTCTCCATAGGGTCGAAGTTGTCAGATGACCGTTATTGGGGTTACAGCCCCTTAAAGGCAAAATTAGTGTTTTTGGCCTGCAGAATGAAAACTATTGCAGATAGAGAAAAACTGTTGCTTGCTTAAATGTTCAGCTCATTTAGCTCTACAAAAGTGTCCACAAGGTCGAAGTTGTCAGATGAGCCCTTATAGGGGTTACAGCCCCTTAAAGGCGAAAAAATAGTGTGTTTGGCCTATAGAATGAAAACTATTGCAGATAGAAAAAAAGCTGTTGCTTGTTGAACTGTTCAGCTCATTTATCTCTACAAAAGTCTCCATAGGGTCCAAGCTGTCAAATAACCCCTTATAGGGGTTACAGCCCCTTTAAAGTTGAATAATAGTGTTTTTTGCTTACTTAGAATGAAAACTATTGCAGATAGAGAAAAGCTTTTTCTTGCTTAAACATTCAGTTCATTTAGCTATACAAAAGTCTTCAAAGGGTTGGTGAGCGATTCAGGCTCCTGGGAGCCTCTTGTTCTTTTCACTCTAACTAAATATTGTAAGGCATGTTATGCCAAAGTTAATACACCAAAACATTTTACTATCCTCAAAACTACTATTTGAAGTGAAAAGAGTCAATTGAAAAACAAAAGCAGAAAATCATGACTGTAGAATTAACAGGGCAAAAAAAGTGATATTTATTGGCAATGATTTAGTTGAGGTGGACAAGATTTGAATGCACAAAAGGACATGTAGGAACGTAGTTTTAGGAAAGAAGCAGAGGTACCAATGGGGTATCTGAATGTCAAGTCCGAAAGGGCAGAGACAAAACCAGTAAAACACCAACAAGAACAGAAAAAAACAGACAACATGTAAAACATGGAATCACAAAATAACTGAATATCAATCAACAACGCGAACTCCAGTCGAAATACAGTATTCCAGTAGGAATACAGTATGCAATATTTCATGAATGATTCCATAATGTTCATTTATTAGCTAATATTACAAAAAGAATAAAAAAAGATATAAATGATAACTTGATAACTTTTATTTGTTCCCAGGTTTCAAAGTTTGATTGTCTCTACCCATCAGCCCAAGTATTGTGTATTGCATTTTTGGATAATGGCATTGTTCTAGAAGGTAAGAAAAGACAGTTGTATGTTGTATTTTTGTCCCCCACTGCAACCCAGAGCAGGGACATTCTCTTTTAAGCACTCTCAGGGATGGAAGGTACTGGTATGCTAATTATGTAGTACTAAGCAAGGGACCTAGAATCTATAACATTGTTTGTTTCTTTTCTAAGACCAGATTAACTGAGCTGGTGTGTGATCTGTAATAGTTATTACATGAGGACGCACCATGTCTGAATGAAATAACTGTTTTACATCCAAGCCTTCAAAATATGTCATGTAAAATTTAAATAGAAACATATACATTTTGTAAATACATTCTCTTCATTTAGAATCAAATAGGAAACATTTTTATATTAAATGATATACATTATCCCTATTTGGGCCCCTTCAATATTCTTTATGTACAAAGTTTTTATTGGTTTAATGGTCTAGTGGATATGAAGGTACTCTTGGAATGGTGATGACACTCGTTCAAATCCCAGTGGGAACTATGTTATTTTCAATCTTCAAAAGACTTTGATGTTGATTTTATAATTTTCCTTTACCGGTACTTATCTTAGCGAACATTTCTCAAAAACGTGCTTTGAAAAACAAAAGAAAAAGATAGAGTTGAAAAAGTAAAACAGGGTATTCTTAGGGATGATCTGGGCCCACGCTCAGATCACCCCAGTTAGATGGAATGTAAGTTTATTGCTGTTTTTGCTCATACTTTATTTCTATTATAACCATGTATACATTGTGACCTCATTGTTTATGAAGCAATGTCAAGAGGGGGTCCCATTCCTCTACATCTACCAGTGTCAAACATTTAACCTTAGACTTTAATATAATTTCCTTTTGTTTTAGGTGGTGCATCCATAAAGAAGAACATACAGAAAATCTTAAAGCATTACAAAAAAATATTGAAAGAGTTTCCAGTTATTCCTGATTCAGGTATTGTTATTATTATTAGAGCTAATGTCTGTACTCATCTTTTTATGTAAGTTGACAAGTCTTCTTGAAATCTACCTGACCACCTGACCTGACAGCCAAATTTTCATTTGGTCAGGCAGCTGTTTTAACATCAAATGGACAAAAACTGGCAAAAATTTTGACAAAAAAAACTAGGGTCTGGCGAAAATTTCTTTGGTTAGGCATATTATCTGTCCTTTAGAAAGGTAGAATTTTTTAACTTAAGCGATGACTGATTGTTCTACTTAAAGATTATTAATTAGCAATGCATTATAGCCCCTGATGAAGGACTTGCAGTCAAAAAATTTGGGCATCTTTTATTGTTTTATTAATTCTACCTTTTAATGTGATTTTCTTATTTGGATTTTACCTTTTAAATGTTTGTTGTGTTCACCTTTTAACTAGCCACTGTACAACACCTTTTATCATTATATTTTGATAAAGGTCCAATTGCAAATCAGCAAGCAGCAACCACTGCTCAGATTGAAGGCTGCTTCCTGTTTTTCTTTGTGAATTTTTAACTTGCTGCTGGTTTATAAGGATTGTGTCACATACTCCAAATATTCATTATCTTCTTATCTCACAAACTGTAACTCAAATGATAATATATGATTTGAAAAGCCATTTGCGAGGATGGTCTCAAGGAACGATGCTAGTCCTTCGGATGGGACGAAAAAAGGTTGTCCCGTGTATGTGGAGAGCAATACCCCATGCACGTTAAAGACCCCTTTGTAGAATTCGATAAGAGTAGGCTCAACGGGGGCCGATGCAAAGGCCACACTCGCAAACTGCTAGCTGGAGAGGGATTTACATAAGCATTAAGCTTGTTTCCCAATCCAGGATAGATAAATATGCTTAAACTAAAAGCAAGAAAGTTTAACTTTGCATTTAATCTTAAAGTGATCCACAAATACAGATTTTAGCTTCATCGAACCATGAATTATTAATACAAATAGATAAAGATATAATTCCCTACAGATTTTTAATAAACAATTTTTAAAATTTTTTAAAAACCTGAAAAGAGGAAGATCTTATAAGAAGCAAATAGGGCATTTCATATTCCAAAAGGACAAAGACAAAACTAGTACGAACCAGAACAGCATCAAGAAACAGGAAACATAAAAACACAAAAACCAAACATAATAGCAAGATTTCAACAATGTAAACTCTGGACCTGGTCTCATAAAAAATCTCAAATATGTGGATTTCCTCAACTCAAATTCTTTCCTGAGAATTCCTAAATAAATTTGAGGAAAAACTCAAAATGAAGATGTTTTATGAAACCCTTCCCAGGTATGTGTTCTAGGATTCCTATTACCTGTTACCCGGGGAGATTTTGAAAGTTGTCTGCATTAATTTCTAGTGTAGGTCACTGAATTTTTAGCAATTTTAAACAGGGTAAGTGAGAATCAAAAAAAAAAATTCTAGAACACTCCTGGTGTTCATCAAGAGAAAGCAGTTATAACTTTATTTATTCCTTTCAGTGTTAGGCAGTGATGTACCTTACCATGTGACCCCAACCACTGAAGATACCTCCAACACAGGAGAGCAAGAGAAAGATGGTTCAGATAAGACCAGTCCTATCCCAGGGAGGGAGACTATCCCAGGGATCAAGGAAGAGCCTATCCCAACAGAGGACATGCAGATTCATGGGCCCTCTAAATCATGTCCCGGCAGTAAAGAAGGGCCCACAGCTGATAACGACATAAATATCACACAAACTGTTAGTGGAGAGGGAAAAAGTAGCCATGGGACATCCTTGGACAGTGAACTAGGTTCTACATCGCAAAATGAAAATGTAAATATCAAGTTTACAAACTCAGGCGAACATGGAAGTGTTGCGTCCATATCATATTTTTCAAGTTTATCTACTTGCAATAGTCCTGCAAAGTCTAAAAACGTTGTAAAGGAAAGAAGCACTGATGAGATGAAACCATTGTATGTTACAAAAAGCAATGAAATTCAGAACATTGGGCAAAGGATAGATGATATTTTGGCCAGCAATGCAAAATTGATAAACCTGAGTTCTCAGGTTAATAAAACTACTTTACACAAGGATAATTTAGCTAATTTGAAATTAGTTGTGAAAAACTCTGATGGTACAACATCAAGTTATCCATTAAATACTCTTCAACTTGTGGATAATGTAAAAACAAATGAACAAAGTTCTAGCCCGTCAAACAGCATTACTCCAGCAAAATCTCTTGCAGGTCCGAGCCAACTCAATGTAAAAACAGTTAAACAAATGTCGAGCATTTCAAACAGTGAAGTAGCCCATAGCCAAGGTCATGTGAAAATTGTCAAACAGAAAGCAATAACTCCAGCAAAAACTTTAGCAGCTCCCAGCCACATTAATGTAAAAATTGTTGAACAGAGCTCAGCACTTTCAAACAGTACAACTCTAGCAAAAACTGTAGCAGCTCCTAGCAATGTGAATGTAAAAATGGTTAATTCATCAAAAACTGTAACATCCACCTGTAAAACACCAGTAAAAATTCTCCCAGCTCCAAGCCGGGTTAATGTGAAAATAGTGGAACCGAGTTTGAGCATCCCAAACAGTGTTACGCAACCAAAAATTTTAGCAGTTCCCACCAAAGTTGCCGAGAAAACAGTTAAAGAAATTTCAAGCCTTTCAACTCCAGCAAAAACTTTAGCAGCTTCAAGCCTTGATATGATTATGGATGACCAGAGCTCCAGCCTTTCAAACAGTGGAACTCCAGCAAAAGCTATTGCATTCACCAGTCATGACATAGGGAAAACAGTTCAAAATTTGGGTCTTTCTTTAAGCAGTAGTCCCTTAAAAGATACAACAGCTGATGGTAGTGATGATGTTCTACAAGACTTTAGTAAGAAACAAATTAATAATTGAGGGGCGGACAGGAGGGATGGGGATAGGGGGGTTGAGTGGGGCGGGGAGCGAGTGTAGAAGGGGCCAGGAGCAGGTGTAGAAGGGATGGGGAGCGGGGGTAGAGGGGGTGGAGAGCTGGGGAAGGAGGGTGGACAGGGGGGACAGGGGTACCGGGGTTGAAGTGGTAGGAAGCGGGGCTGGAAGGGAAGGGGAGCGGAGGTGACAGGGAAAGAGGACCCCCCTGTCCACCCCCATATACTTCTGAAATCATTTTTATGTGCAAACATAAGATTTATTTTACAATAATTACATTCCTTTTGTTTTGTATTTACAACGGCAATTTTGATTGGTTAATAGTACATGTACTTCAGTGATGAAGTTTCATTTCTGGATGAAACTCACCAGCATGTGGGACATTGACAACGTTTTACGCTTAGTAATTTAAAAAAAAATAACAATGCATTTTCTGCAATCTTATCAATTAATCTGTGCAAACATTTAGATATATTGTATATTCATTGAGTGAGATCATGGTGATGGACTTTACAGTTAGAAGCCAAAAAAAAACTAGGAAAAAAAACCACTGAAGTTAAAATCCTATGCATGGAACCTGTTATGAATAAGATTATAAAATATTATTTTCTCATAGAATTTTGTTTTCTTTAAAAATTAATATTTCTTTCAGATCTGGATTTGCTAGCAACAGAACCAAGTTCTGCAATCATCAAAGAAAACTATAAGAAATTTGTTGCATCAAGATCTACAAAAACATCACTGGGTAAGTTGAACTGGACACAGAATGCCTTAACAGTCACTGCTGAGGGGTGTTAAGCTAAAGTCAGGAATATATAAATCCATTGGTAGTAAAGAGGTGTTGAATACTGAGTGTACATTACAAAACCTTTATTGCTGTTTTCTGTACTCTTGCAATTGGCTGTAGTTCAAAGATATAATGCAAGTTAGGCCATAAAAAATATATATGTCTGCTTCCTGCTTCCCTACCTACACTATTTTTTTATACTCCCATCAAACAAAGTTTGGGGGTATATAGGAATCACCCTGTCTGTCTGTTCGTCTGTCAGTCTGTACACATACCTCGTAAGCACAACTCCTAATTAACCGCTCAAATGATTTTGATGAAACTTTACATGAAGGAAATACATCATATGAAGATGTGCATGAAGAATTTTCATTCAGAAATCATTCAGGCGAGATAATTGGACATGAAACTTTTTAAATATTGTATTCAATTGGAGACCTTGTAAGCGCAACTCCTTCTAAACCTTTTGATGGATTTTGATGAAAATTTTCACAAAGAAAGTACATCATATGTAGATGTGCATGAAGAATTTTCATTGCTCTCAGATATCATTAAAGGGAGATAATTGGACTTAGACTTTTTAAACATAGAATTCAATGGGAGACCTTGTAAGCGCAACTCCACCTTAACTGCTTTACGGATTTTGATGAAACTTTACATGAAGCATGAAAAAAGTACATCTCATGTAGATGTGCATGAAGAATTTTCATTGCTCTTTGATATCATTCAGGGGAGATAATTACCGTAGACTTTAGGTGTTTTTCGTAGTACAGAGTCCAATATGTAGGGGGGGGGGATTACTTGTTTACCCTACCCTAAAGTTTCTATTGACATTTTGGAACAAGCACTGTTAAAGTTGGTATTGCTTCCCCATTAACTCAATGTAAAATAATTTTGTAATAAAAAACAATTTTCCTACCTACCTACCCTACTTTTCAAGAGAAGGAAGCAGGAAACAAACATATTTTTTGTTTCGGCCTCATTCAATACACTTAAAACAATCTGACATACAAAGACACCCATCAAGACAAAGAACAGCAAATATGAGTCCAAATAAAAACATAAGCTTAAATAGTTCAGTTTCCTGGCTCAGGACAAGCACATACACAATGTCTAAGTGCTAAGATTTGACACACTGAATTGGAAATAAGCAACATGACGGATGTTCTTCAGCAGACAGAACATGCTTACTCTTCTGGAGCACGTGAGTGTCCTTTTGTTACGACTTGAATTCACGTTGTTGATATCTGTTCGGTTTATTTTGTGTTTCTTCTTGATGTTCTTGTTCGTGTTTAATGGTTTTGCCATTGCTCTTTCAGACTTTTGACACTTGAATGCCTGAGTGGTGCCTCTTTGCTTCTGTTATTAGCAGAGCTTCTTTTATCATTTTAGAGTGACACAATATTTTCACAAGCATCCTTAATGGCTGAAGTCACACTTGTGTGTCCATTTGGCTACCTGTTGGTATACACTACAATGTATAATCTGAACTCAGGCTCTTAAAAATGGACATTTTTAATATTTAACATTATAATAATTAGGGCCCCGCATCGAAGATGCGGACGCCCTATATTTTTCCCACTCTTTCTGTCTGTCTGTCTGTCTGTCAACAATTCTTGTAAACACTAAAACTCAAAAACTATTAACACCACAGTTCTGAAATTTTGTACAGCTACTAAGAAGCATGTCATAATTTGCATATTAAAATTTCATTCAAAAATGTGAAATATTTTTGGAAAAAACTTCATTTTACATCGAAAGTCACAGATTTTGAGAATTGGACTTTGTGAACAGTGTTCAACACTAAAACTCAAAAACTGTTAACAATACAGTTCTAAAACTTTGCACAGCAGCAAAGTAGTATGTCATGAGTTGCATGTTAGAATTTCGTGCAAATCTTTGAAATATTTTTGAAAAAAACTTCATTTCTATCGAAAATCACAGATTTTGAGAATTGGAATTTTTGAACAATAAAACTCAAAGGCTATTAACAGTACAGCTCTGAAGTTTCATACACATTCCATGGAACATGCCTTAGTGGTTATAATCAAAGTTCGTATGATTTTGAAAACATTTAGATTTTTTGCCGTGGGACCCTTTCTGACTTGGTCAGTATTCAAGTTCAAATGTGTAGATATCATATTGAGATGTTTTATACAAAACCAAAATTATGGCAGCTGTTGCCATGATTAAAAAGTATTTGACCTACACTAAATAGATCATTGGCTTGAAAGGATTTTTTAAGTTTATGTTACCATAAAAATGTGTTTAGTTTATGTTACCCACTATACTATACTGTATAAGCATTAATATTTGTGGAGATAAAATTTTGTGGTTTAAGAGCTCAAAACTGGATTGGTGGAAACAAATTTTCATGGATGTTGTAAATTTTATGATTTGTATTAAAAAGTGGAGTGTATAATTTTAGCGGTCCTAATCTTTTGAGTTTTCAGAATTTATAGTGTGTAACATATTTTTTATATAGAGTTTAGCGATTCCTTGGACCTTGCAAATAAATGCCAAAATTAGAACCTCGTGAAAATTTCCCACTATAGTAAATAATTCAAAGAAGTCATTTTAATCATATAGTTTTCTAATTTACAGACGACCATACTGAAGATAATGATGACGGAGATGATAGTATGGATGTTGCTGAAGAGGTTGACGAAACATTGATGTCAGAACAGCAAGACAACCTTCCATCACATATTCTTGATCACAGGAGTTATTTCAGGTCACCAGATAAAACCCCAGGCAAAGGGAAAGTTGAGATGATTAAAAATAATGCTGGGAAAAATTCAAAAAATGTCTCATTTACGCTTAAATTTGTTAACAGTGAAAACCAAATGCACGAGCACCGCTTTCAGACATCTGATCTTAATTCCATTGAAAAAACTGAAGTCAGTGAAGATAGAGATGTTGATAACTCTAATAGGGGAAAACAAACTCCAAAAGATGGCGTAAAATGTATAGTTACAAATATGGGCGGACAGACATTTCAAAGTAAGAGACCAGAATTTGTATTAAATCTTACCAAGGATAAACATTCACGACTCTCTAAAGTCCAAAAGCCGTACTCTGTCGTAAATATACCTAAGAACAAAGATGGCTTCAATCAACAAAAGCAGAAAATATCACATGGTAACATTTTTATTCAAAGTAAGCAGACACCTACAGTCTATTCAAAGAACAATTTGAACCAAATTCTAGTTAAAAATTTGTTGTCCTATAAGACAAATCCAAAGGCCAAAAATAATGTGATGCCCAATCAGAAACCAGAAGACAAACAGGTCAGATGTGACAAACCAGCCAATCAAATGACAAGTACTAAAGTTAAGTTACTTCCTCAACAGGATGTAAAAGATCAGCCATCTAATCAGTCTGTAGTTGTTCAACAGACAACAGGAATAGCCAATCAAACAACCAAACAGTTTTTGGGAAACCAATTGCCCAATCAAATACCAGCTGTTAAAATGCCACCCAATCAGATGCTGATTATTAGACAGCCTACAGGTGGACAACCATCTAATATACATGTACCAATTTCTGATGTAAAAGTGCCTGCCAATCAACAAGCTCAAAAGGTCAAAGTAAACCATCCAACCAATCATCTCCAAGTTGTTCAGCAGGTCAGAGGTCAACAACCAGCCAAACATTTAACTGGAAATCACATTATCACTTCACAACTCAAAGGTCAAATTGTAAAAACAATTATTATTCCTCCCATTAACATTGACCAACAGAACCCCATTCCACCAATTTGCATTGAACAAGTCAGCCCTAACAAAGTCATTGATAACAAATCAACTAAAATGGATGATAGTTCAAGGAAGGAAAACACTAATCCCATGAAGAGTTTGCCTGGGCTTGGTCCCAATACATATTTCATTTTAAATAATACAAGTTTGCCCATTGGAAATGCCGTGAAGATGATAAAAAACTCTGTTGGAAAGAGTTGTGTGGGATCCATCGGCCAACTGATGCCAGAACATAGTGGTCTAGATTTTACTCCTGTAAAAGAAGAGGTCATCACATCAGGTAAGTGTTAATCAATGCCAACATGAACCATTTTTGCAATGATTTTACTGAGTGAAAAATTCAGGTTAGAAAATAAAGGTATAAATAACAAAATAACCGAACTCGGAGGATCAATCTCAATGTCCAAGAGAAAAGAAAAAACGCGAAAGACACACTGTAATAGTTGTAGATCGCTAAGGTCCTGACTTGGTACAGGCATTTCAAATGAAATGGTGGGTTAAAATGATGAATGTCTGGCAGTGGGCGGGAAGAAATTTTCGTAACATTTTTCTTAGCAACTACTCATCATAGCCACTTGATATTTTATATACAGCATCAAGATGGGATCCCATAAAGTGGGATGTGATTTCAGCTCTGTTGCTCATCTTTCTGTACTTCTCGTTAAATGAAATAGACAGATTTTTGGCTGGATTTCACTGAGTGAAAAATCCAGGTTATAAAATGGTAAATGTCAGGTGGTGGGCGGATAGGGAAATAATTTTCGTTACAGAGTTCTTACTTAACACAGCCTCTTGATATTTGGTATAAAGCATTAGGGTGAAGCCCCAAAATGAAGGCCAATTTCACTTATATCCTGCTTAAAAAAAATCTGGACATTTTAGACAGACATATTTCATGTATTTTATCATTCTGAGATGGGGGAGGGGATGAAATTTTAATCAGAAATAATATAATTTCACTTCTGACATAAAGATAGTTCTTGTTAAGCACCTTGTAAAAAAAAAAAATGTCCAATGCCTTGAGGTAATGTTAGGGTGAGAATTTTCATTTGCCTTGAAAGAGCTGTATATAAGTTTGTCTGTAAAACTGTGAATTGATTAATGTTCCCAATCAGGAAAAATTGATAAAATGTTTGATAGCTTTGGCAATGATTAATTTATTGTGTTTCTTATTACTACAATGTGTGTACTTAAGCATCTGAGTTATTCTAAATCTATTTTTTTTCATTGCTTTAAAAGCAATTTTAAGAAGCAGAGGTATTAAGGGGGCATCTGAATGTCAAAATCTAGATCTGAAAGAGCAGAGACAAAACTTGCAAACACAAGCAAGGACAGGACGGAAAAAAAAACAGACAATATATAAAACAAGGAAACACAAAAACCACTGAATATCAATTAACAAAACAATTGTAGCGAGCGTGAACTTGGATGCTCTGGAAAAGTAAGTGTTTCTTGTTAAATCATGTCTTTACCACTAATGTGAGAGACATATAGTTTTGACCTATCCATCCATAACAAAGTTATTCCTCAGAACTCCTCTTACCCATTCTTAAATAATTCTTTTTAGATTCTCATTCAAATTTTATTTTTTATTTTTCATCTATTTTGGTAAAATATTCTGACATTCTTCTTAAGGAAATTGACCAAAAATGAGCATAATTTGCTAGAAAATGAAAAAAAATTTTTATAGAGGCTGAAAAAAATTGGGACAGGAGGAGAATCGAGGATATGGCCTAAACGAAGAAACAGAATTTAATGAAACTTAGTACACCATACATGGAACAAGTACTCCATATAGAGTTGCCAGGAAATTTTGATCATCAAAATTTTGTCGGAGTTACGGCCCAAATGGCCATGAACTTCTCAGAAACATTGTTTGCACCTTACTTCTCTGAAACTACTTAACAGAAATTGTTATGTCATAAGAACACAATATGTTGTGGTGCATATTTCCTGGAAATTGTAAATTTGTTTTACAAAATTTTGTGAGAGTTACAGCCCTTTGCATTTCAAATTTTCAAAAATAATTCTCATAATTTAAAAAAAAATAATATCTTTTCAGATCACAACTTGCAAAAAGGAAAGAAAAAAATCAAGTTGAAGAGCGGATTAAAAGTTAAAGTCACCAGACCACAGGCAAAAAATTGGTTATGTCGGGATTGTGGAAAATATTTACCCACCAGGCGGAAAAGAGTCGAACACAGAAAGTTGTTCCACCCTGTGCAAGAGAAGAAAGTCAAAACGTTTGACTGCACAGAATGTGAAATGAAATTTCAATCTAAAAGAAAGTATAAGAAACATGTTTTCAGCCATATTGTTCACAAGTGCGAAGAATGCGACAAGATTTTCAAAAATAGAACAAATCTTCAGAGTCATATGAGAATTCATTGTTTTGAACGTCCACATTTATGTGATGTATGTGGCAAGGCTTTCAAAACCGTGACAACACTTAGGTTGCACAGTGCTGTCCACATGGAAAAACGGGAACTGATCTGTGAAGTATGTGGCGACGATTTCAAACACAAAGCCGCGTTAAACTACCACATAAAAACACACAATCCAGATACACCGTTTCAATGTAACGTTTGTGATAAAAAGTTTAAATTCAAAAGACAGATCAAGGAGCACATGTATGGACATACAGGAAATTATCCACACATATGTGAAATTTGTGCTAAAGGGTTTGCACGTAACGATAACCTGCAGCGACATCTATTGACGACTCATGGGGATGGAACACATAAAAGGGTTTCCAAGAGGGCAGCACGATCTTATGATGATACTCAAGTGACAATATCTACGGAAAATATGAACACTACAGCTACAGACATGTTTCATAGTTTGTTTTGGTGAAACTGAAAGATTTAAGTTCAGGACACTGAAATATTTAAGATTAGGACTCTGAAAGATTTAAGTTCAGGACTCTGAAATATTTAAGATTAGGACTCTGAAAGATTTAAGATATTTAAGATTAGGACTCTGAAAGATTTAAGTTCAGGACTCTGAAATATTTAAGATTAGGACTCTGAAAGATTTAAGTTCAGGACGAAAGATATAAGTCAGGACTGTTTAAGATTTAAGATCACAACTCACTTTTCTTTGATTCAAGTTGCACTAAAAATTTTGTTCAAAGGTACATGTACTTTTTTTTTCTATTAAAGATTTTGTTCTTGTTTTGAATGCAAATGATTGAATCTTTTGTCACAAAGGGTGACTCTAAGTATGGTGATTTTTAGCAAACAGCAATTTCTACAATTGTATTACTTTTTCTTTTGCCTGTTTTATTTGAACAAGTTATAATTATGATACATCTTGATATTTAGTATGCAGTTGCCTAAGCATCAGCAGATTTCATTTTTAAGAGTATTTCATCTGTATGCTCCTGTGGTCATGGTCTACTGAGTTTTAAGATTTTCAATGATTTGATCAATGTTAAAGCTTTTTTGTGTCCATTTAACATGAAGCTGTCATGGTACTGTGGATTCATTTATTAATGTGGGTACCAATTTTCTTTGTTTGATGAACAAGGACCATTTTGTGGAATCTTAAATTTGTGCTTCTGAAGGCTGCAGCATACAGATCAATGTTTAATTTCCTTTTCCTGGGGTATCAAATTTCATGCATCAAGGTTACCCATGAAAACCACGAAATTTAATACCCCATGAATAATAATTAAACCACAGTATACCATTGATATTTGGTAAGCAGTTGCATAAGCATCAGTACAGATCAATTCCATGAGCATTTCACAGTCATGGTCCATTGACTATGAGATTTTACAGTGATTAAGAGTATGCTAATGCTATTTTCCATCTGTTAAACTTAAAGCAGTTACGGTACTCCTTTGAAATTTGGTAAGCAGTTGCATTAGTGTCAATACAGATCAATTTCACGAGCATTTCACTGTCATTTTCTAATTATTGTGACATTTTACAGTTTACGCTTTTCTTCCATCTGTTAAACTTGAAGCAGTTAAGTACTCCTTTGAAATTTGGTAAGCAGTTGCCAGATCAACTTCAATAGCATTTCATCTGTATACTCCTGCAGTCACAGTCTACTGACTTTATAAACTTTTGCACTGATCTAGAAAATGAGATGTGGAATAAGTGTACGCCACACAGCTCACATATCACACAGTAATTTAACGAAAAAACCACAATGGACAACTGCCAGCCACCATCAACAAGACCAGTAGGCACTGCTAGCCAACTTAAATGTTATTAACATAAAGCAGTTATGGTACACCATTGCTATTTTGTATGTACTTATACAAGTAGCTGTTTAAGCATCTCTTTACACCATAAAAGTATTAATGAACAAAGCTACAGGCAAAATATCAAGAAGCTGTGACATGTAGTCTGAGAAACTGAGACAGATATTTATGCCAGGCAGGACAATGCCACAAGGCAAGGGATAGTGCCAAAGTGACCCTAATTATTGCTTTGCTTATGAACAGACAGTCATTAGTAAAATTAATTGCTTCACAATGTGTTGTCCCAAGGGTATAAAAATACTGAAAAGTGATAACCCCTATATAAATGATGAAAAAATGTGGAATAATTGTATGCGACACAACAAACACAAAGAAACAGCAATTTGAAAAATCACAATGGCAAACAGCCTGCAGTCTCCAACATGACCAGAGGTCACTGCTCACCATCTTGCATTGGCCTAAGACTACAAATACAATACATAAGATTCAAAACCAATCCCTAACTAATCATTGAAAGACCCATTTCTGGACATAGAACAAAAAAGAAACAGATAAATGACAGGGACAAACAAAAGCTTTGGCAAATATTCCTGGGTTAGGACAGGCATATATACAGTGTAATGTCCCCTTTGCAACAAGCTTGAGGTGACAAAAAAAACTGGAAACTGATAATATCAATATTTTAATATGTATATTTTTAAAAGTTTGAGAGCTACAGTAAATGTACACAAAGATTATTAAATATCTATAACAAAACAACTTGCTCACTGAGGTGCTTTAACATGAAATAACATATATCACTTTTTACAAACATTCAAAAGATCAGCAAAACAACCAATGAGTGTCCAGTATGAAAGTCATGTGATAAAAAAATCTGAAAAAAAATGAATCACAGTGCTTTGTCAGTCATTCATATCATCAGTTTTCATATTGTACATCCAACTCAATCATGTTGGTGAAATGCATTACAGACACTATGAAATGAGCTCATAACAACTTAGCCATAACTTGAACTCAGCACTTTTAACTAAAGCTTTTTTTCCCTAAGAAATTCATTTTCAATTGTTAGATTTTATATGAAATAGCCTCTTTAAAATATTAAATTCATACAAATGAATGTTTCACATGCACCATTTTTTATTATGAGCTAACTTCATTGTGTTGTAGTTTGCATTTCACCAAAATGATTAGGACGGTTGCACAGTGTGTTTTTATATGTTATGAGTTTACATGTTAATACTATTGAAGGCATGAATCAACTTTCCACATCACATCTATACATATGTTTTCCTTCAGCCAGGAATGAATTAAGAAATTTCACCTACTTAAGTTATCTATATTTAACATAATAGCCTTGGTGGACTTGTTAAAATTAATAAACAAGGAATGTGTCCATGAGACACGGATGCATTCGCTGGCCTAAAACAGGTAGAAGAAGTCTGTCGGGTCTGAAAGTCGCTTAGGACATACAGTTTGTTATATTAAACCATCCTACCAAGTTTCAAAACATTCTCATGCAGGTTTCTTAGAAAAGCTTGACTGAAATTTTCTCGTAAATTTTCACCTTGACCCAGTCCCAAACAGGAAGTAGAAGTCCGACAGGTCTGAAAGTTGCTTAGGATGTACAGTTTGTCATACTAAACCATCGTACCAAGTTTGAAATAACTCTCATTAACGGTGTTGAGAAAAGCTTAACACAAATTTGTATTAACGGATGGATGGACTTGAGTAAAACTTGAATAGAGCCCCCCAAATGTATAATTCCGAGGGCATAAAAAACTATTGAGGGTTGAGAAATCATCTAATGCTCAACATTCTCTAGGGAGAGCCCGTTTTTATTTCCATGATATTTGAGAGAAAACACCTATAATTTTTAATACTGTTGCTATAAAGGGGAGAAAAATGTTATTTTTACAAGAGATCCTCTTATATTATCCACCCCCCCCCCAATTTGAATTTATGGCCACTGATTGAATGTTATTCACTTAAAACTTCCATGTATTACATGTTTGTTTAGAGAGTCTTTTGAAAAGACCTGTTTAACATATAAAACTAAATACATGAAGGCCTAAAAATCAAAATTTATAACCTTTTTCCATTACAGTAAAGTTGATTGTGTGTGTGTGTTGGTGTTGGTGTTTAACGCCCTTTACCAATGCACCTGGGCCATATAGGGCGGTCAGTTTTAATGGTGGAGGAAACCAGAGTGTACCTACCTCAGGCAGGTAATTTACAAACCTAATCACATACAGTTGGGAAAGACCTTTTTTTTGGGGGGGCCTTTTTAGTTCTGACAGTGAAGTTGAACTGCCAGTACTATAGAATTTAACTAAATTCGGGTTTGCATATCATGTTTTATCAACCAAGGACTTAAAGCTTTTGAGATATGGTTTTTAAGCCATAGCGTTTTCCATGCTTATCTGTTCTTGCTTAAACAGAGAAAAATTACAATGATAGTTTTCAAAAAACACATAGAAAAAGACCCTAAATTTTTCTCAAACCTTTTGATTGTAAATTTTAAAAAAAAGTTTGAAAACAAACATTATATGATTTTATCATTAGAATTATACTAATATGCTTTCAGTAGATGTCAATTTAATAGCGAATAGGTGTGGATGTTCGTGTGAAAAATAACATATTTACAAAAAACCAAACAAACATAAAACAAATGGAATCTTCCATACCGGATCATTCCATTCTTTATGAAAGACAAAAATCTACATAAATGGACTGCTCCATATCAATTTTACTCCAAATCAAACACACCAATAATCACTTTAACAATACTCGTGCAGTATTTGAAACAAGCAGTTTAATAAGAGATACACAGCCATTTGTCTTAACGTTAAATTTACATTAAGCTCAATTAACACTAATTTAATGTTAATGTAACACTAATTTAATGTTAAATTAACATTACTTTACTGTTAGAAATTTTAATGTTAAGCATTAACATTAATTTAATGTTAAACATAATTTAATGTTAAACATTAACGTTAATTTAATGTTAAGCATTAACGTTACCGTATTTTCCGGAGAATAAAGCGCTCCGGACTTTAAGGCGCAGGGCCGATTTTCAGGAGAAAATCTGATTTTATCCATTAATAAAGCGCACCTGAGTATTAAACGCACCCCTTTCTTCAGACTTATAAGGTATATTGAATGATTTTGTCACGTTTATTTCATTTTCAGCACAAAGACTCCCGATGTTGTTGAAGATCGTGTCCATTTTATATTATTATTTATTTATGATTTATTAATAAAATTGTGTTTGATCTTAATAAAAATGAATAAATAAAGCTTGTGTGTTGACTTATTGTTATTGATTTTAACTGTATATGTGTGTATATCGGTAAATTGCAAATTAGTGTATGCCACTTGACAGGTGTTATGATTGACACTTAAATTGTTTGTCGGCAACCTGATTCTCCAGTTTTTGTTTTGATTGCAATTAAAGTGAAGTTTATTGACCTTGATATGTTTTTGTTACAATTACTCAAGATCTGTTTGTGTTGATTAATCAATAGTTAGCTCCAAGCTTGACCACGTGGTGGAAAAGAAAAGAAAATCAAAATGGCATACCTGTGTATGGGAATGTGTCCAATTTATAATAATACATTTTTGTGTGTCCTTGATTATTTATTAACTATTTATTAAATAAAAATCACAAGAACAAATGGTTCCTTGATCAAACAAATCCATGTTATTCACTTGGTAAAAATACACATGAAATGGTGTGTAATTGTCTTGTGTAGATCGATGTCAACAGGTCAAAGGTAGTTTTTCTTTAATATTCCTGCACATGAGTTTTAACTGAATAAATTTTATAAAATGATTTATGTTTGCTCTAAAATATATAGAATAATGACAAAAGGATTAATTGGTCTTGAATTAAAGGAAAAACAGTCTATAAAATTGTAGGGAGAAAATGAACAAAACTCTGTATAAAAGTAGGGAGAAAATGAACACATCTGTCCAGATTATGTAAATATTACTTACCAACGTAATAATGTGGACATTACCAACATAGAAAAGGGCATATTAAGCACACAATTTTGTGGAATTTCAAAGGTATTAGATATAAAACAAAGGAAGAGAAAGGAAAGGGACTGCATGCATTTTATTCAATATATAAACTCCATATTTTAGGCACACCTCTGTCTGATTACGTAATCAAAATAAAAATGGCTGATTATGGAGAAAAAAGATCGAAACAACTGAAATACATAATAAACAAACACATTCCAGGGTATTTACTTTTTATTTCATAAAATAACAAACAAAACATCACATGAATGAAGCTGAAATAGAAATTGCAGTAGTCCGGGAATAACCAAGAAGAAGTCTTATATTTTTGCTTGAAAACATCGATGTTTTCACACTGGTCAACCTGAAAACTTTTAAAAAATACACACACTAAGCGCACCGGAGTATAAACCGCACCCAAAACTTTTCAGGAAAAAAATAGCGGCTTATACACCGGAAAATACGGTAATTTAATGTTAAACATTAATGTTAATTTGGTGTTAATCTTTTTAACGTTAATTTTCCTGTTGAATAATGAGACGTCAAATGTTAAACTTTAATGTCATATTAACAATCGAAGCTCAATTAACATTAATTAAATGTTAATCTTTAATGTTAAATTAACATTAACAAAATTGCCTGTGTAGTCGACCATACTTCCAAACATACAAAATGGTGTATAATTTTAACTATCAAATAGTCTTGTAAAAATTCTAAATTTGATAGAAGTTATGTTTATATAAGTAAAAAAAAAAGAAACAAGAACTAATGCGTATAAAGACTACGATCGTAGATTGCTATTGTTGTTATATCCACTATCTAAAGAAGTAGTTGAGCCTTTACGTGAATGTCCTAGAGTTGACGTTGATGAGTGATGACCGACCAATGAGGAACTAGTAAACAATTTGTACCAGCCAATCACAATGTTTGTTAGATCAAGATGATCGAGTAGGATCTGCGCTACTCCCATGAACACTTTACGGTCCATTCTGCCGTAATCTCCCCACACAGTCACCTAAAAGTAATAAACATATAAAAACTTATATTACAGTTACGCAAAATGTGTCAGTCTGTCGGACCTGACAGGCAAAAAACAGGCAAATTTGATTAATTTACAACATAAATAGTAAGTTGGTCTGGCAGTATTTGTGTAAGCAGTCTTCGAAATTAGGCCGGACCTACTGGAAAAATCCAGTTAAAATTGGTTCCATCCAGTTACATTTTGCATTAATTTATATTAAACATGTAAGAAAAAAATAGCAAATTTGATGAAAATAGGCATTCGGTCCACCCGACTCCACTTCCTAATTTCTTTGACTGTAGGTCTGACAAACCAATAACAAATTTCCGGAAGACTGATATTACTTTGTGAATATTAAATGCCTGTACCAATTTAGGACCATTCCAATCTTCAAATTCTCTGGTATTCTTTCCTTGTTTTATCTTTTATCTTGGAAATTTGAGATTGATCATCCAAGATTGGTAGTTTTGTTATTTCTTTTATTTAATGCAGGTGGCACTGTGTTTCAATGATATATCTACATCAAATCGGTGCAGATGAATTAAGATAACTTTGTTTTTATATTTTAAAAGACAATTAGCACTACCAGCATGGATTTTTCTTTTTGAAACATTTCACAGACCAAAACCATCAAATACATTTGTTATTTATACATAAAAGATCAGATTTAAAACCACCAGTGACCAACCTGTAATATTTTGCCAACATAATTTTCTATGAAAACTAGTTGTTGTTGATATAAGGGGTCTAAGGTTCGTCTGGCGACAGTCGTCTTCTGTTTCTCTATACAATGTTTGCCATCAATAAGGTAAACCTTTACATAAGGTGCTGAAAAATAAAACACACATCTTAAACATACAAAGAAAAGTATTATTGTTCAAGTGGTACCTATTTTTGTGGGTCAGACAAATCATGAAATTAAGTTCCCAACAAATTCAGAATTAAGCATTGCTTTTGTTAGAGATTTTTTGAAACTATGAATTCAAGAATCCATGAAAATGCAATCTACTTCCAATCCACAATCACTAGAACTTAAGTTGTTGTACCAACAGTTAAAGTTAACAGTCAATGATGACGACGATGACAACGACAGCATCATACCAAAATATGTCTGCAAATTTTTTGGGTATGTATAAAAATTGATACCCACCAGTTGAAGTACTTTCACAGTATGTACCAGGTCAATTTGTAGCCAGGATAATCACTGCAGCGATTACCCAAGGTTATAGGTGCTATACTCTTTCAGTAACTGTCCAGAACTGAATTGACAGTTGGCAGCATAACAGGTGTGCTATAGCAAGCAGGAACTGCTTACTCTTCTGGAGCACCTGAGTTCACTCTTGTTATGAGTTCACATTGTTGACGGCTTTTTAGTTGTTTTTGTATTTTCATGTTTTATTTTGTCTGTTTTTTTTTGTCCTGGTCTTAATTGTCGGAGTTCACTGGTTTTGCATTCTCACACCTAGTTGGCAAATTTCTTTTGATTTTCATTTTGTTCTTTAAATTTTTCGACAAATCTTACGCAAGCAGCTCATAAAAATTTGACAGCCCTGAATTTGGTACTAACCAGGAAGTATTTTAGCCCCTTGTTTAGACATCAGACCTCTGGCCCGAATCACTTCCACCTCCAGGTGGCCCTTCCTATCATAAAGTCCCAACTGTATCTCGCCCAAACATGGGGACCCAAGGACTTGTCGTCCTACAAGTTGAGCTGGACCTAGTCCTTCTATGAATTCACCAAACTGTCCCTCGGGTCCAAGTCTCATACCAGTTGGTAACCACACCCTGAAAAAGAAGGTTTAATCTTTTCAATAGCATTGAAAGCTATGAAACTGGTAACTTCTACAAGTATAATATTTGTTTGAAAAAAGTTACCGTATAGCGGGGAATTTTTGCAGGGGTAAATTTTCGCGGCTTTTGTGTCATAAGGTATGTGAAATATTTTTGCGGGTTTTATTTTCACTATTTGTGATTATGGTTGTAAATGATGTCGGTAACCACACCCTGAAATAGAAGATTTAATCGTTACAACAGTCTTAAAAGCAAAGGAACTGGTATGTTTGGCAAGACGAATATTTGTTTAAACAAGTTATTTGATTAGGTTCAAAGAAAAATATTCAAAACCAGAAGGTAAAACTCTTACAACTTAGCTGTAATCAGATCTTTAAGCCGGTTAGAACCCCTTTATCTTTGAAAAGAATATTATATCAATTAAGATTTTCAGTAAAAAATAACCAATACAAAGCCCTAAACTCTTGAGTAAAACATGCATGTAGGGAATATTTTCGTGAATATTTTGTAATCGCAATAAAGCAAAATTAATCCCCACACATTTTTTTTTTCACATTACAGTAATGTAACTTTTTGGTCATCTATTAACTGGCTTGGAACCCCCCCCCCAATTGTCCTAAACTCACAGTAGAGCCCCCTTATAATACAGAAGATTCCTTTTATTAGCATAATCAATTTGTCAGAGAAATTTATGCAATTAACTGAATTACCCCATAAAGTGAAATGTTAATTTTTAACAGAAAATACAAAGAATTTATATGATTTTTTTGTCTAATTATCAAATGTGTTGAGTAATTAGAACAGTCAGATGAAACTTTTATTGTATCATCATGCTTGTAAAAACAATTGTAACATAAATGAAGGTTGTAAAAACATGTTTTGATATCTTTAATCAAACACACTTCAAAGACCTCGTTTAAAAAAAACATATGATTTTGACAGGTATCAAGGTGATTTTTGAAAATTTTAAGTCAATTAACAGGAATTATGCACTTTTTCTCAGATTTTCAATGCAATTAAATGAAATTTTTAGCATTGAAAGTATAGGAAAGTGTTTGGTGTTTTAAAATCTTAGTCAATTAAGAGGATTATTCTAATAAGAGAAAGTCGATAAAGTGGAATCCACTGTAACACAATCTATGCTCACCCCCTTTGTTTAGATACATACACACTGCCCAAGTCGCTACTGATACTCCCAATGCTACCATCAGTCGACTCTTAGCTGGCTATGACCCCCCTTATTGTCACAGTAGGCCCCCCTAAATGTCACAGAAGAGCCCCCTTATAATAACACAATCTATGCTCACCCCCTTTGTTTAGATACATACACACTGCCCGAATCGCTACTGCATGAAACTTCCGATGCTACCATCAGTCGACTCTTCGCTGGCTAGGACCCCCTAAATTTCACGGTTGAACCCCCTTATAATAACACAATCTATGCTCACCCCCTTTGTTTAGATACATACACACTGCCCAAGTCGCTACTGATACTTCCGATGCTACCATCGGTCGACTCTTTGCTGGCTAGGACCCCCCCCCCCCTTAATTGTTACTGTAGAGCCCCCTTATAATAACACAATCTATGCTCATCCCCTTTGTTTAGATACATACACACTGCCCGAATCGCTACTGCATGAAACTTCCGATGCTACCATCGGTCGACTCTTCGCTGGCTAGGACCCCCCTTAATTGTCACTGTAGAGCCCCCTTATAATAACACAATCTATGCTCACCCCCTTTGTTTAGATACATACACACTGCCCGAGTCGCTACTGATACTTCCGATGCTTCCATCAGTCGACTCTTTGCTGGCTTGTTTTGATATCCGGTTTGACATGCTCCCGTCCGCTCGGACCTCTTCACTTCTTTGAACACTACTACGTTTCTTGCAACCATCTACAATGAAATAAAATATGTTGCACTGTGGCTTGTGTATAAATAAAGAAGATAAATAAATGGATGGTGAAGCCACATTTAAAAGGTAAAAACTAAATAAGAAATATAAATAAATAAAACCTTTAAAACAACTAAAACAATGAAATAGTTTGGAAATACCGTAGAATTTCATTTATTTTGAGGGTAAGAGAAAACCACAAAAATTTAATTCCCACAAATTTAAAATATTTAGTTGATGATTGCATATATCAAAATTAAATATCGTGGAAAATTTGTCCCCCGAATTCAGCTCTGAACCACAAAATTTTATCCCCACAAAAATAAACAATTATACAGTACTGTGGATTTATTTATTCTCTTTGGCAGCAATCTTTGTGTATCATTAAAAAAAGACACTTCATTGGATTTTAAATTCTGTGGATTGCACATGTTCATAGAAAGAATCAATACAAGTACATTTGTAAATCTGTGAGCTTATGCTCACTAGTGATACCCCCGCTCCCAAAACCTAAAATTAACAGGAATAAGGTGACCTAAGCAGGGGTCACCACACTTCAGAATGACAGGGAGAAGTGACTTCTCCCTCTGAGCCAAGTAGGGAGAAGTGACAACAAATAAGGGAGAAGTGAGAGGCGCGTGACACTATCGTTGAAACAAAATTAAACTTAATAATTTACAATAATCTACTTTGTAAAGTGCTTTATATTTCCTACATATGAAATCTCTACAAGTTTTATTATAATTAAGTAAATTAAACATGTTAAAAGTGGTATTCTTTAGTCATGGTAAGGTTATTCCTTATGGCATAACTGTAGAGATTGCTGATGCTACATGTATTTATTTTTAAGTCTTATTATTACAGATTTATTACTTATTTTATCTTTATTTCTCCAGACCTATTTTTTTTTAATCTCCAGACATATTATAATCTAAATTATTTTTAAGTGCAAATTTCAAACTAGGGAAAAGGTATATAAACCCAGCTGAGGTTCTGAAAATAATCAGAAAGGTGATTTTCTAAATGAAAAAAATAATATGCAATAATTATTATGCTCAAATTCTTTGTTGGTGTTTATTTTTATTTAATTATACAGATACAGATACAGATACAGATATTTTTATTACACCAATTAATGGTGCCCAAACTCTGAGCGATTACAATTAAAGAAAACAATAAACATATATGATTTGAATGATTCGGTACTAAAATATTAACATACAAAGCACAATACAAAACTTACTTATACAATATATTTAACAAGAACATGTATGATTAACTAGAGCATCAATGAAATGAATTTTTTTTTTTTAAATATATATATATATAGTATTAAAGCTCATAGACTAACCCCTCCCCCATCTCACTGTAATTGTAAGAGAACCCAAAAGTTATTATTATCATATATATTTTAATATTATTATCATTTTAATATTATACTTTTTAGTTTTACTATAAAGGGTGATAACTCTAATTCATATTTTTATCTACCGATTTGAATTCAATAGTTCCTTTCGTTTTACAAATAACGAGTTCAGTAAGGCGCTTAGAATTGACATTACGTTAAGATCTTCAGAGGACATAATCCAAATAAACTTCATGTCATCCGAAAGTTTAAATATTTAATTATATCATTCTTTGAACTAATTGTAAAAGAACACAAAAGAATGTATAGAAAGATTTAAAAGAGTTTAGAAATTTATTAATTTTAAAGGGGCATAACTGTGTTCAATATTTTTTTTCTAACTTCAGAAATTTAACTTTCAAAATGAATAATAAGGATTAAATACAGTTAATTGGTCAATTATTTGTGAACAAATCACATTAATATTAAGTTTTTATCAATCCTGGAAGCCAATTAATGACTGGAAGTTGGATCCATCTAATTAACAAGTTTGGTGTACAAGCCGACTATCGCCGTCAGGCTTGGGCGCTAATTGGTTTATTAACAAGATAATAAACTTTTGAATTTGGTAATTAACAGTGACAGGTCTGAGGACATCATGACAGGTTGTTAATTAGCTCTGGGATAGGTAAAATGACCAAATAAACAGGTAGCTTTGTTTAATCTTTTAAAGAAACGGGCAATGTCGGCGATTACCACGATTTTAGAAGGCGACTTCAACTTCTCCCTGTGACATTACAAAGGCGAAATTAAACTTTTCAGGGCGACTTTTTCGCCCACTTCGCCTGGTTTGGTGAGCCTTGGACCTAAGAACATTGGCATACATCATATGGTACTTTAGGATCAAATTTGAGCATTCATTAAACAGGAAGTAGATTACCTATGAACATAAAATGGGTATACACCATATGGTACTATAGGACTAAGCTGTATACATAATATCAGACCTCTACCTCATGTAGTACTTGCTTAGAAAACTGTGATGAAATTATGTTACTGATGATAAAACGAACAAATGGATAGACAAGGGTAAAACAGTATAGCTCACTCTTCTTTGAAGCGGGGGTATAATAAAATTAGTTTTATGTTGGATTCTTATTTTCATGGTTGACTGCCATCAACCAAAACCACAAAAAATAATGACACCACAGTCAGCTATTTTAAGAACATTAAAGGCAAAGACACAGGGCACGTTCAACATTCCCTTCCTCAGCAGCCTGGGAAGATTTATTTTTCTCGGGTCGAAATATAAAAAAGAACGCGGGTGACCTGTTTTGTATGGGTCAATGATCTTCTTAACAAATAAAAGTGTACATTCGGAACAACCTTGGTTACATATTATGTTGCTACGTCACTACCTAGGTTGTTCTCATTCTGCCCCAAAAGAGCGACAATTTTCCTACCTGAGGCTCCTTGAGTTTGAATGTCCAACGCAAGCATAGGCAAGTATTTTTTCTAAATTATCCTTAAATACTAGCATGAAATAAAAATGTCCCAAAGATTTCATACATGTCATGTTTGCTGGATTCACTGAATCATTATGTCAGATATAATTTTATGATAATTGTTGTCTGGACATACCCTGATGCATACCAAATACGGGGAAATTTTGGCGAGGTTGAAATTTTCTCTTTATTTGCAAGACCAGAGGAATCGCTAAATTTCAAATACTTTATATTTTACATACTCTAGATTCTTTAAACATGAAAAACTAATACAGCTAAAATTAAACAACAATTTGGATAAAAATCCCAAAATTTGCAACACACTTAAATTACCCAATATACAGATGAGTATAAAGTTTCATGGTAATATAAAATTTTCATTTCAAAAGATTGTTTTGTGTTTCTATTGGAAGGTTGTATGTGTGTAAGGTTATCCATACCAGCCAGTTGTGTGGCACTACTGCTCTTCCACGGTAAATTAACCAGGTTAGCCATCTTATTACTGATGCTAGTCCGCCTCCTTGACCTCCCCTCCGTGACTGGTGTACTCAGGGCGGAGTCAGACATGCTCCCGTCAGATTTCTCATAGGTTTGGTTGTCCGTACTCCCAGTTCGAGTCACTTGTTTCCGTGGCATTGTTGACTTGCTCTCCATCTTTTGATGAAATTCACTAAAAATTCAAGTATTTCATCAGATTGTGTTAGGCAAATATAAAACCCATGATGAAAACAAGATCTAACAAAGTCTCGTTTAAACACTGATTACTGTAAACTTGGTAAATTTTGCAGGGAGATGTTTTCATGTTTTTGTACATTGAACCATTTGTGTGGGGAAAAGAAACAGGTCTGCAGGTGAGAAAGTCTGGTTTTTGTTACAAAAAGAATCATTCGAACAAGTTGTAGTGGTATTAGTGCTCGTCCTAAATAAAAAGCTACGCCGAGCGCAGCATGATACGACCGCAACAAGTTGAACCCTGTATGTTGGAGGCCCGGTATGGATAGTCCATTGCTTTGGTCACATGAGCCCATGGTGGACTTACAAAGCTTTTTGACACATGTATCCTGTGGTGGACTTAAAAATGCATTTTTGACACATTTATATTTATATCAACATCAAATACAAAAGTCTTTTTTATATATACATGTATTAATTTACAATTTTGGCCCTTTGACCCCTAATTTCTCAAAAACTGTAAAAAATATTGCAAATCTGATTAAAGAATGAGGCAGAAATATTCACAAGGAATCCAATGAAAAAAAGATTTTGAAAATCGGACCACAAATAAAAAAGTTGATTTTAAGGGCGTGGCCTGTCTTTAGCCGCCCTGTAGCAATGTAATGGTGAAATACATATCAAAATCATTGATACATTAGGTAGATAGAATTTAATGATGAATTCAATAAAAAAAAAAAAATCAAAATCTAATGAATGATAAACATTCTACAACAGGTTTGTCAATACACCCGTTTTAGCCGTTTTTGGCCCTTTTTTCTAAAACAGAAGGGCCACAAACCCCAAATACAAAACCAACATTCCTTTAGTGGATATAATCATCATATTAAAACTTCATAACAATTGGCAGGCCCACTACAACTTAATTTTTGATTTAAATGACAAACTTTTAAAAATGGCGTTTTTGGCCCCTTTGACCCCTAAATTCTCAAAAACCGTAAGAGACATTGCAAATCTGATTGAAAAATGCAGGCAGGGATTTTCACAAGGATTCCAATGAAAAAAAGATTTTGAAAATCGGACCACAAATAAAAAAGTCAATTTTTGGGGTGTGGCCCCTTTTTGACCCCCAGTAGCAATGTAACGAAACAAGGTACATCAAAACTGTTGATACATTTTATTGACAGAATTTATTGAGGAATACAATAAAAAAAGAATGATGAAAATTGGATGAAAATTAAACATTCTACAGACGTTTTGTCAATATACACATTTTTGCCCCTTTTGGCCCTTTTTTCTTAAACGGTAGGGGCCAGAAACCCCAAATGCAATACCAACCTTCCTTTAGTGGTTATAAACATCATATCCAAATTTTATAAAAATTGGTTATCTACAACTAAAGTTATCGCACGGAAACCAAAGTGTCTACAGACGACAACGACAACGACGACGACAACGACATTGCCATAACATAATACGATCGCAAAAATTTTGCGGTCGTATAAAAAGCAGTTGTGAACAAAAACTAACCTAAATTTTCTCTGTGGTCTCTCTGACTGCGTAGACATGTAGCTATTAATACTGACTTTTGATACCTCAGACATATCGCTGGTTTCAGACGCATCACTTCCGACGTCATCCATGTCTGGACTAAATTCTGAAGAGAACAAAAAGTCCAAAGTTTTACAAGCAAAATTCAAAACCAGTTCTCCGCTACTTGTTGTACTTAGTTCAATTCTGCATCAAGATTTCAGGGGTTCAAATTAGCATTTGTGAACTAAAGGTCCAGGACCTTTTGGAATAAAAGGTTAAAGGTCACCTGATGACATTAAAAGGTCCTCAATGGGAGTTACTATAAATAAGGCAGGTCCAGGACTTTGTCAAATACTGTGGTTTCATTATTATTCGTGGGGTATCAAATTTTGTGGTTTTCGTTGGTGTCTTTGACCCATGAAACTTGATACCCAACAAAAAGGAAATTTAACATTGATCTGTATGCTGGAGACATTAAAACCACGAAATTAACAAATCAACGAACTAATCCTTTTTCGTCAAACCACGAAAATTGGTACCCATGAAAATAAATGAATCCACAGTAGAATTTAAATGGTCCTGAACCAAAAATGGAAGGTCCCAGACCTCGGACTAGTGATAATTTGAACCCCTGGGATTTATTTCAATCTAAAATGACAGTTTTTTGTTCAATATGCTGCTGTTCCATATTTGGTAAACAGTGTTTTTTCTAGAAATTTCTAATGTATCCCGGCGTATTTAGTTATCCTGAAAACATCTACAGATAGACGATAAAGAGATGTGGAATTAGTGTCCATGACACAACCAACATTAACGAAACGGCAATTTAAAAAAATCATAATGGAAAACAGCCAGCAATCTTCAACATGACCAGAGGTCACTGCTCACTGTGAATTAAGGTTTGAATAAAGGAAACAGCAAAACTACTGAACTAGGATGATCAATCATATAATCCAAGGTGAAAAGACAAAACAAGGCAGACATACCAGAGAACTGATAATCACAATGGTCCTGACTTAGTACAGGCATTTACAAAACACATCATGATTGTAAGACATAATAGGGATACATATTTTAGCAAGTTTTGAAGAACATTAAACGATACTGTGGATTCATTTATTTTCGTGGGTATCAATTTTCGTGGTTTCATGAAGATTGATAAGTTTATTGATTCTTAGATTTAAGGTTCTGAAATTTGCAGCATACAGATCAATGTCAAAATTCCTTATCATGGTGTAATAATTTTTGTGGTTCAAGGCAACCAATGAAAACCACGAGTATACCCAACGAATAACAATGAAAACACAGTATGTTATTGAAGCCTGAGTGTTTGGTTGGTTGATTGATTGATTGTAAACATAAACAAGTTGAAATATACAAACAAAAGTTTGATATAAAAGAAGTCAAAAGACGTTAGATAAAAAGGAAAATGAATGGCTAGATAAATATTCTGTTCATCCTTTACAACAAAGTTGCCATGACAATGAACTTACCTTTTCTCCTTGCCCTATGACCTCCTGGATGACCTCTACCAAACTCTCGTCCCCTGTCGTAAGCAAACTCGCTCCTATCGTATGATGTCCCTCGTACTCTGTCCCGCCCTGGTGAGGACCTGTAAGATTCAGCGTCAGACGTGCGCCCCCTGCGGGAATCTGAATCGGACCCCGCAGATCTTGTGATCCTCATTCTTATTTGCTGCGCTCGTTTTTCAAGGTCGTGGGTCACTGGAAAATGAAGCCAAAAATCTATAAGAGAATTAAAAAAATGTCTTGATAGTAAAATTAAAATTGAAATTTCTTTTTTGTAAATTAGTCCCGATAATCATGACATCTTTAAAGATTTTTATCAAATTTATCAAAAATCATAAAAATTCTCCTCAGATGGCATAATTATTTGAACTATTTGTAAATCTGAAATTCATTTTAATCTTTAAACTTCAAAACATATCTAAACCATTCCTGTTACCCAAAAATATAAATCTATTAATGTTTGGTAACTTATCAACTTTTCAAAGGATCTTGTTTTTTTATTATATATACTCTTAAAAAAAAGTAAAACATAAGGGGAAAATTCCCCATACGTTAAAATCCTAACTTCAATGGTTTTTCAGACATAGTGAGTAGAACATGACCAATGTTTGTCACGGAACATTTTGCATTGATTTAAACAAGAAATTGATGGGTAAAATGTACATTTGAGTTCTACTTGCAATAACTTGAAAAGAAGCGGTGTTACATATTTTGCTATAAATTAAACATATAAGATTCATTTATTATTCTTTTTATTGGTTTTTATTTCATGAATATCGGACAAAGGACAGCTTGGTTATATTGTTTTGAAATGGTGTTGGTTTGTATCAAACATATCGGAAATGTTCTACCTATGCGTAACTGCTTTTGAAGAGTATAAATCCGCTAAACATGCTACATAGGCAATTTGTCCAATAACACTAATTTGATGTTAATAAATGTTAGAATCTTTAAATTACATTCAATTACTTCATTAAAAATCAAACTAACTTTATAATCAAAAACAGAAACTTGATTGACACTAATTAGATATAAATTCAACATTAACAAAAATTGCCTGTGAAACATTTGTTTTGTATTTTTATTTCTGTGAATCTTGTGTGATGCAGTAACATATAGGTGACTATTAAATTTGTGCATGTGGATAATATATTCTGAGTTCCCCTTAATTCTTTACAAAACTGTTCTAAATTATCTTGCTATTAGAATTTCAAAGAATTAAGTTACTGTTGCACAAAAAAATAATAAGAAACACCATCACCAAATCACCTTTAACTGTGAAAGTTTATTTATTTGTTAGAATCAATTTTCATGGATTGGCCATATCTTACATACATGTATTCATAAATTCATGGACTTTTGGTTCTGAGAACTCTAGGATTCATTCAAAATGTTTGAGAAATTTCAGTTTCTTTTGGAACCGAATGACAAAAAGATGAAACCATGAAAATTGGTGCCAACAAAAAGTACTTCCACATTTTATAATTGGTTTTGTGTCATGCAAAGATTTGAAATGTTTAACCATGCAAAATAGTAGAAACCATTTCTCCCATGCATATGAAACTGATTTTTGAATACTCTATCCTCAACTCCTTCACCAAGATACAAAAGCAAAAATTTCAAATCTGCCTATTAAAATTTTACAGCTTCAATATATATTGCAAATTTTCTCTTATTTGAGTTAAAACACTTGACAACACAATGAAACAAATTAAGTTTCAACCACAAAGAATCAGAATTTAAAAAAAAAAATTATGATAATACCAAAAAATAAGTAAATCCGGTTATAATTCTTCAAAGTGTGGTCTCATGAAAATTTGACTGACAACTCTTTATTTCTTGCATAAAAGAGGCTATAATAAGTGTATAGTTACTGAGAAAACTGGTGTGAAAAGTATTTAAACACCCCCACCTGCATGCCCACTACCAGACATTCACCATACTTAAACCTGGTTTTGCACCTGTGCTGTTCCAGAAATGTCTGTAAAAAGGGGGTTTGTTGGGGGGGGGGGGGTAGCAGATGGCACTAAAAGTTAAAATTATAGAGATCTGACAAATGTACCATGTAACATAGAGGAAAATCAATTAAAAGTAAAATTGTATGATGGTTCCAAAGTAAAAGTGCCTTCTGAACTAGGCCTCTCTCGATTACATTTATTTCTAAAACAGCAGTGGTGGACCCAGGGGAGGGGGCAGTTTTCCAGTGGTTGAAACCCCCCCTTTCCTCTATTTTCTGAGAAATATTGGTTGATGGTCTTGAATCCCCTCCTTTCATCCACAGTAGCCAGTATAAGGACCCCCTCCTTTTTGAAAATTATTCGGATCTGCCCCTCAACAGACCTTGCAAAAAAAAAATTAAACAAGACAAATCTTACCTTTATCTCTGTTCCTCATCTGGGCCTCCAGAGGAATCGAAGGTAACTGGCGTTTCTTTGGTGACGGGGTACTGGAAGGGGAATTCCCAACCAGTCTTACTGGGGAACTAGGAGTTCTAAAAAATAAACATGATTAATGATCACTGATTGGTTGCTTTAGAAATTATCTCTCGAATTCTGATATTTGTCTGCAATAGGACCAGCTAACTTTGGGGGTGGTGTGTCATGAATTGGACATTTCATGGCAGAGAGCAAGTCCTTAGTCTATACTTAAGACTTGGACATTTCATGGCACACAGCCAGTCTTTAGTCTATACTTCAGAAACAAACTACCAAATTATTATGATTAAGACTTTTGACATTTGATACCCAATTGGTACAACTGCTTCTTTAGGCTGTATATACATTTTTCTCAAACAGTAGCGGCTACAAACCCAAATTACAATACCAACCTTCCTTTAGTGGTAACTAAAATCTTATCAAAACCTAAAAACATACAGTCAGTATTTACTCAAGTTATTGCATGAAAACCAAATGTCTACAGACCACAACGACAAGGACGACATCGCCATAACATTATATCATCGCAAACATTTTGTGGTCATATATAAAAATCTGTCAACTTCAAAACTGGGACCCCACCCTGATGTTGTATACCAAATATCAAGTGGCTGCGATCAGAAGTTACTAAAAAAAATTTCCCCATTGTCCTCCACCCGACATTCACGGTTGAAATATGAACAAAATTTAGAAGGCCAAAAACCGTAAGCAAAATTAATAGAATTTCCTCCTTTTTAATTTTCCTACCTAGCTGGAGAGAGTGAGCGTGATACGTTTTCAGGCACATGGTGAAAAGCTGACGGTGACCGTGATCTGTGACGTGAGCGATCTGAATCAGCAGGTACAGGAGACCTTGACCTTCGACTATCATCCCCGGGAATGTTAAGTTTTTCTCCTCTGTTCCTAGAAGACGACCTCTGTCTCCCATTTCTATCATCTTGTCCTGAAAATAAAAATATATATTAAATTTATTTTATAAATTTATCCTAGTATGCCATGAAAGACATCGGGCTGTGGCTTGTAGTTGCCCTAAAAACTATGATGAAAAATTTTGAGACAATTTAGAGCAATTGATAACATCAAAAACCCAAATATTTTATAGACATTATAATATGGTATATCGGGTTATTTTCACAGGGGTAAATTTGCACGGTTTTTGTGTTATAAGGTATGTGAAAAAGTTTTGCGTGTTTTATTTTTGCGGTTCATGAATGTGTTTGTATAATATTTCCATTAGACAAATAATTTCACAGGATTTATTTTCAGGATTTTCATCAACCAGGGAAAATAGATGAAAATAACCTGCTATATGGTAGCTCTAAATCAGTGATAAAAAGGAACAACTTTTTTCAATTGTGTTAAAGAAATTCTAATCATTTATTCAAATATTTTAGAGGCATAAATTGAGCCACAATGTTTAATTTAGTGGCTTTTCTATGGTTTGAAAGAAGCAACCAATTGGGCATTAAAGTGTCAAAAGTCCAATAGGGCAACAACAAAACCGTAAACACGAACAAGAACAGCACAAGGAAACACAAAGCACAAATTCAACCGAACAGAAATCAACAACGCGAACTCAAGTCGAAACAAGAGTGAACTCAGGTGCTCCAGAAGAGTAAGTGGTTGCTGCCTGCTATTAAAAATATGTGTAAATTAAAAAAAATCATAGTAAACAAACTAAATTTCTTCATATACAATCAATATATAAAGTCGATGACACAAATAAAAGACATAAACATACTGTGGATTCATTTATTTTAGTGGGTACCAATTTTCGTGGTTTATGAAAAAGGATTAGTTCGTGGATTCTTAAATTTGTGGTTTTGAAGACTGCTACATACAGATCAATGTTAAATTTCTTTTTGGTGGGCATCAATTTTCATGGTCACCCAGAGAATTATAGGATAATTAATTGGGTCGAGTGAATAACCAAAATATGATCACGAGTCGGTGAACGCACACAGATTTATACGAGTGCGCGGAACTTGTTCCGCGCACGAGTTAAATCTCAGTGCGTTCCCGCACGAGTGATCATATTTTGGTTATTAATGAGACCTAATTGATTATCGTATTTATTACATAGGTAAAATGCCGCTAATAAATAGTTTTTAATAAATTTATTTGAATGGCGTATGATTTTAGACCGCAGGAGTCATGCCGACAACGCAATACAATTCACGATGTCATAATTGAGTTTGACCGGAAAGGACGCAAGAGTGAAAATATTTTTGTTATTTCACAATGTGAATTTACCAGATTTTATTTCACTGGGAAAAATCGGTATTTCATATGCATCTATGTAATAAACAACGATAATTAATACCCCACGAAAAATAATGAAACAACAGTAGTTGAAATAGATTATATATTTTTTATTATTTTAGCATTAAAATAACAGTTCAAACAACAATTAAAATATTAAAGTCTGTTTTTATAAGAAAACACAATCACAGACACCAAATAATGAAGCGGGGATAGGGAAACTAATAATGGAAGAAAAGCTGCAGAGTTAAAATTTCAGAGAGAAAACACAAGATAGATCTTTTAAATAAAATCTTCATCCTGAAAATCTTTTTCACCAGCTGTTTCCATACTTCTGAATCATATATCTAGAAAAATTCCCATTGTACTTTCTGTTTTAATGACCTTTTGAATTGACCAATATTTCTTTCTGTTTGGATTACCTTTTCGATCGATCAATTTTAATTTTCTGTTCAAATGACCTTGTGAATTGACCAATCAGATTGAAAATTTTGAGGGTATTATTCTTTACGATAAATTCATAGGTAAAAGTAGAATGTGATGTCTTCAGATCTACCAAGCATAGACAGCAGGGAACAATTGTAAATGCCCAAAAGTAATGAAAATGGGAAATCTACAAAAAGGTAAAGCTACATCATGGTATCAGAAACATACATGTATGATGAATTAAGCAAATTTATAAACTAGTAAAAATAGCAAAATTGAAAATGAAATCACAAACATTAAAAATTATTTTAGCCTGATAGCTTGTGAAAGTGTTTTAAAACAAAAAAGTACCAAAGCAGATATCAAAAAACATTTAATTTGCTTATGCTTTTCTGCATACTTCAAGGAGTAATCCTTTAGCAGCATTAATATCCAAGTCAAGGATCAAAAACCAAAAGTATTGAAAGAAAACATGAAAACATCTAAGTTTGGTATATAGATTAAGCACAGAAGCACTAAACTAAGGGAGATAAAAATGTTTTGGTACCTGGGGACTTATCATAAGGGGGGTCCCTACCCAGCCCCCTGTGTTCACTAGCCTCAGACATGTCTTCACTACATGGTGTCGCGATTGAGCCTTCCTCATCACCTCGTATTACACGACCTAAATATAAAGGTTTAAAAATAACTTTAAAAATATCCTTAATCTATAAATAAATATTTTGCTTCTAAAAATAGCTTATCAAATCTAAAATAACTCAACAGGTAAAATTGCCAATTCAATAGCTGAAAATAAGTAACTGGGAAATTCCCTGATCTATAAATAACTCACTTGGTATAACATGAACTCCAACACTGTCGTCCATATCAAATTCGGACACATCGCTGTCGCTCAGTACTCTGGAACTAGACGGTGGGGATAGGTGGCGGTGACGTAGATCATACGGGTCCTGACTTGTTTTCTGAAAAATTAGAAATGAAATAGATAAATTTTAAATAGACACTTATACTTTAAGTTAACTCCTATAAAATTGTTGTCAATACAGAAATAAAACAGCATGTCTTAACTTAACCAGAACTTTTGATAATGAGTTTTTTCAAGAATATAAGATTTTTTTTCCATACAGGTTTGTTTGGGTTACAAACAGTTTTTATACTGAGAACCCCGAATAATACTAAATCTCTGTGTAAAATAGAACTCTGTATTCATCCTAGTTTATTTAAAAGGTTGGGCTAAACCTAAATGTAGCAGTCTTTTAAGTAAGATTTAAATGAAGAAGTCCGAAATAATTTACCTGTGACCAAAACAAGCTATACCATTTATTGAATTCATAAATAAAGAAGTAATGTGTCAATGGGTCCTGGGTCTGAAAATTGCTAAGGACGTACTGTTTTTTATACTGAACAATCCTACCAAGTTTCAAATATTTCTCATGTATTATACTATGAAAGATTTGACAGAAATTTGTGCTAATAGATATACAGACATACATGAGTAAACCTTAATACCCCCTGACATCATCGTAGGGGCATAAACATTTGTGGATCAATGGATGAATACATGAATGGACAGAATTGAGTATTTTTTAATATTCAACTGGCTTAGGTGATATGAAATGTACTACAGAAACAACAAGGGTTTGTACTTAGTCATGCTAAGGATACTCCAACTCAGCCATTGGAAAAATAGGAAGGAGATGCCTGACTGACCTGCAGGAAAGGGGAGGCACAGTACAACTCATCATGCTAAAGCTGTATACCAAATTTGAAATCAATCCCTTTAGTACAAGCTGAGAAATCTGTTATGATAATTGTACCATTATAGACCCTTAAAAAAGGCTATAAAGTCGGCCTGGAAAACAGGAAGTAGATGACTGAATGACGTAGAAAGTAAAGAAAATGTACATCCCATCATGCTTAAGCTGTCCACCAAATTTGAAATCAATCCCTTCAGTAGAAGCCGAGATATTGTACTGGACGGAGGGACAAGGTGATTGCAATATAGCCCCATCTCTTACGAGTCGGGAATAATTAATCCACTAAACCGTAAAATCTAACGTCAAATAAACCTACAGAACGCGGTGACGACTGTGGGAGAGGGATACTGGAATTGTCATGCTGACTTAGGTGGTACCAATACGGATCATCAATCATGTTGGCTGTGTTCAGGTCAATCAACACCTGAAATGAGAAATTAGAATAAGAGATATTAGAATAAGAGAAATTAGAATAATAAAACTTGAAATGAGAAATTAGAATAATAAAACTTGAAAAATAATAAAACTTGAAATGAGAAATTAGAATAATAAAACTTGAAATGAGAAATCTTGAAATGAGAAATTAGAATGATAAAACTTGAAATGAGAAATTAGAATAATAAAACTTGAAATGAGAAATTAGAATAATAGAACAGGTAAATCTGTGAGCCGAAATTCACCTGTGATGCTGCCATCTTTCATAATCTTCTTTTTTTTATGCAATCATTGAGCCATGAAGTTGATGCTTCAGTTTCTTGAGGTTATCGAATTTAAACCTAAAGATAAACCTGATTTTGGGGACAGACAGAAAAGAACAATATATGCCCCTTTATTTTTGTGGTGGGCTAAACCAATACCAACCTCCCCTAAGAACTGACTAGCACCATGTTTGCTGTGTGGTGGGGTAAACCAATACCAACCTCCCCTAAGAACTGACTAGCGCCATGTTTGCTGTGTGGTGGGCTAAACCAATACCAACCTCCCCTAAGAACTGACTAGCACCATGTTTGCTGTGTGGTGGGCTAAACCAATACCAACCTCCCCTAAGAACTGACTAGCACCATGTTTGCTGTGTGGTGGGGTAAACCAATACCAACCTCCCCTAAGAACTGACTAGCACCATGTTTGCTGTGTGGTGGGCCAAACCAATACCAACCTCCCCTAAGAACTGACTAGCGCCATGTTTGCTGTGTGGTGGGCCAAACCAATACCAACCTCCCCTAAGAACTGACTAGCGCCATGTTTGCTGTGTGGTGGGCCAAACCAATACCAACCTCCCCTAAGAACTGACTAGCACCATGTTTGCTGTGTGGTGGGCTAAACCAATACCAACCTCCCCTAAGAACTGACTAGCGCCATGTTTGCTGTGTGGTGGGCCAAACCAATACCAACCTCCCCTAAGAACTGACTAGCGCCATGTTTGCTGTGTGGTGGGCTAAACCAATACCAACCTCCCCTAAGAACTGACTAGCACCATGTTTGCTGTGTGGTGGGCTAAACCAATACCTACCTCCCCTAAGAACTGACTAGCGCCATGTTTGCTGTGTGGTGGGCCAAACCAATACCAACCTCCCCTAAGAACTGACTAGCCCCATGTTTGCTGTGTGGTGGGCTAAACCAATACCAACCTCCCCTAAGAACTGACTAGCACCATGTTTGCTGTGTGGTGGGCTAAACCAATACCTACCTCCCCTAAGAACTGACTAGCGCCATGTTTGCTGTGTGGTGGGCCAAACCAATACCAACCTCCCCTAAGAACTGACTAGCACCATGTTTGCTGTGTGGTGGGCTAAACCAATACCTACCTCCCCTAAGAACTGACTAGCACCATGTTTGCTGTGTGGTGGGCTAAACCAATACCAACCTCCCCTAAGAACTGACTAGCGCCATGTTTGCTGTGTGGTGGGCTAAACCAATACCAACCTCCCCTAAGAACTGGCTAGCACCACGTTTGCTGTGTGGTGGGCCAAACCAATACCAACCTCCCCTAAGAACTGACTAGCACCATGTTTGCTGTGTGGTGGGCCAAACCAATACCAACCTCCCCTAAGAACTGACTAGCGCCATGTTTGCTGTGTGGTGGGCCAAACCAATACCTACCTCCCCTAAGAACTGACTAGCGCCATGTTTGCTGTGTGGTGGGCTAAACCAATACCAACCTCCCCTAAGAACTGGCTAGCACCATGTTTGCTGTGTGGTGGGCCAAACCAATACCAACCTCCCCTAAGAACTGACTAGCGCCATGTTTGCTGTGTGGTGGGCCAAACCAATACCAACCTCCCCTAAGAACTGACTAGCACCATGTTTGCTGTGTGGTGGGCTAAACCAATACCAACCTCCCCTAAGAACTGGCTAGCCCCATGTTTGCTGTGTGGTGGGCTATACCAATACCAACCTCCCCTAAGAACTGACTAGCCCCATGTTTGCTGTAGTCCCAGACTGTGACCTCCATGATGTGGTCTCGGAAGTCCGATTCTTTGATGGGGTAGTACATGAATGTTTGATTCCAAGTCGGGTCACATGTGTTGAGTATCGTCTTTGTTCTTCTCTTGCTTTTCTCACTATAAAGATAAAAATTCATTAACATGTTTTAAGAATACCTAGGCCAATATAAAAAAAATATATTAGTTTCTCAATCCCCTCCCACTCAAATTTTTTCAGCCTCTCAAAAATTTTGTTTTTTGTTTTTTTTTGTGAGTGAAATATGTTGGATTTTGGCCAATTTCCTTAATATTGATGAATAGTTTATCAAAATGAATATGAAATAAAAAAATAAAATTATTCCCCCACCTGTCCCATATTTTCTAAAATTTAGATGAGAATGTAGGAATTATTTAACTTTGGCTTAAATGTATCTTCTAAGACACGTATGGTCCACTAATGTCACATATGTGTAGGAGTAGCATAAATGTTGCTGCAACACAATTTTCATATAATAATTTAAGAATTGTTTAGTTGTTTACTTTTATTTTTTTAAGTTTTTGCTGTTCTTTGACTATTTTGTCTTTTTTCCTTTTTCTTCTGAACTTTTGAATTAATTATAAGTTATAAAAACCTCATATCTAATCGTGAGCTAAAGTTAAGAATTTATGCACAAAATTCTGTCACAGTCATAAATGGCTGGATGATCAGATGCAACTGAGCCACAAATATGATTTAGAATCCAACAGTGTTGGACCCCAGGCTGATGCTGCATATCAAAATATCAGGTGCCTGTGATAAGTAGTTGCTGAGAAAACTGTTACGAAAAGTTTCCCTATCCACCAGCCGCACAAGATTCACCATTTTAACCAGTTTTCACTGGAAATCTGTTACAAACCTTCTATCTGGCAGCAGGTACAGTTTGCAGTAAGGGTTACGGAACTTTCCATGGTCAGTCAGCGGAAGACCGTTGGCACAAATAATCGTAACGATCAGCTCAGAACTGTTGTGGTTGTACCACATCTTCAACTGAAAGTAACAAGTGTGGCCACTAAAAGTATGTCTCGCCTGCCGGCACCATCGCTAAAATCAACTACTTAAGCTTTCATTTCTTGATTTAAACACAAAAAGTGTCAGTATACCTAATAACAGATGCCTAGTTATTATACTATTCAAGCAATCCATTGTCCACACAAGTATTACAAAAAGTTTTCTGTCTGAAAAAAGACCTAAGTTCACAGAGTCACTGGAGCGTAAAAATGGGGTCATGGTCACATGGCATGGTGACAGTTGCGTTGTCCATAACCGCAACTGTCTGTTTATCCAATATCAGATGCCTAGCTATTATAACTTTCCAGCAATTCATCTTCCATAAAAGTCTTAAAAAAAAGTTTTTCGGCCTGAAAAAGACCTAAGTTCACAGAGTCACTGGAGCGTGAAAATGGAGTCAGGGTCACATGGCATGGTGACAGTTGCATGGACCATAACCTAAACTGTCTGTATACCAAATATCAGATGCCTAGCTATTATACTTTTCAAGCAATTCATCGTCCACAAAAAACTTACAAAAAAGTTTACGGCCTGAAAAAAGACCTAAGTTCACAGAGTCACTGGAGCATGAAAATGGGGTCAGGGTCAAACAGCATGGGGACAATTGCGTAGACCATAACCTGAAGTGTCTGTATTCGAAATATCAGATGCCTAGCTATTATACTTTTCAAGCAATTCATCGTCCACAAAAGTCTTACAAAAAAGTTTACGGCCTGAAAAAAGACCTAAGTTCACAGAGTCACTGGAGCGGGAAAATGGGGTCAGGGTCAAACGGCATGGTGACAGTTGCGTAGACCATAACCTGAACTGTCTGTATACCAAATATCAGATGCCTAGCTATTATACTTTTCAAGCAATTCATCGTCCACAAAAGTCTTACAAAAAAGTTTACGGCCTGAAAAAAGACCTAAGTTCACAGAGTCACTGGAGCGTGACAATGGGGTCAGGGTCAAACGGCATGGTGACAGTTGCGTAGACCATAACCTGAACTGTCTTTATACCAAATATCAGATGCCTAGCTATTATACTTTTCAAGCAATTCATCGTCCACAAAAGTCTTACAAAAAAGTTTACGGCCTGAAAAAAGACCTAAGTTCACAGAGTCACTGGAGCGTGAAAATGGGGTCAGGGTCAAACGGCATGGTGACAGTTGCGTAGACCATAACCTGAACTGTCTATATACCAAATATCAGATGCCTAGCTATTATACTTTTCAAGCAATTCATTGTCCACAAAAGTCTTACAAAAAAGTTTACGACGCCGCCGTCGCCGCCGCCGCTGCCGGAAAGTAATACCTATGTCTCGCCTTCCGCGACTATTCGTCGCAGGCGAGACAAAAAGTGTTGCTTTAGATCAACTCAGATATTGTACATATAGGGGTTTATTTTCGCAGGGGTAAATTTTCCCCCTTTTTGTGTAATAAGGTATCAGAAAAATTTTGCGGGTTTTATTTTCAGGGTTTGTGAATGTGTTTGTATTTGATATGCATAAGATGGATATTTTCACTGGATTTATTTCAACAATTTCCATTGAGCTGCAACATAAACGAAAATTACACCACTGCGAAAATAACCCACTATACAGTAATATGAGAAAAATTACAAACATAAGCATAACCTTGAACAGGTTTTGTGGTTTCATTATTATTCATAAGGTATAAATTTTTGTGGTTTTTCATTAAAGTATACCATCGAACCCACAAAATAGTATACCGCACAAAAAGGAATTTTTTTATCAACTCAGAAAAACAATATATAGTCCTAGGACTTTGTCCTCAGTCAATATAGTTTTTTTCTGAATCAATAAAAACAATCGAACTCATCAAAAGGCTATAATTGTATATTATAATTTAATAAAACATGCTACCTATTGAAATCTTTAGGAAAAATATAAGGTCTAAAGAAATGAAAATCAAAAAGCTATAATTTCTTACTGCATATTTTCATATGATGTATTTTTAATGTATTAAAAGTTTCATTAAAATCCAAGAAGAGGTTTATTAGGAGTTGCCTTGGCAAAAGAAGGAATAACAGGTTGATCCCTATATACCCCCCCCTATTTTTTTTATTTTTTCTACTTCTACTTCTATACTGTAAATCTGCAGCGCGAGTGCATTACACAGATTTACTGTGCAGGCGTCAACCAATGTGCACAGGTTAAAAACTGGAATGTTTTATACCAGCAGTATTTACAAATAAAAACAGAGTACATGTACAGATTACATTACATTTTAGGGGGGGTTACAATATTTAATCTAAACCTGTAATTCATCACTAAACATGGGTGACTGATGACTTCTTTCGCTTTTTGTTGGGGGTGTTACAATATTAAATCTTTACCTGTAATTTTCCCATAGACATGGGTGACTGATGACTTCTCTGGCTTGTTGTGGAAGCAGGGGACATAACTCTCAAGTTTGGTCGATTTCTGTCATTGTCATCTTTGTATCCTAAATACACAAAAGTCATAATTAGAAATCTTTACATTTATACACCTTTGGTATCTGGATTTCTTTTCCTTTCTTTATATAACAAGAATAAGAACCAAAAATCTGTCAAAGTCAAAAATGGCCGGATTTCGTTTAACAGGAAGTAGGTGAGCGACAGACCTGAAATCATATCCCACGTTATGGGACCCCACCCCGATGCTGTATACCAAATATCAAGTGGCTGTGATTAGTAGTTGCTGAGAAAACTGTTACGAAAAATTTTCCCCGCACGCCCACCATTTTATAACCCGTATTTTTCATTCCGTGAAATCTGGCCAAAAATTATATGCCATTCAAAATTTTGCTCCTATGAAAATTCTTATCAACCCAGAACCACAAAATTATACCTAAAGGCTATTTAAGATTTGAATGATGGGAATGTAAGAAGGAACTTTCTTCTCTACCTAACCACCCATTAAATCATTTAAATATTTCCCTACACATTGTTCACAAAAAAAATCACAAATTGTATAGAAAAAATTGATGTCAAAGATAATGAACTTGTAAGAAAACATTATTTGAAATTTTCAAATACTATAAACTGGGAATTTTTTGCACTGTCTTTATTTCGCTCTGAATTGACAGGATTCTAGTTCACTCAGTTTTGAATTCATGCTGCAAAAATGTTTCTATCATTGAAATCTGTAAATTTCTTCTTCAATAGATGCAGAATACCACTGTAGCATATCAGTTATCTAAGTTAGAAAACTGTTAGGACTTGATATTTTAGCATTAATAGGTACTATTATATTCATGATTCTCTAAAGAATATCATATGACGAAATAATAAAAGTTATCAATTATGAAAATTCTAAATCTGTTAATTCTAAATAAAAGCAAACATTTATTTTACCAAATACCAGTTGTATTAAGTCCAACCACTATAGGATACATAAGTTATCAAATTACAATTCTAAATTTGTTAGTTCTAAAAAGCAACCTGTTATTTAATACACTAGTGGACTCACAACTAGTCATTCATTTATTTAAAGTTATCAAATATGGAAATTAGTAGGTATTAGTTATTCAACTTCAAACTAAGCAAACACATTTGCCTCAACCGGAAAATAACAAACCAAATTCTTACCAAATTATAAATTCTATAAAACATAAAATGAAAACACTTTGTCAACTTAATTTGTTTGTAACTAGCAATACTGGTATCAATGCGACAAAATTAACTTGATGTGATTCAATTTGCTCACATAACTCTGTATATATTCAAATTAAACCATCATTCAAATTACAATTTTTTATCCCTTTACTGTAATCAGTTAAACTGATCTAAAGAAAGGTTTCATTGAGTTTTGAGCTCCTATGAGAAAATACCAAGAATATTTCAAAAGACATAACGCCCCCTCTCGCAACATTTATTTTGTTCAGCAATCACTAAAGCATCACTAATTGCACCTACCATACCAACATTGTTGCTATGGCACTAATCAGTAAGAAGGAATGGACTTTAACCATTCTCCTATAAGTGGTCATTCATGCAGAAAATATAGGCCAGCATCAAAAGCATGCATTATGCTTAGCATCATTACCAATATGGTTGATGTGGCACTTGTTAGTAAGTGGGAAAGACTTTAACAATTCTTCTGAACGTGGTCATTCACGCCGAAAATATAGGTAAAATCCGGCATCTGAAGCATGCATTGTGCTTAGCATCACTAGATACACCTTTGTGGCATTTGTCATTTAGTGGGAATTCAGAAATATGTGGATTTGAAACGGACAGAACAACGCACCCGAACACTATATGCCCCTCTACTTTCGTAGATGGGGCATAAAAAGATGTTAAAATAAATCAACCAGAATGATGACAAAGCCATGCAGGGCTCAATCACCAAAATAAATCTTTGTTTTTACAAAACTATTTGATGGATTTACATGAAATTTAATATGCAAATTCTCAAACCATACTTAATTCACTTGGAAAATTTTAGATCTGTACTCATTATACAGGACACATGCCACCAAGTGAAAATTGGGCCCTTTTAAATATCTTCTTTTTTGTAGATCCAAATATCCCAAATCTTAAATTTCTCCCTATTTTTAAAAGTTGACTTTTGGCCATATTGAATTAATTCCTCGATTCTCATCCAAATTTCATGAAAACATGTGGCAGGTTGGGGAATCTATTTTTCATTTCTAATCCATTTTGATAAGATATTCTTCCATTTAAAATCAATTGACCAAAAATTTTGCCATAAACTAAAAAAAATTTTTTTGAGACAGCTACAAAAATCAGGACAGCAGGGTATGAGAATCTAGGAATTTTTTTTCTATTGGCCTTACCTTTGATTTGATCTAAAGGAACTCCAGGTGGGACTTCTCCATTACTGAAAAAATAAAAAAAAATCTGTCATTGTCAAAAATGGTCTGATTTCCTTAAACAGGCAGTAGGTAAGCAATAGACCTGAAATCAAATACCCCATCCTGATGCTTGTATACTATATATCAAGTGGCTGTGACAAGTAGTTGCTGAGAAAACCAATACCAAAATTTCTTCCCTGCATGCCTGCCACCAGCCCAACATTTATCATTTTATAACCCAGCCAAACAAGTGATTTCTTGATACACAACATGGAAAAATTTGTGGATACTGAAAGATGTTAATGTATTATATATATAGTTGCTTATTTTTGACAGGTTAAATTTTCATGACTTCTGTTTTCAGGCAAAAAGTCTATATTTTAGATTAGAAGCCAACAGGACATTTTACCAGAATTTATTTAACAGCACGAAGCAAACTGCTGAAAAACACTGAAATTCACAAACAACAGGGGATCTAAATGGTGTACTGGCTGCATACCAAGTTTTGTAAAATTCTGTCAATTAGTATCAGAAAATCATTATGGTAAACCTTTAAATTACCTGACATTCCTATGAACAATAAGTTCTACTTGTGGTTCTTGTTTGGATTCTAGTATGATGTCATGGACTTCTTCGAACGTGGCTCGCTGTAAACAACGGCCATTCCATTCAACAACTTCATCACCTGAAATAAACAAAGTATTTATACCAACAAATTCATAATGTGAATATTTTGTATGCCTTCATTTTTTTCCCCTTTTCTCTTGTGATTAATTTACCTTTATCAAACTAACCAGATGCCCTACAGAATCCTCTATGCTGCTTTTCTTATCCTTAGTTATGTAAATATTAAAGTGTCAAAGACTTGATGTAGATTTTCTTTACCCTCACTCCCTCCCCCCACCCCCCTGATTTTTGTCGTAAATGCCCTACGGTATCTGCTATACTTCCTTACTTGACCTTGGTAATGAAAGCACCAAACTGTCAAAGACTTAATGTAGATTTTCTATCCCCCACCCTTCTTTCACCCCTCTCCCCCAAAACCCCCTCCCACCTGATTCTGTTTTGACCAACCTACAAGGCCGTAAATGCCCTACGGTATCTTCTATGAATTTATTTCACCCCAATCTCTCCCCCCTCCCACATCCCTGATCCTGATTAAGTCCTGAGTAACCTACCAGGTCGTAAATGTCCTACTGTATCCGCTATACTTCCTTTCTTGACCTTGGTAATGAAAGCACCAAACTGTAGATTTTCTATCCCCCACCCTTCTTTCACCCCTCCACTTAAACCCCCTCCCACCTGATTTTGTCCCGACCAACCTACCTGGTCGTAAATGCCCTACGGTATCCGCTATGCTGCCTTTCTTGACCTTGGTAATGAAAGCACCAAACTGACCAGCATCTGTTCTTCTACCACCAACAATCTTTAGTCCTGAAAACAGAAAACATTTCCATTTGCATTTAATGACCCATAATGAAAGTAGGCATACTCAAAAAAGAGCATAACATACTAGAATGGTAGTCTTCAATGCAATACATGTTTCTTAAAATATTCAGTAAAGAGGAAATAGATGATTTATTGGCATAAAATCACTCTTTACAGTAGAGTACTCAATGAGGAAACTACATCTCAAATATCAAGAAGCTGTGATAAGTAGTTGCCCCAAAAACTGTGACAGAAATTTTTGTGATATCCCAGAACGTAGGATGCAGGATGTAGGACACAAGATGAGGGAAAGTGTCAAAGTGACTCATATACATTTATGTCGCTTTACTAAACATTGCAGGCAACATTATAAGAAATTAGATAGTGTAGAATTAGTCTTTTTAGAGTTTTTTTCTTGATATTTCCTTTTTTCAATTTAAGGACAACACAACATGTTAGCTCCAACAAACAGGAATTTACATTTCAGAGCACATAAGTTCAATCTCCTATGGATACAGAGTTCACATTGTATGAGTTGATAAAACAGGTACAATTTTATGATGACTTTTGTTCAATCATACTTTGATCTATATGTGTATAAAGTTTCATGATGATACCTTACTTCCTTCAAGGTAAAGTAGCTTCGCCCTGAAGATAAACCTGGTGGGACTGACACACAAACTGACGGATGGATGGACAAAACACTTTATGCCCCCTTCTTTCATAGATGGGCCATAAAAAACATCCAAACATCAATCAGTTTAAACAAGTTCAAGTTTCTTTGTATTTTATTTGGTTCTTAATTTATTATATTCTTAAGCCATTGTTCAACACCATTTTTCGGCCAATTTTATATCAAAGATATCCTTGATAATTTCAAAGCCATTGTTCCATGCCTTTTTAGGCCAATTTTATATTAAAGATATCCTTGATTATTTCATCAGCTTTTAAAGTTTAATTTCTATTCTTTTTGCAAATAATGTTCATTTTTACCAATTTCCTTTATAATCTTATCATCTACATCATTACCAAGTATGGCTCCCGAATCATCAGGGCCGCCTCCCTCTAATACCGTCTTCTTCAGGATCATGTGACCAATCCAGCGTCGGTTGTCAGCTGACTTTTGCCAAGTGACTGGATGCTGTTGCAATAAATAAATTGTTTACATAAATATAGTTATAAGGCATTGATAGTAAATGACAGTTTCAAATTTTGTCAGCATGAGTATAGTAGAGTAGGGAGGGTTTAGTCTAACTCATAAATTTTTTGTTTTTTTCCCAGCTCTAAAGTTATTGCAGATTGTTCTATATTTGAATATCCTTACTTTCAGTTAATTCTTTTTTTTTTCATTGAAAATTTGACTTTACTTCTGTGAAGAAAAGTTAAGAAATTAAAGCGAAAAGCAATAACATATATTTTAATAATAATTTTCTAAGAAAATTACAGATATTCTAATTCATACATATATAATTATTGCTATTAAAAAAATATCATAAGTAAAAATTAAATAAATTGAATCAATACACAAATTCTTTGAATGTGTGAGAGAATACTGGATAATTTATAATGATTTAGCTTGTATATGATATCCTAATTTGTGTTTTGTTTAAATTCTTTTCATATCATATTTTCATTCACAGCTAGCTAATGCATAATTCACAATTAATATTGATTTTTTTTATTCAATTGTGAAAACAGTATAACAGTTTCTCTCATTGTTTTTAATGTAAATAAAATATTTATAAAATATGACTTTGAAAATGTTTTTAGTGTTTCAACCTTGACTAAAAATTCAAGATGCATAGCATTGCAGTAAAATATGCATGAAGTGCAAAATAAAAACATTTCATCAATGAAATATGTACACATAGGGGAAGGTTGGGCCAAAAAAACTAATTTAACCCCGCCACACTTTATCTGTGCCTGTCCTAAGCCAGGAATGACGAATCCTGTCCCTGTCAACTATCTGTTTTTTGTTCTATGTCCAGAAATTGGTCTTTGGTTGATAATTCAGGGATTTGTTTAAATCTTATGTATTGTATTTTTAGTCTTGGGCCAATGCAAGGCAGCTAACAGCAACCTCTGGTCATGTTAAAGACTTCTGGCTGTTTTTCATTGTGATTTTTTAAATTACCGTTTCTTTAATGTTGGTTGTGTCTTGTACACTTACAATGACTTATTCCACATCTCTTAATGGTCTATACTAAATTACATGAAAACAGATATATTGTTAAGAATTTATCCTTCCAAGAGCATAGCTAAGGGAATTGAAATCAAATTCTGTGGGCGAGCTTACAAAGGATATCTCCATTTCAAATTTAACTCTTAAATGTCCAAGAGCAATAAAATTTATTTATGCACATGTAAAGTTTCATTAAAATAAAAATTAGGAGTTGTACATCAAGATATTTTAACAGACAGACAATCCGACATAGTTGTTCCTGTATACCAGGAGTACACAGTTACATCCCCTTTATTTGATTACATGCTGATCATAAGAACACCACACAATAAAAAATAATAAGATAAATAGTAAAATGTGGAAAAAGTGTATGCGACACAGCTCACAATCAAGTGGTTATTAAGAATAACCACAATGGACAACCTCAAGCAGCCTTCAACGAGGCCAGTAGGCACTGCTTGTGGTTCTGCAGTTGGCCCATGGTGTAATTAAAATACATTAATATTTCAAATCCAGTCCTGAAATAGTCACAGGTAGATAAATATGCTAAACAGATCTTCACTCTTGCACATTATTATAAGTATACATGTACAACAAATGTTTACATTATGTTGGTACAATAGAATTCAATTACATATGGGATTGGCAGATTCAGAGGTGTGTCATGGATAGGGCTCACTCTCACATAAAACCTAAGAAAATTATATTTTTCCATAAAAGAAAGCTTTTTAGGCCAATCTTAATGTAACCTAAATTTTAATTGCAATTGGGCCAAATAAAAAAATATATGTGTTTCTGGTTTCCCTACATACATGACTTATATACCCTAGTTTTTCATGACGACCCTAGACTTTTTAATTGCCATTTCTACCTAAGCACTGTTAAACTTGAAATTAACTCCTCATTAACATGATAAACTCAAGGAAATTAAATAATGCCTACCCAACCAACCCTATTTTGGGAGGCATAAAATCAGAAACACACATATTTTTTTTTCAAGGCCTTAGTATTTTTTGCAATAACCCCCTCCCCCCTTTTTATGTTCAGACTCTGTATCTGCCTTGTAATTCAACACTAATGTACAACATCAATAACTATACAATAACGGTACAACAATTAATATTCAATATATAATATATACATTGTAACAAGGCCAATATAAAAAATATTATTTTATTATGGCCTAAAAAATAAATAAAGTTTTAACATAATACCACACGTCTGCACTTACAAAGCTGATTTCAACATGGACCAATGTTAGTAGGCGGAGCTAATTCAAAATTGGAGGTGGAGTTTATTTTAAAAAAGGCGGGATTACTTAAAGATGGGTAGGCCTTAACTCAAGACGTAAGAGAAGTGCTTTCAACAAGAGGGGCTTAAATCAAGAAAGATAACAGCTTTTTCAAAGAAAGGTGAGGCTAACTAAAAGATGGACAGAGCTTAACTGAAGAAATGTGGAGTTTATTCTAAGAAAAAGGGGACTTGTTCTATGAATAATTAAAGCAGACAATCGATCGAAGATAAATAAAGTTCTTATAACCCACATTGATACAATGTTGATCAATTTAAAGATTTATTTTCTCCCAATATTTTTTTTATTGAAGGATCAGATTTTTTTGCTACAAAAGTTGTTGACTTACAAAAATTATGCAACCAAAAGTAAATGATTTAATTTTTTTCTACAAAATAATAATAAAAGTTTGTGCTAAAGATAAGAAATCCTAAAACACAAAAGGGTGAGGAACATCAAAAGATGAAAAAGACATCAAAATATCGAAAAAATAGTATACGAGGAAATTTTGTGCGGTTTTTCTTGTTTAACATGTTTAAATATCAAATTGTAAATCCCTTTTTATCTATTATTTTTTCAATTAACAAGATTAAGGACCCCATCAAAGAAACTAAGAGCCTTTAATAATACAATGTTTTTTTTGTTATTTAAATGAAAATCAAATAATTCAAAAATGTGAAAACACAAACTTTTAACATTGCTTTTTTTTCCCTATCAGAATTTGTTTTCCAATGAACATTCCAGCTCTGACTTGTAGAATTTACAGCAAAATATTAAAACCATCTACATTTCAAAAGAAAATAGGGAATTCCTTCTTAGTTCATGTAGTTTGTAAATATCAACCCTTATATTAATGCTTTATTGAAAGGAGTAATAAAAAGTACTAAATTTTCTTTCCAAACCCCAACAATTTATATAATTACTAGAATAGTCTAAGAGGCCCCAAGAGTGCCATAACCCACCCATTTCTGTCAAAAAGTCCCATGAAGGCCCACAAAAGCCAAATACCAAAAACTTACATCAAAAAGTCCTACAAGAGCCACCGCCCACCAATTTCACCAAAAAGTCATACGAGTGCCAACTCCCCCCCCCCCCCCCCCCGCCCACTTACACCAAAAAGTCCCATGCATGACAAAATTTCCTAGTATACCAGACATAGAGACATGTCTATGTACCTTTACACCGTCTTCATTAAGAGTTTGTGAGCTACTCGAGTGTCCGGTATCGATGCCCGAATCTTTGGGAGGCTCTGTACAGAAATCAGCTTTGTAAAGAGCAGACGGACAGACAGACGCTATGTAAGCATGCTTTGGTCTGAAACCTGGAACAATAAACCCAAAACTATCAAATCAAAATAAAATTATTTGCAAAATGAAATTGTGTATCAGTCATGGGCCCTGATGCTTACATGTATGTCATTAGAGGAAAATGTTTCTGGATTTTTAATATGTTTATTAACAATAAAATTCCAGTGAAATTATGTTATTTTTATAGACAGCCACATGTCATTTTTGGTTAATTCATGAAAGCCATTGAAGGAAACCCACAGCTGACTCTAAGCCTGGGTTTCTGATGATGATCATACTTTTAAGCCAAGAATATTATAATACAACCCGTCCGATTTAACTATGGACTTTCGATTGAAGTGTGCAAACACAACAATGAAAATTTAGGTCGTCATGAACAAGCCAATTGGTAACAAAAACCGCAAATGGTCACAGTAGGAAAACCCAATCAGATGAAAGCTGCCTGCAACGTCAGTTAGACCAATCAGATTTAATGTTTGCATGACTCATTCCTCAGGTCCTTTATGGAAAACGTGCACCTGATTTTTAAAAGTATCTTAGTAATCAGCAAATCATGACGACGTAAATTTTAATTGTTGTGTTTGCAAACTTCACTTAATGGTACAATCGAAAGTCCATAGTTTAATCGGACGGGTTGTATTATAAGGATTATAGTTTTCAATCCCAATTAAGAGAGAAACATCACAGCCCATTGATACATCATGTATATTAAAATTAATCTAGAAAAAAAAAAACATGAATGGAAATCAAAAAATAAAAACAGCCTCCTGCTCTAAAACAAATGAAGCAAAATTCAACAACGGTCTAACAGTCATGCTCCATTTTGACTCACCGACAGAAATTTTTTGATTTTTGCAGCAAGAATTTCATCTTTCCGCCATCTATCGTCTGGGTTCATTTCATATTCACCTGCTTAATTCAATGGTGGTTAGATGTAAGGAAGATTTACCACATGTACACACTTCATATGATATACAACAATCCTATAATAGCCCTTTTCAAACATTTGTCTTGTTCTATTTTTTTTCATTCTGTAAGAATGGTTTCCCTTTGCAGGTAGGCCACATGATGTAAACAATGCTGAGCTTAGGAAAAGTTAAATTTATCCATATCAATGTTTGGCATAATTTCCAAATAAATTGGTTTGGGATGAAGTCTTGGATGTTTCATTTGACGTGTGTTCGACTACATAAAGTTTAATAATACCTTGGCAGACTAGAAGTTGTACATGTAAACCTAAAGTGTATTATTAAAAGATGCCCTGCGTAATATACGCCTGGAAAATAGTTATTGAAAAAGGCTATAATATACATGTTCATTTGTACCACACTTGGCCCTAATATGATATACATTATTGTACCACACCCCTCTTTGATAAACATGTACCCACATGTACATATGTATCATGTTGATTTTCATTACGTTGTTTACAAATGTTGATACAAATGGCAAATATATAATAAGTAAGGCAAAGACCATTTAACTTGAAAGGGGGTAGGGCTTGGTATTTTTAAAAAAATAATTTAACATTGTTGGCCCTTTGTTTCATAAAACCCTTCAGGGGCGGATCAAGAGATCCATGAATGAGTGGGGTAATTGTTGAAAATGTCAAATTTGTGAAGAGATTTTGAAGTAACTTGGCCAATTTTACACACACACAAATTAGGAGGGGCATATGCCCCCATCCACCCCCCTCTGGATCCGCCATTGCCCTTTGTATCCTGAAAATGGGACAGGTACATTTTCCTTGAAGTATAAAATATGTAACAAATTCTTTACCTTTTTCACTAATTAAGCTTTCACTTTCTTGTTCTTCACCACTGGAACACTCAGGTGTTGATCGAATCTCATCATCAGAACTACTTAGAGAATGTTGTCGTGTCTTTTTACCGCGTTTATTTTTATGAGGTTTTGGTGGTGGCGGCCTTGCACAGTCAGATGGGTCAGAACTCAAAGAATCGTTCCTTAGCATTGTTTCAAGTTTACGGCTCCGTTTATTTTGAGAATTCCGCCCTGTTGCAGCAGTACTTGGATCTAAATGTTGTTTGTTGAATTCTTGATTGAACCGATCGTTTCCATTGTTGTCCATATGCGATGGAGATTCACTAGTCCGCTCTATCCGTATATTTTGATGCCGGGAAAGACTCTGTGATGATGAAGACACACGTTGGTCGTAAATATCGTCTTTTCTCCGTTCGCTGGGAGTCGGGGAGCGTCGGTCCTTACCACTACTTGACAGTCGTTCTCGAGTATGACGACTGCTTGAGTGTCTCTCATTTTTTGCTGTTGGGACATTGTCCCTATGGTGAGAAGGCATATGTTGCTTGTTTTGAGATTCTCCCCATTTATTTTGTGCATAGTCTTGGTTTGACTCCTGATAAGAGTCACTTGTGCGTTTATAGTGATCTTCTTGTCTTCCTTCTCTGGAAGATCTACCCGAACTTTCTTCACCTCTAAAATATGAATGAAAATAAAATTGTAAACAGTTTCCTGCATGTACTTGCTTACTGTGTCTTTCAAGACAATATTCACAACTCTTTTTGTCAGGTTTCAACAAAATTGCCTTTGCTAAATACCGAAAAAGTGGGATTTTTTCATGTAAAAGCATATGTAAATATTTGTGTCACAGAATCTGAAATCTTAATAAAATGAAATGTAAATAAAGCAAAGAGGTGCCAATTGGGCATTTAAATGTCAAAACACCGAAAGGGCAAAACTAAAAACACAAAACCAGAATATCAATCAACTATGTGAAATCAAGTTGCAACAAGAGTAATTATATAAACCAAGATGCTCTGGGAAAGATGATTATGAATTTTAGACAATGACAACATTTAACACACATAATCATTTAAGTTTATAACATTATTCACAATTCCACTGCACTTTGTATTAAAATTATAACATTTAATACTCAAGGGTGAATAACTCCCACTGTTACCCGATTTTATTTCTCATTTCAAACTTATCTGAATACGATATTCCCCTTAATATGTTTCTGGTCTAGCTCAAACATGAAACTGCTCAGGCAAATCTGTCAAGTGTCACGCAACTCGCATGAGACTCACCCATCTAGTCAGCAATTTTGCTGCAAATTTCTTTGATTTTTCATTTTTTTTCCTTTGATCTTTCAAATTTTGGGCAAATATCACACGAGCTCATCTAAACTTCACATTCCTGCTCAGGTAACATTCAAATGCTATATACTAATAAGATATTATTTCTAGAACTATGCATAATCTGGTCAACGTAATTTACCTGTTTTTGGAAACTAACCCTTTTAAGTTCTTTGAATTTTCATAGAAAGAAGCAGAGTGCCGAATGCCGAATGTCAAAAGTCAAATAAACAAATATGTCATTTTTTCACATTTACACACCATTTTGTCCTGAAAGGATTCAAAAATGAAGGCAAATATGAGAAATGGCCTTTTACCTATGCCGAACTGAAACCCTTTTTGTAATTATTTTTTTACCTGAATCGTGACTTGTCGTGTCCACCTTCACGTCTACCATCTCTCTCATCCATTCCTCGATGGTTTTCTTTCTTATCTAGATCTCCCCTACTTGACAAGCGCTCATGAGATGACCTAATTCCAGAAGACCCATACCGATCACTATGTTGCATTTCCCTCGCGTAACGTTTATCGGTCTCGGAAAGACGAGGCTCACTATAGTGTCTAGCAGCAGCAGGTGAACGATCATGTCCTCTTCCTTGACGTTCAGGAATATTTCCACGTTCCCGTAACTTTTCCTTATCCGTTCCAGCATTTGTTCTGTCTGTTAGTCTCTCTTTTGATTCACTGTGACTTTTTTGTTGAGCATCTAAGGAATATTGACGATTTAATTCCTTTTTATGCATACTTCCTGTTCGCGGAAGAGGTCGCTTGTCAATATTTTCCTTTTCAGAACTTTGTCCACCGTCAGAGTATTTTTCGTGCATTTTAGCACGTTTTTCATTAGGAGGACTGACGTCAGTTTTGATTGAGGCTGTTTCACTACCAGAGGGCGTGTCAACATCGAGCTGAACGGGCTTTGCCATCCCGCCATGGTACCACTGTCCTGTCTTTGCTAATATTTCTTGTTTCTTCTTACACATATTACACGCCCAAACATGCTGTAATAATAAAATATAAATGTTCATTTTCTAAATCAAACTACTGTGGATTCATTTATTTTCGTGAGTATCAATTTTCGTGGGTTTCGTTTCTTACATATATTACACGCCCAAACATGCTGTAATAATAAAATATAATTGTTAAGTTTTTAAATCGAACTACTGTGGATTCATTTATTTTCGTGGGTATCAACTTTCGTGGTTTGATTGAAAAAGGACCAGTTTGAGGATTGTTAAATTGATGGTTCTTCAGTCTGCAGCATACAGATCAATGTTAAATTTCCTTTTTGTGGGGTATCAAAATTCGTGGGTCATAGCCACCCAGGAAAACCACGAAAATTGATACCCCACAAATAATAATGAAACCACAGTAATTAAATACTTAGGTCAGGTCACCTCCCCAAAACTTATTAAAATCAAACTTCAAAAAACAGGAGTGCACATCTTCATTTAAATATGTCACTAAGATATTGTGTGAAAGTTTCATTATCCCGTATAAAAGGATTTATGAATTTAATAGGCACTATTACATGTATAACCACTGCTTGTCATTTGGGGTTGGAGTAGCCAAGATTGCCCCTGTCTTAACATTCACCATTTTTATTACAAGATTTTTTCGCTCAAGCCAAAAATGTTTCCACTCTATAAAATGCTGTCAACCAAGTAAATTACGCATTTTATGCAACAATGGAATTATTCATTCAAAATAGAAATAAAAGTGCATTGTAAATTGCTCATAAAATACTATGACACAAGAACTCTTTAATTTACTATTACTGACATGACTGATATGCATCAATATTTTACCAAAATATGATCAATATATCAATAATTTGTTCAATTCAGAAATACATTACCAAAAAGAAAAACATATTTTTAGATGTACCAAAACAACTCATTCATAATTTAATACATGTATTTATTTACACACTTTGAGATTTCCCTTATATTATAGTCAGAGTTTAAAATGCTCACTTGGTCATGTCTTAATGAATACTTTGTTGTTCCGCTCCCGTGGGATGTATAAAACTTAATAATTTCTGTTCTGTTCTTATGTAAAATTATCATATTTAATATTTTTCCAAACGGCAGATCCGACCTCGTTATTCCATCAGGGGATACATAATTATCAGAATTTCGTAACAAAGGGGAATAACTATTGATTACTCTGTAGTAATTACCGTATTTATTGACTTGTCTGAACGATGTATTTCATTTCCCAATAATCATCCGAACTAAGTGAACTGGATATATATATTTATTCCATATCAAGCCAGGATATGTTTGTATAACATTGTTGACTTATAATTGATATTATGACTAGATTCCGTGTCATAGAAACAGTATTAAAGCAAAGACAAAATACCCCTTTTCATATTTGTTGAAAAAAACAAGGAATATTCTAGAAGGAAATACTAATTTGTAGAATTGTGGAATCATATCAACTGAATATGATATAAAATATAACAAATTTAGAATGATTACACATTATTCTACTGAAAAACAGTGAGCAGCGACCGCTGGTCACATTAAAGGCTGCTGGCTGTTTTCCATTGTAGATTTTTTAAATTTACTTTTATTATTGTATTTCACCTACACTTATTCCACATCTCATTTTCTTCTACATTTAATCTTTTTTGACTAATAAATAATTATATTTGAGAGCCGCTTTAAGGCATTATCTACATAACACTTGCATAATTTGGTACCCTTGGAATTAAGCTATAGCTGCAACTATATACCAGCTAAATGTATTGAATATTTAGGCCACATTGAATTAAATGTAGACAGAACAAATCTTCTTTTGGCCAAATAAAATAATAAGTCTGTTTCCTACTTCCTGAGAACCTCCCTATAGATGATTGTTTTCCTACCCTAAAAATTTTATTGACATCTGAACAATCACTGTTTAAAGTCCAAGTTGCTCCACTAATTTATTAAAAGTAAAACTAGAATGGCATTCTTCCATGGAAGATGTATGAAATATTCGGTAAACAGGAAGTAGATGAGTTACTGCACTAAGATGGCTTTACACCATATAGTACTATAGGAAGAATCCAGAGGCTGTATACCATGTAGTTGCCCGGAAAACTGTGACGCTGCAGGACACTGGACGATGCAAGAGGACGCAAGACAACCAATAGTGACGAATAGTGACAAAGTGACCCCTATTATGTTGCTTTGCAACATGTTGCAGGCGACAAAATAATATTAAAAAATTAAATAATTTGTCTACCTACATTTACCTACCTTATTTTCCATGAATTGGAAGCCAGGGCTGCCTACTTTTCCGATTCTCACAAGTTTTTCCTTTTTTTTTTGTCTTTATTTTAAAATGAAAATAACTGAACACATCACAGAATTACTTAAAACCTGATTACAACATTTCAAAAGCAGGCAGCCCTGGGAAGCAAGAAAAAAACATACACAGGCAATTTGTGTTAACGCTAAATTAATGTTAAGCTCAATTAACATAAATGTAACAATAATTTGACGTTAGAATTATTAATATTAATTTAGTTATAAATATTAACATCAATTTAATATCAAAGCTTTTAACATTAATTTTCCTGTTGAATTAAGTGACGTCAAACAAACTTTCACGTTAGATTAACAATTGAAGCTCGATTAACAATAATGTAACGTTAAATTAACATTAACAAAACTACCTGAGTATATTTTTCTTTGGTCTAACACATTTCACAATTCCCTATCTTGGTAAATAGTGAGTTATCTCCCATTTACAAGAGCTGTCCTCCATTATGGTAGGTATTTTACATTGCAATGAATGGGAAAAATAAGGTTTTTATTTTTTCTAAATCATTCAGAGGGCTCAGTGGAGTCCTTATTAGGTCACGAAAAAATGTTTAATACCTTTTTAAAAATAATTATATTTAACTTTAAGAATTTTTTTGACAAAATAAAAAATATATGCAGAAAAACTTATATTTCTATACAGTAACTAGTATAAAATGGAAAGAGAAGACAACTCTGCAAATGGGAGATAACTTACCATGTACAGAAATAGGGAATAAGGCACCCATGTCCTGGGTATTGATACTAAGCTTCTAAAGTGAGAATTTTTTAAACATGCACACAGACAGACAGACATAGAGAAACTTACAGTGTTAGTTGTTGGCGGAGGGGCTGGTTTAGGCTCCTCGGATCCCGACTTTGGCTATGGGTAAAGGAAGAGAGAGAGAGAAGGAATAATATATGTAGACCAACACCAACATAGAATAAAATGTATAACCATATAAGTTGGATTTTTTCGCAGGCTAATTTCACAGATTTCTTTAAAAATGGGAGTGACTTTTTTAACAGAATTCAATTTTAGCAATTACTTATATGTGAGTATATACTAAACATATACTATATACAAGATTTCATTTTCACCAATAACCGCAAAAAAAACGAAAATTATATACCAGCGAAAAAAAACCAACTTATACAGTATTGTACAGGGGTTCATTAATATAACAATTGACAGCAAAAGATCCTGGATGTTTTGGAGTATTTTGTGAAAACTCTGTCAGTTTATATGAAAGGTCAATTCAATAAGAGTTGATGTAAATTGAAATACTGGAAGGTCAAGGACTTTTGTATTGAAAATTTCAAAGGTCGGACCGTCTTGCATCTAAAACTGAAGGTCAGGGACCTTAGACCAGTGCTAATTTGAACCCCTGTTGTAAACGTGGAAATTTTTGCTTCATCTGTTACTATAAAGCAGGTAATTTAAGCAAGTTGGAAATTTCACAATTTGTTTCTAAAAGTTTCATAGCTCTTTAATTACTTAAATTTTTTTTTTTTTGTGGAGAATTTAAATGTTCACTTGATGAAAACATAACAGATTTCACTTAGAAAAAATTTCCACGTTTTCAATATCATGTACATTGACAAATCTCCTTGTGCAAGTTAATTTATATTTAGTAATGAGTTATGGATCAGATTAGCTGATTTGATTTCAGAATGGTACATGTAATAAACAAAACATCAAATACTGTAAACCAAAAACAAACACTTTGTCCGATGGCATTTTGGCAGGTACTGTACACCAAGAGACATACCATGACTGAACACTGTGATAGTGGTACACCACTCTAAGAGTGGTAGACCATGACTTTTTTATTAAACAAGATTGTCTTAAAATTCTTTTTGGAAATTGTTCTGTATAACCATTCCCTTTAAATGTAAAAAGAATTTTTGAAAAATCTTTAACCATAAAAAAGATATTTGTTATGTCTTGTGTACCACAATCACGATGTTCAAACACGGATTGTCTCTTGGTGTACTGTATTCATTTTCTGAAATTCTTCATCATGTTCATTACAAACATATATTACTGTGGTTTCATTATTATTCGTGGAGTATCAATTTTCGTGGTTTTCCTGGATGGTCTAGACCAACGAATTTTGATACCCAACGAAAAGAAATTTAACATTAACATGTATACTGCATACCACCGAACCACAGATTTAAGAATCCATGAACTGGTCCTTTTCCATTAAACCACGAAAATAAATGAATCCACAGCAGGGTTGGCAAAGTATTGACCGCCCGGGTTTTCCCGGGTGGGAAAACCCGGGTTTTCCCGGGCTGGGCAATACCCTTAAAATTGTCATAGTGGGTAATACTGGGTAATAAGACTTTATTCATGAAAAAAAATCCTATTTTATAATAATTTAAGCTTAAAACATTTTCCTCATCTACAAAATATATGAATCATTTTTATTAGACAGTAAATATGACACTACTATTTGTGTATTATTTCAATCATTTATGTATTTGCACTATTTTTGCATCTTTTTTCACTGATTGTCATTGCAGTTTTGACAGGTAGGACAATACACAGTTAAAAGTCTGTACTAATTATTGATAAATACCCCAGGCTATATTAATCAAGACAAATTTGTGAAACCATAAAAAGATTAAAATAAGGATTAGTAATCAAAACATCCTTTATTGTCTAATTATAAGGTAGGGCTTGTGTTGATTACAATGTGGCAGAATGTACATACATGTATTAAAAAAACAACAACATTGAACTTATATAAGGCCATATCAATTGCAAGTTAATTTTTAGACTCCCACCCACAAGCACTATGGCATTTCAATACATGTAAATTTTAACATATAGTATATTATAATAATATATTTTTAATTTTTCACTGTTAAAATCTGTTATTAATAGTGTTCTCATTTAGTTTTTACTGAAAAGTGTCCATGCACTTATCAAAACGGATTGCTATGTAGGATTTTAATAATAATATAATAAGAAATCAAGTATTTCCCAGTAATGCCCAGTATTGCCCAGTAAAACCCAATAAAACCCGGGTTTTCCCAGTATTTCCCACTGGGCTGGGAAATACTCTTAAAACCCGGGTTTTTGCCAACCCTGATCCACAGTACTGCAAAGACTGATTTTTTTCACAACATTTTATTTTAACAAATTTCTGTTCCTCCCTAAATAAGCAAAAATACTGTCTAGACTGTGAATTCATTCTTTTCATGGGTATCAATTTTCGAGGTTTGATGAAAATTGATAAGATTATATATTGTAGATTTTTAAATTTGTGGGTCTGAAATTGTCAGCATACAGATCAATATTAAATTTCCTTTTCGTTGGGTATCAAATTTTAAGGATCAAGGCCACCCATGAAAACCACAAAATTTATCCCCCACTGAATAATAATGAAACCACAGTAAGTGAAAGTCTTTGGTTTACAGAACTTGGTACGATGTCAGCACGTTTGAGTTGCCTGTCATGCAAAATTAAACTAATACCTTTTGTTTTAGCAGGATTCGTCCACCACAGCGAGCACATGACCTCAAGTGGCAATAATGACACTTATGTCCAACTCCGTCTGCAAATTTGGTTTTGTGGCAAATCTGACAAACGGCTCCCGTATCTTGCTGAGGGCCGCCTACTTTCTTGGCTTCTTCAGAAGTTTTCACCACAGATTGAGCATATGTATCTAAATCCAGCTTCATTTGTCTGAAAGTAATAATAAATTGTAAGCATAGTTACAAAATTTCAACAAAATCTGATCAGTAGTTTCAGAGGAGTTGTGCCGAAAAAGTGGTCCTATGAAAAATAAATACTAATTCTTGCATTTCCAGTAACAATTTTTTTTGCAGTCATTTAAAATAGAGCATCTAATGGGACATTAAATGATACCCCGTCACAATATACATGTGATATTATATCAATAGTTCATAAAGTTTGATTTTTCAAAGTGGCTTATTTCAAAAACTTTTTTTTCAGATCATGCTGGAAATTTAACTTGACCTGTATTTTATTGTACTAAACAGCTGTGCAAAATTTAATTCAAATCCCTTGATGCATTTTCAAGTTATTGGACAGAAACCTTCGAGGGAAAGACAGACAGATGGACGGACACAGACACCGAAAGAAACTGAGGGTATAACATAATACCTTGCCACTTCATGTGGCGGGGTTTAAACAATAGAGCAAAAAAGTTTTAAAATCTCAAATTCCCACAGTTTACGGGTTAAGTATCCTGAATTCCCACTAGTGAATAAATTAGCCCTTCCGATCACCCTGTAAAATGTTAATGTTATACTGATCCTAATTATAGATTGATTCTGTTTGGGTTTGTTTGTTTGTTTGTTTTTTTTTTTAATGGAGGGATACTCTAATTACTCTTCTGTCAATTAATCAATTATTTTATGAAAATTACAAGAAATCCTGATTTAATTTACTATACCATGCACCTGTATACCATGCTGATTACATAATTACACAAAATTCATTAATTTGTATGTGGGTCAGCATTAAAAATGTAAAACCAGTTATTACAAATTATCAAAATTTATTTGATAAGTATTGATGAATTAACCAGTCCATATCTATGATATATATTATGCATGCCATTACACACGACAGTTATCTGTTTCTGCAGTATCATATGCTGTTACTATCAAATTAAATTTTCAATATTTTAAACATTATCACGTGTTGTATCAATGTACTTTATATTGCAGGTATGTATTGATTTATTTTTTTGTCATGGCCAATTTGGGTGCTTATCATATACTTATAGTACTAAAATAAAGGAATTTTTTCACCTATTGTCTATAAAGATTTTTTTATGCCCCATCTACAAAAGTAGGAGGGCATGAACATGTAATATTCGGGTCTGTTCGTCCATCTGTCCCAAATGTGAGATGGGGCATTATGTCTTTGGAACTATTCTTGATTTTTATAGATTCAGAATTGAGTTTACAATGTGACAAATATATGTGGTGGTACTACTTAGCTGTCCACAATTTGAAATCATTTAAGTGCATGAATCATGTTAAGTGTGGCACTATATACACACATTGGGTTGACCGACTATGGTCAGTGTCCAGTTTTCAGGATTGTGACCCAACAACTCCTGTGGACCAGGGCCACCCTATTCAGCCATCAAGATGGTATACACCTAGGGCCTCTGTGGGCTGGGGATTAATCCAAAATTAGAATTCCAAGACCCTTAACTGCCTCTAACAACAAGCTTGGTTCTGCTGGGGCCTATAGTAATTGAAAGATTCTGAGTGCATTAAAACGTCTTTGAGACGTAGAGGATACAAAACAAATGACAGTACACCGCATGCAAGAGACAAACCGTGACAGTACACCACTATCAAAACATAACAAGTACAATGTATTTATCTAAAAATTCCTTTTCGCCTCATGAGGGAATGGTTATGTACAGAACAATTTCAAAAAAGAATTTTCAGACAATCTTTTTTAATAAAAAGTTACGGGCTACCACTCTTACAGTGGTGTACCACTATCACAGTGTTCAGTATGTATCTTGGTGCATGTGAAGTGTGATAATTAACAAAAAGACAAAAGCATGGGCGTCATCATACAAACCAGGTTAAATAAAACACTATTTATGCATGATATACATGTATACTGTTTACGTAGACATTTTCTTGGGGTTATATAATATTTTCAGGTTTTTGTTAAACGAACCCTTTGCATTGGGTATAGATTTGTGTTTATTTCTGATTTTTTATACTTTTTACTTGGGGAATGATCATCGATCCATTTCACATGGGGATATTTTTGCGAATATTTTATAGTTGCAAACTTAGTAAATATAACGCTTACGCAAACATTTCCACATTTTCAGTACCTGCCATTTAGTATTGGTGAAATTAAGAAAGGGAATTTTAAAAAGTAAATATTTGTTAGTCATGAAATGATGAATAGCATCGTCAACATGGCACCCAATGTCAAAAGTGATGGCATTAGTAGTCTAGTATCTTAAATTAACCACCCCCTCTCTGTCTCTAAAATAATACATGTGATAATTCTCAATTTACAAGCGGTTAAATTTCGCAATAGAATGCTCTGTACCAAGTGTGTATGTAGTATCTAACATTAACAGACATTAATGTCACCTAGCCCACCCCCCTTTTTCAATATGGCTGTCTCTCTACCTTATCATGTCTTGTTCTTTGTCCTCCTCTTCCTGCTGCCTCCGTATGACGTCTTCAATAATCTTCCTCTCTGCCTCGTCCAGATGGCTGAGGTCGGGCATGGGAGGGAGCGATGGTCGTCGCGTCGTCATAATCGGTGGAGTTATGGCCGACCCAGGCTCTGAAGCTGAGAGAATTTTGTGTCTGAATTGTGTGCGGGAAACCGATGCGGTAGCATGGTTTTTTAACTGCCTGGCATATTGATGAAATGGTGCAATTCAAGACTACCTTACATTTTCTTTTTATAATGACCTCCGTTGATGTTAAAGCATCGTCCTTTCAGAATTTTGGATTTCATTATTTATGCGACTGACTATTTAATATGAACCGTAATTGTCCAATAAAATCCGAGGATGGTCGCACGTCACGTATCGATCCGAAACAGGGTATTGATTTTTGGCTTTTTTGTCTTGTACGATGGGGAAATCACATTTACTACCTGTTTTAATAATTACAGATATTGGTTTTTCAATCTAGATTCATCAATATTTTATAGGGGCCGTGAAAAACGCCCAGAAAGTAAATAGCTTTGCGCGAAAGATTCCGAAAGCGTCATTGACTACGGTCTCGTTACGGAAAAGACACGAATTGATTACGGCGGACACCTTGCAAGCCACAAAAAAGGGGGAGTGCAAGAAAAGGGAGCTAGGGTATTGAAAGTTTCAAACGCATGAGATTTGGAACATAAAAAATAACCCCTTCATGAAATTGTGTTTAGTCACAGGATACGATTACGACAAAATACGACACACCAGGCCAAAATAAAATTTTTAAAAATTTGATTGTCCAAACGCTGACTGCTTGTTTTGGGTATATTGGGATATGGGATATCCACACATTTTCTTTGTGGGATACGGGATATTTGCGGCAAAACTTATTGGGATATGGGATATTTTTGTCAATTTTATTTACAGGGATATGGGATACTGGAAAAACATTTTTGGGATACAGGATATTTGATGAAAAATTTATGGGGATATGGGATATTGGTACCCCCCTTAACAAGCCCCAACGCTATCTACTAAAACAAAATCCTTGCTACTCAAATTCTTTTTTTATTATAAAATGTTATTTTAATATATACCTGATTCAGTGAATTTCAATAGAAAAATTCTATATTTGCTCAACTAGAGAAAAAAAGCCTAATTGAGGGTGTGGATGGCGTGTACAGAATAGAGAATTCAGGCAATAAAAGTTAACAGATAAAGAATAATGACCCAAAAAGCTAAAGAATAGAGAAAAATGACCCTTACAGAATACAGAATAATGTGAAAAATGGCAGAAACCTTTACAGAATAGAGAATAAAGGGCAAAAAATTACAGAATACAGAATTGAGGAGGATCGACACCCTCATCCATACCCTCCTAATTGTGAAATGGGCCCGTTGGGTCGGTTTGGGCAAACTGACATTTTTGGCTCCTTAACAATATGAAATTCTTATGATTTCATATCTTTACGGCAAAGGTGGAGACCGGGGACGGAGACCCATTCATTTACCACCATAACAAAAAAAAAGTTTTTATTGTCTGTATCACAGTTATTATTACGGCAAATACATCTTTCGGGGTAGAGCGCCTTTCACTGATGATGAGTCTTGAATAAACGCGTTAAACGCGCGTCAGCACGGTAGCGAAATTTGTTTCCTGGAACTTTGAATTCTAACGTTCTACGGTCGGTAATGATGGTTAAGCCGGCTGCCGGTGGAATCATACTTCCGCGGGTTCAGCCCGCTCCGGCATCATCACTTTTGTGTTGAAGAATATACTAAAGCTACAAAATTATCAATTTGTTAAACTGACCTTAATCGATCATATGGTTTTTCCTACCCCAGGCGTAAGTTGTGTTTTTTGTCTTATTCTTTATTGTTTTCATGCTCTTCATATTCATTATTGTTAGGCATTTTAAATCTTTTTGGCGCTGAAGGCTGCTGGCTCTATCTAACGTGAGCTGTGTCACGTACAAATATTCCTCATCTCATCATTTTCTATTTCTTATATTTTTGATCATCTTATCACCTGATTCATGCTTTGTGTGACACAAACGGGGCATTATAACAGATTTTACCTAGACATTCAATATGACACCAATGGCCATTAATATAGTATTAATAAATGGGTGTTTTTATAATGGCCCCCGTTATATGTTCAAGGTCTGCAATAATGGCCCCGAGGTGTTTGTAATGGCCCGAGGCAACGCCGAGGGCCATTACAGACTCCGAGAAAACAGTTGTTAGTTGGTTAATAAAAGAAACTAATGCGTTATTACAGAACTCAGAATCTTTCTCTAAGAGAGCGACCATTTGATTTTTAGGGGGCGGGGGGGGTATGGATATTTTCTTCATCCTTCCTTTCTATTTTCAGTAAAATTGGAGTATGGAGTTCTTTTCGTTGTGCGCTCATTTTTTTATTTTTAAACTTACTATAAATTTTACAACCAAAAACACCATCCCGCCTTTTTAGCTCACCTGACCCGGATCAGGTGAGCTACTGCCATCACTTTGCGTCCGTCGTCCGTCTGTCATCCGTTACCTTTTACAAACCTTAACTCCTCTAACACCATAAGTCCAATTGTAACCAAACTTGGTACTATTGTTTATTGGCATGGAAGGTACAAAATTTTTGTTTGGATTTTTTATTCATAAAAAGATAGAATATAGGGGTGAATTTCACAGTCGTTTGGGTCCAGGATTTTATTTAATTATAAATAACGTGTATATAATTAGTATATAGACGAAATGAAAATTTTTATATACACGTTATTTATAATAAAATAAAATCCTGGACCCAAACGCCTGTGGTGAATTTTAGTTATTTGTAAATATCTAAAAGCGATGAAAAATTATGGCATAATAAAAGTGTTCATCACCTCAAAAAGAATGGAAAACGCAGGTACAAATTTCTTGTAGTCGATTATACCAAGACTTACTTTGTCATCAATGAGTCTAAGAAAAAGAACAAATTTACAGAAGACCAAATAATCGACATGCTCAACTTTCTTATTGACAACATATTTGTTCAGTTTGGTGTTTTTCAGCAAACAATAGGGATTCCAATGGGCACTAATTGTGCACCTTTGCTTGCTGATTTGTTTCTTCACTCACATGAAGCAGACTTCTTATAATCTCTTCTAGACAAAAAAGCCCGTAGACTGGCTCTCTCTTTCAACCTCACGTTCCGTTATATTGATGATGTCCTTTCATTAAACAATTCTCGATTTGGTGACTTTCTTCATCTCATATATCCCCAGGAGCTGTTGTCATCAATCAAAATGCTTATGTCCTTTTCTCCCTTAGACTGATCAACATTGATTAACTTGATTTCCATTCTTTTGATACAAATGGTACTTTGGGTTTTTATAGTCTGTTGTTTACTTTGTTGGATATCGATATGGCTTTGCATTTGTTAGGGTGGAACTTTAGTAGCAAGGTATTTGACCAAGTCTTCTCAAGGACTCCTTGTTGGCTAAAGTGGCGGATCCAAGGGGGGGGGGTCCGGGGGTCGGAACCCCCCTTTCCTCCGAAATTTTTTATTTTTTTGGTTAGATTTTCAGCAAAATTGGTCTGGAACACCCCCCCCCCCTTTGGCCCACAGAACCCAGTATGTGGAACCCCCCCCCCCCCCCTTTCGAAAAATTCTGGATCCACCTCTGGGCTAGTTCGGTCTCTTGGCATTTTGATACCTTTGTACAGCTTTGTGTCGTTCGCAAAGAGGTTTGAAACTGCATTCACACAATCTGGCATGTCATTGATGTACAAAGATGATGGGTCCAAGTAACTTCCCTATGAAATTCCTTTGGTTGTGTTCTATAAATTGCCATTAACTGAGAATATTTGCTTACTTTGCTTTAGGAAGTCTTCAACCCAATTTGTTATCCTTTCGCTAATGCCGTATCTTTTTATCTTTCTATTTAGTCTTTAGTATGATATCTTGTCAAAGCTATCATAAAGTCATAGACATCAGATAAATGGTATCTCCTTGGACCTAATACAGGTCAATGTTGCAGTGTAGTTGGTCAGCCACAAATAAATGCAAAATGATTTTACTAAAAAATGAATTTCTTGTCATGTGGTTCACTATTCCCTAGCTTGCCAGCTTTCACATCATCTTGCATTTACATACCACTTATATTAGGCTTACAGGGTATTTTCCAGGCTCTAATTTCTGTCATTTCCTAAAGATATACTGGGTGAACTACCGAAACGTTCATAGCTACATCAAAAAGACAAAGCGTTTCAGCAATAATTAAAGATTAGCAGTGTATTTCAAACTCCCCTTTTTTTTCTTAAAATGTACACATGCTCACTGACTTATATATCTTACTTTTTTCTTCTTCTTTTCTCTTTTGCTCTTTTGTATTTTTCGTTTTGTAGTATTTGTTTAAACTTAGTTATGTGTGTACTTTTAAAAGTAATTGCTGTCATCTTGATTATCATTGTGTATATTATTATTGTCTGGAAAAGGCCTTGTAAGTTGTAATAACTTGTGCCCAATCCTTTTGTATATGTTTGACAATAAAATATGTTTAAACAATTTCATATAGTTTTAAAGCTAAAAAGTTCGGGAAAATATTGCCGCCAAAAAATTGGTAAATTGACAGCTTATTTATAGAAACAATAACCAGTATCTATTTATAGACACTGATAGATCCACGCTCTGCACGTGGAAAGTCTGGGACCAAGATCAGAACATGTGCTGATCGGTGCTGAAACTAGTGAATTATTTTGGTTTACATGTTACAGTGTAAGTAATGAATATATTTCGAATTTTGGTATAATGTCAGAAGTTGGTAGATTTTAGATGGTTTTAAAGCCAGTATAAACTATTGGTATCGGATGGAAAACATCCCATCAGGTTTATTAATTAAAAGATGCTTATTTAGAATCCCAAAATATACATGAGGCAGGAGGTAAATCATGGTTTTCAGCAATTTTTAATGTTTTTAATTTACTTAAGACTCCAGGAGGGAACAAATATAGAAACAAATCAAATTCATTTTTCAAACACACCATCAAAACAGATTTAAGGAATATTTATACTGAAACTTGGTACAACCACAGAGACAAATTGATAAATGAAAATGGAAAATTGAGAACTTATGTTAAGATTAAAACAAATTTTGGATATGAAAAATATCTTGATCTTATTAATATTACTGAACCAAAACTCAGAAGGTGTATTACTAAATTCAAAATTAGCTGTCACAAATTGAAAATAGAATTGGGTAGATATAACAAACCCAAAACATCTATTGAGGAACGAATTTGTGACCACTGTAGTAACTCTGAAGTTGAAGATGAATCTCATTTCTTTAATAACTGCACCAAATTTTCAGGTTCTAGAAATATCTTATTTGATATCATAAAAGAATCAAATAAGAATTTTTACCAATTATCTCCATTCCACAAATTACTTTGGACATTTAACTGTGAAAATATAACTGTTCTTAACTCACTTTGTAAGTTCCTTCTGGAGTCTGAGATAATATAAAGTATAAAATAACAATTACCTTATCTTATTTGTAACTATATACATGTACTAGATATATAAACTGTACTCTCAATTGTAATAATTTATCTATTTATAATTGATACGTAAAATGTATACGATTCTTCATTATTATTGTTTGTACTGTCATTGCCCCTTGAGGGTCCATAATTGGTCAATAAACTTGTATTCTTGTATTCTTGTATATAGAAATAGAAATTCTTTATGGACCTTTATGAATACAGAACTTATAGTTGTGCTTCTATCAAAGAATTTGTGTCATTTTTTCTATCTAAAAGAGCTGAGTAAAATGACATAGAAGACGTAAAACGCATGACTACACAGATCAACTTCCAAGGTCACATGTACTCTAGAGAATATTGGGGGAAACATAACACTATTAAAACAGATATATATGATAAAAAACAATGGTCCCCCCAAAAAAAAAGAAATAAAAAACTTTTTTAAAGAATTACCCTTAAATAATTAGTGACATTAGTATAGAGAGTCGAAATAGAAATGAGACACATCCATATAGAATCAGTAATGTGGCTTTGACTCTGCCATGAAGTCCAAGGCGGGGTCCGAGGTGTCACTGCTGCTACATTATAGATAGCTGGGTTTACAGAGAATAATATGTTTGACGTAACTTGTTTATATTTAATATAAGCATGGTAAAAAATGATCAGCATTAGCAACATCATGTCCAAAACATGACAAACTAGGTCATACTAGGTATTTCTGAAGGAAATTTCTGGCAGATTGGCTCATGTGGCTGTGAATACCCAGATCGCAAGTTCCAAAATAGCCGCCATTTTACCTCGATTTTACTGGAAAACTTGTACCTACCCTGTGATAAATCAAACAGGGAATCCTTGTCCTTTATCTCAAATCCCTTGGAAATGTTTGTTTTTATATTTCTTTAACCATTACAAATTGATGAACAAAACTTTTTATTCAAATTTCTTTCAAATTTTCCTAAAATAAATCGGTAAACATGTTGCTTCCATTGCTCCAAATATTCTGACGTCAGATCTTACCTCAGTTGACCTTTGACATTTAGACATTCTAATATCCGGAATGGATTAACTTGCGATTGCTCTATTTTGGCTGACTTGATGAATATGACAGATGAATGTAAATATATTTACAGGTAAAGGAGTGAAAAAGTGAGAAAAAAATTATTAACCAGCATGACCACAAATATTGAAATATAAATGCCTTATTTTTTAAATCTTGTTAGTTAAAGGGGAGATAATTCTTAAAGAAATAGTACAAAAAACAATATTAGTGATACCTTTGCTTCAAAGGAGTGTTTTGTGGGGTTCACTTTAAAGCTGTGTCAATCCATAAGTTCAGCCTCACTTTTTTCAAAACCACAAAAGAATATTAGCGTACAGATTTTCTTGTTCACAGTTACTTTATTTTTTGTTATTGACTTAGCGCTATTCCAGAAATAAATGCACGTGGGGTCGGAAGGCACTTTTTTTTATACCCACTATGCATATTTTTTTCCCCTTTATGTTGCATTTGAGAAATATCTAAAAATACCACCACCCATACAATTTTAATTGTAGTGCCTTCCGACCCCCCCATACAGTAATTCTGGAATAGCCTTTACACCTACAAAAGATTTTATAAATGTGTGCGGTTTGATTTGATTCTGTATTAGACTACTACTATATTCTTGAAACAGTGTCTTTTGCTTTAAAGAAAGAAATAAAGAAATTACTTTTTGACATCCAATGCCTTACTTATTTTTTTTGGAGGGGAGGGGGGGGGGGGCTATGGTGAAATTTGAAATTAAAAGGCAGGATAGCTATTAATCTAGAAATTAAAGGGCAGGATGGTACTTTTGGCTGAAAAAAAGCCAGAAGCTTTGGGCACAAAAAAAATCCTTTTTCTCTCCAAATATAAAAAGGCAGGACAAAGAAATTATCCATAGCTCCCCCATAAAAATCAAATAGTTAATTGCTTCCTTTATGATATTTGATAATACATGTTTGTTTAAAAAGTGTATTTTTCTTACTTGTAAGAAATTATAAAATGCTTTGTTATATCCATAGTTTAACTTGAGGATATTTATTATTTGATTGGGGAGTACATTTTTAAAAAATTATATTGAACAGTAAGGGTACTTTTCTTTCCTGAAAACAAAAATTTAACACATTTTTAATCCCAACCAAACTTAAAGAAGAGAGACTATATTATATATTATTTTGACATAATGTTTAATTTATCTATAGATCATTGATTTGCAAAATTTGATAAGGGTTAAAGAATTAAGTCCAGAAATTAAAGAGATTCAGAATAGTCTTCCATAATAATTTTAGTAAAAAAGAATTTGACACAAAAATTATTCTATTTTACAAAATAGTTTTCTTAATCCTTTAGACGTAACTGATATCTGAATCTTATTTTTACTTCAGCATCTTTTTGTATTTTTATGATCATTAAATCTCACTTTAAGGCCATAATAAAAGTATTACCAATTTCTCATCCAAATTTCTTGATAAAAAGGGGCGGGTGGCAAATTTTATTTTTTATTTTTTATGGGTTTTGATAAAATATTATGGAATTTTAAAGGAAATTGACCAAAAATGAACATAATTTGACCAAAAAATCAAAAAACTTTTTTTAGGTTGCTGAAAATTTATCAGGACAGGAGGGGATGAGAATGGCTTAAAGGAGGTGTTACTATCCCTTATAAAATAAATTTTGCCAATTCTATGCCTATTAGGTTGAAAAAAAAATTTATTTATTCATATTAGGTTAATTATAATTTGACTTGAATTTTCTGACATGTAAACTCAACTCACTATGTAACATTTGGAATGAACTTTTTTTTTACTAATCCCCAGTTATTGGGGAAAGGTGAAAAATTTCAAACAAAGAAAACAATAGACACACAACTTGATATTGACCCAAACTTCAGAGCTCACTTCCTTCCCTGGGGCAGTTTTGATCATGCACTGTCCATGCATGTCCTTTTGTAAAAGCTGTAATATCATTGGTCAATTTGAAGTTCACCTCAGAAAAATCCTCCATCTTACTTTGTTCAGAATTGAACTATCAGTCAAGGAGCTAACAGCACTTTTTGAGTGAAGGAAGCTATTGTCTGACCACCAAACCTCTTTTGAGTGAAGGAAGCTATTGTCTGACCACCAAACCTCTATTGCTAAAGGAAAGTATTTCAAACTTACTGCACAAATAATTATGTTTTGTGTGATGGATTTCCTTGGGTTTTTCATCAGGTATGTTGCTGTGGTAGGTATCCTGCTGGTTTTGGCAGTAAAGGTCACCCTGGCCTTTATTGTCCAAATCAGCATGCTACTTGGTCTCTTGGTATTTGCTGTTTTGGGTAGTTTGATGAATGCAGTCTCTGCATTTGTCAAATTCTTCACTGCATCAAATACCTTGGTATTGGGGTATTTTGATGATGCCAGGGCATTGTTAAAATATTCTGATACTGGGTCTGTTGCCTGTGTCTTGTCACGTCGCTCCGTTCCACCCAGTTGCACCTTTTTGGCCTTACCACCTAGTCACGCTTTTTTGGCTATAACAGCACCCGTGCCTGTTTTAGCATTGCCGTCCAGTCGCCCCCTTTTAGCGTTACCAGCCCCCGAGGTGGTTTTGGCGTTGCCAGCACCCGAGCCTACTGAGGCTCTTTCGTCTGATACAGAGCAGAGTCTGAAGGAAGTACCAAAGGTGGAGTCGATACAGGTGACGCTGAGACCCAAACATGCGCGGCGTCTTCCGAAGCGTCTGCAGGATGACTTTGTTCTGTATTAGGCGAAGTCGGAGTTTTTGCTGCGTGTTTTTTTGTCCATGCCATGACACATGCAACATTTCCATAGTCCCAAATATTTTTTTCACTTTTCACCTTTTTTAGAACTTGGATAATTTTTATTTTATTTTTTTTTTATTATTTTTTTTTTTTAATTTGTTCCCGTCTTTGTCTGTCATAGAAATATTTATTGGATATTTCTCTGTTATTGTGCAGCAGATTAGTTTTAAGTTAGCACAGGGGTTTGTGCAATTTGTATTGTTTTGGAGTACTTTTTGGGTAGTTTAAGGTGATGAAATTTTTTAATTAATATTGAAAAGTCATCATATTGGATAAAAAAAATTCTATGCTTTTGAGTAAAAATTTCTCTGAATAAATTTCTTACAAAAATTGATTTGATATTAAATTTGAAATATTAATGTTAATTGTAATGTAAGATTTTAAACTTTTATTTTTTGTTTTTAAGTTCTAAATTTTTTTTAAATTGATATGTTTCTCTCCTGCGAATATGACTGAAATATTGTTGACAGGGTACATGTATGAATTCAGCAAAAACTGTCTGAATTGGTAAAGATGTTCAAGCAGAGACTTTTTTACTGATCACTGAGCCAGGTTAGAAAAATTTTACAGAAAAAGATTGAAAATAGATTTCTTATTATATCAAAATTGTGTATTTGGATTTTAACTTGTACAGCCCTTTTAAATTTTTATTTCATATTAGATAATAAATGTATATTTTTTTAAATCTTTTTGTTGATAATTTTGCTGACTTGAAACTTCCTCACAGCAAAATCCACTCCTCTTGGTATAAGGTACTTATAATTACTAATACCTCTCTTCTTTGGCTATAGGTTCTAGTACTAATGCTTGCATTTTCTTACCTCTTCAGGTTAGCAAAATAATTCCCCACATTTGGCATTCAATATTTGGAAACTTATTCTTATGAAATTACAGAAATTTGTTTTTTTCAAAAAAATATTTTTGGACTTGACACTGAAGTAAAATAAAAAATGTATCTACTTTTGGTCTTTCTCTGTTGTGGATTTTTCTAGCTTTCCTTAGGGTTTTGTAAATGAAGTTTGAACTTGCTGTTTGAAAATTTGTTTGAGAAGCAATTTCTAGTTAAGAATATTGGGCCAAAATCATATTTTTTCAGTATTTGTTTTGTAATGTACAATTTTTTTTCTGTAGATTATTTTGTGCATGTCTACAAAAAGGGGCGATAACTCTTTTTTTATATTTTCCATTTTCATTAATTCTCCTGGGTGTGTGAGTTTTGTCTATTATGCCCGATCACATGAACATGAAAATCATGATGAAATGAACATGAAAATCATGATGAAATGAACGTGAAAATCATTTTGATTAGATATTTTTCAAGGTAACTAAATTCTTCCCTTTAAGAAATGTTATAAGTGAATGTTGTTATCATTTTAGATGCCCCCTCTTTCATTATGGATCCACTGGTCTAAATTTACTGTCAACATACAAATAGTACCTATTTCTATGCTGCTTATCTCTCTTTTGTTTTGCAATGACATAGAAATGTTTGATGGAAGTTTTTGTGACACTCTTTTAAGTGGAACATTCATTCATGTAAGAAAATGAGATAGACATAGATATCTATAAGAGAATTAGATGGACATACATGTATGTATGATTTTTCTAGTATAAACAGAGTGTTTATTTTTTTTCAATTTGTGCGATAATTTCATTTTTTATTTTCGATGATTTTTTCTTTTTTTCAAATTAAATTTCCAATTTGATAATTGAAGTATATTTATTTACTAAGTTTAAAGTAACAGTAATAGAAATAAAATCTCTACCAAATTATGACGTCATTACATGTATATGATATGGGACATTATAAGAGACCAAGCAGTCAAGGTTGAGTATAAAAATTATGTATATTTCATTTTACTATAGCACTTGCATGTAAAAAAAAAAAAAAAAAAAAAAAAATCACTTGTATATTTTAAGACTTCACCAGAGCACTTCACAATAGCACAATATATGAAGGGGTAGATAGGTGAGAATATCACACAGGTCACTAGATATATTTTCATGAGACAACTACACATGTACATGTATACTCAACACATTTGCAGTCCATTATATTTCATGAGACAACTACACATGTACTCAATGCATTACCAGTCCATTATATTTCATGAGACAACTACATAAGTACTCAACACATTTGCAGTCCATTATATTTCATGAGACAACTACACATGTATACTCAACGCATTAGCAGTCCATTATATTTCATGAGACAACTACACATGTATACTCAACGCATTAGCAGTCCATTATATTTCATGAGACAACTACACATGTATACTCAATGCATTAGCAGTCCATTTTATTTCATGAGACAACTACACATGTATACTCGACGCATTAGCAGTCCATTATATTTCATGAGACAACTACACATGTACTCGACGCATTAGCAGTCCATTATATTTCATGAGACAACTACACATGTACTCAACGCATTAGCAGTCCATTATATTTCATGAGACAACTACACATGTACTCGACGCATTAGCAGTCCATTATATTTCATGAGACAACTACACATGTACTCAACGCATTAGCAGTCCATTATATTTCATGAGACAACTACACATGTACTCAACGCATTAGCAGTCCATTATATTTCATGAGACAACTACACATGTACTCGACGCATTAGCAGTCCATTATATTTCATGAGACAACTACACATGTACTCGACGCATTAGCAGTCCATTATATTTCATGAGACAACTACACATGTACTCGACGCATTACCAGTCCATTATATTTCATGAGACAACTACATAAGTACTCAACACATTTGCAGTCCATTATATTTCATGAGACAACTACACATGTATACTCAACGCATTAGCAGTCCATTATATTTCATGAGACAACTACACATGTATACTCAACGCATTAGCAGTCCATTATATTTCATGAGACAACTACACATGTATACTCAATGCATTAGCAGTCCATTTTATTTCATGAGACAACTACACATGTATACTCGACGCATTAGCAGTCCATTATATTTCATGAGACAACTACACATGTACTCGACGCATTAGCAGTCCATTATATTTCATGAGACAACTACACATGTACTCAACGCATTAGCAGTCCATTATATTTCATGAGACAACTACACATGTACTCGACGCATTAGCAGTCCATTATATTTCATGAGACAACTACACATGTACTCAACGCATTAGCAGTCCATTATATTTCATGAGACAACTACACATGTACTCAACGCATTAGCAGTCCATTATATTTCATGAGACAACTACACATGTACTCGACGCATTAGCAGTCCATTATATTTCATGAGACAACTACACATGTATACTCAACGCATTAGCAGTCCATTATATTTCATGAGACAACTACACAATAACCAAACAAAACAGCAGATAATTATTCCATGAGACAATACCCTTCACTAAATTTCATGCGAAAACTGTACTAACTAAACTTGTTTCATAGTATATTTATAGTTGTCATATGTAACTGTTGAACCACCTGTATGGACCATGAAGACCACCCTATGGACCATTCTATGGTGATGTTTGAACCAACTGTATTGGCCATGACGACCACTCTATGAGCCAGGCTATGCTAATGTTTGAACCAACTGTTTTGACATGGGAGGCATTCCACAGGCTTGTCTGTATTCATCAGATCTGTTGAGTTGGAAAGAAAAAAAGGAAAGTAAACAATTATCAATTGAAATTAACTTCTGTAAAGCAAAAAGGATTTCTGAAAACCTTTTAAAAAAAACTAAGCAATTAAGATGTGCTTTAGATATTAACATGAAAAACTCACTGCTATTATGAACATGAGTCATGAACATGAGATGTTGATCATGAACTGCTATTGTGAACATGATATGTGGAATAAAATGACACAGCAGCTTAAAAAGTGTACAGTGTGTTTACAAACAAGATAGAAACAGCATGAATTCATGTGAGTGTTCAGTCTTTACTTGATTAGAAGCTTTGTAGTAAACATATTGCATAGAATACTTTCAGTAAGACAATGGAAGGGATGCCAATCAGCTGGCAACTGTAGCCATGAAGATGTGAAGTGAAACATGGCGTTGACCAGTAATGGTGTGGCATGCTGGCTTAAAAAGGAAGGTTTAGTTATGTTTAAGATAGAGATTGGAATAAATGTCCAGAAAAAGCAGAAAAAAACTTTTGCATCAACTGTACACACAAAGCTGAACTTTCAACAGCTTAGCGAATGGAATAAATGTCCAGAAAAACCAGAAAAAACTTTTGCATCAACTGTACACACAAAGCCGAACTTTCAACAGCTTAGCGAATGGAATAAATGTCCAGAAAAACCAGAAAAAAACTTTTGCATCAACTGTACACACAAAGCTGAACTTTCAACAGCTTAGCGAATGGAATAAATGTCCAGAAAACCAGAAAAAAACTTTTGCATCAACTGTACACACAAAGCTTAACTTTCAACACTAAATTCTTAGCGAATGGAATAAATGTCCAGAAAAACCAGAAAAAAACTTTTGCATCAACTGTACACACATGGCTGAACTTTCAACAGCTTAGTGAATGGAATAAATTTCCAGAAAAACCAGAAAAAAACTTTTGCATCAACTGTACACACAAAGCCGAACTTTCAACAGCTTAGCGAATGGAATAAATGTCCAGAAAAACCAGGAAAAAACTTTTGCATCAACTGTACACACAAAGCTGAACTTTCAACAGCTTGTAGATCACAATATCTTGATGTTCTTGTTGGTGTCTGCTCAGAGTGAATCTCCTTAGAAAAGCATTTCTGTCAAACCAATCATGTGATCATTGTGTTGTTTCCAAAATTTTCATAAAAAAAAATAACAATGAAAATAAAATAAAACTAGATAGTAAATAAATACTAAAAAACTATAAGCCCCTTTTCATATAAATTATTTTAAAAAGAAAATCATCAATATAGAAAATGATAGGGTTAAACTCAAAAGATCAGCTGATAAATTATAAATAAAAAAAATATATATATATATATATATATATAAACATAAAACTAATAAAAATTTAAATAATAATAATTAAACTTAAACCATAAATCCTAATGAAAATAAAACCCTAGATTAAATAAACTTAAACATTTTTAGATTTAATGGCCCTAAAATCTTCATAATGTAAGCATGGGATGTTTTTCAGAATTCTTTTAAAAGGAAGAACTATCTTGAAAAAACACAGATAGGAACATCAAGATGGAAACACCAATTTTTATTGCAATTAAAAAAAAGATGGAAACGCCAAGTCTTATTGAGATAAGAATTAATTCTCCTGGCTTCCAAGACAATAAAATGCAAATAATTTTTTTCCAGTTAGACAACTAATTCTATCAAAAATTTGATCAAAAATATCAAAAACAGACATTCCTTCTTAAAACTCCAACATGTATGTTTTCCAAACCTTACAAAATATAAATCAAAGAACAGGCAAACAGAAACTTCATCAGACATTTGATGTGACTAGTTTCTATATAGACGCATCAGGGCAAAGAAATAAACGTGGAAAAGTTGTGCTTCATTCTACACTCATGCCCAAAAGTTAAAACTCAAACTTGTGTATGTGAAAAATAATTGGAAGTGCTGTCAGAGTTTATTGAAGGTTACAACTGCCGAAGTGTCGACTCATGAAAACAGCATAGCATAGAGAAAGCATTATGAGAGAGATGGTTGGAGATGGTTGCCAGGGTCCTTATAAAGAAATGGTTGGAGATGGTTGCAAGGGTCCTTATAAAGAAATGGTTGGAGATGGTTGCAAGGGTCCTTACTTGTTATAGATCAGGTAAATACAGTTACAATAAAGAAATTATCAACATTTTGATATATTTGCTGCATCTCTAAGTACTGCTTTTTGTCCCCGCCGCAACGCGACGGAGGGACCTTAGAGTAATGGTGTTTGTCCGCTGTGCGTCAGTCACACTTTTGTGATCGCAACTCCTCTGAGACCCCTCAACGGATTTTGATGAAACTTTGTAGGATTGTTTGTCATGATATGTAGTTGATCATATCATACTGCCATTTTGATTCGACAAATTTTATGAGTTATGGGAATTCATTTTATGTCATAGGAACACTTTGTGAGCGCAACTCCTCTGAAACCACTTAACGGATTTTGATGAAATTTTGTAGGATTATTTGTCATGATATGTTGTTGATCATATTGCACTGCCATTTTGATTCGTAAAATTTTATAGGAGTTATGGGACTTTATCGACTTTCATCATTTTAGGTCATAGGAACACTTAGTGAGCGCAACTCCTATGAGACTGCTCATTGGATTTTGATGAAATTTTGTAGAATTGTTTGTCATGATATGTAGTTGATCATATCACACTGCCTATTTGATTCAACAAATTTTATTAGAGTTACGGGACTTTATCGACTTTGTTCATTTTAGGTCATAGGAACACTTTGTGAGCTCAGATTTTGATGAAATTTTGTAGGATTGTTTGTCATGATATGTAGGTAATCATATTGCAAAGGCATTTTAATTTTTTTAATTAAGTTGATTATCAACTTTAATGCGGCGGCAGGGGAGATTGGCTATGTGAAGCAATCTTGTTAAAATGCATAAATATGTTTTTGTCTTCCTCTGAAATTTAAGAAATTACATCTAAAATCCGCACTCTACAACTGTGAGGCACACCACAAAACCAAACAAATTATAACTCTCACCAGTTAATTATAAAAGGGAGTTAACCCAAGTTCCATAAGCATTAAATTAAAGCAATTAAAAAAAAAATGTCCAAAAAGCAGGATATTGATTTTAGGTTATTTCAGTGATTCTACATGTAATAATAAAGAAAACTTTTGCTGACATTAGCCTGCAAAAGTTTAATTTTGAATTTACATGTATAGTGTACATGTATGTTGGAAAAAAAAAAGTATATTTTTCATAGAGTGTTCTTGTTACTCCAATTTAAGAGAGATAAAACAAGTAAGAAGTTCAACAGCTTAGAACTTTAAGGATTGGAGACAGCAGTAACGTCTGGAGACAACAACTACTAGAGACTAAAAGAGCAAATGAAGTAAAAGATGGTAGCCTGGAGCCTTACCTGTCACAACTCAGGGTAAATATACTGACTGAAATCATTTATGTTCATGGGGATAAAATATTTGGCTTGATTTCATGGATTGAAAAATTTGGTTAAAAATGAGGAGTGATTGGAGAGTGGGGAAATAATTTTTGTCTCGCCTGCAAAGCAGAGGGGGGCATAGGTGTTACTTTACCGGCGGTGGCGTTAACTTTTTGGAAAAATTTTATGAGCACCTCCATATCTCAAGAACTATAGGCCCTGGGTTGATGAAACTTGGTATGCAAATGCCCCAGTAGTAGCTTAGCACAGTTGCATCCCCATCTTTTGACCTTGACCTTGATTTTCTGGTTGAGTGACTTTGATTATTTTTATTGCATATATTAGCAATGTTTAAGTCCTATATACATCTTTTGATTTCAGAACCTGGAAATCTATTTAAATTCAAAATATAGTGGAAGTAAGAAAGAATAATTGTTTCTGATGGTGTCGGCAGGCCAGACATACTTTAGTGTTAACTCTTGTTGTAACAGTTTTCTCAGCAACTACTAATCACAGTATATTTATACTTGTTATGCAGCATCACCATACTGTGGGATTAGATTTCAGGTCTGTTGCTCACCTGCTTCTTGTTTAAAGAAATCCTGCCATTTTTCTTAGACAGATTTTTTTCTTAAAATCATTACTCTTTTCAACAGAATTTTGTAACTGCGGATTTAATTTTGTAAATTTTTAAAGACAAGAAAGGGGGGATATACTGTCTTACTTGTGTTTATCTCTAGTTCAATTGCTCCATCACTCTTTTCATGTACTCATAACTCACACACTACTCCAAGGATGCTGGTATTAGGTAACAACCTTCATTTAAGTATGATGTTTTGCAGGATAAATTTTTGATCCAATCGGCATTAATTACTGTTTAAAGATTGAAACTTTTTTTTTTATCCAAGGCATAGTTGTAAAAGAAGGGTTGATACTTCTGAGCATTGGATCACAGATTTACTTGTTTATTTCAGTAAGCAGTTATATGGGGGATGCACCCATATATATAGTTGGTGATGGCTGCCTGGGTTTCCTATTTTCAAATACAAGGTAAGAATTAATGAAATATAGAAAGCAAATACATTTGTAGTTCCATAAATACCTATATTAACTCCTGTCAAAAAGGATTTTGGCTGGATTTCACGGAGGGAAAAATCCAGGTTATGAACTGTTGAATTTTTGGCGGGCAGGCAGGCGGGAAGAAATTTACACAACAGTTTTCTCAGCAACTTCTAATCACAGCCACTTGATATTTGGTATACAGCATCAGGGTGGGATTTGATTTCAGGGTTGTTGCTCACCTACTTCCTGTCTACTTTATTTTGGTCTACTTCCTTTAATTCATACCTAAAAGACAGAGACACTTAGGCTCTGTCCAATCGTGTTACACTCAAATTCAGAATACTGGTACCTTTTTCAATTGAATTTAAATGACACCAACAGGTTTGCCAATTAGGTGTCTTAAGAGAAGAAAGAGGTTTAATATTAGGTCAGTGAAGGTGGTGAGCCATGAAGCACCTGTTGTTAGTATTGATTCATGAAGCATATCAATTCAGGTAGAAATTTAAATGGATCTCACCTGTCCAATAATTACTGATCAAATGGTCAGTTTGAGTTATACTTCAACAGGTGTTTCATGGCTGACCAACTTCACTGACCTAATATTAAACCTCTTTCTTCTCTTAAGACACCTAATTGTCAAACCACTTGGTGTCATTTAAATTCAATTGATAAAGGTACCACTATTCTGAATTTGAGTATAAAAATAGAGTTATAATTATTTGTAAACAACAAAGGAGTAGATTCAGTTAGAACCAAAATTGGCCCAAAATTTTAACTCAGTGTAAACTTTATGAAGTTACTGCCAAATATGTTTTGAAATGCTGTAATTTAAGAAATAACAACGACTAGATTTAAAATATTCAGCAGCTTGGAGAAAACTTGCTTAGAAATCAAATGATTTGATGAAATTTGTAAAATTTTGGTAATTTTAGAGCATTTTTGGTTAGAAATCACTTAAATTAACATAGAGTGGATGCGTCGACAACAACAATTTTGTGATGAAATGCTTATTTTTGAAAGACAAATAGATGAGCAAAGAATAAATGTTGTCGAAGAATGCACTCTTTACTAATTTCAAGAAAAACCTCTTGAAAACCCTCAAAACTGACAGAAATATTGATATTTTCGGAGTTTTCAGCATGTTTTTGACGTCATAATATCATGCATATTGTCGTCAGCATATGAAATCGATCAAATATTTTAAGTTTGGTTATCTAACGACTGAATTACATCAAATTTAATAAGATTGTACAAAGTTGTCAATTTGTGAAAATATGGGGCCAATTTCAGCCCTTCCTGAACATACTCCTTTATAAACTGAAATGTGCTTTTGTGAGGATTTATAAAAAATATTTAAGAAATATGTTTTTATGCCCCATCTACGAAAGTAGAGGGGCATATAGTGTTTGGGTCCATTCGTCCGTCCCAAATCCCATATTTCCAAATTCCCACTCGCTGACGAATACCACATCAATCATATTGTTATGGTAGGCTTATCTATTGATGATAAGCGCATTGCATGCTTCGGATGCTGGATGTGACCTATATTTTCCGCATGGATGGCCTCTTAAAGAAGAGTGGTTCAAGTCCATTCCCACTTACTGACATATGCCACATCTTCTATATTGTTATGGTAGGTGCACCTAGTGATGCCAAGCACAATGTATGCTTCGGATGCTGGCTTTGACCTATATTTTCCGCATGAATGACCACTTATAGAAAAATGGTTAAAGCCCATTCCTTTTTACTGACATAAGCCTTATCAACTATATTGGTATGGTAGGTGCACCTAGTGATACTTAGAACAATGCATGCTTTGGATGCTGGCTGCAACCTATATTTTCCACATGAGTGACCATTTATAGAAGAATGGTAAAGTTAAAGTCCATTGCTTCTGACTGACAAGTGCCTTAATGGCAACCATGTTGATGCTTTAGTGATGATGGGGCATTATGTCTTTTGGACATATTCTTGTTTAATCACTTTTTGATGGAGATGTTAATATGTATCTAACAATAGAAATGATAGTTTGTGATATTTTATTCTTAAGAAAACATATCAGGAACATTGAAAGACAACTGAGACAACCAGAGACAACAGCAACAACTAGAGTCAACCAGAAATGACAGCAACAACAAGATAACAGAGATAACAGCAACAGTTAGAGACACCAGAAGATAACAGCAACGACAAGAGACAACAGATGACGACAACCAAAAAAGACAACAGAAGATTACAGCAACAACAAGACAACAGATGACAACAGCACCTATAGACAACCAGAGATAACAGCATCAACAAGAGAAAACAGAAGATGACAGCAACGATGACAACAACACCTATAGACAACCAGATAACAGCAATAGGTAGAGACAGGAGACAACAGGAGACAGCACAACACAGACGTAGATCATATGGACTGCAATGAGGGTAGCCTGGTGCCTTACTTGTCGTAAATCAAGGTAGATGTGAAAGTAATTATAAATTACTCAGTTTGATCTGACCTGTATCCATGCTTGTGATCTTTTTTTTATCAAATTGTAGAATTCTAAAATTGTTGTAGGTATTACTTTCTGACTTCAGAAATATAGTCAGTATATATTTGCCTATTCACATTAATTTTAATGAAACTTTACAAAGAAGTACATTATATGCACATTAAATTGGAGAAGTATCCCTCAAAAATAGAAAATGATGTATCAATTTCAACTATTTATGTGTTGAATTTTTATCAAATTGTTTATTTCAGTAAGACAGTTTATATGGAGACCATATGAACTGGGTGATGGCTGCCTGGGCTTCGTATGTACAACAATCAGGTAAGAGAAACACAGTCAAATGTTGATTCTTATGATTGTGCCCTTTATAAATGATATTTAATGCATTAAAAAGGAATTTCTCTAATTTTCATCTGATGTAACTACTTCCCAGCCGGTTGTGAAAAAATATTTCTTCTCTCAAGAGAATTTTAAGTTCTCATTAATTGATTGGTCAATTTTACAGTAGGCGTGGCCATTGCGACTAAAAACTGCAAAAAACCTTCATCGATAAATATAGTTCCTTTAGACAGTCACGATATATTTTAGTTTACTTTTGATATTTTCTGACACAATTTTTATTATTTTGTTATTATAAATTATGGTTATGATGTTTAGATTACTTTTATTAATTTGAAACTCTTGGTAAAGTGTAATAATATACTGACAAAATCAATGGTTAGGAGAATTTTAACTTTAACCAAAATGAATCTCCTTTCTATTTGGTTTTCGGGAAAATTAGAGAAACAGCATCTTACATCATTTCTTGTGGATTATCAGATTTCTCAATCTCGATAGTTAAATGGCAGAATTTTAACTATCTTAATAGAGAAATCTGATAATCGACTTAAAACGATGTAAGAAGCTATATATACACAATTTTTGTCTCGCCTGCGACGAATAGTCGCTGAAGGCGAGACATAGGTATTACTTTCCGGCGGCGGCGGCGGCGGCGACGGCGGCGGCGGCGGCGGCGTCGTAAACTTTTTTGTAAGACTTTTGTGGACAATGAATTGCTTGAAAAGTATGATAGCTAGGCATCTGATATTTGGTATACAGACAGTTCAGGTTATGGTCTACGCAACTGTCACCATGCCATGTGACCCTGACCCCATTTTCACACTCCAGTGACTCTGTGAACTTAGGTCTTTTTTCAGGCCGTAAACTTTTTTGTAAGACTTTTGTGGACGATGAATTGCTGGAAAAGTATATTAGCTAGGCATCTGATATTTGGTATACAGACAGTTCAGGTTATGGTCTACGCAACTGTCACCATGCCATGTGACCCTGACCCCATTTTCACGCTCCAGTGACTCTGTGAACTTAGGTCTTTTTTCAGGCCGTAAACTTTTTTGTAAGACTTTTGTGGACGATGAATTGCTGGAAAAGTATATTAGCTAGGCATCTGATATTTGGTATACAGAGTGTTCAGGTTATGGTCTACACAACTGTCACCATGTTTTGTAACCCTGACCCCATTTTCACGCTCCAGTGACTCTGTGAACTTAGGTCTTTTTCAGGCCGTAAACATATTTGTAAGACTTTTGTGGACGATGAATTGATGGAAAAGTATATTAGCTAGGCATCTGATATTTGGTATACAGACAGTTCAGGTTATGGTCTATGCAACTGTCACCATGCCATGTGACCCTGACCCCATTTTCACGCTCCAGTGACTGTGAACTTAGGTCTTTTTTCAGGCCAAAAAACTTTTTTGTAAGACTTTTGTGGACGATGAATTGCTGGAAAGTTATAATAGCTAGGCATCTGATATTGGGTAAACAGACAGTTGCGGTTATGGACAACGCAACTGTCACCATGACATGTGACCATGACCTAATTTTTACGCTCCAGTGACTCTGTGAACTTAGGTCTTTTTTTTTCAGACAGAAAACTTTTTGTAATACTTGTGTGGACAATGGATTGCTTGAATAGTATAATAACTAGGCATCTGTTTTTAGGTATACAAACACTTTTGTGTTTATATCAAGAAATGAAAGTTTAGGTAGTTGATTTTAGTGATGGTGCCGGCAGGCGAGACATACTTTTAGTGGCCACACTTGTTTTTTTCAAATAAGGGGAGATAATCATTTGTTTTTAATTGAAGTTGTTTAGCCCCTTGTACATTTTCATGGAATGAATTCATGCATTTTTTCTCATAACAACGGGAGGGAGGGAGGTTTTTTTATACTTATATTAATAGTGAGTTAAGGTGTAATAGAGATCAACTAGTATAACAGTCTGTTTAATACTTTTAGGGATTCAATAGATGACCACAACAATTACAGATGACTGAAGGAAAGAGCAACAATGACCAGAGACAACATCAGCAGTGAAGGACAAACTACAAAGATGGTAGCCTGGAGCCTTACTTGTCGAAAATCAAGGTATATTTTTCAATAATACTTAACCAGTTCAATCAGACATTGTATCTGTCTTCATTATTATATTGTATTGTAGAGTTTTAAAATGTTGTTGTTATGCCCACCTTCAAAGGTAGAGGGGCATATAGTCAATGGATGTGTTTTGTCTGTCCATCCCAAATGAGGTCTTGCTTTAGGTTTTAGCTACTTTTCCTTGAAGGAAGTATATTATCATCATGAATCTTTATACAAGTATACATCAGATTAAAATCAAATGAAAATATCTGGATATACAGGGTTATTGGGGGTTAATATGAATATAAAGACAAATCTAATGTCAAATGGAGGTACCTCTAGTACAATTAACTTGCAAAATCTTACCTAAATAACATTTTACTAAATCACACGTGAGCACAATCTACAATAGTCAGTCTTTTTTATGCCCCATCTACAAAAGTAGAGGGGCATATAGTGTTCGGGTCCGTTCATCTGTCCATTTGTCATTCTGTCCGTCCATTCGTCCCTCCGTCCCAAATCCTATATTTCCAAATTCCCACTTAATGACGAATGCCACATCAATCATATTGTTATGGTAGGTGCAACTAGTGGTGATAAGCACATTGCAAGCTTTGGATGCTGGATGTGAACTATATTTTCTGCATGAATGATCATGTACAGAAAAATGGTTTAAAGTGTATTCCCACTAACTGACAAGTGCCACATCAACCATATTGGTATGGTATATGCACCAAATGATGCTAAGCACAATGCATGCTTCGGATGCTGGCTGTGACCTATATTTTCCGCATGAATGACCACATATAGAAGAATGTTTAAAGTAAATTCCTTCTTACTGACAAGTGCCATAGCAACCATATTGGTATGATAGGTGCACCTAATGATGCTTAGCACAATCCATGCTTCGGATGCTTGATGTGACCTATATTGTCTGCATGGATGGCCTCTTAAAAAAGTGTGGTTAAAGTCAATTCCCACTTACTGACATGTGCCACATCTTCTATATTGTTATGGTAGGTGCACCTAGTGATGCCATGCACAATGTATGCTTCAGATGCTGGCTGTGACCTATATTTTCCGCATGTATTAACAACTTATAGAAGAATGGTTCAAGCCCATTCTTTTTTACTGACATGTGCCACATCAATTATATTGGTATGGTAGGTGACCTAGTGATGCTTAGAACAATGCACGCTTCGGATGCTGACATTGACCTATATTTTCCGCATGAATGACCACTTATAGAAGACTGGTTAAGTTAAAGTCCATTGCTTCTGACTGACAAGTGCCTTAATAGCAACCATGTTGATGCTTAGTGATTGCAGAAAAAAATAAATGTTGCGAGATGGGGCATTATGTCTTTTGGACATATTCTTGTTGTAGGTCTATTTGTCTGTTCACATCAATGTGGAATAAAGAAGTACATTATATTTACATAATATTGAAGTAATGCCTCAAAAGTAGAGCAGAAGATATCAAATTAAGATATTTATGTGTTGAGTTTTTATATGTAATTCTTTATTTCAGTAAGACAGTTTATATGAAGACCATATGAACTGGGTGTTGGCTGCCTGGGCTTCCTATTTTTAACAATCAGGTAAGAGAAACAGTCAAATATTGCTCCTTATGATTCTTAATTTCTTTTTATGTCCCAGTTTTATGCTTAAAATGTCAAAAAATGGTTGTGATGTTCTATTTCTAAAAAAATGAATAAATGCAAATGTTGTTGAAGAAAATATGTTTTTTTTTTCAAAAAAGGAGAGATAATTGATTGTTTTCAATTGAAGTTGTTTAACCCCCTGTACATTTTTATTAAATGAATTCAAGCATATTTTTTTTCATAAATGGGGGTGGTATTTTTTTTGGCTTTCTTTGAAACTAATAAAGGTGTAATCGAGAGCAACAAGTATAACAGTCTATGTGATATTTTCAGGATTCATTAGACCACAGCAACAATTACAGAGGACTGAAGGAAACAATGACCAGAGACAACATCAGCAGTGAAGGACAAACTACAATGATGGTAGCCTGGAGCCTTACTTGTCGAGAATCAAGGTATATTATTCATACTACATAACCAGTTCAATACTGCATTGTTTCTGTCTTTGCATTTTTTATATTGTTTTGTAGAGATTTAAAATGTTATTGTCATGCCCACTGTAAAAATGAGAAACAAACTAAATTGTCTGGATATACAGGATTATTGGGGGTATATAAAATATGAAGACAAATCTAAAGTCAAAGAGAGATAACTCTAGTACAATTGACTTGCAATTGATAATTACCAAAAAATCACACTGATATACAATACAATCTAATAGTCAGAGGTTTATGGGAATTATTCTGTCTGATTTCATCTGTTGGCATTAATATGGCATAAAGAAGTACATTTTATGCACATACAATTGAAGAAGTAATGCCTCAGAAAATAGAGAAGGAAGTTAGATATTTATGTAATAATTTTTTTTTGAAGAAGTAATGCCTCAGAAAATAGAGAAGGAAATTTAAGTTAGATATTTATATAATAATTTTTTTTTGCACTTCTTCATTTTCAGTAAGACAGTTTATATGAAGACCATATGAACTGGGTGATGGCTGCCTGGGCTTCCTATTTACAACAATCAGGTAAGAGAAACATTGTCAAATGTTGCTTCTTTAAAATCATTTTTTCCTTTTATGTCGAATGTTTTTTCTATGTTTGAAAGTAGAATGAAATGCTAATGCTGTTGAGTAAAAGTTTTGGTGTTTTTGTTTAAATAAGGGGAGATAATTGTTATGACCCCACTTGTAATAGAGGGGGCTATATTGCAATCACCTTGTCCATCCGTCTGTCCGTCTGGTTCAATTTCTCTGCTTCAACTGGATGGATTGGTTTCAAATTTTGTACACAGCTTCAGTATGATGGTTATAACGTGCCTCTCCTTTTAAGGTCAGTCAATCATCTACTTCCTGTTTTCGGAGCCGACTTAGACTTTTTTAGGGTAAATAATTTGAAATGTGAAATTTTTCGTAACAGATTTCTTCACTTCTACTGGATGGATTGGTTTCAAATTTGGTACACAGCTTCAGCATGATAAGTTATACCGTGCCTCCCTTTTCCAGGTCAGTCCATCATCTTCTTCCTGTTTTCCGAGCTGACTTAGACTTTTCAGGGTAAAAGATTTGAAATGTGAAATTTTTCGTAACAGATTTCTCGGCTTCTACTGGATGGATTGGTTTCAAATTTGGTACACAGCTTCAGCATGATTAGTTATACTGCACCTCCCCTTTCCAGGTCAGTTCATCATCTACTCACTGTTTTCTGAGCCAACTTAGACTTTTAATGGGTCAAAAAAAGACAATTTTTCATAACAGATTTCTCGGCTTCTACAGAAGGGATTAATTTCAAATTTGGTATGCAGCTTTAGTATGATGAGTTGTACCCTGCCTCCCCTTTCCAGGTCAGTCGGTCATCTTCTTCCTGTTTTCTGAATGGTCGAGTGGGGGTATGCTTAGCACGACTTAGTGCAACCCCTTGTTTGTTCTCATTTAAAGTTGCTCTGCCCCTTGACATTTCATGAAATTCATGCATTTATTTCTCATAAACAGGGCATGGAGCTTTTATTTCTGTAAAACTCAGATTAGATTTATAGGGCTTTAGGGAAACAGAGGGCAACTAATATAACAGTCTATGTGGTATTTTTAGGGATTTAACAGACAACAACAGAAGTAACAGAGGACCTAAGGAAACAGCAACAAATTACAGATGACTGAAGGAAACAGCAACAAATTACAGATGACTGAAGGAAACAGCAACAATGAAGGATTTGACAGCTACAAATTACAGATGACTGAAGGAAACAGCAACAATGAAGGATTTGACAGCTACAAATTACAGATGACTGAAGGAAACAGCAACAATGAAGGATTTGACAGCTACAAATTACAGATGACTGAAGGAAACAGCAACAATGAAGGATTTGACAGCTACAAATTACAGATGACTGAAGGAAACAGCAACAATGAAGGATTTGACAGCTACAATTACAGATGACTGAAGGAAACAGCAACAATGAAGGATTTGACAGCTACAAATTACAGATGACTGAAGGACAAACTACAAAGATGGTAGCCTGGAGTCTTACTTATCAAGAATCAAGGTAAACTTTTAAATAATATATTTAACCAGTTCGATTAGACATTGTTTCTGTCTTCACATTTTAATATTGTAATGCAGAGTTTTAAACTATTGTTGTTATACCAAATTAACATTTAACTAAATCATACTGTGTGCAATCTACTATAGCCAGTCTACTTTTCTGTTCACATATAGATGACAAAAAGAAGATCATTATTTGCACATAAAACTGGAGAAATAATGCCATAAAATAGAGCAGGAGATATCAATTTATAAAAACAATATATATGTATTAAGTTTTATGTATTTTTCATTTCAGTAAGACAGTTTATATTGAGACCATATGCACTGGGTGATGGCTGCCTGGGCTTCCTATTTACAACAATCAGGTAAGAGAAACACAGTCAAATGTTGCTTATTACACAGGAAATATTGCAACATATGTTAAACATATGTTCATCAAATACTAAACATATGTTCAAAAACATATGTTCACCATATGGTTGGTGCAAATATGATAATCATATGTTTTTAACATATGTTCATATGTTTAACATATGGTAACAATTAACATCTTTAAATTCAAAATGTAGCCATGCATTGGCAATTCATTTAAAATGGGTTTTCTTCATTTTTCCTATAACATATGTTTGTCATATGAAAACATAAAACATATGATGAACATATGTTTTCAAACATAGGATTATCATATGGGCACCAAACATAAGGTTATCATATGTTTAATGTAATTATAACATTATGTTTTTTAAAACATATGTTTAGCATATGTTGCAATTTTTCCTATGTATGATTCTGTCCTATGTCCTAGTTCCATACTTTGTTTCATGTCTTTGGATATTAAAATAAAAGCTGTGGAGGAAAGTTTTTATACCCCGCCACACGAAGTGGCAGGGTATTATGTTATACCCTCAGTTTTTTTCCGGTGTCTGTCCGTCGATCCGTCTGTCCGTCCGTCCCCCGAAGGTTTCCGACCAATAACTTGAAAACACGTCAAAGGATTTGAATGATATTTTGCACAGCTGTTTAGTACAATAAAATACAGATCAAGTTCGATTTCCAGCATGATCCAAAAAATAGTTTTTGAGATAGGCCACTTTAAAAAATCAAATTTCATGAAATTTTGAGTTTCCAACCAATAACTTGAAAACGTGTTAAAGGATTTCAATGATATTTTGCACAGCTGTTTAGTACAATAAAATACAGGTCAAGTTCAATTCCCAGCATGATCCGAAAAACAGTTTTTGAGATAGGCCACTTTGAAATCAAATTTCATGTACTTTTGGTATTATACCGTGGCGGGGTATCATTTAATGTCCCATTACATGCCCTATTTTTTTGCATTATTGCTCCTTTTACATTTTCATGAAATTCATTTGTCTACTGCCTATCCTTATCATGAACAGGGGGAAGTTAAATCCCCCGCAAACAAAGTTTGGGGGTATATTAAACACCCTGTCTGTCTGTCTGTCCATCTGTCCACATAACTCGTAAGCACTTCTCCTCCTAAACCTGCTTGAAGAATTTTGCTGAAACTTTATAAGAAGGAAGTACATCATATGAAGATGTTGAAGAATTTTCATCACAATCAACATCATGTAGGGGAGAAAATTGGACTTAGACTTTTTTAATACATTATTCAACAGGAAACCTGGTGACGCAACTCCTCCTAAACTGTATGAAGGATTTTGATGAAACTTTACATGAAGGAAGTACATCATATGTAGATGTGCATGAAGAATTTGTATTGCTCTTGGTTATCATCAAGGGGAGATAACTGGACTTGAAATTTTTTTTAAAGTACAGAGTCCAATCTGACGCGGGGGTATCTATCATTTTGTGAGCTCGCTCACAGTGTTACTTGTTTTTATTTGTTTCTTTGAAACTTTTATTTTTTTAGCTTTATATGTATCAGTGTCACTAGTGTAACAGTCTGTGTAATACTTTTAGGATTCATTAGACGACAGCAACAATAACAGAGGACTGGAGTAAACGAAGGCCAGAGACAACATCAGAAGTCAGATGGACAAACTACAAAGATGGTAGCCTGAAGCCTTACTTGTCGAGAATCAAGGTTAATTTTTCAATAATGTTTTACTTGTTTAATGCTTTATCTTAATATTAAATTTTTGGATTGACATTTTCCCCTGCAATAGTAGAGTAGTATATAGTAAACTGATGTTCTTGCTGTTTATCCCAAATCAGGTCTGCCTTTTAGGTTTTAGCTCCTTTTCCATGAAGATAGTTTTATATCATTATAAATCTTTATCAACAGATTAGGAACTGGACATACAGGCTTATTGTTGTAATGTCTACTGGTCAAATATAAAGTAAAAGTTAACGAGTAAGGAATAGGCGACATGACACAACCTTCATAAAAATGGTTATTTAAAATTCAACCATCAACCTTCACTGTGACCAGTGGTCACTGCTAACAATTTTGCAATGGGCCTATGACAAAATATAAAGACAAACGTGAGTACAAAGAAAGTAAGCTCAAGGACAATTGAATTACAATAATAAAAATTACAGAAACTTTATGTTGTTTCAAAAATAGAACAGAAGATATCAATTCAGGCCGACGATGTATTTTCCATTCATTTGTTCATTTTGTTCATTTCAGTAAGACAGTTTATATGAAGACCATATGAACTGGGTGATGGCTGCCTGGGCTTCCTATTTTTAACAATCAGGTAAGAGAAACAGTCAAATGTTGCTTCCTATGATTCTGACCTTTAATGTCCCAGTTTAATACTCTGATGGTCTAAAATAGGGTTTCATGTCTGAAGAATCTATACTACTAAAATAACGAAGCTTTTTTTGTTAGCCGGGTTGCAGCCTAAACAACAAATGCTACGACTAAGCTTCATATATCAAAAATAGGGGATGGTTGTGCCCTTTGAAAATTTCATTAGCACATATGCAATTATGTCTGCAATTTGCTAATTAACCTAATTGATTGTTCCGGAAATGCTATAGCCGTCATCGTTCTGGAATTACACTTATGAAGTTTTACTAAAATGCATGTGGAAGCGCCCGGGTGGGTATTTAGCGCCCGATACTAAAAAGTTTATTCTTATCTGTAAATGAAAAAGTAATTTGTCATAAATTGTTACAAAATTATTTAATCAATCTATTTATTAGCCTAAAAAATACTAAAAAACTAGAAGTACGTGAAGAGGTAAAATATCTTAAGTGCCGGTTCAGACAAGTACAATAAAAAATCCCACAATTATGATAAATATTTAAAAGATTTTATATAGATTATATTGGTAAGTTTAGTAAAAAATTGTATGCGAAAAATGTTTTATCGTCAAAAACTTTTCAACAATTTAAAATTAATCATATTGTAGTTTTTTTTTCTACATGTAAAATAAGGCTCAAGGATGTCAATAAATTGACAAAATTGCGTAGAGATTGATTGAAATTTATCCTGCCACTGGCCATGCATTTGTGCACTTTAAAGGTGGGGTAACAAATACCGTAGAGCCTTTAATTTTGATTATCACAACCATGTAAGGTCATGCAAATGCAATGTATAATTTATTGTGTGGTCTTTTTTTTTTAAAGCAACGCGATGATTGATTTTCCCGTGAAATCACGGGTTTTTCCTAGTATAATATAATAAAAAAATAGGACATTTAATGATACCCTGCCACCACATTTATCTATAGTTATATATATAAAAGTTATCATCTTGAAACCAGCACATAAATGTTGAAATTGAATTCTTCAAAGTGGCCTATGTCAAAAAATATTTTTCAGATCATCCTAAAAATTAAACTTGACCTTTATTTTATTGGTTTTAACAGCTGATCAGTCAAATCCCTTGATGCCTTTTCGAATTGTAATCTGAAAACTCTAAAAGAAATCTAATTGTACAAAGGGGCATATACCTAACCAATTAGTGAGATGGGGTATAAAACTAATTCTAAAGAAGACAAGTTTTTATGTCCCATCTACAAAAGTAGGGGGCATATAGTGTTAGGGTCTGGCTGTCGGTTTTGCGAGATGGGGAATCATGCCTTTTAGACATATTACTGTTAGCTAATGGTTTCATTTTGTTATTCAAAATGCCAGATAGTCTTTTATTTAGATTTAAGCTGTTAACCTTTTCTACATTTTCACAAAAATCTTGTATATGTGACAGTGAGACTTGTATAACAGCCTGTTTTATATTTCTAGGATTAGATAGAGGAAAGGGATAACAACAGAGGACCGAAGGAAACAGCAACAATGACCAGAGACAACATCAGAAGGACAAACTACAAAGATGGTAGCCTGGAGCCTTACTTGTCCAGAATCAAGGTATATATGTCAATATTACAGGTATTTAACCTGTTCAATGAGACATTGATGTCCCCTCCTGCAACACCAAGGAGGGCATACAATTGTTAGGTGACTGTCCCTTGATGGGTGTGTGTTGGGGGAGGGGGTTGTCAATCACACATTCTTTGTAAAAGATATATCTAAGCTACTATTAGCCATAGGCCTTTTATATTTGGTATGCAGTTTAAAGTTAGGGTATCATTTTGCTCATCTATTTCCTTTAAAGGAGCCGACTTAGAATTTTGGCCTGGGTGGCGAAGTAGTCTATGCTGCTGGTTTAAATTCCACACTATTGATCACAAGCCAATCACCTTTCAGATGGTGTTTGAGTCGCGTTTGCATTAAACATAAAGGACTTCCCCAACTGTACGTGATTATGGTCAGTTATATGCCCAAGGTCGATGGATTAATTAATCTGACTACCCTACACAGCCCAGGTGCCTAGTTAAAGGGCGTTAAACACCAACACACACACACACACACACACATAGAATTTTGGCAGCTTGGTAATTTTGTTCTTGTCAATATCAAATTCCAGAGCACTGCTATACCCACCTTGAAAGGTAAAAGGGACATAAAGTAAAAGGATGTTATTCTGTCAATTTCAAATCTAGTTTACCTTTAGGATTAGATTATTTTTTTCCACGAAGGAAGTATGATATTATCATAGATTTTTATACACATATTCAGAAGATAACCAACAAAAACCATCGGAGTATACATATTTATTGTTTTGTTGTGTTCAAATCCAAAGAGTGATAACTCTAAGACAACTGACTTGTTGTGATTTACTGTCACATTGAAGGCTGCTGGCTGTTTTCCATTGTGGATATTTAAAATATACGTTTATAATGTAGGTTGTGTCGTGTACACTTATTCCACATTTCATTTTCTTCTATTGCTATCCAAGTTCATGTAAAAAAAAATACTGCATATTTTTAATTAACATAAAATAACATTAGAATATGATGAAACTTTACATTCGAAGTACATACTGTGGTTTCATTATTATTCGTGGTGTATTAATTTTCGTGGTTTTTGTGGGTAGCCTTGAACCACGAAATTCGATATCCCACGAAAAGGAAATTTAACATTGGTTTATATGCTGTAGACTAAAGAACCACGAATTTAAGAATTCACGAATTGATACTTTTTCATTGAACCACGAAAATTGGTACCCACGAAAATAAATGAATCCACAGTAAACATAAAAGTTATTTTTCATTTCAGTAAGACAGTTTATATGTTCAGTGGAGACTGGGTGATGGCTGCCTCGGCTTCCTTTATTTCAACTATCAGGTAAATAATTTAAACAGTTCACTTAATAGTAATGTTTAGTTGTGTGGTTAGATTGTGCTTGTCCCGGCTGTTTTAAGATAAAAAATAAGGCAACATAAAGTTTAAGCTTTTTTGTCTCACCTGTGAAGCAGAGCAGGACATAGGTGTTACTTTACAGCCGCGGCGGCGACGGCGGGGTTAACTTTTTGGAAAATGTTATAAGCACCTCCATATCTCAACAACTATAGGTCCTTGGTTGATGAAACTTGGTATGCATATGCCCCAGTAGTAGCTTAGCACAGTTGCATCCCCATCTTTTGACCTTGCTTTTCCAGTTGAGTGACTTTGACAGTTTTCAATACATATAATAGCAATGGAAAAGTTTTGTGAGCACCTCCATATCTTAGTGTTTCACCCAGCCTTCAAAAAGGGCATGGTAAATTATTTCAAAAAGGGCACATGAAATGCACTGCAGCCACCTGAAAGGGCACATAAGTCATGCACTCAACCATTATTATTAAAGGCACATTAAAAAGACATTATGCATAAACATTTATTGTTCTCTACACTGTGACAAATCTTTAAAAAGGGCTTTAAGGCTGTCCTATCAGACTTCACTGTCACTGTCTGGACTGTCCCATGTTGCAAGATACATGAATTGTCATCTGAAAATTGCAATATAGTCTGAAATATAAAAAGATAAGAACATTTCAGACAATTAAAAAGTAAGATATAAAATTGATCTACATGTATGAGGGCATTTTAACGACCAAGTAAATGAAAACATTTTTATTTTTACACAGTGGTCTAACAACGTTTTTGATCTTATTTTCGATTTAAAAATAGATTAACTTTAAAGTTTTAAATACCTTTGAAAAGAGAAATATATCAGCTTCTTGCATTTTAATTACACAGGAATGATTCTTCTTCCTCGATTTCATTTGTATCTTGTCCCATATCAAGTTGTCAGTGCCTCAAGTGGTTTTGTTGTGGCAATAATCAGGATCTGGTTCTATTAGTGTTAATTTAAAATCCAGTTTAGTCGAATTGATCGGGGAACCAGTCAATGGGAGATAACTCAGATTCAAAATAAAAAAGAGGCCCATGGCGCTAAATATTTACGACCAAAAAGGGCATGGCGCGAGGGAAACATAATAAAAAGGGCAAGGCGGCATGGCGCAACGCCATGCTAAACAAGCTTGGAAAAAACACTATATCACAAGAACTATAGGTCCTAGGTTGATGAAACTTGGTATGTATATACCCCAGTAGAAGCTTATCACAGTTGCATCCCCATCTTTTGACCTTGACCTTGATTTTTTGGTTGAATGACTTTGACAATTTTCAATACATATAATAGCAATGGAAAAGTTTTGCAATCACCTCCATATCTCAAGAACTATAGGTCCTAGGTTGATGAAACTTGGAATGTATATGCCCCAGTAGTAGCTTAGCACTGTTACATCCCCATCTTTTGACCTTGACCTTGCTTTTCCGGTTGATTGACTTTGACAATTTTCAATACGTATAATAGCAATGGAAAAGTTATGCAAGCACCTCCATATCGCAAGAACTATAATACCTAGGTTGATGATACTTGGTATGCATATGCCCCAGAAGTAGCTTAGCACAGTTGCATCCCCATCTTTTGACCTTGACCTTGCTTTTCTGGTTGAGTGACTTTGACAATTTTCAATACATATAATAGCAATATAAAAGTTTTGCGAGCACCTCCTTATCTCAAGAACTATAGGTCCTAGGTTGAAAACTTGGTATGCATATGCCCCAGTAGTAGCTTAGCACTGTCACATCCCCATCTTTTGACCTTGATATTGATTTTCGGGTTGATTGACTGACAATTTTCAATACATATAATAGCAATGGAAAAGTTATGCAAGCACCTCCATATCTAAAGAACTATTATACCTAGGTTGATGAAACTTGGTATGCATATGCCCCAGTAGTAGCTTAGCATAGTTACATCCCAATCTTTTGACCTTGATATTGATTTTGGGTTTATTAACTTTGACAATATTCAATACATATAATAGCAATGGAAAAGTTATGCGAGCACCTCCATATCTCAAGAACTATAAATCCTAGGTTGATGATACTTGGTATGCATATGCCCCAGTAGTAGCTTAGCACAGTTGCATCCCCATCTTTTGACCTTGACCTTGCTTTTCCGGTTGAGTGACTTTGACAATTTTCAATACATATAATAGCAATGGAAAAGTTTTGCGAGCACCTCCATATCTCAAGAACTATAGGTCCTAGGTTGATGAAACTTGGAATGAATATGCCCCAGTAGTAGCTTAGCACAGTTGCATCCCCATCTTTTGACCTTGACCTTGCTTTTCCCATTGAGTGACTTTGACAATTTTCAATACATATAATAGCAATAGAAAAGTTTTGCGAGCACCTCCTTATCTCAAGAACTATAGGTCCTAGGTTGAAAACTTGGTATGCATATGCCCCAGTAGTAGCTTAGCACTGTCACATCCCCATCTTTTGACCTTGATATTGATTTTCGGGTTGATTGACTGACAATTTTCAATACATATAATAGCAATGGAAAAGTTATGCAAGCACCTCCATATCTAAAGAACTATTATACCTAGGTTGATGAAACTTGGTATGCATATGCCCCAGTAGTAGCTTAGCATAGTTACATCCCCATCTTTTGACCTTGATATTGATTTTGGGTTTATTAACTTTGACAATTTTCAATACATATAATAGCAAAGGAAAAGTTATGCAAGCACCGCCATATCTCAAGAACTATAAATCCTAGGTTGATGCTACTTGGTATGCATATGCCCCAGTAGTAGCTTAGCACAGTTGCATCCCCATCTTTTGACCTTGACCTTGCTTTTCCGGTTGAGTGACTTTGACAATTTTCAATACATATAATAGCAATGGAAAAGTTTTGCGAGCACCTCCATATCTCAAGAACTATAGGTCCTAGGTTGATGAAACTTGGAATGAATATGCCCCAGTAGTAGCTTAGCACAGTTGCATCCCCATCTTTTGACCTTGGCCTTGATTTTTTGGTTGAGTGAGTTTGACCATTTTCAATACATATATTAGCAATGGAAAAGTTTTGTGAGCACCTCCATATCTCAAGATCCATAGGTCCTAGGTTGATGAAACTTGGTATGCATATGCCTCAGTAGTAGCTTAGCACAGTTGCATCTTCATCTTTTGACCTTGACCTTTGATTTTTAGGTTGAGTGACTTTGACAATTTTCAATACAAATGATAGCAATGGAAAAGTTTTATGAGCACCGCCATATCTCAAGAACTATAATAATCCTAGGTTGATGATACTTGGTATGCATATGCCCCAGTAGTAGCTTAGCACAGTTACATCCCCATATTTTGACCTTGACCTTGATTTTTGGGTTGAGTGACTTTGACAATTTTCCAAACATATACATATACATGTAATAGCAGTGTTAAGGATTTGCAAACACCTCCATATCTCAAGTAATATTGGTCCTGATTGATGAAACTTGGTATGCATATGCCCCAGTAGTAGCTTAGCACAGTTGCATCTTCATCTTTTGACCTTGACTTTGATTTTCAGGTTGAGTGACTTTGACAATTTTCAATACATATAATAGCAATGGAAAACTTTCGCGAGCACCTCAATATCTCAAGAACTATAGGTCCTAGGTTGATGAAACTTGGTATGCATATGCCCCAGTGGTAGCTTAGCACAGTTGCATCCCCATCTTTTGACCTTGATAAGGATTTTCAGGTTGATTGACTTTGAGAATTTTCAAAACATATGATAGCAATGGACAAGTTTTGCGAGCACCTCCATATCTCAAGAACTATAAATCCTAGGTTGATGAACCTTGGTATGCATATGCCCCAGTAGTAGCTTAGCACAGTTACATCCCTATCTTTTGACCTCGACCTTGTTTTTTGGGTTGAGTGACTTTGACAATTTTCCAAACATCTACATATACATGTAATAGCAATGTTAAGGATTTGCAAACACCTCCATATCTCAAGTATTATTGGTCCTGATTGATGAAACTTGGTATGCAAATGCCCTAGTAATCGCTTAGCACAGTTGCATCCCCATCTTTTGACCTTGATTTTCAGGTTGAGTGACTTTGATTATTTTTATTGCATATATTAGCGATGTTTAAGTTCTATAAACATCTTTTGATCTCAGAAACTGAAAATCCATGTAAATTCAAAATATAGTGGAAATAAGAAAGAACAATTGTTTTTGATGCTGGCAGGCGAGACATACTTTAGTGTTACTCTTGTTAGCTCATTTCTTTGAGATGTATGCAGTTAAATTGACATTAAAATTACTAAAAAAACTAGCAATTCAGTGATAACATGTAATCCCAGAATTTCTAGGGATTACACGTAATCCTTAATTACATACATTCCCTGTAACAATGAATAACATCATAAATATTAAAGTTGTCAAGGATGAATTAAAATATCATGATATCCTTTTGTTGTTATTTTGTCATTATGTACAATTTTGTTATGAAAAATTTAGCTTAATATTTATTTTTATACATTTTAGGAATGTTTTTGAGACTTACTTAGAGAAAACAGCAAGAATTGCAGCAATTACTGACACACCAACAACAGAGAGGACATCAACATAGGACAAGAAAGACTAGAACTTAAAAAGATTGTTAAACTAATCTATAAATGACAAAAAAGAAATGTAAAAAATGATGTATTTGTAATGAAATTGGTTTTTTTATTAGAATAATGTTAAAAAAAATTGATGTAAAACATATCATTTCTACAGGATGTATGATATATATAAAAGTATATTTAATCAATGAAAACAGGGTGGTGGGGAGAATATTTCTATGGGAACTTTCACATAATAGCACTGTAAGGTGTGCAAATATCAGCATGCCTGGAGAAGTGATTTGTTAAAAATAAGATTAATATGTATTTATGTATGTATGCTGAATTCAAAGAATTTATTTTCGTTTATATAACACATTATTTTATTAATTACAAATGTTATCTTTTTCAAGTTCTTTAAATTACTGTATGTTATTATAGGTGTAACAGTTTTGTTAAAATTGATATATCATAAAGATATCTTATTTACAAAATAAAGAAGGCCACTACAGGGAGGGATTTGGGAAAGTTTGACAACTTAAAGTTCATTAATGATTAAGTTTTAAGATGATGGGACATTAGTAAGACAGGTTAATTCTTGGTCAGTGTTGAACATGTCATAGCATTCTCTTGATGCCCTGCAGGTGTCAGCAACATGATGCCTATGACGGGTAAGTTCTCCCAGAAAGGGAGACAACCTAGGACAGGGCCAGTGAACGACCACTGGTATATATCATCATAGTCCCTCAAAATTGAAAAGTGAGCTGATGCCAGTCTGTCACCGATGACGGGTAAGATCCTCCAGAAAGGTGGACAACCTAGGACAGGGACAGTGGAGAGCCACATACAATATCTATTTTGGCTTCCCCCTCCCCTTTGGCTAATGCAGAGTTGATGGAGAGTGGCATGATTATGTTTAAACTGTCCACGTTTTGGCTTGTCTTCTTTTGTCGCCTTTTCTTAGCTCTTGTCATTAATGATGTGTCTCATATACTCACAGATTAGAAAAAGTTAAGTTTATTTGAAGCCTTTATAACCAGAGACTAAATGCACAGATTGTGGTCTCTGCATTTCCATCTGTTTATTAAGGTTTCTATTAAAAGCTTAACACTTTCTAACAATGTGTGTATATTGTATTTATCTTGAAATGAATGGTTTCTTTTTTATGGAGGGGAGGGTAAAATTTGTTATTTTAAGAAAAAGAGCTTTTATTTCAAGATAGATACCTTATTTTTTCAGTTTCCATTTGTAGTTGGCATTCTTTATCTTGTGATTAAGATCAAATAGCAGTTAAGATCACTACAAATCTTTATGTATATTTTTTTTGTATTTTTGATTGTACATTGAAAATATTATTTATCACATAAGTTTTGTATTCCATTTATTGTATTTATCACATAAGTTTTGTATTCCATTTATTGTATTTATCACATAAGTTTTGTATTCCATTTATTGTAATTTTATTAAATGTCAGCGATGGAATCAGGTTTTTTAGGGGGGTGGAGGACTTGGAATAATTTGTTAAGGGGAGATAACTTAATTCAAATTCTTTTAAAAAAACTCAGCCCTCTGAATCCATCTCTGAACATTATACAAGTGTAGAATAATAAAAAAAAAGCTTGTAAAGCAGAGGTTTTTCTTCATTATATGAATTATCTATGATATGTGTATTAAAAAAAAACTCACAAGAAAAATACGTCAAAATAAAAGATGCATATAATGTAAGGAAAAGGCCTGCTGTTCTACAGTTGTATAATGAATATTTTATATATATTAATGATTGTAAATAGAAAATTCTTAAACAAATGAAATTAAGTTTTTCTTTTAATGGATTTTATGTGCTGAAAGTGGTGGATTCAGGTTTTTTGAAGGAGTTGGAGAAAAATTTTTGGGGAGGGGGTGAAAAGAATCTGTTAAGGGGGAGATAACTTTTGTGCATCACAAAAAATCTTCTTCTGAATCCACTACTGAATATTAAATGTAAATTAGTGTAGAATATAAAAAAAAATTGTAAAGCAGATGTTTTTGTATGTCAAAAGTAACTACATAAGCTATGCATATCATTTCTTTAAAATTTATATTTATTTCAAAAATATGATCACAATTAACTAATACAAGCATGTAAAGTTGCATAAAATGTACAAAAACATCTGCTACTCAACTAATTAATACTTTTTATGTTGATTGTTGTTGTTAATAAAATGTATATTAAACCTCAAGTCCAAGTGTTTTTTTATGCAATTAAGATAAATACACATATTCTTTATTTAAAAAAAAAATTGTTGAATTAATTTTTGTTCATGTTCAGAAAGAGAAAAAAAAGCAAATAAAACAAATAAAACAATATAATAAAATAGATACTTAATATAAATGTCTACTTAACTAATTTTATATCATTTGTATAAAATTTTGTATGTTTCATAAAAAAAAGAAAAGTGTAATAATGCATTAACTTTGTCAAGTTGAAACTTTTCATATTTATTGTTGTGTTGTGAGTTCTGTGCTGCTTAGGATAAGATTTTAGTTATTGTAGAATGTAGGTGACCAAATAAAACTTGAAATCCCTATAAAGTATCCATGTGTTTATGTTAGATTATGGCACTTCATAGCTGATGGGTACATTATTTTCACAGATTTTAATGAAACTTTGGCATATTTAATGTTGTCTGCACCGTTTTGCAGGAGCAACAAATAGTAGTCAATTTGGCATTCATAATCCCTCTTGAGGCGGCACAAAATAATTTTGTTACACTTTTCCAGACAATAACATTCCCTAAGATCACATGAGTGATTCAGACGCTCCACTTATTTATTCCAATTGACTGAAGTCTAGAAAACTTGCAGATTGAGAAATGCTGTCGCTTGATTAAATGTTTAGCTCAAGAAAGAAGCAAAGGTGTACCAAAGGGGTTATCAACATCATTAAACGGTTAAGACAAAGACAAAACCAGTAGAGGAAAAATCATCATAACGAAACAAACCACACAACAACATAAAACACACACACACACACATAACAACAAAACCGCATTCAGCAACGTGAACTCAAGTCGAAACGAGAGTGAACTCAGGTGCTCCGTAAACTTATATAAAAGTGTCCATTGTGCATTGAAGGCATCAGGTGACCTCTTTTCAGAGTTATGTCCCTTAAAAGGTCAAAATAGTGTTTTATGCCCTGTATACAAAAGTAGAGGGGCATATGGTGTTTGGGACTGTTCGTCACTTCATTCATCCTGCAACAGCTTTACATTCAGGTTTTACTATCCATCATGAAACTTTATACACATATACATTAGGATTACATATATGAAAAAAAAATCACCATAAACTTTTATCTGCCTCATCACATGAAATTAAAAATCTCAATTTAAAAGGTTATTAATTTTTATGCCCTATCTATGAAAGTAGGGGGCATATAGTGTTTGGGTCGGTTTTTCCTTTCGTCCCAAGTGTTGGGAGATGTGGCATTATGTCTTTTGAACATCTTTTTTTATATACTTTTTCTGAAAAAGCAAAGAGAGAGGTGAATGAAGTTAACTTCGGCAGTGTTTAGGGTTCACTGCATCAAATCATTGGCACTCGATAATGGTTTGACACGTCCCCTATTCACCTTCTCTCTGTAGGTTTGGAGCATCGGCTACATAGCAGTTTGTCTCCATAACTTGCAGAGGAAGGTGATGAGCGTATGAGGTGGTACGTTCTTTACACTCAAACCTTAACTCCATACTTCAAATCTAAAAATTGAGATCATCAACCTTCCATCAGTACTTTAAACAAGACAATGATTACAGACAGACAGACAATGCCGAACAACCATACTGACCAACAATGAGACTTGACATAGGACATCTACCCTATAAAAAAGATTACAGCAGAAGATATTGGATGATCGATTCAAATAAAACTTGGTATGCTGACAGTTTTATTAGCATTTTATGAGGGGAATTTTTTCATTATTACTAAGCTCTAAAAACTAGAAGTTGTTGAAAGAGCAAAAATAGGTATTTCAAAACTATCAAATCCATTAAAACTATACTTTGGCTCATTCTTTCGGATTGTATTCACATTTTTGTTGGCTTAGTCAATAAAAATATCAAATTCACCCAAATTCTTCTTTGGCTTTGCTTTATTTTTCTAAATTTTGAACTTGTTATTTGCTGTCCGTTAGCATGACCAATCACAACCCTTCCTCTCTTCTCTCTCCATACTAACAAAAGAGGACGGCAAACAACAATGTTAGACATATCTTTGTTAACTTTGATTGCAAATTAGCAAATTTAATCTATTTTAGCTCCTGAAGTGCAACTCATAGTCTTTTGGGGTCAAGTGATTTTAATTTTTTCCACTTAGAAAATGATTAATAAAATTAAACCCAGTATATAGTGCAAAACACATCTATGCATACATGTATGTAAAGGATCTTTAATTGAAAGACTTCAGAATGATACAAATGAAAAGATATAGGCCTCCAGCTACATAATACACCACATACACGCACAGACACCAACACACAAAAAATGAATGCCAACTTCTGGTTACAATAACAATAAGCATCAACTTTTTTTTAATTTCTAAATTATTTTTGAAAGATAAATTTTTATTTTATATTTGGTATGTTTTCATATATATTGTGAATTGTTTAAAAAAAAAAATTCAATTAGTCTCATTTTTTATATACTTTTTTTCAATTTTGTTTTTAAAATTCAAAATGGCAACAAAGTTCCAGACAATAAATGATTTTCACTTTTTGTTGGTTTTATCTTAACAAAACTTTTTTTTTCTGTTTTTGAATAAGTGTTTTTTTCTTTATTTAATTTACCTCTTTCTGAATGAAATTTATTTTATTTTACCTTTTTCCAAATTTTTCTATAATATTTTCTTAGTTTAAAGATTTGTAGAAAATAAGTGAATTTCTTTTTCAGTTTTTCTTTTATATTTATTTCTAAACGCTTTTTGATTTTCTTGCTTTTTCCCTGGAAGTTCTGCTTCAGGGGGTCACCCCACAGACCAACCAGGCTGGTCTTCAGGTGGCAGATAAGGGATACCCTTGCTAAATATTTCAAGTTAACTATTTCATGAAACAGTTACACATGTTCCCAACAAATGAACAATTATTTATTTCCTGAGACAAATACACATGAACCAAACAAATGAGGAGTGAATTATTTCATTTAACAACTACACATGTACCAAGCAAATGAGCAGTGAATTATTTCATGAAACAACTGCACAAATACCCCACAAATAAGCAAATGATATTTCATGAAACAACTACACATGTACCCAGCAAATGAGCAGTGAATTATTTCATGAAACAACTGCACAAATACCCAACAAATAAGCAAATGATATTTCATGAAACAACTACACATGTACTCAGCAAATGAGCAGTTAATTATTTCATGAGACAACCACACATGTACCTAACAAATTAGCAGTTAATTATTTCATTAAACAACTACACATGTACCTAACAAATGAGCAGTTATTTATTGCATGAAGCAACTACACATGTACCCAACAAATAAGCAATTATTTCATGAAATGACTACACATGTACCCAAAAAAGGCAGATAATTATTTCATGAAACAACTACACATGTACCTAGAAAATGAGCAAATTTCATGAGACAAATACACATGTATTAACAAATGAGCAGCTCATCATTTCATGAGACAAAACCTACAAATAGAGATAGTTTGATAAATTTCATGAGAAAACTGTACCTACTGTTTCATAGTATACAATGTATACTTATAGTTGTCATATGTACTGTTGAACCAACTGGACCAAGAAGTCCACTCTATGGGCTATGCAATGCTATGTTATAGAACCAACTGTATGGGTTATGCTATGCTATGTTTGAACCAACTGTATGGACCAAGAAGACCACTCTATGGGCTATGCAATGCTATGTTATAGAACCAACTGTATGGGTTATGCTATGCTATGTTTGAACCAACTGTATGGACCAAGAAGACCACTCTATGGGCTATGCAATGCTATGTTATAGAACCAACTGTATGGGTTATGCTATGCCATGTTTGAACCAACTGTATGGACCAAGAAGACCACTCTATGGGCTATGCAATGCTATGTTATAGAACCAACTGTATGGGTTATGCTATGCTATGTTTGAACCAACTGTATGGACATGGTCAGTCATTCCACAAGCTTAAGCTTGTAATCATCAGATCAGTTGTTGTAAAAAAAGGGAAGTTAACAATTTAGAATTCAAATTAAATTATGTAATGCAGAAATAACTTCTGAAACCCTTTAAAAGAATCAAGCACTTAGCAATTGAGATGTGATTTAAATGTTTAAATGTCTGCATCACAACTTACTGGTATTATGCACATGGGATATGGAATAAAATGACTCAGCAGCTTAAAAAGTGTAACATACAAACAATAAACAAACAGCAACCTTTGAATCAGCTGGCCTCTATATATATAGTCATTGAAATGTGAGATGAAGCATGATGTTGACCAGTAAAGGTGTGGCATGCATGATAAAAAGGAAGGTTTTTATGGAGGTCGTAGAAAGCTTCCCCGTGCTTCAGTTGTATGCTCTTATATATTTTCGAGTACTGGAATATGTGTTGGAAAGACAAAGCTTACATATTTCCAAAGTTTGACAATGTTTTGCTGTTTCTTTTAAAAAATTGATAAATTTATCTGTTTGGTGATTGTTGTAATAATTTTTTGGCATTTTTTTTTAATCAAATCTAATATTCTACCGGTTTTCCAAGTTTCCTACTCCTAGCGTGTCTGATGAAGGTTAATCCAGAAAAGCGCTTCACACGCAGTGAAATTTTGCTTTTGTACATTTATTAAAATCATTTCAATATGTGGATCGTGTCTTTCTGGCACATATTCCATATTCTTTCGATTTTAATATTAGTAATGGTTAAGATAGAGATTGGAATAAATGTCCAGATAAAGCAGAAAAAGCTAAACTTTAAGAGTTTGCAAATCAAAATATAAAACTTGTTTCTGTATCTACTTACCAAGCTAAACTTTTAACAGCTTGTCGATCACAAAATCTTGATGTTCTTGTTGGTGTCTGCTCAGATTAAATCTCCTTTGGGAAGACTTTCTGTCAAACAAATCATATTCTTTTTATGGGAAGAAATATCTTGAAAAGACACATCAAGTTGAAAAACTGTTATATTGTCATTATGAAAGAAAGATGGAAAGACCAAATTTTATTGCCTTTAGAATTCAGGTGATGACCAAGAGAATAAATAAATAAATTTTTCCCCACAAAATATTTTAAATTTCATGAGAAGTACACAAAATTTTGATACAACATATAAAAATCTGCAAAAAATTATAAAACACTTTATTGTTCTCTTAAGAAGACCTATTTGATTGAAAGGAAGACTTTTCTTAAATTCAGACTTTCAAAAAGGGTCTACATCCTACACCCATGTCAAAAAAGGTGAAACTCAAATTTTTTATGTAAATTAATTGGGAATGCTATCAGAATTTATTCAAGGTGCTTAAACTGGCCAGATGTCAAGTCAGCCAAAGCAGTATCAGATGAATGGAGATAGCTATTAGTTGCCAGGGTCCTGACTTGTTATAAATCAGGTAAATATAACTTAATTAGATAAAGGATGTTATGCACTTCTGGTCCAACATCACTTCTGTTATGGTTTGTCAAAAGTAAAAAAAAATACATACAAACAAAAAAAAACAACAACCAAAAATGACATCTAATAGCAATATTCTACAACCGAAGAGATAAAATAGAACTAACAAAACAAATAAAGTTTCAATTATAAAAGCCTTCAACTTAAGCAGTAAATAATGATTTACCTACTAAAGGTAGATAACTCATGTTTCTAAGCACATCTTTTTGGGGGTGGTAAAAGGGGGGGGGGGTACATGCACGGATGAACGGCCAATAAAAAATGACAATCACGATGAATGGCCAATAAAAAAATGATTATCACGATGAACGAAAAATGAAATAAAGAAACACGATGCACGATAAACCTCCATGCACGGCTGAACGGGAAATAAAAATTGCTCAACACGATGCACAAAAAAACCCTTTACCACCCACCTTTTTCACAAGCTGATTCCTCAGCAGTTTCCAATTTAGTGATTAACTAGAAAATCTTTCTACCATTTTCTTAAAATTGTACAGAAAATTGATTTTTTTCTAACCAAAAAAGATATGTATACAAAATTTAGGACGAATGGTACTACTATACATTTTTTTAGGGGTGAGTAGCTTGATTTTCAACAAAGTCCATCAACTAGAGACAATAGAAGACATACAAGCAACAACTCAAGACAACAGTAGCAGAACATACCAGATACAACTAGAAACAAACTCAGCAGGAGATACCAGCAACAACAAGAGGGAACAGCAGCATGAGATACCAACAACAACTAGAGAAATCATCAGGAGATACCAGCTACAACTAGAGACAACAGTAGCAGGAGATGCCAATAACAGTTAAATAACAACAGGAGACACCAGCAACAACTGGAGACAACAGAGGAAGATACCAGCAACAACAAGAGGGAACAGCAGCACGAGATACCAACAACAATTAGAGAAATCATCAGGAGATACCAGCTACAACTAGAGACAAAAGCAGGAGATACCAGCAACAGTTAAATAACAACAGGAGACACCAGCAACAACTGGAGACAACAGAGGAAGATACCAGCATCAACAAGAGGGAACAGCAGCATGAGATACCAACAACAACTAGAGACAACAGTAGCAGGAGATGCCAATAACAGAGGAAGATACCAGCAACAGCTAGAGACAGCAGTAGTAGGAGATGCCAATAACAGAGGAAGATACCAGCAACAGCTAGAGACAGCAGTAGTAGAAGATACCAGCAACATCTCGAGCCAACAGCAGGACATAACAGCAACAACTCAAGACAACAGCAGCAGAAGATACCAGATACAACCAGAGACAAACTCAGCAGGACATACCAGCAACAACTAGAAACACCAGCAGCAGAACATACCAACAACAACCAGAGACAAACTCAGCAGGTGATACCAGCAACAACAAGTGACAACAACAGCAGAAGATTCCAGGAGCAACCAGATACAACAGCAGCAGGAAATACAAGCAACAACAAGAGACAACATCAGGAGGGAACATCAGCCGGAGATACCAGCAACAAATAGAGACAACAGCCGGAGATACCAGCAACAAATAGAGACAACAGCAAGAGATACCAGCAACAACTAGAGACAACAGCAGCAGGAGATACCAGCAACAACTAGAGACAACAGCAGCAGGAGATACCAGCAACAACTAGAGACAACAGCAGGAGGAGATACCAGCAACAACTAGAGACAACAGCAGCAGGAGATACCAGCAACAACTAGAGACAACAGCAGCAGGAGATACCAGCAACAACTAGAGACAACAGCAGGAGGAGATACCAGCAACAACTAGAGACAACAGCAGGAGGAGATACCAGCAACAACTAGAGACAACAGCAGATATACGAGCAACAACTAGAGACAATAGTTGCAGGAGATAACAGAAGCAATGAGAAACAACAGCAGCAGAAAATAGCAAAAACCACAACAGCCAACCGCAGCAGTGAGGGACACATATGAAATGCAATGATTGTGGCTGGAGTCTTACTTGTCACAAATTAAGGAAATTATAAAAAGGATTTAAATTATAGTCACATATAAGTGTTAAAGAGGTAAAACTGAAAAGCAGATTGCTTTTAGTTTTGGCAAAATTTCATGGATTTTTTTTCAGCAACTACTTATTAAAGCCGTTTGATATTTGGTATACAGTATCAGTTTGATAGCATTTTATTTCAGGTCTGTCACTCGTTACTTCTAATTGGATGAAATCTAACAAATTTGACTGACATGTTTTTCTGTTGTTTTTCGTTTCTTGTTATACTTTTTGTGTCATTTTTGGTAGCATGCATAGCTTTATATGATTTAAATTGCACACATCAACCATTAGAAATAAGGTCACTGCCACAAACAACAACACACAAAAAAGAAATGCAGTGTTTACCATTGAAATATAATTAGGAGTTGGATCAATGGTCCTGCCCCGGCAACATTTTACTAGAATTATGTGACTTTTTGGGGAAAAACTATGTTTTGTATTCATCCATAAGAACAACTCCATATTGTGTTTGGCTAGCTCTAAGGGACTGGTCAAAATTTATGAAAACATGGGACCGGAGCAAATAATAGTGGGACAAGTAATTTTTTTAACGTTCAAAGGATTGGGACCATAAGTTTTTTTTTCAAACTGAAAGGCATGGGACACATACTTTTTTCCTCCAGCACTATGTAAAATAATTTTTAAATTTGTTTTATTCAGTGATAGAAAGAATGATTTATACTAAGAACAATAAAAACAACATCAACACTACAATACAATAGTTTATATAGCTACCCCAACTAAAAATATTAATTGTCAAATTCATTCATGAAAGCAACTTAAAACGATAGACTGTATCTGCTTCAGTAACAGAAAAAATATATTTTTATTTCAAAAACTTTAAAATTGCACGGAGTACAGAATTGTTAAAAATGAAAAATTTCACTTCCTGTGCTTTTTTTTTCATTTAAGGTCAGTCGATTTTTTTCTTCCTTTCCTCATAATGGATTTAAACTGTAACCCGAAATTAAATGGCCTAGAGTTACGGCGCTTTGGTCGTTGTAAAGCACTAAAATTTCAGAAAAATTCTTTAAAAAAGTAGAGAAAATAGCAAAACACACAAAATTCAAATTTGGCGTGCATCAACGTGCATTCATCAAATTATTTGAAACTTGGTATTTTGACAGAAATTGCATAGACATGGTGCATAGCCATAACGGATTCTTTCTGATGAAACGGATTCTTTTGGATCAAGAAACGGACAATTTCTGATTATTTTGACAGGTCGGAACGGACGATGGCTCAAAAAGACTAAAAATATTTAGAACGAAATGTATTTGAACAATTCTAAATGAGTCACGGAACAATACAATGCTTTGTCCTCGCTATTTCATCGTTACACACACAATGATTTTCTCTTTTAAACCCAATATTGTCTGCACAATCTAAGGCCTGTTAATTTGAGCAAAATACATTCGGTATTTTCTTATCTAATTGATGTTAAGGTCAATGTTGAACAATTCTCCGGACACAAAATACTTTTGCTTAACTTGCAGTCCTAATTTTAATATTGGAAATCTTTAAGTACTTGAGGATACGAGTCATTAAAAATATTTTTTGGAAACGGATTCTTTATGATTTATCGAAATCAGGCACCTGACTCTTTCTGATCAGTGTAAATTAACAGCGTGCAGAGAATTTCACTGTTTTGCATAGTTATTTGTTTCTCAGTAAAAATAAATTCAATAAATGCGAATAGGCCCGCAGCAGAGCCAAGCTTATGATGCAACATACCGTGTATTAAGCAACATAGCAACGACGTCAGAATCCCAAGGCCCTTTTACGATAATAGATAGTGAAAATCTGAAGAACCTTCCTTCTGCAGCATGAAAAGCTCTACAAAAGTATCCTTTTGTCGAAGTAGTCAGATGACCCTTTATAGAGGTTATTGCCCTTTCAAGGTTAAAAAGCATTTTCATGTCTTTGACCTATAGAATAAAGACTATAACGTAAAAACTAAGCTGTTGCTTGGTCTTTAATCTAATTTTCACATATAGTGAAGACGTCCTCTCTGTCAACAACTCTTCGTTTGGTAAATGGATCTTTCAATGTATCCTCCAGAGCTAGAGATAAAAGAAACCACCGAATCCACTTGCTTCACGTAATTTTCGGGTGGTCATCTAAGTACAAAAATTTGGATAAAAGAGACGGTTTTAATTTTCAAATAATTAATCTGGAAAGTAACATACCAACTTTCGTCACTTGCATACGGTGTCTATATTTCACAACTTATTCGATATGGCAGGACTTGTATTTTTTTATTCGACACCGCTTTCGCCGTAACAGGTTATAAGAAAATACGTTTCATACGATCCCTAAACAAATTCTTCCATCGTTATCAGCCACTTGTAAAAAAAATCAAAATCATGTTTGACGAAATGGTAAGTTCTTGCTTTGATTCGTGTTTGACTGGTTTTTGTATTGAGATGATCACCTCAGCATCCCTAATATGTCTTCACAAACCTGTTATGTTTTGTGTAACAACCGGACCCAAAGATCGCAATAGAAGGGGAAGGTTTGGCATAAAACCTGGTTGAACCCACCATTTCTTTTAAAATTCCTGTACCAAGTATGGACCATTGCGATCTTCATTTTTTTTTGTTATGTCTTCCTTGTTCTGTCGTCTTGTCTCATGGACATTGGAGATTGATTTTCCAAGTTAGGCAATTTTGTTATTACCTTTCCTTGCTTAAACCTTCAGCTCATTGAGCATTAATTATGTTCATATTTTGACCTATAGCATAAGAGAAAAGCTGTTGCTTGCTTAAACTTTCAGCGCATTGAGATCTACAAAGTCTTCAAAGTCTTCAATGGGTCTAAGTTATCAGATGATCCCTTTTATGAGTTATGGACCTTAAACGTTGAAAAATAGCAATTTTCATGTTTTTGACCTATAGAATAAAAACCATAGCAGTTAGAGAAGCTGTTCCTTGCTTAACCTTCAGTTTATTTACCTCTTCAAAAATATTCATTAGGCTGAAGCTGGCAGAAACATGTAACCCTTTATAAAATTTATGATCCCTGATGGTCAATGAATTGGGTCACAAGGCTAATCGTGAATGAGAGTCTTGACTGTCAGTGGAAATACGAAGGATGGGAAGAATCGGACGATTTATATTATAAGCCTCATGCACGAGGATCGTACGAGTCATACTCTTATCGAGACCATTCTTTAACTGCATGGAAAGTGACATGTGTTCTGCATTATAGCCCGACGACCCCAGCATTCATTATGACAGGGCTGCCCCGTTCAAACATCCTAGTTGCTCTTATAAAGCGACCAAAAAAAAAACAAAAAAAACCCAAAACTAATTCGTATATTATACAGGTTTATTACCTCATAAAAATATCATAATCAAATTCATTTTCTCTTACTTCTGAATGCAAATATAAAGCTTTTTGCTGGTCAACTTTACATTTATTAAAGGGGACACGCCGCACTACGGATCCTTTTGTTGACCGCCAAGAAGTGCACCACATAGGCTTGTATTGACCCTCGGTTGTTGTCTTCGGATGAAGAACACTTCAAGAAGCGAGTTTAAGGTCGACTGTTTTGGTGTGTTACTTGTACTGTTTGTTTTGTCGCATTGTTGTATCTCTTAAGTGTCTACATTAATATGCTGTCTTTGTGAGGATTATTTTTTCCAAACTAGGACCTCTTTACTTTATAGCTTGCTTTTTATTTTTATTTTGTAACTTTTGTTGTATTTAATTTTGCAATAGAGATGTTTATTTACTACAATGAAAATGCAAATCGATTCCAAAAGAATCCGGAGCTCTGATCATTAAGTGTCCGTTTCTTGATAACCTTGTAATTTTTTCTAATTACCTCTTTTAAATTTGAAACTTAGATGTCAAAAAAGGTTTTGTTTATCATTCTATGTTAAAATGTATTATTTGAACCCGACTATTCATTCAACAAGTCCAAATCTGACAGGGAAAAGTTGGAAACATAACTTCCTTGAGAGAAGGTGAACGATTGTTGCGGTCTAAAATGTTTAATACCAACCGCTGAAATGTTAAAGTGAGAGATATTTGAAAAGAATAATGATTTAAAAGTTCCGTAGAACCATTGAATTGAAAACAAATTGAAAAGTTTTTTTACAAATAAAAGGAATTGTCAAACCACACACGCATATTTAAGGAAATGATCCGAAATGATCATGTACATTATTCTGAAAGAATCCGTTTCATCCGAAAGAATCCGTTATGGCTATGCACCGTGAAACCAGGGATGTCCAAAACAAAGTACTTGATTTTCCATTTTTTTCTTCTTCAAAACTTGAAATTGTTATCACCTAAATGTATATAATCTATAAAGACTTTGGTAGAAATCTACCTTTATTTACCTCTTCAGGTAGATATCTAATTAGCCCAAACGTCGAATGCAATTAGCCCTGAGAAAATCATAACGAAATTATTGTCTCAGATTAGCCCAAATGAAAATCAGTATTTTCAGGGATGTCCAAAGTTTTATTTAATCCCTGGTATTTTTGAATTTTTTGCCCAAATGTAATGCGCCCTGTTATAGTTAATTCCCGAGTTAATTACCTTTTACCTTTTCTTCTTCTGTACATCCTTCAAAGGACAACCGTCCATACCATTGGGTAGAACGTCAGTAATCCGTCACCATATACCATAATCTTTATTTTACCATTCCCTCAACCATCAGTAATTAGTAGTAGTACCATCACCAGTTTACCAATAAGGCATCAATACCATCACCAGACATCGCAATATAACACAAATTAAGACAGTTCAAATGTTATGTGTACACAGTTCTCACTTCATCCTCAGTAAAGTTTATAGTTCTTTTCTAAAAATGTTTTTACTCTGACTTCACCAACAGCTAGCACTAATAACTTAGGTTTTAAGTTTGAAATTGTCCTGTGCCTAAGTATATGTAAGTTATGTAGGAGACGTCTATTTTGAAATTCCAATTTAGCTAATTTATTAACGTCCTTATATCTGGTATTCAGGTACGAACAATCTAGTATAGTCTGTAATTTCTCATGGTATGACAACGTGTCAAAGTTGATATTATGCTCAGATTCCAGTATATTAGCTATACTCTGGAGAACAGGGTCACGAACTACAGATAGAGCTTTGCATTTCAATATAAAATGTTCTTGTATTTCTGGGTGTTCTTGGCAAAGAAGACATAGAAAATAAAGAGATGTGGAATAAGTGTACGCGACACAGCCCACAATTAAACGGCAATTTAGAAAATCCAATGTTGGATTGTTACTATGATTTTTGAATTTTGCTCTATTACTTTCCAATACATAAGTTCCAGTCAGAAGCCTTAGTTTCGTTGGGACTCTGTTTACATCTCTTATTGATTGACAGTTAACCTTCAGGAGTGGATGTACTTTTCCAGCCAGACATAATTTGGTATTCAAAAAGGATAAAGATTTGTAGAGCTTGGCATTTTCCTTGATATTGTCTAACCATATTTTGTTAATCTGTTTGTTAACTGTGGATTTCCATTTGTGTTTTGGAATTGGGTTGTCAAGTAGGTAAATAGGATCTTGCAGGTTGTATGTTAACAGTAGTTTCTTGATGTCAGTAAACCAACTGGAACTGGAGTTTGATTTTATAGATAATTGTCTTCTTGCTACTTTGACTTCTACTGATTTTTCGCCTTGATTGGTAATGTTATTGAAGAACTGTAGTGCTTTCTTGTGAATTTGAGCTTTAATTGGCAGAAATCCTGTTAGCAGGTAGACCGCAGGGTCAGGAGTATTTGGAGGTACGGACAGAATGTGTTTTAGGAGCTTCTTTTGAAATAATTCCAGTTTGTTTGTCTGTTTTTGGTTAGGAAGAACAATTTCCAGTCCATATAGTAAAATTGGAATGATATATGTCCCAATAAGATGTAGAGATGTTTCAGGGTCAAGTCCATTCTCACCATGCAAGCCTGGTGATTATCAAACTTTTTTTTAAGTTTAACAATAATTATCAAATGTTGGAGAAACGTGAACACACCCCTGTGGTAGACGTCCACTGTCTGTAGTTGGTTGCTTTGGACAAAACATGGTAAAAACATACAAAATATGCTTCAAAAACACTTTATTACAATAAAACATATCATACAATGTCATAAATTTATTCATTCATAGAGGAATTAAAGAAGATGGAGGACACATATATACCCAAGAGAAAGGTAACTAGTAACGGCAAAAAACTGAATACCTTTCCTATTGATCAATCAACGAGAGAGAAAATTAGAAAGAAAAATAATCTAGCCAGGAGGATAACAAGAAACAAAGACCCTATGCTAAGACAAGAATACAACAGAATAAGGAATAAAGTCAAATCAGATGTAAACAAAGAAAGAAAGAAATATGAAAGGGATCTAAGTAGACAAGCCAAGCAAAATCCAAAGGTTATCTGGAGCTACATCAAGTCTAAACTAAAAACACGGGATGGAATAGGAGACCTACATATAGACCCTGAAAATACAAAGTCACCCAAAACGAGCTCAGATGAGGAGAAGGCAAATATACTAGCAAATTTCTTCACCAGTGTCTTTACTAATGAGCCAGATGGAGAAATACCCCAATTGCCTAATAAAATCCCAAAGCGGCCAATGCCAAACTTGTCTATAACTGAGGATATGATTGTAAAACTGTTAGAGAACCTTAAAATAGACAAATCCCCAGGAATAAAGTCAAATCAGATGTAAACAAAGAAAGAAAGAAATATGAAAGGGATCTAAGTAGACAAGCCAAGCAAAATCCAAAGGTTATCTGGAGCTACATCAAGTCTAAACTAAAAACACGGGATGGAATAGGAGACCTACATATAGACCCTGAAAATACAAAGTCACCCAAAACGAGCTCAGATGAGGAGAAGGCAAATATACTAGCAAATTTCTTCACCAGTGTCTTTACTAATGAGCCAGATGGAGAAATACCCCAATTGCCTAATAAAATCCCAAAGCGGCCAATGCCAAACTTGTCTATAACTGAGGATATGATTGTAAAACTGTTAGAGAACCTTAAAATAGACAAATCCCCAGGACTTGACGAGCTACACCCTAGGCTACTTAAGGAACTAGCATCATCTATAGCTACTCCTTTAAAACTCATTTTTGAATGCTCACTGGATGGGAAAACCGTACCAAATGATTGGAAATTAGCAGGAGTCAGTGCCATATTCAAGAAAGGGAGCAAATCATTAGCTGGAAACTACCGTCCAGTTAGCCTGACCTCAGTAGTTTGCAAGTTACTAGAGAAAATTATAAGGAATCACATAATAGAACATATGAAGGAAAACCATTTCTTCTCTAGTCAACAATATGGATTTATCTCTGGGAGATCAACCTCCTTGCAACTACTAGAAGTACTGGACAAGTGGACAGAAGCTCTAGAAACTAAGGGAACAAATATAGACTGTATTTATATGGATTTTCAAAAAGCTTTTGATAAAGTCCCACATAACAGGCTAATTGGTAAACTCAAAAGCTATGGCATTAGTGAGAACTTAACAGAATGGGTCAAGAGCTTTCTAATAGAGAGAAAACAGAAAGTGATAGTAAATGGAAAAGAATCAGACTGGAAAGATGTGACATCAGGGATACCGCAAGGTTCTGTCTTAGGCCCTCTACTATTTGTGATCTATATAAATGACCTTCCAGACATTGTTGACTCACCAACGTATCTCTTTGCAGACGATACAAAAATATATAGAGAAATTCATAAAACATCAGATAGAGAAACCCTACAACAGGATTTAAATAAGTTAGAAGAGTGGAGTAATACCTGGCTTTTGAAGTTTCACCCTGACAAATGCAAACATATGGAAATTGGAAGAGCAAATACAGTACAGGAAAACTTCAACTATACACTAATGGAGAAGAATGTCAGCAAAACTCATGAAGAGAAAGATATAGGGGTAATAGTGGATGATAAGCTAACATTTGAGAAACACATCAGTGAGAAAGTCAACAAAGCAAATTCAATCTTTGCAATCATTAGAAGGTCTTTCAAAAATCTAACCATTGAAACTTTTATTCCTCTATATAAAGCAATGGTAAGATCACAACTGGACTATGCCTGCGCAGTATGGTCACCACACCAAAAGAAACTGATAGACAAAATTGAGCAGGTCCAAAGAAGAGCTACGAAACAGCTCCCAGGCCTCGGAAATCTCTCTTACGCAGAAAGGCTCAAAAAGCTAAAACTACCAACGCTAAGCTACAGGAGAGTTAGAGGCGACATGATAGAGCTCTTTAAAATCACACACGGAATATACGACCCGGAGGTGTGTAACTGTGTCAAAATGCTAAAAACCACCAACATCCGTCACAGTACAAGAACAAACCAACATAAAATAATACAACAGAGACCAAGACTAGAAATCAGGAGAAACTTTTTCAGCATAAGGGCTTCAAAAATTTGGAACAAATTGCCAGAAAGCGTAGTTAATGCACCAACTATAAACACGTTTAAAAATAGATTGGATAAATACTGGAAAGATCAAGACATTGTATATGATTATAGAGCGGAAATAAAATATTGCGGAAGTCACGCATCAAGAAACTTAGAGGAAATAGAAGAGCCTGTAGAAGAGGAGTCTGTGGGACACCTGTTACAGGAATAATCACTATGTATGTATCACTATGTATAAAACGCTTTTAAAATGTGGCCTGTGGTAAGCATGTGGTGGCCTGTGGTAGCATGTGGTGGCTTGTGGTAAAAAGACATACCGTTACTCGCTGCTTATTCTACCAGGATTCTCTGACTTGTTCATAAACATTTCATTTCGGATTTTTTTTTGTTGTGAGTTGGCACAAATCGTCTGTAAAAGAATGAAATCTTTATTTTTTTTCTTTTCATAGCCATTTCAATTTAATATACAGTGCGACGTCAAAAGTATTTCACGCTTTATATTATTTACATTATATTTCATATAAATTCACATTTTTTCAAAAAATTCTTACCAAGTAATTTTTCAACAGATTTCTGTAAAATAAAAGCCAACAGATGCAGCAATATTTCGAGTTTATTTCGATATTTTTGCATCATAAAATGCTAGATGGGTTAGATTTAATCATAATTAGAACACAAATGAAATATATTGAAAATCATTTTCCTTTATATTTTAACCGAATATTTTTTGTAATTTTTTTTCTATGTGTTTTATTAGAGTATAAAAATGAACCAAGAGGTTTTAACAGATTTGCAAATAAACAAACAAACTTCAGATAATTATGCAAATTTTGGTTTTTATTTCATGAAAATCTGTTGAGAAATGGCTTGGTAATAATTTTTATTAAAAATACTAATTTATATGAAATATAAAGGGAAAAATATAAAGCGTGAAATACTTTTGACGTCGCACTGTAGTAGATCATAGTACATAATATCTACAGCAGACCAACGAATGAAAAAGAGACATATTTCAAACGTATTTTCCATGACTGGAGACAGTGGAGTGGAGAGGTTAAAATGCATCTTTTATTCTTACAAGCAAATTATACACTATATGTCTCCTTTATTTTTTATGTAGACCTTTTCTGTTCAAATTATAAATAAAAAGAGAAGGACAACGGGGAAAGTATACACGGGTTGCGCATTTGGGGGGATCAGTCACTATTTTAGCCAAACATGGAGGAACTAGTAAAAAAACTGGTTCCAACACTCTAATAGACGAATAAAGTAATTTCTTTATTTCAGTTCCAGATTGATTTTTATTGGTTGGAAATGTTGTCTTTGGGTTTAATTGTCAGTTGCAAATGATTTTTACCCATATGTTGAATAATTTAACAGAAGAATCGTTGATAGAAAATGCCATTCCCTTTGTCACATGTTGAACGATGTCATTTTTCCTCCCTGTGACACCTGAAGACTTCATCTTAATGATGAGTCCAATCCGGAACGGAATTATTGTGCAACCCATATATACTCCTACCAACTTCTCTGGGTTTCATTTCTCTGTGTTATTTACGTTCATTTCAACCAAATATTAAACTGTACCACAATTGTTTCTATGTAGCTACGTACCACGATAATACGTGATACCAGTATATATCCTGCCCTTTTCAGCATGTGCAAACTAATTCGATAACATCCTTACACAGGCACTTGTTTCTATCAATAATGGGATGTCGATTATATAATCATTTTTTTAAAATAAAGAGTTTATTTTATATATCCTTGACCCCCCATTATTGATAGAAACAAGTGCCTGTGCATCTTTAAGTCTTTATCAGGTTCTGTACAAGTGCCAAAGGAGCTAGGTAGATCAATCGAGCTAGTAAAGCTTGATCAGGCTTAGAATTATTATCTCCCTTTGCTGTTTTTGACGAAACATTGCATTATTATTTTTCAATCTCCCCTGTGCATCATGAAAATTGTAGATTCTCTTCAAAGGTGCTTTTTGTTGATATGTATATGCATCCATAATTTTTTACCTCTGCTGTGGAAATAATTTTTGTGAAAAATTTGATATTTGCATTTAATTCAATGCAAATTTGGTTCTTATAATTCTACGGTTAAACTTCCACATTTAGGTGTTTCTTTGTCCAGGTAGGTGTTGTTTATTTTCCTCTTTCCCCTTTCGTTAATAGTCATAATGATTTACATAACTGCTTTTATTATTATTTGCATTACTTTTATGCTTATTATTTTATTATTTATAATTTTACCGATCATACAAATAAGTTTACTTTGTTCTCTTAATCTTTTTATAGGTGCATATTTAAAATTTGCTTTAAATGATGAGTTTATGCTCAATGTTGCTAGAAAGTGTTATCTTTGCACTGACCCAAAATAAAACAGATAGAGAACTATTTGTCAAAAAAAGGAAAAGGGAGATAATAATTTAAAGCTTGATCATGCTTAACTAACTCCTAGCACGTTTTGGCACTTGTAGAGAACCTGTTTATGAGTGACAGAACTCGGGATTTTCTTCAATCATACTTTGAGTCTCCTGAATACTGGCACTCTTTCTACATTATAGAGCTCACTATACTTGCACATTAGCTTTAAAAAAAAGATATCTTATCAGCTAGCATATACATGTATTAAAACATAATACGAGAAAGACATTGTCTTAGCACAGGGATGTCCAAAACGATCAGTTTTATTTAATCCCTGCTTAGCACACACGTTGATACGAAAATAATACATTTGTTTCCTCAATTTCATGAAAAGGGATGGATTAATAAATAAATAAATAAATAATAAATAATCTTTATTTCCTAATCATAGGGCCCATTAGGGCATATCAATCACAAATTATATATATGTTTGTCATTATGATTACAAAGATAATAAAAATAAACATATAAAGGATACATTAGAAACACGAGAGCCAGCTTTCAACTTATAAATATGCAAAGATTAAAATAAAATTTACATTTATGACTATTTAATCCTACATTTAATCTGAGTTTTGTCTGTGTACTGCAGATTCTAATAAAGAGCAAAGGGAGTCAACAAAAGTGGTTTCTTCATTTGACATGATCCATATAAAAAGTTGTTCATTATCTAAAGTCCTGAGATTTGGATACATGTCATAATAAAAATTTAAAAAAGAGTGTCTTTTAAGCCTGTACTTGGGACATTCCAACAGATAATGGAGTTCATCTTCTACCTTGTTCATATCACAATTTTGACATGTTCTTTCTTGGATTAGACATGTTAGATTGTTGGGAAGAGATACATGTAATTAGGAACCATGTGATAGTATTTCCCACTGTTTTTTTGTATGTGTGCGTTCAGACTTTTTTTTAGAAAACTCTAAAAGCCCAAATGAGTGACAGGACAATTATTCTTCAATCATATTTCAAGTCTCATGCAAGTTTTGCAAACTTTCTACTTTAAAGAGCTTTGTAACACTGGGTTAATAAGACATGTAAGAGGCAGGTTAAACATGTGACACTCCTGAAGTTACAATATATCTTCAAATATTTTTCAAGCTAACTTAAATCTAAAATACTTAAAATGCAATGAATTGAAATAATTTTTATTCATTTTTTGTCATTCAAAAATAAAAACAAATGACCTTTTCCTGTGGGTCACGCATGCATTTAATGACATACACAAATTTAATAAAAAGGGTTAAAAAGATGCTGAAATCCCTGGATATTAGAGTGCCAAAATGGAAAATTCAGTCCTTAGTACTTGTACAACCAAATATTTACTTCTCAACTTTTTCACAACCTTCAGGAGTGTATAACTCATTCTAGAGGGGGGGGGGGGGTAGGACCTTTTTCGGGACACCGGGATTGGCCATATTTAAGCTAGGGATTCCGGGATTTGGACAATTTAAGTTCGGGATTCCGGGATAAAATTATATCAACTTTACCGGGCTTCGAGATTTTCTCATTTTTAAGTCGGGATGACGGGATTATGTAAAAATTAGTTCGGGATTCCGGGATCAGACCCCCTCCTACCCCCCCTCATTCTAAAGGGATGATGTTCATGTTTGTTTTGTAGCATTTGCTAAGTTTTTCAGTTTGGGCTCTAGACATGTTAGAATAAGAAAAAGTGACTCAGTTTGGAGCTCATGACATTTCAGTGTTTTGACAGACTTTTATGCATGTGACAGATCCGTGATGACAAAGCTGGACGTTATTATTTCTTTGGCTGGAGATTTGACAAAAAGGTGGGAGATTTACAGCGCTCATTAAAATTGCATTTCTATGTCAATTGATGGCACCAGGGTGTGCCAAATATACCTGGCTTCACTGAATAATCTTCAACTGTGTATACCATTATAAGGTCAAATATGGCAATAAATCTTCAATTAGCACCTTTACCAATTAAATTAACATCTGCCTATTTCACAACCCTCCAAAACACTAGAAATGTTTTATGATTGAACAATTGAAATTTCTTTAAAAATGCTATGTTAAGAAAAAGCAGGGGATTAAACAAAAAGTCAGGAAAACAGGCATGACAGGAGAGGGTAAAAAAAAACAGGATATTTTGTCTCCGGTGGGAGAATCACATGAATGCATTTAAGAGCTCGCTTAAAATCCTCTATAATGTTGTACTACTCTATTATTAACTCAAAAAATTAATGCAAACTGATCTTATCAGAAAAAAAAAATGGTTTTCAAAATATACTGAAAATCCATGAGTTTATTTAACTGATCAGCACCAGGTTTAGGGCTGCATTTACTTCTGCTTTTTTCCAATAGGCCAATATAAAAAATATCCTAGATTCTCTTCCCCCCCCCCCCTGATATTTTTAGCCGCCTCAAAAATTTTTATTTTGATTTTTGGCAATTTATGTGCATTTTTGGTCATTTTTTTTTAAATGACAGGATATAAAAAATTTAAAAATGGAATTCACCTGCCGGCCCCATATTTTCAAGAAATTTGGATGAGAATCCAGTAATTATTTTATTATGGCCATATTGATATAAATGTTACTTCATTATTACTCATAACATTCAATTTTTTATTTCAGAGTAAAAGACTGGAGAAAACCCTAAAAATAGAAATGACGTAAAGAATTCTGAGTTCACATTAAAAATTGTCTTATTTTGGAACTATTTTTAGACAGTCACAATGTTTAAAATTGAGTCATATATTAGCCCTTTCATTATGGGCTATATTGACAAATACGTCAAGCTGCGTCAAGAGGACTTTCAACTGTCTCTATGGGGAGGAGACGCAGTTCTCAATAACCTTGACCTTCGCTTAGATGTCATAGAAAAGGCCGTTCATTTACCGATAGTTTTCAAAAGTGGACACATCCATGAATTAAGAATTCACGTTCCTTGGACAAAACTTGGATCAGAGCCAGTTGTCATAACCATCAACACAATTGAATGCATTTTAAGACTGAGAGAAAGTCATTTTGACAGTAACAGAAAAGGACCTGATCTTAAAAGGTCAAAAAGTAGGGCGTCGCTGAAACCAAGGAAACAAGATGCAGATGATTTACCACCAGGCTATTTACAAAGTCTCATGAATAAAATTGTAAATAATGTCAGTATCATTGTCAACAATCTAATTGTGAAATTTGTAGAAGATGATATTGTTCTTTCACTCAACATCAAATCAGCAGAAATGTATAGTGTAGATCAAAGCTGGGAAAGAGATTTTATAGAATTGTCTGCCCCTGAATTTGTATTGAGGAAATCCATTAATCTAAGCGATTTGACGGTATGCCTTGACAAATGCGATTCTAGTGGAAAAATAGAACACTATCAAGACCCCTTGATTTATCGCTGTTCCGTAACGGGACGTTTGTACACAAAGTACGATTCAGTCAGTAGCAAGAGACCAAGTGTGACAAAATTTGACATGTTCTGCGAACAGTTAGACGTATCACTAACAGACACACAACTCCCCATGTTTGAGCGATTGATAGAGTTGTGTATAGCCCTGTACTATGGGACCCTGGATCCGTCCAAGAAAGACGAAGGACACGACAGCTCAGTGACTGAAGAGGAGAGTAACACTACCATTGGTAATTTTTTTAATACCGTATAGTGGGTTATTTTCGCGATGGTTTAATTTTAGCTTAATTTTCCCAGGTTGTCAGACACAGCAAAAATATCCATCTAATGCGAACACATTCTCAAAACGCAAAAAATAACCCCTCAAAAATTTTTCACACACCTTATTATACAAAAATCGTGAAAATTTAACCCTTCGAAAATAACCTGCTATACAGTATGACCACAAAAATTTTGCAATCCAAAATGTTACTGTGATGTTATTGTTGCAATCAGGTTTACCTTCAAGTTGAAGTTTATTCCCAGGTTACATGGTAGGGCATCAGATATTTTCTTGTTTTCACATTTCTTTATTTATGTGTCCTTTCAAAATTAGAGGTTTTTTTTCAGGTTAAAGTTATTTCTCCAATTTGCAAGGTAGAACATTATGTCTTTTTAACAAATCTTGTTTTTACATTTCTATTCTTTCCAGATATTGATGAAGATTCCACAGAAGGGTCAGAGGTCAATCAACAAGGGTGGGGTCAATGGATGTGGTCGTACGTTCCACAGATTTTACCTGAGAATGCTGAGGACGACCTCAGAGAAACCACTCCCAGGAAACAAGGGCCCCCTGTTTTGTCTATAGGGATGTATGGTCATAAAATTAATATCATGTTTAAGGTGAGTGAACTTATGTCTTGGGAAAACATAAGGAGTTATCTCTCTTTGAAGCTCCTACGGGTATATAATTGTTCGGATGTATGTGATAATTACCTGCCTAAGGTTAATGGTGTCCTCCATGTACTCCAGTTTCCTCCACCATTAAATCTGACTGCCGTACATGGCGGTGCGTAGATAAAGGGCGTTAACACAAACACACACACACACACACACACGCACAAAACTAATATACTTCCACAGCTCATCATCTTCTATTATGTCTAAGAGGAGTGGGAATCAATTTTTGTGGTTTCTCCTAAAAATTTGATTTATAAATGCATAGGTTGGACATGCTTCAAGAAGGAATTCTTTTTAAAACTAACCTTTTAATTGGTTTCTTTTTGAATGCTTCATGTAAATCATTTAAATTTGTGCGCCACTAGTAATAAAGACACCACAGTATTTTAGTTTTATCATTGAATGTGAATCTTTGTTACTTTCAGCTAACAGAAAAGTTACGAGAAAAAGTCCACTATGGCCCACAGAAGATTGCTTTCAGACCATTCATTTCTCTAGAAGGGGAGGGCATTGCAGTTGACATACTCATGCAAGGGTTATCTTTCTTTGATGCTCAAGTGGGGATAACACATCTAAAGATGGCAGCACATGGACAGTGTATTTGTGGAGTAAATGATGACGGAGTTATTAGAGTAAGGTTTCAATGGAATATGACCTGTTTTATACAAGCCAGCATGCTCTTGAGCGATTAATTTTCAGGAGGTTCCAATTTTTGTGAGGTCAAACGGAAGAACAAAATTAAAAACTCTTAATTTGAATAAACTATATTTTTTAATTACAATTTAAAGACCACTAATATACATATAAATATTTGCTAAAATTAAACTGGCAACCATTATGTTGTTTATCAAAAACACAAACATGCCATATATGTCAGAATCTAAATGGAATCTAAATGTAGATGATTTTAACATGGGTGTCCATTGTTTTCATTTGTTTTACCCGTTGCTCTGATGTGCTACACTCAAGTATATGAATTACCTCCCCCCCCCCCCAGAAATGGCATCACATGTTAAAAATCTCAATGAAACCATGTGCAGCCGCAAGCTGTTTATTGAATCTTAAGTTTTAATAAAAAAATGATAATTTTTTTAATATTTTTACAGAACAAAATAATGCTGGATGGAGGCTATGACCTTCAAGAAAAGATGGAGGTCAACTACTACTCCAACTCACTGTTCGATAAAACCTCTTCAGCCAATCAAAATCTCCCATTAGATTTAGTGCTGGATGGTGAAACACACAATCAGATGTACACTGAGCAATTCAGTCTTCAGAAATTTGGGGCGCTGTATTTTGATTATTTGTATGTGATGCCTGAAGTCGACAATAAAAACACAGGTAACTGTTAATTATACCCCCTTCAAAGAAGAGGGGGTATACTGCTGTACCTCTGTTCGTATGTTCTTCCGCAACATAACTTTTGTAACAGTTTTTTCAGCAACTACATATCACAGTGACGTGTAATTTGGTATATCAGTTCAGTGTGAGGTCCTTTAACGCAAGTACTGAAATAAGGTCTGTTGGATATCTAATACCTGTTTACTGACTTAGTCAATTTTCAACATTACTGGTCAATATTTGAGAATTTTCTAACATTTTTCTCAGCAACTACATATCACAGTGACTTGAAATTTGGTATATGAGTTCAGTATGAGGTCCTGCATTGCAAGTATTGAAATAACATCTGTTGAATATCTGCTTCCTGTTTACAGATGTAGTTCATTTTGGGGTTAGCGGGGGTATACTGGGTGAGCAGTAGCTCAAAGATTCCTTGTTTTTGTATGAGATACTGATATTTTCAATCATAAGAAATTTGAGGGGGTTGCATTTGATTATTTATATGTGAAGCTCAAAATATACAATAAATACACAGGTAACTGAAAATAATATGTATGAACTACTGAAATTCTGGGCTCTGTATTTACAAAAAAGGCTGTTTGATGAAACAGAATTTTGGTTAAATCAGGGTTCAGTTTTGATCAGGATTTGGATTTAAGGTGTCTCGGGGCTATGAGAATTCTACTATAGATTTTGTTCATTTTTTGGCACATTGATAGAATTTAATGTATAGATAAAAAATCAATATGCACATGGGTGCAAAAGCCGAGTTGCCGTATAACGAAATTACCCTAAAATCATTTGGGTTTCTCCTGTTATAATTGGTAACAAAACAACATTACAAAGTTTCATTAAAATCTGTTGACAACTTTTTGAGTATTTGACCAGAAACTGCTTTTTTAATTAAATTTCAAATGTTTTTCTGCCGCTGTGACCTTGACCTTAAACGGATTTACCCCAAAATCAATAGTGTTCCTCCTCTTATGGTATGTAACAATATCCTAAAGTTTCATTAAAATCAGTTCAAAACTTTTGGAGTTATGGTCTGAAAACCACTAATTCAAGAAATTGTCTAACCTTTTTCTGTCACTGTGACCTTGACCTTGAATGGATTTACCCCAAAATCAATAGGGTTCCTCCTCTTATGGTATGTAACAATATCCCAAAGTTTCATTAAAATCGGTTCACAACATTTTGAGTTATGGTCCGGAAACCACTAATTCAAGAAATTTTCTAAGGTTTTTCTGTCGCTGTGACCTTGACCTTGAACAGATTTACCCCAAAATCGATAGGGTTCCTCCTCTTATGGTATGTAACAATATCCCAAACTTTCAATAAAATCGGTTGAAAACTTTTTGAGTTATGGTCCGGAAACCATTAATTCAAGAAATTTTCTAAGGTTTTTCTGTCGCTGTGACCTTGACCTTGAACGGATTTACCCCAAAATCAATAGGGTTCCTCCTCTTATGGTATGTAACAATATCCCAAAGTTTCATTAAAATCGGTTCACAACTTTTTGAGTTATGGTCCGGAAACCAATTGTTGACGCCCGCCCGCACGCCCGCCCGCCCGCCCGCCCAGCCGCCCGCCATCATCATCACAATAGCCGAGTTCAACTTCGTTGCAACTCGGCTAAAAATATCAAATAAAAAGTGGGGGTCACCTTTCATTTTAGAGCCCTATTAGCTTTCTAAAAATAGCAAAGTTTCAATATTTTAAAAAGGATATATAGGTACCTATATAAGAATTCCTACTATAGAATCAGCCCAAATTCTGAAGGAAGTCCCTTTTCAAAAGCTTTTTAGAATTGTCTGAAAAATATAGGGTCTCCAATCATTTTTTCAAGATATTCATCAAAATTGAAAAAAATCCTTTTCATTCTATATTTATTATCTCCCTTTGATTTAGTTTAAACATATTGATTAATACTTGATTGGGAAACAAGCTTAAAGCTTCTATAAATCCATGACCAGTTTGCAGTTTGCTAGTGTGGCCTTTGTAGGGGCCCCCATTGAGTCTACTCTTATCAAACTCTACAGAGGGGTCTTTTACATGCATTGGGTATTGCTCTCCACATACACTGGACAACCTTTTTTCGTCTCTTCAAAAGGACTAGCATCATTTCTTGAGACCATCCTTGCAAATGGTGTCAAGAGAGAGTGGGAAAATTGGTCCATAAAATTTTCACCCCAGAGGAGGATCAAACCGCGAATCTCTGTGTTAGTAGCCCAACACATTAACCACTATACACTACAGGAAATTTAAAAAATGTTTAAAAATGTAATTTTTTATCCAAAGTGCTTCTAATATGATAAGATATATTATAGTATAAAGTTTTTGTCTGCCATATTCAGTCTGTTTATCAATTTTATAAAAAATTCCAATATGTGCAAAAATTTGCTCAGTATAAAAGCAGGATTCATTTTACCAGGATTTGGGTATAAGTAGGGTTTATTTTTACCAGGATTTGGGTGTAAGCAAGATTTATTTTAGACAAGCATAGATAAATCCAGTTTCAGTTTAACAAGGATTTGGATTAAATCAGGGTTCAGTTAAGACAGTGATTGGGTTTAATCAGGGTTCAGTTTAACAAGGACTTGGATTAAATCAGGGTTCAGTTAAGACAGTGATTGGGTTTAATCGGGGTTCAGTTTAAACAGAGTTTCATGTATTATTTGTTTTATCTTCCAGATATGGGATCGAGTGTTTCCTCAATTCCAGACACAATGGAGACCTTATTCATGAGAGAGAATTCAGTGATACGTTTTATTATTGGTCCATGTCACATAAATGCTTTATCCTCCTCAGTACACAGATTTCAGAAGTTACTGGCCTGTGCTTATAACTACAATTATGAACCTTACCACAAATCTAAGCCAGGTAGGTATGGAGTGAGATCCCTAAGTGGTGGAAAATACCTAACACAAAAGATTTTTTATATGTAAATATTGTCCATCAAAGAGATGGAAGCAGGTCTTTACAATCAGGCAAACTTGTCTTAGAAAATAGCTTAAACCACATGTTATTTGTCAAACATGTTTCATGTTTTTACCTGCGTCGCCAAAGGCGAAAGCAGGTCTAGTAGTAGGGTCACTCCGTCCATCCGTCTGTCCGTCCGTCGCTCTGTCCGTCCGTCTGTCTGGCTGTCCGTCCCGCAATGGGGTGTCTGTCTTGTGTAATCTGAATCTCAAAAACCAAATGCTGGATCTTTCTGAAATTTTACACAGATATATTGAAGATGTGCACCTCCCCTTTTGAGGTTATTTAATAATTTCGTTTAGAAATTAGGGGCCCAAAAGGGGCCAAAAAAGCGACTTTGTAATTTGTTTCCACAATAACTTTTGTTCTGGTTGACTAAATGCTATGAAACTTTACAGTAATGTTGCTTACTATAAAAGGAAAAGTGGGATTGATTTTAGGTGTCATCGCTTTTTTCGTTTAGAAATTAGGGCCCCAAAAGGGGCCAAAAAAGCGACTTTTTTGTTTGTTTCCACAATAACTTTTGTTCTGGTTGACCAAATGCTATGAAACTTTACAGTAATGTTATTTTCCATAAAAGGAGGGGTGGGGCTGATATTTGGTGTCTGCTATTTTTTTGGTTTAGAAATTAGGGGCCCAAAAGGGGCCAAAAAGCGACTTTGTTTTTTGTTTCCACAATAACTTTTGTTCTGGTTGACCAAATGCTATGAAACTTTACAGTAATGTTACTTACGATAAAAGGAAGGGTGGGGCTGATTTTGGGTGTCCCTTCTTTTTTGGTTTAGGAATGAGGGGTCCAAAAGGGGCAAAAATGTGATTTTTTTTATTTACGATGCAATTTATAATTTTTTTTTTTACAAGTTAAGGGATAAAATAGAAAATTAATTATTTTTTTAATATATAATTTTAATATTGGGTTGCATGTGACAAATATGCTTTGTAAGTTCACCATAGGATGCAAGTGTCAAAAATTATTGACTGTCCATATTGGGCCTAGAATGTACATGATTCAACGTTTTGCCGTGCGACGCAGGGCCAGACATCGATTGGTCTTGTTTGTTCAGGAAATTATAATGAATTTTTAAAATCCTAAGGGTGTTTTTTTCATTATTTCCGCTAAGCCTACAATGGAATTATAAAAACACTATTGCATGAATTTTTCAAAAATGTACTAATATTCTTATTTATCAAATTTTAATTATAGATTAAACTTGATATAACTTTCATTTTATTAAGCTGACTTAAACAGAGTAAAAATCTGGGTTATAAATTGGTGAATGTCGGGCGGTTGGTGGTGGGTGGGAAAAAGATTTTTGTAACACTTTAACCAGCAACTTTTTATCACAGCCTTTTGATTGTGTTATGCAGCATGAGCATGGACTCACAATAATGTTAGATTTAATTTCAGTTTTGATGCTCTTCTACTTCCTATTTACCAACTTAGTAAATTTTTGACAACAATGTTCAATGGTAGAACAGATTTCTAAGCAACTACATATCACGACCTCTTGATAATTAGTATACAGCATCAGCATGAGGTCCTATAATTTTGGATTCAATTTCAGCTCTGTGGCCTATCTGTTTTTGGTTCGATTTCACACCATTTTCTGTCCTTTATACATTGTATTTTTATTATTTTTAGAAACCGTTGATGATAACAGACCCCACCCAACTGAAGAACAAGTCCAGAGGCTAGAAGAATTCATTCCAACTAAAACCTACCACATCAGTCTGCTACAGCCAATTATCAGAGTACAACTGTGTGAACATCCCTACTGTGATGTGGGGAAAAAGGCTTATAAAACTTCACACAAGGTATCTTATCATATTATAATCGGAGGCAGATCCAGAAATTCTGAAAAGAGGGGTCCCACTGACTGGCCTAAGAGGGGGGCCCGCTTTGGTCACGCTTCAATGATTTCCTATCAAAAAGGGGGGGCAGGCCCCCCCCTGGATCCGCCTATGATAATAATTTATATAACCAATTTTATGAATTTTATAAGTGCAGCTGTGTGAAGGTTCATAATAAGTTGCAGGGAAAAAAAGATTAAAGCAACTTCTCCTAAACTGTGTGATGGATTTTGATTAAACTTTACTTGAAGAAAGTGCTTCTTATGGAGATTTTCATGAAGAAATTTCATTGCTCTTGGATATCTTTCAAGGGAAATCAGCTCAATTATCTGTTGACTTTTGATATCAATCATGCTATCTATTTCAGTCCTCTAAACCTTCTGATGCAGATCCAGTAGAAATTCTACCTTGTTTTCACCTAACGACAGCTCGATTTGATTACCAGTACACAAGCACTATGTATCCACGGAAACTAGTTCAGTTTGTCAGCAAGATGGCCGCCCCTTCCAGTAACTTGTTGCATCACTGTCATGCACATTCCCAGATAAAGGTAACAGCAAATATGAAGCTTTTATTTCATTTTTATCTTGCCTGCAAAATGAATTAAGATAAAGGTTTTGATTTACTAATGACAGCGGCATTGCCCAAGATATTAGCTATAGCACATATGCATTCCCATGTATTGACCTGACCTTGATTTAGGTTTAAGTTATCTCCATGAAGAAAGTACATCTATGGTTTTATCATGACACTTTATACACATTTACATCAGGGGATGAACAAATGAAAGTAACCATAAAATTGTATCTGTATCATCAATTTCATGGTTGATTGATTGTAGAAAGAAAGGGAGTGTTAAACTTAGGTTTATATTCAGGTTTAAGTCACTTTACTATGAAGGAAATATGGAATCAATGGAATCATCATGAAACTTAATATGCATATACATTATTAGGACGTAAACAAACCAAAATTGTCATATAATTGTACCTGTTTCATCAAATTCTTTGTGTGGGGGGGTGTTCTTGTTATGGTTTACCTATATGAACAAGTTATATTTCTTTTAAACTTTATATAATATACATCTGGATATGAGCATACAAAAATCATCATAATATTATACTCCTTGCATCACTTCATGGTTCAGTGATTGCAGGAAAAAGAACCTGTTGAAAGGCATCATGTCTTGGTCATATTCTTGTTATGACTCAAACAATCTTTGGGCCTATAGAAGAAATGGTGAAGATTTATGAAAAATCCACAGCACTATTAGTCAAAACTCAAATTAAAGTTACCTTGATATTATTTCTGTTTTTGTAGCTGTTTGATTTTTCTGCCGGCCTTGTTGCTGTGAATGAGTCTGATGTCAGGTCACATGTTGTTACAGTTATTCCCCCTTGTAGTGGTGCCCTCTACACCAGAAAGTTAATGCTATCCATGTATTGGTAAGTCATTAAACAAGGTATAATGGATAAAAGGAGAAAGGGCGATAAGGTCTGTGTTTGGCCTAAAATTTTACCCAATTCTGAGTGTTTAAATACTGTCGTCAGATGCTGATAAAATATTTATCAAATGTCAAAAAATGAAAAACTTAATAAATATATCTTTTTCAAAAAAGTGTTAAAAACATAAATGAATGAAACTGACCTTCATCCGGAATATATTGCCATTTTCCATCAATTTTCAGCATTTTTGTCTCGCCTGCGACTTTAGTCGCTGAAAGCGAGACATAGGTATTACTTTCCGGCGGCGGCGTCGGCGGCGGCGTCGGCGTAAACTTTTTTGTAAGACTTTTGTGGAAAATGAATTCCAAGAAAAGTATAATAGCTAGGCATCTGATATTTGGTATACAGACAGTTGGGTTTATGGTCTACGCAACTGACACCATGCCGTTTGACCCTGACTCCAATTTCATGGTTCAGCGACTCTGTGGACTTAGATGATTTTTGGGGCCAAAAAACCTCTTTGTAAGACTTTTGTGGAAAATGAATTCCAATAAAAGTATAATAGCTAGGCATCTGATATTTGGTATACAGTCAGTTTGGGTTATGGTCTACGCAACTGGCACCATGCCTTTTGACCCTGACCCCAATTTCATGGTTCAGCGACTCTGTGGACTTAGATGATTTTTGGGGCCAAAAAACCTCTTTGTAAGACTTTTGTGGAAAATGAATTTAGTGAAAAGTATCATAGCTAGGCATCTAATATTTGGTATATAGACAGTTGGAGTTATGGTCTACGCAACTGGCACCATGCCTTTTGACCCTGACCCCAATTTCATGGTTCAGCGACTCTGTGGACTTAGATGATTTTTGGGGCCAAAAAACCTCTTTGTAAGAAAATATTTTTCTTGAAAAGTATAATAGCTAGGCATCTGATATCTGGTATAAAGACACCTGGAAATATGGTTTATGCAACTGAAACCATATCCTGTGACCTTGACACAATTTTCAAGGTTCAGTGACTCTGTGGACTTAGATGATTTTTGGAACAATAAAACTTTTGTGGAAAATAAATTAAGTTAAAAGTATCTAGCTAGGCATCTAATATTTGGTATACAGACATTTGGGGTTTTGGTCTACACAACTGACACCATGTTGTGTGACCATGACCCTATTTTCACGGTTCAGTGACTTTGTGATTTTTTGGTGGAAAATGAGTTAAGTGATAAGTATTATATTACAGCTAGGCATCTGATATTTGGGGATTATGGTATTCACAACTGACATCACCATGTTATGTTACTTTGAACCCATTTTCATGGTTGAATAACTTAGTGAATGTTGGTCTTTTTTCATTGTTTATCAATAACTATGGTATCTAGAACACACTTCAGATATTTTTGTGATGGTTAAATGGAATTCTGTCACCTGTCACATGACCTTGACCTTAACTTTTCTGAAGGCCCAGCTAGACCTTCAATGAGTTCTGTGATGGTGCCGGCAGGTGAGACATACTTTAGTGTCAACTCTTGTTTAGATACAGTTTGGACTAGAATAGTATCTCTGCACACAAGAAACAACTAAATTTTTACAGATTGTTAATACGGCTTATATAAATCTTCTCTAGTATATGAACTTGTTTCTCGTGTGCGAATGATGATTTCCGGTCAAAAATGTACCTTGAAAACGACCACATTTCTTAAATTGCTTAAATCACCAGACCTATGACGTCATTATGACACGTCAATATTAAAGTTTGAAATTTTGTACATATTTTCCTTTTAGGCAGAGTTTACACTATATTGTTAGCAGAAATGGACACTTTTGCATAACCTTCATATTTTTAGACTAAATAAGGGCCTTATCGCCCTTACCCCTTTTTAAGCTTTAAGTTAAATATTCTAAAGTGTTAATGATAAATAATACATATTCCAATAAAGATATTAACCCCTCCCTTTTAGATGGGGCCTGGAAAGCTTAGTGGTCTAATGCGCTGGTTTAAATACCACACTATTCAGTCTATTGATCACTAGCTATAGCCAATCACTTCTCAGGTGGTGTTCGAGTCCCATTTTTAATTTATAAAAATGGGACTTCCCCACAAGTTTTCTCAGAAGCAACTTATTATGACAGTTCATATTGTGAGATTCAATTTCAAGTCTGTCACTCATCATATTTCATGTTTAATGAAATTCAGCCATTTTTGACTTTAAATTTTTATTACAGGAAAAACACCCACATATCTAAGGTTGAGAAAATGTATGAGCTTCCACAGATTTCTATCAACATCAACAAAGCCAACCTCATGTTGATATTGGAGCTAGTCACATCATGGGTACAGCAAGACGTAAAGCCAACCAACAACACTAGTCTAATAGAGGACGTTTTTAGTACAGGTTGGTAATTCTCCACAAAGTTGTATTTTGGGGTGGGGGTGGGTGTTTGGGCGAATCCTCTTGTCCCTATCTTGTTAAGTCACATCATGGGTACAGCAAGACGTAAAGGAGGGGGAGGGGGGTTAGGGGTTTTGAACGATCCATGGTTCTGAACTCTATGACAAACCAACATCTTAACTCATCTGAGAGATAGAGTTTCCATATTTCAATAAGTGCATGGTGTCTATTGTTAAATTTTTTGAGTGAAGACAGCAACTTAGGAACAACATTACCATGTGTTAGCAATTTCTGTGTCAAATATGACGCTCTCCATAGGAGATCTAAGCAGAGGTCTGAGTTTTCATATATTCCTTTAATTCTATAATATTGATAATGTTCTGAACATGCCTAATTTCATTTTGCATCGTTGACATTTTGGTCAAAAGTTCAGCTACTGTGGTTTCATTATTACTTGTAGGGTCTCAATTTTCGTGGTTTTCGTGGGTTGCCTTGAACCACAAAATTTGATATCCCACGAAAAGGAAATTTAACATTGGTGTCTATGCTGCAGAATAAGAACAATTTAAAAACTGAGAATCCTTTAACTGATACTTTTCACCGAAAATTGGTACCCATGAAAATAAATGAATCTACAGTATTTCTTTATTATATTTTGCAGATGACGAAAAGTCCATGTTGCCAGTCCTGGAGCTGAATCTGAATGGATTTGAAATGAAACATTGTATAACCTCCCTTGTCTCAGCATACACCGGCACTCTGTCATCTGTACAAGTTATTCTGTATGGTAAGACATTGAATTTGGATAGTTTTGTTTAAATTCTTTCTGTACACATTTTTACACAATTTCTATATATGTTCTTGCAGAGCAGCCAATGTTCCTGATTTTTGGCCAGATTTCACGGAGTGAAAAGTCCGGGTTGTAGGGCGTGCTGGCAGGCAGGGAATAGATTTTCATAACAGCTTTCACTGCAAATACTAAACACAGCTACTTAATATTTGGTATACAGCATGGGGTGGGGTCCCATAATGTGGTTTTCGATTTCAGAACTGTTGCTCGCTTTAATACTTCCTGTTTAACAAAATCCAACCATTTTTTACTTTAACAGATTTTTACATATTTAATGTTTAATTTTATTTTCAGATGTCATACAAGGATCCATCATTCCAGTTTTCAGTTGCCCTGGCAACACTAGTAAACTAACCTCAACAGAGTACTTTCGGAACCCCTCTACCCTGACAGAAGATAAGAATGACTTCCTGACATTCACCCTACAGCTTCCACATGAAAAAATTATTTCTGATGGTATGTCTTATTTCCCATGTAGAACTTGTAAATGCAAACCACCAGAAAGTACTTGAAATATATTTGAACATTCACAGTTACACCATATTTTCTGAGGAAAAATAAAAAAAATGGCAGTGTATGGAGCTCTCTGATGGATAAAGTCTGACACTTTGCACAAGACTGAAAATAATTATGATGTAAGAAAAATCTTTTTTTCACAAATTTTGAATTTTTTGAAGTTTCAAAAAAGTCTGCACACGCAGAAAAAAGTAGGAAAACACTATCACATTGTCTCCAAATATCTCATTCCATGGAATTCATTTCTTTTATATCTACAAATTTATGAAAGATTTTACGGCAATGCCATTTTTTAGTACATTTTGTTGTTAGAGAGGGGCTATATTGCAATCACCTTGTCCGTCTGTAACAAACTTTTGTGACAAATTTTTAAGCTTCTACTTCCTGTTTTCTGAGCCGCCTTAAACTTTTTTAAGGGTAAAAAGTAGACCATTATTCATAACAGATTTCTCATCTTCTACAGAAGGGATTTATTTCAAATTTGGTATACAGCTTTATCATGATGAGTTTCAAGGTCAGGCGTACATTTCTTAGTGGTTGAGTTGGGGTATCCTTAGCACGACTTAGTGCATCCCCTTGTTTGTAATGGCCTGAGACCATAGTTATTTTTTCAAAATTTTCAATATAGCATTATGTCAATTTAAAAAAATCGCACCATTTCTTTTTAAACGAAACTTTGGCCACACAAAGTGCATTAGCTTCTAGAACTTTAGTAAAGAATTCAGAAAATCCTACCATCTAAATTTTTTAAAATTTTTTTAATTTTTTTTTTAGAATTTACACCTATGAGGGTCAGAAAAGAGGTGCTTAAAAAATGAAAAAGTCACCTGAATCACAACTTAATCAATGAATTTAAAAAAAATAAAACTTGATTAATTTATACTATCTTTCATCTCTCATTTCACTCCAAGTTCATCCTTTAGTCATAAAAACTAACATTACAATAGCATTTACAAGAAATACTATGTTTTAATAGGAACTATATTATTGGACAACGGAAATTGAAGGGAGCTAACTGTGGTCTCGAACCTTATCTGTATTAAAACTCATTTTATTTTATTTTTACTTTTAAAGCAATTATACTACTCCCTAATTGATTGAAAATTAATAATTGCTAATACTAATGCACTTCTTTCTTTTTCAGTTCCAAGTTTGTTACTTTTGAATACAGAAGGAGTAATTTGTGCTATCGACCCATCATTTTCTGATTGGTTTGACTACATACCCAAAAAGAAAGTTATTCCAAAAGAGCACCACAAGGAACCTGTTAAAGTAGACATAGCTCTTGCACAAGCTGCATCTCCTTTGCAATATAGATCTCAAGGTAAGATTACCCATAAGCCTCCAATGGGAAGGAAAAAAAGACCTTGAACTAACTTCTGATTTCAAACCAGGAGTCTCCAAAGGCTAAAAAAAATGACCCCAAAATGAGAGGCAACTTCTGACGTCTTGGTAAGTTATGCTAGGAGGATCTTAAAAGAAACAAAACAGCCTCAAACTGAGAGGTAACTTTTGATCTCATAGTAAAATTAATCGGTCGGCAAAAATGGTAAAAAACAACCTTGAAGTAAGGGGCAAGTTCTGATCTTATGGTAAAATTAACAAAGAGGCTCTAGAGGATATAAAAACAACCTCAAACTGAGGGGCAAATTCTAATCTCAAGGTAAAATAAACTAGGAGGCTCCAAAGGGTAACAACGATCTTTACCTGAAAGCTTTTTATGGTAAACTTCAATTCACAACATAAAACCTACTAGCACCACATGTTGCACAAAAGAAATGAAGTTAAATCTTGTAATTTAAAACACTATAAACATTGAAATTATTGATTCCTACATTGTGCAGAGTGTGCCACCACCAGTGTTTAAGGAAAGACTTTTGCTTGTTTTGCATTTAAGGATGCTTGCTAGTCTTGTTTTTAGATTTCTGTCATTTTTGGAATCCTCTGGTTTTTACCATCAAAATAGGGTTAAAGTCTTTGCCCCCTATTTTTTTTTTTTTCAATGTCTGTAATACGTCATAAAGAGGTTATAAACAAAGTTTATCAAATCCTATTTATTCTGTCATGGGTTTTTAACAGCTATATAGTGGTAATGCTAAACCAATGAAAAAGTCGGAGAAAACTTTTTCCCCACCATAACTTCAACCTCAATTATCTTGAAAATGATGTCATGAACCTATCACAATTTTTTGCTTACTTTATACCTTTACCTATTATCTTTTTATTTAAGGCATAAAATTTGAAACTTATTTATTTTCAATAATAGTAGTGAACATCCTTAAGTAATTACAAAATTTGGCATAAAACAAATTTGGACCTGCAAAGTCTTAATGAACATTGAAATCGTTATTTACTGTTCTATTTTTAGCATCCAGCGGTGGATCCATCGCTATAGATACCACATCATGTAGTAAAACTAAGACACATTCCAGAAACAAATCAGCCTCTCAGAGATTGGCCAATCAGAAAACAGATAACAAAGAAGGATTGAATGAGAAATTGGCAGCCATGTTTCCTTTCATCAAAATGTTACAAGTTCATGTAAGAGAGTATTTAGACAGAAAATATTTTAATTTCTCTCCATTCTCTTGTATAAATATGTCATTTTCATGGTAGTGCTTAATGGCTGGTGAACTCGGAGAAAAATCTTTTATAATAATTTTTTCTGGGCATGACGACTTCCAGTGCAAGGAAGAGCAATAGATCAAAACAAATACTGCTTTGTTGTTAATTAACTATTGAATCTTCAATTATGGAAATATTTCTTACATTTAAGAATATTTTTTCATTTTATTGAAGTTTTTACTGTTTATAAAGATATTACCGTTTTTATAATCCCTCAAACGATTTTGCATAAGACAATGGGGCAGCAAACCAGTTTGTCTCGCAAACTGGTAAAGTCACATGATAATTTCTGTCTAATTGAGATTTTTTTTTTAAAAGCAATGAACTTGAAAATGACGTATTAGGAAACTGTTTTAAAGTCTGTCCATCTGTAAGCCACTTTTTATGCACTATCTGTAAAAGTAGGAGGGCATGTACAATGTAGTTTTCTAGTCCAAAATAAATGTTGCGAGATTGGGCATTATGATCTTCCAACATATTATTGTTTTCAAATTCTTAAACTGATTACCCTAAAAACTAATAGGGATACAGAGCTAATTATTATTAGTGTGTTAAATCATATTCAAATTTCATGCAAATTCATTATTCATCACACCATATTATTCTTAATTTAGGTTGAAGTGAAGTGTTGTGCTATTTTTATCCACTAATCACTGTTTTTGCTTTCTTTTTAGATTTAGGCGAAGAAAAGAGCTGTGCTATTTTCATCCACCAATCACCATCTTGCTTTCTTTTAAGGTTAAAGTGAAGAGCTGTGCCATTTTTATCCGCCAATCACCATCTTGCTTTCATTTTAGGTTGAAGTGAAGAGTTGTGCTATTTTTATCCACCAATCACCATCTTGCTTTCTTTATAGCTTTAGAAGAAGTAAAAAGCTGTGCTATTTTCATCCACCAATCACCATCTTGCTTTCATTTTAGGTGGAAGTGAAGAGCTGTGCTATTTTTATCCACCAATCACCTTTGCGTTTAGTAGAACCCAGTCTGGACATTTCCCAGAATCTTCAGATGGCTCTTACAACAAACACATTGCCTCCCACTGCTGTTGTGTGTTTACCCCAAATTCACATCGTCAGCTCAGGAATGAAGGCCACTTCCTGTTTACAAGAAATTCCAGTAAATACAAGTGATGGAGCTTTAGTGGGTAAGAACTGTACTATGTCAAATAGATACTAAAATCTGACAAGAAATTCCAGTAAATACAAGTGATGGCTTTAGTGGGTAAGAATGGTACTATGTCAAATAAGTACTGTGGATTCATTTATTTTTCTTGGGAACCAATTTTTGAGGTTTGATGAAAAAGGATCAGTTTATTGATTCTTGATTTCTTGGTTCTGATGTCTCCAGCATACATATCAATGTTAAATTTCCTTTTCGTTTGTTTTTGAATTGCGTGGGTCATGGCCACCCATGAAAACCATGTAAGTTGATACCCCACAAATAATAATGAAACCACAGTTTGTCAAATAAATACTAAAAACTGAAAGCAGAAAAAAATCTTTTCACTTATAGACATAGCTGAACAGTGGTAAAATGCTTACAATTTTAAGTTTTTATATGTTTTTATGCCCCATCTAGATGGGAGGGTGCATATAATGTTTGGGTCCGTTTTTCCATCCGTCCCGAATGTAGCGAGATGAGGCATAATGTCTTTTGGACATATTCTTCTTAAAAATCTAAAGGAAGAAGCAGATTTTGATTTATAGAAGTTGAGATTTACAAGATTCCCCCTCTTGATAGTTATACCCCTGCTTCTAAGAATTGGGGTTTACTGATTTACCCCTAACAATAATAATTACTGTAGCATGGAAATTTTGGCTGGGTGTTATTTTAGCGTTTTTGTTTAATGAACCTTTTGTGTGGGGGGTAACTTTGCGTTTCATTTGTTCATTTATACTTAGATGTTTTCACGGATATTTTGACAATGTGATCTCAAAGGACAAGATATGATAAGTGCTAAATTTGGCCCCCTAAGTAACCATTTTTTTTTAAATAATTGAACTGAAGTTAAATTATTCTAGATCAGTTCTTAGATGAACAAGGTATAGTTAAATAATATCATTTTTAACTAAATCTTGTTTATTACGTCACAGTGACGTCATCAAATTATGTGAAAATGGCATTTTTTGTGAAAAAGTGTAAAAATCATGCAAATTTTGAGTAGTTTCTGGCAAATTCAACTATGAGCCACACAGAGTACCACAAAGATATTTTTGTGGTCTGTTTCTATATTAAAAATGACTATCTACATAAATTATTGTAGTGGTACTCTGTGTGGCTCATAGTTAAATTTGCTGAAAACCACTTCAAAATTGCAGGCTTTTTACAGTTTTTCACCAAATCACGATTTTTAAGCCACTTTGGGTAATTATTTCAACACCATAATGGAACACTTTAAACGAAATAATGCTGATATAGTAGAGTTTAACTAATTTTAAGTATATATCACATACTTTTAGCTCATTTTAATAATTTCAAAATTGAGGGGCAAAATTGTGCCCTTATCATATCTTGTCCTTTAGCGAAAATTACCTTCACACTAAAATTTCAATGTTTACAGTACATGTATGTATTAGTTTGCAAGATTTCACAGAGTGAAAATATCTTAATTATAAAGTGGCAAAGCATTTTTGTAACTGCTTTCCTTGCAACTACAAATCACAGCTCTTTGTTATTTGGTATACAACATCAGTATGGGGTCCCATAACGTGGAAATATATTTCTACTCTGTAGCTCAACCAATTTCCTCAAATCTTGCCATTTTGACTCGGGCAGATTTTTTTTACAGGAGAGAAGCTACCTTGGAGAATGGTATTAACCAACTTCTGCGTCCATACAATCCTCTCTAAGCAGATGGTCGTCCCCATGATAAAACCAGTGACTGTCAGCTGTACAATAGGCGTAACAACCAAATACAGCCCTCCTACGTCTGACAATATCTCATCTCTTGGGCTCTGTTTACATACAGATATGCATGCTGTTATTATATCAGTGTCCAGGCCAGAGGTAAATCTTCATTTGTAAAACATTTGTTAAATGTATGATGGTCAGTTGTTCGATTATTCTTGCTTACAAAAAAGTGCCACATCGACAATATTAGTATGGTAAGTGCACCTAGTGATGCTTAGCACAATGCATTTTTCAGATGCTGGCTGTGATCTATATTTTCAGCATGAATGACTACTTAAAATTTTGAAATGTTTGATCAACTCTGGCTTATCGACAAAACTGCATAACAAGGTGAGCTTCATAATCCAAAGGTTTCATGCTCATTCAGGTATTTTCATTTTGTGAATTTCTACCTTGTATATGTCCTTTACAGTTGTCCAACTTTTAAACTTTTGTTCTTTGTATTTCCAGGTTCAGCTTTGCACAAGTCTTTGTAATCAACTGATAAGTTTGACAAGCACAGTTACCTCCCTTGTGACATCCTTGAAAAAGACGAAAAAACCTCCGCCTACGTCTACCGATTTGTCTGAGATAGCCCTGCCTGAGCCAGCACCACCTGGCCAGACAAGGGACTACACTGAGACGGAGACGTCAGACGTCACCAGCAGGGAACCAACACCTAGCCTTGACCTTGGAAACGATAAGTCAGCTGACAAGGTCAAGTTGTCGTTATGGTTACAGTGGACCTTACCTAAACTTGAACTTCGGTTTTATGTTGAAGACAGTAAGTATTAGCAGTGTTCTGCCCTGGCCCTTATAGCATCCTGGCAATGTGATGGTATCTGGTTCAAATGTGATATATATGCTATGATTTCAAACCAAATGATGCTATTTTGAAAATTTGAAACGACCAAGATTCTATTTATATTTTTTTGTTAGAACACTGAGTTTTAGTTGAGGGATTTTCTATGCATGCTTGCATTTGGAATTAAAATCCAAGCAACAATTCCATTGAGGTTAAGTTTACTGTGGATTTCTTTATTTTCATTGTTAAAAATTTTTTGTTTTTTTGGTTTTATGAAAAATTGATATGTTTGTGGTTTTTTAAATTTGTGGTTTGGAAGTCTGCAGCAAATAGATCAATGTTAACTTTCCTATTCATGGGGGGTCAAGGCCATCCACAAGAACCACAAAATTGGTCCTCCACAAATAAGTATGAAACCACATAATATTCCATTGGAATTGTGTTGGAATTTCACTTGAATTATAATGGAATACCACTGGAATTTTGGCAGTTGCCCAGAGTATTTCAGTGGAATTTTGCCAGAATTCCAGGGGAATTTCAATGGAATACCATTGAAATTCCATAAGAATTCAGGTAATACACCTATATGGAATTCCACTGGTATTCCAATAGAATTCCTGCTAAATTGCCCAGTAAAAACAGTGGAACTGAGATGACATTCAACTGGAATTTCATTGGAAATCAATTTAAATTCCAGTGTTTAATTTTAGTAGGGGTATAAAGTTTATTAAGTTAGACAATAATCAGGAATTGAATAACAACACAATAAAAGTACATGACACAACCTACATAAAAGGCAGCAATTTTAGAAACCTACAATGTAACTAGTGGTGGCATCTTCCATTGGTCCTACAGGGCCTGGGTGGCCGAGTGGTCTAAGGTGCTGGTTTAAATACCACACTATTGATCACTAGCCGATCACCTCTCAGCTGGTGTTCGAGTCCTGTTTATATTTCACAAAAAAGGACTTCCCCATCAGTATGTGATTAGGTTTGTCAGTTACCTGCCCAAGGTCGGTGGTTTCCTCCGGGTACTCCAGTTTCCTCCACCATTAAAACTGACCGCCCTACATGGCCCAGGTGCGTCCATAAATATAGAATATAGGACTTTTTTATTTTGAGATCGATTTTATCACCCTACGGGTTCACCAAAACAAGTGATAAAATCGATCTCAAAATCAAAAAGTCATATATTCTCTTTATTGGTAATTAATTGTGACGTAACGTACTGACCCATACACACCTGTTTGTGAGACAGACTTTATCAGCCAGGACACATCAAAGGAAAAATGTACTAATTACCGATAAAGGGCTTTAAACACCAACACACACACATACATTCCATTATTATGAATACAATGTATAACACATGTACATAAGATTCAGTGCCAATCCTTACATTATCTGGTTTAAAGCAGGCACATATAAAATTATGTCACCTAACTGTACTGAAATAATTCATATTGATAAGATATCTGCATTTTGTAGCAAACAGCTACAAAAATACCAAAGTCAGTGTCTTATTAAAGTTTGCTTATATTTATCATTTTTACTTGAGCACAGGGGCTACATTAAAATCACTTTTTTTTTCAGGTAGTAAAGTGGCCTTGACCTTAGATGATATGACCTTGTCCCTAGATGTAGAACAAGTCTATACAAAGGCCAAGGTCAAATGTGGCTCCTGCAATGCTCATATTTACCAAAGAGAACATAAGAGGTACCTTGTTTATATTGTATAGAATTATAAGACATCTGTTTACCTAGACTTGCTACAAGTCCCTCTCTATGTAATATGTTTAGTTAATCATTTTTAGTGAAGATATTATATTCCTCTGATAAGAAATATCTCTGATTGTTGCGGGAGAGATTACATTTGTTCTTCTTATGCAGACACAGATGGAAATATAAGAGTTGTTCTGTGCTCTACTTCTTTCAGTATGGGTCTTGATGTGAAAGGTGTGGATTTAGTTATACACTATGGTCCTGCAAATGACATTTCTGACTATTTGCAAGAAACAGGAAGGGCTGGAAGAGACCAAGGTACAAAATGTCATGCGATTTTGATGAAATATAAACGATGTTCTGGCCGAAATGTTTCAAACAATATGAAAGAGTTTATTACAACATCTGAATGCAGGAGAAAAGTAATAATGAATGATTTAGAACAAAAATTTACACCAAAGCAACCATTTCATCTTTGTTGTGATCACTGTCAAAAAAAGTGTACATGCAATTGTAAATGTGAAGTTGACTGCAGTTGTTTAGACTCATGCGAAGTTAACAATCCAGAGGTTCTAAAGTTAATTATGGAAAATCAAAATGAGGAGGAAAACAATTCAACGTCTGATGATGATGATGATGATGATAGTGAACTGGAATTAATCCACAAAAAGCCACAAATTCTGTTGAGCTCAGATGATGAAACTTAATAAATTAATGTTCAATAAAAGTGCTTCTTTGAATATTTTTTCAGACTTTTTGAAATCCAACTCTGATGCTTTTCCATGTCTAGAGAGTTCAATGGATTTTCTTTGATGGTCTTGAAAGCAGAATGAGAACGCCCTGGCCTTATTTCAAACAATTCACTGTTATTAAACTGTTGCACAAGAGTTTTTATGTCATTTTCCATGTCTGCTGCCTTGTGTTCTCCAGAATAAATAGCAACATTTGCTTGTTTGTCATAGTTTTTTGTAATGTTATGAACTGCCAATGCACTCCTGCTTACTCTCAAAACAGTTTTTTCTGTAAACACACCCCTGAAGCTGTGGGCCTGGTCTTTAAATACCCTATTGCAGTGCTCCACATCAAGATCATTGGGATGGTTTGATTCCATATCGCCTACATGATTTACAGTTCTATTCCAAGTAAGTTGATGTGCCAAACGGTCTGAAAGAAGAATTTTCGTCTGGGCTATGGTTTCTAGAATTCCAAAGGCATATTTTGTGCAACCACACAACTTATAGTACATGCAGAGGAAACGATTGGTTTTCATAATACGTTCACCATCACCATAATGTATTGCGTTGTTGTGGTTTAATCTCAGTAATCCTAAGGTTTGAACTAGTTTAGTATAACTAAAGACTAGGTCAGGCTTTTCTTCTTTACTTTTATCTCTGGTTGAGGTGTTTTTTTGAAACATTGGATCAGGGTGGTTGTGTTGATTTGCTTCATGTCTCCTTAAGGCTACAGCTTGCTTGTATTTTTTGTCACAGTACCGGCATGAAAGGTTGTTACTACGAGGTCCATAGTCTGGTAGTTTTGGAACATCTATTGAGGTATAGACATCAACATACTTTCTAGCATGCTGTAGAATGTGTGACTTCATTTGTGACATGTCTCCTATAGTTCCACTGTAGAGGTTGGTTGTTGGCTCCGATTCCAATGTATCCATTCCAAAGTACTTCATTGCCCCTGTTAAAATATAAGCTATCGTGGCTTTCTCTATAAGGTCTGAACTAGCATAAAAGTTATCTGAGGGGTCTTTGGTAACATTTCTGGCATTAATCACATTTCGAGCAGAGAATAATGTCCCGTTGTCTTTGGCTGAGTTTGTTGAATACAGCAACTGCCATATTACCTATATAATAATAAAATACATAAAATGGTATTAAAACATTTTGTGAAAAAGGAATGATATAATGCTTTAAAAGTTTTCAATAAGTCTGATATACTTAAGTCAAATTAAACACTATGCCAAATGATAATAATGTTTTAGGGTTTTTTTTTTTTTGCTAAATTTTCATGTTGCCATTGTATGCCTGTACAAAGTCAAGACAATTGCAAGTTTATAATACCATGGCATCTTAATATGTTGACTCTCTGGGAAGAAACCTTTTTTTTTATCTGAAACTGTGTTACCATCTTTTTTTATTTATGTGGAATGTATGGTTGTAGAATATGTATTCAAAAAATGAATGCCTATATATATCATTATGAATTTATTTTTGCTTAGACCCTGTGCAAATAAAGATATATATAAACACTGCATGGTTAAACTGTCAAAGCAGTTATATTTACTTTAATATTGAGGTAAGATCACACAATGCTTTTTGATAGTGATAACTTTAAAAAGTTCACAACAAACAACATAAATTGCTTACCTTAAGCAGTTCCCCTTGGTTATGGAACTCTTCCATCTTTGGTACAAGTCCCTCTAGTCGTCTGGTTGGTGTACGTCCATTCCGTTTGGAAGATTGAGCTTGTTTATGACGCTCAAAGGTAAGAGAGTCACCACCGCTTAGAGTTTTTATCGGCTTTTGTGTCCAGTCATCTGATGAGTCGTGTCCTGGAACATATTTGTGGATAAAATCTACAATATCCGTCATGTCCTCATTGTACTGCTCACTCTTCATAAGGACTCCCATGTTCACCTGATTAAATAAAACAAATGTATAATACCTTAAGAACACTTTGTTTATTTATTGAAAGAATTTTGCATCACATTCCAAAGAAACTTCAGTTTAATATAAGATGGAAAAATAGGCAAATGCATCCAAACATTACCATGATTACATATCCTTCCAATTTCATAGGTTGGCCTAAAATCTCATTTGTATACCTTTCAAATGAAAAAAAATATAAAACTAACAGGTTGTATGTTATGATTTTCTTTCACATCTTTTATGAGATAAATACCAATTTGGTTCAATCATAATTCAAATAATGAAACAAAAAGAATATAGCTTTTAAGGTCTAATTATTGTGTCATAAAACATTAAAGAGAATAAGAAGACTTGCCTTACTTAAATATATGTATTTGCAATAGGTTTGCTACATAAAGGAAAACTCACCCTGTTGCTTTTCTTTTTCATCTCTGCTATATAAGGATGTGGCAGATAGTCAGGCAAGCATGATCTGTATGGTTTGAAATACTGTAAGTACTCGGTCCATATTCTAGCCACATGGAATGCAAACTCATTGGCTAAAGATTCTCTGTCATCTTCACTTGGCATAAGGATGTCAAATGGGGCACTATCAGCATTCATAATGGGAGTCTCATATTGAAGATGATTTGCCAGACACACGATTTTCATACGCACATATCTGAAACATGTGATGTCCTTTATGCTGGTTTGCTAGAGTCATATTTCTGACTTTTGTAGTCATATCAACATTGTCCCCTACAAAATAATACCCAGGCGGCATAAGTTTTCGATATTGCTCAAGTTCAAGTTCTGCATTTGATAGTTGAAGCACAAGGTCAACATTTACTGCAGCTTCATTACCTAAAAAGTCAATTGTTTGTTGTAACTGATAAACTTGTTGCAGTAAACGAGTTTCCACAATACAAGATGAAATGCTCTCTTCTTGCCATTTCAAAAGATCGATATCCCACAACTGTCCTAACCTGTCAGCAATATTAAGGACTGTTTAGTAGCTAAAACAATCAAATGACCCATTCAGTCTCGTAAATGCAGATTTTTTACATCCTCCTTTCCACAGAATTAAGCTATTCAGGTACTGATGAGCATTAAGATCTTGATTGTACAAAAATAGTAATTTTGCACCTGCTGAAACAATACCTGGTAAAAGTGCATTGTCCTTCTTTAGTTTATTTCTGCTATGTGAAGGGTTTGTCACACTTGTCTTAAGAAAACTTAGGAAAGTAGGTGCTAGGACCTCAAATTCAGTTATTACAGCTTTAATATTGAAAGACTGCAGATCACTTAATGTTGTTCTTCTGAGTATAGAATTGGTTGCTTTTGATGCAAGACAACTTATTTCCTTCTGGACTTTGTTTAAAAAATATTCCTTGAAAATATGTTCAAGTTCAGAATGACAAAGTAAAACTTTTGCTACAACTTGGTAGTCTTTATTCTTTAAGGAAACCAATAACTGCCGCTCTGTGTCATTGATAGATGGATTATCATCTTGTTCCTAATAAAGAAATAAAAAATAAAATTCAATACATTTGTTGAACTAAAAAGCTGTAAGCTGCATCTCAACCCCCCTCCCCCACTCTCAAAAATATCAGTAAGATCAAATTTTGGAATATAAAGTGCACATCGACACTATGGTAAAAAGGTTGTTTTGATTTAAGTTATATGTAAATCTATTGAATAGTTGATAATTCCTCAACAGGCGAGGCCTAAAGCATCTCGACCACTATATGTATACATACATGTATTTTGCACCCCCACTTTAGGGACAGGAGTAAACAATAAATGTGTATACTTTAAAAATATGATGTAAATGTGCTTGTGCTATATGCTTCTGTGGTTTATTTAATAGGTTTATTTTTCACTATTATTTTAACCTCATTTAGAAAATAGTATGAATAATTTTAATAATGATTATATATATCGCAATGTCAATGGCCAAGCAGTTCTTAACAATTTAAATATCTGATCTTACCTTTTGCACATTCTCATCCTCCCTTAGAAATAAAGCCTTTCTACTTGGAGCACTTGTGGTCTCATCAGAGCATTGTCTTTTAAAAGAACTCGAAACTTTGCCATGTGAATCCAACAATTTGTTTAATGTAGAAGAATATTGATTTTTTAGTTTTGCTATAGAATCTTCAATCTTTTTAACATCTCTTGAACATTTCCGGCACACAGTATCAGTATGAGAATCTTCCGCAATAGTTATTTCTAAATACTTTTCAATAAGAAGACAATAGTCAGTTTTATTTGTCCCATGAAAAAGTTTTCTGCGGTAATCACTCTTTTCCACTTTTTCTCCACAAATAACACAAACTGTTTTTTTAGTTGTAGGAGTGAATTTTATAAATTTAAATATCTTTTTTGGAGTTAAAGATTCTGCCATAGAAAAAGTCTACCATATATCTAAGCCTTCTACATTTCTAACCTCTAAAACTATAACATTATGTGAAAATATTTTGTTTATCTTAGGTTAACTAGCCATTGACAGCATCAGCATGATGTATTGCATCAACATGGTGTTACCGTAATCTGATCTGTAAATCTGTCAGTTTTAATTATTTAATGAGTTTTCCATTGACTAAGCTAAAACAAAGTAGACAAGTCCCTTTCTACCACAACATCTCACATTTCTCTTTGATACTAAATGGCCCTTTAATATAATTTTGAAATTGAAAATTAATTCTAATTAGAAAGGGACTTGTAACAAGTCTACTGTTTACCTAATACTTAGGTTTTTATGCAAGGCATTATTTTGAAAGCAAGGATATCACTTAAGTGTGCATAAGCTTAAAGATTTATGAGAATTTGAAAACTGACATTGGAATGATTTTGATCTTGTGGTTTTGTTTGACATAATGTTTTTCCCTAAGGATTTTTAGTCCTGTCTGACTCCTACTTCCTGTCTTTGGATCCCATGTCCTTTAATTTTTGACCAGATTTCACAGAGTGAAAAACTTTGGTTATGAAAATGGTGAATGTTTGGTGGCAGTAGGACAAGGAAATGATATTTGTAACAGTTTTCTCAGCAGCTAATAATCACAACCTCTTGATATTTAGTATGCAGCCTCTAATGTGGGATTTGATTTCAGGTCTGTTGATCACCTTTATCCTGTTTAACAAAATTCTGCCATTTTTCAATTGACTGATTTTTTTTTTAATTTTAGCAAACAATGGACTGAGGGACCTTACTTAGGAATACTGATGACCTGTCAGAGAGAAATACCACATGACACTCACATGATCTCAAACAAAACATGGTCACATGACCAACAGACTGTTCCTAACTTCTCACCTAGAGATTCTTCAACAAGGGACGTAACCCACAGCTTTCTCAATCTCACATTCACAAGGGCACTGTGTAAAAATGTAGCCAAAAAGATGAGGAAGTTGAATGAAGATTTGGCAGATCTTGGGGATCATTCAGAATCGTATGATCTATACTTCCACAAGTACATAGGAGAAATTTGTCTCAACGTGGAGCCATGTGATTTCATATTTCAACCTTCAGCAATTAATGCTGTAATTCACTGTTTCAATGTTAGTCCATCAAAATCCAAAACTAGACCAGAGTTTGTGTTGAAAGGTAAAGCTCCTAAAAACACAATGCCCATGATAAGTGCAAGCAGTTTACCCCTGATTTACATCAACCTGGCAAATATTCGATTGTTCATTCAGAAAACCGGAAATTGTGGGAAACAAAAGCGTGAGAGTACAAATCACTTCATGTCACAAGATCTTTTAGTGGCATCATTCCACTCTTTGTCCATAGTGCCACAGGCGGACAATCCATTGCCCCGTCACCCTGAGGATCGGGAGTTGTACCACAGAGCCCTGCACGCCAATCTGACTCAGCAGCCAGGATCTGCTATAGAAAACAGACAGTACCAGGTCGATATCAAGGACATGTCATTATGTACAGGTAAATGCTATTTATAGATTGATTCTCTATACATAGGGTCAAATATAGAACATTATATTAATTTATAATTGAGAAAAAAAAATAGTGAAAGCCTACACTTATCCTTCATTTTAATTTGTTTCTATGAGTATGATGAGTTGAGATTAGTATTTGAAACAACTCAACAGAATATAATGAAACTTGGTATGTAGCAAGTATACCATATATAAATGTTGAAATGTGTACTTCTCAAATTTTTTGGGGAGTTATGATCCTTTTGAACCTAGAATTTGAAGACAATTTTGGGAACTTAAGTTTTTTACCTTTGTCGCCAAAGACAAAATGCAGGTCTACTTGTCCTGTGGTTTTTTGAGTTTTGATAATTGTAACAAGTTCTTGTCTTTGTAGGTCTATGGGATGACTTTCTAGAAAGAGTGGGAAAGCTAAGCTCACCCTCTGTGCAGATCCCAGCCCTGGAGTGGAACACCATTGATAAAGCTCTTAGGTATGATTGATGTAAAAAGGGATATTTCCCCTTTGTTTGAAATTTTTTATTTCTGTGTTGAAACATATTCCTACGATTAATACAAAGTATTGCTCTTTTATTAATTGGTATTTAACATTAAAATCATTCATCCTTTGTTTTTATTTTTGAATATATTGATGATGTGAAATTTGAACAACAAAAAAACTAATAAGAATTTCTTCTTTAGGTAAATGAATAAAGAAAAATAAATCTCTCACAATAATCATGTAAACAGGTGATTGTTAGGGTTTTACAACCTCGTCACATATAGGAAACATTAATGATAAAGCTCTTAGGTGAAACTACATTAGGCAAAAAGTTCACTTAAAAGCCTTTAATCCCCTTACTCAGGGCAGTGAGTGAGTGTTAGGGTTATAATCACCTGTTGTAATGGTAAAAATTGGGGGGTTCTAGGTTCTCTAGATGCAGATGAATTTGTTGACTTACAGAACCCTTTTTTTGCATAAATCTCTAATAACGTACACTTTTACTTGACTATACCATATTACCATATTCTTTGTAGAAAAGACAAAGAAGATATAGAGTTACTTCCCTTGGTCATGGGTGTTGATGTCAAAGTGGTTGCAGCACCAGCCATTGTTTACCAGTTGCCAGGGGAGACAGGGCCTGAATCAAAGGTACAAATAGCCTTTTATTGCATTCTACTGGATGATTGATAATCCTAAATGACTTAACTAAATATTAATCAAATTATTTATGTCTTCTAAAAAAAAATGTCTGTGCTTGCATCCCACATTCAAACCCAGGGAGTCTCAGGTAAAAAAATGTCGCTCACATGGGGCAGCACGAGAACAACCTGGGTAATGATCTAGTCATACAATATGTAACCTAGGTTGTTCTGAATGTACACTTTTATTTGTTACAAAGATCATTGACCCATACAGAACAGAGGTCACCCGCGTTCTGTTTTATATTTCAATCCAGGGAAAAATAATCTACAAGCCTAGTAAGGGAATGTCGAACGGGCCCTGTATGACTTTTTCTTTAGATTAATAAGGGTTTCCATACAGGCCTCTTTTATTATTCCAGTTTAAATCATGAAGCTTATAGTTGTAAGTGAAATGTTTGTGCATTAGAATTCCCATCACCTTAAAAATGCGGACAATGCCTTATAAAAGATAAACCCCTTTTTATACTACTGCAAAATTTTTGCGATCGTATTATGTTATGGCGATGTCGTCGTCATCGTCCTCTGTAGACACTTTGGTTTCCGTGCGATAACTTTAGTTGTAGTTAAGCAATCGTTATAAAATTTTGATATTGTTGTGAACTTACACTTGCTCTGAGTAACCTATGATTATTTTATGAATCCAGTATTGAGATTTATGAGTAGATATTACAGGACTGTATTATGAAAAGTTAATAACTATGTATGAAGAAATGATGATTAGTAGATTATTTCTATGTTTTTACGCCAAGATCGTAGTTTTTATTCTACTTTCACTTTCTCAAAATAACTGTCATCTTATTGAAGAGTTGGAGTTATCTTTCTTAGAGTGTACTTTAAGCAGGTGCTCGTTCGTAGTTATTTTCATGATGAAACAATCTTGTATATACATTTTTTATGAATGAATACTTGGTAAATGAAATATTACGCGAAACAGTGGTTTTGCGGGAAGTGTTACATGACGTTTGTCATGACTACGAGTTGTGACGTTTAACGTTACTTTTGGATTCGATTTTGGTAAGCAACTTTTGGACTTCCCAGAGAGCGGACGTGTTTTCCGTCTCTCCTGACTTTTTCTAAATTGGGGATTGCTTCGAGTTAAATTATTTATACTTCGGGTTGGATTTTATGTAGATAGATTCTTCATACGTTAGTTGTTAAAGCGATGAAGTTCGTGACTTCGTATGTTTGAATCTAGATTTACGCATGTTTACTTGTTTCTTGCTAATGTTAGCGTTTTAGCCATGAAGTTGGTAGCTACTTTAGTTGGAATCTGATTCAGAGTCCGGGGATTTCTATAACTGAAATTGTTCACTGATATTTATTTATTATTCCACGGGCTGGGCATTTTTACTGACATTTTGTCATAAAGAGTTAGATTTTTGCCAGCTGTTTTCTTTTCTGTGATAAATTGTTAAATATTTGAGATTGTTGAACTTATTCTTTGAACTTGTTATAATAAATTATCTATTTTGGTAATTTGAGTATGTTTTGTGGAAACTTTAGCAATCACTGAGATTTTGGAATAAGTGTAAAACAAACAAACCGCTCGGTACACGAACTTCCACAACAATATGATCTTTATAACCTGTAAAGGAAGGTTGGTATTGCATTTGGGTTTTCTTGTCCCTATCGTTTAAGAAAAAGGGCCAAAAGGGGCAAAAATGGTAATTGACAAAAGGTCTGTAGAATGTTTAATTTTCATTGGATTTTGATCATTCTTTTTTTATTGTATTTCTCAATAAATTCTGTAAGCAAAATGTAACAACAGTTTTGATGTATCTTGTACCGTTACATTGCTATAAGGGGTCAAACAAGGGGCCAAATACAAAACATCGACTTTTTTATTTGTGGTCTTATTTTCAAAATCTTTTTTTCATTGAAATCCTTGTTAAAATCCCTGTCAGATTTGCAATATCTCATACCGTTTTCGAGAATTTCGGGGTCAAAGGAGCCAAAAACAACAATTATAGGAGTTTGTCTTGGCAAATGGTTTTATTAAAAAAAATAATTGTAGTGGGCTGACCAATTGTTACATTGTTTTAAAATGATGTTTCTAACCACTAGAGAAAGTTTCCTCATGTATTAAGGGATTTTTGCCCCTACCATTTCAAAGAAATGGGACCAAAAGGGGGAAACTGGATGTTAAGACAAAACTCTGTAGAACTTCATATATTGCTATCAGGGGTCAAAAAGGGGTCACACTTAAAATCGATATTTTAATTTGTGGTCCAATTTTGAAAATCTTTTTTTTCATTGGAATCCTTGTAAAATCCATGCCATCATTTTCCATTCAGGTTAGCAATATCTCTTACCGATTTGGGGAAATTAGGGATCAAAGGGACCAAAAGCGCATTATGAGTTTTCCTTGAAGGTTGGTATAGACAACATAAATGTGTAAACAAAATTCAAATATGCAGTTCAAAGTCCCCCAAAGAATGCATGTGTCAAAAAGCTTTGAGAGTCCACAATGGGCTGCATGTGTCCAAAGTATTGGACAATCCATATTGGGCCGCAAATGCACAGGGTTCAACATGTTGCGGTCGTATCATGCTGCGCTCGGTGTAGCTCTTTATTAAAATTTTAGGTATATTTAAAAAGAAAATTATAAAATGAAATTTTGGGTTTTTTTTAGATTCTGGTTTGTGGTCATGCACTTGAAATTAACTTCACAAATGACCTTGACTTATACATCAGTACAAATCAGGTCAAGGTCATATCTGATATCAGCCTAGAAACAGTTGCCAAGCTGACAGAAAACATGGAATCTGAGGTTGTCACGGAAACGTTTGACAGCACAGATCTCTCAGCCTCTGGATCTGAAAATATTGTAGCAGACAGCGGAATTGAAAGTGATGCTTCAACAATTTTTGGTAGAAAAGACAGAAAAATTGAAATCTTGCCTACAAATATTGAAATCCCACCTTCGAAAATTGATCAAAATCCAAAGATTTCGACACCTCTGGATATTTTGCTGACAGCGAGCAGGATTTCCATAGTCACCTACAGCCATAAGGAATCAAATGCCAGTGATGTGAACAGGAAAAGAAATCTTCCAGAGAAACCAGACTTGTCGGGATCTGTCGATTTTGCGTTCCCCGTCCCAGAGTCCATGTCAGTGATGCCTTTTCTGTACCTGTACATTTCCCAGCCCCACACGGTACTGTCGTGTCACCCCCAGCAACAGAAGTTTGAGATGTCCTGTTATGATGTGCAGGTGAAAGGATCTTCATTGAAATCACTGACGAGTGGTAAGGTTTACCAAGAATGTTTTTTTAAAGAACTATAGGTAGTAAGAATTTTGTGTAAGTGAAAAAAAAACGACAACAAAAACTGCTCCATATTTCACAGACATCAAAGCTTGAAAGAGAACTGCAATGTGTTGATTTTTTTAAGTCGGGAGGCATATACATGTAGTTATACTCATGTCTGTCCATCAGTCTGTCTCTCTGTACAATTTTCGTCAAACTTTTCTCAGATGGGGTTGATTTGAAATTTGGTAGGATGGTAAAGTATGACAAACTGTGTGTCCTAAGTGACTTTCAGATCTGTCTGACTTTAACTTCCTGTGTGGGGCCTAGTGGGGGAATTCGTGCCTTATGGACACATTTCTTCTATGCCGATGTCATTTTATATGCTTGCATATAATGTGTCTTTGATTCTTAGGCTTACAATAGAGCAATGATAAGAAAATGCATAAGATTCTTACAATTTAGATTTCTTTTTCTCAGACCCTGCTGTAATACCAGAGAGTACTGATTATAATGTGTATTGGCTGGAGACCCGGCCTGGACGACCACACCCGAACACTGGTATACCCCCGAGCTTGTTCACCTTGAAGATTGAGGACTTTTTATTAGGTTCAGGTAAGGCCAATAAAACCCCAGAACACTCTGACTATAGCATGTACATGTATGTATTGGTTGGAAACCCGGCCTGGACAACCACACCCAAACACTGCTATAACCCCAAGCTTGTTCACTTTAAAGATTGAGGACTTTTTACTTGGAACAGATAAACTTATAACTTGCATTGAACCTTTTTGGCTTTACCCTTAAAAATATTGAGAACAAAATTAAATTCAGTATTGATCATCAATTTATTCATTTTTCATATGTTTCTTGTGACAATAAAGAACTAAGCTTTCCTTATTTATTTTCAATTTCAGCATGCTTACATTTACGACTAGATAGACCAATGAAAATTAACACAAGTTTAGATAAACTGGACCAGATTAATGCCTTCCTGTCAGAGATTATACCTGCTGCTAAAAATCCCCAGCATAGTACACCAGATGAACCTCCAGCACAAGAGAGTTTATTAGAGACAAGAGCAAACTTACCTTCAACACAAGAGAGGTCATCAGATAAAACAAAGAAGGATTCCTCTAGTCAACTTCAGGGTAATTTTACTGTGAAACTTAATGCATCTTTTGATAGTACAGACATCGTTCTAATGACCTAGGTTTACATTGGACCCGGCCACAAATATTACAATTTGTTGTTATTCAAACTAAATGATAGAAAAGCAGTCGTACTTATGTAGTAACCGAAAAAAAAACCCCACATATTAAACTTCAATTTAAACTGCAGTTAGATACAAGATGTCGAAATGAGAGTGAACACCAGTAATGATGACACACCATGAGATGTTGGGACTAAGGTAAAAAATAAAGAAAACTCCAAAATATCCATCTTATGGAATAGTAGACAACAACATTCACAAGCAGCAAAACTAAAACACATCAAAATCTCGGTACATACTTTGTGATACAGTAACCATAAAAATTTACTTCCTCCAAAATAAACCCCATATGGTGGTAATTTGTATGTTACTTTATATTTATATTAACATATCCATTTTGCAGTAGTTTTGTCCAAAGTTAGTAAGCTGGACATATATACAGACCAGTTGATTGTTGCTATGGAAACCTCAGACAAAGCTCATGGAATTCTGGGTAGCCTTGACTGGTTGTCATTGGAAACCAACTTTAATCAGAATGAAGAGGGTATGTAGTGTATTAAAAAATGTATGTCTATTGTGTAAAAAAATCAATGAACGTCATCAATTATGTCTGTTCAAAGCAAACAGGTTTTTCAGCTCTTATATCCTATACATATTAGCCTTAAACAGGCTTAAAAGCATTCTTTACTCAGAAAAGGGTTTAGTTTTAAAAAGGAATCCTCTAATTTTAGTAGTTTTGTGGGGGCTGGGTGGCCGAGTCGTCTAAGGCACTGGTTTAAATACCACACTATTGATCTCCTTTTATTGTAAAATGCTACAAAATTTTCACATTTTAACTTCCTCAACTAACTAATTGCTTTGTCAAAATATTGTTTCAAATTCAACTTACAGGTAAATCCTTCGATATGGACATCAACATTCATTTAAAGAATACTGTTCTCAAGACCATCTATGAAAAGAAATCACGGACATGTTTACAGCCTTGTACCGTCACTATAGAAACAAATATTGAGAATGTAAACAACACAGATCAAGATGTTGGAGGACCCAGATCAGTCATTACTATGACAACAGGGCTTGTGTCTGTTGTAATTGGACAAGAAAACATTCAGTGTATAGATAAAGTGGTAGAAGACTTTTCAAATGTGGGTAAACCTCGTAGAGGGGACATCTGTTTGTTCATCCAAAAAAACAGGTTTATCCTCAAAATGAAGCTACTTTTTCATGTTGCATGGTGACAATTTATATAGTAAAAGGGTAATTTTCAAATGACAAAATGGTCACTTACTTAGAAGTGAGGTATCAGTAGATTTAGATTAATTTCCAGACACAAGCTTGGCCAACAGACATGCATTGCCTAATAATTGTGCTACATGTATTTTGTTTATTTTTAAACAGAGCATCAAAAGTCTGCAAGGCCAAAAACAAAACCAGCAAACACAAAAGTAACTGACATCAACAATGTAAACACAAATCTTTAAATCTTATAAATTGAATAAATGGAGGATAAAAAATCTTGAAACTACTTGATACCACAAAATCTTTTTGCAATCAATATAATTTTACATTTTTCATAACATATTGCTTCTTCTAGAGATTTTCTGGAGCAGCAAAACTTTCATCTGATAAAGAAAAGCCTAAAACCCTGACTGCAGTTCCTCCCGGGAAACCTTTTATCCAGGATTCTACAACAGATGATATTAGACAAGGACAGTTTACTTATATCATAGACCAAGGTCAGATAATTATAAGAAAAATCATACCGTTAAAACATAATATTGTATTAAGAGAGCTGATGGTGAAGGTCAATGATTCATTTTCATGAGGGCTGAAAAATTCATGGACCTATTTTTTACTTTCTGTTGACACAATTTGCAAGGATGGTCTCAAGGAAGGATGCTAGTTCAAAAAAGTTTTTCTTTTTATAAATCTGAGGGGCTTAAACTAATGTATGAATATTCAAAAATATGTCCTTTTTGTCTCGCCTGTGACAAATGTTGCAAAAGGCGAGACTTTAGTATGGTGATTCTGGCGGCGGTGACGACAGTGGCGACGGCGGCAGCGGCGTCCACAATTGGTTAAAGTTTTTGCTTAAGTCTGTTTTGTGTGAACTAGTTATGTTACACCATTGATATTTGGTATGCAGTTGCATCAGCATCAGTACAGATCAGTTTTGAAAGGATTTAAACTGTATGCTCCTGCAGTCACGGTCTACTGACTTTGAAATTTTACACTGATTTTGCCAAGGTTAACCTTTTTTCTTACGTCTGTTTAACATGAAGCAGTTATGGTTCACCATTGATATTGGGTAAGCACTTGCGTTAGCATAAGTACAGATCAATTTCAAAAGCATTTTATCTGTATGCTCCTGCAGTCACGGTCTACTGACTTTGAGATTTTACACTTTTTAACTATTTACTTATGTCATGAGTGTTTTATATATAGCAGTTATGGTTCACCATTTATATTTGGTATGCAGCTGCTTAAGTATCAGTTTAAGGAAGATTTTAACTTCATTTCATACTGTGTCCAGTTGCGACAGGCGAGACATGTCTCTGTTTTAACAGTTTATTGACTTTTTATAGCACAAAGGGAAGTCATATTCTTTGTTCAAAGAACATACAACAAGTTGACAGGTTCTTATAAATAAAACCACAGGGAAAATTTGTGGAAATACAATTTGATATAAGCTCAAAAAAGCAAGAGATAGAATTTATTGTTTTGTTCTAACTTTTTGTTCAGCAGCAAAGGGCTTGTCATTTTTTATCTTAATTTTACAGATGATGAAAGCTTTAAATGTAATCCAGGGGAGACAATCTTCTGTAACAAGAACAAGAGCTGTAAACTCTTGTCAATATTTTCTTCGATTTTCTTTCAGATGACGACAATTCTAAGTGTAATCCAGGGGAGATAATCTTCTGCAACAAGGACAAGGATGGGAATAGTCACATGACGTGGTGCTATCATCAGCCAAGGGCTGTAACTCTTGTCAGTTTTAAGCCAATTCCCTTCAATATACCTGTAAAACAGATAACCAAAGATCATGAGGATGAGCAGTTGGTTAGTAGTTGACTTATTATTCCTCCCGCAAACGGGGCCTGGGTGGCCGAGTGGTCTAAGGCGCTGGCTTAAATACCACATTATTGATCACTAGTTGATCACATCTCAGGTTGTGTTTGAGTCCCTTTTGTGAATTGTGATCTTCATCACTTGTATGTGATTAGGTTTGTCAGTTACCTGCCCAAGGTTGGTGGTTTTCTCTGGGTACTCCAGTTTCCTCCACCAATAAAACTGAACGCCCTACATTGCCCAGGTGTGGCTATAAAGGGTGTTAAACATCAATACACACACACACACTCATTCCTCCCACAAACAAAGTTTGGAGGGTGTATAAAGGAATCAATCTGTCTGTCTGTCTGTCTACATTCCTTGTAAGCATAACTCCTCCTAAACAACTGTAAAAGTTTTGATGAAACTTTACATGAAGGAAGTACATCATATGGAGATGTGCATAAAATATTTTTCTTTGCTGTCAAATATCATTAAGGGGAGGTAATCGGACTTTACTTTTTTTATCAATATACTGTCCAATATGAAATGGGTGGTATCCCTTTGTGAGTTCGTTCACAGTATTCTGTATCTATTTATACTGTAAACCAGGAAATTTTCGCGGCAGTTTTATTTTCGCGATTTTCATGGCAATGTTGCTAGAGCGAAACTTAAACAGCGCGAATAAACTTGTCCTCTGATGTAGTCTATGGACAATAACATTTCAGCGCGAATTTAAAAACGCGTGAACTACAATTCAGTTGTCATACCTCGAATTAAAGACGGCGCGAAAATTTCCCGGTTTACAGTATTCCAAATAAGTTGTTTCTGTTGTAATTATATCCCATGCAATCAAAGAATCACCCAATCTGTCTGTCTGTCTGTCTGTTAACATATCTTGTAAAGCAGATCCTGCTATTGATTGGTTTTGATGAAACAAAATGGAGGAAGCACATGTACTAAGAATTTGGATATTTACCTTTTCTTTTTCTCTATAACCCCTTTAAGATCAAAATCTATTATACCCCTGCTTCGAAGAAGTGGCGGGGGATGGTATACTGTTTCTTTTTCTCTTACAGTTTTCTATAAAAGAACTATATTGGGTAGAGGCTTTATAATTTTGGGAGTGGGGGAATCACTAGTGATCATAATCTCACAGATTTACTTGTTTAAACATTTTAATGGTCTTTTAATGTCAAAATATATCAAAATATTGTTATGTTGTATTATCCAAAAATTTTATATACTAACATGTCTTTTTGGGGGGAAACCACAAACACTGAATCCCTAGTAAATACTTAACATTATAAACTTTTCTCCCAGGTTCCTGGATGTTTACAGTACTACGAAGCAGCCACTCACAACTTTATCAACTACATAGAATTTGAACTGTCGGAGAACGAGGACACTTCTCTTATGTTCCCAGAGTTCAAGGAAGATAATTCAAGGGAAATAACTCTATCAAATATTTGGAGGATAGTTATTTATCAACTAGAAGATTCTGCTTTACTGTAAGTATAGTGCAAATAGGGGCACAATAAAAAAATCTAGTGTACTGGTAATTGCAATATATATAAAGTGACATGCCAATATCAATGCATTTTTTGAAAATCATTATCAAATTAACTAAATTTACTTAAAAAAATTGTGAATCATTTATGGATAGATTATCTGTTAATGAATATGATTTAAACTTAAGTCATCAGTTTTCTCTACTGTGAATATTTGATAAAATCCGTTAAGACATGATTTCACAATATTTTCTTCTTGACCTTTCTTGAGCAACACGACAGGTGTGCTATAGCAGGCAGGAATCACTTACTCTTCTGGAGCACCTGACTTCACTTTTTTCACGACTTGAGTTCGTATCATTGATTTCCATTTGGTTGATTTTGTGTTTTGTGTTTCTTCGTGCTGTTTTTGTTTGTGATTACCAGTTTTGTCATTGCCCTTTTGTTTTTTGACACTTTAATGCCCCATTTGTGCCTCTTTCCTTCCTTCAAAGGCATAACAAATTTACATATTATGATTTTATTTCTTCCTTTGATCAGGTCCCCATCTGAGAAGGAGCCATTAGCCATTCTGCCGATGTCCCTAGCAGCCGCCACAAGAGTGGATTCTTGTTACATCCCATCATTATTATCAGTAATACAGGGATGTGTGTCTTGTCCAGTTATAGAAATCAGATTTCAAAGTCACCCCCAGCATCTAGGTAAAGGTATGTATTACATTTGTTTCTGTCGATGTCAGTGGATATGTGGTTCCATTCTTATTACATCCCTTCGTTATTACCAGTAATACAGGGATGTGTTTCTTGTCCACATCAAAACCACCCTCAGGACCTAGAAAAATGTATTTGTTACATAATATGTTTCCATGGATGTCCCCGGCAGGGGCTACACGGTCCATTCTTGTTACATCCCATCAATTGTTGTAATCAATGTGTCATTTCAAGTTATAGAAATAAGATTTCAAAGTCACCCTCAGCATCTAGGAAAAGGTATATATGTAACCCAGCTTGAAGTTATAAGACATACATGGATAAATACTTATCAGACTTAAAATTGGTATGATTTGTTGATAAGAAAGCTTCAAGCATTAAACATCTAGCTAGCATATCAGTTTTAATATTGGAAGTACCAGTTGTCAGGTTGGATGAAAATTTTGGTGTTTTTGTCTGATTTTTGCAGGTGTTATTTTGGTGCTTTATGTTTTTCTAACGTTTACCTTTAAATTAGACAGGATTTTAAAGGTGGCGATTTTTTTCTTGCACGCCAATATACCCAAAATAACTATCAAGCCAAAGTACCTCGATATACAGTAAAAGTGTTTTGTCTTTGCAGAGTCTTATCAGTTTAATGTAATGTATTATTTGTCTTCATTATAACAATTTCATCTTCTACTGTTTGAGAAATGACTTCTCTCTATAGGTGTACCAGGCAAACTCCAGCCCTACCGTTTTGATGACACGCCCATATCAGATGAAGAGTTTGCCATAGTAACAGTCAAAAACTTCATGGTTACTGGACACCAGTTAACAGGAGCCCTAGCAAGAATGTGTACACAGGTCTATTGTTGTCATAGTAACCGTGTACTTTGGTATATTTAGAAACCTTCAAGATAAAAGAGCTCCATTTATAATATATCCCTGTATATTTTGTTGGTCAGTTGTAATTTTGTCCTTGGCATTTAAAGGCTAAAACAAAACTATCTTCCTTCGAGAATCAATCTCATATATCTAACAAAAAAGACTAAACAAGAGAGGCAGCAGAGAAATTGAAGACTACAATGGTCCTGACTTGGTACAGGCATTTCAAAAGAAATGGTGGGTTAAACCAGATTTTGTGGTGCCAAACATACCCATTGCAGTCTAGATCTTAGGGTCACAAAACACAACACGGTTGTGAAGACATGATAGTGATATTGAGGTGGTCATCTCAGTACAACAACCAGCCAAACATGCATCAAAACAATCACTAACATTTTGTCTAACATTATTTTGAAATTACAGTGGCTGAACCAAGGAAACTATAATGAGATATAGCATCTCACAATACAGCTCTGTACATCTCTTACTGATAATCAGTGATGTCAACTATTTCTTATATATATTGATAATATTTGTAGATCATGTAAATTTTACCCTTAGTGTAGAAATGAAGCACCTTACAGCTCTGTGTAACCCTTTTCATTAAGTGAGTGAGTGAGTGAGTGAGTGAGTGAGTGAGTGAGTGAGTAGGTGTTTTACGCCCGTGCAACACTATATAGGTTATTTACAGGCGATGAACATGAAAAGGATGATAAAATGAACATGAAGTGATGATGATAAATTAAATATGGGGGTGGGGTAGGACAAAAAAAGGATCGGTAAATATTGAAGAACCACAGGGAAAGGGGAGAGGTGGATAAGGGCGGAAATTTAGCCTATGTGCTGCACTACTTGGCGGTCCATTAAGGTTTATTTTACGTGCATGAAGCGTGGCACTCTCCTTTTCAATAAAAGTTGAAATCTAATCCATCTTAGGTTTAGATGCTTATAAGTTCTTTACTGTTTTGTTTTGTAGATAAGTGGTAATTTGGCTCTCAGTGTGATAGAAATGAAACATCTGACCATACAGCCTTGTGTATCTCTGACTGATGTATTTTGTGATGTTAACTATCTACAACACATGAAGGTAGGTCAAGATTGAAGAAATATGCTATTTGTGTCTTTATGTAGAGTGAGTGAGTTGGTGTTTTAGGCCTGTGCAACGCTATATAGGTTATTTACAGGGGTTGAACATGAAAAGGATATAATAAAATGAACATGAAATGATGATGATAAATGAAATATGGGAATGGGATGGGAAACTAAGGAACGGTTAATTTTGAAGAACCACAGAAAAGGGGGAGAGGTGGGTAGTGGCAGAAAATTTACCCTATGTGGTGCACTACTTGGCAGTCCACAAAGGGGTCTTTTACGTGCATGAAGTATGGCACTCTCCACACCTGTTGGCCCACTATGATCAGCGGTCAGGGTTTCTGTATTAAAGACCTGACAACCCCTGCAGACGAGGGTCACCCTATTCAGCTTCTTTATGTAGAAGTGAAAGATAAGCCCTAAGAGAGGGGGCTAGATTTAAATCCTATTGTCTTTCTGTCTGTCCTATATCTCTTACTGATATATTCTGTGATGTCAACTATTTATAACACATGAAGCTGGGTAAAGATTGAAAATAACTGAAAAAAAGGGGGCATCATTGCAATTATCCTGTCTGTCTGTCTGTCCATTTAAATTTTTGAACAAATTTCTAGGCCTCTGCAGAGGGGAAATATTTTATCAAAATGAAATGTATTGTGCCTCCTGTTTTCAGCTCATTCCTGTTTTACCAGCCAATTTTTTTACATAAGCATTAAGCTTGTTTCCCAATCCAGGATAAATAAATATGTTTAAACTAACTTTTTTATGCATAAAAAAGGGATAATTTTTCGTAACAGATTTCTAGAACAGCTTCTGCTGAAATGAAAGATTTTAAATTTTATTAATTTAGTAAACATCTTGACCAATATGAGAAATGTACCATCCGTCCCCTTCCATTTCAGTTGGTCATCTACTTCCTGTTTTCAGATTGGTTTAATGGGGTATGCTAAGCACTACTTAATGTAAAGTTCAAAATATTGCCAGGCAAATTACTTAAAGATCACCTACAAATCACTATCTTATTAAAGTTAGGTAATAGGTATTAAGCTTACTTCTTTTATGAGTTCATAATATTTATTCAATTCTTTGTACATTGCAGCCGCCAGCTTTGGAAACAAATATCAACATCGGTCCAATGTATGTAAGATTGGGACAAGGAGTGGTCCACACACTGAATTCTGCAGTTCAGTCTTTTTCGCAGGTTTGTAATACCGTATATTGGGTTATTTCACAGGGTAATTTTTTTGGTTTTTAGCTCACCTGACCCGAAGGGTCATGTGAGCTATTGTCATCACTTGGCGTCCGTCGTCCGTCCGTCGTCCGTCGTCCGTAAACTTTTTAAAACGTTAACTCCTCTGACACCATAAGTCCAATTGCAACCAAACTTGGTATGGTTGTTCATTAGCATTCGGTGCTTAGAACTGATGTGGGGATTTTTGATTCAAGGTAAAACATGGCCGCCATGGCTAAAAATAGAACATAGGGGTAAAATGCAGTTTTTGTCTCGCCTGCGACGAATAGTCGCGGAAGGCGAGACATAGGTATTACTTTCCGGCGACGGCGACGACGGCGGCGGCGTAAACTTTTTTGTAAGACTTTTGTGGACGATGAATTGCTTGAAAAGTATAATAGCTAGGCATCTGATATTTGGTATACAGACAGTTCAGGTTATGGTCTACGCAACTGTCACCATGCCGTTTGACCCTGACCCCATTTTCACGCTCCAGTGACTCTGTGAACTTAGGTCTTTTTTCAGGCCGTAAACTTTTTTGTAAGACTTTTGTGGACGATAAATTGCTTGAAAAGTATAATAGCTAGGCATCTGATATTTGGTATACAGACAGTTCAGAGTATGGTCTACGCAACTGTCACCATGCCGTTTGACCCTGACCCCATTTTCACGCTCCAGTGACTCTGTGAACTTAGGTCTTTTTTCAGGCCGTAAACTTTTTTGTAAGACTTTTGTGGACGATGAATTGCTTGAAAAGTATAATAGCTAGGCATCTGATATTTGGTATACAGACAGTTCAGGTTATGGTCTACGCAACTGTCACCATGCCGTTTGACCCTGACCCCATTTTCACGCTCCAGTGACTCTGTGAACTTAGGTCTTTTTTCAGGCCGTAAACTTTTTTGTAAGACTTTTGTGGACGATGAATTGCTTGAAAAGTATAATAGCTAGGCATCTGATATTTGGTATACAGACAGTTCAGGTTATGGTCTACGCAACTGTCACCATGCCGTTTGACCCTGACCCCATTTTCACGCTCCAGTGACTCTGTGAACTTAGGTCTTTTTTCAGGCCGTAAACTTTTTTGTAAGACTTTTGTGGACGATGAATTGCTTGAAAAGTATAATAGCTAGGCATCTGATATATCGAATACAGACAGTTCAGGTTATGGTCTACGCAACTGTCCCCATGCCGTTTGACCCTGACCCCATTTTCACGCTCCAGTGACTCTGTGAACTTAGGTCTTTTTTCAGGCCGTAAACTTTTTTGTAAGACTTTTGTGGACGATGAATTGCTTGAAAAGTATAATAGCTAGGCATCTGATATTTAGTATACAGACAGTTTAGGTTATGGTCCATGCAACTGTCACCATGCCTTGTGACCCTGACCCCATTTTCACGCTCCAGTGACTCTTTGAACTTAGGTCTTTTTCAGGCCGAAAAACTTTTTTGTAAGACTTTTATGGAAGATGAATTGCTGGAAAGTTATAATAGCTAAGCATCTGATATTGGGTAAACAGACAGTTGCGGTTATGGACAACGCAACTGTCACCATGCCATGTGACCATGACCCCATTTTTATGCTCCAGTGACTCTGTGAACTAATAGGTTTTTTTTCAGACAGAAAACTTTTTGTAATACTTGTGTGGACAATGGATTGCTTGAATAGTATAATAACTAGGCATCTGTTATTAGGTATACTGACACTTTTTGTGTTTATATCAAGAAATGAAAGCTTAGGTTGTTGATTTTAGCGATGGTGCCGGCAGGCGAGACATACTTTTAGTGGCCACACTTGTTTGCAAATAACTCAAAAACGGCTACAGATATCAAAATAAAAGTGATCAGCACCTCAAGATCTACCTACCCTGAAATTTTGAAGAAAATCCAACATCCCATGTAGGAGTTATTGCCCTTTTTGTGGATTTTTTGCAAATATTGCACCTGTTTAGCTCAATATCTTGAAAACTATACTAGATATTTGAGAAATTTAAATTGCATATTGTTAAGCACATCAAGATCTACAAAATATGTAACAGGGTCAACGTTGTAGGACCTTTCCTTTTAGGAGTTATTGCCCTTAGAACGTCAAAATTTAGCATTTTAACAGCATTTCCTCATTACATTGAAAACGTTAACTCCTCTGACACTTTAAGTCCAAATGGAACCAAACTTGGTATAGTTGTTTATTAGCATTAGGTGTATAGAACTGATGTGGGGATTTTTGATTGGTCGTAAAACATGGCCGCTGTGGCTAAAAATAGAACATAGAGGTAAATGGCAGTTTTTTGCAAATAACTCAAAAACGGTAACAGATTACAAAATTTTGATTGGGAACATAAGTGATCAGCACCTCAAGATCTACCAGCTTTGAAATTGTGCAGAAAATCCAACAACCCATGTAGGAGTTATTGCCCTTTTTGTGGATTTTTTGCAAATTTTGCACCTGTTTAGCTCAATATCTTGAAAACTATACTAGATATTTGAGAAATTTAAATTGTATATTGTTAAGCACATCAAGATCTACAAAATATGTAATAGAGTCAACGTTGTAGGACCTTTCCTTTTAGGAGTTATTGCCCTTAGAACGTCAAAATTTAGCATTTTAACAGCATTTCCTCATTACATTGAAAACGTTAAATCCTCTGACACTTTAAGTCCAAATGGAACCAAACTTGGTATAGTTGTTTATTAGCATTAGGTGTATAGAACTGATGTGGGGATTTTTGATTGGTCGTAAAACATGGCCGCTGTGGCTAAAAATAGAACATAGGGGTAAATGGCAGTTTTTTGCAAATAACTCTAAAACGGTGACAGATTTCAAAATTTTGATAGGGAACAAAAGTGATCAGCACCTCAAGATCTACCAGCTCTGAAATTTTGAAGAAAATCCAACGACCCATGTAGGAGTTATTGCCTTTTTTGTGGATTTTTTTGCAAATTTTGCACCTGTTTAGCTCAATATCTTGAAAACTATACAAGATATTTGAGAAATTGCATATTGTTAAGCGCATCAAGATCTACAAAATATGTAACAGGGTCAACGTTGTAGGACCTTTCCTTTGAGGAGTTATTGCCCTTGGAATGTCACAATTGAGCATTTTAACTGCATTTCCTCATTATATTGAAAATGTTAACTTCTCTGACACTTTAAGTCCAATGGGAACCAAACTTGGTATTATTGTTTATTATTATTAGGTGTATAGGACCGTTGTGGGGATTTTTGATTGGTTGTAAAACATGGCCGCTGTGGCTAAAAATAGAACATTAGGTTAAACTGCATTTTTTTGCAAATAACTCAAAAATGGTGACAGATTTTTAGATTTTGATTGAGAACAAAAGTGATCAGCACCTTTAGATCCACCAGATGACCCCCTTATTAATCTTATGACCCTTTCAACGTTAAATAGATTTTGCCTTATAACCTTTACTTCAGGCACATATGTCAGGTGAGCGATTCAGGCTCCTGGGAGCCTCTTGTTTGTAATAAGGTACGTGAAAAAATTTTGAGGGTTTTATTTTTACGAATTGTGAATGTGTTTGTATATGATTTGAATTAGATGGATATTTTTGCGGGATTTATTTTCAAGGTTTACCCACGAAAATAAGCGAAAATTAAACTACTGCAAAAATAACCCGCTAAATGGTAGTCTTATCGAATCAATTATTGTTATACCCAAGTTTGCTTTCTAATGAAAGAGGCAAAGAGGTATCAATGGGATATTTTAATGTTAAATGTTAAAAGTCCAAAAGGGAAAAAAAACAAAACTTGTAAACATGAAGGAAAAAGCATAAAGAAACATACAACATAAAAACGAATTGAAATCAACAATGCATTCTCATGTCGTAATGAGAGAAGAATTGGTGCTCTGGAAGAGTAAGCAGTACCCAATGTTTCACATGTTCTATTTAAGGTAGATCAGGGGTATAAAACTGAGCATCTTTTTCAGACATCTTGCAAATTTTTAGTCTGCACTTTTTAATACAATGACTTTAAATAACACAAGAAATGCAAAATTCAATTATTAATTTCATTTTATTAATGAAATAATCATAACAAAAATATTTAAAGAGAAATTAAGCTTTTCTTGTAATTTTTTCAGGGGAGATAATTGGCGGGAAAAATTTTCTTAAAAATTTGAACCACCTTATGCAATTCCTGTGTGTATGATGGTTAATTCAACGCGTCAAATCCAATTAAGGTGGCAAAATAAGAAAGCCATTGACAAACCAATTTAAATCATGCTAATTTGAAAGCGACAACATTTTTCTTTTCTAGCTAAGCAAACCTAAGGAAGATAGAGTCCTTACTAGCCAGTACATAATATGTAATGATACATATCATACAGTCAGATTTGGGCAGGTAGGTTATACTTCAAGTTCCTGTTCCTGTCTGATGCATTGTGGGTAGATAGTTTCAGGCCCCTATAGTTGCATTGTGTGGAAGATGCTGAGGAGATAATGTTGCATTGTGGGCAATTATATTCAGACCCTTAACTTTTTTCAATGCATTGTGACAAATATTTGGAGTGCAGTAAGAAAACTTACTGTGGCTCATTTTGTTTTTGTAGTTTTCAAAAAAGAACACAACATTTTGTATAATATGTTTGATTTTTTGGTTTGCAAATGTTGCTTGAATAAATCAGTGTTAAACGTACTGCTACTTCCTGTTGTCAATACAGTATTTTTAATGATTATCTTAATTATTTAGGTTGGTACTGAGGAAAACATATTATTACAATCCAGAAATATGCATTGTTACAGCTGGAGGTCACACAAGATGAAAAAGGTAAACAAATAAGGTTAAAGGTCAGTGTCAAAGGTTCAGAGTTGACTGATAATAATTTGGTTACTGATAATGTATTATGTAAACTCCCTGAGGCTAATTTGTCTATAGAAGTTATATCATGTGCCTTTATTCTTGCTACAATCATGTTAATTTCTTGTTTGTATAGTATCAATGGAATTTGTCAAGAGCCATATGGTTCAGATTTGACGTTTGAATCTCATAAATTAAACCCTTATGGTTTTAAAAATGATAAAGGGATCACTATTATGTTCTCATAATATTAACAGAATTGAAAACAAAATGGATGAAATAAGACAAACCATTTTATTAGCTAAATTTAAACCTGATTTATTATGTTTTAATGAAACCTTTTTAATAGAAAATACAAAAAATAATGTTCTTGATATTCCTGGTTTTATAATTGAAAGGAAGGACCGTGTAACCCATGGTGGGGGTTTAATTTTGTATATTAATGAGCAAATTTCTTATTCTAGATTAAATCAGTTAGAAATAGGAAGTATTGAAACCATATGGGTTGAAGTAAAACCTCTCTATAAAAAGCCATTCTTAATATGTTTTGTTTATAGACCACCACAATCCCAAATATGCTGGTTTTCAGAATTTGAAAAGGAAGTAGATATTGCAATGAGTATAAACAATGACATAACTGTCATGGGAGACCTAAATTTAAACTATATGATGCCTAATAAATTACCTCAGAAGTGGGTAGATCTTATGAATAACTACCACTTTCATCAAATTATAAAAGAGCCAACAAGAGTTTCAAAACAAACAAAAACCTTGATAGATCATATTTATGTTAACAATCTAGAAATGGTTAAGAATGCACATGTAAGTCAAATTTCAATAAGTGACCATTTTCCTATTTGTTTATTAAGAAAAGAAACAGTTATTAATAATAAGAGAGCTCATAACACAATTGAATATAGAAATTTTAAACACTTTAATGAAGATGACTTTTTGACAGATGTTAAATATGCAGCATTTAATGCAGTGAAAAATGAAAATGATCCATCAGCCTGTTTAGGGGTGTTTTATCATATTTTAAGTTATCTGCTGGATAAACATGCACCATTAATTATCAAAAGAGTGAAAACAGATAAACAACCAGATTGGTACAATGAAGAAATAAATCAAGCCCGAATTTTAAGGGATAAATATAAAGCATCTGGAAGGTGGACTGAATATAGATTCTGGAGAAATAAGACTTTATCATTAATAGAAAATGCTAAGAAACAGTACTACACCAAAATGACAAAAGATCCTAAAAATTCAAAAAATCTTTGGAAATGTATCAATAGTCTTAACCCCAAAAGTAATACAATACCATGTGAAATTAGGGTAAATGATAAAATCTTTAATGATAAAAAAGACATAGCTAATATATTTAATGAGTACTTTACTTCCTGCGTTGAAAACTTAAGAGAAGGATCTGCTCAAATCCCTGTTAATCTGGATAAACTTTCTAACTTTGTAGAAAAACAAATAGGAGACTGCAATGAAAAATTTTCAATACCTCCTGTAAAAGTAAATGAAATATATGATGCCCTAATAAAACTTGATGTAACTAAATCAACTGGGACTGACAATATTGGGCCAAAAATATTAAGATTATGTGCCCCTTTATTGCTTCCCCTCTGACATATATTTTCAATCTAATTATTGATACTAATCAATTCCCACAAGTATTTAAAAATGCAAAAGTTACCCCTTTATTCAAAGCTGGAGATAAACTTTCAACAAGTAATTATAGACCTATATCAGTACTTCCAGTCTTATCTAAAATACTTGAAAGACATGTTGCTCATCACATGACAATATTCTTATCAAAATTTAAACTATTACACCCCGCTCAATCAGGATTTAGATCAAATCATTCATGCCAAACTGCTCTTATCAACATGATTGATACATGGTTACAAGAAATGAATGAAGGCAATGTTAACCTTGCAGTTTTTGTTGATTTTAAAAAGGCTTTTGATGTTGTTGATCATAACATTCTATGCAGAAAGCTTGAAGCATATAGGTTTTCCTCAGATTCTGTCAATTTTTTCAAGTCATACTTATCTTCCAGGACTCAACAAGTAAAATTATGTAATGTTTTCTCAAGTAAGCAAGAAGTTAAATTTGGTGTCCCCCAAGGATCCATATTAGGCCCCCTACTGTTTGTATTATTTATAAACGATTTACCTCTATATCTGGATAAATGTATGGCTGACCTTTATGCAGATGATACAACCCTACATTTAGCTGGAAAGAACACCCAAACCTTGCAAATTGAGATGCAAAAAGAATTAAATGTGATAGAAAATTGGTGTAAAGAAAATAATATGTATATAAATTCTAATAAATCAAAATGTATGGTTATTGGGACAAAACAGAAACTGTCAAGTCAAAATCTTCAACCTGAACTAAAACTTTTTTCACAACATCTTATGAATTCCTCTTGTGAAAAAGTTTTGGGGGTAAAAATAGATGAAAACCTTCACTGGAGAGAACAGATTGATGCTGTTTGTAAAAGCATTTCATCTAGGATCTTCTTATTATCAAAAATCAAGTCATACCTTACTTTAGAAGCACGAAAAACTTTTTATAATGGATATATTTTGCCTCTTATTGATTACTGCTGTGTTGTTTGGGGAAGTTGTAATAATGAAAGTCTAGAAAGAATATTAAAATTACAAAAAAGAGCTGCAAGAATAATACTTAATGTAGATCCACTTTCACCATCTGAGCCTCTTTTCAAACAACTTGGCATAATGACAATTTATCACAAGTATTTACTACTTCATAAATTATTAAAAGGGGAGGGTCCAGAGTACTTGATCAATAAATTTGAATATTTATCACAGAACAAACCATATGTCTTAAGAAATGTTTCAGGAGGTCATCTTGTTATTCCTAAACCTAAAGCTGAATTTTACAAACAATCTTTTAAGTATTCAGGATCTTTGTTATGGAATAAACTTCCTAATGATATTAAAAACACACATAACACCCTCCATTTTAAGTATGATGTTAAAAAGTATCTGTTTGAAGGAAATGGTAGAAACGTAGCATAAGTCATGATTGTTTTTAATTCATTTATGTTTTCAATATCATGCTTTTATGTTTGTAATCATATTGTGTTTATCATTTTGTTTTATTTTGTTTGCATGAGGGCCTCAGGGAAGATTAGTTGTATTACTAACTGTGTTACCCTCTTTAAATAAAGACTTTATTAGAAGGTTTGAACATACAATTCAATGAAGTTTAAACTTAAGTTTATTTCAACTTTCAGTAAATACATGTAGGTTTACAAGATCTAATGTAATTACTCAAGGCACAGGGACTTATTTTGTTAGAATAAATGTGCCATAAGAAAAGAACACAAAGGGAATACTACTTTCATTACCTCCACCTTTCACTTCAATTTGATTTTCTTTAATGAAACCATTTATCTCATTCTATAATTCATTACACAAATGATTTTACTTTCCAAAACACCACAATTTATCTTCATTCATTGCATCTCGGCCTGGAAATTGGGCTTTGATCTGGCAATTTTGTAAAATAAGACAATCACATGGATATGGAAAGCACTGTCAGTATATACTAAGTAAAAGCCATGGGAAACCCAAATAAATTTATGACGTTTTTTACTTTCGTTTCACATAAAAAATTTCTGGCAAAATCCAGAGAATGTCTTATAATTATGACTTTGTCTATTTGTAAAATTCATTTTGAACACTAATAGCTATAGGCATTACAGTTCTGAAATTTTGTACAGTTGCTATGCAGCATGTCATAATGTGCATATGTAAACTTCATCAAATATTTTTGGAAAAAATAGACTATTTGCCAAAGGGCCCCTTGTTGGCTTCATCAGTTTTATTGGCCGGATTTCACAGAGTGAAAAATCCGGGTTATAAAATGGTGAATGTCAGGCAGGCGGTGAAAAAATTTTTGTAACAGTTTTCTCAGCACCTACTAATCACAGCCACTTGATATTTGGTATACAGCATCAGGGTGGGGTCCCATAACGTGGGATACAATTTAAGGTCTGTCACTCACCTACTTCCTGTTTAACAAAATCCGGCCATTTTTGACTTTGACAGATTTTTCTTATTATAATTGTCCCCCGCCGCAACGTGGAGCGGGGACTTGGAAATGCCGTTGTCCGTCCGTCCGTGCGTCCGTCACACTTTTTTCGTAACACTTTTCTCAGTAACTACTAATCCTAGGGTTCTGAAATTTTGTATGCAGACTCCTATAGGGGTCCCCCAAGGTGTAAGTGATTTTCAGGTCAGTATGACATCTACTTCCTGTTTAACGACTTAGTCATTTTTTCTTTCATAGGCTCAATGGTAAATTTTTTCGTAACACTTTTCTCAGTAACTACTAATTTTAGGGTTCTGAAATTTTGTATGCAGACTCCTATAGGGGTCCCCTAAGGTGTAAGTGATTTTCAGGTCAGTCTGACATCTACTTCCTGTTTAACGACTTAGTCATTTTTTCTCCCATAGGCTCAATAGTAAATTTTTCGTAACACTTTTCTCAGTAACTACTAATCCTAGGGTTCTGAAATTTTGTATGCAGACTCCTATAGGGGTCCCCTAAGGTGTAAGTGATTTTCAGGTCAGTATGCCCCTTCAACAATATAACGTTCAACGGGCGGGGGACCTGGAATCTGTTCTTGTTTAAGAATAAAAGTTATATTCAAACAGTTGAATATTTTCCGTATAGAGAGAAGAGAAGAATTGTAACACTTTTTCCCTATATCTGTAAGAAATTCATATGTGTTTTTATGGTAAGATTCTGAGTATCTTCATTGCACTTGCTCTCAGTCCTGGTCAAAATTGTAACATTTTTTTCACATTTTTTGCAGGAAATCCACATGTGTTTGGATGGTAAGATTTGGAAATGGTGTGAGGCCTTCAATCTTGATACTGTAGGGACCCTTGTCAGAGTTGTGAAGACGATAGATAGACAATATACTGTTATTATACAGATAAAGAAATTGTCTAACGCTCAATTACAGGTAAGTAAAGTCTGTATAATAAAATTCAAGTTTGAATATTTTCATAGTGACCTAAACATCAATTACATGTAGATGTCTTCAAAACTTTACTACAGTATCAGCTAAAGGGCTCTTCTTAGAATAGTTAATAAAATTTTATATGTCCTACCGTATAGCCGGTAAATTTTGCGATTTCATACCAAATGACTAAGTTGTTATATAGGCGGACATTTATTTTCATGACTAAATAATATTCTCAAAACATGTTGATTCTATTTTACGCGGGTTCTAAATTTCGCAATAGAGTATTGGTCGCAAATATAGCGAGAATAGAACCTTATGAAAATTATTAAAGCTCAAGAGAAAGTTCACTGAGCAAAAAAAAAATGCAGGAATAAATCATGAAAAACAAAACTATCAAAGCGAATGCATTTCGACTGAGGTTTTATTGGCAAGAAACAAAAAGTATTGTGAAGATTTTCAAAAGTTGATCACGACAGCCCAAGGCCTGTTATGACATGGTGTCTTTTTTTCAGATTATTATCAAAGGACAGTTTTCATTGGTTAATAGACTGTCATGTGACCTGGAGGTCGATATTCACACGCTATCTTTAGAACATGGAAATTTCATGAATGTTTTACAAGGGGAGACAACTTCACCAACTTATGTCATGGATGTTGAACAGGAAGTAATTATTAATGTGAGGAAGACTGGTTCCCTAGCATGGTCTAAAGATGTACTCATTTCAAGGAACCAGAGCAGTCATATGGTCTATGTAAGTTGACAAAAGACATCTTGGTTTATTTTCATAGCATTATATGCATTATAAAATATAGCGGTAACCCTCTTATTAACTTCATGGGTCAGTGATTACCAAGAAAAATAAACTTCTATGGATTTGATTTTTACTGTGTGTCAGTGTGTGCTTTGTTATTGATTATCATTAGGGGGAAGGTTGGCGCCAAAAAACTAGTTTAACCCCGCCACATTTTAATGTGCCTGTCCTAAGCCAGGAATCTTTACCAAAGCTTATGTTTGTATTTAGTCGAATTTTTGTTAATTGTTTTTTGTCAAGAAGAGGGTCTTTCAATGCACTTTGGGGTTGGGCTTGAATCATATGTATTTTATTTTCAATCCAGGGGCCAATTGAAAAACAGTGAGCAGCGACCACTGGTCACATTGAAGGCTGCTGGCTGTTTTTCATTGTGGATATTTAAAATATACGTTTATAATGTAGGTTGTGTCGCGTACACTTATTCCACATCTCATTTTCTTCTATATTCTAACACGTTCTTGATTTTGTATATCACTGAAATGATTGGTTTTATTAATTTGATATTTTATCCTCCCACCTTTCTGTGAAAGCATGGGTAGTATGAAATTAAGCTTTATGTCAGTCCATCTGTCCATCAGAAACATACCTTTGGTAGTTTTTCTTAAAACTTACACACATTTAAGCATATGTTGTAAGGAAAAAAAACAAGGTCACAAAGTTTTGCAAGACAGGGGAACTGGGGCATGCTCTTGTATATGGGAGGAGAGGGATTGGCAGAGAGAACTTAATAATATAGATTAAAAAGGCTTTAAAGTTGTTTATCATTGAGATATGAATAAATGACTATCTAATGACCTGTTAAATATATATATAAATTGTGGTTTCAAGATGAAACAGAATTTTCTTATATTTTATTTTTCTGACATTAGGTACCAGTGAAGCAAGGAAAATATGTTCATATCTGGTGTCATGTGTATGAACAGATCAGCAGGGGAGCCTCAAGATTGATGGTGAGTATGTTCATATCTGGTGTCATGTGTATGAACAGATCAGCAGGGGAGCCTCAAGATTGTTGGTGAGTATGTTCATATCTGGTGTCATCTGTATGAACAGATCAGGGGATCCTCAAGGTTGTTGGTGAGTATGTTCATATTTGGTGTCATGTGTATGAACAGATCAGTAGGGGAGCCTCAAGATTGTTGGTGAGTATGTTCATATCTGGTGTCATGTGTATGAACAGATCAGGGGATCCTCAAGGTTGTTGGTGAGTATGTTCATATTTGGTGTCATGTGTATGAACAGATCAGTAGGGGAGCCTCAAGGTTGATGGTAAGTATGTTCATATCTGGTGTCATGTGTATGAACAGATCAGTAGGGGAGCCTCAAGATTGTTGGTGAGTATGTTCATATCTGGTGTCATGTGTATGAACAGATCAGGGGATCCTCAAGGTTGTTGGTGAGTATGTTCATATTTGGTGTCATGTGTATGAACAGATCAGTAGGGGAGCCTCAAGATTGTTGGTGAGTATGTTCATATCTGGTGTCATGTGTATGAACAGATCAGTAGGGGAGCCTCAAGATTGATGGTGAGTATGTTCATATCTGGTGTCATGTGTATGAACAGATCAGCAGAGGAGCCTCAAGATTGTTGGTGAGTATGTTCATATCTGGTGTCATGTGTATGAAAAGATCAGCAGGGGAGCCTCAAGATTGTTGGTGAGTATGTTCATATCTGGTGTCATGTGTATGAACAGATCAGTAGGGGAGCCTCAAGATTGATGGTGAGTATGTTCATATCTGGTGTCATGTGTATGAACAGATCAGCAGAGGAGCCTCAAGATTGTTGGTGAGTATGTTCATATCTGGTGTCATGTGTATGAACAGATCAGTAGGGGAGCCTCAAGATTGTTGGTGAGTATGTTCATATCTGGTGTCATGTGTATGAACAGATCAGCACGGGAGCCTCAAGATTGTTGGTGAGTATGTTCATATCTGGTGTCATGTGTATGAACAGATCAGCAAGGGAGCCTCAAGATTGTTGGTGAGTATGTTCATATCTGGTGTCACGTGTATGAACAGATCAGTAGGGGAGCCTCAAAATTGATGGTGAGTATGTTCATATCTGGTGTCATGTGTATGAACAGATCAGCAAGGGAGCCTCAAGATTGTTGGTGAGTATATTTAAAGTGTTGGTCAGTATATTTCATTTAGTTTTCATTGAGGCAGAAGTAAACCTTATATTACTTAATAGATCTAATTGAAAAGGTATGAACTTATTAGAAAATAAAAACTTTGTTCATTTAGGACTATTTTAACCTCATTATGATTTAATACAAAGTTGGTGATTTGAAAGATAAAATACTTTGTGCTTAGCACCTAAGATATTTTTACCCTTGAGGTGTTCTTTTAACAATGGTTTTTCTGAAGCAGAGTTTTAGAAATTTTAACATGTATTTTCATTTTAGGTGATGCTTTGTTCTATACATTGAACTTTTCTTTTCATTTTAGGTGATGCTGTGTCCTATATATTGACCTTGTCCTTTCATTTTAGGTGATGCTGTGCCCTCTATATGTCTTGAGATCACATCTGCCTTGTTCACTATTTATATCAATGGGGATACCTAACCTTGGTGCTCAGAGAGATTTAGAAATGGCGGGAAAGGGGAGAGAACTACAGTTGGAGCTACTAGGAGATGCTAAATATAATTTAAGTTTTAAACTGAGGTAAGGGAATTAAGATGATCTTGTTTGTATATAATTGATTATGTTATTTTATGTAACTTTACTGTGTTTTTTCATCATGGTCATGTATTTTTAGAAGATAAGATTAGTTTGTACAATTGCCATATTTCCATTATTTTAATGTTTGGGGCATTTACTATTCTTTCAAAGTGCTTAAAAAATGCACATGTTTCCTTACAAAAAACTGATTAATGATTATAACATTTTATTTGGGCTGAAGTGAAAATCCAGGGTCCAATATAACAGCTTCTTTATATTTGATCTCATATGATAGGATTGAATTTTAGATCTGTTAGACTCTTACGTGTTAAACAAAATCTGGCTGTTTTAAACTTGAACAGATTTTCTTCAAATTAAGCAATTATTTTACATTACTATAGAACATACTTTAGCAAGTTACTGTGGATTCATTTATTGTCATGGGCACCAATTTTCATGGTTTAATGAAAAAGGATCAGTTTGTCAATTCTTAAAGGACCAGAGACACGAACCCCATTTTTGGCCCTGTAAATGCGCATATATCAAAATTGTTTTTTTTTACTAAAAGAATTGTGTATTTATAACTGGATAGTAGTGCTAAATGAGAAATGATTTGTTTTTGGTGTATTGAACAATCTAATAGCAACTTGGTGCTTCAAAGATAGTCTCAAATAGAGATTTTCACTTTTAAGCCAAAATAACCAGTTTTTCGATTACAATTATGTGATTTTCTATGTGGCGCCACCCCTTATTTTAGCTTTCAATTTTAAACAATATGACATCAAAGCAATGTCATAATTGCAGAAAACTTTAAAATTGGTTTTGTTTTTGTAACGAGCAATTATTTAGTTAATTATCTAATTAGCCACCACAGTCTTATCTGAAAATGAATTTGAAAATATGAGCTGATTCAGGGCCAAAAAAGGCAGTTCATGAATCTACTCCTTTGTGGTCCTGAAGTCTGAAGCATACAGATTAATATTAAATTTACTTTTCATGGGATCACATTTCATGGGTCAAGGCAACAAAAAAAAGGGTAAAACTTCCCAGGTGCTGGTTACCCTTTTTTAAAATCATTCACATACCCTTTATTTTGTTACAGGCCTGACACAGATAAAGTTGACCCTGCTTTGACCTTGTCCACCGAACTCATAAACCAGGTGGAGAGAGGCAATGTGAAAAAAGTGGACTTTGACGAGATGATGACAGCGTCTAACAAAAACTGGGTTGAAAGCTGGCCGTACACTGGATTCACCTTAGAGTAAGTTGTTCATACATAGACGATGAAGAGACGTGGAATAAGTGTACACAATACAACCAACATTAAAGAAACAGCAATTTAAAAAATCAGAGTGGAAAACAGCCAGCAGTTTTCAACATGACCAGAGGTCATTGCTCGCTGTCTTGCATTGGCCCAAGACTAAAAATACAATATAAAGGATTCAAACAAATCCCTAGATTTATATCAACAAAAGACCCATTTCTGTCATAATCAGTCAAAGAAACTCAAAACTTGTACCTGTCCAATGTCTTTGGTTTTCTCCTGCTACTTCTGTTTCCTCCACCATTAAACTGGCCTCCCTACATGCCCTAGGTGCGTTGAAAGGGTATTAAACCCTAACCAGACATACGCACACAAAACTTATACTGGTTCTATTAAAGAATGTACTGTAAACTGGGAAATTTTCGCAGCAGTTCTATTTTTGCAATTTTCCCAATTCCATTGCTAGCATGAAAATTAAACGGCACAAATATAGTTTTCTTCCATTGTATTCTAAGGAAATATCACTAAAGCACGAATTTAAAACTGTGCAAACAAAAATTCAGTTGTCATACGGCCAAATAAAGACGACATGAAAAATGTTCCTGTTTACAGTAATCATTACAAGAATTAAATGGTTGAGCTTAGAAAGGTTTAGGGTTCATATATATTAAAATGATGTAAAGGATGTGAAAAATTGAATACTTAGTCATTTTTCAATCATTTTCAAATTCATCAATTTCATGTGACGAATGAATAGCTACATGGAAAATAATGAGATGTGGATTAAGTGTATGCAACACAGCCCACAATCAAGCGCCAATTCAGAATTTCAATTTCAATTTCAATGTTTACATGTAAAGCCATGTCTTCAAATAACTTTACTTCCTTTCAGTGGAAGCCAATCACCAGGAAAACAAGACAATGAGATGGCTGACCTTGACCTTTCATTACCAACCATTGACCTTAGTTTGACCTTGACTGAGTACTGGCCAGGATGTAGCACCTTGTTGATTGATGTGTGTCCTTGGTGTTTATTGACCAATCACAGCACACTTGACTTGGTGCTGATGGACTCAAACAAAACAACTTGGCCCCTCCCACAGAGGAAGACGTTCAGTCCCCCCAAACTACAGGTATGTATACATCAATAACTTTTAAGGGAAATTGCCAAATGAAGTCTTACCTAATCATCTGCAACAACTGTAAACCAATTTATTTTCGCAACTACAATATTTCGCGTTTAAGTGTCATAGAGCTATTTCGCGGCTTTTTATTTTCGCAATTTGTCGTAAAAGCAATTAAATTAGTATGAAAATGATTGAATTCCCGAGGATTTATTTTCGTGAGCTTCTATTCATCGCGAAATCCGCGAATATAAATCGCTCGCAAAAAAATGTTGGTTTACAGTAATCATCAATATATCAAATAACTTTTCATCATTCTTATCAAGATTTTCAAGATTTAATTAATACACTCAGATAAGAGGACAATACGAAATAACATATATACAACATGGCAATCAAGGACAGGATGGTAAACATAATAATAACAATTAACAAACAATCAAAAGCAGAAAATATGTAGATGTGAAAATAATTGAGACAGAAACAAGGACTTCTCAGGAATATTCAGGGGCCTGGGTGGCCAAGTGGTCTAAGGCGCTGGTTTAAATACCACACTATTGATCACTAGCCGATCACCTCATAGCTGTTGTTCGAGTCTGTTTGTATTTACAAAAAGGAACTTCCACATCTGTATGTGATTAGGTTATCAGTTACCTACCCAAGATCGGTGGTTTCTCACTGTTACTCCGGTTTCCTTCACCTTTAAAACTGACTGTCCTACATGGCCCAGGTGTGTCGATGAAGGGTGTTAAACACTAACACACACACTGAGGGATATTTAAAAGAATATGTACCGCTACATTAAAAATCATGTGTTTACAATTTTGACTGTAAATAAAATAGATAGCACATATCAATTTGTTCTATGTTCTTCATGTTCTTTTTGGTGTTGTGCATTTCCAGTCATTTGACCAGAGGGCCTCTAATGAATATTAAATGGATGTAACAGTGCAGGCATCAGGAGTTGCAAAAATTATTGCATGCAATTTTGTTATAAATATACCCCTATTCATAGAGGGGGCTATATTGCAATCACCTTGTCCATCTGTCCATCCATAACAAACTTTCGTAACAGATTTCTAAGCTCCTACTGAACTGATTTATTTCAAATTTGGTATACAGCTTTATCATGTTATAATGTATTGTTTTTCCCCTTTCCAGGTCAGTCCCCCATCCACTTCCTGTCTTCTGAAGTTCTGAGCCAACTAAGACTTTTTTAAGGGTCAAAAATAGACAATTTTTCGTAACAGATTTCTTGGCTTCTACGAAAGGGATTGATTTTAAATTTGGTATACAGCTTTAGCATGATGAGTGGTATCATTCCTCCCATTTCCAGGTCAGTTGCACATCTACTTCCTGCCTGAGTGGCCAAGCAAGACAAAGTGCAACCCCTTGTTTGGATTTGATGTACATTGTATGTAACTAACTAATGTTATTTTAGATTTATTACAAATCTAATGTTTTATACTATTGTGTAGAAGCTGTTCAGTATTGGTATAGTTGTCAATGGAAATCTTCATTGTGGAGGTGACATTGCTCTATCTGACGAAGAAGTAGCGGACCAGCGATACCGTCAGGATCTTGGAAAAACCCTCTATTTAGATGGATTTGCCACCACTAGGATACCGGTCAGATCACAAACATCACTGCAGGTACAATGTATTGTGTAATTATTTATTTTGCGTGGGCACAAACTTTCGTGGTTTAGAGCACAAATCTGAATAGGTTGGGACAAATTTTTTGCGGAATTTTAATTTTGAAAAACACTTTACAACAAAATATTAAAAAATTTGTGGGGATTTAATTTCATGGATTAATAAACGAAATTTAATCTCCAACAATTTATTCTTTCTTCTACCATGTCTACAGTAATAAGTTTTTTTCTGAAATAGTTTTCAAGTTAAAGAAATAAAACAGAAATTGAACAAACTTTAGATTTTCTATATAACTTAACAAATTACAAAAGTTGATTTTCCTTGTTTGTTTTATACATGCAATATATTCAAACTACAAAGCACACATTACAGATATTATATCCCTACTCTTAAGTTTGGGGGCTATGTTTCAATCACCTTGTCCTTCGGTCTGTCTGTCCAGAACAAACTTTTGTAATAAATTTCTTGGTTTCTACCAAAGGGATTGATTTGAATTTTGGTTCACAGCTTAAAAACGATGAGCTGAATTGTGCCTCCTGAGGGTAAGCAAACTTAGGGAGAAAATAAAAATTGTCAAGTGGGGGTATGCTTAGCATAACTTAGCGCACCCCTTGTTTCTTATGGATCTTGGTGAGCATGACTGATAATTTTAACCTGGCATTTTGTTTAACCAGTAATTAGTAATGGGAAACCCAAAATCATAAAAGAAGAACAGAAAGAATCATACTCTACAACATGACGACATGTTAGATGCGGTAAGTTCTACTCAACGAATTTCCATCAAGCTTTTCTCAGAAACCCTACATGAGAATGATTTGAAACTTGGTAGGGTGGTTCAGAATGATAAATTGTATGTCTTAACCCTTACCATGCGGCTCCCGTCTTTAGACGGGATTGATGACGTCGTTCTCAGTGCGGGTCCCGTCTATAGACGGGTTTGAGCGCATTTCATTACAAAACGGTCTAAGACTGTTCTGTGTCTTTCATATTGATTATTATTGATATGAACCCATTTAAGTATGATTGTAGATTACTTTTTGATCCAATTATGATCAGTCGACAGTCTTCCTAAAGTTTTATTTACGATTACAAACGTGGAAAACCCCTTTGTGTGACACATTTTTTTCTAAAAATAACCACAAATAGATCAATCAATGTTTTGTAAAAAATCGCCCATCTTTTTAAATTCTGATAACAGAAAACTAAAGAATATTAATTTATATTATTGAAAACAACAAGTTTCAGGTGGTTTTAAATGTTTTTTACGAAAAATCGCTGCGCAAATTAGTTTTATTTTTCCCCCGCAAGGTTATTTCCCTTTCCACATGAGTCATGAATCTAAAAATAGTGAAAGCCTCGTAAAACAACTTTCTTTTAAAATAAAAACATATTTAACTTTTAAAAGGGTATTTTACTAATATCTAAAATCAAAATTAAACTAATTCATTGTTTTGTGGTCTTAAAATACGTTTTTAAAAATCATTTTCAATCAACCGGGAAATGGAGATTACTAAAAATGAGGCGTTCCGAAAGAAGATCAACAATGGACACACAGACAGCGATTTTCAGCAGAAATAAATCTTGATTCCCACGACTACTAGTAAAGTTTTGAATAGCATAATAAATAAATAGGGTTTTCTTGGTATAGAATATAAGATTGGTAATGTCGAAATATGTTGTCATTGGCTAAACTTTGCAAAAACCAACTTGCATTTAGGGTATTTAGCCGGAAGTAAAACGTGACTTGCACCGGTAGATAATATTTTTCGTGTCGTCTGCTTTCTATATAAAAATCGTGTTTATTACTAATATTTAACATAAAGGCAACCAAACATGATAAATATTTGTTACTATTAAATATTTTTTTCGACGTTTTCTTCATCATTTTCACTGTCTGTCCACTGAAATCTTTAAAAAGGGGGGTGGTTGATTTTCTTTCATTCTATCATGGCCTCTGCCATGGCTTCTGATGATCAAAACATATACGAAATATTTGCTGACACTGACAGTGAAAATGAAGAGCAATTTGAAGGATTTTCAGATGAAAGTGACAATGACGAGAACAATACTGATTTAAATGATAGAAATGACTTGTTTGATGCTGACAACTGGACAAATGGTAGACGTCCCGCTCTTCATGAAACACCCCAGTTTTCCCAAAATCCTGGCAGGAGGCCACACATTCCTGACAATGCAACTCCTTTGCAATATTTCAACCTATTTGTCAATGATAATGATTTTGATGAAATGGCCACTGAAACAAATCGCTATGCAAGCCAGTATCTAAATGCCAACCAAAACCTTAAGCAGCATTCCAGATTTCGCAAGTGGGTGGACACCACAGCTGCTGAGCTGAAACGCTACTTAGCCCTAATTTTTGCTATGGGTCTCATCTCACAGTCAGACATCAATGAATACTGGAGCACTGATCCTGTTACCTCAACTCCCTTTTTCCCTGCTACAATGTCCCGTGACCGTTTCCTGCTTATAACCTCATTTTTCCACTTGGCTGACAATGACCTATATATACCGCGTGCACAGCAAGGACACAACCCTTTGTTTAAACTTGGCTCTCTTTATGCAAATGTCAATAACCGGCTTTATTCCACGTACACACCAAACAAATGCATTTCTTTGGATGAAGGTATGATTCCGTGGCGAGGTAATCTCTCTTTTAAAGTGTATAGCCCTGACAAACCAGTTAAGTACGGAATAAAGGTTTATATGTTGTCGGACTCCACCAATGGCTATGTATCCAAATTTAAATTGTACACGGGAAAGTCTCAAGTCGGCCCAAGTGTCTATGGAGCAACTTATGACCTCGTGATGGACCTTTTAAGTGGGTTATTTCTTAAAGGATATAGTCTATATTGTGACAATTACTATTCCTCCCCACAACTGTTTTGGGACTTGTATGAACTAGGCACTACTGCTACTGGAACTGTACGTGTTAATCGCCGTGGTATTCCTCAAGGTTTAAAAGATAAAAAGTTAAACAATCGTGGTGATAATGCAGTAATGAACAATGGACCTCTTGAATGTTTGAAATTTCAAGATGGAAAGCCTGTGTACATGCTATCAACCATACATGGATCTGATCTATCAGCCTCACGTCGTAGAGATGTTGTCACCGATGCTAACATAATGAAGCCGGACATGGTGTTAAAGTATAATAAATACATGGGTGGAGTTGATAGATCAGATCAAATGATTGCATATACTAACAATATAGTAAAGTCATTTAAATGGTGGAAGAAGGTGATTTTTCATGTTCTGGCTGTTGCGGTGCTTGATTCCTACATCCTGTTTAAGTCTGACAATCCAAACTCTAATGTCACTCATAGGTCATTTAGAAAGAAACTGGTGAATGAACTTATTGAGAACAATCCAGTTGACAATGTTGTAAGGGTTGGCAGGCCAATTAAAACTCCGCAACAGTTAGAACGGTTAACAGGTCGGCACTTTGCCACTAAGATACATGGCTCAGGAAAGAAAAGCAATATTGCACGTTTGTGTAAAGTATGTAATGAGGCAGAGAGAAGCAGTGCAGACCTAAGTGCTAACAAAAGGAAGCGCCCAGGTCATGAGACTAGATTTGAATGTAAGGACTGCAATGTTTCTCTCTGTCTTGAGCCATGCTTCAAGTTCTTTCATACTTGCCAGGAATATTGTCTTGCTTACAAACGATGGAAAACTACCAATCAACCAGAGGAGGAAGAATAAACTTGAAAACAATTTGATGTATCAATTTTAATGCTCATGTAATACAATTCATCTTCCAAATGATTCGTTTTGAAATATTGGGCAATACTAGGGATAGAGCTCAGTGTTCCCCGCTTCTGAATGTTTTTGAAGATTCACATTTCTTACCTGCTACTCCTACACCACTTATATTTTAATGAAACTTTATACAATCTGGTTGTTATATTGTGAATTATCAAAATATATATACATACAACAATTCAATTATAAAAGGAAAAAAAATACAACATTCATCATGTTCATCAATTGTTCATGACATTAGTTAACTAAGCTACTCGGGTAATATTCTAGTCTTCAGTATAAATGAAAAAATCTTGGCTAATTTTAGCATGTATCACACTTTCAACATAAGAATTTTGTATTGACAGTCACATGCTTGAAAACTTTTAAGTAACAAATCAATAAACAGGTTCTTATTTAAAAAAATACAAAAAAAAACCAAAAAAACCCCCCCAAAACTAACAATTGAATTTAAAAAACAAGAAGGAGGAAAGAGTTTTTTTCTCAAGTATAGTGAAGGTTTGAATGCATATATATAGGTAGTGTTGATTATCATTTGGTATGTATAAAATAATGTAAACTTATATGAATGTCGTCACTACAAAGTGAAAAAAGTCTTCAAATGAAGGAACAGCTGTCCAGGTTAATCATGAAAAAAATAGTTTTAAAGTAAGTATTAAAGTAAATAAAAAGATAGAATAGTTTATTATGCGGCATGGGTTTCATGATTATATACAGTATTTGCCATTAGCTGGTTATAAAAAATCTATATCATAGCAAAATGCACAATATTTAAATAAATTATCATGCAAAATCTTAAACTTTTTTCTCCAAAATTGAATAAACATGTAAATATATATAATTAGACAACTTTATAAAAAATGTAAAAAAATTGATCTATATATACCTTCTTTTTCATATACGAAATGTTTAATTTGAGTGATTTCTCTGAGGTTAAAAGGTACAAATTATCTTTAAGGTGTCTAAAGAACATATATATAATGTTTCATTACATTAAAACAAGTAAGGGGTGCTATTATGGCTTGCAATTTAAGAAAAGTTACCAATTTTTAGAAAAAATGTGTGTTTCCAAGGCCATTACCATGGCAACGGTGTTACCATAGCAACCAATTTACTACAAAAATAACACATGGTATCTTTTAATCCTTTTCCCTAACTATTAAGGTTGTATGTCTTTTTTTGTTGTTTTTACAAAACATTGATTGGCAGATGTCAAATTTTATTGATTTTCTTAAAACAATTCAGCATACAGACAAAATATCTGAAAAACAAGTCAGCATGGTAAGGGTTAATAGACTTTCAGACCTGTCAGACTTCTAATTTCTGTTTAGGACTGGGTAGAAATGATAATTTGCCTGAAAATTTTGTCAAGCTTTTCTCAGAAACCATACATGAGAATGATTTGAAACTTAGAGGGATTGTTCAGTAAAACAAACTGTAGGTCCTAAGCAACTTTCAGACCTGTTGGACTTGTACTTCCTGTTTGGGGCCCCCGGGGGGCATCAATGTCCCATGAACACATTCCTTCTTTATTTGTTAAAACAATGAATAGTTAGCCTCAGGGAAAAGTTTCAACCCTTAACTTTTATTTTGGAATATTTTTTGCAGATTTACTTTCTGACTTTACAATCAAAGATGGTGAAAGGCATTAGGATTATAACAGTAAGAGAGACGTATTGCATCAGCAATCAGAGTGACCTTCAACTTGCCCTGTCGCATCATAGCGTACAACTCTCTCAGCACAAGGTAAGGCGTAGTCTAGTAAATAGTTTTAAGGATGTTTGCTACTGTTATTGAAAATAAATAGGTTTCAGATTTGATGCCAAAAAATGAAAAAATAAGAGGTATAAAACAAGCAAAAAATTTAGATAGGTTCTTGACCTTGTTTTCAAGATAATTGATGTTAAAGAAGCAGAGGTACCAATGGGTTATCTGAATGTCAAAAGTTTGAAAGGGCAGAGACAAAACCAGTAAACTCCAACAAGAACGGGACAAAAACAGACAACATGTAAAACATGGAAACACAAAATAACTGAATGTCAGTCAACAACGCGAACTCCAGTCGAGACAAGAGTGAACTCAGGTGCTCCTGCTTGCTATAGCACACCCGTCGCTTTGCCAATAGTCCATTCAGCATGTCAAATCTTGTAAAGGATGACGAAACAAAACCCTATGACAAACCAACATCTGCACTCAATAATTTAAAAATTAATGAGAAATTATTCAATATGAATCTGTTAAATTTTAAAAATAATTTAATCATCATAAATTGTATTTTAATATCAACCTGAATATATCCCTGAACATTTGATTTTTATTATCATGTTGCTATTTTGTAGTTTTCCCTAAATATGAAGGATAACAACATCAAACATTTAAAGAAGAAGTCCTCAGATTCCATTCCTCTCCCTTCCTGGACAGGATATATGCTGGATGATACTATTGACTCAGATGTCAACTTTGTAAACTATCTCTTGATTGGTCAAGACTCATCCAATCAGGAGACTGACAAGTCAGATAAAAATGAGGCACCTGTTGATTGGTCAACTCCAGTTAGACTTGTGGCCAATGAGAGCCCAGGAAGAGTTACTGTTGCAGTACCCATTCAGAGTAAATCTGTGATGTCACTTCCTCTTTGCATTGTGGGACAGACTAAGAATGGAGTATCATATTTTGTTATCAAGGAAGACAAATCGCCTTCGTGTTTGTTATATAACTATACCACTGTTCCAATTGTATATGGCTTCCAGAACCTTTCACTATCTCGTGCAGGTAAATAGAATTGTTGATTGATTTTTTATGCCCCTCTTTACTTTCATGCCCCATCTACGAAAGTAGAGGGGCATATAGTGTTCAGGTCTTTGCCCATTTGTCCACTCTTTCGTCCCATGAGGTTAACCTTCAGGTTTACCGTAAGTTATTTAAGGATAAAAGATTATTTAATCTATGCTCTAAAGATGCTATAGAAGATGAATATCATTTTCTAATTAATTGCAAAGCTTATGATAAAGAAAGAACAACCCTTTGCGAACATGTTGATAATTATTGTTTTAACTTCAAATATCTTAACAATGACCTTAAATTCATATGGCTGCTATCCTGTGAAGACAAATTAATTTGTAATAGATTATCCTCATTTATTCATAATAGCTTTGATATGAGAAAAACTAAATTAGATAATAATTAATGTGTTTATTTTCATTGATCACTTTTTGTTTTTGTTTTTTTGTTAGATATGTCTATATCTTTTGTTTAAGCTATGTTTGATGTTCTCAATTGTATTTATGTATGTATATATGTATGCCAAGTGATGGGCCCATAATTGGTTTAATAAACTATTCTATTCTATTCTAACCATGAAGCAAGTATGGCATCATCATGAATCTTATACACTAGGATATGATCAAGCAAAAGTCTTCATAGAAATGTACCTGTCTCATCAACTTCATGGTTGATTGTTCACAAAATAGGGAGGTTTTATACTTATGTTATCTTCAGATAAACTTACTTTACCATGAAGGAAGTATGGTATCATCATGAAACTTGATACACTTATATATCAGGATATGAGCATACAACAATCATCATAAAATAAGTCCTGGAATCAACTTCATCTAAATTTTGCAAGATGGAGCATTGGACATATTCTTGTTTATCTTCGCCAAGATGTGGAATAAGTGTACATGACCTTCATAAAGCAGCAATGATTTGAAATCTACAATAGAAACACTCGTTGAATGTGATCTGCCATTTGAGTGGAACCTGCTGACTGTATTGTTGTTTGCCCTAAACAAATTACATGTATGATTTCAGTAAACTGCAGAAACAACCATTTTTGTAAATAATAGAAAAAAATGAGATGTGGAATAAGTGTACGCGACACAACCTACATTATAAACGTATATTTTAAATATCCACAATGGAAAACAGCCAGCAGCCTTCAATGTGACCAGCGGTCGCTGCTCGCTGTTTTTCAATTGGCCCCTGGATTGAAAATAAAATACATATGATTCAAGTCCAATCCCAAAGTGCATTGAAAGACCGTCTTCTTGACAAAAAACAATTAACATAAATTCGACTAAATACAAACATAAGCTTTGATAAAGATTCCTGGCTTAGGACAGGCACATTAAAATGTGGCGGGGTTAAACTAGTTTTTTGGCGCCAACCTTCCCCCTAATGATAATCAATAACAAAGCACAAACTAACACACAGTAAAAATCAAATCGATAGAAGTTCAATTCAACAAGAGAGTATCTGAGACAAAAGGACAACAAGTAATTAACGGGACATAAAGATACTCTCTTGAGAACACTCGAAGTTACTGACAGCTAGCTAAAAAGCATCCATCGACTGATGTAAAAAAATCAAGTATGTCGATTTTAAATCCGACACAACACGTCAAACACTTGATTTGATGATGCATCATCACACAAAACCGACACACTTGACCGCTGTAATGCTCAAAAATGACATAAGTATAAAAAGGCAATTAACATTTTAAAGTAAGTATCAAATTATCAATATGTTTACCAAAGAAGACTAAATTCAAAGATTTTACTAAAATATCCATTTCATAACCTTTATTTAATAAAGTTTTAAGCCAATTTTGCATTCCCAAGGGATTGTTTTTCAATTTATTTGCTCTATAAACAACATTACCGTAGAAATCTGGATGGGATATTCCCTTTACAATCAAAAGTCGTCGTGTACAATTAAATTTTGCAATAAGGTATAGATATTTATGATAAAACTTAGTAAACGACTTCACTAATTTGTGGTAACGATATCCTTGTTTTAGTAATTTTTTTGTAATACACTGGTTTTTATCATTAAAATCAGACACACCACTGCAGATCCGAGCATATCTTACCAACTGTGAAATATATACTCCGTAAGACGGAGCAAGTGGTACATCTCCCTCTAGAAAAGGAAAATTCACAATAGGAAATGAAAAGTCATCCCGTTTATCATATATTTTAGTGTGTAATTTTCCATTGATTATACTTAAATCTAGATCTAAAAATGGGCATCTATCACCAGTAAGGTTAGATTTATTCAAAGTTAATTCCTTGGGATAAATTTCCGTAATAAAATTAGAAAATTAGAAAATGTGGGATTGTTTAGTGAAAGAATGTCGTCTAAATATCTGTATGTATAATTAAAAGTTTCAATGAGATGTTGTCTGTTGGGGTCTTTTTGAAGTTTTGCCATAAATTGGGATTCATAACAATACAAGAAAAGGTCAGCAATAAGTGGGGCACAATTAGTTCCCATAGGGATACCAATGACTTGGCGATAAATTGTTCTCCCAAAATGAATATAAGTGTTGTCCAAAAGATAATTTAGAGCAGTTATCATTTCTGCATCAGTCCAATTGACGTAACCTTTAAGAGTCTCGTTGATGTGTATGATATGTGTATGATATGGTAATGACAAAAACCAACCTAAAAAATAAAAAAAAGCATGAAAGATGTTTGCTGTTAACATTGTTGTTAAAATAAAAACTTTTCTGTCATATTTGGAAGCAAGAAATTGAAATCTTGATTTGATCTATTTTCCCTAACACATTGTCTTTTTAAAATTGTGTTAACGTTTTTGTTATATTTCTTATCTTTAGGATATACTACACAAGAAGAAGCTGAATTGACTACGATATTACCCACAATCCACCCTAACCAACATGTCTTCTACACGCCATCCACCACAAATCGACAGTTCTTATTATCCATAGGAGATTCAGGACTACCGAAAATTCACATTGGAATAAAAAATTCAGATGAAGAAGAGGAATCCAAAAAAGATAAAAATTCAAAAGTTTCCTGGAGCGACCCAATTGATATCAATCAGGAAATTGAACGTTTTATTCAAATTCCTGGATTCTTGAATTTAAAGGTGAAGGTCATTAGGGTTGCCATGGTGACCCATGTTGTTATAAATGCTGCAAGCAGGGCCGAGATATCAGCAAAAGAAGTGAGAAGCAAGATTGGGACTGTAACTGTGACTGAAAACACGTCAACAAGTGATGGAATAAATTTGGAAAACTCTGAAACTGCAGACGATAAAAATCTTGAAATAAAAGAGTTTGATGTCTGTGTTCCAAGACAGGAAGTCTTTACAAATTCCAATGTTCTGAAAAAAAGCTTTGAAGTCTATGCAAGTTTACATTTTCACCATTTGTGTCTTATTCTACAAGACGAATCATGTGATCTGATATCTGAGATTGTACGGTTGTCATGTGATCATCTATTTTTAGCACATTATCCATTGATAGAAGGTTTTGAGGTGAATAGCCCTTATCATGATTGTTACTCGATCTCGTTAGAGAATATACAAATAGATAATCAGTTGTTTGAGACGAAAGGTCTTTACGATTTTCCCGTAATTTTATCTCGACAAGAGCAAAAGGCAAAAGATGATGATTTTCTCGTAGAATTCCATTCCATGAACTTATCTGAAAAACTTGCTGTGATCAAAAATAGAAGTTTTGGTCACATGCTTATTGTCATGGAAACAGACTGTTTGACCAATTCATTGGTCAGAAGTATGGAGGTTGCCATGGAACCAGTCATTGTAAACATTGATGATAGATTTATTTATAGAATGCTGGAAGAGATTGAAAAACTGATACCAACAACCTTGACTTATAGCAATGACAACTTGAAACCCATCACAAGGATTCCATCACCTTTGACCTCAATGTCACATGGTCTTAGTTCACCAATCAGAATCAAGCATTTAGTTATCCAGCCCTGTTCTTTGTTAGTCAGTGTTCATGCCTCATTGAAGGTTTTTATAGCTTCAGATAAGACTCCCCTGTCGTTTGGGAAGTTTGAGAAGAGGAATGTTAACTCCACCAGTCACCAGCTAGTCCGAGTCTTGGCCATGCATTATGCATCAGGAGCCCTATTCAGAGCAGGTTAGTTAAGTACATTTTGCTTGTTACAGTTTAGTTATATAACGTTACACTTGGAAGAAGAGGGAACTGTGAAAACTGTTTTAAATTGAAAATTGCAAAAGAAGTAAAAATAGTTTAAATCGTTACTTTCCAAAGATAGTACAAAGAAAAATAGGTAGTTTGAATAATAAAATGCCTTTAACCTTTGCCTTAAAAGAGAATTACTTAAAATCCATAGATTAGTCTTTCTGAAAACGTATACACTAATTAACTATAGCAAAGTCAATGAACACAAAAAAAAGCGATTTCAACATATATATGGTATTGGGAATTATTTCTGCGCTGGTTGAATTTTTAGCTTATTTTCTTTGGTCAATGGAAATCACTAAAATAGATTCCACAAGAATATCCATCTATCAGATCTACAGATAAGATAAGATAAGATAAATTTATTAAGTCCAATTAAGGGCTCAAGAGGGCATGATGACAAAACATAACAATTACAATTAATTGATGATAGAACATGAAACATATAAGTAAAAAAGAAATGCTGACATAATATATTAGACCAAAACAGGTTAACAGTGTCATGCAAAATGTTCAGAAAGCTACAAATTCACAAACTTCAATTAAAAAAAAACACTTTGTGATATAATTACTGCAGAAAAAACCTGCTTTACAGTATGGCCAACATTAATGAGCAGGCAATAGCACTCGTGTGCTTCAGACAAATTTTGTTGTGGTTCATATTTGTAAGCATAACTTCTAACTGAATTCTCTTTTTCTAATTTCCAGGCATTGTGGTGGGATCCCTTGAGATTTTAGGTAACCCTACTGGACTGGTCAGATCCATAGGAACAGGCGTGGCCGACCTAGTCAGATTACCCTATGGGGGTCTCACAAGGGGACCAGGAGCCTTTGTATCAGGAGTCTCATCAGGGATGACTTCCTTTGTCAGAAATATTTCTTCAGGTAGGTAAACTTTATAAAGATGTCAGTAGTTTTTGTCTGAGGTTTAAATCAGGGATGACTTCATTTTTTATGCATTTCCTTTAATGGAGCCCAGTCACAAGTGGAACATGAACATTTGTGTCAGGGGTATTATCTGGGTACTTCATTTATCAGAAATAGTTATTCAGGTTAGTTAACAATATCTTAAACAGAACCTCAAAAATAAGGACCTGAGAACAATTAATGTCAGAGGAAATTGATTTGAAAAAAAAGGAATCTTTTTTTTTCTTAAACCATATTTCTATAAAAATTTAATAGTAGATCCCACTTTGGTGGGAGGACATATTGTTTTTGTCTCATATGTCAGTTACAAAGCTGTTTCACTTAATTTGAAACTTTATGACTGGATATAATGAAACTAAGTTTGTAGCAATTTAACTTCTATATAGTTAAGCAGGAAATTTTATCCTCAAAATTCTATGGGAGTTGTGACCCTTAAGGAAGTTCACTGGTCATTTTGAAAAAACCAAGGTATCTTCATTTGAATATTTGATGAATAGAACCATAAGGTTAGCTACAAAATAGGCTTAAAAAATTCAAAGATTCCTGAACTTGTTTTCGAGATAATAAGCATCCAAAATTTGGTGAAAAGTCTTTCTCTGACTTTTTCATAGGTTTAGCATTGAACCTGTTTTAGTGCAAAAACACACTGGTAATAACAAGAAACTTATCAAAAATTGGCCAGCAATCATCCTAAAAATTAAGAATTTTTGTGGAAACATGTAATACTTTGTTTTTATAGACAAAAGCAAACATTTAATTCTTTTCTTTAACAGGTATGCTAACATCCATGACAAATTTTGCTTCAAGTGTCTCGAGAAACATGGAAAGACTTTCGATGGACGATCTACACCAGCAGAGACAGGAAGAAAGACGGAGACAACATCCCGATGGACTGGGAAGTGGCTTGAAAAATGGTCTGTCAGGATTTGGGATGAGTTTGTTAGGTGAGGTTTCAAAATTTAAACTCTTTTTTGGGGGGTACCACCTTTCTGTGGGGTTATAGAATTCGAATTTTTGTCTGTCCATCCTACATGTACCAATTGTTTTTTTTGTAGTGAAACCCATCTCATATGAGGCAAAGAAGGTGCCTATGAAATTTGGGGTTAAAACGTCAAAACATCAAAGTTGTGAAAAAGAAATTTTAGACTAAACTTAGCCCAAAGCATGGAATACCAACTTTCATTTTTACTGGGTTTTTTTTGCAATGGGTCAGTGAAATCATAAAATGTGATTCCTAATCATTTAGAAATTTGCAACTTGTTTGTATTGTTGACTTGTACAATTTTAAAATGCATAAACTGAAAAGCATGTGAGTTTTGCTAAAAAAAACAAACAAGGAAGATTCATCATGCCAAAAAACTGGACAGATAGAAAAAAAAGGAAGGTGAAATTAAAGGCAAAAGTAAAGCAATATGGATGACTAATTAGGGTCTCATCTTTTACAGGTGCCATAGCGGGAATAGCTGACCAGCCATTACAGACAATGATGTCACGACAAGGTCAAAGGTCAGCTGCTACAGAATTGGTGTCAGGGGTCGGCAAAGGACTCGTAGGGGTCATCACTAAACCACTAGGTGGAGCTGCTGAGTTCTTCTCTCAGACTGGCCAAGGTATAATATCTATTACTGTTCCCAAAAAAACATATATTTTTGGCCGTATTTCACTAGTGAAAATCTGTGTTATAAAATGGTGAATGTCGGGTGGGCGGGCCATCGGGCTGATGGCAGGTGGGGAAAAAACTTTCGTAACAGTTTTCTCAGCAACTACTTATCACAGTCATTTGATATTTGGTATACAGCATCAGGGTGGGGTCCAATAAAGTGGGATTTCATTTCAGGTCTGTCTCTCATCTACTTTCTGTTTAACAAAATCCGACCTTTTCTGTCTTTGACCCATTTTTGAAATATTTTTTATGCCCCCTTCTATAAAAGTTTTTGATTCTGCCAATAAGTCAGGGATCCAGTATCATCCTGGAAGAAATTGGAATTGCAATCTACGCTAGGACGATTCCAGATCACCCTGGATTCCAATCTGTCCTGTAACATTTACAAAACAAAATGTATTGTTGAACTTTGTCATTCAATTGAAATTTTCTCAGTAAATGCACAAAGAATCATAAGGTAACTTTGGAGCATTTGAGTGTCAAAAGTCAGAAAGTGCAATATCGTGAACGACAAAACTGGTAAGCACAAACAAGAACGGCATGTGGAAACACAAAACTCAAAATCAACTGAACAGAATTCAACAACGTGAAACTCAATTTGTAATGAGTGAACTCAGGTGCTCCCTAAGAGTAAGCTAATTCCAGGTTGGTGAATTTATAGCTGCACTGTTCAAGATATCTTGTTTGTTTTAGGATTGTTGTATGGTACAGGCCTATCTGGAAATATGATAAAACCATTATATCCAGCAGAGGAAACCAAAGTATCAGACATGTGCAATGGAAATCTGAAATATGTCAGGTATAAAAATGTAAAAGATGGAATGTTTGTGAGGTTTTAGTTTTGATCCTGTTTATATTTAGACAAAAAATTATTTGCAGAGGATTTTAAAAGAGATCTCAAGTCTTGAAATATTGAATAAGGAATACTCTTATTTTTGTAAGGAATATATTACGAAACCAATCCTGTTCGGATTTTTTAAATTATCGTTAATATTTTAGGTTATGGCATATGTATACTTATTCCACATCCCATTATCTTCTGTTCACAATAAAATCCTAGAAACATGCTTAAGCCACACTGAATAGAAATCTGCAATTGATATGGGAAGACATGAAAAACATACTTATTCTCTTTATGTAGGAGAATTTGGTAACACTCTAAATTGTGAAAATTTGTGGCAGTTTTATTTTTGTAATTTTAACGTTGACATCACTAGGGCAAACATAAACTGCACAAATATATTTGTCTTCCATTATAGTCCATGGACAATAACATCACTGCACAAATTTACAACTTCAGTCGTCCTACAGTGAAACAAAGACTGTGCGGAAATTTCCCAGTTTACAGTAACAAAATAACCAAACTGGGATGATCAATCTCAATATTCAGGAGAAATTGAATATCCCAATGGTCCTGACTTGATACAGGCATTTCAGATGAAATGATGGGTTGAGCCAGGTTTTATTGCGCCAAACCTCCGTCTTTCATTGCAATCTTAGGGTGAAGATTACTGTTTTGAATTCGCTGCTGACATTACATATATTTGGTTAAAGCTAATATAAAGTTCAAATACTGTAGTTTCACTGTATTTCATGGATATCAATTTACGTTGTTTTCATGGGTAGTTGCCAACGAGAAGGATATTTAAACATTACTTTGTACACTGCAGACTTCATAACCACAAACTTATGACCCAATGGACTGGCACTGTTTCATCATTCCACAAAATTAAAATGTTTCTTTTTCAGAAAACTGTTACAGAGCCTCCCTAACTGTGAGCTACAATCTTCAATCCTCTGTACCTATTTGGATGTTATTGAAACAGAGGTCAAAGTTGAACTTTTATTGACCAATGAGCTATTGTTAATGGTTGGTATTGACGACGACAATCAACAACAGGCCTTCTCTCTGACAGAGCTGGAGGTGAAAATTAATGTAGAAAATCCCCAGTTGATGACTTTGGTGTGGAAAGACTCCTTCCACCAAGAAAATCAGCAGGTTTGTAGCATTAGGTTGAAGTGGGAACAGGGGAGCACAAAGGGAAATAACTCATGAAAAATTTAAAATAAATTCAAATTCAAATCGTAGCAATGGATTGGAAGGGGGTTCAGAATAACATAAAGGGGAATAACTCTAAGAAATATTCAAATTGGAAAATTCAATTTGTATCATTGGGTTGAAGGAGAGTAGAATACAAAAGGGAATTACTTATAATAATTCATCAAATTGGAAATTCAAATTGTAGAGTTGAACTGGAGGTGGGGGGGTAGAGAATAACAAAAAGGGAAATAACTCATTTTTAAAATTATCAAAGTACCAATGGGGTATCCGAATGTCAAAAAGTCCAAAAAGGGCGGAGACAAAACCAGTTAACACCAACAAGAACGGGACAAAAACAGACAACAATGATGAATTTAATTTATAGCATTGGATTGAAATGGTTACAGAATACTGCAAAGGGAAACTACTCTTTTAAAATTACAAAATGTTTAAAAGTTTTTTTTTCTATTATCAGCTCATGATTAGATTGATATAAAACACAAGGTAATATTTCTTGTCCACTGATTGCAAAAAAGAGACATATTATTATTATGAGGGACTTTTTGGTCCGATTTTCAACAATTATAAAATGCTGGTTATGAAATGGCAAATGTCAGGTGGGAAGATGGGGAATTGTAAATAGCACTTTGAATTAAGTGCTTAATATGTACATAGGAAAAATGCAGTCAGTTATATTAGAAAGGATATTTATAATATTAATATGATGTGCTTAATCCTAGGTTGACATTAGACATAAGGTAGGAAAATCACCTGTAGATGTGGGTTACTGCTTTCTCTAGTTTTGTCACCATTTCTTGCAGAAGCAACACAAAGGAGTTATTTTTCACTACTGTGGTTTCATTATTATTCATGGGGTATCAATTTTCGTGGTTTTTGTGGGTGGCCTTGACCTGCGAAATTTGATACCCCACGAAAGGAAATTTTACATTGATCTGTATGCTGAGAACTTCAGAACCAGGAATTTAAGAATCCATGAACTTATTTTAATTCCTCAAACCACAAAAATGGGTTCCTATGAAATAAATGAACCCACAGTATTTCAAAGTTGTGTCATTTGTGTTATCACTTTTATCCATAGTTTTTTTTTCAACAAATACATTATCAGGGGCCTGCATTGAGGAGTCAGAAGCCCTATAGTTTTCACTTTTCAACAATTTTCTGAATGGTAAATCTCAAAAACTTTTGCAAATACGGATTTCAAATTTTATATTATTCATATAATATATTTAAGGATTCTATAAAAAATTTCATGAAAATCTGTTGAACATTTTTTTCTATAATTTTTGTTGCTTTTTTCCAGGGAACTTCATGTCACAGCCTCTTGATATTTGGCATGTAGCTTCCCTCTATAGAACTTTATGGTGTTAAGTGATTTTATGCCTTTAATTCATCTGCCTCCTGATTATCAAATATTTTATGACACAGGTTTCATACGTCTGCCATGAAAGACTGCCATTCTAGTTTGTTGCCAAGGGGAGGGGGGGGTTGACCTTATCAGTTTTCTAGCTATACCACCACAAACTAAGTTTTTGGGGGTAAATAGGAATCACCCTATCTGTCCAACTCCTAATCCCTTGATGGATTTTGATGAAACTTGATCTGAAGGAAGTACAACTACAACATATGGATATATACATGAAGAATTTTTTTTGCTGTTTGTTATCATTCAGGGGGGGGGATAATTTGGCTTAGACATTTGAAATATAGTGTTTAAAGGGAAAGCACAACTCCTCTTTAACTGCTTAATGGAATTTTATGAAACTTTAAATGGGGAACTACACCATGTGGTATTATGCATGAAGAATTTGCTGCTCACTGATATTTTTATTTTTCAGGGGAGATAAGTGGGATTTAGTTGTTTCAATATTGACTTAAATATGAACCTTTTGTGAGCTTTCTCTCATTATTTCTTGGATTCAAATTAACATTTTAAAGCAAAAGTTCCAGGGCTTTTCGGAGTTCTAATCGGCAAGTCCACCGGATGTTTTTAAAAAGTCCCCAATAGGAGTTATACTGTAGATGCCTGCAGGTCCAGGACTTTAATAAATAAAGTATCAAAGGTCCTAAGTAAGATTTTTTATACAATTCCACTCAAAGTGGTTTGGTATTACATGTATTTGATACCCTATTGTGGTAACAAGTTGATATAACTTGAAAAGTCATATGTGAATATTTAATACAATTATGCTTTTCTACATATAAATTTATGTAACAAAGTTTAAATCATAACTCATTAGGTATTTTAAGTTTGGCCATTCTGAACATTTTCATCCCTATTAAGAAGCAGACCCATCAAGTGTCACGCAACTGGCATGAGACTCACGCATCTAGTCAGCTTTTGGGCGGCAAATTTCTTAGTTCTTTTATTTTTTTCCTTTGATCTTTCAATTTTTCGTCAAATCTCAAGCGAGCAGCTCATAAAAACTTGACAGCCCTGAAGATGGGTTCACATAAAATAAGTAAGGTAAAATTTTTATGTATAAACCATACTATGGATTCATTTATTTTTGTGGGTATCAATTTTCATGGTTTACCCCCAAAAAACACTTCATTGGGTTCATTATTTTGGGTTCACGTTGCTTATAAGAATTTATGTAATAATAACAATTCATTACCAAAACCAATTTTTTGTGAATTCTTGGTTAAGTTTTTTCACCACTTGTGAACTTTTTTTTAGATGATTTTACTAGCTGGGATCACTAAAATGGTTGGGTACCTTAAATTATAACGTCTTATAAAATGGTCTACTATCGCTTCAGCTTTAATTATCTAGTAGTTTTTGAGTACTCTGACATGTACATAGTGTTTTAATGGCTAAAGCTAATCTAATGCTTGTCTACCAAATATATGCACTCTATAAAAACATATATTTTAAACAAATTCTTAATTTTTTTTCAATATGTCAAGCATTTTCATAATTTTCTGTGGATTTTATTTTAACCTGTATAAATGGTTCAACACTTTCCAAGCCACCAATTAAAAATGACATATTCACATTTTCTTACTATAGACAAAATTTTAATATTTTTAAAAGTTTTATGAAAATCCCTTCAGGGGTTAGAAGTTGCATTCAAGAGATGGGTATTGTCTTTTCCTCTAATGGCCAAGTCCATGTTTTGCTTTGGGTAACCACCAAAGTACATCAGATGCAGTTTTATATTGACATTATGTCACAATGATTGTGTAAAAGTTTTATGAAAATGCATAAATTTATCATTTATCTTATATGACAATTCAATTGAAATATATAGTAAAAAAAAAAAATTCGAGAAAGTATTAAAATCCAGTTTTAATCTGAATACAACAATGAAGTTTATATACACTTTGCAATTGCACGGATGCCACATGCGATGTGATTGACAGGTTTAAATATTGATACGCCGATTTAAGTAACCAAATTTTTAATATTTTTATGGAAAAAAAATATTAATTTACTTAATTTTTGCACAGATTATACAGGGCTTTCAATAGAAGCCGGAAGCCGGCTGTTTTACCCGTTAACTTCAAAGAAATCCGCCGGCTACTTTTGCAAAAAGTATGACGTTAAAAATCGGGAAAAATTAAATGTACGAGCAATAGTCCCTTTTATCGTCGTACCGCGCATGTCCGTGTATTTTCCCTAAACTAAAAATAGATATTCTGAAAATAAACTGAACTCCGTGTCATTTTAGCGCTTGATAGTTATACAAATTAACACCGGGATAATGGCTTCTTAATGACAGCGACGAATTAGTCGCAAAATGGAGCGAGGTTCCAGCAAATGCCTTTTATCGTCATGGTGTCGGTTTTAAAAGCTTATAAAATGATTAGAGCTTGTGTTATTTGTTTTGTAACTGTACCGACTTTATAAATAAATATTAATTGACTTGACCTGACTTGAAAGAAGAGGAAACAAGGTGTTTATAGACAGAAATCACGAGAAGCAATTATTAATTGCAAAAATTATATAGTCTGACTTATCGTAGACATAAACGAAGAAATCAGATCGGGTGGGAAGAGACCCCCTCCTGCTGACCTTTCGTGAAGAAATTTTGCCACTTTGAAAATTGGAGAAGATATAAATTTAAGTAGACCCTGGCAATCATTTATTAGCAGACCGCTGGGGAATAGTTCTTGACTTTGGGACCTTTTCAATACTCTCATCAACCCACCCCAATTTGGCCCAAGACCCTTGTCAAGTTGAGACCCATTGCCATGAGGCAAGACCACCCATAGATATATTGATAGAAAGAAAAAAAAATAGGCAAGCCAAAAAATATCCTGATTGGCTAAAAAAAACATTGTCCTCCTGCATTTGCTATGAAGTGACTGATGGAGGGACTTGTCAATGGCGTCCATCTGTGTGTGGATGCATCTCCTCTGAAACCTAAACATAATTTTCAGAAATTATGTAGCATATTGCTTGTTTGCAAAATGTAGTTGATCTTGGTACTGCCATTTTGATTCAACATTTTTATGTGATTTTTTACCCTTTTACCATTGGTGACAATGCTGAGGCCCAGTCACATTTTTTTTAGAAAAATGTATATAATTCATTTTAACTTCAGTTCTAAATAATTCATATGGTGCAATCAGAATGTTACGTGATGTGTTGAACTGTTCTAATATTGTCAGTAAAAAAACTGTTTGGCTGACCTGTTACATTTATGATTCATTTCAATTTTGTACATAATATCGTCCAAGGATAGTTGGTGGGCTTTCAATTCTTTATTTTATCTTTGATTTGCTGTCTCTTAAATACACTCTCAATTTCCAATCTTTCTTCACAGTAGTATATGTAATAAATTACTGGGATGATTTTCTATATTAAATGATTCATTTCTGGTCCAGATACATTTGAATCGACACGGAATATAAAATTGATGATTCTCAGGAAATTATGTCCACTTTATTATGAATTTAAATGAAACAATCATAGTCTTAAAGATGATTGACATTAATTAATAGTACATGTACATTTTCATTTATTTATTTTCTTCAAACTGAAATAACAGTGGATTATTTTTTAACAAATACAGTAACAGTGACAGCTGTCATAGATCTTAATTGAATTAAATATGTAATCATAATCAACAATTATCAACAGTCAGAGACTTTATTTTCAATATCATATTATATATGAACATTATGATCTGTTGACATCATGAATTTATATGACAGCTGTTAGTTACATAGATCTCCAAGAATCATCAGCTGAAAACAGAAATGAAAAGTATGAAACTTAAATTTGTTAAAAAAAAATTGTTGTTCTGACATCATTGATGGTCAGAAAATGCCATTAGATTATAGATTAAGATAGATATTGTCTTGCAGACTATAAACAGTCTGAGTCAATGTACTCCCAATTTTATAGAATAGAAGTCATCAGATACTGATAATAGCTGACAAAATTGAAATAATTTGTTACAAATCAATAATAATATGAAATATTGAATTCACCCAAAAAAAATCACAAAAAGGTGGCAAAATTGTTCTAAATTTAAAGGTTGCAAATGGGCTCAGGAGACCCCCAGAATGCAGGATTTTGCGTCTAGAACCCCAGAGCTTCTGGGGGCCTTGAGCGGCCCCCAGACCCCCGGCCGTGTGGGCGCACGCAAGCGTGCGCGGCGGGCGGCTAACGCCGCCCGCATCTTCAGGTTGGCTACTTTATTTCAATTATCCACCTACTTTAAAATCTGTTGAAAGCCCTGTTATATCAACAAATATATTTATAAGTATTAACTGTAATATTTTTTTGTTTTATAGAAGCAATAACCTAAATTTTTAATGGTGCACATTTTACATAATCTGCTTCAATAAACAAACAAAAAATATGTTTTTCTCAGCAACTATTTATCAAGGCCTCTAGATATTTGGTATGCAACATCAGCATAGGGTCCCATTTTGTGGGTTATGATTTCAGGTCTGTTGCTCACCTACTTCCTGTTAAATGACGTCTAGCCGTTTTTTTACTTTGACATTTTTGTTCTTTTTTTTTTAGCCAGACAAATCTAACAAGGATAGAGTAGCTGCCTTCATTGATGGCACATCAGAATTTGTTCGCCCCGACATATCACTCAAATTCAACCTAAATCCAACAGATGACATTCCAGACATCCCCCAGGTGTCGCCACCAGTCAGTAGTGACGAGAGTCGACCAGGGTCGCCATCTTTATCACCATCGTGTCGACCAAGTTTTGCACCAGAATATAACTTTTTAGTAGATCCTTATGTACGAGATGTTTTCATTGCAATGTTTTTATCCACGAAATTTAAACTTTTAGGAAAGGGATTTGTTTGATACAGTTGTACTTTATTACTTGGAGAAATTTTTTTCATTATTGTTTTAAGAATGATTGCTGGTCTTGTTTTAGTATTTCTGTCAATTTTTTTTTGGAATCCTCTAGATTTTACCATCAAAATAGGGTTAAAAGTTTTGCCCATGAACCTCCTATTTTCTTGTTATGAATGTCTTTAACATGTCATAAAGAGGTTATACACAAAGTTTTATGGAATCCTATTTATTCTGTAATGGGTTATAACAGCTAAATAGTGCTAATGCTAAACCTATGAAAAAGTCAGAGAGAACCTTTTCCCGTCAAAACTTTAATGTCAATTATCTTTAAAACGAGGTCACGAACCTATCAAATTTTTTCCCTTATTTTATACCTTTAACTATTATCTTTTCATTTAAGGCATAAAATTTGAAACCTATAGTAGCGAACATCCTTAAATAATTGGCGAGGTAATGATTTTGTTAATGAAAATAATAAATCATGTTCCTATCTGTGATAATTCACTACCAAAAGATGTAATACTGTTACGCATGTTGACACATTTTTCTCCTTTTGTTACATGTACAAGTATGTTATGAGTTGTCCAATAACTATGCTCATCAAATTTTAACTTATCATAACTTTTTATCATAACTAGTTCTTTGAGCCTTTTGGTAATTTGGTAAAGTAACTTGAACGGGTCTTTTAGGCTGTTTTCATTTGCTTCGCTCGAGTCACATGAGTAAAGGCCTTTTGTATCATTTTTATTCACTCGACCTACCCTAGGCTAGAGAAGGATAGTGCTCAAGTTACTCTATGTCCCGAATGTGATAATGTCTAGCCAATCAACTTTCATTTTAGACATTTGTTAGATCGGGGCCGTGAACTTCCTCTGGAGAGTTTCTCGAGTAATCACGTAATAGCATCCATTTGATACTCGAGATACTCAGGTCAAGCAAGTGAAAACGGCCCTACACATACTTATAAAGTGGGTTTTCAGTGGCAGATCAATACATTTTTTAAGGGCGGGGAGGGGGGGGTTCCACTTATATGACAAAATATTCCATGGAAAAGGGGGTTTGAACCCTGCCCCTTCTCCACTTGGCAATGAATTTTCGAAGCAGGGTCATGTATTTGTAAACTGAAGCCTACAGTATTTCTAGTCTTTTAATAATTTTGACTGACACTTTAGCATTTTTATTATTTCATATAAACTTCCAAAGTCTTTGCAGCCAGGAGATAGTTTTACAGTGTATAGCATAATTTCTTTCAAAATTACAGTGTATATCATAATTTAATAAATTTCTTTCACAATAACTTGCAAATACCATTACTATTTGGAGGGATTTGAAGACATATAATTTATAATTTATTTTATTTATTTCTGGTTGTTTAATTAATTATTGAGATTTAACTTTATTTGTTGAATGGGATATATTTTTAAAATAAATTGTTAATTTTCTTTGTTTGTTTGTTTATAGTCCAGTTGTTTATCAAATTTTTCCAAAATGAAAGAAACGAAGTGAGCACATTCACATGCCCCTCATGTCCACATTTTTGACAGAGAATATCTATTTTAGGAATCAAAAGTCTGTTGTCTTTCATGCATAAAAATTTAGTGGAAAAATTCTAAATCAGCTTGTTAATCAGGAAGTAGATGATCAACAGACCTGAAAACTTATCCCACCATATGGGATTCCTAGCTACAGCTACATACCAAATACCAAAAGGCCTACTAGTTATAGTTGCGGAGAAATCTGTTACTGATATTTTCAACCCTGAAAATTTTGTGAAAAAAGTTAGCCGGCTTGTTAAACAGGAAGAAGATGATCAACACACCTGAAAAGGTAATCCACCATATTGGACCCCTACCTGAAGCTACATTTCAAATATCAAATAGTTTTCTGAGATATCTGTTATAGAAATTTTGATCACAGACAGATGGATGAACCAGTCAAAACCATTATACCCTAAGCAACTTTGTTGAGTGGGGGATAATTAGGGAGATGGATTTGCTAATCCTTGTTTGGTTTTCCTTGAACAGAATCCATGTTAAACAGGTTCCTCACCTGTATTTGATAAGGTTAGTGAGTAACAACATTAAGGTGGAGAAGGACAGTGGATTTGCTCAAAATAAAATGAAATTTGAAAAATATACATTTGTGTTTTTAGAATCTTTATACCTAGTTTAGGCACATTTTTTTTTATCAATATGATTAAAATTTGTATTTTTAAAGTAGTAAAAATTCTTAGCTAAAGTATGGTCAAGGGAGGTTAATTTGGCAAAATCATGAAACATCATCATTTTTTGGCTCCTATCTTTAATTGTACATAAAAATCATGGGAGAAGCCCAACTTTAAATTGATTTAAGATGATGAATTGTTGCATGATCTTTAAAATGTCAAAAAAATGAGGGAAATCTATTGACAGGAAAAAAAGTAATGGAACATTTTTGTGTGTTATAATGGCTTTTCCTATATAATTCATAGTAAAATATTGATACTTTAACTTGATCTAAATCGAAAAGTAGGGAAGAAACCCATGAATTTTGATTCAAATTATGAAAGATTACATCATTTTGGACATTCATGCCAATTTTGAAGAAAATCTATTGACAAATTAATTTTGGACCCTAGTGCCACACTCTACCTTAACTGTTCAAGATGGAATATTTTATCCAGGTACTCTAGTTCTCTCTACAGACTCAGATGGTCCAAAAGGATGTAAAACGACACACAGTTTTAACAACAAGAGGCTCCCAGGAGCCTGAATCGCTCACCTGACATATGTGCCTGAAGTAAAGGTTATAAGGCAAAATCTATTTAACGTTGAAAGGGTCATAAGATTTATAAGGGGGTCATCTGACAATATGGTGGATAAAAGGGGCTGGTCACTTTTGTTCTCAATCAAAATCTAAAAATCTGTCACCCTTTTTGAGTTATTTGCAAAAAAATGCAACCTAATGTTCTATTTTTAGCCACAGCGGCCATGTTTTACAACCAATCAAAAATCCCCACAACAGTTCTATACACCTAATAATAATAAACAATAATACCAAGTTTGGTTCCATTTGGACTTAAAGTGTCAGAGGAGTTAACATTTTCAATATAAGGAAATGCAGTTAAAATGCTCAATTTTGACGTTCCAAGGGCAATAACTCCTAAAAGGAAAGGTCCTACAACGTTGACCCTGTTACAAATTTTGTAGATCTTGATGCGCTTAACAATATGCAATTTAAATCTCTCAAATATCTAGTATAGTTTTCAAGATATTGAGCTAAACAGGTGCAAAATTTGCAAAAAATCCACAAAAAGGGCAATAACTCCTACATGGGTTGTTGGATTTTCTTCAAAATTTCAGAGCTGGTAGATCTTGAGGTGCTGATTACTTTTGTTCCAATCAAAATTTTGAAATCTGTCACCGTTTTAGAGTTATTTGCAAAAAACTGCCATTTACCCCTATGTTCTATTTTTAGCCACAGCGGCCATGTTTTATGACCAATCAAAAATCCCCACATCAGTTCTATACACCTAATGCTAATAAACAACTATACCAAGTTTGATTCCATTTGGACTTAAAGTGTCAGAGGAGTTAACGTTTTCAATGTAATGAGGAAATGCTGTTGAAATGCTAAATTTTGACGTTCTAAGGGCAATAACTCCTAAAAGGAAAGGTCCTACAACGTTGACCCTGTTACATATTTTGTAGATCTTGATGTGTTTAACAATATGCAATTTAAATTTCTCAAATATCTAGTATAGTTTTCAAGATATTGAGCTAAACAGGTCCAAAATTTGCAAAAAAATCCACAAAAAGGGCAATAACTCCTACATGGGTCATTGGATTTTCTTCAAAATTTCAGGGTAGGTAGATCTTGAGGTGCTGATCACTTTTACCCTGCCAGAATTTTGATATCTGTAGCCGTTTTTGAGTTATTTGCAAAAAACTGCATTTTACCCCTATGTTCTATTTTTAGCCATGGCGGCCATGTTTTACGACGAATCAAAAATCCCCACATCAGTTCTAAGCACCGAATGCTAATGAACAACCATACCAAGTTTGGTTGCAATTGGACTTATGGTGTCAGAGGAGTTAACGTTTTAAAAAGTTTACGGACGACGGACGACGGACGACAGACGACGGACGACGGACGGACGACGGACGCCAAGTGATGACAATAGCTCACATGACCCTTCGGGTCAGGTGAGCTAAAAAGCACTTAGTCTACTGAAAGTGTCTGCTTTACATTTTTTAAAGTTACTCTGGAGTTATTTATTTTCATGCATACCAATTTTCGTGGTTTGAAGAAAAAGGATAAGTTCCTGGATTCTTTAATTAGTGCTTCTGAAGTCTGCAGCATACACATCAATGTTTAATTCCCTTTTCATTGGGTATAAATTTTGTGTGTCAAGGCCAGCCATGAAAACCTCAAAAATTGATACCAACAAATAACAAGCATTCTGAGAGTATTGCAAAACGATGCATAGTCCCCTACTGGCCTCATATTTCAGTCACTGGTAAAAATTTGTCAAACAAATGAAAACCTGAACTTGATCAGTTCATTATCTACAAGGGATAATAAAAAAGTGCAGAAAATAAAATTTCAGTGGATTTTTGAACTTCAAAGGGCCATTACTTCTGTATAAAATTACGAACTGGAACGAAACTCAAACTTTACCTGTAACTCATCATGGTAAACTTACATACCAAAAATCAGTCCATTATCGTTTAGAAGAAAAGTGCGGAAAACTGAAATTTCAGTGAATTTTCAACGTTCAGAGGGTCATAACTCCTGTAAAAATTTGTGGACCCGCACAAAACTCTAAATTGATCTGTAACTCATCATGGTAAACTTATATACCAAAACAATAAGCATTAAGAAAAAAAGTGCGGAAAACTGAAATTTCAGTGAATTTTTAATGTTCAAAGGGCCATAACTGTCGTAAAAATTTGTGGACAGGCACGAAACTCAAACTTGATCTGTAACTCATCATGGCCGGTAGGGGACTAAAAATGAAACCACTGTGTGCAATGATTACAGAATATGCATGAGCTTCACATTTTAATATAAGTAAGCTCGAAAGTTGATAGGTGTACCTTTTTTCTTAATCAGCTTTAATCAATAGTGAAAATTCCATAATATCTATTGAAGTGTTCTATAAAAGAAGGAGAGGTACAAATGGAGCATCCGAATGTCAATAGTCTGAACAGGCATAGACAAAACAAGTAAACACCAACGAGATCAGGATGAAAAAACAGACAAAATAAAACATAGAGATACCAAAACAACTGAATAGCAATCAACAACGCGAACTCTAGTCGTAACCAGATTGAACTCTGATGCTCCTGAAGAGTAAGCAGTGACGCTCTGCCAGGGAAATCTTTATCCTCTGGAAACTAATTTTCAAGTCTGAAATTTTTAAGGGGTTTCAGAACTTGAAACTTTGACATTAACCTATGTGACTGCAAAATCTGTGAAAAAAAAGACATTGTTGAGGACAATTTATAAAAACTGACTACAATCTACACTTTGAGGTCCATGCATTGGACTAAATATGAAAAAGCACCAAGATTTCTATGGGTTATAAATGTATAAAGGTGACAAAAAAATACATGTATAGGTAAAGTTCTTTTAAGCAGTTATTCACAGGTAGTCTGCCAAAAGATGAGACAAGAATAAAATTTTCTTCTGATTTTTCTAAGATCTATAATAATTCCAGTATAAACTGCATAGAGCGGGTAGAGAGGGGTCAGATTTTTATTTACCCTCGCTTGGTGTAAATTTAATGATTTTCTTCTATGTTGCATTTGAAAAATATCTAAAATATCACCACCTTTAATATTTTAACTTAAGTGCTGGCCCTCCAATTAGTTAAACAACCTATAAATTTTCAAGCTGATTTTGTACCTTTATTTATGGTCTATTGATCCAATAAATAATTTAAAAGAGATACCATTTTATTTTCAAACATACCAGCAAACAGATGCTCCCATGTTGGCCATAAACAGGAAGTAGAAGTCTAACAGGTCTTAAAGTTGCTTAGGACATACAATTTGTCATACTGAACCAACTTACCAAGTTTCAAATCATTCTGGTGTACAGTTTCTAAAAAAAGCTTGATGTACGTATGGACAGACATGAGTAAAACTACACAAAAAAATGTACATGTCGTCGTAGGGCATAAAGAAGCTTAATAAAGTATTTTCAAAAGCTAAGTACAACCTAAAAATCTGATAATAAAGTCATGTCTTAACAAAAGAAAAAACAAGCTTAGTGCACTTAACTACAACCTTAAACCCTAGATTAGACCGTCACACCAAAAGTATACAAAACAGCTGTATGTCCTTTTTGTATAAAAATAGCTCTAAGCTGCAAATATGTACAAGAATGAAAACTAATTGGAACAATTACAATGCAGAGTAGAAAGTACATGTAATACAATTCAGAAATGTCCTAATTCAGAAATTCATTAACAGTTTCTAAATTCGTTAACACAAAACACCAAAAGACCTTATTAAAGTTGCACACAAATAAACTCATTGTTTTAGTACAACATCAACTGTAATTGGAAACTTTTTTTATTCCGAGTCAACAATTTACAACCAAAAGGTAAGTTGTTCGAAATCAGATTTGATGTGATGAAAAAATAACAATGAAAAGTGTAAAACATAGATTTTCTCTGTTAGATATTTTTTTTAATGAATAAAAAAATAAAAAGGGCTTTTAAAGTTGAAAAAAAATTCTTACATTGAATGTATATCATTGAAAAACCTTGGTTTTTGAATTCAGAAACCAGGTGGTCATGCATTTTCCCAACTGAAGCATGATATTATGTTTTGTGCAAATAAATTGTATACACATCAATCATAAAATGCTACATTTAGAAAAAAATATTCTTCAAATATACATGTATATACCTGTGTAATTTAGAAAGAACTTTCTCTTGAAACTTTCACTGATTTTATAATAATAAGTAATTAGTATAAATCAATTTATAGTGTAACATCATAACTAGCACTATTCCATAACTTTCATATTAAATGCTGATAATTTTTTCAAGCTGCTTTCTCCCTCTCTCTTTTTAGGTCAATTTTTAAAAAATGGCATTATGTTCACACACAAAAAATGTTTATTTCAAATTAGCGTTCATGAATGCGACCAATCTCTCCATTGCTAATTTGCAGCAGTCCTCTCGATAATTCCCGAGGGGACCTGATTTATTAGTGAAGGCATGACCAGCCTCGTAACGATAAAACTCGTATTTAATTCCTGCTTCTTTTAATGTTTGTTCCAAAGCGTCTGCATCTTTTGGTGCAGAGAACCCTTCCAAGGTATCCAAATTTCCAAAATGACACTGTACTGGACATTTGATGTTTTTGATGTCGCACAATTCTTTGGAAGGAATGCCGTAAAATGGCGCTGTGGCATCCACTTCTTTGACCAAAGCAGCCGCTGCCAAAGAGAGGGCGCCACCCATGCAGAATCCTGTCACACCAACCTGTAAGAAGAAAAATCTGTCTAAGTCAAAAATTGCCTGATTTCGTTAAACAGGAAGTAGGTGAGCGACAGACCTCAAATGAAATCCAACTTTTTGGGAACCCATCCCAATGCCAGATACCAAATACCAAAAAAAGTAGCTGTGATAAGTAGTTGATATAAAACTGTAATGCAAATTTTTTCCCACCCTGTCCACCGGCCGCCTGACATTCACCGTTTAATAACCCAGTTTTTCACTTCTTGAAATTCGCCCAAATATTACTTATGAAGTTGTAGCTTTTTAAGGTTGGAAAAGCTTTACATAAACCGTCACAGTGTGCGACCTTAACGGATAGCCCGATGCCCGTGTCTATTAGAAATCTGATCGGTCTAGTTAATTTCGGTAGTTGCTGGTCCGATCGGTCTAGTGAATTGAAAGTAATAAATATGTATTATTCAGTATTCTTGCATTTATCTTTCATTTATTATCCAATAAAGATCTGTTTTTCTCTGTTTTTATATCACTAACAAACATAGCGTCTCCTTGAAATCGGCCATGTTCAATAAATATATAATCTAAATACGGATTCTGTGACGTCAGGGGCAAATCCCACATTCGGATGTAGAGAGTTAATGCTCTACACTACCAACATGCACAAAACCTTCCGAATGGAATGGTTTCCTCTTGCATATGCGCATTGGTCAGTAAATAAAGGTCAAGGTATCCTTGAATTATTTACAAAAAAAATGGAGAAATTCCGATAAAAAAATCTCAGTTTTAAGGCATTTTAAACACGGTATGTTTATATGGATGATTTTAAACGTGTACGAGGGTAACAAGATACTTGATTATATTAATTTGTTACTCGCTCTTCAGAATTTTCTTGAAATAACGGATAATTTTTGTCATCGGAAAAGAGATTCTCGACTTTTAAATGATTTTTTTCTTTGGGGGCCAGTACAATTTATACGGGGACATGTATGTTGAATGGAAAGATGCCAAATAAAAAACTAAATGGAGCCTTCCCTGGAAGGCATATGTCGCCTGCGTATCTATGCTTGTTCGCCAAACAGGAAGTAGTTAATTTTCAGCCATAAAATAGCCTTACACCTTATAGTACTATGCGATGAAGCTACATACCAAATATCAAGAGGCTGTGGCATGTAGTTGCCTGGAAAAGTGCGACGAAAATTTTGCATCTATGTCCATTATATATAAAACGTTAAGTATTCGTCAAACAGGAAGTAGTTATTTTTCCGACATAAAATCGCTTTACACCTTATAGTACTATGTGATGAAGCTACATACCAAATATCAAGAGGCTGTGGCATGTAGTTGCCTGGAAAAGTGCGACGAAAATTTTGCATCTATGTCCATTATATATAAAACGTTAAGTATTCGTCAAACAGGAAGTAGTTATTTTTCCGTCATAAAATTGCTTTACACCTTATAGTACTATGCGATGAAGCTACATACCAAATATCAAGAGGCTGTGGCATGCAGTTGCCTGGAAAAGTGCGACGAAAATTTTGCATCTATGTCCATTATATATAAAACGTTAAGTATTCGTCAAACAGGAAGTAGTTATTTTTCCGACATAAAATCGCTTTACACCTTATAGTACTATGCGATGAAGCTACATACCAAATATCAAGAGGCTGTGGCATGTAGTTGCCTGGAAAACTGCGACGGAAATTTTTGTGACGCCGCAGGACGACGCAGGACGACGCAAGACGACGGATAGTGCCAAAGTAACCCCTATATGTCGCTTCTGCAACACGTTGCAGGCGACATAATGAACGAAAATCTGCCATTTTGAACATCCTCAATGGTGTTTTTTTTGTTATTGTTCATCAACCAAGAAAATAAACTAGATGGAGCCTTCCCCGGAAGGCATATGTCGCCTGCGTATCTATAATTGTTCGCCAAACAGGAAGCAGTTAATTTTTGGGCATTAAATCTCCTCACACCTTATAGTACTATGCAATGAAGCTACATACCAAATATCAAGAGGCTGTGGCATGTAGTTGCCTGGAAAACTGCGACAAAAATTTGGCATCTATGTCCATTATATATAAAACGTTAAGTATTCCTCAAACAGGAAGTCGTTATTTTTCGGGCATAAAATTGCTTTACACCTTATAGTACTATGCAATGAAGCTACATACCAAATATCAAGAGGCTGTGGCATGTAGTTGCCTGGAAAACTGCGACGAAAATTTGGCATCTTTGTCCATTATATATAAAACATTAAGTATTCGTCAAACAGGAAGTCGTTATTTTTCAGTCTTAAAATCGCTTTACACCTTATAGTACTATGCAATGAAGCTACATACCAAATATCAAGAGGCTGTGGCATGTAGTTGCCTGGAAAACTGCGACGAAAATTTGACATCTATGTCCATTATATATAAAACATTAAGTATTCGTCAAACAGGAAGTCGTTATTTTTCGGGTATAAAATCGCTTTACACCTTACAGTACTATGCAATGAAGCTACATACCAAATATCAAGAGGCTGTGGCATGTAGTTGCCTAGAAAACTGCGACGGAAATTTTTGTGACGCCGCAGGACGACGCAGGACGACGACGCAGGACGCAAGACGACGGATAGTGCCAAAGTTACCCCTATATGTCGCTTCTGCAACACGTTGCAGGCGACATAATAAAGATGAATGACTGACATGGCCAATGTATTATGCAATTGCATGCAAAATGCAATATATTTTAAAATATCAATATGTATTGAAAGATAAAACAGAATATATCTTTACTTCTATCATATTTCTCAAAACTAGATGGAGCCTTCCCCGGATGGCATATGTCGCCTGCGTATCTATGTTTGTTTGCCAAACAGGATGTAGTTTATTTTCTGGCATAAAATCGCCTTACACCTTATAGTACTATGCAATGAAGCTACATACAAAATATCAAAAGGCTGTGGCATGTAGGTGCCTGGAAAACTGCGACGAAAATTTGGCATCTATGTCCATTTTATATAAAATGTTAAGTATTCGTCAAACAGGAAGTAGTTATTTTTTAGGCATAAAATCGCTTTACACCTTATAGTACCATGAGATGAAGCTACATACCAAATATCAAGAGGCTGTGGCATGTAGTTGCCTGGAAAACTGTGACGGAAATTTGGCATCTATGTCCATTATATATAAAACGTTAAGTATTCGTCAAACAGGAAGTAGTTATTTTTCCGGCATAAAATCGCTTTACACCTTATAGTACTATGTGATGAAGCTACATACCAAATATCAAGAAGCTGTGGCATGTAGTTGCCTGGAAAACTGCGACGGAAATTTTTGTGACGCCGCAGGACGACGCAGGACGCCGCAAGACGACGGATGGTGCCAAAGTAACCCCTATATGTCGCTTCTGCAAAATCGCTTTACACCTTATAGTACCATGAGATGAAGCTACATACCAAATATCAAGAGGCTGTGGCATGTAGTTGCCTGGAAAACTGTGACGGAAATTTGGCATCTATGTCCATTATATATAAAACGTTAAGTATTCGTCAAACAGGAAGTAGTTATTTTTCCGGCATAAAATCGCTTTACACCTTATAGTACTATGTGATGAAGCTACATACCAAATATCAAGAAGCTGTGGCATGTAGTTGCCTGGAAAACTGCGACGGAAATTTTTGTGACGCCGCAGGACGACGCAGGACGCCGCAAGACGACGGATGGTGCCAAAGTAACCCCTATATGTCGCTTCTGCAACACGTTGCAGGCGACATAATAAAAGAAGGCACTCTGAGATTTACCCATTAAAAATCTGGAAAAAAATATTAGTTAGACCAAGCTCATTTCTTTTGTCATGTCATTGTATTGTTTACTGGTGCAGTGCTTGGTATGGTTCTTTTAGTCTGCCGGAAAAAAAAAATTGGTCTGCTTGAATCTGATTCGGTCTGGTGGAATTAGAAATTTGCTAGCCCAAATGTCCAGTGGCTGAAAAAGTTTTTGGCACAGACTGAACCGAGCTGGAATTATTGGCCCTACTGAAACACCCATTTTGGTTACTTTAAATTATGACTAGTACATGTATCTTTATACAACAATTTTCTTATTGGGAAACCGTGGTCTGTATTTGTGAGCCAAGTGATTTTTTTTACCACGTGCTTTGTTATGAAGCTGTGAATCCAAGTTTTGGATGGTCATTTATGTCTTTTGCTTTAAAATAAAATCATGAAAATACTTGAATGGAAGATGTATGTTGCTTGCATCTTAAAATATTTGGTAAACAGGAAGTACATGTAGATGAGTGATTGACATAAAAACCACTTTACACTGTACGTATAGGACGAAGCTACATACATGACATACCAAATATCAAGTAATTGTCTTGAAAACTGTGACGGAAATTTTAAAATATTCATAGGATAATTAATTGGGTTGATTGAATAACCAAAGCATGATCACTTATCAGGTGAACACATCTGATTTAAGGGCTATTCCAGAAAAAAATATATCCTGGGGGCAGAACGCACTTGAATTAAAATTCTGTTGATGGGGGGTCAGATACAAAAATTCTAAATACAATGCATTGCAATACATAAAATTAAATGTATTGGTGGTACCCCTAAATTTGATAGGCATTCTGCCCCCAGGAGATATTTTTTCTGGAATAGTCCTAACAAGTGCGCGCACAAGTTAAATCTGAGTGTGAAGATATTTTTTTTATTCCTGAGACCTAATTGATTATCGTATTTATTACATAGATAAAAATCGTTATTTTATATGCATCTATGTAATATTTTATTGCTCTCATAAAGATGATTGGACTTTTTTATTTCTTGCAATACAGTTTTCGAAATAAGGCAGAGGGTATCCTTTGAGAGCCCACTCGTAGTATTCCTTGCTGTCTATTGAATTTGACCAACCTTAGCACAGCCTTTACTTTTCAGGAACATAACCGCCCCTTTGATATCAGCCACTGCACCAGGCCAGTCTAAGTTGTTCATGTAATGCCCAGCCATCTCTGCATCCGTGGCAACCTTTCCTCTGTAAAGGTCGGGGGTCAAGGTCATGAACCCAGATTTTGATAATTCTTCTGACTTTTCTTTAATCTGGTCATTCATTCCCCACCACTCTTGTATGACTATGAGCCCCTTGTTTGTGGACGCAGGGTCACCGAACATCACACCCTGTCCATCACCCTGCTTGTTTTCTGATTTGAAAGAAACTGAGGCCATTCCTGCAATTCTCCTGTGAAAGAAATATGAAGATGGAAAATAATGTTAAAAGCTATTGAAAGTTATTTGGCAAGTGAGTGTTAGGGTTTATTTTAACATACTTCAGGGGTTCAAATTAGCACTGGTCCAAGGTACATAACCCTCAATTTTTGATGCAGGAGATTCTAAATTTCAGAGACAAATGTCCTGCACCTGTCAGTATTTACAATAACTCTTATTGAGGACTTCTCAATTTTTTCAAGAGGACCTTCCATCCTGGACTTCCAAAAGTCCTAGACCTTTTGCCCTCATATGTAAAGTTGAACCCCTGAAAATAAAGTAGGGGTATCCTTTGTTATTTCATCAACAATATTCCTTGTTTTTATAGAATAGGACTTACAGGCAGGAACTGCTTACTCTTCCAGATCACCTGATTTCACTCTTGTTACAACTTAAGTTTGCTGTTGATTTTGTGTTTTGTGTTTCCTCGTACTTTTACACAGTCGCAGATCTATGGTGAAGGTACCATAACATGGACTCCCCTCATTTTTCCTTAATTTTTTGGGACAATTTTCATGCATTATTTTGGCAAATTGACCTGGAATTTCCTCTTCCCCATTTTGTCCGCAGAGACATTTATTGACTGTAAGTGACCCTCAACTATAACAAAATTTAAAGATCTGACCCTGTCATAGATAAAACTGAGGTTCATTTAACATGTTTAATACAAATAGTATGAACAACAATTAATGGTAAATGATCCCTTGCAGTTAGTATTTTTCCTTTTTATTGAAATGCAGTCAAATTTCTTCTTTGCAAATTGAAAAATTTATTCAGCATTACATCTACTGTCTGTAAAGGGTAGTCTGGAGAATGAAAAAATCAAAACTTATTTTTTCTCAAAAACATAAGCCTTTATTTATTCACATAATCTTATGAGTATCAAAATGACTTAACTAAAAATATAACAACTTTTAAAAATGCTTCAATACATTTTCTAAAAATCTAGATATTTATATTTGAATAGGAAATTCCCATAGTAAAAAAAGTACGGGAAAAAATTTCAAATTCCAAGATTTGATGACAAAATACCTCTTTGGTCAAAGTGGTATTGTAAAATTCTATGATATAGTGATTTTTGAAAATTTTGCATCTCCAAAAATGGCTACCATTTACAATGGAAAAACAAGGGGGCAAAGTGATTTTGCTTCATTTATCTTAGAGGTAAGCTTTTCTTTCACTCTTTTTTGTAAATTTAGTAACGTTTTTGTGCAACAGTAAAAATGGCAAACATTTCAAAGGTGCTAGTTATGACTTAAAGAAAAATTCTAAGAATTTCTGTTCTCCAGAGTATCCTTTACAGACAGTAAAATCAAAGACCTTATTTCTAACACTGAGTTACATTAATTTTGCAATATTAAATGTCAGATCTTTCATTTGTACGTACTTACACTGCAAACACTTGGTGAAGTTTTTTACAACCTGCCTGAACTGATCGACTAGAAACTAACTTCAACAGTATTCCTGGCATTCGTTTATACAGCTGATCAAGTTCTGAAAAACTATAACAAAAAGAAAAAACACTGTATTTTGTTGGCATTAACATTATGTTAAAGAAAGGTCATCAATTTATTATCTTTTTAACCACACTTAAAGGATGGTTTTTAATTTTTCTTTTGATATTGGCATGCAAGTACAGTCAACTCAGCTTTCACTCAAGGCAAAAAAAATAACAAATATCGCAGGGAAAAAATTACACTTGTTTTTGGTTCTAGAACTGCTGATGAGGAATTATTTTCCGAAATCGTCATACAGCTCATAAAAAATAATTGCAGTTGGAGTTAACATATGTGTTGTGGTGTAATGTTCATTTACTCCATATCCTTTCATAAATTATTAAAAATATTAGATGGTAGACCATCTGCTTTTGATAGATAAAAATGGCCATTTTGGAAAATTATTCCTCATCAGCAGCACTAGAACCAAAAACAAATGAAATCCTAAATTCAAAAGATGTTCAAAATGCATAATACCAAATGTCAAACATATTAAACACTTTTAAAAAACAAAAATTTTCTTTCTCATTTTCCGACAAAATTCTCGTTGTTTATTCTGCTTCCTGATACATTGCCTGTGGCCCATTATAGGTTGCAACCTAATTTCAGGACTGTCAAGTTTCTATGACCTGTCAGCATGAGATTTGCTAAAAAATTTGTTGCCAAATTGCCGTCTAGATGAGCAAGTCTAACGAAAGTTGCAATAACTTGCAGCCTTATATTACCTTTTAGAATGCAGACCTGTATTTAAACTGTCCCATTACACTTCCTCCTCCTCAAAGTTTTTATATCTCACCACTCTTGAGTCTTCACAACTCACAAATATCTCTCTAAAACCATGTGGAATTTTTAGTCAAATGGGTGCCAAATATAACCAGAGAGCATGATCCACACCTTTGTCAGCAGGGAGTTGACCCGGCCGCCCAGATGACAAGCCAGCTCGTTACCAAATGAGCTTAAGATTTAAACAATTAGCCAAGTCGATAGCTTGCAATGCAACTTAAAAAAATGTAATATTACCTAAAACTGTCCCATTTCACTTTTAAAGGCTAGCAAATGTCAGTGAGAATATGAACGTGTCCTAATTTCTAGTGAGAAAATAGGCTGAAGCTACGATTACTTGCTAAAAGTAACAATAAGCTTTTTTATACCCCCTGCAAACAAAGTTATGGGGGGGGGGGGTATATAGGAAACACCCTGTCTGTCTGTCCGTCTGTCCATCCGTCCGTCTGTCCACATAACTTCTTAAGTGCTTCTCCTCCTAAACCGCTTGAAGGATTTTGATGAAACTTTACCTGAAGGAAGTACATCATATGTAGATGTGCATGAAGAATTTTCATCGCTCTTGGATATCATTCAGGGGAGATAATTGGACTTAGACTTTTAAAATACATTATTCAATGGGAGACCTCGTAAGCGCAACTCCTCCTAAACCGCACAAAGAATTGTGATGAAACTTTACGTGAAGGAAGTACATGTACATCATATGTAGATGTGCAGGAAGAATTTTCATCGCAATCAGACATCATTCAGGGGAGATAATTGGACTTAGACTTTTTAAATACATTATTCAATGGGAAACCTCGTAAGCACAACTCCTCCTATAACTTTTGATGGATTTTGTTGAAACTTTACATGAAGATAGTACATCATCTGTAGATGTGCATGAAGAATTTGTATTGCTCTCGGTTATCATTGAGGGGAGATAACTGGACTTGAGATTTTACTTTTACAGTACAGAGTCCAATATAAGGTCTCAGTCTTGTATTGTTTTTCCCATAGACTTCTATAGTAAACCTGAGATTTTTGGAATTTTTTAAAAAATAGTTAAAATGATTCAATACAACTTTTGCTATATTTTTTCAATAAAGGAAGTGTCAAAAAACATTTTAAAGGGTGGGCCGAAAAAAAGTCGCAAGAAAATAAGAAAACTACAGTTGGTTGAACTAAAAATAGATTTTTTCCTACTTTCACTTTGACTTCCATTTCAAAAATACCCCCCTTTTCATGAGAACTGTTTTATTTAATACTGCAATTTTTACATTTCAAAAAGTTAGTGATGTCAAAGTTTGGTGTCTTACCTTCAATTTAAGCCAAAAGTTAGAAAAAATGCATGAAAAGCAATGCTGCAAACGACTCAGGGAAAAGGCACTATATTTTAATAGCCTCCATGTTTTGACGTCCACCCGCGCAAGAACTTGCAATACAAGACTGGTACCTATTAGGATCAAAGATGATTTGATATTTCTAAATAAAGTTGTTTTTCTGTTTCTTTATACATTTTTCAATCAAATTAAGAAAAAACCATAGCAAAAATGCTTTCATTGATTTTTTTATTTCAATTTTTAAAAGGATACCCTCTTCAAGGTTTTGGCCAATTTTCTCTATATTGACTTAAAATGAACACTTTAATGTTCTGTCCTTGTTGGGTTATATTCAAATATAATATGTGAGTTGAAGTGATGCCAACACTACCTTAGCAATGGATTGAGTGCAAAAATATTCTTTTATTGACAGTTTGAAGTTCTTGAAGTAGAAAAAACTATGTAAGGAACCCCATTTTTTACAAAGACAACTTGGAGCCTCTTGTTTATCCAAATATAAGAAGGAGACCTATCAGTTGTTTGAACCTGACAAAATTGGCAAGATTATTGTAACAAAAATTATAAATGTGGAATAGAATACATTATTTGGAATACAATTGGATTTTATATACCAATTTAAGGATTTTTCAGGTAAAATTGGTGCCCCAGGCATACATAAATGGCCCATTTTTTTTAAGGAATTCAGATACTAGGCTGATGAAACTTGAGTTGTTACATTGGAAGAAGGTGAAAAAGACAGAAATCACCAACATATTGTGCAAGGTTATCAGACTTGAAGAGAAAGTGGTCTTATTTACTGTAAAATTGCAGTTTTTAACTTACCGCATACAAAAAGCCAAAATTTTGCACATCACAAAACACCATAAAGAAAAAAATACTGAATTTGTTTGGAGTTTTTTTGCTGAAATCAGTCATAAAGTTTATCTAGAACATTTTCACACCATTTGTTTGGTTAGAAAGTCATTATGTTTAAAATCAGAACAGTTCCCATATGTGTGGAGAGGTAAAAAAAAGCCTTCATTTCTTAGTTTGAACTGAACATATGCAAAATGCTGAAAAAGTTACACCGGATAAAATGTGACAGTTTTAATTGCATATTAGGAGTGCAATAAAGTCATTCTTACTAAAGATAAAGAATATAGACATTTAAATCCACTGGTTTTCATAATAGAGACAAAATCTATTTTAATGTCCAAATTTGGTCAAAAAGTACTACAATAGCAAAAACTGAAGGGTAGCTGAAACAAATTAAGCAAAAAGTAAAAAAAATCTTTATAAAGTGTTCAAAGACATGATTTTCTTTAGAATAAAACAGATAATAAGCACTTATTTAATATTCAACTTTACTGTAAATCCCAGTAATCAGGTCTCAGTCTTGTATTGTTTTTCCCATAGACTTCTATAGTAAACCTGAGATTTTTGGAATTTTTTAAAAAATAGTTAAAATGATTCAATACAACTTTTGCTATATTTTTTCAATAAAGGAAGTGTCAGAAAACATTTTAAAGGATGGGCCGAAAAAAAGTCGCACGAAGATAAGAAAACTACAGTTGGTTGAACTAAAAATAGATTTTTTCTACTTTCACTTTGACTTCCATTTCAAAAATACCCCCCTTTTCATGAGAACTGTTTTATTTAATACTGCAATTTTTACATTTCAAAAAGTTAGTGATATCAAAGTTTGGTGTCTTACCTTCAATTTAAGCCAAAAGTTAGAAAAAATGCATGAAAAGCAATGCTGCAAACGACTCAGGGAAAAGGCACTATATTTTAATAGCCTCCATGTTTTGACGTCCACCCGCGCAAGAACTTGCAATACAAGACTGGTACCATAAAGCGGGGGGGGGTATCCTTTTGTGAGCTCGCTCACAGTATTACTTGTTTATTTTTACTCCAGTGACTAACATGGGAACGGTTTCCAGATACAGCACCTTTTCAGTCCAGAATCTCACGAGTAACAGTAAAAAACAAAATTAGGATTACTCGCCTTATTGTTACTTGCAAAAGGAAAGAAATGATAATGTCGCAAGAATAAAAGAATTATAAATTGTTAATATTGTACATTTTATCATACATGTATAAATATACAAAGAAATTATTATAAAAAGACGCATTTTATCAATAATGTATTATTTTTGTATTAACATGATAAAACATGAATTAAATGAAAAATGAAATTATTAATAATGTACAATAATGTCAGTCTATTATTTGTTTTGACTGAGATAATTAAACTAGTTTTAACTTTCTCAGGTTTTGATTAATACTTAAATGTCTAAGGGACCGACCATTTAACTTGAAGAGTGGACCTTGGTTTTTTCCTAAAACATATAAAAAAATATTCTGAAAATTATTTTAATCGGAAAAAAATATTCTGGCAGCAGGGGTAAAGAAAAAAAATATTCTGAAGAAGGATTTCTGCCATATAAAATAATGATAATAATGAAAAAAATATTCTGCAGCAGCACCTTCAAAATGTAAATAATTTTTCTGCGCTCTGCGTGGAAAAAAAATTCTGACCAAAACAAAAAACCAACACCCCCCCTTTCAAGTTAAATGGATGTTTTTATTTATTTCCTTTTGCGAGTAATAATAAGGCGAGTAATCCTAATTTTATTTTTTATTGTTACTCGTGAGATTCCGGACTGAAAAAGTGCCACATGTACATCCGGAAACCGTGCCCGTTTTAGTCACGGGAGTAACAACAACAAAAAAACATGTTGTTACTTGTAGCGAGTAATTGTAGCCAGTCCGGAGAGAATATGCATACATTTGCATGAATAAGCGCTGTCTGTTCAGTGATCATGTATTTTCATCTTTTGGTTTGAAATACAAATCTTTCTGTTTTGTAATTTTTGTTGGTGAATTTGTTAAAATTTAAACCTATGGATGTCATTAACCAGATAGAAAAACTTAAATTTCTAATATGTTATCAACTGGTATGGATGACATTTTTACCTTTTGTTATTTTGTAAATTTAAGTTAAGACAATGACCTCAACATGTACCACTCAAAACCGGAAGTAAGTCTTAAAACCCGGTCAGAATTGGCATGCTGCAAAAGGTGGACTTTTATCTTCTTTTTTTTTCTTTAAACAGTGTCTTCTGTGTGTAATATTAACTAGAACGAGAGGAATTTAGTAACATTTTTTTCTTTATAAAGAATATATTACCATGATTCACTCTGATCATAAAATGTCAATATTATCTTTTAAGCACTCTATTTATATAAAAATATGGCGGGAAAATTTTCCCATATTTTTTTTATTGTTCTCTAAAGGACCTAATAATTCTTTAACTTGACGGGAATGAATGCCCAGGGTGTTTTGGATTTTCCTAAAAATAAATTTAATCTGATTTTTTATAATGAATCGTTGTGGCAACAGAGGTTACACAAGTTTTCCGACTGGAACTCTGTAAAGGTGAGAACAGCCAGTTTTGAAGGGTCTTTCAGTGAAAGTTGTATTGCTAATCTATAGTAACAGAAAAACACTTCATACAACGTGAAACCATTTGAGTCCAATTGCACCTAACATATAAAATCATACGTAACTTTTTATTATAATCTTATTCATTTGAAAACAATCATTGAATTATAACAATACAATACTAAAAGTCAGGTACGCCACAAGGTTAAAAGGTAAAATCGAATTATAAATACACATAAACATATCACTTAAAATCAAATATAAAACGATAGAGGGGCCCGAGTACTTTCGGTCAAAAGACCTTCTTCAGGGAAATAAAAACTGGGAGAAAAAAGAGAAACACCCGCACAGTACAAAGACAAGGACAAGACTGATTTGCTAGTGATAAATTACGTCACAATCAATCCTGAACATTGTAGATAAACATGCATATGATTAGCATAAATACGTCACAAGCTAGCAATCCTGAACTTTATGACTAAAAACCTACCAGCACTGTAATATATGTTTTAGCTAAATATGAAACATAAGAATAGAATAATATATAAAATCAGAGAACATTAACAAGTTACAACAGATTGTTTTTGATATGTTTATGTTTATTATAATTCGATTTTACCTTTTAACCTTGTGGCGTACCTGACCTTAGTATTGTATTGATTTTTAATTCCGCCACACCGCAACTCATATTATTATATTAAATTATAACGTCACGTCTACGTCTTCTACGTCTTCTTTGTAGATTCCGCCTATATCAGGCGCACCACCAAATTTTCTTCAGTGTAAATATGGTAAAAGGTCCTTAACTTATGACAACAGCACTAGAATGGGTTATAATAAAAAAACATTACTAAGAATTAGTTCGGTCGATAATGCGCATGCGTCAATTTTGCCGGGTCAAGTAACGAAAAATCGTATAAAGGATTTGTGTATGGTTTTTGTTTCAACTGACTATTAAAGTATGTTCTACTAAGAATTTCCTCAAGGCCCTGTTATCAACGGATGCCCTTATTATTAAGCATTCCAATGATGTTGGTTAATAAAGGAAATTTGATTATTAATTTACTTCCAATTTAAGTTTTTTACACCCTATAATTCCTTAGAAACTTGCAACGCAATGTATTGAAAAATTCTTAGAATCTGATATGGTTGGTATCTTTGAATCAGGATTAAAAATATTTAGCATTTATTTTCCGGAAAGGCCCTGTTACCGTTATGTAGATGCAGCTTCAAACTTTTTATTGGTATTTGTTAAATTTTTCTATCGCATGATTAAACCACTTCCAATTCAAGTTAAAAATTGTCAATTTTTAGTATTTTTTGAAAATTTTGACTACTGATTGAGACATGCTGTGATCCATTGATAACAAGGAGCTGCGTCCTGGTGACATTGTATAATTGCTAGATAAGTGTTAATTATTAAAGCAAATGACTTCATGATAAAATTTGGATGATGTAGAAATGGTTGTGAATTTATTGGAACAGATAAATGAAGTTTTAAATGCTATACTTATACATGTAAAAAAAAATACAATTAAGATTTTTTTATTATTAAGATCTAGATTATTGCAATTAAGATTTTTTGAATACACAACTGAATAATAAGTCTTTTTAATGACAACTCCAACGCAATTCGTCTATAAACTTAGTGGCAGATCCAGAGAGCAGTCCTAGGGTTGGAAACCCCTTTTCGTGGAAAATTGCGTAATTTCGTACAGATTTTGGGCAAATTTACGCCTTTCTTCCTCAGTTCACTATATGCAATGATATTAAATAAAACTTTTCGGAGTAAAATCATTGAGAGATTTCCTTAGCTAATTTTGTTTTTTTTTATGCTATAATCGAGATAATTTGATACTCAAATAAGATGGATATAAGAAGCACAAAAGTAGAAATTTTCAAGTGTTTGTCAACGGAATGGAACTTCGGATTTTTAAAGCATTTACTAACTCTTTTTCGATTAAAAAGACATAAAAGAAAAGAAAATCCTTAAAATGGTATCTGATAATATTGTAACGTTTATACGGAACCTCGATCAAGCCCATTTGTTGCTGTTATTTTTTATCTGTTTTGTTCGGTTTCATACTTTAAATCCGTTTCATAGTACTAAGTATTTGCTTTCCATATTGTTTTTTGAAAATCTAATAATTCAATATGAATATGTAGCGAAATAAAGTTCTTTGCTTGTCAACTATAAAACAATGTAAAAGGATTCACATTTGATTCCTTCGGTTTGAAATTATTTTATTTTCTTGATAATTCTTTGCTAAACTCGTCGAAAGTTTAGATGCTTGTTTATTTGTGAACCGAATTCAAATGCTAAAAGCAGATACAGCTTGTTTAACCGTATACAGAATATGAGATTTAGCGTAAATACCAATTTGTCTGGACAGCAAGTCCAAGCTTACAAACAAAGAGTACCTATACAAGCATGAATCTTCGGGTCTTTATGATTTACACAATAGCCAAATCATGGAGCTATGATATCATATGATTATCTCCATCTCCATGCTCGAATAGAAAAATGTATGCATACCATGTAGGAAATGTAAGATTAATTTTAAAATGTAAGAACAAATATTAATGTCAAAGAAGTTTTTTGATATATAATTAAACTAACGCAATTTTTAAAATATTCTGACTTGACAAGTGAACAAATTATAACAACTTTTTTGCATGAAGAATTTAGGCTTAAAAAATAACACTGAATAAGTACTCATAGACCAAATGAATTGATTGACACTAGCTTTAGTAAACCATATCAAGTTTTGAGTAAAAATACGTTTATGCCTATATTTTATAGAAATTAAAGTATTATTTGTAAGAACTATTAACAAAGTTGCCAACCTATCAAACTCCAGAACAAAAAAGTTAACGATACAGTACAAAACAAAAATGATGAATAAACTTCTAAAATGATGCACATTGATCAACATCAGGTATTATGTCAAATTATAAATTATAAAATATTTATAAGTCTAATTACAGTCAAATGCCTATAATTATCAATCAAGTTATCGGATATTTCGCTGGCTTGTAATCTGAAGAAATATGTTTATAGCTGTGCATGGAATAGTTAAAATAAAAGAAAAAAAAACAAAAAAAAACCGGCAGTACACGTTTTACATTTTAAACTATTTTCTGTTAAAAACTTATAGATGTATATTCCTGTTTGTTACACCTTAAAAAGAATGATAGCATATTAAAGAAAAAATAGTTTATTAAATATTCCTTAATGTAACTAAATCATGTGATATTTTTGTGAAATACTGTACGCACAATGTAACAGTTTTAAGCCTACCTATATGAGAAAATAAAGTACAAAAAACAAATTATTTTACATGTGTTTATATTATATTCCTTTGTTTCTTTTCTTCAAGACCATTTTTTATAAACCCAAAAAGCTCGATTTCTTAAACGCCTCGAACAAAGATTTCAAATACTTTAACATCGATCCGGATCAACTTTTGGAAAAAATCAATACATGATTGAACTTTTCTTTTGAAAGACACAGAATGATACATTTATTACTATATAGGAACAGTTCTGAACATATGGTTTTAATAATCCAGTCATACAATTTCAACACCATAGCGGGTGGTTAGATAGCAAACCAACATCTTATCTCAAGGAATAAACTTTATCACGGACTCCTACTGTTTGAGGACGAGTTATCGTTCTTTAGAAGAAAGAAAAAAGGTTTCAGATTGGATTATCTCCCTTAAACCGAACTAATTCTTAGTAATGAAGTTCAAAGATCCATGCCTATGTACATAACCTCCCTTGAGCCAGAGTCAATACACCGGAACATATTGTATTATTAGTTGCTATTAAAATAATGACAGTTCTATAGTAGCAGTGCAGCTCTTTTCTGGTGTAGTCTAAAACAGAGACCTCTCGAGATACACTCAATTTGGCAGTCATTTCAGGTTTTAGGAACAGAAAGTTGGTACTTCACTAGTTGATTTCCAGTAGTTAGTTCATTGGCGATCTCAGCACCATATTCAGATGTCAGTGCTGAGTGTTATTTTTCCATGAATATTGCTCTCTCATACTGGAGCGACTTACATCTCGTGAGAAAGTGTGTAGTGTCTTCTGATTCCTCCATACACAGTTTGCAGGTTGGATTTACTGCTCCAGGTTTACTGAACTTAGATTTGTCTTTCTGAAGTGTGTAGGTCCCACATGCAATTTTACATTTAACTGATCCTGTTGTTGTTGCAAATGTTTCTGTCCCACAATTTTCCCATATATTGTGAACTTTACCAAATTTTACATTATCCAGATTTAAGTACTTGAGAGACGTTTTTTCCTTTGCTTCAATTTTTAATCTTTCCATCCAGTATGTGTGAACAACATCCTTGACTAGTTTTCTCCAAGACGGAATCGAGGGTGGAGAATGTATAAAGTCGTGTGGTGAAGGCAGTTCATAAAGAACTTCCAGAAGCTGTGACACTTTAACAAACCAGTTGTTTGATTGGTTAGATTTAATTGCAAGTTGTCTTATACATATTTCTCTTTCCACTGATTCAGTTTTGTTCACAATATTTCCAAATAGATTTAACATACGCTTGTGGATTTCTGCTTCTATGGGAATTTGTCCAACTAACAAGAGGGCTCCTGCATTTGCGGTTCTTGTAGGAAGATGTTGGATTTGTTTAATGAGTTTATAAAAATATCTAGATAGTTGTTTAATGTCTGTTTTTGATAAATTTATAACATCTAGCCCATAAAACAATCGTGGGATAACATAGCATTGTATCAGATGTAGAGACACTTTGGGGTTCAAGCCGTTAAGCCCATGTAAACCTGCACCCATGAGTGAGTAAACTGTGCGTCTTGCTGTTTGGATACGAGAGGGTTCCACCTCACTAGTTCAAGGTTTTGAATAATTGTCACGCTGAATACCAAGGTGAGTAGCACTTTTGGGGGTTTGTAAAGTCTCTTCATTCAAAGTCCATTCTTTACTTTCCTTGCAACCCTTTTCCAGGATACATGACTTTTGAGAACTAATAATGTATCGATGTTTGTTGGCAAAGTCAGATTGAACATTCAGCATAACTTGCAGTTCATTCGGATCATTAGATACTAATGTTACGTCATCCGCTACTGTTGGGACTCCACAATATATGGGTCCTAGATGAGCACCAAGTTTATGTTCTTCAAATTTATGTAGTAAGGAATTAATGAAGACTTTATAAGCAGTGGGTGACCAGACTCCACCCTGGCGAACACCCTGGTATTCCACGATAGGACGGGAGAGTTGTCCTTTCCATTTTATGCGAGATCCAGTTACAGAAAAGTAACCAATTTTCATCGGAAATTCCTGTTTTATGGATTTCTCTTAGAAGACCATCATGCCATACAATGTCAAATGCTTTTTGGGCGTCTGTCAGCGCTATAAGAATCGGCTTTTTATTCTCAAGAGCCTCATTTCGAAGCCCTGTAACTATCAGTCCAGGAATGGTAGGTGATTCTTTTTCTGTAAAACCTTTTTGTAGTCGACTTTGGTTATTACAAATTCTTTCTTTGTTTCTAGATAGGTGGACCTTTTCGACAATCTTTCCTATAGTACTTGTCACGGTGATTTTTCGGTACGAATTTGGGTCTTGTATTGGTTTTCCTCCCTTTTAATAGATTGGATTGCTAATTCCAGCTTTCAGTGAGGCAGGAAGGTAGCATGATGAAAGGATGACATTCAATATCTTAGTTAGAATATGAACTAAGGTTTCACCTCCATATTTGATGTGTTCGATTGAAACATATTGACCACCTGGAGATTTTCCATTTTTAAATGTTCTTATAAGTTTTCTAAGTTCTTCTTCAGTTACCAAGGAAAGAGGTTGTGAGGTTTGCTTAAACACACTTGATAAAATGTTAACATCATTGCTGACGATAGTTTTGAAATTCTCATCAAAATTTGGATCTTCAATAGGTGTTGCAAGTTCTTGAAAATAGTCAGCCCATCCATCTACAATGGTTTCTGTTGAGTTCAGTTCCTTGCCATTGATTCTAAGTAGTGAAGTTGTGCTATTGAGGTTATCTCTCTGTTCTCGTACTAACTTGTGAAACTTCTTGTTATCGGTTTCTTTTAGTTCCATAATTTGGCTAAACTTAAACTGTCTCTTGCTTGCCTCATGTTTTCTTTGGAGGGATCTTAATTCTCTTTTACACTTTTTCATATTTCTATGGTTTTCGCTGTCATTTTTTGGACGACCCTCCTGTTTCCATTTGTGAAAATATAGTTTTTCAGTTTTTATAATTTCACATATTTTAGGTGGCCAAGGTTTCGGCCCTTTTTTTCTAAATTCCTTTGGCGGTTGTAGTTCAGAAGTTGTTTCAATCATTATTGCACATAGGTTGTCAAGTGTATGATCAAGGTTTTCTGTGGTCAAATTTTGAGCAGGGAGTGCTAGAAGTTTATCTGACAGTTTTATCTCATATTCCTTATTATCGATTTTCTCCCATTTTATTTTCCTTATTGCAGTTGTACTTGCAGCTATGTCTGACGATTTGTTCCATGTAATTCCCACTGACAATAAATTGGGTCATGTGTAGAAGTGTTAGATACTTCACGCTCAAATGTCACATATTTTCCTAAACATTCCTTTGCTGACAGAAAGTAGTCAATCTGTGATGTGTCTCTACCATTGAAATGATGAAAAGTTGGTTTTGGGATGCATTCTGATGGAAGATGTAAGCCATGTTCGGTTACAAAGTTTTTAAAATCGTTGTCTCTCGGATTAGCGGTGTTCCTGTGTAATGAGGCATTAACATCGCCTCCAATAATAATTTCAGCATTATCCTGGTATTTATTGATATTGGTCTGATAGTTCATCGAGAACACTTTGGTAATCATCTCTCGAGTAGGTGTTCCCTCTTGACGGTAGGTATACACATACAAGTACAATGGGGGTTTTTGTGTTCAGCTTAACACAGACAATTCTGTTACCTCCATCAGGTAGAGGGGTGATAAGATGTGATATGTCTTTTCTATATAAGATTGAGACACCAGCGTGGCCTCTTTTTCTTTCAAGTGGTTCATCAGGATCATCATCGTCAAAATATTTGGTAAGATGGTCATGGTTTGGGAGATTTCCTATGATCCGATGCTTATCTCTGGAGTGGAACCAGTGTTCCTGGAGCATTAAAATCTCATCTCGTTTAGCGAGAGTGTCTATATACACTTTGTTAGAATAAAATCCTTCGACGTTAAAAGATAAAACATGCAAACGTGGTACGGTATAAAAGGTACAATCATGTACACTTTTTTCAGGAGTCTCTACCGATTGTAGATCACTGTCATCTGATGAGGCGGAGGGTGTGCATTCAGTATCAACCGTGGAAGTTGTGTTGGTATTTGTGGATGGTGTTGCACATTTACTAGATGATGATTTGGCATCTGATATGGAGGTGCTATCAACATTTGATGATTCAGTTTGTGAAATATTGGATTTAAGTTTGGCAAAGTTCGATGAATCACCATTTGTGGAATTGGTTGGTGTTGATTTTTCACAAGATTGTTCAAGTGTTTTGATGAGTTCTTTTGTTGTCCTGCATTCTGATTCTTGACAGTTTTTGGCTTCACTTTTGTTGAGCGGGTTTTCTCTAAAAAGATTCAGTTTGATCTTTGAATTTGCAATCTGAGTTCTCCATTATTAATACATGTGACTTCCTCGAGACCAGGATTTGGAGTTGGCTCATTACGGTTATTCTCTGTTCTACAAGTATAGTTATGTTTTCGCTTTTGGAAGCGGCCAGTGTGGTCTATGGATTGTTTCACATCTCAGATCGTTAACTTTATCTGTAAGACATGTTACTCTGTTATCCTGTTTTAGAATTTCAAATTCAAGATGTTTGATTCTCTGTTCCAGATACCAACTTTTCATTGATTCATTACTGTTATTACATGGAGGTGCAGTATTTTTCCGATTTTGAGCTTGCTGGTGTTCTTGTGTATCTGAATTTTGAGCTAATTTCATTTTATGTACACGCAAAGAGTGTTCAAGATCTAGTTTATCTGCCTCTAAGGCGATTGCATATGATCTACTGCTATTCAGTTCTTTTTGTAGTGTAGAAATGTCTGATTGTAGTTTATAGATGCTTGAGTCTTTAGCTCTTAATAGTTTCTCCTTTTTTCCTAGACAATCCTTTAAATGGAGAATTTCTTTCTCTAGGTGGCTTTGGTTCAGTGGGTTTTGTATTCTACATGTATGTGTATTTGAAGATGGTAGGAAGTCACAGTTATTGTGGTTCTGTGGATTTTGATTTATTTCTTGTGGTTTTGAAACACAGTTCAGAGTTGTTTCCTGCTTATCAGAGTAAGTTTCTAGTAGTTTCTGTTGTTGACACTCAAGAGATGGTTTTAATCTAACAGATTGAGTCTCTGATACTAAAAAGTTTGTTTCTGTAATTGTTGCAGTGAGTTCTAAGTGGTTATCTTTTTGCACTTTGCAGCTTTTGTAAATATATTCTAGACTTATATTCGTTTCGTATATGTGTATTACTGTTCTTGATAGATTTTCACACTTGTAATGTAGCCAAGTATTACATTTGTCACAGGCAATAGCTGTTGCTGAGTCATCACATAGTTGATTGCAAGCTGGACATTTCGGAGAGTCATTGAGAGTGCTCTGGTTTTCAGTTTCAGCTGATGTTTGAGCTATTTGTTTATCATTTAATATGGCAGTCATGTTTGAAAGCATTGCTGAATTTTGCTGTGTGTTTTCGGCATCACAGTTGGTTATTTGTTTTTGGTGTGGACTTTTAGTACCTCCATCTTTTGAACAGTTCAAATTTATATATTGTTTGCATTGAGTTCGGATTATCTCATTAACAGTTTTAAAGTTAACATTTTGATCTAAGATTTCCAAAACAGGAATAAGAGTAGTGTCAATATATTTGACAACAGTATCTATGTGACCATTTAGCAGGACTTTGCATTTTGAGTTATAAAAATTCAATACAAATGCTCCAGTACTATCAGTTGTTGGAGTGATTATGATTTCAAGGTTTTTGCTTTCTAGGTTGACTAAAGTTACTTTTTTTGAACTCCTCATAAGCAGCGGCAGAGAAAATAAGAAGAAAGTTGCCTGGGGTAATCTCAAAAGTCACATTAAATTGGCGCTCTGCAGCGTCAATTTTACTCTCCATGACCTATTTTCTACCCAATTTATACGGCATGATGTGCTCTTTATTACTTTGTGTTTGATGGTTTTTGCTTTTGATAGATTTATTCTTAGGTGCACCTTTATCATGTTTATTAGGTGTGTAGATGGATCGTAAAGTTTTTCTTCTCGAACTCCTTCTTACATCCATGATATGCACTACAGAATGTACACTCTAACGTCTTGGGGGGTTATGTACATGTACGGCAGACACGATAAAACAGTAATGGAGATGATAAAACGGGATAAAAGTAAATATAAAACTAGTAATGTCAATAAAATATTGGATTGGAAGAAATTCCGTGCAATTTCACTAAAACATTATCACTTAAAACGAGTGGATAAAAGTTTTTCTGAGGATTTTCAATATGGCACCGGGTGAATAATATGTGATTTCAACGAGAAAAAATACGGAAAGTTTGTATTATTCCACTTGAAATATGTATAAACTTGAGTAAGAGTCAATATGATGTGCTGTATAACTATTTAACAGGTGTGGGTTGATGAATTTTCAACTTTAGTGCGATAGTTTGTGCTCAACAAAAAATCGTGGCTGCCATTTCCTCTTCACCGGAAGTCATCCAACTCAGCATCGTAATCTTCGAACAATTTCCAACAATGCCGGTATATACGTCATTGCCGGTAAGCAAAAACTTCAGGTTTCAACTTTGTATAAAAATTGCTCAAAGTATGCATAAGTAACCAAATTATACTCAGGTTGTAATCATTCACCTTAAAGTCTTAAAATGTTTTAGTTCTATACACCTAATGCTAATAAACAACAATACCAAGTTTGGTTCCAATCGGACTTAAAGTGTCAGAGGAGTTAACGTTTTCAATGTAATGAGGAAATGCTGTTAAAATTCTCCATTTTGACGTTCTAAGGGCATTAACTCCTAAAAGGAAAGGTCCTACAACGTTGACCCTATACATTTTTTGTAGATCTTTATGTGCTTAACAATATGCAATTTAAATTTCTCAAATATCTAGTATAGTTTTCAAGATATTGAGCTAATCAGGTGCAAAACTTGCAAAAAATCCACAAAAAGGGCAAGAACTCATACATGGGTTGTTGGATTTTCTTCATAATTTCAGGGTAGGTAGATCTTGAGGTGCTGATCACTTTTAACCTCCCAGAATTTTGATATCTGTAGCCGTTTTTGAAAAATTTGCAAAAAACTGCATTTTACCCCTATGTTCAATTTTTAGCCATGGCGGCAATGTTTTACGACGAATCAAAAATCCCCACATCAGTTCTAATCACCGAACGCTTATAAACAACCTAACCAAGTTTGGTTGCGATTTGATATATGGTGTCAGAGGAGTTAACGTTTTAAAAAGTTTACGGACGACGGACGGACGCCAAGTGATGACAATAACTCACTAAAAAGGAGTTGCGTAGACTTAATTCGATATTAATTGAGAAATAAATAATGTATATTTTTTTTAAAACTAGTTAAATATCAGATGAATAAAGGTAATAACAAAACTACCGAACTTGAATGATCAATCTCATAGTACAGAGAAAATGACAAAAACGAATCAGTCATACCGGAGAATTTATGGATCGCAATGTTCCTGACTTGGTACAGGCGTATCAAACGAAATGGTGGGTTAAACCAGGTTTTATGGCACCAAACCTCCCTCTTCCATTGCGATCTTAGGATCCGGTAATGACCATAGAACACAACATAGTTGTGAGACACAATAGGGATATTGAGGTGATCATCTCAGTACAGCAGACCAGTCAAACACTAATTAAAACAATTAACCACCATATCTTTTAACTCAACTTTTCTACTAGTGGCTGATAACGAAGAATTTTTTTAGGAGACGTATTTTCTTATAGCCCTGCTCCAAAAGTCGGTCCCGAAGAAATCGGTGTCTGATAAAAAAAATCTGTGAAATGTGTGCAAGCTCTGGCATATCGAATAAGTTGGGAAATATAAACACCGTATGCAGGGTATGAAATACGACTCTTTGTTCTGTCCTTAAAATTGAAACTGTTTTACATATATCTTTCCTTTCTTAACAAGAGGCTCCCAGGAGCCTGAATCGCTCACCTGACATATGTGCCTGAAGTAAAGGTTAAAAGGCAAAATCTATTTGACGTTGAAAGGATCATATGATTAATAAGGGGGTCATCTGACAATATGGTGGATCTTAAGGTGCTGATCACTTTTGTTCTCAATCAAAATCTAAAAATCTGTCACCCTTTCTGAGTTATTAGCAAAAAATGCAGTTTAACCTCATGTTCTATTTTTAGCCACAGCGGCCATGTTTTACAACCAATCAAAAATCCCCACATTAGTTCTATACACCTAATGCTAATAAACAACAATACCAAGTTTGGTTCCAATTGGACTTAAAGTGTCAGAGGAGTTAACGTTTTCAATGTAATGAGGAAATGCTGTTAAAATTCTCAATTTTGACGTTCTAAGGGCATTAACTCCTATAAGGAAAGGTCCTTCAACGTTGACCGTATTTATTTTTTGTAGATCTTTATGTGCTTAACAATATGCAATTTAAATTTCTCAAATATCTAGTATAGTTTTCAAGATATTGAGCTAAACAGGTGCAAAATTTGCAAAAAATCCACAAAAAGGGCAATAACTCATACATGGGTTGTTGGATTTTCTTCAAAATTCCAGGGTAGGTAGATCTTGAGGTGCTGATCACTTTTAACTTGCCAGAATTTTGAATATGTAGCCGTTTTGAAAAATTTGAAACAAACTGCATTTTACCCCTATGTTCAATTTTTAGCCATGGCGGCCATGTTTTACGACGAATCAAAAATCCCCACACCAGTTCTAATCACCGAGTGCTAAATAAATAAACAACCTTACCAAGTTTGGTTGCGATTTGACTTATGGTGTCAGAGGAGTTAACGTTTTAAAAAGTTTACGGACGACGGACAGACGCCAAGTGATGTCAATAACTCACTAACAAGAGGCTCCCAAGAGCCTGAATCGCTCACCTGAACTACACAGATACATATATTTGTAGATATTATTGTGCTTAACCATATGCGATTTAAATTTATGAAATATCTTGGCTAGTTTTTAAGATATTGGGCTTAATAAGTGCAAATTTGGCAAAAATTAGGAAAAAGAATAATAACTCCCACATCAGCAGTCAGATTTTTTCGAAATTTCAGGACAGGTAGATCTTAATATGCTGATCACTTTTGATTCTTGCACAATTTTGATATCTGAAACCAGATTTGAGTTATTAGCAAAAAAATGAAATTTGCCCCTATGTTCTATTTTTAGCCATGGTGGCCATGTTTTTTTTACGAATCAAAAATCTGAACGATAGAGTTGTAGCATATAAGCTATCAAACAGTGTGCCATGTTAAGATGCAGTTGGTCTAGTCAGGGGAAAAGTAATGAACGATGGTAAATATTGACGCTCTAAGGACCATTACTCCTAAAAGAAATGGTTCTACAGCTTTGACCTAATTACATGAAATGTAGATCTTGATGTGCTTAATCATATGCAATTTGAATTTTTGAAATATCTTGGTTAGTTTTCAAGATATAGGGCTAAACAAGTGAAAAATTTTGAAAAAAATTCAGAAAAGGGCAATAACTCCTATGTCATTCGTGGATCTTCTTGAAAATTTCAAAGCGGGAAGATTTTGAGATGCTAATCACTTTTGTCTCCCATCAGAATTTTGATATCTGTTACTGTTTTTGAGTTATTTGCAAAAAACTGTAATTTGCCCCCTATGTTCTATTTTAAGCAAGGAGGCCATATTTTTTGACGAATCAAAAATCCGAACGATAGAATTTTAGCATTAATGCTATTAAACAACTGTGCCAAGTTTGGTTGAAGTTGGATGTATGGTGATAGACAAGTTAATCTTTGAAATTCAGGGTAAAAGTAATGAAAAATGGTTAAATTTGACGCTTTAAGGGCCATAACTCCTTAAAGAAATGGTTCTACAGCTTTGACTAAATTACATGAAATGTAGATCTTGACGTGCTTAATCATATGCAATTTGAAATTTTGAAATGGCTAAATAAGTGCAAAATTTTGAAAAAATCCAGAAAAAGGGCATTAACTCCTACATTGGTTGTTGGATCTTTTTGAAAATTTCTGGGCAGGTAGATCTTGAGGTGCTGATCACTTTTATCCATGCCAGAATTTTGATATCTGTGACCGTTTTTGAGTTATTTGCAAAAAACTGTATTTGACCCCCCTGTTCTATTTAAGCCATGGCGGCCATGTTTTTTTAGGAATCAAAAATCCGAACGATAGTTTTGTACACATAATGCCACTAAACAACTACACCAAGTTTGGTTGCAATTGGACTTATTGTGTCGGACAAGTTAACGTTTGAAAAATTGTTTACAGACGACGACAGACGACGACGACGGACGCCAAGTGATGGTAAAAGCTAACATGGACCGTCGGTCCAGGTGAGCTAAAAAGGAGTTGCGTAGACTTAATTCGATATTAATTGAGAAATAAATAAATATATATTTTTTAAAACTAGTTAAATATCAGATGAATAAAGGTAATAACAAAACTACCGAACTTGAATGATCAATCTCATAGTACAGAGAAAATGACAAAAACGAATCAGTCAAACCGGAGAATTGGTGGATCGCAATGTTCCTGACTTGGTACAGGCATATCAAACGAAATGGTGGGTTAAACCAGGTTTTATGGCGCCAAACCTCCCTCTTCCATTGTGATCTTAGGATCCGGTAATGACCATAGAACACAACATAGTTGTGAGACACAATAGGGATATTGAGGTGATCATCTCAGTACAGCAGACCAGTCAAACACTAATTAAAACAATTAACCACCATATCTTTTAACTCAACTTTTCTACTAGTGGCTGATAACGAAGAATTTTTTAGGAGACGTATTTTCTTATAGCCCTGCTCCAAAAGTCGGTCCCGAAGAAATCGGTGTCTGATAAAAAAAATCTGTGAAATGTGTGCAAGCTCTGGCATATCGAATAAGTTGGGAAATATAAACACCTTATGCAGGGTATGAAATACGACTCTTTGTTCTGTCCTTAAAATTGAAACTGTTTTACATATATCTTTCCTTTCTTAACAAGAGGCTCCCAGGAGCCTGAATCGCTCACCTGACATATGTGCCTGAAGTAAAGGTTAAAAGGCAAAATCTATTTGACGTTGAAAGGATCATAAGATTAATAAGGGGGTCATCTGACAATATGGTGGATCTTAAGGTGCTAATCACTTTTGTTCTCAATCAAAATCTAAAAATCTGTCACCCTTTCTGAGTTATTAGCAAAAAATGCAGTTTAACCTCATGTTCTATTTTTAGCCACAGCGGCCATGTTTTACAACCAATCAAAAATCCCCACATCAGTTCTATACACCTAATACTAATAAACAACAATACCAAGTTTGGTTTTAATCGGACTTAAAGTGTCAGAGGAGTTAACGTTTTCAATGTAATGAGGAAATGCTGTTAAAATTTTCAATTTTGACGTTCTAATGGCATTAACTCCTAAAAGAAAGGTCCTACAACGTTGACCCTATACATTTTTTGTAGATCTTTATGTGCTTAACAATATGCAATTTAAATTTCTCAAATATCTAGTATAGTTTTCAAGATATTGAGCTAAACAGGTGCAAAATTTGCAAAAAATCAACAAAAAGGGAAATAACTCATACATGGGTTGTTGGATTTTCTTCAAAATTCCAGGGTAGGTAGATCTTGAGGTGCTGATCACTTTTAACCTGCCAGAATTTTGAATATGTAGCCGTTTTGAAAAATTTGAAACAAACTGCATTTTACCCCTATGTTCAATTTTTAGCCATGGCGGCCATGTTTTACGACGAATCAAAAATCCCCACACCAGTTCTAATCACCGAGTGCTAAATAAATAAACAACCTTACCAAGTTTGGTTGCAATTTGACTTATGGTGTCAGAGGAGTTAACGTTTTAAAAAGTTTACGGACGACGGACGGACGCCAAGTGATGACAATAACTCACTAAAAAGGAGTTGCGTAGACTTAATTCGATATTAATTGAGAAATAAATAAAAATATTTTTTATTAAAACTTGTTAAATATCAGATGAATAAAGGTAATAACAAAACTACCGAACTTGAATGATCAATCTCATAGTACAGAGAAAATGACAAAAACGAATCAGTCATACCGGAGAATTGGTGGATCGCAATGTTCCTGACTTGGTACAGGCATATCAAACGAAATGGTGGATTAAACCAGGTTTTATGGCGCCAAACCACCCTCTTCCATTGCTATCTTAGGATCCGGTAATGACCATAGAACACAACATAGTTATGAGACACAATAGGGATATTGAGGTGATCATCTCAGTACAGCAGACCAGTCAAACACTAATTAAAACAATTAACCACATTATCTTTTAAATCAACTTTTCTACTAGTGGCTGATAACGAAGAATTTTTTAGGAGACGTATTTTCTTATAGCCCTGCTCCAAAAGTCGGTCCCGAAGAAATCGGTGTCTGATAAAAAAAAATCTGTGAAATGTGTGCAAGCTCTGGCATATCGAATAAGTTGGGAAATATAAACACCGTATGCAGGGTATGAAATACGACTCTTTGTTCTGTCCTTAAAATTGAAACTGTTTTACATATCTCTTTCCTTTCTTAACAAGAGGCTCCCAGGAGCCTGAATCGCTCACCTGACATATGTGCCTGAAGTAAAGGTTAAAAGGCAAAATCTATTTGACGTTGAAAGGGTCATAAGATTAATTAGGGGGTCATCTGACAATATGGTGGATCTTAAGGTGCTGATCACTTGTGTTCTCAATCAAAATCTAAAAATCTGTCACCCTTTCTGAGTTATTAACAGAAAATGCAGTTTAACCTCATGTTCTATTTTTAGCCACAGCGGCCATGTTTTACAACCAATCAAAAATACCCACATCAGTTCTATATATCTAATGCTGATAAACAACAATATACGATATTGAGATGTGGAATAAGTGTACGCGACACAACAAACATAAACAAACAGCAATTCAAAAAATCACAACGGAAAACAGCAAGCAGTCTTCAACATGACCATAGGTCACTGCTTACTGTCTTTCATTGGCCCAAGACTTATAATACAATACAAAAGTATCAAAACCAATCCCTAAATCATCAACGAAAGACTCAATTCTTGACATAAAACAGTTAACATAGAATGACAAGGACTAACAAAGGCTTTGGCAAAGTTTCCTGGCTAAGGACAGGCACATATAAAATATGGCGGGGTTAAACTAGTTTTTTGGATCCAACCTTCCCCCTATTGATAAGCTTGCACAAAGCTACATATAAAACACACTGTAAAACTCAATCGACAAAAGTTCAATTCAACAAGAGAGAACCTAAGACAAAATACTGTGCGAAAACAACAAGACAAGGAGGAACTCTCTTGAGAACACTCGAAGTTACTGACAACTAGCTAAGAAACATTTATCGATTGATGTAAAAGAATCAAATACATCAGTTCTAAATCCGACACCCCACGTCAAAACAATGAATGATTAAGAGTTGTATCACCATACAGAACCGACATACTTGATCGCTGTGGTGCTTATAAATAATACAGTGGATACAAAGTGAAAATTTAACGTTTTAAAGTTACTATCAAGCTATCAATATTTCTGCCAAAACATACCAAATGCAAAGATTTTACTAAAACAGTGAATTCGTATCCTTTTTTCAAAAGGTTTTTAAGCCAGTTTTTAATTTCCATAAGGTTGTTTTTGAATTTTTGTGCTTTATAAACTACATTGCTATAAAAGTCAGGATGAGATATACCTTTAACAATCAGAAATCTACGTGTACAATCAAATTTTTCGATGAGATGTCCATATTTATGTGCAAATTTTGTAAAAGATTTGACTAATTTGTGGTAACGGTAACCTTGTTTTAGCAATTTTTCCGTAATAAAACGGTTTTTATCATTAAAATCAGACACATCACTGCAAATGCGAGCATACCTGACTAATTGTGAAATGTATACCCCGTAAGCTGGAGCTAATGGTACGTCTCCTTCAAGAAACGGAAAATTAACTATTGGGAATGAAAAGTCATCCCGTTTATCATATACTTTAGTGTGTAATCTACCATTGATAATGCTTAAGTCCAAATCTAGAAATGGACATCTACTGTCGGTTGAGTTTGCTTTATTTAGGGTTAATTCTTTAGGATATATATCATTTATAAAATTTGAGAATGTGGGGTTGTTTAGAGCAAGTATGTCATCTAAGTACCTATATGTATTGTTGAAAGTTTCGATAAGGTGGTTTTTGTTTGGGTCTTTTTTTTTAGCTTGGCCATAAACTGTGATTCGTAACAATATAAAAACAGATCAGCTATGAGTGGAGCACAATTGGTTCCCATTGGAATACCAATGACTTGGCGATATATTTGTTTACCAAATCGGATGTAAATATTATCTAAAAGAAAGTTTAATGCAGTAATAACTTCTATGTCGGTCAAATTAACATAACCTTTGTGGGTTTCGTTACTAAAAAACGATTTACTAAATACTTGTGACACTTTAGAACAGATGTAGTCACTTTTAGATTTGTCAAAGCACCATTTAATTAAATATTCAAATTTCTTTTTGATAAGATTGTGAGGTAGATTAGTATATAAAGTGGAAAAGTCATAGCTGTCTACGGATTGAAAAGTATTTTGAAAAGTATTTTGAAAAAAAAATACCAAGTTTGGTTCCGATTGGACTTAAAGTGTCAGAGGAGTTAACGTTTTCAATGTAATGAGGAAATGCTGTTAAAATTCTCAATTTGGCGTTCTAAGGGCATTAACTCCTAAAAGGAAAGGTCCTACAACGTTGACCCTATACATTTTTTTGTAGATCTTTATGTGCTTAACAATATGCAATTTAAATTTCTCAAATATCTAGTATAGTTTTCAAGATATTGAGCTAAACAGGTGCAAAATTTGCAAAAAAATCCACAAAAAGGGCAATAACTCATACATGGGTTGTTGGATTTTCTTCAAAATTCCAGGGTAGGTAGATCTTGAGGTGCTGATTACTTTTCACCTGTCAGTATTTTGATATCTGTAGCCGTTTTTGAGTTATTTGCAAAAAACTGCATTTTACCCCTATGTTAAATTTTTAGCCATGGCGGCCATGTTTTACGACGAATCAAAAATCCCCACATCAGTTCTAAGCACCGAATGCTAATGAACAACCATATCAAGTTTGGTTGCCGTGGACTTATGGTGTCAGAGGAGTTAACGTTTTAAAAAGTTTACGGACGACGGACGCCAAGTGATGACAATAGCTCACCTGACTATGGGTGTCAGTATTTCTTATTCTTCGTTCTCTGTTCGGTTGATTTTATTTTTGGTTTCTTCGTGCTGTTCGTGTTTACCGGTTTCGTTGTTGCCGTTTCGGATTATGGACACTTGAATGCCCCATCGATGCCTCTTTGCATCCTTCAGAAGTTCTTATAGCCTTTAAAAGTAAACATACAAAACAAAGCAAAAAACGCGAACGGAAGAGCTTTACAATTATGCTCCTATGATGTGAAATGTTACGTTTTAAAAAAATAGCTTTGCATTCTCTAAGCGTAGTAAAAAAATTAGAATCCGGAATAATTAAAAAAAAAAAAAAGTTGATATATAATTATTTTTGACTAATTTTTATTAAAAATTACAAAAGACATTTTAATAGTAGAATCTGATAAATAATCTTTGTAAAAATTTCAAGGTATCGAACATATATATCAGAATAAAAATATATATGTATGTATCACAAACACAATATTTTTTCTAATATTTTTTGCACTTTTTCGTCTTTTTTTAGTAATGTTACTGCTCTCTTCCCATCACCTGTATATATCCAAAATTAAAGTCATGAAGATGTTAAATATATGCTCAGTATTCCAAAATTTCATTCTAGTTTAACTTTGTACAGTTTTGCATCGGTTTCTCCTTCATAATAACCACACCCAATATAAAGATGTTTAGAATCGCTGAAGGTTAATGAGGATGGCAAGAGAATTCCAATGTCCTTCAAGTTGAACAAGCTAAGTAGACGTCCATGGTCATTTAACACATGCAGGTAATGGGTGTAAACGTCAGTCACTATGACTGTATCCTCGGTTGTTGTTACAATACCCCGGGGTCTCAATGGTTCCTCCTGGTTAATGTCTCCGTGACCTGTGTATCGTTTAATAACTTGTCCTTTATTGTCAAGAACAATAACTCTTCCTCCTTTCTCATTAATGAATTCATGATCTGATACCATTATATTACCACTTGCTGTGGTTGTGATAGATAATGGTAAACTAAAAATCGGCTTATTATTGTCATCATATTTATACGTGGCTTCTATCTTCCCCGTTCTGTCCATGATAATGACAGCTCCCCCAAATTTTGGACGATATTTTCCAATGATAAGTTTTTTATCACTAGTGATATGGATTGCAGTGGTTTCTATTACACTGGTGTCAAATGGTGAAAATGATAGTTCATTGGTTGCGATTTGGTAGAGAAACAGGCGGCTGTTTCTAGACGATATAAGAATGTCTCCATCAAATGCTGCTATTCCCCAAACATTGGTACATATCGTAGAAATGATCCTGTAGGTGTCACCAGTAACTTCTATGCCCTGTAATTTTTCTACAAAAGAACTTATCAACAATTTGTCTTCTTCATAATGTAAAATTCTTTCAATGCCTACTAAATCTGTAGTAAACTCTTTTATGACTGACAATTCTAGTGGAGCTGGGACTTCCTCTGTCTGTATCTCACCTTCACTGGTCAGTCCGTGTGGTAAAAACTTGATTTCAGTGGTATATGTTTGACTTGTTGTCGGTTCTGTTGTCTCATCAAGGGAGGTAATCATGCCATCAATCTTCTGGAAAAACTCTGCTCCGTCAATGGTGGTAACCAGATGGTCTTTGTCCTGAATTAGGGTCTCAAGTTTTGATTGATGGTTATTGAGAGCTTTCTCGTCTTTTTCAAACTGCTCGTTTATGTTTGAATTTGTTTGGTAAAGGTTTTGGAGAAGTACATTTTTGAGTCTTTCTGCTTCAGCTTTTATGTGTGTTACGTGGTCATTAATTGCTTGTTCTGTTGAAAGAAACTTACTTGTCTTTTGATCTTTCAATTCCACAATTTTCTGCTGCTTACGTTTAGACTTCTCCAATTTTCTCTTGACAGCTTCTTCCTTCCCGGTTAGGATTTCTTTCTTTCCATCATAGGCTTTCTCAAGTTCAATCAAGTCGTGGCTCTTGTGGGCTTTTGCTACGCAGGCGGGACACACTACTCTATCGCACGAGTTACAGAAAAGACAGCAATTTTGACCAGAATGGTCTTGGCATGGAATGTTTGACAAGTTTATCTTTGGAATAAAATGTCCGACGTCTTTAATTTCAATAATGTTGTGCCGTTCCGTCATTTTGATTTTCTCGTGCACTTGTTTGCAGTTAAAACAAAGGAAGTCTCCACATTCCATACACTTGAAAGGAATTGGCTTTGAACCTTTGCATAATCCACATTGAACAGGAACTTGTCCTTTTCTAATTGAGCTTGCAAACGCCATTTTGGATACAAAGCACCCTATATCATGGGGGCGTATACTTTTTTGATATGCATCATGCAGTTCAAATTCGAACACTGATAATACATTTATCTATATACAATGTCATTGATTTTTGACCAGTTATAATATGTTTATGATATGATATGACACAAGTCTGTATTTGATAGTTTTTCATTCATTCATACTTTTATTCCTCTTTTACAGAGATTTCAAGTTTTCAAATTACAAAAATAATATTACAATACTGTTTAAGACAGTGAGGAAAGTAAAAAGATCGTTATTAGTCAAAGTCTAGTTTACATGAACAACTATTTAGCGTTTATTCAGTGAGAAAATTTATGCCATGCATCACACACAAATTTGGAAGAAATGTTTTTAAATGTTTCTATTGGTGGGTCATCATCACGGCAGTTTTCAGAAAGTTCATCAGATTTACCAAGAATGATATGTAGCAGTCTTTTGTAGTCATTGCAGTATTGTCGAGGAAAAGGTAAATTTTTATGCCAAAAATACCCAAAATGCTGAACTAATACTTTTCTCGTAAAGTAGACGTTGCCGAACAAAATAGAACGGAATGTTCAATTGGGTCCTTAAAGTCACTTCGGCATTCGGAACAGTTTTTGAAGTCAGTTTGTGGAACACATGTTGCGACTTTTGCCATGAAGAATGCTCGTTCTTACTCACAAGAAGTCTTTGCCACAAGCCATTCATTGTAGATACTTCCATTACATATGATATGCTTAAAACGAACAAAGTCATTGTCACTTTCCATTCTTATTGACCATTCATTGGTAGCCAAAGACGATACAGAGTTCTTGACAATGCGACACCATTCTGCCTTGCTGGGAAACATATGAAAGCCCAGAAAGCTCATTCGAGATTCGAGATTCGAAATAGGGGATTCGGAATTCGAAATTCGAGTTTCAAAATTCGAGATTCGAAATTCGAAATTCGAGATTCGAAATTCAATATACTTACAACCTATTAAATTGCCTGTTTTATAATCCTGTATCAATCAAAAAAGTTCTTTTAAAAATCGAAATTCGAGATTCGAATTTCGAAATTCGAGATTCGAGATACGAGATTCGAGATTCGAACTTCGAGATTCGAAATTCAAAATTCGAGATTAGAAATTCGAGATTCGAGATTAGAAATTCGAGATTCGAGATTCGAGACTCGAAATTCAATATAATAATAACCAACCAAATAGGTCACCATTTAATTCCAGAAATCCCAAATTTCAACAGTGTATTCCGTAATTTTTCTTAGCTCAATTTATTTATTTTTATTTTCTATTATTTGCTGACCATGATGTAATTTTATATTTGGCAAACAAGGTATGAGTCTTGGTCGGATTTGTATAATTAATATGTATTTCCAATCACCTGACTCAATTCTAATCTGACGGTTTAAATCAGATGCTGCAGAGGCAGATTCAGGAAAGGTTTCGTAGATGAAACAACCTCCCTTTCTTTTGGGTTATAAAAAGTAGCGCAGATTTTCGGCACCACACCCAAAATTGCTATATCTTGCCAAAACATTCCTATTACATGTAGCGACAGCTTACCTTAATACTCGCTGTGTGACATAAGTCGTCCAGCTCATGACACACCACCACCATAGTAAGCTACTCAAGTTACACTTGAGCCAGAGTCAGGAACCTTCTCCCACTACGTGGATGGTCTTCGGAAGACGCCCATGAGCAAATCATTTACATATTTATATCACCAATTATCTTAAGTATCTCTTTTCATAAGGCACACTTAATGAATCATCCATTTGAGTAGCTGCGAAGTAAAACAAAACTCGCGAACTTGATGAAAACTCGTGTTTTTTCTTCGGGTATTTATTATTTAAATTTTTTGTGGAAGTTTAAAAACCACGAAAAAAATATATTGTAAATAGGACATATTCAGTATATGTCTCCTTACAAATAATCTCGAAATTTGAATTCTGCGAACGAAAAAAGACCTTTCATTTTGTTTGAAATCGCAAAGTTTGGCTCCCGCAAAAAAAAACAACTCATACGGTTTACATTTCGAATCTCGAATCTCAATTTCGAATTTCGAATCTCGAATCTCAATTTCGAATTTCGAATCTTGAATTTCGAATCTCGAATCTCGAATTTCGAATCTTCTGGGCTTTCGTAGAAACTCCTTTCTTTCAACGTATGTCTCAAAATATGAATAGAGTCCATATGTGCTGGTTTTATTGTTCCGCCCGGCGGGTATTATCACTTTTAACCGTGCAAGAACAATTTTGAAACCACACGGATTTTGCTTGTTCAAACGTTTTTGTTTTGAGTACTTTTCGCTTTTCAACAGTTTGGGAATTTGACCCTCCAAGGTTTTGATTTAAAGGTTACTACTTGAAATATCGATATATAGCATATCAAAATTAACCGTTTATACCCGCGTTTTGGTATTGGTTATTTTGTACATTATCTAGCGTCGGTCTAAGAGACCTGTATTATAAGAAAAAAGGACTTTACATTTAACACCTGTAAAAACTGAACACCATTTTATAAAGAAATAATAATTGAGTCTTAATTTATTAAACAATTATTTACTTTTCTGGTAAATGTATGTATATCACAAAAAGTGATGTTTGCTGAGGCAACGCAGTTACTTTGTATCATGTATCTATCACGAGGTATCTAAACCTGAACATCTTTTATTTGCATGTTTGAAATTGTTAAAGAATACATCTTATCAAACCTATTAAATTGTCTGTAAAAAATACAAAACGATATGGTTCTTCTAACCGCAGGTTTAGATTGATCGTAGTCATAATTTGGGATCCAAGATGTCAATTGTAGTTGTTGTCTGCGAAGCAAGGGAAGACTTGTGCTCCTCTCCCGCAGCCGCGGCGGAAGTGGCGGCGTTTACTTTCGATTTTAATAGTTTTGTGAGAACCTCAATATTGCAAGAACTATTAGTCCTAGGTTATTGAGACTTCGTATGTATTTGCCCAAGTCGACTCGTAGCTTAGCATCGATGCATCCTCATCTTTTAACCTTGACTCTGATTTCCCAGTTTACTCAATTTGACAATTTTCAATACATTTAATAGCAATGAAAATACAATACCAAAAACGGGTATAAAACAGGTAATTTGGCTATGATGTGTATCGATATGTCAAGGAGTAAACTCTCATCAGCAGTATTTGAATCAAAACATTGGAAGATCACAAACCAAAAATAATGAATGAAAAGTTGAGCACATTAATAACACTGGAATTTAAAGCACTAGGTTGTTAAAACGTGACATTCACATGCCCCAGTAGCAGATAAGCCCTAATGCATCCCTATTTTTTTACCTCGATTTTCTGGTTCAGTTACTTTAACAAGTTTTAAAACAGATAATAGCAATTTAAATATTATATACTCATATAAAAATCTTTATTGTGATTCGCTAAGACGCGGTCAGGTGGCATGTGATATTTCGCTGGGTCAACCGGTAATCGTTTGGTCGCATGGTAAGGTCACCCTCTCGTGAGATTTTGCACGTGAGGTCCATGTTTGTTTTTCAACATAGTATGGGCTGGGGTTTTTCTAATGGAAAAGGGTTATTATATTCCGAAATATGTTTGAAAATGTAATATTGAATAGTTTCATTAAAATATTCGATAAAATATAACAGTTATCACCCTAGATGATATGTGACCCGGCATTTTTTTACCCTCGAAAAGTAAGGTAACCCTCGGGGCAAGCCCTCGGGTGACCTTACTTCCCCGGGGAACGAAACCACCGGGTCACGCACCAACTAGGGTCACAATTGTATAATATTTTATGAGCACCTTCATATTTCAGACATTATAAGTACTAGGCTGATAAATGATATGTTTTTTTTTGCAACAGACCTAAAGCATTGCCGCTGCATCCTTATCGTTTGAACTTTACCTTGGCTATTCTAGTGGACTTCTTTACCAATATAATATTTGTGGTATCTTTTAAAAGAAGAACTGTTAGAGTATAAGTTACTCTGTTGTAATTTATGTTTGATGTTAATAATAACTTATATATTGATGGAAATATTGGAGAATCAACTAGGAATTATTATTTCCGATGTGCCGGCAGACGAGGTATGATCTACCATTAGCTATTGTATTGTTATATCGGCTCTCCATATTTATATTGTATTTGGCGACTAAAGCGCCTCCGAGAGGTCAGAAATATACAAACGTGCATCAAGCGTAGAAAAACTAATTTATTGGCTGGAAATTTGTTGTTTAGTAACCCATAATATTGAGCTCTGTAGTCCAAGCTTACAATCTCCGATTTTAGACCGATAATTTTAGATACTTATAAATTCTATTTGCTAATTCAAGACCTTTATAGATTTCTGTTTCATCTCCTTTGTAGATGATAATAGCAGCATCGCGGAATCTTTTGCAAAAAATAATATTTTTTTGTATATTTAAATTTTCGTAATATTCTTTCAACAGATGGGTAGAGCACCGGATAGCATGAAACTTATCAAGAGGGTACAAACAACTAAATCGAAGACAGAGAGTAAAACAAGAGATATAAAACTTGCCTGGTTTGTCATTTATGTACATTGAATCAAACAAAATGACAACAAAGTTCAAGGCACAAGGTCATGCTTTCCGGTGCTCTACCTAGCTATTGTGAGGTTAAACTTTTGGCTGAAGCGTCACTGATGATACACAGTTCAGAAAAATTGACCGAGAATTCTGTTCTCATGTTGCATTTATTTTGGTTTTATTTTTGGGCTACACTTTTGACTTGGGCGTCTCTGATGAGACAAAGTATAGTATGATTCGCCAAGAATTCTGGTCTATGTTGCATTAATTTTGGATTTATTTATACATTGAATGCAATATTTTTGAGTTTTATTGGTGTGTAACAGCGGTAGCACAAGAATACAAGAATACAAGTTTATTGACCAATTATGGACCCTTAAGGGGCTATGACAGTACAAACAATAATGATGAACAATCGCATACATGGTATCAATTATAAATAAGTTATTACAATTGAGAGTACAATTTATATATGAAGTACATGTATATAAGTACATATAAGATAAATGGTATTGTTATTTTAGACTTTATATTATCTCAGACTCCAGGAGGAACTTACAAAGGGAGTTAAGAACAGTTATATTTTCACAGTTAAATGTCCAAAGTAATTTGTGGAATGGAGAAAATTGGTGAAAATTCTTATTTTCATGTTGAAAATGTGTCCAAAAATCCACGCTTTTACACACCAATAAAGCTAAAAAATTGCATTCAATGTATATCATTATATTCCGATAAAATATATTAAATATTTGCACATGCAGAAAATTGCACGAAATGCATGATTTACCTTTTTTAAAATTACTCCACACAAGTCGTTGTTAAGGTGGTACGTGCTATGGAGTTCCTTCGAGAAATAAAACTGCATTATTAACCAATCAAAATTGTCGTTATAAATAAGAATCATAGACCTGTATATTTATAGAATGTAATTATTTTGGGGTTACACTAAAGCTTCTGATGAGTCAAAGTATAGAAGAAGCAAAGGTGTACCAAAGGGGTAATCAGTATCATAAAACCGTTAAGTCAAAGACAAAACCGGCAGACAAAAAATCATCACAACAAAACAAACCACATAACAACATAAAACACACACACACATAACAACAAAACCGCATTCAGCAACGCGAACTCAAGTCGAAACGAGAGTGAACTCAGGTGCTCCGGAAGAGTAAGCAGTTCCTGCTTGCTATATAGCAAACCCGTCACGTTGCCAAAGATCGATTAAGTGTTGGTCAAATCCGGACAGGATGACATTACAAAACTCTATGTCAAACCGACATCTGTGCTCATCTGAGAGATAGAAATCCCGTATTTATACAAGCACATGATGTCGTCCGTAAAATTTCTTGAGTGATGACAACAACCTGGGAGCAACGTACCCCTGTGTTAACAATTTGCTTGTCAGCCGTGTGGCTCTATCAAGGAAGTCGTTGTACTCCCCACATGCTCTGGAATAGCGAATCAATTGTGATACGTAAACTCCATATGCTGGAGCGGACAGAATGTTGCTAGAATTATTATAGAATTATTCTCAATTTCCAATATATAAAGAAATGACATCACAATTTTGAACATAGTTTTCAGATTCTTTTATTCTTATGATTATCTCTGACAAGACCATGCTTAATTCAAGATCGCGGGCACTTGTGCAAAATTTTGTATGAAATTACTGGCCCTAAAGTTTTTAACATGTTTATGGTCAGGTTCTTTTTTTAATTTCCAAACTGATTTTAGATTTCTTTGATTTATCTCCCTATTATTTCCACGCAATCTGTTTTTCTCCAAAAAGAATTATACCTTTTAATAAGTATAGTTTTTACTTTAACTCTACTATCACAAGCAATTGTGTTAACTCATGAGCTCAATCCATATTTTATTGAAACAAAAGGCTTACATGATCCTGAATCGCCTAACTTGATCGTTTGAATTCTAAAACTAAAACTAAGATGAAAGCATCTTTTTTTTTACATTTTAAGAACCATATGCTAAATGAGAGGTAATCTAATCAAATAGTCTCTATGCAGTTATAAGTGTAGAGTTGAAATTTTGATACTCTAGAGGTAATTTAATTAGCTCCTTAAAGGGATGGTCCTACACCAACTGGTTAAATATTTTGCTGATCGTGACTTGCTTAACAATAAAGTGTTTAAATATCTTTTATTGTTTCAGTCAAGATACTGAAAAGATTGTAATTGTTCTACGTCTATAAATATGTTTTCGTTGATAATTTTAGGATTGGTATATATTGAATCATGTGTGTTATATTTTATATCCAGGGCCAATGCAAGATGGCGAGCCATGGCCACTGGTCGATTGAAGCTGCTGTTAATACTAGTCGAATACTAGCAAATGGAATTTTTTGAAAAATCAAGAATTATTTAAAAAGTGCACAAACGGACGTCAGACGCCCAGTGCTTACAATATCTCACATAAGAAGTCTGTTGAATCTATAAATTGTTGCTGAATATGTATTCAACAACTTCCACGTTTCCATACAAGCCCAATGTCAATGTTAATGCATGTACATTCTTGATGTTGAGTTTGATTAATTAAATATATTGAAATTTCTTTATCATGACCTCAAACAAGAACTTGAAAATGTAGAATAAATGTATTTAGAGGCATTTCAAAATCACGTTAAGGTACTTCAAATGTATGGATTTTAAACTGTCTCGGTCATAATTTGGACTCCATTTCAACAATTTGAAATTTATTGGTATTCAAATTTGCTCTGCATAATGATATTAAGTTTGGCGCCCAACTAAAAAACCCACGATGGTTAGAACAGGAAAACTAGCCAGGGTTAGTTGTGTTGAGAGTCATACATGAAGGTATGATGACTCTTGAGGAGGGGGAAGTGTAACGGGGTTGCCCCCCTTCGTACATTAATTAGTAGATTTAAATAGCCAGCCTTTATCCCTGCACAAGGGAAGTACTTCTTTGGTTCAGAGGTAGAGTGCCTGACTGTAAACCTAGAGGTCCTGGGATCGAATCCCGCTCAGGACATGTCGATTTTGTGAAGTAATTCATGCTCTCCGGTTACATTTGTGAAGTAATTCATGCTCTCCGGTATATTGTCCTAAACATGGTAAACCAGGTTTAGGTGTAGGCAGATAGCTACATGTTGGGGCTATCTGATTTATTTCAGCAGATAAAAGTTGTAGACTCGTTAACTGCTCATTTATTTCATCTGTCCTTTCATCTCCATTTTCTTCTCTTTTCACATGTTGGAAATAAACAACATCAGGGATTTCCGGTTACATTGGCGCCCAACTAAAAAACCCACGATGGTTAGAACAGGAAAACTAGCCAGGGTTGTGTTGTGTTAAGAGTCATACATGAAGGTATGATGACTCTTGAGGAGGGGGAAGTGTAACGGGGTTGCCCCCTTCGTAAATTAATTAGTAGATTTAAATAGCCAGCCTTTATCCCTGAACAAGGGAAGTACTTCTTTGGTTTAGAGGTAGAGCGCCTGACTGTAAACCTAGAGGTCCCGGGATCGTTAGATAATGCCAATAAAGACATTATTGCCGAAACCATTTTCGAAAAAGGAGACTATGTATTTTTATCGGAGAATCCAACTGGCCAGGGCCAGAAGTTGAAGTACAAATTCACGGGACCGTTTATTATTGAAAAAGTATTGACAGATCATATGGTGCTTCTCCGAGATCCAACAGGGAAGAGACAATTCAATGATGGCATACACAAAGACAGGTTAAAACAAGGATATATCAGAAAGCCAAATCCATCGCCGTATTTTAAAGTGATCAAAACTTCCAAAGACATCAAATTTGTTAATGCAGAGACACAAACTTCGATTGTTAAACCCAATGTAGCAATTATACCAGTACAGGAGATAAGAAAGTCAAAACGACAAGTCCGAAAACCAATGCGATTTAGAGATTCTGATCATATCGATCCTATTGAGGACGTCAGCGCCCATTCCGTTTCGTCAGATTCAGATGGATTCCACAAAGTGAAACGTGTATTGGCTCAGAGACTGATTGATGGCGAGAGGAGAGAGTATTTAGTTCATGTCTCCGGGGAACCCGCCGAGAATGCAATCTGGGTCCCTCTTTCAAGTTTAAATGCAAAAGCCAGATTTGCAATAGAAAAGCGACCTCCTCCTCTTTTGTAAATATTTTGTATAATTGTGGGTCCACCAAATTTACGTATCCGGCCGGATACGTAAAATTAACATTTTGGGTCCGGGTCTCTATAATTTTAGGTCCGCCCGTATAAGAATAGGTCCGCCCTATACTTACGTATCCGGGCAGTAGCGTAGCTTGGGAAAAAAATATATGTGATTTTACGTATGAAACCAACAGATTTTAAGATGTCAATAAGTCATTTTCATACCGTAAGAGACTGACAAAAAGCTTATAATTAAAAGAAATATTGAATCAGAATGTGTCCCTCATTAACCATTAATTTAACTGATTTTTGTTGAAGTGTAAAATTTAGGTATGAATGTGGCATACCTTGACTTAAAATCATATATAACTTTTGTTAATCGATGAAAGTATTTTTATATCATTAAAGTTATCCGACACAGGGCCAAAACAAACTAGTTTAAATTTCATTCGTATGTGTCTGTCCTAAGCAAGTAATCTTTGTCACAAAAGGTTATGTTTGTCTTTGACTTCATCTTGATCATCTTTAGTGTTATAGTTTTGCTCTGTCCAGAAAGGAGGTATTTTGTATTTTTGATCTGGGACCACTGATTGGAAAAGGCCAAGCAGGGTCACTAATCGCATTAAAGGCGGCTGGCAGTCTTTATTGTTACCACTGATTTTATTAGCGTACACCTATTCTCCTATATCTATGTATTAACTGTTGAATATGAATATAATATATCATCATATCATATCATATCATATCCTTTTTTTTTCAAAATTACACCCATTAGGGGCAATATATGATTGATTCTGGAGTTTTCTTTAAAAAGGATTACTTTTGTACGAACAGCTATGCATGGACCGCTACCTACAAAAATTACTTTGGGGAAGTCGGACGGACGGAAAATTAATAACTTTATGCTCATTAGCTAGAATAAGTGCTAAAGATAGCTCGGTTTCAGGTTCTGACATAAAGTATTTATTTCCCGGATTTCTTTCATCGCTGAAATTTAATATGTAATGTGTAGATATTAGAATTGATATTAGTACTAGCAACAGGAATTAGTCGTTATGTCAAAACACTGAGCTTAGCAATACAACTGTCAAAACAATACTTTATCGAGAGACTGTACCCGCACAAGCTCTGTGTGGACTCTTCAACTTGCCTTGTTCTTATGGCTACCCTGCCTCCAAAAACGCTAAAGGCTTTCCAGGTTCTTTGATCCTTTATTTTAATTTATACAAAGCTGTGCAGGATGCGGGCTTTCACTATATACATGCATCCGAGTTCTCTACATGCCGGTTTTCCATAGAGATTGCGAAAGCTACGGAACGCAATTCATACATTTGTACCTAAGAATATGTTGAGCAAAGACTAGTGGAATTATTAACAAACTTGACTCCAACTGTCACTGTTTTAATTTTACACCAACAACCAAGGAACATTCTGAGTAACGTTCTTTTTAAAAATTTTTAGAGTGAATCTTTTCCCCCGATGTTTTTATTTTTTCACTTGTCAATTTTTTTCTACCGAGGCAAGTGCCTCGGCTGCCTCAGTGCAAGCTACGCTACTGCCGGGTCCACGAACATTTCACTTAATAACACATTTTAAATTGTGAAGAAGTAGGTCATGTAGGTTTTGATAATTTATCACAATTAACATTTCGAATTGTCTTTTATTGTGCACACGTTCAGTACAGTAAAAAAATAAATGTAATATTAATGTTAGAAAATAATTTGAATTTTATAATATTTCTTTTTTTTATTTTGTTTCATTTCATTCTATTTTTTTATTATATTTTTATTGCTTGATTTTTATATTATTTTATTTTACTTTAGTGTAATTTAATTTTGATTTCTATTTTATTTAATTTTTATATTTTGATTCTTTTTATTATATGATATGTTGTGGTATGTTTTATTTCATTATATTATATTATTGGGTTTAAAACTCTTATACGATTATTAAGCCACGGGCGTAAAAAATTAAAAAAGCACTAGTATTCTGACTCCACTTAATTGATTGCATATTGATACCGTGGTAGATCATACCTGATAACGCAAATTTTTTAAGGGGAGCTCCAGCTGAGAATATCAATTAGTGACGACAAGTAGGTTTTCACCTTAAATATAAGTATTCATATATAGAAATTTTGATTATCTGTATGTCATAAATTCTCGTTGTTGGCGGGCCGGGATAGACTCCTCGGGATTTAGTCGCGCTTACTGAGGAGGGCCCCAAATATTTGGAGGGCAAACGGTATCCTGTCAGATGGTTCCAAATCAATCACTGCTCTGACTAGTTTTTTTTTTATAACTTGGTACAATAACAGCTCTAGACATATGCTTGTTGTTTAATATACTTGTTTGTCAACAATGTTTTGGTTACAAAGTCTTTGCTGCTTTTATTTTGAGCTTCATCCTCTGCATTGGGGTGTGATCAGTTATCTATAAGAGTAGAGAGTTTCTGTTGTTGTCCGTCTAGTTTGGAGCGTTTGCCCAGCTCTTTCAGCATCTTTGTGATAGTACCGTCTTCTCTGGGCATGTAATCCCGAACGATAAACCTTGCTCCCCTTGCTTCCAGTTTTTACATGTAAATCTTACATATATGATTTGAAGTGTTATATGGCACCAAATATATTGGGAATAAATAGAAAATAATGAGTTGTGGTAAAGCGTAAGTGACACAGCTCACATAACGTAATACTTTTTCAAAATATAGATACAATGCTAAAATATGGCTAATCAAAATTTTCCGCTCTGTAAAAACTCACGAAAATAAATAGGGAACTGAGAGAGGATACCACTTTCAAATGCAGCGGTGACAAAAAAAATTACGGTAAAAATAAAATAAATTTTCAGAACGTACTTGCACATATAAAATTTGTGTTGCTTAACATGTAAAAGGAAATTCATTTATATTTTCACATCATTTAACATTTCATGACTAGCGTGGTGCATGCACAGCTAACCTAAATGCATCCCCGTTTTACGTTCTTATGTTTAAGTTCGAGAGATCGTAGAACAGTCTTTGTAAAAGCGTAAGAGAATCGTACCGAGCATAATACAAGCGTAGTGAAAGCGTAAAACGATCGTAGTAATCGCGGAGGATGCTGTCAGGAATCGGTTCTAATTCTGTTCTGCTGACAATTCTAGGACAGTTTATGACAAGTCGTGTCCTCTCATAGAACATTTCTTGACAGTTCTATCCCAAAACATATCTAGAACTTTTCTAGTCTCTGACAGTTCTACGCTGTCTTACGCCCTAACAGCTCTTACCTGTTCTGCGCTCCGACAGTTCTAATCCCTGCGACTCCTGACAGCCGCTGACAGTTTCTGACAGCCCCTGACAACTCCCGACAGCTCATCACAATTCCAAACCCTGACAGTTCAAGAACTTTTCTGGTACATTAAAAGTTGCATGGCTATCGAGAATACATTTTTAACAGAAAATTAATAAATTTTAAAACAAAAGCTGACGAAACATTACAATAAACAACACATGACGTCATTTAGAACTGTCAGGACCTGTCAGAGCGCAGAACTGTCAGGGCTCAGAACTGTCGTGGATTAGAGGAGTTCTAAGCTGTCACAGTCTTGGACAATTCTAGAGGAGAGCCTGACAGTAGAGATGATAGAACAGATCTCAACTGCAGGTCGTAGGGCTGTCCGATTTAACAACATGGACAAAGCGACCCGACCTGATGTCAGGTTTTTAAGCGCTCTTTAATGGACTTTTATCGACAAGTTTAGCTCTGCTGCTGGCCTATTAACCACCCAGAACCCGCACGCGTTATTTGTATAAAAAGGCGGACCAGTAAACCGTCAATTCTATAGGTCCGGGGCTATTCATATGAAGAAAGGCGGACCAGTAAACTGTCAAATTTAAAGGTCCGGTTCCATTCATATAAAGAAAGGTGGACCAGTAAACTGTTCAACTTAAAGGTCCGGGTCTATTCATAAAAAGAAAGGCGGACCGGTAAACTGTCTAACTTAAAGGTCGGGGCTATTCATATAAAGAAAGGCGGACTAGTAAAGTTATAAATTTAAAGGTCCGGGACTATTAATATTTAAAAAGGTGGATCGGTAATTTTTTCAACTTAAAGGTCCAGGTCTATTCATATGAAGAAAGGCGGAACAGTAAACTGTCAAATTTAAAGGTCCGGGACTACTAATATAAAGAAAGGTGAACCGGTAATTTTTTTTAAACTTAAAGGTCCGGGTCTATTCATATGAAGAAAAGAGGACCAGCAAACAGTCAAACCTATACATGCTATAGGTTCTAGTCTCTCTTAAGATGTTGATAAAAAGTATGGAACCGAATAGATTAGAATAATGCATCTGTGACTATTTCAGGACTGGATTTGAACTATATGCATTTTATTTAGACAATGGGCCAATTGCAGAACATCGAGCAGCGCCTACTGGCCTCGTTGAAGGCTGCTGGCGGTTGTCCATTGTGGTTTTTCTAAATTGCCGGGACTATTAATATAAAGAAAGGTGAACCGGTAAATTTGATTGTGGTCTGTGTCGCATACACTTTAAGATTAGTTTTTAAGATTGTTGAAATTTCAACAGGTTTGTTCTTTTCATTCAGTCATCATGATCGTTAAGCTTTCCAATGTATAAACAAATGACATTCACCTTCAACAGCACAATTTTGAACATATTTTTCAGATTCTTTTATTTTTATGATTATCTCTGACTAGACCATGCTCAATTCAAGATCGTGGGCACTTGTGCTAAATTTTGTATGAAATTACTGGCCCTAAAGTTTTTAACATGTTCAAGGTCAGTTTTTTGTTTTTTTTTCTTTTTCCAAACTGATTTTAGATATCTTTGATTTATCTCCCTAATATGAGGTAGGCATTGCCTTAATGCTAGACCGAATTATCTGTCGTTTAAAAGCTTATTTTATCATTCCACATTTATTTTTTTCTATTCTGACGTTTATCTTTTATTTTTTTATTTAAAAGCAACATAAAAAATAAAAAAATAAAAGATAAACGTCAGAATAGAAAAAAATAAATGTGGAATGATAAAATAAGCTTTTAAACGACAGATAATTCGGTCTACCTTAATGCGAGCACAGCAAAAATATAAGTTGTCAATGCTCAGTTTAATTGTAATTTTACCATAAAACATCACAAATGGATCTTCTTTCTAGCCCTCATATGACGGAGTTTCACGCCACAATTGAGGAATAAATCGTTTAGAATTCAGAATAAAAGATCTGAAGGACCCCATTTGACCGTAGTTATTTTTATTTTATCAGTTCATTTTCTAGAACGTTCAGTTTGGGACGAGATACTTGGGGCGAATGAACGTAAAAAAGAAAATGTTCAAAAAGAATAAAATTTGTTTACTTGAAGTAACTCATCGTCAATATTTTTCTCATTGTTCTATATTTATATTACATAGGAAAATTTTGGACTTGCAAATTAGTAACCATTTTCAAATTCACACCGCACCTGTATAAACTGTGAGAAGCATATCCGGACGAAAAACTTGCTGAATGCGGGCACTTCGTGCCCTCTACGAGCTGTGCTCGCTATTATTTCCACGTAATCTGTTTTTCTCCAAAAATAATTAATAAGTATATTTTTACTTTAACTGTACTATCACAAGCAATTGTGTTAACTCATGAAAGCTCAATCCATATAATTTTATTAAAACTAGAGGCTCACATGATCCTGAATCGCTTAACTTGATTGTTTGAATTCTAAAACCATAAGACGAAAACATCTTTTTTTTTACATTTTTAGAACCATATGCTAAATGAGAGGTCATCTAATAACATTGATTATATGCAGTTATAAGTGACGAGTTGAAATTTTGATGTTCTGCAGGTAGTAGCTCCTTAATGGAACGGTCCTACACCAACTGGTTAAATATTTTGCTGATCTTGGCTTGCTTAACAATAGAGTGTTTAAATATCTTTCATTGTTTCAGTCAAGATACTGAAAAGATTAGCTCCGGGTCTATTCATATATAGAAAGGTGGACCATTAAACTGTCAAACTTAAAGGTCCGGGCTATTCATATGAAGAAAGGCGGACCAGTAAACTGTCAAACGAAAAGGTCCGGGTCTATTCATATGAAGAAAGGTGGACAAGTAAACAGTCAAACTTAAAGGTCCGGGTCCATTCATATAAAGAAAGGTGGACAGGTAAACAGTCAAACTTAAAGGTCTGGGTCCATTCATATAAAGAAAGGTGGACCAGTCAACTGTCAAAACTATACATGCTAAAGGTTCGAAGCTCTTTTAAAATGTTGATAAAAAGTGTGACCGAATAGATTAGAATAATACATGTATGCAATTATACAAAAATAGCAATCATTTAGATAAATAAAGCAAAGCCACTGATGAAAATAATCTATCTTTACTGCCTAGTTTAGCTTTAAATGTCTAAAATCAATGCTATTAAAATGAATGATGATAATTCGGTACAAATTGTATCTTCACTTGATAGCAGTAAGTCATATGAACTAACGGTCTGGTTAGTTTTAAGATTGTTGAAATTTCAACAAGTTTGTTCTTGTCATCGTTAAGCTTTCCAATATATAAAGAAATGACATCACAATTTTGAACATAGTTTTCAGATTCTTTTATTCTTATGATTATCTCTGACAAGACCATGCTTAATTCAAGATCGCGGGCACTTGTGCAAAATTTTGTATGAAATTACTGGCCCTAAAGTTTTTAACATGTTTATGGTCAGGTTCTTTTTTTAATTTCCAAACTGATTTTAGATTTCTTTGATTTATCTCCCTATTATTTCCACGCAATCTGTTTTTCTCCAAAAAGAATTATACCTTTTAATAAGTATAGTTTTTACTTTAACTCTACTATCACAAGCAATTGTGTTAACTCATGAGCTCAATCCATATTTTATTGAAACAAAAGGCTTACATGATCCTGAATCGCCTAACTTGATCGTTTGAATTCTAAAACTAAAACTAAGATGAAAGCATCTTTTTTTTTACATTTTAAGAACCATATGCTAAATGAGAGGTAATCTAATCAAATAGTCTCTATGCAGTTATAAGTGTAGAGTTGAAATTTTGATACTCTAGAGGTAATTTAATTAGCTCCTTAAAGGGATGGTCCTACACCAACTGGTTAAATATTTTGCTGATCGTGACTTGCTTAACAATAAAGTGTTTAAATATCTTTTATTGTTTCAGTCAAGATACTGAAAAGATTGTAATTGTTCTACGTCTATAAATATGTTTTCGTTGATAATTTTAGGATTGGTATATATTGAATCATGTGTGTTATATTTTATATCCAGGGCCAATGCAAGATGGCGAGCCATGGCCACTGGTCGATTGAAGCTGCTGTTAATACAAGTCGAATACTAGCAAATGGAATTTTTTGAAAAATCAAGAATTATTTAAAAAGTGCACAAACGGACGTCAGACGCCCAGTGCTTACAATATCTCACATAAGAAGTCTGTTGAATCTATAAATTGTTGCTGAATATGTATTCAACAACTTCCACGTTTCCATACAAGCCCAATGTCAATGTTAATGCATGTACATTCTTGATGTTGAGTTTGATTAATTAAATATATTGAAATTTCTTTATCATGACCTCAAACAAGAACTTGAAAATGTAGAATAAATGTATTTAGAGGCATTTCAAAATCACGTTAAGGTACTTCAAATGTATGGATTTTAAACTGTCTCGGTCATAATTTGGACTCCATTTCAACAATTTGAAATTTATTGGGATTCAAATTTGCTCTGCATAATGATATTAAGTTTGGTGCCAGGAAAACTAGCCAGGGTTAGTTGTGTTGAGAGTCATACATGAAGGTATGATGACTCTTGAGGAGGGGGAAGTGTAACGGGGTTGCCCCCCTTCGTACATTAATTAGTAGATTTAAATAGCCAGCCTTTATCCCTGAACAAGGGAAGTACTTCTTTGGTTCAGAGGTAGAGTGCCTGACTGTAAACCTAGAGGTCCTGGGATCGAATCCCGCTCAGGACATGTCGATTTTGTGAAGTAATTCATGCTCTCCGGTTACATTTGTGAAGTAATTCATGCTCTCCGGTATATTGTCCTAAACATGGTAAACCAGGTTTAGGTGTAGGCAGATAGCTACATGTTGGGGCTATCTGATTTATTTCAGCAGATAAAAGTTGTAGACTCGTTAACTGCTCATTTATTTCATCTGTCCTTTCATCTCCATTTTCTTCTCTTTTCACATGTTGGAAATAATCAACATCAGGGATTTCCGGTTACATTGACGCCTAACTAAAAAACCCACGATGGTTAGAACAGGAAAACTAGCCAGGGTTGTGTTGTGTTAAGAGTCATACATGAAGGTATGATGACTCTTGAGGAGGGGGAAGTGTAACGGGGTTGCCCCCTTCGTAAATTAATTAGTAGATTTAAATAGCCAGCCTTTATCCCTGAACAAGGGAAGTACTTCTTTGGTTCAGAGGTAGAGCGCCTGACTGTAAACCTAGAGGTCCCGGGATCGTTAGATAATGCCAATAAAGACATTATTGCCGAAACCATTTTCGAAAAAGGAGACTATGTATTTTTATCGGAGAATCCAACTGGCCAGGGCCAGAAGTTGAAGTACAAATTCACGGGACCGTTTATTATTGAAAAAGTATTGACAGATCATATGGTGCTTCTCCGAGATCCAACAGGGAAGAGACAATTCAATGATGGCATACACAAAGACAGGTTAAAACAAGGATATATCAGAAAGCCAAATCCATCGCCGTATTTTAAAGTGATCAAAACTTCCAAAGACATCAAATTTGTTAATGCAGAGACACAAACTTCGATTGTTAAACCCAATGTAGCAATTATACCAGTACAGGAGATAAGAAAGTCAAAACGACAAGTCCGAAAACCAATGCGATTTAGAGATTCTGATCATATCGATCCTATTGAGGACGTCAGCGCCCTTTCCGTTTCGTCAGATTCAGATGGATTCCACAAAGTGAAACGTGTATTGGCTCAGAGACTGATTGATGGCGAGAGGAGAGAGTATTTAGTTCATGTCTCCGGGGAACCCGCCGAGAATGCAATCTGGGTCCCTCTTTCAAGTTTAAATGCAAAAGCCAGATTTGCAATAGAAAAGCGACCTCCTCCTCTTTTGTAAATATTTTGTATATATTTTTGTTTTGTTTTGTTAAGTGATCAGTATAATGTTAGTAGCTTTTGTTTCTTTTTCAGTTAGATTCTTTTAAATAGTAGAAGTTTTTGACAGTTATGGTTGAGATATTTTCCACTTTTATAACATGTTTTTAATAAGAAACGCAAATGTTATATTTTATAGGGAATAAGTTCACAGACGTTTTTCATTTTGTTTAAGTACATGTACAAGTTTGATAAGGCCTATGGTATAAAGCTATTTGAAATAATCTTTTTATGAACCAAGTCTCAGTGACTGCAATGGTATCATTGTTTATTAGATTTTTCAATGTAATGGCCGAAAGGTTTGATTAACCTGCTTAAGAAATAAGTTTTTGATTGTGATTGATAATTTTAACGTTGCTTAGAATATGCTAGAAATTATACATTATGAATTATAATTATTTTTGCTTATTATGAGTATTACATGTGTGGGTGTCAGTTTATCTTACCTAGGACAGATAAACAATTATGAGTGTGTTGTTTGTAAGAAAATAACAAAATTTTTATTATTCATAAAACTTATTAAGAGTTTTGTAGCTCTACTAGCAAAGCAAAATATGTTGATTGTCACACAATGCAATGACTGGTTGGTTATTTTACAAGTTGGTTAGCAGGTTTAGTTTCATATGAATAGAAATGTAGTTAGAAATTAGTTTAGTTTTGTTTTTGTTCATTATTTCCTTGAATTTTTTTTTTCTGGTTAATTGTATTTTCAGACCCATTGTAAAATTTTTGAATCAAAATTTTATTTTTAAGGCGGGGGATGTTATATTTTATAATGATTATGGGTCAGAAAATAATTAATTAATTTTATTAGTCTAGACTGGTCAGTTCCACACGTGTAGATCTTTCTCATGTCCATCTGGGAATTGTAAGGAACATCACAGAGATTGAAATCAATTTATCTCTTCTCTAATTTTTATTGCTATTTTGATAACGGCTGACCAGATTAACTGTAAAGGTCATTAAGGTTTCATGATAAACATTGTTTGACATTAAAATATGTTTATAGTCCTAATCTAAAGGTTTCTATAAGAGAGAAAGCGATTGGTCATTTTTAGAATTCTTAATTACTTTTAATGTTGAATTGGGAGGGGTTTAGTTTATTAAATGTATCTGTTTGTGTTAGAAAATGAGAATGTTAGAGCTAATAAAGAACTTGCTCCACTCTTATAACATCGAGTGTGTAATGTAATATTAATTTGTAATTGTTTTATTTCGTATATTGGATTTAATAAACGTTTATTTTACATGGATTATTATATACTAAAAGTTGAACGCCCAGTTGAAATTTAATAAAAAGATGAACAATTTGTTCCCCATTGTTCACAGCGCTAATGGTGTGTCTTTAAGAAAATGCTCTGGTATTGAGCCCAAATGTAAAAAAAACAAAACTTTTTTCTAACCTAACTTTCATTTTTGCTATGTTTTTACTCGCGGCTGCACGAACTATTTTGCAACAGATATGTTTGCTGCATACCATTTGGTAATTTTGTTCATTTTTATGCATTTTTTCCATTTTGAATAATTTAATGAAAAAATCGTCTCATACTTTCTAAAAGGTTATACTGTATCTAGTAAAAATGCATAAATAAAAAAAATAAAAAAATATGTACTGTTGATATCAGAAATTTTCGTCACGGACTGGCAATTTCGGCACTTCCCATTTAAAAATATGCCAGACTGTTATATGTAACTGATTGCCTAATTGTTTGAAATAGCCAGCTGGAGGTCCAAATTATCAGCTGTGCGATAGGTGTGAATTATTTGAGACAGGTATATAGGGTCTCTGGAGTAGGTAAAGCAGGTAAATGCATTTGATTTATAACTATTTTATTTAAAAATATATGTATTGATGAGTCAACACTTATTACTTACATTGGTTCAATTTCAGAACAAGATGTTAACAAGAAAAATAACGTTTTATTTCAGAAAACGACTAAAAATTGAATTAAAATCAAATAAATAAAATTTATATCATTATATACAAACTAATTTGTATATTAACAGTCAAATATGAGAAAAAAGACAAAATGACGTACAAGCGGGCGTACAAGTCGTTTATGAACTCTACTGAGACTATCAAAAATTGATTGAAAGTGACAAAACTCAAACTAAAATTTGGTTTAATTATATCTTATCTTGGAACAACTGTGTGTAATAGTAAAATGAACTAAAACAGTTGCTATTTTTATCTTGAGAAAGAAGAACAAACATGAAATCATTTTTATTTTCAAGCCCGGACCAATACTTATAGACAAAAATAATTCAAAGGCGGACCCAAAATGTTAACATTACGGGTCCGGCCGGATCCGGACCTATAATTATGTCGTATAATTGTGGGTCCACCAAATTTACGTATCCGGCCGGATACGTAAAATTAACATTTTGGGTCCGGGTCTCTATAATTTTAGGTCCGCCCGTATAAGAATAGGTCCGCCCTATACTTACGTATCCGGGCAGTAGCGTAGCTTGGGAAAAAAATATATGTGATTTTACGTATGAAACCAACAGATTTTAAGATGTCAATAAGTCATTTTCATACCGTAAGAGACTGACAAAAAGCTTATAATTAAAAGAAATATTGAATCAGAATGTGTCCCTCATTAACCATTAATTTAACTGATTTTTGTTGAAGTGTAAAATTTAGGTATGAATGTGGCATACCTTGACTTAAAATCATATATAACTTTTGTTAATCGATGAAAGTATTTTTATATCATTAAAGTTATCCGACACAGGGCCAAAACAAACTAGTTTAAATTTCATTCGTATGTGTCTGTCCTAAGCAAGTAATCTTTGTCACAAAAGGTTATGTTTGTCTTTGACTTCATCTTGATCATCTTTAGTGTTATAGTTTTGCTCTGTCCAGAAAGGAGGTATTTTGTATTTTTGATCTGGGACCACTGATTGGAAAAGGCCAAGCAGGGTCACTAATCGCATTAAAGGCGGCTGGCAGTCTTTATTGTTACCACTGATTTTATTAGCGTACACCTATTCTCCTATATCTATGTATTAACTGTTGAATATGAATATAATATATCATCATATCATATCATATCATATCCTTTTTTTTCAAAATTACACCCATTAGGGGCAATATATGATTGATTCTGGAGTTTTCTTTAAAAAGGATTACTTTTGTACGAACAGCTATGCATGGACCGCTACCTAAAAAAATTACTTTGGGGAAGTCGGACGGACGGAAAATTAATAACTTTATGCTCATTAGCTAGAATAAGTGCTAAAGATAGCTCGGTTTCAGGTTCTGACATAAAGTATTTATTTCCCGGATTTCTTTCATCGCTGAAATTTAATATGTAATGTGTAGATATTAGAATTGATATTAGTACTAGCAACAGGAATTAGTCGTTATGTCAAAACACTGAGCTTAGCAATACAACTGTCAAAACAATACTTTATCGAGAGACTGTACCCGCACAAGCTCTGTGTGGACTCTTCAACTTGCCTTGTTCTTATGGCTACCCTGCCTCCAAAAACGCTAAAGGCTTTCCAGGTTCTTTGATCCTTTATTTTAATTTATACAAAGCTGTGCAGGATGCGGGCTTTCACTATATACATGCATCCGAGTTCTCTACATGCCGGTTTTCCATAGAGATTGCGAAAGCTACGGAACGCAATTCATACATTTGTACCTAAGAATATGTTGAGCAAAGACTAGTGGAATTATTAACAAACTTGACTCCAACTGTCACTGTTTTAATTTTACACCAACAACCAAGGAACATTCTGAGTAACGTTCTTTTTAAAAATTTTTAGAGTGAATCTTTTCCCCCGATGTTTTTATTTTTTCACTTGTCAATTTTTTTCTACCGAGGCAAGTGCCTCGGCTGCCTCAGTGCAAGCTACGCTACTGCCGGGTCCACGAACATTTCACTTAATAACACATTTTAAATTGTGAAGAAGTAGGTCATGTAGGTTTTGATAATTTATCACAATTAACATTTCGAATTGTCTTTTATTGTGCACACGTTCAGTACAGTAAAAAAATAAATGTAATATTAATGTTAGAAAATAATTTGAATTTTATAATATTTCTTTTTTTTATTTTGTTTCATTTCATTCTATTTTTTTATTATATTTTTATTGCTTGATTTTTATATTATTTTATTTTACTTTAGTGTAATTTAATTCTGATTTCTATTTTAATTAATTTTTATATTTTGATTCTTTTTATTATATGATATGTTGTGGTATGTTTTATTTCATTATATTATATTATTGGGTTTAAAACTCTTATACGATTATTAAGCCACGGGCGTAAAAAATTAAAAAAGCACTAGTATTCTGACTCCACTTAATTGATTGCATATTGATACCGTGGTAGATCATACCTGATAACGCAAATTTTTTTAAGGGGAGCTCCAGCTGAGAATATCAATTAGTGACGACAAGTAGGTTTTCACCTTAAATATAAGTATTCATATATAGAAATTTTGATTATCTGTATGTCATAAATTCTCGTTGTTGGCGGGCCGGGATAGACTCCTCGGGATTTAGTCGCGCTTACTGAGGAGGGCCCCCAAATATTTGGAGGGCAAACGGTATCCTGTCAGATGGTTCCAAATCAATCACTGCTCTGACTAGTTTTTTTTTATAACTTGGTACAATAACAGCTCTAGACATATGCTTGTTGTTTAATATACTTGTTTGTCAACAATGTTTTGGTTACAAAGTCTTTGCTGCTTTTATTTTGAGCTTCATCCTCTGCATTGGGGTGTGATCAGTTATCTATAAGAGTAGAGAGTTTCTGTTGTTGTTCGTCTAGTTTGGAGCGTTTGCCCAGCTCTTTCAGCATCTTTGTGATAGTACCGTCTTCTCTGGGCATGTAATCCCGAACGATAAACCTTGCTCCCCTTGCTTCCAGTTTTTACATGTAAATCTTACATATATGATTTGAAGTGTTATATGGCACCAAATATATTGGGAATAAATAGAAAATAATGAGTTGTGGTAAAGCGTAAGTGACACAGCTCACATAACGTAATACTTTTTCAAAATATAGATACAATGCTAAAATATGGCTAATCAAAATTTTCCGCTCTATAAAAACTCACGAAAATAAATAGGGAACTGAGAGAGGATACCACTTTCAAATGCAGCGGTGACAAAAAAAAATTACGGTAAAAATAAAATAAATTTTCAGAACGTACTTGCACATATAAAATTTGTGTTGCTTAACATGTAAAAGGAAATTCATTTATATTTTCACATCATTTAACACCCTAAGGTTCTTCCTACCCCAGACATAGGTTGAATATCTTAGTAATAATTTGGTTCCCCAGTTTGGTATTTTTGGTTATACTGTTCTATGCTCTTCATATTCATACAGTGTTTGGCATTTTCAATTTTTTTGGTAGAGCGCCTCTGATGAGTCTTGAATAGACGAAACGCGCGTCAGGCGTAGCAAAATTTATTGTCTGGAACTTTGTTGTCATTTGTATTTCGAACATACGTGAAGGTTAGCACTGCTGGTGGAGTGTAAATTCCCCGAGGTTAGCCCGCTCCGGCACCAACACATTTGAGTTGGAGAATACATCAAAGCTTTAAATTATCCGTCTAAATTTCAAAATTGTCAAAACCCTAAGGTTCTTCCTACCCCAGACATAGGTTGAATATCTTAGTAATAATTTGGTTCCCCAGTTTGGTATTTTTGGTTATACTGTTCTATGCTCTTCATATTCATACAGTGTTTGGCATTTTCAATTTTTTTGGTAGAGCGCCTCTGATGAGTCTTGAATAGACGAAACGCGCGTCAGGCGTAGCAAAATTTATTGTCTGGAACTTTGTTGTCATTTGTATTTTAACATTTCATGACTAGCGTGGTGCATGCACAGCTAACCTAAATGCATCCCCGTTTTACGTTCTTATGTTTAAGTTCGAGAGATCGTAGAACAGTCTTTGTAAAAGCGTAAGAGAATCGTACCGAGCATAATACAAGCGTAGTGAAAGCGTAAAACGATCGTAGTAATCGCGGAGGATGCTGTCAGGAATCGGTTCTAATTCTGTTCTGCTGACAATTCTAGGACAGTTTATGACAAGTCGTGTCCTCTCATAGAACATTTCTTGACAGTTCTATCCCAAAACATATCTAGAACTTTTCTAGTCTCTGACAGTTCTATGCTGTCTTACGCCCTAACAGCTCTTACCTGTTCTGCGCTCCGACAGTTCTAATCCCTGCGACTCCTGACAGCCGCTGACAGTTTCTGACAGCCCCTGACAACTCCCGACAGCTCATCACAATTCCAAACCCTGACAGTTCAAGAACTTTTCTGGTACATTAAAAGTTGCATGGCTATCGAGAATACATTTTTAACAGAAAATTAATAAATTTTAAAACAAAAGCTGACGAAACATTACAATAAACAACACATGACGTCATTTAGAACTGTCAGGACCTGTCAGAGCGCAGAACTGTCAGGGCTCAGAACTGTCGTGGACTAGAGGAGTTCTAAGCTGTCACAGTCTTGGACAATTCTAGAGGAGAGCCTGGCAGTAGAGATGATAGAACAGATCTCAACTGCAGGTCGTAGGGCTGTCCGATTTAACAACATGGACAAAGCGACCCGACCTGATGTCAGGTTTTTAAGCGCTCTTTAATGGACTTTTATCGACAAGTTTAGCTCTGCTGCTGACCTATTAACCACCCAGAACCCGCACGCGTTATTTGTATAAAAAGGCGGACCAGTAAACCGTCAATTCTATAGGTCCGGGGCTATTCATATGAAGAAAGGCGGACCAGTAAACTGTCAAATTTAAAGGTCCGGTTCCATTCATATAAATAAAGGTGGACCAGTAAACTGTTCAACTTAAAGGTCCGGGTCTATTCATAAAAAGAAAGGCGGACCGGTAAACTGTCTAACTTAAAGGTCGGGGCTATTCATATAAAGAAAGGCGGACTAGTAAAGTTATAAATTTAAAGGTCCGGGACTATTAATATTTAAAAAGGTGGATCGGTAATTTTTTCAACTTAAAGGTCCAGGTCTATTCATATGAAGAAAGGCGGAACAGTAAACTGTCAAATTTAAAGGTCCGGGACTACTAATATAAAGAAAGGTGAACCGGTAATTTTTTTTAAACTTAAAGGTCCGGGTCTATTCATATGAAGAAAGGAGGACCAGCAAACAGTCAAACCTATACATGCTATAGGTTCTAGTCTCTCTTAAGATGTTGATAAAAAGTATGGAACCGAATAGATTAGAATAATGCATCTGTGACTATTTCAGGACTGGATTTGAACTATATGCATTTTATTTAGACAATGGGCCAATTGCAGAACATCGAGCAGCGCCTACTGGCCTCGTTGAAGGCTGCTGGCGGTTGTCCATTGTGGTTTTTCTAAATTGCCGGGACTATTAATATAAAGAAAGGTGAACCGGTAAATTTGATTGTGGTCTGTGTCGCATACACTTTAAGATTAGTTTTTAAGATTGTTGAAATTTCAACAGGTTTGTTCTTGTCATTCAGTCATCATGATCGTTAAGCTTTCCAATGTATAAACAAATGACATTCACCTTCAACAGCACAATTTTTAACCTATTTTTCAGATTCTTTTATTTTTATGATTATCTCTGACTAGACCATGCTCAATTCAAGATCGTGGGCACTTGTGCTAAATTTTGTATGAAATTACTGGCCCTAAAGTTTTTAACATGTTCAAGGTCAGTTTTTTGTTTTTTTTTTTCTTTTTCCAAACTGATTTTAGATATATTTGATTTATCTCCCTAATATGAGGTAGGCATTGCCTTAATGCTAGACCGAATTATCTGTCGTTTAAAAGCTTATTTTATCATTCCACATTTATTTTTTTCTATTCTGACGTTTATCTTTTATTTTTTTATTTAAAAGCAACATAAAAAATAAAAAAATAAAAGATAAACGTCAGAATAGAAAAAAATAAATGTGGAATGATAAAATAAGCTTTTAAACGACAGATAATTCGGTCTACCTTAATGCGAGCACAGCAAAAATATAAGTTGTCAATGCTCAGTTTAATTGTAATTTTACCATAAAACATCACAAATGGATCTTCTTTCTAGCCCTCATATGACGGAGTTTCACGCCACAATTGAGGAATAAATCGTTTAGAATTCAGAATAAAAGATCTAAAGGACCCCATTTGACCGTAGTTATTTTTATTTTATCAGTTCATTTTCTAGAACGTTCAGTTTGGGACGAGATACTTGGGGCGAATGAACGTAAAAAAGAAAATGTTCAAAAAGAATAAAATTTGTTTACTTGAAGTAACTCATCGTCAATATTTTTCTCATTGTTCTATATTTATATTACATAGAAAAATTTTGGACTTGCAAATTAGTAACCATTTTCAAATTCACACCGCACCTGTATAAACTGTGAGAAGCATATCCGGACGAAAAACTTGCTGAATGCGGGCACTTCGTGCCCTCTACGAGCTGTGCTCGCTATTATTTCCACGTAATCTGTTTTTCTCCAAAAATAATTAATAAGTATATTTTTACTTTAACTGTACTATCACAAGCAATTGTGTTAACTCATGAAAGCTCAATCCATATAATTTTATTAAAACTAGAGGCTCACATGATCCTGAATCGCTTAACTTGATTGTTTGAATTCTAAAACCATAAGACGAAAACATCTTTTTTTTTTACATTTTTAGAACCATATGCTAAATGAGAGGTCATCTAATAACATTGATTATATGCAGTTATAAGTGACGAGTTGAAATTTTGATATTCTGCAGGTAGTAGCTCCTTAATGGAACGGTCCTACACCAACTGGTTAAATATTTTGCTGATCTTGGCTTGCTTAACAATAGAGTGTTTAAATATCTTTCATTGTTTCAGTCAAGATACTGAAAAGATTAGCTCCGGGTCTATTCATATATAGAAAGGTGGACCATTAAACTGTCAAACTTAAAGGTCCGGGCTATTCATATGAAGAAAGGCGGACCAGTAAACTGTCAAACGAAAAGGTCCGGGTCTATTCATATGAAGAAAGGTGGACAAGTAAACAGTCAAACTTAAAGGTCCGGGTCCATTCATATAAAGAAAGGTGGACAGGTAAACAGTCAAACTTAAAGGTCTGGGTCCATTCATATAAAGAAAGGTGGACCAGTCAACTGTCAAAACTATACATGCTAAAGGTTCGAAGCTCTTTTAAAATGTTGATAAAAAGTGTGACCGAATAGATTAGAATAATACATGTATGCAATTATACAAAAATAGCAATCATTTAGATAAATAAAGCAAAGCCACTGATGAAAATAATCTATCTTTACTGCCTAGTTTAGCTTTAAATGTCTAAAATCAATGCTATTAAAATAAATGATGATAATTCGGTACAAATTGTATCTTCACTTGATAGCAGTAAGTCATATGAACTAACGGTCTGGTTAGTTTTAAGATTGTTGAAATTTCAACAAGTTTGTTCTTGTCATCGTTAAGCTTTCCAATATATAAAGAAATGACATCACAATTTTGAACATAGTTTTCAGATTCTTTTATTCTTATGATTATCTCTGACAAGACCATGCTTAATTCAAGATCGCGGGCACTTGTGCAAAATTTTGTCGAATACTAGCAAATGGAATTTTTTGAAAAATCAAGAATTATTTAAAAAGTGCACAAACGGACGTCAGACGCTCAGTGCTTACAATATCTCACATAAGAAGTCTGTTGAATCTATAAATTGTTGCTGAATATGTATTCAACAACTTCCACGTTTCCATACAAGCCCAATGTCAATGTTAATGCATGTACATTCTTGATGTTGAGTTTGATTAATTAAATATATTGAAATTTCTTTATCATGACCTCAAACAAGAACTTGAAAATGTAGAATAAATGTATTTAGAGGCATTTCAAAATCACGTTAAGGTACTTCAAATGTATGGATTTTAAACTGTCTCGGTCATAATTTGGACTCCATTTCAACAATTTGAAATTTATTGGTATTCAAATTTGCTCTGCATAATGATATTAAGTTTGGCGCCCAACTAAAAAACCCACGATGGTTAGAACAGGAAAACTAGCCAGGGTTAGTTGTGTTGAGAGTCATACATAAAGGTATGATGACTCTTGAGGAGGGGGAAGTGTAACGGGGTTGCCCCCCTTCGTACATTAATTAGTAGATTTAAATAGCCAGCCTTTATCCCTGAACAAGGGAAGTACTTCTTTGGTTCAGAGGTAGAGTGCCTGACTGTAAACCTAGAGGTCCTGGGATCGAATCCCGCTCAGGACATGTCGATTTTGTGAAGTAATTCATGCTCTCCGGTTACATTTGTGAAGTAATTCATGCTCTCCGGTATATTGTCCTAAACATGGTAAACCAGGTTTAGGTGTAGGCAGATAGCTACATGTTGGGGCTATCTGATTTATTTCAGCAGATAAAAGTTGTAGACTCGTTAACTGCTCATTTATTTCATCTGTCCTTTCATCTCCATTTTCTTCTCTTTTCACATGTTGGAAATAAACAACATCAGGGATTTCCGGTTACATTGGCGCCCAACTAAAAAACCCACGATGGTTAGAACAGGAAAACTAGCCAGGGTTGTGTTGTGTTAAGAGTCATACATGAAGGTATGATGACTCTTGAGGAGGGGGAAGTGTAACGGGGTTGCCCCCTTCGTAAATTAATTAGTAGATTTAAATAGCCAGCCTTTATCCCTGAACAAGGGAAGTACTTCTTTGGTTCAGAGGTAGAGCGCCTGACTGTAAACCTAGAGGTCCCGGGATCGTTAGATAATGCCAATAAAGACATTATTGCCGAAACCATTTTCGAAAAAGGAGACTATGTATTTTTATCGGAGAATCCAACTGGCCAGGGCCAGAAGTTGAAGTACAAATTCACGGGACCGTTTATTATTGAAAAAGTATTGACAGATCATATGGTGCTTCTCCGAGATCCAACAGGGAAGAGACAATTCAATGATGGCATACACAAAGACAGGTTAAAACAAGGATATATCAGAAAGCCAAATCCATCGCCGTATTTTAAAGTGATCAAAACTTCCAAAGACATCAAATTTGTTAATGCAGAGACACAAACTTCGATTGTTAAACCCAATGTAGCAATTATACCAGTACAGGAGATAAGAAAGTCAAAACGACAAGTCCGAAAACCAATGCGATTTAGAGATTCTGATCATATCGATCCTATTGAGGACGTCAGCGCCCATTCCGTTTCGTCAGATTCAGATGGATTCCACAAAGTGAAACGTGTATTGGCTCAGAGACTGATTGATGGCGAGAGGAGAGAGTATTTAGTTCATGTCTCCGGGGAACCCGCCGAGAATGCAATCTGGGTCCCTCTTTCAAGTTTAAATGCAAAAGCCAGATTTGCAATAGAAAAGCGACCTCCTCCTCTTTTGTAAATATTTTGTATATATTTTTGTTTTGTTTTGTTAAGTGATCAGTATAATGTTAGTAGCTTTTGTTTCTTTTTCAGTTAGATTCTTTTAAAGAGTAGAAGTTTTTGACAGTTATGGTTGAGATATTTTCCACTTTTATAACATGTTTTTAATAAGAAACGCAAATGTTATATTTTATAGGGAATAAGTTCTCAGACGTTTTTCATTTTGTTTAAGTACATGTACAAGTTTGATAAGGCCTATGGTATAAAGCTATTTGAAATAATCTTTTTATGAACCAAGTCTCAGTGACTGCAATGGTATCATTGTTTATTAGATTTTTCAATGTAATGGCCGAAAGGTTTGATTAACCTGTTTAAGAAATAAGTTTTTGATTGTGATTGATAATTTTAACGTGCTAGGAATTATACATTATGAATTATAATTATTTTTGCTTATTATGAGTATTACATGTGTGGGTGTCAGTTTATCTTACCTAGGACAGATAAACAATTATGAGTGTGTTGTTTGTAAGAAAATAACAAATTTTTTATTATTCATAAAACTTATTAAGAGTTTTGTAGCTCTACTAGCAAAGCAAAATATGTTGATTGTCACACAATGCAATGACTGGTTGGTTATTTTACAAGTTGGTTAGCAGGTTTAGTTTCATATGAATAGAAATGTAGTTAGAAATTAGTTTAGTTTTGTTTTTGTTCATTATTTCCTTGAATTTTTTTTTCTGGTTAATTGTATTTTCAGACCCATTGTAAAATTTTTGAATCAAAATTTTATTTTTAAGGCGGGGGATGTTATATTTTATAATGATTATGGGTCAGAAAATAATTAATTAATTTTATTAGTCTAGACTGGTCAGTTCCACACGTGTAGATCTTTCTCATGTCCATCTGGGAATTGTAAGGAACATCACAGAGATTGAAATCAATTTATCTCTTCTCTAATTTTTATTGCTATTTTGATAACGGCTGACCAGATTAACTGTAAAGTTCATTAAGGTTTCATGATAAACATTGTTTGACATTAAAATATGTTTATAGTCCTAATCTAAAGGTTTCTATAAGAGAGAAAGCGATTGGTCATTTTTAGAATTCTTAATTACTTTTAATGTTGAATTGGGAGGGGTTTAGTTTATTAAATGTATCTGTTTGTGTTAGAAAATGAGAATGTTAGAGCTAATAAAGAACTTGCTCCACTCTTATAACATCGAGTGTGTAATGTAATATTAATTTGTAATTGTTTTATTTCGTATATTGGATTTAATAAACGTTTATTTTACATGGATTATTATATACTAAAAGTTGAACGCCCAGTTGAAATTTAATAAAAAGATGAACAATTTGTTCCCCATTGTTCACAGCGCTAATGGTGTGTCTTTAAGAAAATGCTCTGGTATTGAGCCCAAATGTAAAAAAAACAAAACTTTTTTCTAACCTAACTTTCATTTTTGCTATGTTTTTACTCGCGGCTGCACGAACTATTTTGCAACAGATATGTTTGCTGCATACCATTTGGTAATTTTGTTCATTTTTATGCATTTTTTCCATTTTGAATAATTTAATGAAAAAATCGTCTCATACTTTCTAAAAGGTTATACTGTATCTAGTAAAAATGCATAAATAAAAAAAATAAAAAAATATGTACTGTTGATATCAGAAATTTTCGTCACGGCCTGGCAATTTCGGCACTTCCCATTTAAAAATATGCCAGACTGTTATATGTAACTGATTGCCTAATTGTTTGAAATAGCCAGCTGGAGGTCCAAATTATCAGCTGTGCGATAGGTGTGAATTATTTGAGACAGGTATATAGGGTCTCTGGAGTAGGTAAAGCAGGTAAATGCATTTGATTTATAACTATTTTATTTAGAAATATATGTATTGATGAGTCAACACTTATTACTTACATTGGTTCAATTTCAGAACAAGATGTTAACAAGAAAAATAACGTTTTATTTCAGAAAACGACTAAAAATTGAATTAAAATCAAATAAATAAAATTTATATCATTATATACAAACTAATTTGTATATTAACAGTCAAATATGAGAAAAAAGACAAAATGACGTACAAGCGGGCGTACAAGTCGTTTATGAACTCTACTGAGATTATCAAAAATTGATTGAAAGTGACAAAACTCAAACTAAAATTTGGTTTAATTATATCTTATCTTGGAACAACTGTGTGTAATAGTAAAATGAACTAAAACAGTTGCTATTTTTATCTTGAGAAAGAAGAACAAACATGAAATCATTTTTATTTTCAAGCCCGGACCAATACTTATAGACAAAAATAATTCAAAGGCGGACCCAAAATGTTAACATTACGGGTCCGGCCGGATCCGGACCTATAATTATGCGACACCGGACGCGCGCCCTCCCGTTTGATAAGAAAATTTGGTCAGGAATTCTATGAAACAAGAGGTCCAAGAAGGTTTCCATTTGAAAATTTTTGGTTCCGCCACAGAAATTTGTGAACGGCGGTGGTTAAATTTTTGCTGATATCTTCTAATATGCCTAGAAGTTAAAGAAGTATACCCCATTAGGCCTATAATAAGTTTATATATACTCCAGTCCCTATTATTTTAAATTTTGTTGAAATTTAGATAAGCCAGGATCAAAGGGTTTAATTTGGTATCAAGGGAATAAATGGTTCGTTACCCCTTTCTAAGAATTTTCCAGTTTAATCCGGTTTTGTCGAATACTGATATTTAGTGAAGTCACAGCTTATTCATTCAAAGGTGACAATATTCGTCAGTAAGTTGCTCCAATCAAATTGCTAGTTTTACAGTCCTTACAGGTGTGCTATAAATTATAAAGAATATAGCTAAAAGCACATGCAACTTCGAAGAATATGCTACGGTTATCTTCTTATCTTCTATGTATTAATAAATCGTCAAGACATACTTAGAATTGGTGAGTTAAGAGAGAAGGGCATAGAGTTAAACTGTTTTGGACAAGTGATAAATCCCCATATTCCTCATGTTTACCCAAGTTTGCAAGCAATTAGTTATTTGTGTTGACTAATATATACTTTTAATTGGTATTTAACTTCACATGCATGTTAGAATCAAGCAAAAATTATAAATTTTCTTGAGTAGTGTTTGTTATGCAAAAATTTTCAGATTTCTTTTAGGACAGAAGAATACGAAGTACCAAGGTGGGTTAAAAAATAAAACAAACAAACAAACAAAACGAAACTAAAAACTAATCCTGTTAATCTATGCTTATTCTGGACATTGCTTCTATTGAATTGCAGCACTTGAATCAAAATAATTGCAAGACAGAAAATCATAAGAGACGTACTCTACCCAAAAGGTTCAAACAAGGAATTCAAAACCAACACCAAAGTTTGTGTTCATGTGTATTTAAAGTTAAGCGTGAAGCATAAAAAACAACAACACAATTTTGAGTTTAGACGGAACAAGGCTACCAAGAGTGTTTGATCTAGTATACTAGGAGTTCATAATGTTTATCGCAATATAGTAACAATATATTTAATTTTTTCTCAGAATGTATAACACCAACTCACTCATTAAGTCAGCTTTTAAATCTCACATTACAAGGCAAGATTCGTCTCATGAATATATTATATGGCACAATTTATTCTGCATTTTACACATCAGTAACACATTTGCAATTTTTAAAATGCCTCGAATAGTTGAATAATTTCAGTCCAGATTTTGAAATTCTATTTCGAGAAAGGGGAAACATGATATTGACGGTAACGGGTGGAAAATGGGCTTATAGTGCTCAAATTTATACATATTCGACAAAGTGAATCAGCCATGGCACTCAAACAATAGGACCGGGTCAAAAATTGGGGTGGTAAAGGGGGGGTACATGCACGGATGAACGACCAATAAAAATGATAATCACGATGAACGGCCAATAAAAAAATGATAATCACGATGAACGAAAAATAAAATAGAGAAACACGATGCACGATGAACCTCCATGCACGGCTGAACGGGATATAAAAATTGCTTAACACGATGCACGAAAAAAACCCTTTACCACCCACAAATTAAAAAATGCATACTTGCAAATTAAAGCATACTCTCTAAAATCGATAAATATCAGTCTTTATGCAGAAGTTAGAACAGCTAATTTTGGACTTCAGATATTTATTTTAAGTTCTGTCTGTACTGTTTTCTTGACGGAATATTGTTTGTTGCGAGTATAATCAAAGTATCATATTGATCTATATAATTTCGTTAACAGTTGAGTGTATAAATTGCATATATTAAGTAATTTACTTATTAGAAGCCTAGTTTGTAGCCAAAATGATCGATGCTTAACTTCTAAAGAAAATCATAAATTATACACTGTACACAGGTTATCTTTATAGTTCAAGGAAAAACCTTTCATAGGAGCATGTCCGTCCTATATACTTCATTCGAAAAATGACGTAATCATACACACGTTTCCCTTTCTTTCAATATCGAAACGGGGTGATCGGACACTGTGAAGAACAATGAAGTCATGTCACTCACATAAATTTGTATATCACCGGACTTCCCACCGGTCTCGTGTGTGGATTTATTCTATCTTTATATGTTAATACATACATACACTAATCATTGGAACAACTTTATGATGAAATAAGAAAAAATTCTTTTCGCATTTAAGGGGTCGTGCATACATACGTAATACATCCATTACATAACATAACATAACATAACATACATACACACATACAAACAAACATACATTACAAAACTAGATTGGCAGTCTTCCATGGAAGACGTATGTCGCCTATGTCTTTAAATATTCGGTAAACAGTAGATGAGTTACGGGCATAAAATCGAATTACACCATATAGTACTAAAGGAGGAAGCTTAATGCCAAATATCAAGAGGTTGTGAATGTAGTTGCTCTGAAAACTGAAAATTTCTGTGACGCTGCAGGACAACTTCGACGCAGGACGACGCAATACGACGGATGGTGCCAATGCAACCCATAAAGGTCGCTTCTGCAACACGTTGCAGGCGACACAATTACATACTACATATATGAGGGTCGGTAGGGTCTTTTACGAGAGAGCTGAAAAGGCTTATTTTTACACGGGGAATTCGGAATATTACCCACAAAACTCGGGGAATTCGGGATTTTTACTACGTTTTTCTGCTCTATTAATTTACCGGGAGTGCGTGATTTAGTATTTTTTTTCGATTGCATTTCATAAGACATTTACAAACTTCGCTTACATGTACACATGCGGAAAATATTGGTCACAATTAAAGCAAGACATATTGTATAGAAACTGATGAATATGACAATTTAAAAAAAAATCGGAAGATAAATATACAAGTAAAAAAAAGCTTTATTTATAGCAGTGATTCATAGTTATTTTGCGAGAAGGATAAATTCTGGTCCGTTGGATAATGGTTTGTTAATTAAAACTAGTAATTTAGTTACGAATTAATGAAGGTTTCTGATATCAACTATCAATTTTTCGGTATTAAACTGAGAATTGTACTGTAATAATATTTCTATTAGATTGACACCATTATACAATGCCTTACTAACTATAAGTGACGTTTTCATTTAAAAAGGCATGTAATTAATGTAAGTAAAGGGGGTCTTTCGGCTGGGCCTCAGCCGCGAAGCAGCTGCATTCCGCACTTACTTAAGTGGCGGTTGACAGTGAATTCACTGTCAATTTGGCATAATTCGCTGCTTCGTGAACTTTTAAGAACATTTTAAGGGGTTTTGGTCTCTTCAACCGTGTTTACCAAAGTAATCCAAAATTTCTTTGATTCAGCCATCTGTGTATCCAACGGTGGTTCTTAAGGGGTTTCGGTCTTAAATATTATTCACCGGTGTATCCCACGGTGGCACCAAATTATTCTGCATATTTGTAATTGTATTGATTTCTGGTTGCCATTCACAATATTCGATAACCATTTATCTGATCATTGAATGTTGATATTTTATGTTTATTATATATTATCTGAAAATATCATTTCTTTAACCACATGTGCATCCCACGGTGGAATTTATTTTATTGATTATCTATTGATTATTTATTGATTATCTAGATTTATATGATATATTATGATATATGAGAAATCATTCATATTTATTATTGTAAATCCTTATTAAAGCTGAGGCCCAATAATGCCAAACCTTACAAAGAGTTTTCATTCCCCCCTTAGTTATACATGGGTATGCATTATTAGCTAGTGGCAATAAGATTAAGAGGTTTGCTTAAAAGCAGGAAAAGTTGAAACTTATAACTGCATCATGTTTGTTTTATTTTTGTTTACGCATCAGAGATAATGAAATTTAAGTACGTTATACTTAAATTTGGTTATCCCAACAAATGGCTTTTTTGTAATAAAAATACTGAAATGGCGGTACTTGGCCATAGCCTTTTTATATATTCATAAAATAATACAATGCAATAAATGATATAAATGACAATGAGGAAAATGATGGTTACCGCAAAATATGGCAACCCAATTCCAATTAAATGATTAAATGAGAAATGTATTCGAGCGTGGGATACACAGCTCTTATAGAAATTTTTAGGAGTTGCCGTGGGATACACAGACAACGACACCGAAAGGTTCCCTATTTAAATTTAAAGTCATAAATCTGTATACAAGATGCAGCGAATACTGCAGGATTCACATCAAACTGGATGGTACGCGGAAAAATCAGATTCCATTACTTGAACATGATATTTCAAAGAGTTCAATTAAAGATACGAACATCTCGAACGAATGTCTCAAAATTAAAATCGGTTCGACGGCAACCAGCTAGTTAGATGCGCGTCCAATATTCAAATTTGATAGTAGCGTTCAATTGAAGATATGATAGTCTAATAATTGAAGTTGTTTCAGCCGCAACCAGTGGGAGTAGATGCGCGATCAATGTTCAAAGATAGTTCCTAGAGTTCAATTGAAGATTTGAAGGTCGGTTCAGCAGCAATTGGCAGAGATAGATGCACGTCCTTTTCATACCAACAGTTTAACTCCATGTCGATTGGGAAATACAAGCTGCTAACAACCAACCTGTAAAAATACAATCAAAAACCAGCAGAAACCATTCATGTAAATTTATAAAGGGTGGCGGGAGGGTTTTTTGTGTGATTTTTTTGTCTACCTTGCTATTGAAATTTTCCGGAAAAGAGAAAGCTCAATCGACTGCGCATGTGTGGTTTAAATAGCAAATGACGTAAAAGTGTAAAAATAGAATTGAAGGAAACCCATATACGATAACTCGATTTAAGTTCTAACGACTTAAATCGTATTATCCCAACAAATGGCTTTTTTGTAATAAAAATACTGAAATGGCGGTACTTGGCCATAGCCTTTTTATATATTCATAAAATAATACAATGCAATAAATGATATAAATGACAATGAGGAAAATGATGGTTACCGCAAAATATGGCAACCCAATTCCAATTAAATGATTAAATGAGAAATGTATTCGAGCGTGGGATACACAGCTCTTATAGAAATTTTTAGGAGTTGCCGTGGGATACACAGACAACGACACCGAAAGGTTCCCTATTTAAATTTAAAGTCATAAATCTGTATACAAGATGCAGCGAATACTGCCATATTGACTGTAAACAAATTCGGACAAGTTTACAGTCAACCGCCATAACAAATGGGGGAATGAGCTGAATCTTATATGGGCCAAGTACCACAAATTATATCTTATAACAAATACTAAACTGATCTCATAATAAATGGAAAAATAACAAAGATTGGCTTTTGCCAATTAAAATGATAAATGATAAACACATATATACAAAAGGATTCATAATATTATCATGAAAATATATCAAGTCAGCAACAAACAAAAGCCTTTAGAGCAACAAAATCAGTTCAAAATCCTGGTGGAAAAACACTAGATCCTTGTGGATATGAAAGAAAATATTCAAGTCCACCCTGTATTGTGTTCAAAAAAACATTGTTACCAAGTTTAGTAAGGTGCACTCCATCTGGCATAAGAAACCAGCTATTGGGTTTAATATCAGGGTATCTAATATAAAGGCCTCCTGAATGTAGAACAAATGATGCAATGGAATTATTCAATCTGAAACGTGCCTTTTCCATAGCTACCAAATCTTCAGAAAAACGCCAATTGGAACGCGGCAAGATCTGAGACCAAATAATTACAGTAGATGGAAATTTGTAATGGATCCACCTAATTATTACTTTCAACTGATTACGTAAATAACCAATTTTTGTATTACCAATATCATTAGCTGCTACATGCAGAATGAGAAAATTTGGTGGGTCTTCAAAATTTAACAAAGTCATTATCCTTCTTTTGATGTCCAAGCTAACCATACCACCTTTTCCTTGCCACCATATGTCCACATTAAGTCTCTCAAGGCCTAAATTTCGACCCCCTAGTCTATTATGAGTTTCACCAAAGGCATTCCTGACCAGGGATGAACCAACTATCCAAACTTTAGTAGAGGGACCTACAAATCTCTTAGCTATTACTTTACAGCTATGATTAATATAGGTTAAAGAAAAATAATAATAACAATAAAAATTTAATAAAGACCCAGGATGCAAGTAATTAAAGTCTTAAATATCCCTTGTAAGCATCAGACTTCCAGCGGCCTAGATATTTAATTTGTTCATTTGGAACACCATCCATAGCCAAATTTGATGCAGCACCTATACGGAATGAATGGGATGAATATCGCCTGGCATCATACCCCACCATTGAAATAGATTTTTTCAGAACGGAAACAAATTGTAGTCTAGTCAAGGGGCTACCATCAAAATGACAAAACAATTGACAACATGATAATTGTCGAATAGCCAAGTATTCCTGAATTAATTTTAATGGGCAAACTTGACAATGGGCTTGCTTATGAATCACTATTTGTGTCCCTTTACCAAATTGGTCAGTTTTGGAAGTTGACAAATTAATTATCAAAGAATCCTTATTCAATGTTAAATCAGAGATCAAAAGAGCATGCCTATTTGAGCCATTACTTACTGCTAGCTCACCGATTCTTAACATTCCATGAAATGCAAGGGAAAATGCAGCCCTGAAAAGTGTTGACTCGTAATGTGATTTGCACACCACTGACAAAATTGGCAAAATAGAAGTTAAAATATCTTTTGTGATTGGTAATCGATTATCTCGTTTTGAACCAACTATTCTCTTTACACCTTCTAATGTTTTACGAACAACAAATTGTTGAGTGCAGTCATTGAAACCATTAACTTTACAATAAAAACCTATTCCAGACAAATAACATGAAATAGTTTTGTGAGAAAGATTTTCTTGAAAGAGGTGGGCAATAAACTGTAAGATATGGTTTGGGGGGCATGGCCAAACTGGTGTTAAACGAAAGTCAGTTCTGAATTGTTCAAACATACACATACCTCTGGAATATGTTTGAAAGGTACTTGGGGCTACAGAATTCTGAATCAAATGATTAATTACAAAGTCGAAATTATTTCCATGAATTTGATTGGTATTTCCATAGGAAAGTGGTCTGCATCTGGTGCCAACCTGCGAAATCTCTCCATCTGAAATCGAGATATTGCGTCAGAAATTTCATTAAATACCCCTTCTACATGTAAAGCTTTGAATTGAACATTAAATTGCATAGTAAGGAGAACTAATGGCCTAATAAGTTTCATTATCTGTTTGTCCTTGGAACTTCTCTTGTTGATTATATTTACCAAAGCCAAATTATCAATACGAAACACAATTTTTTTGTTCTTCAACAGCTCAATCCATACAAACAATGCTAACACAACAGGAACTAATTCCAAAAGAGACACATTACGAAGTATGGCTTGATTGCGCCAAGACTCTGGCCATTTATATTGAACGTAATGACCTTGGAAATAAGCACCACAACCCAGGTCTGGATTTCCAGCTGCATCTGAAAAAAGTTGAAGCATCTCATTGTCGAACCAATATTTTTCTGGGAAATAACAGTGACCGTTAAAGCCATCTAAAAATTGAAGCCAAATAGCAATATCTTCCTTCGCCTCAACAGTTAGCCTTATTAGGAAATGTGGCTTGGTATTATCTACTCCAGATAATAGATCATAAAACCTTCTAATGAAAGCCCTGGAAGACGGAATGGCCCTAGAACAAAATGACAACAAACCAATGACAGATTCCAATTCTCTGACGGTTACTTTTTTAACTAGAAGTAAAGGCTTTAATAGGCTTTGCAATTTCAACAATTTTTCTTGAGGTATTAAGATCATCATTAATATAGTATCAATAACCAATCCTAAAAAAGTCAAGGTTGTTACAGGGCCAACAGTTTTATCTTCTGCAATGGGAATATTTAATTCCAAGCACAAATTCTGAAAACATTCCATCAACCTCACACATTGGTCAGAACCACTAGGACCCATAAACATAAAATCGTCCAGATAATGATCCAAAGTGTCATTACCAGACCTGAACTCGACAACCCATTGAAGAAAAGTGGAAAATTTTTCAAATAAACAACACGAATTACGACAACCTTGGGGTAAACACTTGTCTATATAATATTTGCCATCAAAAAATATACCAAGTAAATCGAAATCTGCTGGGTTAATAGGCAGAAGACGGAATGCCGATTTAATATCGACTTTTGCAAGCAAAGCACCCTTACCTAGATCATATATTTTATCCAGAATACTATCAAAAGACGTATAATTAACTGTACTAAATTCATCACTTATATAAGAATTAATGCCATTACCAAGAGGGTAAGACAGATTTGTAATCAACCTCCAACTACCGTCCGACTTCGGTACCAGACCAATGGGTGAGATTTGTAATGTAGAAATGGGTAACTTTGAAAAAGGGCCTAACATTCTACCAAGACTAACCTCCTTCATTAATTTACAAAAAGTTTCACCCTTCAAGTCACGTACTGACAACATATTAGGCGACATTACATGCATCCTAGGTCCATTATACATAATTTTAAAACCTTGTGAAAAGCCATCATACAATTCTTTAGCAACAACTCTATCAGGATATATTGACAACAATTTTTCCAGATTATTTACATTAACAGGAGAAAAACCTTTGTCCCATAATTGTTCAAGGAGCACGTGGTCGCTGGAATCTGTTAACAAAAGCAGGAGGATTATTTAATGGTTGTCTAAACCTTTCATTTAAATTGTTAGCTGATCTAAATGTAGCATTAAATCGTGGCATTTGATCTTTGGAGTTCCTTTTTTGACATTTTACAATTGGGTGGTCAAAATTGCAATACAAACAGTTATGCATGTAAATACAACTTGCATTTGAACAAAAACCCTTGTAATTAAATGTGTAACATTTTTGATTTGGAGTTTTTTGCTGTGAATATGCAGTCGATTGTTTGTTTGCAAATTGGTAATGCGAGGGTGTGTTTGACATGTATAGAAGCCAAAGCTCAGTATCAACCATTGCCCATGAACTACTAGGCTCTTGAGCTTTTCTGAGTCTGTACTGTTCATCATAATTTTTCCACCCTAAATTACCTAATCTTGAAGCACCTAGACGAATGGTGTGCATATACTTCAATAGTTCTTGCACACGGTGCAAATGAACCTTGCAATAAATGCTAATAAATATAGTAAATGCATTTGTCCATTGCTCAATATTGTAAATTTTTACATTTTGAGGTTTTTGAATAACTAATTCATTATTCTGAATAGATAATTTTTGGATCGAATCTGAATGAATACTGTTGGTCAAAAGAGTACCTAAATCTACGTACTCTCCTTTAATAATTTTTTCCTTTATGTTTTGAGCCACCCCAACAGAGATTTCCCCAGATATAGATGGTATTTGCGGTGGCATAATATCATTAGACTCTGGCAAAGAAATGCCAACATTACCTGATGAAGGAAAACATACTTCAGGAGAAGCGGCTGGAGTATATGATGATGTTGAAGGAAAACTCGTGTCATGCAAAGTGGCTGGAGTATAGGATGGCATAGTATTAGATGTTGTGCGAAATACCGGCATGGATATAGTTGATTCTGGTGTAGATGAAGTAGTTGCTGATGATTGTTGCTTTGATCTTGATGATTGATCTCTTGTTCTTGTGGGTTGATCCTGTGTCGTGGGTTGATCCTGTGTCCTGGGTTGATCCACATAGCTACGTGCTTGAGGAACATGATATGTTGACTTTCTCTTGCGACTAGATCTGCGCAACATTCTGAAACTCAAGCAAAGACATATTTGTTTTTCTTAAGCAAAAAAAAGGAACAAATGCATTATTTACAAGTATACTGTTTTTTCAAAGTCAAATGCTAGAGCTGTACATGTAATGTAGATGGTTAAACGCATATTATTTCAATAAACTATTTTTGCATGTCTCCCTCACCCTACCAATACAATGCAACAATATGGTATGCGTGTTTAACTTATTACAGTTGAAAAATCCAATTGACCGATTTACATGTAATTAATTTGTCATGTGAAAGTGTTTTGTATATTTGACCCAGGCTCCTTGTTCAGGTGTTAAAGTGGATAACATCATGAAATTCTGACCCAAAAATTTTTTAACTTTAATTTGATGTAGAGTAAAAATGTTGTCGACCTTGTCGCATGTATAAACACGTACATAAATGTACAGAAATGTGGGCTATGACCGCTGAATATTAAGACAATTATTACCAATGTAAACAAGCATTACATAAGTGTGTAAATACTACCTGTATACCAATGTAAAAGTTGCTATCAATCCTCGGTTCAACAAATTAAAAACGCTAAAACTTAAAAATAAGTTTCAACATGATTATTGATAGCATGACAAATAAAAAAGGGGTTCTAGAGATAAAAATAGAAATTAATCGAGATTAAAAATTGAAATCGACAATATATTTATGAAATTGTTAAATGATCCAATGTATTAAAGAAATATGACACAAAATTAGTCGTATAAACAGCTCTTTCAATATGTCGGAATTGATCATCAACCATGCTGGGAAATTTGTATGCCGAAGGCATAAATTACAAAAATTAACCAATTTTTTATGGCATCCTGTCATAATTCTTACAAAACAAATGCGTTTGCACCAAAATAATGTATTTTTTATCCAAAATTAGTTCGGATGCGCAAGATATTGATTGATTTTTTTGTGTGATTTTTTTGTCTACCTTGCTATTGAAATTTTCCGGAAAAGAGAAAGCTCAATCGACTGCGCATGTGTGGTTTAAATAGCAAATGACGTAAAAGTGTAAAAATAGAATTGAAGGAAACCCATATACGATAACTCGATTTAAGTTCTAACGACTTAAATCGTATTATCGCGGTAAGTACCTTTTGTTAATGGTTGTTAGTTTTGTAACGGGGTTGCTCCCCTTCCTAGTAGATTTAAATAGCCAGCCTTTATCCCTGAACAAGGGAAGTACTTCTTTGGTTCAGAGGTAGAGCGCCTGACTGTAAACCTAGAGGTCCCGGGTTCGAGTCCCGGTCAGGACATGTCGATTTTATGAAGTAATTCATGCTCTCCGGTTACATTGGCGCCCAACTAAAAAACCCACGGTGGTTAGAAGGATTCCTAGCCAGTGTTGTGTTGTGTTAAGAGTCATACATTGAGGTATGATGACTCTTGAGGAGGGGGAAGTGTAACGGGGTTGCTCCCCTTCCTAATAGATTTAAATAGCCAGCCTTTATCCCTGAACAAGGGAAGCACTTCTTTGGTTCAGAGGTAGAGCGCCTGACTGTAAACCTAGAGGTCCCGGGTTCGAGTCCCGGTCAGGACATGTAGTAATTCATGCTTTCCGGTTACAGTTTATATGAATTGCGTCGTTGCGATTGTTACGTCACAATGTCAAGGACGTCATTAGTGCATTGATTTTCTGGAAGACAAGACGAAAAATTGGTTGCAATACAATTTTTTAACCCACCACATACATTCCCACCCAGTTATTTTTAGGAGAAATAAGATAAACTTATCTACTATACTTGGTAGTTATATTTAAAATATTGTTACAACATTATTTAAATTCTTAAAGTGTCTTTTTCGGTGATTTTTAATTATTTCTAACTATATAAAGTCACATGTTTATAAGATAAAAAGTTGATTTATTTAGAATAAATGATTCTGCCGGGGATTAGAATTTATACTTTCAGATGCAAGAACATTGGTGGAAGTATCCATGGCCTATGCTTTAGCTGGCACGAGCTCGATTTAGGAAGCATTTAAAATATTGTCATTACTGGAGACCTTAATGTTGATTTGCTTACTGTTAGTAATAGTCCTTTAAATGAAATCATAGATTTATTTTTCCTCAATAATGTTATTAATCTACCTACAAGGTTCGATCCAGTGTCACAAAGGGCCACCTTGTTAGACCCTATTCTAGTATCGGCAGATTGTATTACTACATTTGCCGAAACTATCGATATAGACAGGAATAAAAGTGACCACAATGCCACAAAAGTATAGTTAAAAATACCGAACTTTAAACAAACTTCTTTTCGTCGTACCATATGGCTGTATAAGCATGCTAACTTCGAACAATTTAATGCCGATATTAGAAATTTCGATTGGATAAACGCTTTTTCTAACTTCGGTGATGACGTAGATGCTATTGTGGCTTTTTTTACTACAAAGTTTTTAGAAATTGCTAAAAATTCTATACCTAGTAAGAATGTGACAATACGAGCATCAGATAAGCCATGGTTTAACTCCGAGATTAGGAGGGAAATTCGTAAGAGAGATCGCTTATATAAAAAAGCTAAAAATATTCCCTCAAGACCTAATGTGGATAAATATAAAACGCAACGTAATAAGGTTAACAACATGATTATTCATGCGAAAGAGCAGTTTTATCTTAGTGCCAACGGTCATCTAGATGAAAATTTAACAACAAATCCAAAAGCATTTTGGTCACTTGTCAAAAAAGTAATGGGAAAAGGCCGTTCCTCAACTATTCCTCCGTTAATAAATCTCACTACAAATGAAATTGTTGTTAATGATGAAGACAAGTCTTCGTTGTTGAACGATTATTTTTGTAATATTTCTAATTCTCCAGGTGGTGAAAATGAACCGCCATTGTTATTAAGACGTTGCGACTCTACTTTAGATATAGATGAATTGACGGAGGAAGAGGTGAGGGATGTACTTGAATCCCTTAAACTTGGAAAGGCCTCCGGTAATGACTGCATAAGCCATCATATGTTGAAATATACTGCTGGTACTATTTGTGTTCCTCTTACATACATTTTTAACGTATCACTCAATCTTTCAAAGTATCCAAATGCTTGGAAGATAGCGAATGTCTTTGCGTTTTATAAAAAAGGAGATAAATCTCTTGCTAGTAACTATCGTCCGATTGCTTTGCTAAGCTGTGTAGGCAAAGTTTTCGAACGTCTTATCTCGAAGCAGATATATAATTACATTTTAGATCATAAATTGCTTTATAAATATCAATCTGGTTTTGTGCCTGGACATTCGACTTACCACCAGTTGATTGAGATATATCATAAAATTTGTTTAGCATTGGAAACCGGTAATACGACATGTATAGTTTTTTGCGATATATCTAAAGCGTTTGATCGCATTTGGCATAAAGGTCTTTTAGCTAAGCTGAGGTCATATGGACTTGAAGGAAAACTACTGAAATGGATTGAAAACTATTTGCATAAAAGACAACAAAAGGTTATTATTAAAAATTCAGAGTCTAAACTTGGCTATCTTAAAGCTGGGGTGCCGCAAGGCTCTGTTTTAGGACCCCTGCTTTTTTTGTTATATATTAATGATATAGCGGATGATGTACAATGTTTAGTAAGACTGTTTGCTGATGATAGTTCGTTGATGTGTTCTTATAATAATCATATCGACATAGAACATCGCCTTAACGCTGACTTGGAAGTTCTAAGTCGCTGGGCTAACTTATGGTTGGTTGATTTTAACCCACAAAAGACTGAGTATATGATTTTTAAGTTTAATCATGACAATACACCTATAGATTTGGTATTCAATAATCAACCGATCCAATGTGTAAGCACTCATAAACACCTAGGTGTTACCTTTTCATATGATTGTAAGTGGTCAACACACATCAGCAATATTTGTAACAGTGCAAGTAAACAGATTAATGTCTTGAGAAAGCTTAAATACATACTCAGTAGACAAAATCTGAGTAAAATATATTTTGCTTACATAGTACCGCTGTTAGAATATGCATGTGAGCTTTGGGATGGTTGTAATGAGCAGGATGCGAATAAGATAGATAAGCTTCAGCTAGAAGCGGCAAGAATAATTACCGGTCTTCCTAGATTTGCTAGTTCTGAATCTCTTCTCTTTGAGACTGGCTGGGAAAGTTTGAGGTCCAGGCGAAACCGACGTAAACTATCTTTAATACATAAAATACATAGGCAGAAAACTCCTGAATATCTTCAAGATTGCTTAAATGAGTACTCTGCAGATATAGGATATAACCTTAGAACCCGTTTTCAGTATTACCCACCACGGTGTAGATTGGAAACGTTTTCTAGGTCATTTTTTCCATCCACTATACGATGTTGGAACACATTGAGCCCCGATGTCACATCTATTAATTCAAATATTGGATTTAAACAAAGATTGAGGTCGGAGATCAATGGTACTGTTCCTAGTCATTATTTTATTGGTGGTCGAGAGATTAATATTATTCATACAAAACTGAGACATAGATGTAGTTCCTTAAATGCTGATCTATACAGAGTAAATTTAGTCAATGACTCAAGTTGTCTGTGTGGATGGCCTTTGGAGGATGCAATTCATTACTTTTTGGAATGTCCGTTATATCTTAACTTTCGTGTGGAACTTATGAGAAATACTCAATTTGCAACTTTATCGATTGAAAATATTCTTTTTGGCAATGAAACGCTAAGCGATGAACAAAATAAAGTTCTTTTTCGAAACGTTCATAGCTACATCAAAAAGACAAAGCGTTTCAGCAATAATTAAAGATTAGCAGTGTATTTCAAACTTCCCCCCTTTTTTTTTCTTAAAATGTACCCATGCTCACTTACTTATATATATTACTTTTATTTCTTCTTTTTTCTTTTGCTCTTTTGTATTTTTCATTTTGTGGTGTTTGTTTAAACTTAGTTATGTGTGTACTTAATAGTAATTGCTGTCATCTTGATTATCATTGTGTATATTATTATTGTTTGGAAAAGGCCTTGTAAGTTGTAATAACTTGTGCCCAATCCCTTTGTATATGTTTGACAATAAAATATGTTTAAACTTAGGAAGCAGGCTTCTTTGGATTGAAGTGTCAAAGCTTTTCTCAGAGGATTCAGCCAAAGTGGAAAGCTCTAATTAAGTACGAGGTTTAAAATAATGGATTCGTACATTTTACCGATCAAGCAATCGCGTACAGATATATGCTGCTAGATTTGCCAGGACAAACAACGTCAATCAATCGATCCACTAATTAATCATTTGGATCAATCAATCAACCAATCAAATGGAAATCATAATAAGAACTATAAAATAGAGGTGGAGTGCAATTCAAACCGCTAGAAATGGTTATTTTTTAAGAGGTATATAACGTCTGAACCGCTTGGAATAACAACTTATAAAATGAACTCACAACATGAAGTGTGCCGTATTCTGACTATTCTGAACAACGCAAGAACTTAGCTGTTTACTTGTTGAATGAGGAAAATTATCAGCGTTTAGTCTTTGAATTCCATGAATAGTTTTTCATAGTGATATCTCGACGCATGTAAAAGATGTTTTATATAAGAAATAGTTGGAAATCAAAGAAAAAGTTATGTGCTTGGGAACCGTTTACCTAAGATAGAAATTTCAACACCAGTATGTCGTTATATGTGTGCTTTAATAATTCGCTGCTTCGTGAACTTAAAGAACATTTTAAGGGGTTTTGGTCTCTTCAACCGTGTATACCACAGTAATCCAAAATTTCTTTGATTCAGCCATCTGTGTATCCCACGGTGGTTCTTAAGGGGTTTCGGTCTTAAATATTATTCACCGGTGTATCCAACGGTGACGCCAAATTATTCTGCATATTTGTAATGACAGACAGACAGACAGACAGACATATTTTATTATAGTGTCACAAACCAATAAATACATATTTATCTACAAACATATAAATAAAAGCACAATAAAATTATTGGTATCCAGCCATAGTTGACTTATGAGACACTTATCATTGCATATAATACAATTAAAACACTAACCGTTAGTTACGAGTGAAATACACATAATTGAGTAAACAAAGAATAAAAGTATATAAAAATAAGGAATAAAAATGATCAAAATAAAAATGTTAGAAAATGTATTTTTTATTAAAACCCAGTTACTCTAAGTTACAATACTTTCTTCTGTAAAACATGGTATATAAAGTCTTTGCTAAAAAAGGTTGCAATTCATCATTTAACATGATCAATACAAATTTTTCGTTTAAACAAGAAAAATCAAAGTTTTCAATGAAAAATCTACATTTTGAAAATAATTCATCACGTAAATCTGAATAAAAATCACAAGACATTAAATCAAAGCGCTAAAGCGTTTAAAAGCAGAGCTAAATGTAAGCACTAAAATAAAGAACGATCTGTTTTCCAGCAAATTTTGTTCGTTTGCTCCGCCCACTTAAACATTTGTTATGAAATCCGTAATTTGGCTCAACCCACTTGAATAAATATATATGATGTATTGATTAAGTTAAAGGTAAAAGGTCAGCAACGCTTAAGTGTACATCAACTTTAGTGTATCGATATGTGAAATGTAGTCCACATTTATATCGTATTTATTATAGGGGTATAAAGATGTACCTCTTAGTTAAAACAACCTGTATAACATTAAATCATTGAAACAATAATTATACACGATGAATATTCTATAATGGATCCTCTGGTAGGAATATTGCCTGACCGATTTACCCTGTCTAGACGGAAAAAAAACGCGAAAGTCAGATAGCTATATAACTACATAGAGCTCTGCTCAAAAATGAAACTCATCTTCAACAATATTTTCACTGCAATATTTACATTTACGTTCAATTAAAGGAGTTTTGGGCTTGGTATAACGACCAGTTTCTATTGATAATTGTAAACAACCACTTCTAAAATTCGACAAAATACGTCTATGTAACCTATTTCTAACATTAAAAATATAAGAACTTGTTGCTAAATTACTCTTGTACAATCTATAAGTACGAAGTTTATTTCCATTAGGATTGTTTCTATCATTAAACACCTTATTATACCATTCTGTCTTGTCTATTTCATACAATTTTGTTTTAATATCATGTAATTTACATTTATTTGTGTAATTATTATCAATAACTTCAAAAATATCAAAGTGACGAGCATTAGAAAAACATTTTTTATCCCATGACCTTGATATGTTCATACTCCAGTGATGCACTGTCTTTGTAAGCCTTTTGTCTTCTGAAGATCGGACTCTTAATAACAAACGAAAAGTTTCGAGTTGACTTTTATATTTTGTTGACACTAGTCCCATATCTCCCCGTATTGCCAAGTTTGATGCATTCGAAGCACATCCAGTAAATAGTCTACAGGCTTTGTTTTGTATAACTTGAATTTCCCTCCAATCAGTATGTCTCCAGATACCAGCGCCATAATACAAAACAGGTTCGACTAATGTTTCGTAAAGTTTATTGAAGACGTCAAAAGACATTCCACCACAAGATAAGAATTTTGTATAAACGGCTGAAAGAGCTCTACTTGCTGATTTTGTCACTTAACGGATAGTAAATTTATAATCTAGATGTTCGTTGAAGTACATTCCCAGATATCTATATGAGTTGTCGAATTCTATATCGCAATTACCACATTTAAATTGATAGTCAGATCTAGGTGAGTTTTTGGATCGGAAATGTACGACTTTGGTTTTAGATTTATTCAGAGTCATTCGCCATTTTTTACACCATACATTGATACAGTCTAACATTCTCTGAAGACTTTTCTCATCCGGCGCTATCAGAGCTATATCGTCAGCATATAAGAGAATTGATAACGAAGTATTGTCAAAATGAATCCCGGCGTCGAGCGAACGGATTTCACTAGCAAGATCATTTACATACACTGAAAATAATGTTGGAGACAGCTTGCAACCTTGCTTCACTCCAAATTTTACAGGGAAAATATCAGTTAAATAAGTGTTAAGTTTAACTACACTCTTGTAATTGTATTGATTTCTGGTTGCCATTCACAATATTCGATAACCATTTATCTGATCATTGAATGTTGATATTTTATGTTTATTATATATTATCTGAAAATATCATTTCTTTAACCACCTGTGCATCCCACGGTGGAATTTATTTTATTGATTATCTATTGATTATTTATTGATTATCTAGATTTATATGATATATTATGATATATGAGAAATCATTCATATTTATTATTGTAAATCCTTATTAAAGCTTAGGCCCAATAATGCCAAACCTTACAAAGAGTTTTCATCCCCCCCCCCCTTAGTTATACATGGGTATGCATTATTAGCTAGTGGCAATAAGATTAAGAGGTTTGCTTAAAAGCAGGAAAAGTTGAAACTTATAACTGCATCATGTTTGTTTTATTTTTGTTTACGCATCAGAGATAACTGTACAAAGTCATGACATTTGCAATCAAATTGTTTGCCATTAATTGTCTTTATTTCTTTGACATTATAGATTGATCGTCTCAGTTCGCTAACTTTGTTATAAAATGTTGTGTGTATTTTGGTTTTTGTTGTTTTGTTGTGGAATATAGATTTCGGATGCTTGACCCTAATATTTGGTTACAATTAAAGGGTTAATTAAGTATATAATATGAAAAATAAAGAGCTCTTTTTTCTCTTTTAAATCGATTACTTGTTAAAATATGTGTCCAATGTATTTATTTCATGCTGTTTTTTATGTAGTAGACCATGAAAGATATTTAAGAGAACAAGTGGAAACTCTAAAAGATTGGCGAGAAACGCTGAGAATGATTTTGTTAACACTAAATATTTCTTTTACTTAAACGACTTGCAGAGATAAAACACATATGTAATGGAATGCAATTTCATTATGGTTGGTACAGCATACAAAACATCAAAGTGGGAAAAATACATTGAATGATATAGAAGTTAAAAATATTTGCATATTGTTTTAATGTTAGATGCATGTTCAAATCTTAATTTTAAAACAAAATGAATGAAAAAAAAACTATTATTTTTTGTAAGATATAACGGTATTTTTAGATTTCACCAAAACTTAAAAGAAAATACTTTTAATACAAAAAATATTGAAAATTCTTCTTCGAGAAAAAAAAGATTGAGTAATTGGCATAAAAGCATAAAAAGTATAAAAAAAATCTAACTTTAAAAAGATAAAAAGAAAAAATTTACACTTTTTATTAACGTTGTCTTTTCTAAAGAAGAAAAAAAAAACAACATTCAAACGAGATTTAAAAAAAAATATTCAATTAACATATAAACAAAAACATTGAAGAAAACTTAAACATAAGCTATACCATTTTGTCAGTTCTAAAGATTCTATTTAAAACGCAACATTCAAAGAAGGGTCTTTACAGAACATTTCATTATTTAAATCCATCTTTTCTTTCGAGATTTAAAACTAGAAAAACTGTGAGCCGCAGCTCGCAAATAAATACCCTCCACCCCCAAAAATCAATCAGATAAAATTTAGAATAGGAGATGCACATCTACATTATGTCACAAAGATTGTGTGTAGGTTTCATGAAAATCCATCAAGGGGTTTAGGAGGAGTTGCGGATAAGAGATGGGTACCCCCATGTAGTCAATGGCTAAGTCCATGTTTTGCTATAGGAAACCCAAAAAATCATTCTGATCAAATTTTAAAATAGTAGGTGCACATTTTTCTTTTGAACTATAGAAGACAGAGAAGCGGTTTTGCTTGCTTTAAAAATGTTCATCCATTGAGATCTACAAAACTGTCCATTAGGTAGAAAATTTTAAATGACTCCTAATAGGGGTTATGGTAGTAGATGAAGAAAAGGTTTAGCTAATTGAGCTCTTCCAAAGTCTCCATAGGGTCGAAGTTTTTTTCTGGACGGGGGCCTTGGTCCAGAGCTTGATTTCATTTTAAGTGACTGGCAAAATAGAAACGATAATTGAAGAACTATGGACACCTTCAAATTTTAAGTAACTATAAGTTTTAGGTTAAATAGACTCTGCTTGGTTATGCATCATCCTCATCATTTGAGTTTTACGATTTTCAGCTGGACGACATAAATAGTTTTTATTATGGAACTTTTAGCAATGTAAGAGTTCAAGTTGTATATTTTCTAAATAGTCTATAAATTTAATAATGTTATCTAAAATTAACAAGGAACTTTATTCCAATGGTGCCATTAGGTGAGACGTATCTTAGTTAACTGTCGAGAAGCAAAAATTGGAGCACTCGAGTGTCCAAAATCCGAAAGGGCAACGACAAAACCGGTAAACACGAACAAGAACAACACAATACACAAAATCAACAACGCGATCTTTTAAAGTCGTAACAATCTATCAAATTCAAAAATGGCCGGAATTCGTTAAATAGGAAGTAGGTGAGCAACATACCTGAAATCGTATCCCACCGTTTATGGGACCCCACCCTGATGCTGTATACCAAATATCAAGTGGCTGTGATTAGTAGTTCCTGAGAAAACTGTTACGAAAATGTCTTCCCCGCCCGCGCGACATTCACCATTTTATAAGCCGGATTTTTCACTCCGTGAAATCCGGCCAACAAGAGTGAACTCAGGTTCTCAGGAGTAAGTTATTCCTGTTTGCTATAACTCTTATTCATCATTTTCTACAAATTTAAGTATTGCTTTAACAAAGGTTAATAGGAACAAATATAATGCATATTGTACATCCATTTTGCAGATTTCTATTTTTGTTTTTGTTTTCACGAATATTGTTTCATTTGCATTTATTCAAAGGCATAGAGTGGGCGGCATTTTTTTAAAGTCGATATCAATGACCAAAATTCAAGCCCCTGTGATTTGAACCTGGACAGCTTCTCCTCTTTGCTTATTTTGTTAAATATTCAGATACCGGTATACGAGACTTGGAAAAATTAATTGTCATTTCCTGTATATTTTTTAACCTGGGTGGGCTACTATCTATGATTTAGGGTATATCTTTGCCGTTGGCCTGTTCTGAACCGGACCCTATTATAGAACCTCATAAAACACCCTGTTAATCCAGGAAATGAATGTCATACCCTGTTCTGACAACATCAAAATTGCATTGATTTATATACCCTGTCCCATAGTGTTGCAAGGGTGTAAAACATCACTTCACTCACCCACCTGTATATTGGATTTGCTGGTTTTTTTTCATCCAAATTCAATCCTGACCAAGTTCTAAATGCAGCTACAACCCATGTCGTGCATATTCAGTGGGTTGACTTTTAAAATTCTAGAGTTTACATCATTATATGTAAGAGACTGGCCATTTGACTTGAAGGGGCTTCAGTTTTTTGTTGGCTCTAGTCAAGATTTTTTTTTCTCCAAAATATCTTTTTAATAAGGCGTCACCACAAGATATTTTTTTTCATTATATGTGTTTTATTAAAATTTTGAATTTATCAATTCAAACTTTTACTATAACGGTCAAATAAAATATGAAAATTATTTTATTTTATTTTTGCAAATTTCGTTCATTTAATTTTTACTTTGATCGTTTATATCTAAATATTTTTATTTTTTTAATTTTCAAATCAATAATTTATTTTACTCAAGTTAGCTTGGATTAATCAGTGTCAGTTAAAGGTAAAATTTCATTATTCAAAATTTTGTTTGTTGATTGTTAAATCTCCAAGCTTTACTTTCAGTTAATCTTTTAGGCCACGGTATCCAAGCTTGACCTAAATTTGATTGGCGGAAACAGAGCGACCAGCTATCATGTGACCAAACCTTGGTGACAGAAATTTATGTTTGTTTGGCACATTTTAAGATTGCTGGTTCAACAATAAACATCGTTTTAATTTAGTTTATTTTCTCTGTTTTACGCCAGGTATGTTTAACTTATTTATAGTTTTTATTTTTAAAGATTTTTACTTAGCTTTATTTATAGTTTCAATTTTTAATTAAAAGTTTTAATTAATTTGCAATGCAATAAGAAGAAATTAATTATTTGTTTACTTTCTTAGTTTATTTGCATTTTAATTTATTTGCAATTTTATATCAAATAAATATTCGAAGTCTTTATTAGAAATTAAGCTTTTAAATATCAAGTTTGTTTTATTTCATTTTGTTTAATTTCATCGTTTTTGAAAATAGCACGAACTTTTGAAGTCGAAAGCTAGAGTAAAGACAAGAAAAGACATGTACGTCGTTTGTCTTGATTTTTCATGTAAATAGTTTCATTTTTCTTTTGTTTTATTTTCTCTAATAACTTTGTTTTAGATTTGTTTTAATCGATTTAATTGATTTATATCTAATAATTAAAGTTTTTATTTCAGCTGGCATGCAGTTTTGGTTTCCATAGTTTTTAGAATTTTAATTAACTTCCGGTTCAAAGTTCAAGTCTAATTCTTCTTTTTTTTTAGAAAACGTTTTATGTAAAGTAATTTCATTTGGCTCAATATAACTAAGTATGTGTTTCTTTATTTCATTTCATAACTTTAGGATTTTTAGTTCAAAAATAATGCCAAGTGAGATTGCTACATCTTTGTGTAAAATAGACATTTTAAGATTGCTGGTTCAACAATAAACATCGTTTTAATTTAGTTTATTTTCTCTGTTTTACGCCAGAGGCCGAAAGACATACGTCAGGGCAAGAAGTCACTACGACATTTGGTAGGAGAATCGAAAATTCCGGGTTCCCCAAAGAGAGAGAGAAACTACATCTACATCTACAGGATACTCCTTGAACATCAATGTGGTGATGAAAACTAAGGAGGCGCATGCCGGAAATTTATAATTTAAAAATAATAAAGTGAAGCAAATTTGAGGGGGAAACACTGAACATATATACAAATAAGTGATGCTTTTATTTTCTTTAAATTTTTCTTTATTTTTATTTTTTTTTTATAATTTTTTATAAATAAGATAAAATCAGTTATTTATTTAGAATGTGTATAGGAATGAGGATGCACCAGACTTGAACGTATCCAAGTCTGGACTGTAAGCAACTGCAGAGGGGAGTGAATTCCATATTTTTATTGCTCTGGGAAAAAAGGAGTGTGCGTGGTAATTTGTGGGAGAGAATGGTAAAAGGAATTTATGGTCTCTTGTTGGTATCATATAGTTGGGTGGAATGATAATGTTGACTAGTTGATGTTGGATCTTATATAGCATTGTTACTGTTGTTAAGTTTCTTCTTTGATGTAATGTAGGCCATTCAAGCTGTTGAAGCATGGCACTGACGCTACTTTGATATTGGTATTGGTTAAGTGTGTATCTTGCTGCTCTTCGTTGGGTCATTTCAAGTTTGTTTATTAGAGCTTTTTGCCAGGGATCCCATATGATGTTGCAGTATTCTAGTTTTGGTCTTACGTAGGTCTTGTATGCTGTTTCTTTTGTCTTGATGTTATTTGTTTTGATGTTCCTTTTAATAAATTGTAATGATGCATTTGCTTTGTTTGAGATTGTGTTGATGTGATTATTCCAGCTTAGGTCTTTTGTGATTGTAATTCCCAGATATTTAGCTTTGTCTGTTGTTTTGAGTATTTGGTTATGTAATTTATAATCATAAGTGATGGGTGTACGTTTTCTTGATATTCTTATTATTTCACACTTATCTGGGTTAAAAGACATTAGCCATTCATTCTCCCACTTTTCAAGTTTATGTAGGTCTGACTGTAGAGTATGACAATCAGTTATGGAGGAGATGGTCAGGTACACAATAGTGTCGTCAGCAAACAGGCGAACATTACTTTTAAGGTTGTCTGGCATGTCGTTTATGTAAATTAGAAACAGACATGGGCCTAAAACAGAGCCTTGTGGCACGCCTGAGAGCACTGGACAGCTATTGGACATGTGGCCATCTACAGCAACTTTTTGTGAGCGATTGTTTAACCAAGCTTGTACCCAGTTGGAAATTTTGTTGTCAATGCCCATGCGTTTAAGTTTCAGAATGAGTCTTTGGTGGTCCACCTTATCAAAAGCCTTACTAAAATCCATTACAACTACATCAGTTTGTTTGCCATTCGCCATATCATCAAAAATTTGTTGTGTAAAAGTTAAGAGTTGTGTTTCACAGCTAACTTTGGATCTAAAACCATGCTGAAGTGGATAAAGAAGGTGGTTAGTATCTAGATGTTTCATTATTGATGTTACTAATATGTGTTCTAATACTTTACTTAAAATACATGTCAGTGATATTGGCCTATAGTTTTCGGGTTTTGATTTTGCTCCTTTTTTAAAAACTGGTGTAACTATTGCATTTTTCCAATCTTTTGGCACTGTTCCTGAATTGATAGATGAGTTGAAAAGGTCAGTTATAATTGGCGATATTTCTTTAGCAACTTCTTTCAAAAAATGTGGTGAGATCATATCTGGCCCTATGGCTTTTTTAGGGTTTAGATTTTGTAATAGTTTACATGTTCCCTCTGATGTTATTGTTATTGGGTTCATGCTGCTGTGATGTTTGGTATTATTAAGTAGCTGTAGTTCACAAATATGTGTTAGATTTAAGGGCTTGGGAGTTGTGAATGCTGAATGGAACTGGCTGTTTAGTGCTTCTGCTTGTTCTGATGGTTGGGTTTTCGTAATGCCATTTACTTTGAGAGGTGCAACACCGATGTTTTCAGATTTTTGGGTTCTAATGAATGACCAGAACTTTTTACTTGGTTTACTTTCACCTGATTTGCTATCTTCTAATATTATCTTTTCTATGTAGCTCCAGTAGGATTGTCTTAGTTTTTGTTGTACGATCTTTTTAGCATGTTTAAAGTTGTTTTTACTTTTCCCATTTTTAGCTTTTCTATATAGGCGGTCTCTTTTTCTTATGAGTCTTTTTATCTCTGGTGTTAACCATGGTATGTCACATTTGGGTTTTATTGTCTTTGTTGGAACATGTCTATTTACTATGTCTTCTATTCTAGTTTTTATGTATTCCCACTTTTCTTCTGTGTTATTCAATTCTGAGTTTGAGAAATACTCTTTGCTGATTTGTTCAATCTCATGTTTGATTTCTTCCCAATTGGCTTTATTATATTGGTTGATTTTACGTGGAGTTCTATATTTTCTTCCAGTTATTATGTTCAGTTCGTGGAATACTATGTCATGATCTGATGACCCTAGGCTTGGGAGTGTTTTAGTGTTTTGTATAAGTGATGGCTGGTTTATGAAGCATAAATCTAGAGTGTTTTCATTTCTAGTTGGTAATTTGACTATTTGTTCTAGGTTGTGGTCATTTATTATTTCCAAAAAATTGGTGTATGTGCTTGTAAATTTGCAGTCTGGTTTGAGTTCTTGTTTCGTCCAGTCATATTTTGGGAGGTTGAAGTCTCCAAGGAGCCAAATATGGCTATTTGTTGGTATTCTATGTAGAGATTTGTTAAGTTCATTGATACTTTCAGTGTCATTTTCATGAGGTTTGTAGTATGCACCAACATTGATGGTTTTGATACCTTTGATATTTATTTTAGCCCATATTATCTCACAGTCTGTGTTTAATTCAGGTTGTTCTGAGGAGATTAGGTTGTTAGATATTGCTAAGAAAACACCACCACCTTTTCTATTTGTTCTGTCTTTACGATAGATGGAAAACATGTTATTTGGAAATATTTCAGAGTTGTTTATTTCTGGGTTGAGCCAAGATTCTGTGCCAACTATAATATCAGGTTTGACTTGATTTATGACTTGATGTAGTTCGGGCACCTTTGACTTAATAGATTGACAATTAATATTAAGAATAACTAGGCGCTGATTTGTCTTTTTTCTTAATTGTTTTGGCTTATTGTGAGGGCATTTGTTAGGTTTGGGCGATGATGTTGCTTGTGGTGGATGGTCTAGAAAGTCTGAGCATGTAGTATTATCTAAATGCAGTGTATCATACAAATTTGAATCAGACATTGTATCTAGTGAATCAAATAAACCAGTTGAGTAATTTGGCAAGGCGCAACGTAGACAGTACCATACATGTTTGCTATCAGCTAGCATACTATATGTGTCATTACCAACACCTTGACATTGGGTGTGGTACCACTGGTCACAGCTGTCACACATGATCCCCTTGTCTGACCAGGTGACTTCTTGCATGCAGTAGCCACAGTCGTAGTTTGTGCTGTTAAGTGATGGACCTGGATTTGGATTTATGTCCACTGATTGATTTAACAAAAGTATGCATAGATATAGCAGTATTAGTTTTGGATTTTTGTTTGATGTTTTGCAGGGGGGTTTCATCTTTTTGATTGCATTGTGTATGTGCAGTATGGTGTTGATTTGCAGGTGTTCAGGCTCATGCAGGGTATTATGATTTGCATGTAGGTTGTTAGCATCATGAATGTTTGTATACTTGTTAACATAAATGGTTTCAGTGTGCAGCAGTTGTTCTTTGGCACTGATGTTTTTTGTTGCAATTGTGTCTTGTCTGAGGATGGTTTGCTCATGATCTAGATGTTCTTTGGTTGTTGGATTTATGACAAGTGCAAGTAATAGAACATGTAGCATGTGAATGTGGTGTCCTGGTGTCTTGATGTAATGACTGTTTTCTGTGTTGTGCATGCTGGTGAGACAGATTTTAACGGACAGATAGAAGATAGTATGGAATGTTAGAAAAGATAGACTCACATGTTATTCTTCGACCCTCGGGCTGTCTCAAGGGTGCAGGTTCTGTCTCAGGTTAGCCTTGTTCTTTTTTCAGAAAGTAAGTGTTTGTTTACTTCCGGTACTGGAGTCACGTGATAACAGATTCAAAAAATATTGAGAAAAAATAAGCTTTAATTGTAGTGGGTTTGTATATGTAGTTTGAATGAGAAATATCAGACAAATATATGTTCAGTGTTATTATGTGTCATTAACCCAAAATTCCTTGGTAGATCTTGATAATTTCCACTTTTTTCAGAGCCGAAAATAAGATCAACCTTCTTGTTCCGGGCATGCGCAAGGTAAGAACAAAGACAAATGCCAGCACCATCAAATCAAGGTTACGAGCTTAGATCGAGAAGTTCACCAGTAAGCCAACAACCTACTGTAACAACAGCAGAAGTAAGTGCACCAGTGTCACAAGCAACAACATCAGCACCAGTTCAGGCCATTATCACTCAATCTGCAACTATGCCGACCGGAATCCAACTTGAAAATACGATGGGAAATCATCAGCATCTCAATGGTGGTCATTTTTCATGAGCTGGTCTCTTTTACAGAACATGACAGAAGAGAGACAATGTGCCGCCTTTGGTTTTCAAATGGAACAAGGGATTCCGAGAAACTGGTATGTTTCCCTAACGAATACGATCAAAGAATCGCTGGATCAACTTAAAGCTGCATTTTTAGATAGATTCGAGAAGAAATCGGACTATTTCGATGTAGACGTCCTACAATTGAAGCAAAGAACAACAGAAAAAGTGGAAGATTTTCTATTGAGACTAGACCAAGCACTAGCAGCCTGCAATGTACCAGAAAATATTAAGATAGGGATCGCCATAAAGGGATTTAAAGGAGAGATTGGGAAAACTTTCCACAATACATTCCCTAAACCAACAACATTGGAAGAAGTTAGAAGAATAGCCCTAAACGCCGAGAAATCAGAAACACTTAACCAATCGACGTCCGACATAACGATGGCATCTCTCCATTCCATGATAGATACAAAAATGCAAGAGCACATGTCAGAAATGACAAAACGGTTGGAAACATCTTTAGCTGTGATGGAAAAGCCAAAACATTCAAATACAAACAGAGGTAGATTTCAACACCGGGGACAGCAACATTTCCAGCCTCAGCAGCAACCGTATCAGATGCCCCAACATCAGCCAATGATGACGATTCCTCAAAACAATCAGATGTTGATGCCTACACACCAATATCAGATGCCTCAGCAGCAATACCAGATGCCGACGCCGGTACAACAAAACAATCCAATGAACTTTCAGAATGATGGACAAGCTATTCGAAATGCGAGACAACAACCAGGACCGTGCATGAAGTGTGGTATGTTTTGTGGTAGTAATTGCCCAGCGCGTTCTAAGACTTGTTACAAATGTAATACGTTAGGTCATATTGCTCGTTGTTGCAAAAGTTCACGTAGGCAAAATTTTCATTAGGGACACGCGCCTATCCCTTGGCAACTGTCGAAGGATAGGCACAAAGGTAGTAAACCTTCTGCAGAGATATGTTTGGCTATACCTATGCAGAAGAATACATCAGTAATAGATATCAACGGTCGCAAAACTCAGGCCTTGATAGATTGTGGCGCAGACATAACTTGCTGTAGTTTCGAATTTTTCAGTAAGTTAAGCCTCCCCAGTAAGAAATTATTCAAATCAGAAATACCATCCATCAAAGGTGTAAGTGGTCATAGATTAGAAGTGCTAGGTAAGATAAATCTTCCTATTTCGTTTCGAGGTGTTGTTTTTAATTTTAGTGCTTATGTTATTGATGGTTTACATCATTCTTTTATTGTAGGATATGATATGATGAAAGCATGTAAATTTGATCTTTTGTTTTCTAGTGGTATTTTAAGCGTTCCAGACAAATCAAACAATGATGCTCCAAAGGTATGTTATGTTAAAACTAGTGCTGGATTTGCGAGAACGTATTATCCTATAACTATTCCTCCTCATTGTGAAGCTAATGTTGGCGTCAAAATTTCAAAACGAAATTCTGGAGAAATAGTTCTTTTGGAACCAATAGCTTATATTTTGGATTTCAACCTTATGAGTGCTAGATGTTTGGTCAAAATTCTTAATAAAAGAGCAGTTATAAGATTGATTAATCCAACAGAACAGGAAGTTCACATTCCTGCAAATAAAGTGCTAGCTTCAATTTCAGATGTTGACCTTGACTCTATTCATAATTTTAATGATCAGCCGAAAGTAGCTTCTATTCAACACAGTGCTCAAAAAGTTCAAAGAGAACCTATTACTTTTGACCTCAGCAAATCAGATTTGACAAAACAACAGAAGCAAAGATTTCAATTGTTTTTGAATTCTTATAGAGATGTGTTTGCTAATAACTTGTCTGAATTAGGTTTTTCTAGCAGGTACAAACATCGCATTGAAACACACCGAGATGCTCAACCTGTAAAGCTAGGATTTCACAACCATCCTCCACACATCCAGAAAGAAATTGAAAAGAAGATAGAAGAAATGAAAGAAAACAAGATCATCAAAGAGTCAAATAGTGAGTACCATTCTCCTGTTTTATTAGTAAAAAAGAAAACCGAAACAGGCCAACCACCACAATTTCGTTTTTGCGTAGACTACAGAAAATTAAACGCACAAACTAAAAACGCATCATTTCCAATACCAACATTAGAAAGTGTTTTCGATACCTTAGGAGAAGCTCAACCTAAATTGCTTTCAAATCTTGATCTTCACAGTGGATTCTGGCAAATTGAAATGGACGAAGATACAAGATACAAATCTGGTTTTATCACTCGAAGTGGTGTCTATGAATTTCTGAGAATGCCTTTTGGTTTAAAAAATGCTCCAATTAGTTTCCAACAAATAATGTCAAATGTTTTAAGAGGCCTAAATTGGAAGTTCGTTCTAGTCTATGTTGATGCCATTTTGGTTTTTAGTAAAGACTTTGAGGAACATTTGATGCATCTAGAGCAGGTTTTCATTCGTCTTCGTGACGCAAATCTTACATTGAAACCTAACAAATGTGAGTTTGCGGCAAAAGAGGTGAAATATCTTGGTCACATCATTTCCAAAGATGGTATAAAAGTTGATCCACAGAAAACAAACGCAATTAGCACATACCCTGTTCCTACAACACAGAAACAAGTGCGCTCATTCCTTGGCATGTGCAATTATTATCGACGTTTCGTCGAATCTTACTCAAAGATTGCCCAGCCATTGAATGAGTTACTTAGAAAAGAACGGGTACGTGATTTTAAGTGGACGAAAGATTGTCAGCTCGCATTTGACAGTCTGAAACAAGCTTTGCTCACACCTCCTATTTTGGCCTACCCTGACATGAACAAACCTTTTGTGCTGACGTGTGATGCGTCCAACTCAGCCATTTCGTATGTTCTTGGTCAATTGAACAGTCAAAAGAAGGAGTATGTAATTGCATACGGTGGGAAAAGTTTGTCAAAGACTGAACAGAAATGGAGCACAACAGAAAAGGAGTGCTATGCAGTTGTTCAAGGTGTCAAACATTTTCACAACTATCTTTCTCACCAACACTTTACTGTATATACTGATCATAAAGCTTTGACATATCTTATGAATCAGAAACTTGGTACAAGTAAGCTTACTAGATGGGCCATGGACTTGCAAAGCTATAACTTCAATATAGTTTACAGAAAAGGTTGTAATAACCAAGTTGCAGATGCTCTTAGTAGACGTGTGTATCCTGAGCAGCCTGATACAGAATTCAACTCAGTTGCTATGGTGTCAGACGTATCTGCCGAAGCAAATGCACCAGATAACAATAGGTCTCCTGAGAGTATACAGGTGGAATTGTTCTATGACGATTACACCATGGTTGCTCCATTAGATCCTGTTGTTGTCAAACCACAGTTATTCGACCTTCCTGCTATAGCTAAGTTGCAACAGGATTGTCCCGATTTTGCAGATATGTATAAGTTTTTAACTGAAGATACTTTACCTGAAAGGGATGAAGTATGCCGCAAGGTACAATCTGCATCTCAGGACTATACTGTTTGTAATGGTGTGCTATACAAATGGTTCCAGAAGCGAGTCAAAACAGTCAATGGTGAGAAATGGATCAAACAACTTTGTTTGCCATATGTCTTACGGGAAGATGCTCTTTTGTCTTATCATGATAGTTTTGCAGGTGGTGCACATCTTGGAATTGATCGTGTTTATCATGCACTCAGTTTGAAATATTGGTGGCCAAAAATGCATCAAACAATTGAAAACTACATAAGGTCATGTGATCGATGTCAAAAGATTAAGAGAGATACAAAGGGTAAGAAGCCACCTCTTAATCCTTTGCCAGTCGAATCAACTTTTGATAGATGGCACATGGATTTTCTGAAACTTTCTAAAACAAATGATGGTTACTGTTATGTTCTTTTACTTGTTGACTCATTCTCCAAATGGTGCGAAGCATTTCCGATGAAAACACAAGAAGCATCGGAAGTTGCCAAAGTACTATTTCGAGAAGTCATTAGCCGTTATGGTGCTATGAAGTGTTTGGTTACAGATTTGGGTCGGAATTTTGTGTCGAACTTGGTGAATGCTCTGTGCGAAATGCTTAAAATCACCAGACATCACACAAGTTCGTACCATCCTCAAACAAATGGGTTAGTTGAAAGGACCAATAGTACACTCATTCAGTCAATTAGGGCTTATTGTGATAAGGACCAAAACAACTGGGTCAGTAAACTCCCAGGAATTTTGATGGCCTTTAGAAATTCACCTTCAACTCAGTCAACAGAATATTCTCCCTTCTCAATGGTGTTCGGCAAGGAGATGAACTTACCTTTTGACACTTCTGTCTTACCTAAAGATAACCTGTCAAAAGACGCAAAACAACATTTAGAAGAGATAATTTCTAATCTAAAAATTACCAAAGATTTGGCACAGAAAAATGTAAAGCTAAAACAAGCTAAAATGAAAGAACGATACGACAAAAATACCAAAATTCCTGAATTTCGGCTTAGAGATAGAGTTTTACTTAAAGAACATGTTGTTCCCGTCGGTCGTTCTCCAAAATTAGTAGATAAATACAATGGTCCTTATTACATAACAGAGTGTGGTCCGAACTTTTCTTACAAGTTAAGGCGCTGCAGTGATCAGAAAGAGGTGGAACACATGGTTAATGCAAGCAATTTAAGACCTTATGAGGATCCAAGAGATTACAGAACACCTCCTCCGATCCCCAGTCAACCAAACAATGATGTTCCTGACGATGTCAATGGCGAAAACGGAGATCAAACGGTCAATGAAGATACGCAAAGTAACGAAGACAGTGAGTCTGAGAAGGACGAGGAGAACAATGATGATAATGACGATGCTTTTTACCAAGCGGAAAAACTATTGAAAGTGAAGCGTGTTAAAGGTAAAAAGCATTTCTTAGTTAAATGGTTGGACGGATCCAAACCATCTTGGCAACCCCAAGAAAATATTGGTGAAGGACTACTTGATGAGTTCTACATACGAACAAAGAGAGGAAAAGGGAAGAAGCGAAAAACTTTTCTGAGACGACGATAGGTCATAACATTTTTATGTTGCATAATCTTTTTCAGGCACAAAAGCAATAATTGCAGATAATGCATGTGGAGACTGTCATACTGAATTGCATTTCAGGTTCTGAATCTGTACAGTGGACGACTCAGCTTATAATTTAGGTACTTTTGATTTGTTTTCTAATTTTCGTTAATTTGTTAGGCTAAATTCAGATGAAAGGTCAAACCTAACAGAATACTTATTCATAATTTGTATTTATGTTGTAGATAGTGCTAGAGTATTGCGCGATGCTCACTCGACTTACCATCCTTGTTTTTTTCTTTTTAGATTCTTAAGTCCTGTGAAGCTGATATGCATTTCAAAAATGTAGATCTTTATTTTGTAGTTAGTGTGCTATGATTATGTTGACCGAGAAGTCATAGTGTACATTCGTGTGTGATAAAAAAGTTTTTTTTTATAAGGATATGCTGTTTACATAGATTGCAGTTATGCATGCGCAAGACGTGGGCATAATTCTGCTTTTTAGCTTTGAAGTTGTCACTAGATTTTAATGCTACTTCTTGATATCTTCATGATTTGACTATATCTGCTTTATAATTCTTTTCGTGTATGTATATTATTACAGAAGCACGCGTTTATCTTACTGCTACCTACACTTTGAATTGGTATTTTTTGGCTGCGTCTGTGTCACATTATTTGGGTTTAAACTTTTTAATGCAAAAGCATCTTTCATTCCCGCCCGTCCAAATAAGTCAAAATATTTATTTAACCGCACTTTTATTGCGATATTATACTTACCTTTGTGCTTACCATTCATGACCTCGAACTTTTGCAATAACAAAATATTTAAATTGTTTTTATTATGTTACTTAAAATATTGTTTTACTCTTGGGCATTGCTATTCACAAAACATCATTCGCGAAATTCAAAAGGACAATACAAAACACAACGTTTATATTCAAAGACATTCTTTTATTTCCTGTTTACTTACGTTTGTTTTCTTATTGTTTAACTTTATTTCTCTTTTGTAGTTGATGTTTCAAAAGAAGCTTTGGGACAAAGCTTTGTGAGACAGGGGAAGAGTTGTTATAGTAAAAGTTTGAATTGATAAATTCAAAATTTTAATAAAACAGGTCAAATAAAATATGAAAATTATTTTATTTTATTTTTGCAAATTTCGTTCATTTAATTTTTACTTTGATCGTTTATATTTAAATATTTTTATTTTTTTAATTTTCAAATCAATAATTTATTTTACTCAAGTTAGCTTGGATTAATCAGTGTCAGTTAAAGGTAAAATTTCATTATTCAAAATTTTGTTTGTTGATTGTTAAATCTCCAAGCTTTACTTTCAGTTAATCTTTTAGGCCACGGTATCCAAGCTTGACCTAAATTTGATTGGCGGAAACAGAGCGACCAGCTATCATGTGACCAAACCTTGGTGACAGAAATTTATGTTTGTTTGGCACATTTTAAGATTGCTGGTTCAACAATAAACATCGTTTTAATTTAGTTTATTTTCTCTGTTTTACGCCAGGTATGTTTAACTTATTTATAGTTTTTATTTTTAAAGATTTTTACTTAGCTTTATTTATAGTTTCAATTTTTAATTAAAAGTTTTAATTAATTTGCAATGCAATAAGAAGAAATTAATTATTTGTTTACTTTCTTAGTTTATTTGCATTTTAATTTATTTGCAATTTTATATCAAATAAATATTCGAAGTCTTTATTAGAAATTAAGCTTTTAAATAGCAAGTTTGTTTTATTTCATTTTGTTTAATTTCATCGTTTTTGAAAATAGCACGAACTTTTGAAGTCGAAAGCTAGAGTAAAGACAAGAAAAGACATGTACGTCGTTTGTCTTGATTTTTCATGTAAATAGTTTCATTTTTCTTTTGTTTTATTTTCTCTAATAACTTTGTTTTAGATTTGTTTTAATCGATTTAATTGATTTATATCTAATAATTAAAGTTTTTATTTCAGCTGGCATGCAGTTTTGGTTTCCATAGTTTTTAGAATTTTAATTAACTTCCGGTTCAAAGTTCAAGTCTAATTCTTCTTTTTTTTTAGAAAACGTTTTATGTAAAGTAATTTCATTTGGCTCAATATAACTAAGTATGTGTTTCTTTATTTCATTTCATAACTTTAGGATTTTTAGTTAAAAAATAATGCCAAGTGAGATTGCTACATCTTTGTGTAAAATAGACATTTTAAGATTGCTGGTTCAACAATAAACATCGTTTTTATTTAGTTTATTTTCTCTGTTTTACGCCAGAGGCCGAAAGACATACGTCAGGGCAAGAAGTCACTACGACATATGCATTATTTTGTACGACGGAAATCCTTCTCCAGAATATTTCTTCAGCTCTGCTGCCAAAATATTTTTATTTTCATTAAATAGCAAATTCAAAATATTTTAGGGGAAAAAACAAGGCCCCCATCAAGTTAAAATTTCGGTCTCTAATAACATTGTACAAAATGACCAAACATGGATAATAATTTCACAGTATAAAAGACAAGAAGACAAAACAGATAATCACATTATAAAAGAGAATACAAACCAAAAAGCCCCCGACTTTGTACTTTGATACCAATATAAAAGGTTTTTGCCACTAACATATCTTGCCCGTTTGAACCACATGCGCTAGTTGTATTAAACTTGAATGCAAGACATTTTTCTTATGTAAACCCATTGACTTCTGAAAAGGAGTTTGGTCCTTTTCACTCTCCAGTGATTCTCTACATATTGAACATTGAAGGGCCAACCGAAAATCGGCTATCTGATTCTTTATTAATTGACCACAACTTTTTAAGTCTTTAATACTTTTTTGCTACTTTAGTTTTATTAAATAATAACAGTTCTGTCCGTTTTGTCCTATTAATTATGACACCATCGACTGTTACAGTTGGCACCTTGGAAATATATCTGCACCTACAAAACAGAAAGATGGCTGAATTTCAAAGAGATGATAACAAACAAATGTTTTAAACAGTGCATTTAAAATAAACATCATCATTACTCCTAAACATATAGAAAGTGCATCAGTTTGTATAATATTAATAATGATCATTTTATCAAACACATCCATGTATGTTGAATTATTAGGCTCTATACACTATGCATGCAGATCAGTGCGAGTTACACATATTGTCATTGCAATACTTTAAAGTCTTTATAAAAAAAATAGAATCAAAGACTTTTAGGTATATTAAAAACATGTTTATATGCCATTTCGATACTTCGTGTGAATATAATAGTGTAACTGTTAACTGAATATCTGTTGATGTCCTACCCTGTTATCGCTAGCTGTCTGCTTGTGTATGTATGAAGTTTAATAAAACTGCATGCAATAATGGTACCTATAGTAAATCACATGCACACAGATAAATAAATTAAAATAATTGAATAAATAACTTTTATTTTGAGTTGACATGAAACATATGGAACGCCAAATTAACATATATTCAATTAATTGTACCTATCTTCAAATAATTGAAGATATCTTCAATCATTTGAAGATATCTTCAAATAAATTGAAGATATCTTCAATTCAATTGTACCTATCTTCAAATAATTAAAGATATCTTCATATCAATTGAACCTATCTTCAAATGAATTATACCTAGGTGCAATTTTATTGCACCTAGGTATAATTCAATTGTACCTATCTTCAATTGAATTGAAGATATCTTTAATTCACTTGAAGATAGGTCTAATTCCAACATCTCCATAATTCATTTGGAGATATCTCCAATTCATTTGAAGATATCTTCAATTCATTTGAAGATATCTTCAATTCATTTGAAGATATCTTCAATTCAATTACACCTATCTTCAATTGAATTATACCTATCTTCAATTCAATTATAGATTGAATTGAATTCAATTGAAGATAGGTTCAATTCGATTGAAGATAGGTTCAATTCAATTGAAGATAGGTTCAATTCAATTGAAGATAGGTTTAATTGAATTGAAGATAGGTACAATTGAATTGAAGATAGGTACAATTGAATTGAAGATATCTTTAATTGTGTTGAATTGTACCTAGGTACAATTGAATTGAAGATAGGTATAATTGAATTGAAGATATCTATAATTGAATTGAAGATAGGTATAAATCAATTGAAGATAGGTATAATTCAATTGAACATATCTTCAATTATTTGAAGATAGGTACAATTAATTGAATATATGTTAATTTGGCGTTCCATAGAAACCGGCATAAGCACTAATGTGCTTTTAACCTACAAAAGTACATTGAAATGCAATACACTAATTATAGCTACCCAATTTGTTTCTGGACATTAAAAATTTGTCAAACAGTTCGAGCAGACCATCATGTGTGTATGTGTTTAGTATTTGTTCTACAGTGACTGTGTATGTTTTCCCTCAATTACTGCACCGACAGTCAATAAAATACCAAAAAACATAACCTCAAAAGAAAAGGTCAAACTACCTCATTAACATAGATTTAAATATTTTTACCTGGGAATATCCCCCAAAGTACGTCATAACTTTCTTTAATCTTTTCTGGAAAAACTGTAATGATTTTGAATGGATTTGTATAGCATGCTGAATTGTTTCATTCCCCCTTACTATATATCCCCTGCAATGGCAGAAGGAGAAGAGGACGCTTGCTCTGTAACGCGTTCGAGACGCTCGTCAGGGAAATCTTCATGCAGCTGTGATCTTGGGGAAAATGTAGAAACATTGCCAACGTGTACATCACAGTGGACAAACGTATGTCTTTCATCTTTAGGAATATATTACAATGATAAATATCATAGCTCCCCACATGATATCTTGGATCTAATTTTTTCGAAAACAAAGTGTTTTGGACCTATAGAAGGAGATAGAAAAAAACATTTAGAATCAACAAAAAGGCGGATGGCATTTGATTGTTGTATTGAAGATCTATATGAACAATTGGAGGCACCCCCATTAAAAACGATTCGATTAGGTAAAGGCAGAGAAAAAGCAACAAGACTTGCAGCTTTACCAGACTTGCTTCCTGTTCTTAATGAAGACTTGAACAAAATTTGCAGAACCTACACTTCTGGGTATGTTATCAGGGGTTTCCGGGTGGATTTGCCCTACAACTTTCTGTTCGCCCTTTACTTTATACAGGAACTTACAATACCAATACCAATACCAATATTTTTATTTTTCCAAATTAGGTCCCCATTAGGCCAATTACATATAACAGTCATGATTAAAACAATGTTAACATTACAGTACATAAACAAGTACATGTATACTCAATAATGTAATGAATAAAATTACAAAAACACAAGTTCTGAAAGTTCCTGTTTTATCATGTTTATACAAATTAGAATACCCCCAGCAAACAAAGTTTTGTTTGGGGGGAGGGGGGATGTCTATCTGTCCTTTTAGCTAGCCAAGTTCATATTTTGGCAACTATAATATGGTAGGATCATCAAATATTGTTTTCTAATGATTTTTATCAATGAAGGGTGATCGGGGATTAGCAGTTTAGGTACAAGTGCCAAATGAATCAAGCTAGGTAAGCTCGATCGAGCTTAAATTTATTATCTCCCTTTGCTGTTTTCTGGGTTGGCCGGGAAATACAAGTGGCAGTAAATTTAAATCCCACTGGTAATTACCGGGAATTCCCATCCTGGGAAATGATGACATATTCTATCATTTAAGACCATAAGTCAAATTTTGCGAATTTTCCTTTTTAATGTTCAGCTCAAGTCTCCATTGGATGGAAGTTGTCAGACAGAGACCCTTATGACATAAGGACCAGGTGAGCGATTCAGGCTCCTGGGAGCCTCTTGTTATTATGACAGTTACATCTATTTAACAGCTGGTCAATCTAACAATATAACCTTTTAACCAATAAGGGACCAACCATTCTATATTGAAAGTAGGTAGAGAATTTTTCTGTTTACTGGTTTTTAGCTCCACTGGCCAAAGGCCATGTGAGCTTATGCCATCACTATGCGTCCGTCATCGTCCGTTAACAATTTCAAAAATCTTCTCCTCTGAAACCACTAAACCAATTTAACTGAAACTTTGCAGGAATGATATATGACATGTTTGGGACAAACAATCCTCATTTTGAAATGATCAAAAAAAAAACATGGCCGCTGTCGCTAAAAATAGAACAGGGGGGTAAAACAGCAGTTTTTTGCAAATACATGTAACTCAAAAACGGTGACAGATATCAAAATTCTGGCTTAGGGTAAAAGTCATCAGCTCGTCAAGATCTACCTACATGTACCCTGAAATTTTGAAGAAATTCCAACTAATGATGTGGGAGTTATTGCCCCTTTTCTTGATTTTTTCTGCATTTGTACTTATTTTGTCTTGTATCTCCAGAACTATATAAGATATTGAAGTTATTTCAATTGCATATTGTTCAGCTAAATAAACATGATAAACTCTACACAATTGTCCATTGGGTCGAAGTTGTCAAATAACCCCTTATAGGGGTTATGGCCCCTTAAATGCAAAAAATAGTGGTTTAAGCCTGATAGATTGTATTTTTTTTTAAAACAATAGTGGATAGAGAAAAGGTTTTGCTTGCTTAAATGTTGAACTAATTGAAATCTACGAAATTGTCCATTAGGTCGAAATCGTAAGATGACCCCTTAAAGGGGTTATGGCCCCTGAAATGCCAAAAATGGTGGTTTTTAGCCTTCTAGTTTGTGAATTAAAGAAGATAAGGAAAAGGTTTTGCTTAAATGTTCAGCTAATTGAGATCTACAAAATTGTTCATTAGCTTGAAATTGTCAGATGACCCCTTATAGGGTTATGGCCCCTTAAAAGCCAAAAATAGTGGTTATAGCTTTATAGTATGTGAAGGATAGGAGATACATTGTAGGGAAAAGGTTTTGCTTACATAAATGTTCAGCTAATTGGGCTCTTCAAAATTGTCCATTTGGTTGAAATTGTCAGATGATCATTATTCTAAGGGAGTTACAGCCCCTTAAAAGCCAAAAATAGTGGATTGTATGAAGAAGAAGAAGAATATTTTTATTGTCCATAAGAATGGGCCCACGTGGGGGCATATTACAGTGCATATAAAATGTGTATAACAATAAATAATAAATATTATGAAAGATTGTGTACCATAGAAGATTGTGCCACACATTTGCTGTTTAAATGCTCAGTTTTATAGAGCTTTCCAATGGTTTCATGTCATGAGGAGTTATGGTCCTTTAAAGGTAAAAATATTGCTTTCTTGTTTTTGTCCCATAGACTGAAAAGTGTTGCAGACAGAGAAAAGCAGTTGCTTGCTTAAGGGGGTACAGAACACCTAAGGGAAATAACTCTTAAATTTCACTGGAACGTTTAAGTCAGGCTCATGTATTCAAAGAAATCAAGCTTCTCAATGATCAAAATATGATATGTTGCAATTCCATTATATTCAACGTAAATTTTCCCAAGAAACCTATGGTTGGATTTTCTTTAGATTTTACAATTAAATTTGTTTTATCAAAACACATATTTTTGCAAATTTTCAGGAAAATTAAACGACACAATTTTATTTTAGCCAAAGTGTTGGGTACCCCCTTAAACCTTCTGCTCATTAACCTCTACAAAAAATCGATATCTCCATTAGATCAAAATTGTCAGATGACCCCTTCTAGGGGTAATAACGCAGTGATTTAGCTAGCGCTCGTCATTTTACCGTAATACCTCATAGAAACTGAAAGACCCTTATAGCTTAAGGACCAGGTGAGTGATTTAGGCTCCTGGGAGCCTAGCTCTTGTTATTTTATGTAAATCTGTTTATAAATGGCTCGTCAATATTGTTTTAAAACAAGGAAGGTTTACGTTAAACATATAGGAAAAATTGCAACTTTGCATAACTTTTTTGAGAATTTATATATTTTTTACTTGAAATATAAAAAAAAAGATGTATGAGATGGTATTTTTTTAGTTTTTATACGACCACATTTTTTTGCGATCATATTATGTTATGGCGATGTGGTTGTCGTTGTCGTTGGCATTGTCGTCGTCGTCTGTAGACACTTTGGTTTCCGTGCGATAACTTTAGTTGTAGTGAATCAATTGTTATAAAATTTTGATATGATGTTTGTTACCACTAAAGGAAGGTTGGTATTGCATTTGGGGTTTCTGGCCCCTACCGTTTTAGAAAAAGGGCCAAAAGGGGCTAAAATGGGGGTATTGACAAAATATCTGTAGAATGTTAAATTTTTATCAAATTTTGGTCATTCTTTTTTAATTGTATTCCTCAATAAATTCTGTCAACAAAATGTATAAACAGTTTTTATGTATCTTGCACCGTTACATTGCTATGAGGGGTCAAATATTAATAGGGGCCACACCCCCCAAAAATTGACTTTTTTATTTGTGGTCCGATTTTCAAAATCTTTTTTTCATTGGAATCCTTTTGAAAATCCCTGCCTGCATTTTTCAATCAGGTTTGCAATATCTCATACTGTTTTCAAGAATTTAGGGGTCAAAGGGGCCAAAAATGCCAATTATAAGCTCCCGCATAGCGGGGGCTAAATTGCCTGAGTAACACATACTATGATGCATTGAACCGGAATAGGTATAAGCTAGTTGACATCGCACTCAATGGCACAGAATGCAAAATTAATTTGCTACTTTGTAATTTGTATTTCTAAAATCAAAATACGTAAATATTGTATTAATATGAATATTTTGAATATTTCTAGCTATAGCGATAAATGTAAAGATTTTTGCTATACATGTATATATTTCATTGACGTCATAATTCAAATATGACAGAATGGCGGGAAACAGTCATTCTAATTTTCGTGGAACAACACAAAAAGCGTAATGTTCATGTCAACTAAATGAATTCTGCCAAATTATCATAAAATTATAACCTTGTCCATGTTGTGTCTCAGTACATGATATTGTTTTTCTTTTTTTCTTTAGCCTTTTCATTCAAAAATGAAAGTAGAAACTCTTCAAAGGTATCTTCTTTGACGTCCGATACAATTGTCTATTTTTGTCATATATTGTGACGTCATTTTAATTTGAGAAAAAACACTACCTTGTTCTATTTGCACATGTGCTCGTTTTAAAACCAAGCAAAAGCTTGCAATTTTTGCTGTTATTTAAAAGAAATAAGGGTACAACCATTTGATTCTGAAAATAGGGGGGTGCAGTTTTGGTCGAGTCAGAAAATTTATTTTCCGCAGTTTTGTGCCGATGTTATCTTTTTAAATGTACCATACTAAAGAATCTTGGGACATATTTTTTTTTTAAGTCGAGGTTAGATTATTTATTACCAATTTTGTACAGGTCATATTAACTGCCCCCTTCAGATTCAAATATGTCACCCCCTAATTAATATATGTGGGAGCTTATCAGGTTGAACCTGCATCATAAAGTTTTATTAAAAAAAAATTTTAGTTGTTAGTGGCCTGACCAAATGTTATATTGTTTTAAAATGATGTTTCCTCATGCGTTAAGGGATTGTGGCCCCTACGTTTTCAAAGTGAAAGGGGCCAAAAGGGGTAAAATGGACGTTAAAACAAAGCTTCTGTAGAACTTCTTTTTTCATATGATTTGTTAATTTTTTCCCCATTGTATTTCTCAATAAATTCTGTCAGGAAAATGTAATGACAGTTTTGATGTATCTTGCACTGTTACATTGCTACAAGGGGTCAAAAAGGGGCCACATCAAAATTTAATCGACTTTTTTATTTGTGGTCTGATTTTCAAAATCTTTTTTTCATTGGAATCCTTGTAAAAATCACTGCCTGGGTTTTTCAATCAGATCTCCTACCATTTTGGAAAATTGTGATCAGAGGGGCCAAAAGCGCCTTATGAGTTCCTTGAAGGTTGGTATAAATGTATAATTCAAATATGCATTAAAAGTCCACCGATCAGAACGCATGTGTCAAAAAGCTTTGTGAGTCCACCATGGGCTGCATGTGTCCAAAGCATTTGACAATTCATATTAGGCCGCAAATGTACAGGGTTCAACATGTTGCGGTGGTATCATCCTGCGCTCGGCGTAGCTTTTTATTATCCTGATGAAACACTTTCGTCAAAAATATTTAAACCCTATTTTAGTCTAGTTTACTCTTCTTGCCACAATGTATTGACTTGAATTTGAATTCATTTTCAGTAGTCATGAGGAAGATTTCCTAATTGGTGTTAGAAATGTAATCACATTAGAGGTGGCAGACCATTTGAATGAGAAGTACAGGATGTCACAAGGTCCTGTTTCTGAGGATCTATATTTGGATATTTTTAAAACATTTGTAAAGTTATGCCAGATTGCCCACTTGTAAGTATTGTGAATCTACAAAATGTACACAATGTACACATGTATATTATTGGGTGGAGGGGGCAAATATATCAGCATCCAGATGAAATTTGGTTATTGTGACCAATTTTTTGCTCACCATGCCTACAACTGTATGGCCATATAGGTGAGCTTATGCCATCACTATGTGTCTGTTGTCCGGTGGACGGCGTCGTCTGTTGTTTGCGTAAACTAAAAAATCTTTTTCTCTGAAACCACTAAACGGATTTGCTTGAAACGTTGCAGATATGTTCCTTGGCTATTGCCCTTACAGTGTTCTCCCCAGAAATTTTGGATAGCATCACATTTTGCGTAAAAAAGATTCAGTTGCAGGAAAATGAATTGTGTCGATCGACACCTGACTCATGTTTTATTAGAGTTAAATATTTAATGTTTATAGTTTATGACTTATTTTACCCCTGTCAGAATTTCCAAAAGGAGATGGTTTTTGAATTCCCAAGTTGCGGGCATTAGAAAACATACATGTACGCGTACGTGTTCGTAAATTTTTGAATTTAAGAAATTTAGTCATTTTGGTTTGTACCTCATATTTTAACTTTAATTATATATTGTGTTCTTATAAATTACATGACAGTGTTTTTATATGACTTGTTTCCACCTGGGCACCGACGTCCCGCTGAAGTGGTCCTCGGAACTTTAAATTATTTATAAAAAGGGTCACAACTATGTCCAATAAACAAAGGTGTTTTTTTTTATCTTTTATTTCTTTTTCGAGTCAGGATTTTCCAATAACCCCATCCATCATCACCTGACCAGGATGTATTGGAGTATATACATGTACAGGCTGACTTTTATTAACTTATTTACAAAAAATGTATATAATAAATAGATTCTTAACATTCTCTCTTTCACACAAGGAATGCTCATATTCAAAGACATTTGTTTAAACAGCAAATATAACATGTAGTATGTAAATTTAAAGCAAGAACAACATATTATGGAAACATAGTATTAATAGGGGCCCACATTTTCTGGAATTTTTCTATCTGATTATTTTTCAGTGATATATACTCTTCAACATAATAAATATATCTTAACTTTGACTTATGCTCAATCATATTAAGTATCTTTTCTTTCAATTTACATTGGTAATTATAGTTCTTTACAATAATTATCAAAAAATTTAAAAAATAACTTTTGGAGATGTATCCAAGTATGACATTTTTCTTATCAAGTCTAAAGTCTTTATAAACAATCTTCAAATGCTGACACACAATATCCCATAAACATTTAATAATAAAACAATCATGAAATATATGTTGTATTGTTTCATCTTCTGTTTTACAAAAACTACACATTTTGGTATCCTTAAAATGAATCATGCAAAAATCATTGTACAAAAATTTGTTGGTAGGAAGAATATGATGTAAAATCTTGTATTGAAATGTTTTCAAATATGTATACATGTATGTATAACATTTTTTTAACATGACAAAGTATTCTGTCCAATCATTCACAATTAAGTTGTTCTTCCCACTTCAAAAACTTATCAGTAGGTGCATAAAAAACTTTATCTCTTAGAAAACTATAGATAAATTTAGGTTTTTTAACCTTTAAAATATTACAGATCAGAGGATCTTCAATTCTAATATTGTTAAGTTTTACATGACCTGCTTCAGCATTTATCAACCTTTTCATTGAAATAGGAATTTTAGAAAGTAAACTGAAGTATTTCAAAAAGTTAGCAGAATGAGCTTGGTCTTTTAACCTTTGAGAAATAAAAAAATCTTCGCTCATGATCTACAATATCAGACAAATGTGAAATTCCAAAATCTTTCCATTAACTTCTTGCTTCCAATCCAGACTGCTGCAGTCTTGGATTTGTTTACTTTAAACCCAGAAACTTTGAAAAATAAATAAAACATTTCATGGTCTCTTCTAAAGAGACTTCTGTGCCATCTAGCATCAAAAAAGTATCATCTGCATATTGACTTAATAAAGTCTCATTACCATCAATATCAATACCCTTTATGTGCTGGTTTGACTTTAACTTATTTGCTAAAATTAAGTTCAACTCCAATGATAAAAAGATAGGGAGACAAAGGATCCCCTTGTCTACAGCCTCTCTCACTGAGTTCAGTTTGAAAAAAATGGATAAGTGACCGTTATTAATAGCACAACTTTTAGCCCATCAATTTTAAATAGTATTTGCCTAATAGCCTATCAATGTTAAATTGTATTTGCCTAATAGCCTATAGTTCAGGCACATAAGTCAGGTGAGCGATTCAGGCTCCTGGGAGCCTCTTTTTAGTTTGTGCAACAAAGTTGAGGTAGAACTATTGATGTACCCCGACGTTGGTGTCCCCGTCCACATTCAAGTTTACGTCTGACTACATATCTCTACAGCTATACATGTTAGCATCATAAAACTTTGTATATGGATGCATCAGGGATGGTAAGTCAACATCCAGGCGGAATTAGGTCACTGTGACCTACTTTTTCCGCGTTGAGCAACTTGCATTCAAGTTTACGTCCAACTTCATATCCCAGCTTCATATCTCATCAACTACATGTATACATAGTAGGATCATCAAACTTGGTATATAGATGCATCAAGGATGGTATTTGAGCATGCTTGATAGAAAAGCTGATTCTTCCGACAATATTAGTAATGAGGCGAACTTTGTAATCGGTGATTACCTATGTTTAGAATTTTGATTGATGCGTGAACAGGGTCCAAATATGTCAGGTTACATGTTTACAGTTAATTACAGCATTTCAATATGATCATATCAAATGTTTGACAATCTACCTGGTAGTGTTTTTTGTATAGACTATAATTTGTCATTCCCCAATGAAGAAGCTTTAAAATTATCTCAATGTAATGACTTTGCCATCATCTGACTGCTTAATAGGTCAAATCAAGTTTTGGGTCACAAATTTAGGTCACGGCTGACCACAGAAGGCAGGTGGCTGCTTAATCCAGTTGAAATATATAGGGAAAATGGTCAGGAGAATTTTAGAATGGCTGCATGCTTAGGGCAGGTGGCTGCTAATTCCAGGTGACCTTTAAGGCAGGCTTGACTGTATATGGATACATCAGGGTTGGTAGGTTAGCAGCTAGGTGGAATTAGGTTACTGTGAAATAAAAACTTATTTCAGTGACAACATTATTTACAAGAAGACAAACTTTGTAATCATTGATTACTTATATTTTCAGACCAGGCTCAGTGTGGAAAGCAAAAATGGACATACAGAACCAATTTGTTACATCAACTGCTGACCTTCTGTTAATACCTGGAGATCCTGCTAGACAAGAGTACATGAATTCAGATTCTTTAGCCATCGTTTCAGTTGTCCAGGTACAATTTATAAATCTACAATTTATGAATAGCATTAATTTAATTGATCGATCGTCAATTATTGTCAAAAAGTAGGAGGTACAATGTAATTCATAGGGATTGGAGGTACATGTAATTCATAGGGATTGGAGGTACATGTAATTCATAGGGATTGGAGGTACATGTAATTCGTAGGGATTGGAGGTACATGTAATTCGTAGGGATTGGAGGTACAATGTTATTCATAGGGATTGGAGGTACATGTAATTCATAGGGATTGGAGGTACATGTAATTCAAAGACCTACATGTACTTGTATGAACAAATTTAGAATCGATTCATAGTCAGCATCATTATACTCCCATAAAAAAGTTTGGGAGTTATATAGGTATAGGAATCACTTTGTCTGCCTGTGTAGAATAGTTTCCGTGCAATAACTTAACTATGGTGAGTTTCAAAATAGTGATAGCACCAACAATACTTTTTAGCTCACCTGACCCAAAGGGTCATGTGAGCTATTGCCATCACTTGGCTTCCGTCTGTCCATCGTCCGTCGTCCGTCCATTAACTTTTTCAAATGTTAACTCCTCTGACATCATAATTGCAACCAAATTTGGTACAGTTGTTTATTGGTATAATTTTATGTGCTACAAAACCATTGTTCAGATTTTTGATTCGTAAAAAAACATGGCCCTGTGGCTAAAATAGAACATAGGGGTAAATTGCAGTTTTTATACGACCGCAAAATTTTTGTGATCGTACAATGTTATGGCGATGTCGTCGTTGTCGTCGTCTGGGGACATTTGGTTTCCGTGCGATAACTTGAGTAAACATTGACCGATTGTTATGAAATTTTGGTATGATGTGTGTAACCACTAAAGGAAGGTTCCTATTGTATTAATGGGGTTGGTGGCCCCTACCGTTTTAGAAAAAAGGGCCAAAAGGGGCTAAAACAGGTGTATTGACAAAACTGTGGTAGAATGTTTAAATTTATTCATTCGATTTTGAAAATTCTTTTTTTATTGAATTCCTCATTGAATTCTGTCAACTAAATGTGTCAATGGTTTTGATATATATAATCATCACAACTTTTCATGATCAGAAACCTCTTAACTTATGATCAGGAAATTTGGTACATGTAGCAAAAACATCTTATGTAGAACTTTATGAGTGCTAAATACATTGAACAACAAATATTTGGCCTTGAATTGCAATCAACAAACGCTACAGTGTGACACAGTTCTCACTTGTTTTCATAGAAAGTAAATGGATATGGGGAAAATGTTAACTAGAAAACAACCCATTAATGAAAAATAGACAACTGAAGGCTATCTGGGGCCTGGGTATCTGGGGGTCTTCAATGAATGGTGAGATAAACCAACGCTAGAGAATCTTATACAATTGTTTACATGTAAGTTTTAACAGTTATATCTATACAGAATAAAAATACAAATGTAACCAAGATTAAAAAATAAAGATATATTTCATGTCGTTTGAGGAGTTACCTAATAAAAAACAATACATATGAAGTATTAACTTAATGTGGAAAATCCATAGCAAGATCACTGAGAATTGAGGGATTTGTTAATAAAATATGTGATTTCTCTTTCACGTCACTTGTTTTACAAGTACATGAATTTATCATTGCTCGAACACATTGACAGTAAATGGTTATGGCATGAAAAAAACTATATAAGATAATACAATACTGTCAAATACAAATACATATGAAACTGTAAACTGGAACTTTTTCAAATGTTAACTCCTCTGACATCATAATTGCAACCAAATTTGGTACAGTTGTTTATTGGTATAATTTTATGAATTTAACAAATGCTTTAGTACAGACTAAGTCACTATGATGAAATAATGCATTTATAGAACAAAAAAGAATGGTGTATGTCTCAGCTTTACATTGCGATATATCCTTGAAAACGGTTGAAATCCTTGAAAAACCCTGGAAATATCCTTGAATTTGATGGTCAAAAAAGAGTGGCAACCCTGCCTATAGTACCATATGGTGTATACCGATTTTATGCTCCTAGGTAGTCTACTTCCTGTTTACCAAATACTTAGGTTTTTACACATAAAGGACATAAATGCAAAATTTCCGTCACAGTTTCCCAAGCAATTACAATAGATAGAGGTCTGATATTTTGTATACAGCTTTATCCTATAGTACCATATGGTGTATAGGGATTTTATGCTCCTAGGTAGTCTACTTCCTGTTTACCGAATACTTAGGTTTTTACACATAACGGACATAAATGCAAAATTACCGTCACAGTTTCCCAAGCAACTACATAAGATAGAGGTCTGATATTTTGTAAACAGCTTTATCCTATAGTACCATGTAGTGTATTCTAATTTCATGCTCCTAGGTAGTCTACTTGCTGTTTAACTTAGGTTTTGGGTGCGGGGGTATTACTTGTTCCTCCTATTTTGGATTCTCATATCCAGCTTATATGTCTTTTGTTCTTTATTGTTACATGTCAAACATTTTTAGGGGGTTCAGAATTATTTTCACTTTTGTTAAGTTGTAACTATTGTACCTTCATCCCTAATGGGTTGTTGTCTCTTTGACATATTCCCCATATCCAATCTTTTCAATATTGTCCTTTAAAATGCATTTTTTTGCAAAGTTTTACTTTTCAAGCTGCGTTTTTAAAATGAAAGATAATAAATACCGTATAAGTGGTTATTTTCGCGGTGATTTAATTTTCGCTTTATTCACCAACAAGGGGACGCGAAAATTAAAACTCGCGAAATATTAATTGCCTATATAAAGTGTTATAATATATTCTAAACCGCGAAATATATATTACGCGTAAATAAAATCATCCCCTTTTTCAACAAAATCGTGAAGTTTTCCACCCGCGAAAAAAACCACTGATACGGTAGTAAATGCAACAACAAAAGTTGATCGTTTTATTACGATCTATTACTATGGTAATTTAAACAGAATGGGTAGAGCTTCATGCATAATGGGGGGTATATATATGCAATTATATATCATTTAAGGTGTGCCAAACACATTTCAATTCTTTTTTAGCTCACCTGGCCAAAAGGCTGTGTGAGGTATTGCCATCACTTGGTGTCTCTGTCGTCTGTAAACGTTTACTTCTCATAAACTACTGGACCGATTTCAACAAAACTTACTGTAATTGTTCTATAGGGTATTAGCTACAATTCTATTGTTTCAAATTTTTCAAAATGGCCATCATTTCAAAATGCATTTGTTACTTTTATTTCTATTTCTAACCACAGATGACAAAAGGAACAATAAAGACTGATGTTGCTAGGGATAAGAAGTTAACCAGAAAATTACTTCAACGATATGATACAGATAGTGCATCTACAGAACATAATGCAGAAATATGTGATCATCTGGATGATAGAGTGCTTGGGCAACATGGGGGTGAGCTCCTCATGCATTACCCCTTTTATGCGGAAGAATTGGATACTCCATATATGAAATACATGCCTGGTATAATCGTAATTGGAACACAGGTTAATGTTATAGAAAATACATCTTTCTTTTTAAAAAATATATTCAGTAGTTTTAGAGGAATGCATGGGGTATCAATCTATGAGAATTTTGAAAATGGCAGCCATGTTGGAAAAAAGGAATATACAGGGTATAATAGATGTTTATATCTAGGCCCTTCCATTATTATACAAAATTTTATGCATATTTGTTAAGGCGTTTCCAAGTAATTTCCATCGTTGGAATATATTTTTGTGCCGTAGACATGAAATGTGGTCACATTTTTCAAAATTTTATGTTTTGTAAGTCTGAATCAAAAGTCCTCATTCATTTTATTTTTACTCGATATGGTGATTGATGGGGGGACGAGTGGGGTAAAAACTTTCGTAACACTTTTCTCAGAAACTACTAATTATAGGGTTCTTGTATGTATAGCCTCCAATAGTGGTCCCACAAGTTGTAAGCGATTTTCAGGTCTGTCAGAGGTCTACTTCCTGTTTTACGAAATTCATATTTTTGTGTTTTTGACCTATTTTTAAGCAAAATTTAAAGCAAAGAGGCACCAATGGGGCATTGGAGCGTCAAAAGTCCAAAAGGGCAACAACAAATTCGGTAAACATGAACAAGAACAGCATGAGGAAACACAAAACACAAAATCAACAGAATAGAAATCAACAACGCCAACTCAAGTCGTAACAAGAGTGAACTCAGGTGCTCCAGAAGAGTAAGCGGTTCCTGTCTGCTAAACATTTAATGCTAATAAACAACTATACCAAGTTTGGTTCCAATTGAACTTAAGGTGTCAGAGGAGTAAATGTTTTAAATGTAATGAGTAAAAGCTGTGAAAATGGTCAAGGGGAATAACTCCTAAAAGGAATGGCCCTACAATATTGACCCTATTACATATTTTTGTAGATTGTGATGTGCTTAACAATATGCAATTTTAATTCTTCAATGAACTATTTGTAAATACTGAATTTATTAAGAAGAGTATATTTTTAGGCTTTGAAGTTTTAAAGTGATACTTATATGGAAAAATATATATATATATCAAATAAGATGAAGGATAGGGGCCCACCTGTAATCAAACCACCAATTTATTGCTGATATTTGCACAAAATTATGGTTTTTTAGCTTATTTATTTGAGTAATTTACAGTGAGGAGATAATTTTTTAATTGTTATACCCCCGCTTTGAAGAAGAGGGGGGTATATGTTTTAAACTTGACCGTCCGTTTGTTCGTTCGTCCGTAACAAAACTTCCGTCTAAGCAACTACATGTGATAGAGATCTGATATTTAGTATACAGCTTTATTCTGTAGTACCATATGGTGTATACTGATTTTGTGCTCCTAGGTAGTCTACTTCATGTTAACCGAATACTTAGGTTTTTACACATAATGGACATGCATGCAAAATTTTGGTCACAGTTTTCTAAGCAACTACATGAAAGAAGCAGAGGTACCAATGGGGTATCCCAATGTCAAAAGTCTGAAAGGGCAGAGACAAAACCAGTAAACACCAATAACTTATGACAAGCCAATGTCTACACTCATCTGAGAGATTGAAATCCCATATTTGTCTATAAGTGCATGTCAGCATGTCTTCCGTATAATTTCTTGAGTGAAGACATGAGATAGATGCAATATGGTGTATACCCATTTAATGCTCCAAGGTCATCTACTTGCTGTTTAACTTATTTTTGTTTTAGTGGAAGTATCAGTCGTGAGCTTACTTGTTTTTTTTCCAGAATTTTTAGATTGTAAAAAAAACTTATACCTAGCATCTTTAAAATATTGTTACAACATTATTTTTATACTTGAAGTGTCTTTTTAGGTGAACTTTAATTTTTTCTAACTATAGAAATAGAAATAGAAATAGCTTTATTCCAATTAAGGGCCCTATAATAGAGCATACAAATTACATATAAGTGATTATGACAATTTGTGACAGTAAATAAAATTATAACAGATTGATTAATAACAACAACTTAATAATTTTACGGGGGCAGAGCCAAGTAGTACATAATATGATACAGTTACATGTATGAAATATGCATGTATTTATTATGAGAATATTATTGAACAAATAAATCAGATCTTGCTATAAGCAAGTGACATTAAGTTATGCTACAATATTTGATGTTCTTCTTAATTGAAGACTTTGATATACATAATTTCCAAACTGAGCAAATCTAAATCTTCTTGTATAAAATTCCAATTAAATTTTAAACTGTTTTGTAAATTATTATAGTTTTTGCATCAGAAAATTGTAAAATTTTAGTCCTAAATGGTCGAAAATAGAAAGTATACCGTAATATGTAAAAGGATTATTATTTAAAGAATAAGTCTAATGGATATGCAAATTTAAAAAAATACTCAGACTTGTGAATAAACTGCAGTTGAATGTGACAAAAAATTATAATGTTTTCTGGAAAATATGACCACACAATGCTCATATATACGACATTCAGATTTTTACAGTGCTTGTTTTCCTCTTTCCAACGATACATAGTACACTGGCACTTTAAATTTTCAAAAAAACCTGGGTTTTGGCACCCTAATAAACCTACACAATTTAATTTCATTTAACATAGATGACTGGTTGCAGTATAATAATGGAGAATTATAATATAAAAATACAAAAGTATAGATGCATGGTTGCAGTATAATAATGGAGAATTATAATATAAAAATACAAAAGTATAGATGCATGGTTGCAGTATAATAATGGAGAATTATAATATAAAAATACAAAAGTATAGCTACAAAATGTATCTTCTTTTTTTCAAAATGTTAGATGTAACCCTGTGGTATTCACATGACAACATGTACATAAATAATTGTACTGCGCGCACAGGTTTAGCTTCAAGAGGTGATGAATTTTATTTTGTTCTTTTTTTTGTTTCAGGTAATATTCACTGTGCTTGAAATAGAAGGATCTCATTACCGAAGCCTGTCAACCAAAAGGGAAAGTAATATGAAATTTAGAGGGACTATATATTACTCCTTACCAAAAAACTTTTTGAAAAAGGAAGACCGGGACATTTTACTTGAATCATTAATGAGATTGAATAATACCTGAATTGATATGACTATCACAAAAATTGTGCATAGTGAGACCCTACGTAAAAGTATTCCTAAACATTGACACTTAACATATATATGAACAAACATGGGCTCAAATTGTTTCTAAGAGGTTCATCTTTCAAATAAAAGCTCATTTAATGGTTTGCATGCAATAGTTTTAGCTTGGTCAATACTTTAATGGCACTATATTGTCTCAAAATAGGAACTATATTCAGGTTCGTCCTGTCTACCGGATTGGGAATTAGTGGTTTTATACCTATAGCAGAAAAAAAAACCTCTTTAAAACTTGATAATTGTCCTTTTTTACATAAATTGGTTTATTGCGACAAATAAAAACCTATTTTGATGTATGTTTCTTAGATACTTTAGCTACTGTGGGCCACCTTTTAGACCATATACTTTAATGCGATTAACCAAAAAATCCTGATTTACTAAAAATATCATTTTGGAGGAAAAGTGGAAAATCTTAACTGTTTTCTTACAACTGGACTGAACATTTGCATTTGTTTTCTTATTAATTATACATTTTTAGCTCACCTGACCCGAAGGGTCAAGTGAGCTATTGTCATCGCCATCCGTCCGTCGTCCGTCGTCCGTCCGTTACTTTTTCAAAAATCTTCTTCTCTGAAACCACTGAATGGAATTTTTCAAAACTTGGTCCAAGTATTAGTCAGGGCATGATGTTTAAAAATTGTGTTCGGCTTTATGATTTGATAACAAACATGGCCGTTGTTACTAAAAATAGAACATAGGGTAAAATCACATTCAAATACTTATAACTTGAAAACTAGAACAGATAGAAAAAATCTGAAGGATCTTAAGCTCTTCAAAATCAAAAGCTCTACAAAAGTCTCCATTGGGTCAAAGTTGTCAGATGACCCTTAATAGGGGTTATGGCCCTTTTAAGGTCAAAAATAGCGTTTTTTCATGTTTTTGCCCTATAGAATGAAAACTATTGCAGATAGAGAAAAGCTGTTGCCTGCTAAAATGTTCAACTCATTAAGCTCTACAAAAGTCTCCATTGGGTCGAAGTTGTCAGATGACCCCTAATTGGGGTTATGGCCCTTTTAAGGTCAAAAATAGCGTTTTTTCATGTTTTTGCCCTATAGAATGAAAATTATTGCAGATAGAGAAAAGCTGTTGCCTGCTAAAATGTTCAGCTCATTAAGCTCTACAAAAGTCTCCATTGGGTCGAAGTTGTCAGATGACCCCTAATAGGGGTTATGGCCCTTTTAAGGTCAAAAATAGCGTTTTTTCATGTTTTTGCCCTATAGAATGAAAACTATTGCAGATAGAGAAAAGCTGTTGCCTGCTAAAATGTTCAACTCATTAAGCTCTACAAAAGTCTCCATTGGGTCGAAGTTGTCAGATGACCCCTAATTGGGGTTATGGCCCTTTTAAGGTCAAAAATAGCGTTTTTTCATGTTTTTGCCCTATAGAATGAAAATTATTGCAGATAGAGAAAAGCTGTTGCCTGCTAAAATGTTCAGCTCATTAAGCTCTACAAAAGTCTCCATTGGGTCGAAGTTGTCAGATGACCCCTAATAGGGGTTATGGCCCTTTTAAGGTCAAAAATAGCGTTTTTTCATGTTTTTGCCCTAAAGAATGAAAATTATTGCAGATAGAGAAAGCTGTTGCCTGCTAAAATATTCAGCTCATTAAGCTCTACAAAAGTCTCCATTAGGTCAAAGTTGTCAGATGACCCTTAATAGGGGTTACAGCCCTTTTAAGGTCAAAAATAGCATTTTTTCATGTTTTAGCCCTATAGAATGAAAACTATTGCAGATAGAGAAAAGCTATTGCCTGCTAAAATGTTCAGCTCATTAAGCTCTACAAAGGTCTCCATTGGGTTGAAGTTGTCAGATGACCCCTAATAGGGGTTATGACCCTTTTGAGGTCAAAAATAGCGTTTTTTCATGTTTTTTGCCCTATAGAATGAAAACTATTGCAGATAGAGAAAAACTGTTGCCTGCTTAAATGTTCAGCTCATTAAGCTCTACAAAAGTCTCCATTGGGTCCAAGTTGTCTGATGACCCCTAATAGGGGTTATGGCCCTTTTGAGGTCAAAAATAGCGTTTTTTCATGTTTTTGCCCTAAAGAATAAAAACTATTGCAGATAGAGAAAAGGTGTTGCTTGCTTAAATGTTTAGCTCATTAAGCTTTACAAAAGTCTCAATAGGGGTGAAGTTGTCAGATAAGCCCTTACAGGAGTAATGGTCCTTATAAGGTCAAAAATAGCGTTTTTTCATGTTTTTTTGCCCTATTGAATAAAAACTATTGCAGATAGAGAAAAAGTGGGGCTTGCTTAAATGTTTAGCTCATTAAGCTTTACAAAAGTCTCAATAGGGATGAAGTTGTCAGATAAGCCCTTATAGGAGTAATGGTCCTTTTAAGGTCAAAAATAGCGTTTTTTCATGTTTTTTTGCCCTATTGAATAAAAACTATTGCAGATAGAGAAAAGGTGGGGCCTGCTTTAATGTTCAGCTCATTTAGACTCTGGAAAGTCTCTGTTGTGTCTAAGTTGGGACTTGACCCATTAAAGAAGAGACCATTATGCCTTAAGGACCAGGTGAGCGATTCAGGCTCCTTGGAGCCTCTAGTTTATATCTTTTCCTGCAAAAGTAAAAGAAAATGTCATTTATAATGAAAATGATAGGTTAAAGGGCCTTCCCCCCTTTTTAGCTCACCTGGACCGAAGGTCCATGTGAGCTATTACCATCACTTGGCGTCCGTCGTCGTCTGTCGTCGTCGTCGTCGTCGTCGTCTGTTAACAATTTTTCAAAAATCTTCTCCTCTGAAACTACCAAACAGAATTTAATGAAACTTGGTATGAATGATCCTTAGGGTGCCCTGCACCAAACTTGTGTTTTGATTTTTGATCTGTTAAAAAACATGGCCGCCATTACTTAAAATAGACTAGGGGGGTCCGACAACTGTTTTTGGCTTTTAAATCAAAAAGTATAAGAGATAGAGGAAATCTGAGGTCACGCTACTGATTCAGCATCAAAAGCTCTACAAAAGTCTCCATTTGGTCAAAGTTGTCAGATGACCCCTTATAGGGGTTACAGCCCCTTAAAGGTGAAAAATAGCAGTTTTTCATGTTTTTGGCCTACAGAATGAAAACTATTGCAGATAGAGATTAGCTGTTGCTTGCTTAAATGTTCAGCTCATTTAACTCTACAAAAGTCTCTATAGGGTCAAAGTTGTCAGTTGACCCCTCATAGGGGTTACGGCCCCTTAAAGGTGAAAAATAGCCATTTTTCATGTTTTTGGCCTACAGAATGAAAACTATTGCAGATAGAGATTAGCTGTTGCTTGCTTAAATGTTTAGCTAATTTAGCTTTACGAAAGTCTCCATAGGGTCGAAGTTGTCAGATAACCCCTCATAGGGGTTACGGCTCATGAAAAATAGCGTTTTTTCATGTTTTTGTCCTACAGAATGAAAACTATTGCACATAGAGATTAGCTGTTGCTTGCTTAAATGTTCAGCTCATTTAGCTCTACAAAATTCTCCATAGGGTTGAAGTTGTCAGATGATCCCTTATAAGGGTTATGGCCCTGAAAAATAGTGATTTTTCATGTTTTTGGCCTACAGAATGAAAACTATTGCAGATAGAGAAAAGCTGTTGCTTGCTTAAATGTTCAGCTCATTTAGCTCTACGAAAGTCTCCATAGGGTCGAAGTTGTCAGATAACCTCTCATAGGGGTTACGGCTCATGAAAAATAGCGTTTTTTCATGTTTTTGTCCTACAGAATGAAATCTATTGCAGATAGAGATTAGCTGTTGCTTGCTTAAATGTTCAGCTCATTTAGCTCTACAAAAATTCACCATAGGATCAAAGTTGTCAGATGACCCCTTATAGGGGTTACGGCCCCTGAAAAATTGGGATTTTTCATGTTTTTGGCCTACAGAATGAAAACTATTGCAGATAGAGAAAAGCTGTTGCTTGCTTAAATGTTCAGCTCATTTAGCTCTACAAAAGTCTCCATAGGGTCGAAGTTGTCGGATGACCTCTGATAGGAGTTACGGCCCCTGAAAAAAGCGATTTTTCATGTTTTTGGCCTACAGAATGAAAACTATTGCAGATAGAGATTAGCTGTTGCTTGCTTAAATGTTCAACTCATTTAGCTCTACAGAAGTCTCCATAGGGTCGAAGTTGTCAGATGACTCCTTATAGGGGTTATGGCACCTTATAGGTGAAAAATGGTGTTTTTGGCCTTTAGAATGAAAACTATTGCAGGTAGAGAAAAAAGCTGTTGCTTGCTTAAATGCTCAGCTCATTTAGCTCTACAAAAGTATAGGGTCAACATCAAGACCAGGTGAGCGATTCAGGCTCCTGGGAGCCTCTTGTTTAGCTCACCTGGACCAAAGGTCCAGGTGAGCTATTACCATCACTTGGCGTCCGTCGTCGTCGTCGTCTGTCGTCGTCGTCTGTTAACAATTTTTCAAAAATCTTCTTCTCTGAAACTACCAAACAGAATTTAATGAAACTTGGTATGAATGATCCTTAGGGTGTCCTGCACCAAACTTGTGTTTTGATTTTTGATCTGTTAAAAAACATGGCCGCCTTTACTAAAAATAGACTAGGGGGGTCAGACTACTGTTTTTGGCTTATAAATCAAAAAGTATAAGAGATAGAGGAAATCTGAGGCCACGCTACTGATTCAGCATCAAAAGTTCTACAAAAGTCTCCATTTGGTCAAAGTTGCCAGATGACCCCTTATAGGGGTTACGGCCCCTTGAAGGTGAAAAATAGCATTTTTTCATGTTTTTGGCCTACAAAATGAAAACTATTGCAGATAGAGATTAGCTGTTGCTTGCTTAAATGTTCAGCTCATTTAACTCTACAAAAGTCTCCTTAGGGTCGAAGTTGTCAGATGACCCCTTAGAGGGGTTACGGCCCCTTAAAGGTGAAAAATAGCCATTTTTCATGTTTTTGGCCTACAGAATGAAAACTATTGCATATAGAGATTAGCTGTTGCTTGCTTAAATGTTTAGCTCATTTAGCTCTACAAAAGTCTCCATAGGGTCGAAGTTGTCAGATAACCCCTTATAGGGGTTAAGGCCCCTGGAAAATAGCGTTTTTTTCATGTTTTTGGCCTACAGAATGAAAACTATTGCACATAGAGATTAGCTGTTGCTTACTAAAATGTTCAGCTCATTTAGCTCTTCAAAATTCTCCATAGGGTCGAAGTTGTCAGATGATCCCTTATAGGGGTTACGGCCCTCTGAAAAATAGCGATTTTTCATGTTTTTGTCCTAGAGAATGAAAACAATTGCAGATAGAGATTAGCTGTTGCTTGCCTAAATGTTCAGCTCATTTAGTACTACAAAATTGTCCATAGGGTCGAAGTTGTCAGATGACCCCTTATAGGGATTGCAGCCCCTGAAAAATATCGATTTTTCATGTTTTGTCCTACAAAATGAAAACTATTGCAGATAGAGATTAGCTGTTGCTTGCTTAAATGTTCAGCTCATTTAGCTGTACAAAATTCTCCATAGGGTCGAAGTTGTCAGATGACCCCTTATAGGGGTTACAGCCCCTGAAAAATAGTGTTTTTTCATGTTTTTGTCCTACAGAATGAAAACTATTGCACATAGAGATTAGCTGTTGCTTACTAAAATGTTCAGCTCATTTAGCTCTACAAAATTCTCCAAAGGGTCGAAGTTGTCAGATAACCCCTTATAGGGGTTGTGGCCCCTGAAAAATAGCGTTTTTAGCTCACCTGGCCAAAGGCCATGTGAGCTTATGCCATCACTATGCGTCCGTCGTCGTCTGTCGTCGTCCGTCGTCGTCTGTCGTCCGTTAACAATTTCAAAAATCTTCTCCTCTGAAACCACTGAACCAATTTAACAGAAACTTGGCAGGAATGATATATGACATGTTGGCAACAAACGATCCTCATTTTGAAATGCTTTGATAAAAAACATGGCTGCCGTTGCTAAAAATAGACTAGGGGGGTCAGACTACTGTTTTTGGCTTATAAATCAAAAAGTATAAGAGATAGAGGAAATCTGAGGCCACGCCACTGATTCAGCATCAAAAGCTCTACAGAAGTCTCCATTTGGTCAAAGTTGTCAGATGACCCCTTATAGGGGTTACGGCCCCTTAAAGGTGAAAAATAGCATTTTTTCATGTTTTAGGCCTACAGAATGAAAACTATTGCAGATAGAGATTAGCTGTTGCTTGCTTAAATGTTAAGCTCATTTAGATCTACGAAAGTCTCCATAGGGTCGAAGTTGTCAGATGACCCCTTATAGGGGTTACGGCCCCTTAAAGGTGAAAAATAGCCACTTTTCATGTTTTTGGCCTACAGAATGAAAACTATTGCAGATATAGATTAGCTGTTGCTTGCTTAAATGTTAAGCTCATTTAGCTCTACGAAAGTCTCCATAGGGTCGAAGTTGTCAGATGACCCCTTATAGGGGTTACGGCCCTTGAAAAATAGCGTTTTTTCATGTTTTTGTCCTACAGAATGGAAACTATTGCACATAGAGATTAGCTGTTGCTTGCTTAAATGTTCAGCTCATTTAGCTCTACAAAATTCTCCATAGGGTCCAAGTTGTCAGATGAACCCTTATAGGGGTTACGGTCCATGAAAAATAGCGATTTGATTTTTCATGTTTTTGGCCTACAGAATGAAAACTATTGCAGATAGAGATTAGCTGTTGCTTGCTTAAATGTTCAGCTCATTTAGCTGTACAAAATTCTCCATAGGGTCGAAGTTGTCAGATGACCCCTTATAGGGGTTACGGCCCCTGAAAAAAGCGATTTTTAATGTTTTTGGCCTACAGAATGAAAACTATTGCAGATAGAGATTAGTTGTTGCTTGCTTAAATGTTCAGCTCATATAGCTCTACAAAAGTCTCCATAGGGTCAAAGTTGTCAGATGACTCCTTATAGGGGTTATGGCCCCTTATAGGTGAAAAATGGTGTTTTTGGCCTATAGAATGAAAACTATTGCAGGTAGAGAAAAGCTGTTGCTTGCTTAAATGTTCAGCTCATTTAGCTCTACAAAAGTATTGGGTCAACATCAAGACCAGGTGAACGATTCAGGCTCCTGGGAGCCTCTTGTTTCATGTTTTTGGCCTACAGAATGAAAACTGTTGCACACAGAGATTAGCTGTTGCTTGCTTAAATGTTCAGCTCATTTAGCTCTACAAAATTCTCCATAGGGTCGAAGTTGTCAGATGACCCCTTATAGGGGTTACGGCCCCTGAAAAATAGCTATTTTTCATGTTTTTGGCCTACAGAATGAAAACTATTGCAGATAGAGATTAGCTGTTGCTTGCTTAAATGTTCAGCTCATTTAGCTCTACAAAATTCTCCATAGGGTTGAAGTTGTCAGGTGACCCCTTATAGGGGTTACGGCCTCTGAAAAAAGCGATTTTTCATGTTTTTGGTCGTCAGAATGAAAACTATTGCAGATAGAGATTAGCTGTTGCTTGCTTAAATGTTCAGCTCATTTAGCTCTACAAAAGTCTCCATAGGGTCGAAGTTGTCAGATCACTCCTTATAGAGGTTATGGCCCCTTATAGGTGAAAAATGGTGTTTTTGGCCTATAGAATGAAAACTATTGCAGGTAGAGAAAAGCTGTTGCTTGCTTAAATGTTTAGCTCATTTAGCTCTACAAAGGTATAGGGTCAACATCAAGACCAGGTGAGCGATTCAGGCTCCTGGGAGCCTCTTGTTGGGCAAAAACATACCAAAAACCTTAAAAATCACACTAGGATATTTTCTTTTAGCTTTAAAACATGCCAGTTGCCACACAAGACCTTAATGTTTATAAAAAGTCACTTTAAAAAATTGTTGTATTGAAAAATATTAAAAACAATGCCTAAAATTACCAATAATCATTACAGGTATCAAATTACATTGCACAAAACTGAATGTTTGTAATTAATTTTTCAAGACTGAAATAAATAAGGGGACTAAATGCACTATTTGCAATCTTAAGTCACTTAAATCATTCAGTTTCTCTATTCTTTTATTCTACTTGTTAAAAATATCCTTAAAAACATCCTTTTCATATCAATACTGCACTGCATTTGAGCCATGTTACCTAACAGAGGGTGAATTTTGTGCTCAGAAAAACAGATTTTGCCAAGCCATTCATCTATTAGCTACTAAAATGCTAAGCATAGTTACTCAGGATCTCATATAAGACAATTTTGTTTAAAAATAACAAAAGAATAGGAAAACAAACAGTTTTCTATATTCAGTTGTGAATATTAATAAAGCCCACTTTAATAGGCGCATTATGTCAAACATATATTTTGCCAATAATGTAACTTTTAAAAGCCAAATCTGTTGAAAACTGACATAAAATGGCTAAGTGAGATTGTTTTAAGTTAATATTTGGATCAGCAAAATCTCATTCCATGAAGTTTAGGGTCTTTTGGAAATTTGTAAGCCAGATAAATACCCAAAAATGGAAATTTTGAGAGATTAGACAATTTAGGGGCAAAATTTTTCGAAAATGCACAACATATGCTGTTTTGGTAACTTTTCCATATTATTCACATAATGTCCAAACTGTTTACAAAGAAAAAGTAGCTTTTTTCAGGAAAAAGTTTTCTCAGCCATCCAATACAACAGGAAAAAACCTCTTTAAATCTTGATAATTGTCCTTTTTTACATAAATTGGTTTATTGCGACAAATAAAAACCTATTTTTATGTATGTTTCTTAGAAACTTTAGCTACTGCAGGCCACCTTTTAGACCATATACTTTAATGTGATTAACCAAAAAATCCTGATTTACTTAAAATATCATTTTGGAGGAAAAGTGGAAAATCTTAACTGTTTTCTTACAACTGGACTGAACATTTGCATTTGTTTTCTTATTAATTATACATTTTTTATGTCTTTTCCTGCAAAAGAAAACATAATGTCATTTATAATAAAAATGATAGGTTAAATGGCCCTCCCCCCTTTTTAGGGCAAAAAATTATCAAAAACCTTAAAAATCACACTAGGATATTTTCTTTTAGCTTTAAAACATGCCAGATGCCACACAAAACCTTAATGTTTATAAAAAGTCACTTTAAAATACTGTTGTATTGAAAAATATTAAAAACAATGCCTAAAATTACCAATACTCATTACACGTATCAAATTACATTGCACAAAACTGAATGTTTGTAATTAATTTTTCAAGACTGAAATAAATAAGGGGACTAAATGCACTATTTGCAATCTTAAGACACTTAAATCATTCAGTTTCTCTATTCTTTTCTTCTACTTGTAAAAATATCCTTAAAAACATCCTTTTCATATCAATACTGCACTGCATTTGAGCCATGTTACCTAACAGAGGGTGAATTTTGTGCTCAGAAAAACAGATTTTGCCAAGCCATTCATCTATTAGCTACTAAAATGCTAAGCATAGTTACTCAGGATCTCATATAAGACAATTTTGTTTAAAAATAACAAAAGAATAGGAAAACAAACAGTTTTCTATATTCAGTTGTGAATATTAATAAAGCCCACTTTAATAGGCGCATTATGTCAAACATATATTTTGCCAATAATGTAACTTTTAAAAGCCAAATCTGTTGAAAACTGACATAAAATGTCTAAGTGAGATTGTTTTAAGTTATTTGGATCAGCAAAATCTCATTCCATGAAGTTTTGGGTCTTTTGGAAATTTGCAAGCCAGATAAATACCCAAAAATGGAAATTTTGAGAGATTAGACAATTTAGGGGCAAAATTTTTCGAAAATGCACAACATATGCTGTTTTGGTAGTTTTTCCATATTATTCACATAATGTCCAAACTGTTTACAAAGAAAAAGTAGCTTTTTTCAGGAAAAAAGTTTTCTTAGCCATCCAATACAAGGTATAAAACCACTAATTCCGAGTCCCATTGCTTTCTATGTTAAATTGGACATTTCTAAAATGCTGTAGATTTTTTGTTTAAAGTTCAAATAAGGTGTCAATAGTCTTATTTCAATGCAAAATGATTTGGCTCACTCCAGTTCAAAAACTAGCTTGGCTCACTCCAGTTCAAAAACTAGCACATCATACATTGAATAACGGGAAAAACTGGTTCCCGGTTTAAATCATCCTGAACGTCCGGTACTCTCTAGTCATGTTTCTCAACATTACTCAAAGCCATTTCAATGAAATTAAATGAAAATTTCAATCATTTCTGGAAAGAATCAATTTATAAAGATGAATCATCAATGCATAGAAACAAATTAAGAACTTATCGACAATTAAAAACTGATTTTAAAACAGAAAAATATTTATTATCTAATTTCAACAAGGCTGATACAAATATATACTCAAAACTTCAAATAAGCAATAGAAAATTAGCTATTGAAACTGGTAGATTCAATAAAACAAAGTTAAAAAATAGAATGTGTCCCTTATGCCAAATAGAAATTGAAGATGAATTCCACTTTGTCATAGTATGTTCTCAGTTATCTTTATATAGGTTGTATTTGTTTAATGAAATGAGTTCTATAGACCCTTCTTTTAAAAACATGAACTCTCAATGTAAATATAACTACATATTTACCTGTAATGAATACGATATTTGTCATGTTATTATAAATGGAATTTGTAAAATGTACAATAAGAGATGTGAACTAGCGAAGCAATCTTAAATTAAAAATTTCAAATTTCTTAATCTTAAGGGGATGCAAAGTTCAATCACAATTTCTACTTTCTTGGTAGGAGGCAAGTGGATATTTAAATGGTCAGACTGTAATCTATATGTGAACCTTCTTATAATTTAATGTATCACCAATTTAACATTGTCATTATTGTGCTGTTTTTATGTATGCATGTACTTGTATATAAGTTGTGGTAACAATCCAATTGTCTGGATTTTATTCCAATAAAATTTCTGATTCTGATTCTGTTTCTGGCAAGAATGAGACCCTACGTAAAAGTATTCCTAAACATTGACACTTAACATATATATGAACAAATATGGGCTCAAATTGTTTCTAAGATGTTCATCTTTCAAATAAAGCTCATTTAATGATTTCCATGCAATAGTTTTAGCTGGGTTTGCCTTCTCATGGGGTTTTTGATTACATGATTCTCAGGCCATTTTAAAGGTGATTACTTGATTACAACAGCAAATATTTAATGATTATTACATTACCAAGGTTGAATTTTTGATTACTTGATTCCTATAGGGAAAAAGTTTTTGATTACATTTCTAAAAGAATATATGATTATTTGATTACATTGGCAAAAAAAATGCTGATTACTTGATTCCTGGTACCCCCCATGAGGAGCCCCTGGGTCAATACTTTAATTGAACTATATTGTCTCAAAATAGGAACTATATTCAGGTTCGTCCTCTATAAATGTGTCTTTTCCTAGTTATGATAGTTCTACTTTAAACAGTTTGGTTTCTCTCTTCTCGTCATCTGAATAAGTCCTGCATCCAATATAAAGATGTTTAGAATCACTGAAGGCTAGCGAGTATGGAAGGATAATTCCTATCTCCTTCAAGTTGAATAAAGTAAGTAGACGTCCCTGGTTATCTAACACATGTAGATAATGAGTGTGGTGATCAGCAACTATGACTGTATCCTCTGGTGTTGTAACAATATCATTTGGCATAAAAGGCATCTCCTGGTTAATGTCTCCGTGTCCTGTGTATCGGTAGATTACCTGCCCTTTGTTGTCAAAAACAATTACTCTTCCTCCGATCTCATTTTCGAAATCATGATCTGATACCATTATATTTCCTTTGGCTGTTGATGTGATAGATATTGGCAGGGCAAAGATTGGCTGATTCTTGTCATCACGTTCAAATGTTGCCAATCTCCACCCTGTTCTGTCCATAATGATGACAGCCCTCCTTCCTTGTTTAGGGTAAACTGCATTGAATGCTCCAATAATAATTTGTTTACTCTCTGTGACATGAATGGCATTGGGCCGTAATGGACTTATATCAAATGGGGATTCTGACAGTTTGTTGGTTTTCGTATTGTAAAGTTGTAATTTGGATAACCTCTCGTTAGCTATAAGTATGTCTTCGTCACATGCTGTTATTGCATTCACAAGGATAGACTTCTTTGAAGATATGATCTTGTAAGTGTTACCGGTAATTGCTATGTTCTGTAATACTTTATCATTAGCAGAACTTATCAACAATTTGTCTCCTTCATATTGTAACATATTTCCGATGCATTTTAGATCTGTTGTAAATTCGTTTATGACTGACAACCCAAATCTTTTATGATCTAGTGGAGCTGAGACTTCCTCGGTCTGCATCTCACCTATACTGGTAAGTCCATGTGGTACAAACTTGAATTCAGTAGTGTACATTGGCCTTGTTGTCGGTTCTGGAGTCTCATCAAGGGAGTTAATCATGCTATCAATCTTCTGGAAAAACTCGGCTCCATCAGTGGTGGTAACCAGGTGGTTTTTGTCTTGGATTTGTGTCTCGAGTTTAGATTGATGATTGTTTAGAGCCTTCTCATCTTTTTCAAATTGCTTGTTTATATCTGTATTTGTTTGGTTGAGGTTTTGGAGAAGTAAATTTGTTAGTCTCTCTGCTTCAGTTTTTATGAGTTTTTCGTTTTCCTTAATTGCTTGTTCTGTTGTAAGAAACTTACTTGTCTTTTGTTCTTTTAATTCCACGATTTTCTGCTGCTTTACTTTGGACATTTCCAATTTTCTATTGACGGCTTCTCCCTTCCTGATAAGAATTTCTTTTTTTCCATCATAGGCTTTCTCAATTTCAATCAAGTCGTGGCTTTTGTGGACTTTGGCTACGCAGGCGGGACATACTACTCTATCGCACGAGTTACAGAAAAGACAGCAGTTCTGACCGGAATGGTGTTGGCATGGAATGTTTGACAGGTTTATCTTTGGAATAAAATTTCCGACGTCTTTTATTTCTATGATGTTGTGTCGTTCCGTCATTTTGATTTTCTCGTGCACCATTTTACAGCTACTACAAAGTAAATCGCCGCATTCCATACACTTGAAATGAATGGGGTTTTCACTCTTGCATAGTCCACATTGAACAGGAACTTGTCCTTTCTTAAAAGAGCTTGAATGTGCCATTCCACAATGTTAGTTTCTATATCTTCCTTTCATTTGTAATCATGAGGTCTAAAGATTCAAGAACAAAAGTTTACACTGTGTATTGTTTGAAATTAATTTCCATTTATCCAAGTAAATTCACTTTACATTTCCAAATCAAGTGACTTCAATAAAACTTCCGCAAAAGGTCAAATTTTATGTAAATGAAGTGTTCTTGGTTTTATTTAGATCAATATTTCCGTAATAGTTATATCTCATAGATATACTTGTACTAAAACATGGGAAAGAAGCAGAGGTACCAATGGGATATCATCCGAATATCAAAAGAGACAAAACCAGTAAACACCAACAGGAACGGGACAAAAACAGACAACATGTAAAACACGGAAACACAAAATAACTGAATATCAATCAACAACGCGAACTCCAGTCGAAACAAGAGTGAACTCAGGTGCTCCGGAAGATCAGGTTATTGTTCGAATTATGGAAGGCATATTTTTTCATGCCAATCTTTTTAAGTTATGCAATTCGGTAATCTCAACGTGAAATTTGAATACACTGACATTTATTACAAAATTTGGTTTATTTCCGCTAAGAGTTAGAGTAAGTTGTCTGATCAAATTGATTTATATCCATTTATCTGCGCTGCAATAGATATATTTTTTTTTAGTTATTTACGGAAGATCTTCGTTTACTGGAAAAAAGTTAACACTTTAAAATGATCTCATTAATTTTGTTCGTTTTAAGTAATAAATCTTAAAAAATAAATGAATAAAGAATTAATTTCTTTTTCTGTTTGTGAAACCTACGAAATGGGTTTCATAGGAACAATATGTATTATAGAACAGATAGATAGATGTTTTTTTATAGTCGTGACTGAAAAGCAAGACTCAATATGTGCCATGGGTCGTCAAGCCTATGACACATTTGCCAGAGTTGGCCAATCCAGTTACTAGTTGAACCGGAGACAGGGACCGTCTGTCTGCGTGGAGAATCTGGTCGGATTTAGTAACTATTATAGAACACTGTTGGTTTTGCATTTTATATTATACACCTTGTCAATGAGCTGCTAATGAATATCAATTAGGGTCCACCCACTTGAACTTTTGTTTTAAAAAAGATGTTATTTGCCTCCGCCCTCCTGAATATTTGTTAAGGAATGTGTATTTTGTTGATAAAAGGTCAACAATTTTTAATAATGCATCAACTGGTGTATTGATATATGAAATGCAGTGCACATTTATATCGCGGGTATAAAGATGTACCTATTAGTTTAGACAATTTGTATAACATATTTGATACATTAAAACGTACAATAAGAGTACACAATATCAAATCATATAATACCTTGTTTACCTTGTTTACCTTGTCTGTGAGATCGTCAATTAGGCATAATGCCTCTCTGATCCGTTTCAATATAGTTTGTTGCACCAGCCTCCGGTCCATAGAAATCTGGTTCGAATTTTATTGGAAAGTTTTTCCAATATTTATTTAGTGCACTTTTAAAACTATTTATATTGTCTACTTCTACGACATTTGGGGAGAGAGAGTTCCAGGTGTCGACTATTCTTTGTGAGAAACTAAATTTGCGTATGTTTGTTCTGCAGTGCTTTTTGTAGATCTTTTTGTGGCCTCTAGTTGATGTATCTTTTAGGGGGAACATTTTGTCTTTTGCTTCTACTTTGTCTATTTTTTTATTATAGATCCTCTAGTAGAAATATTGCCAGATCGATTTACTGTCTTGACTGAATAAGGTTCCACGCAAAAATCAGCTAGTCATATGACAGCATAAGCGGCGAGCTTAAACGCTCTGCTTAAATTAAAAGGAATCTGAATTAATTTTGGTTATTTGGTTATCGCTTTATTCAAATGCAGCACAATATTGGCTATATCCAGAAGATGAACATGAAAGGTGTCATACAATGAACATGAAATGATGATGAAGTGAAGCCAAGAGAGTTTTGACTGCCACTGGGAAAAGGAGTGATGGTTATGAGCGGGCAATTTAGACTCGTGCATGGGTATCTTACGGTTCCTACTCTTACCGCGACCTGTAGCAGTAGAGACGGACAATTAAGCTACAGCAAGGTTTTAAACCTTCATTGAACGTTACATTTTTCCCGACACGGTGCACCACTATGGATTGCAGCAGGTTTTCCGCGTTATTGCTTGACGACTGTAATTGAAATGAACAATACGCACCTATTTGGGCCGTCATAAAGGGTTTTTATAGTCGTGACTATGTGCTAAAGAGCCTCGAGCTACAGCGACTGTTAAAAGACTCGCTATGAACCATGGGTCGTGCAACCCATGACACACCAGCACCAGTGTTAGTTTTTGTTGTCGCTGGAACAGTGCCCTCGTATTGCACCACGGGGAGGTATTGGTCTGTGGTCGGAATTCGAAAGACGAGTCACTATATTCATGTTTTCAACTTTAATGGGGTCTCTGTATCTGTATATTCAGAATTTTGACATTCTCTTAATGCTTGAGAAATTTTTTGCTAACTGATTTCTACTTTGTATACAACTTCATGGTAAAGGGGTCACAATACCGTAACTTACCATTTCCTGTGGCGTATCCAGAAATTTTCAAACGGGGGGGGGGGGGCGCATTTATAAAAAAACCTTCTGGGACCTTTTGTTTCATACAGTTCCTAACCATTTTTTTTGTCAAACGGGGGAGGGGGCGCCCGGTACGCCGGTCCTAGGTCCGCTTTTGATTTCGTGTTTCTCAATGTATCAACTCTTGTCTTTTTAGGTGAGACACGGGGAGAGCCATGGCTCTTATACCAACCAACCCTTGGTGTCTCACCCAGAAAGATAATGGCATACTACTAAGTTAAATAACCTTCATATCTTGGAGTCATTGAAAACTCTTTCTCTGATGGATAAGGAACAGGGAGAATTTAAACGAATTCTAAAGTACCGTCCCCCAGTGGCGTCTCCATTTGAGAAATTGAATTCTGATTTAAACAACTAAATAATTCATCTTCTATTTTTAATATTAATTTTTGTTCCATTACAAATATACTTACTAACTTAAATATGAATAGTATAACCAGCTTCAACCTTGTCAAACTGGTGCACACAACACTATAATTAATATATCTATCTATATTTAAATATGTAACTGTTCCATTTTCTGATAAAACACAGGCGTTTCCAATATTTAAAAAAAAAAAAAAAAATATATATATATATATATATATATATATATATATATATATATATATATATATATATATATATATATATAAAAGTCTGAAGGATTATGCAACGATACAATATAGATGTTGTAAATTATAAAGACAGATATTTCGACCAACAGATGGCCTTCATCAGTGTCAAAAATACACAACTTTACACTTTGAAAGATAAATGTAAACTGATATATATATATATATAATAAATAGCGTGTACATAATTGTTTCATCTCGTCTTTATAATATTTCCACTTAGCGAGGGTCAGATTTTTTTTTATACAAACGCAATCCTGGACACAAACGCTTCTGTTTGTGCCTAGATTTTGAATGGTTATATCGGGAAAATTATGGCGGGAAATTATCCCGGAATTTTCACTGTACAATGCAACTAAACTTTGACTGGTAATTTCTCCTAAACCTAAGATTAGTGGCCAAAACAAAGTTAATTGGGGGTGCTTTACCTAATTTGATTTTTTGGGGGTGTTTTTTTTGTAATATCAATGTGCCACCTTTTTAAGATATCTGCCTGATTCTTAGAAAAAGTGGTACTTCTAAAAAAGAAATGTACAAATTCAGCCATCGGCTTTCCCGCTCACTATTGTTTTTTTTTCTAACAAGCACACGGACTCATGGCTTTATTTCTGTTCTATCATTTCCAACATTATTTTTGAGTCGGGACCATACATCCTGACCATTCAGTACTTATCCGAAACCATGCTACATTTTTTAGGTAATTTGCAGAACTCATCGGGTGTTTTCACAAATTTCCAGAGTTTTCCGAAGGAAAAAGGGGAAATTACCGCGAAAAAAAAAAACATTTTGTGCATGGGTAAATTGAGTTGTTGAAACACTTTGTTACTGTAAAGTAATCTTCATTATTCCTCCAGGAGGGGTGGGGGTTACTCCCTTTATACCAATATACGGGATGTGCATTTTTTATGGGTCCATTTTTTACATAGATTTGGATATCTTTTTTTAAGCAGTACACCACAGGCACTTGTTGACTATCAAAAATAAAGGGGGTAGTATGTATAAGTGGGACTTATACATACTACCCCCTTTATTTTTGATAGTCAACAAGTGCCTGTGAGTACACATAGATTTGGTACCCATTTTTTTATGTCTTACATAGGCATGAGTGTCAAAACAGAAAAGGTGCCATAGACTTGGGTCTTTTGTGTTTTTGGGATATTTAACGAATTTAAGATGTCATTTAAAAGTAAGAAAGAGACCTGTAATTTATTTTAATATGATGCAGGTTAAACCTATGATGCTCCCTAAGTTTGAACGTATCCTTAAATATATTACAAGCTAAAATAAGTTTTCAAATGTTTATTGGGCATAAATTGAAACAAATTCTTATACGAAAATAAAAACAAGTAGCTTTTCTAGTTGGTCCTGTATGCGCTTTATGACGTCAGGAATTTAAAAAGAAAAAAGCGTTAAAAAGACACAGAAAGTCCGGGAAACCGCGCGTGGTTTACCAGGCGTTGAAGGAAAAAAAAGTCACAAAAAGGGAGACAATTTTTACTCTTTAAAAGTTAACTTATAAAAGTTAAAATCAGTTTACTTGTACAAGTGGGATTTCAGACTACATGTATATTGAAGTCCTATACACGCAGTCTTCACTTTGTTCATCTATCAACATAAAACTCAAAAAGTATAAAGAGAACAAATTTTTACGTGGTTGTTTGACCAAACCTATTTTATGAATTTCATGAAAAATTCGTAGAATAATTTGGGAAAAACTTATATTTTTTCCAAGAGATCCTCCTTCCTGACAATGTTAGTATACAAGTAGCAACTAAAACTTTTCTCTCTCATATAAATCTTCAAATGTCAGTTTAACTTTCCAAACTTTGTGTGGAATTGCCTTTGGTCAAAAACTTTATCTGCATTATGTATGCACAGAACTTCAATTATTCATATTCTAAATATTAAGTTTGCTAGATTTACATGTACATTTGTACGTAAACCATTTATCTTATTTTCAGGGGGAAAAATGTTGACGTAACAGATTTGTAACCATGGCAACTGAGGCATCAAGGTATTGATAAAGATAATGCACTCGTAATAATCTGCTCTAACTTCAAATTTGGCCTTGTGTGTGTGTGTCTGTGTGTTAGGGTTTCAAGCCCTTTTCAGCACACATGGGTCACACAGGGTAGTCATTTTTGTCTCGCCTGCGACGAATAGTCGCGGAAGGCGAGACATAGGTATTACTTTCCGGCGGCGACAGCGGCGGCGGCGTCGTAAACTTTTTTGTAAGACTTTTGTGGACAATGAATTGCTTGAAAAGTATAATAGCTAGGCATCTGATATTTGGTATACAGACAGTTCAGGTTATTGTCTACGCAACTGTCACCATGCCATGTGACCCTGACCCCATTTTCATGCTCCAGTGACTCTGTGAACTTAGGTCTTTTTTCAGGCCGTAAACTTTTTTGTAAGACTTTTGTGGACAATGAATTGCTTGAAAAGTATAATAGCTAGGCATCTGATATTTGGTATACAGACAGTTCAGGTTATGGTCTACGCAACTGTCACCATGCCATGTGACCCTGACCCCATTTTCACGCACCAGTGACTCTGTGAACTTAGGTCATTTTTCAGGCCTTAAAATTTTTTGTAAGACTTTTGTGGACGATGAATTGCTGGAAAAGTATATTAGCTAGGCATCTGATATTAGGTATACAGACAGTTTAGGTTATGGTCTACGCAACTGTCACCATGCCATGTGACCATGACCTCATTTTTACGCTCCAGTGACTCTGCGAACTAAGGTCTTTTTTTCAGACAGAAAATTTTTTGTAATACTTGTGTGGACAATGGATTGCTTGAATAGTATAATAACTAGGCATCTGTTTTTAGGTATACAGACACTTTTTGTGTTTATATCAAGAAATGAAAGCTTAGGTAGTTGATTTTATTGATGGTGCCGGCAGGAGAGACATACTTTTAGTGGCCACACTTGTTTTATGTTGGAGGAAACTGCTGAAATTGGGCTTGTAACTGAAAAACATGATACACTGTATATCGTGAAATCTGGCAAAGGTTGGGCAGTAGGTGGGCAGGCTGGGAAAAATTGTGACTTTCTTTTTACAGCCCAGTGGTATTTAGTATGCTGCATCAGCATTGGCCTTGTACAGTGGGGCTCAAGTTTAGGTCTGTGGCTCAACTACTTCTTGTTTAACAAAATAAGGTCATTTTTCACTTTTTGTTAATTACAAAGCAGGAAGGGATCCATTATCTGAAGGTTATCGGTGATACACAGATTTTCCCTTTGATCTCATCTGCCTGATATTTTTATACCCCCACTCGTAAGAGAGGGGGCTATATTGCAATCACCTTGTCCGTCCGTCTGTCCGTCCGGTTCAATTTCTCTGCTTCTACTGGATGGATTGGTTTCAAATTTGGTACACAGCTTCAGCATGATGAGTTATACTATGCATACCCTTTCCAGGTCAGTCCATCATCTACTTCCTGTTTTCCAAGCCGACTTAGACCTTTTTTAGGGAAAAAAAAATTGGAATGTGAAATTTTTTGTAACAGATTTCTCGGCTTCTACTGGATGGATTGGTTTCAAATTTGGTACACAGCTTCAGCATGATGAGTTATACCGTGCCTCCCCTTTCCAGGTCAGTCCATCATCTACTTCCTGTTTTTCGTGCCGACTTAGACTTTTTATGTGTAAAAAATTTGAAAAGTGAAATTTTTCGTAACAGATTTCTCGGCTTCTACTGGATGGATTGGTTTTAAATTTGGTACACAGCTTCAGTATGATTAGTTATACCGTGCCTCCCCTTTCCAGGTCAGTCCATCATCTACTTCCTGTTTTCCGAGCTGACTTAGACTTTTTATGGGTCAAAAATAGACAATTTTTCCTAACAGATTTCTCGGCTTCTAGAGAAGGGATTGATTTCAAATTTGGTATACAGCTTTAGCATGATGAGTTGTACCGTGCCTCCCCTTTCCAGGTCAGTCGGTCATCTTCTTCCTGTTTTCTGAATGGCCGAGTGGGGGTATGCTTAGCACGACTTAGTGCAACCCCTTGTTTAGTATTATGGTCAATATGTACAGTCTTGATACAAGAAAGACCAAGAAAATATCAGGTGGGAGCACTTGATAACTGTGAAGTCATGCAATGAAATGTGACGTAATTTGTTGTGGTAATATCATCTGACATTTTTGTGCTGAAAACTTGTTAAATGTGTTTGTTTTTTAATTACCGATAAAAAGAATAATATATACTTTCCTTTTTAATGCTATCTACATCTAGTCTTGTATCAGACTCGTCCTACCGATCTCGTCTGATACTCATGTAGATATAGATAGTATCAAAAAGGAAAGTCAGGGATCGCGCTGGGCTTCGCCAATGTCGCAAATTGCGATTTTTTATTCTTGCTGGCGACAAAAAACAGCTGCTGGCGATTTTTCTGGCGCTAAAGTAAGTTTTATCTTTTTCGCCGGAAATTGAATACACATCGCCAGTATTGAATATGTGAACAGGTAAGTTATCGTATGTGACCACCTGTCGCCACGGATGAACAGGTAGATAATTGAATAGGTAAACGGTAAATCACAGCAGGTTGAAGAAAAGGATTAACGACTAATTAGAAATTAGGTTCACATATTTTGATAGTGCAATAAAGGTGTCAAAACAGTGAACAGGAACAAATTTCTAATGTACACCTGAATGACTGAAATTGTCCAAGCCAATTTGACATAGTATTGTGTGTTGATTGCACACAATGTCAAAACAAATAATTGCTGTAAAATCAAAAGTATCTCCAGCTTGGGATGAGTTTTTATTCACAAAACAATAAGAGAATAGAAGTTTGTACCTTATTAAGGTCATCAAATAATCACAAGAAAGAAAATACACATGTAAACAAACCATTCTATTTTTAGAACAATTTTAATGAGGTTACTGAGGGAAAACACAATAATGATTTCAGAAAGCAAACAAAGAAAGGGAAGATAAAAAAATCCAAAATAAAACTAATTTTATTATCCTTATTTAAAAAAAAAAAGAAACTGAAAAGAAGTTGTTTTAGGAACAAAAATAGTTTTACCAAACTATATTACCATCAGCTGTTTTTTTTTTCAAAATTAAATAAATAAACAAACACATAACAACACTCAGGAATTAGAAGTTTTTATTTGAGAAAATCATGATAATTTTTATTAAAACATTCTAATAATGTACAGGATTCAATAGAAACCACATGAGTCATGATTGATGAATCTTTATAATGTGTCCAAAGTCTGTCAAACATCGATCTTTTGCAATCGCTGTTGGTCATGAAAATGTGATGGATTTTACAAAATTTTATCTTTGCTTTCCTAAATAATACTTTTTTCATAGTGCTCATTTAGTGCTTTCAGTGATCTTTATTCTCAAGGTTGAGTATTCATTCATACGGTTTTGGGTTTTTTTGTGTATTGTTATGTTTATTGTATTGTGTATTGTTATTATTTAATTTGTTTATGGCAATAAACTAAAACATGATAAATAATTAAATAAATCATGGTATGTTTTATTTCAAAAAGATATCAAACAAGAAAGGCTCCACCTTCATCATTTATTATCTAAAAAGTCTTTCAATGAGAATAAACCATCCATCAACATGCACCTGAAAAAAAGACTGAAAACAATATTTTAACATATACTTCTAAACATAGTACATTACACAAACATGACCCCTCAATGAAAACGGTACTGGCTACACTTAATAAAAACTGGTGACTTAATTTCAAATCTGGCGATTTTTCTGGCGACAAAAAATTTGAGGCCAGAGCAGCCCCTGAAAGTGCATAACATTCTATATGAAATTGACAAGTGATAGAGTGGCATTTAAGCCAGTACTGTAGACCAACTAATTGCAACAGCTGAAACCAAATAAAAAAGTACCGTATAGTGGGTTATTTTCGCAGGGCTAAATTTTCACAGTTTTTGTGTCATAAAGTATGTGAAAAGTTTTTCACGGTTTGTGAAAGCATTTGTATATGATTTCTATCAGATGGATATTTTTGCAGGATTTATTTTCGCGATTTCACTCGACTCGCAAAATTAAAACACTGCGAAAATAACCTGCTATATGGTATCATGTGTGTGTCCTGTTTCCCAACCTACCCTGTTTTTCATGCCAGTACCATAACATTTTCATTGCCATTTTTGCTTAATCACCTTTGAATTTGAAAACTACCCTCCATTCACTAGAGATAAAAAGAAAATACTTAACCACAAATATACCCCTTTTTCAAGCATGAAACAGGAAACACACATTGTTTTTTTATTTGGCCAATTAATTTGTTAAAGGTGGACTGCAAAAAGTTCTGTTTTTCTTCGAGGCATGCTGTAAAATTCTGCTTTTTTCGCAGGCGTACTGTAAAAAGAAAATCTACAGCTAGTGTGGAAGAACCTAATAAATCTGGAAAACATATCAGGAAATGTGAGAGAACGGGATGTCCTGCAAAATCTCCCATCTGTTTTGCCTCAGCATTAGATAGGTAAGAAAAGTGAGAGAACTGGGTAAAAAATCTTAAAAGCTTGCTAGGACTTGTTTATAAGAAATCCAATGGAATGATTTATTAAAATTTATATACTGTTTACTGAGGTTTCATTATTATTCGAGGGGTATCAATTTTCGTGGTATTGGTGGGTGGCCTTGACCCAAGAAAATTGATACACCAGGAAAAGGAAATTTAACATTGATGTATTAGCTGCAGACTTATATTGTGAACCATGAATTTAAGATTCCATGAAATGGTCCTTTTTCATCAAACCACGAAAATTGGTACCAACAAAAATAAATGAATCCACAGTATTTTTTGGGGTGCAGGTAGTGAATACACCTGTACTAATTTTGTGTAATAATGTATTTATAGGTGTGTAGGTAATGGATATACATCTAGGTTGTACTTATACTAATTTTATGTAATTATGTATTTATAGGTGTGCAGGTAATGGATATACATCTAGGTGGTACCATTTGTCCCAGGCTGAACATTACTGTAATGAATGCTTTGATCATTTCTACAGAAGGTAATTTGATTGGCCATTTGAAAAATTACAAATGTTAAAATGAGGAACACACAAAAACATGACTGCAGGGCTCACGCTACCGGGCAAAGTGGGCGAAGAAGTCGTCCTGGCGTCGACGACTTCGCCCTGATTCTCCATCAAAAGCGAAGTCAAGTTGCCTTACGATCTCGCCCATTGGTGTCTCTTGTTTGCATGTTTACATCGTGGGGAAAAAATTGACAGGGAACAAAACGCTTGCCCTCTTTTGCCGTATTTCTTGAAATATTTCAATCACTGTGATCAAAATATAATCCAATGTAATCCTCCATTAATATTCACCATCTGTCAATAAATAATCTTATAAAATGATTTGAAGGCATTTTAAATTGAGATGAGAAGCTTATTTTATTAATATTTTTAAACTTAAGATAAGACTTGAAGTCAAAAATCGGCAGTCGTCCATCGGAACAATGACGGACATTTGGTCCGAAAATTTACATTTTTTTACCAAACTCAAGGCATTTTTAATGGATTTGTCCATCGGTCACTTCTTCCTGTCCCTCCCCACTTCTCCCTAATACCAGTCTGAAAGAGAAGTCACTTCTCCCTATTTTTCTTAAGGAGCTTTAGCCCTGTGACTGAGGCATTGAATAAAGAAACACCCAAAAACAACTTAATGAGCAACCATTTGATTTTCATAAGCTCTGTTGTTGAAGGCCATATGAGCTATTGCCATTTTTTGGTGTTAATTGTCAAACTTTTAAAAAATAATCTTTTCTGAGACTGCTCAGCCTAATGTGACCAAATATTGTAGGGTTGTTCTACTGGATTTATATAATCATCTTTTGGGTGGTTGATTTATTAAGCGGTGGCTAAATACAGAATACATATGAGTAAATTGCAGTTTTTACGGTGGCAAAAGTGATCAGCACAGCCCTGCAATTTTGAAAATCTACCAACCATTGTAGAAGTTATTGTCCTTTTTCTTTATTTTTTCCTAATTTTGCACTTCTTTAGCCAAATATTTAAAAACTATGCAAGATATTTGAAAAATTGAAATTTGCTTATGATTAAGCACAAAAAGATCTACAAAATTTGAAACAGGGTCAAAAAATAATTTAAATTTGTTTTGTATCATTCCAGTCATAAAGATGGATATGAAACGTTTGCTGTATGGAAAAGGAAGTGGAGCAAGTACGGAACAACGGACCCTAATATTAAGACGTTTATGTCCGAGACCATGATGCCCTACTGGGTTGAATGTACAAAATGTCAAAAATGGAGGCAGCTGTCAAAAGATTGTAACTTGACATCTGACTTTGTTCGGAAGTACGTCTGTGGAATGTCACATAGTGGAGAAATCGTGAGTCTTGTCTTGAATTTCAAATTCAAAAACTTTATTGGTATAAATTCCAAAATGAAGGAACATCAACAGTTACAATACAAAAATGAACAACACAAGTCGCATGAAACTTACACAAACAATTGGAACAAGCATATCATTTTATGAAAAAATATCTAACTGTGATGATATCGTAATTAGCTTTTTTCAAACAGTGGAAAAAATAAATCATAAATCTCTCTTAAAATATCATACAGGTCATTTTAAGAGTATATATACGTACCAAACAAAGAAGAAGTGAATGTCGTTGCTTCAGTGAAGAAATCTTGTGTCCCTTGAAAAATCACAGTGCATAAATTGTGAATAATGACTAGAAATTGTAAAAAAATTAAAGACACATGACAAAGAGTAAAAAAATCACAAGTCACTTTCAAAATAGCATAAGAAATAGATGTTAAGTCTTGTACTTCATCTCATGAAAACCCATGACAGAATAAATAGGATTCGATAAAACTTGTTTATAACATCTTTATGACATATTACAGACATTGATCAAAAGAAAATAGGAGGTTTGTTTGCAAAAATTTTAACCCTATTTTGATGGTAAAAACCAGAGGATTCTGAAAAAAAAGACAGAAATCTCTAAACAAGACTGGGGAGCATCCTTAAAAGGATTTATTGAGTGAGCCATGTTCTGTTTTTAAAGATATTTAATATACTAAAGGACTGGTTATATTTTCCAGAAACCAAACCAAAGTAATGCTTGTGACAGCCCAGAGGACTATGTAAGATAATCTAAAGAGTCATATTAGTGCTATTGCTTAATCACGAGTAGATCCATTAAAAAAACTATGGATGTTAGAATGCACATATGTCAAATTTCAACTGGGGTAAAATAAGACTTGAAACATTAGGAGCAATAAAAACCAGATGTTGATTGATTTATTTTAAGAAAAATTGAAAGAGCATTGAATTAAAAAATTCATGTGGATCAAAATGTTAGGGAAATGAAAGATAACATTTCCAAGGGATTTGGGGCAAGGGAGGGCTTTTCACTATTTTATTGTCAAACAGAAACTATGTACTGTGGTTTCAACCTAGGACGAATAATCATGGAAGCTGAGACATAGATAGGCGACAGCGACATAAACTTTTTGGTAAGACTTCTGTGGACAATGAATTGCTTTAAAAGTATAATAGCTAGGCATCCAATATTGGGTATACAGACAGTTCAGGTTATGGTCTAAGCAAGTGTCACCATGCCGTGTGACCCTGTCCTTATTTTCACGCTCCAGTGACTCTGTCAAGAAATGAAAGCTTAGGTGGTTGATTTTAGTGATGGTGCTGGCAGGCGAGACATACTTTTGGTGGCCACACTTGTATTTAAATAAGAATGAAACCACAGTACACATAAAATTGTTAGAAAACTTTATTTGTATTTCACCATGCCGAAAATGCTTCAATACTTGACATGTTATTTTGTTTTTACATAGAAGAACATTTTCATTGTAGCGAGTTGAATACACTGGAGAATATGCCTGGATAACACAGCTTGTTACGCCACCTTATCTAAAGAATTCTCCGGCATTTCCATTTTTGACGTCCTACTTTCCGGACGGGGTCGGGATGTCCCCCACAGATATGGAATCAAACAGCAGCCAATCAACAGGTTAATATTAATAACAACAAAGTTCTAGCCAATTAATTTGACTACGCCTGACGCGCGTTTTGTCTATTCAAGACTCGTTAGAGGCACTCTACCAAAAGTTGAAAATGCCAAACACTGCCGTACGTAAAAGGGGAAATTTTCTCGAGGGGTTTATTTTCGCTAATTTCGCCATCATAACAAATTGGTGAAAATATTTCCTTGCCTAAATTTCATTAAGAAGGACCTAATATTCCATGATCTAATAAAACGCGAAACCAAAACCTCATGAATACATTTTGGTACTAAAACGCGAAATTTGAACCACGCGAAATTATCCCCTTTTACAGTATATGAATATAAGAGCATTAAACAATAATATCATAAAAAGCAGCTGAGAATTTCTGTAATCTTTTATAGTTGTTTTATTTATGGGGTACTCTTCACACACATTTGGCCACTATATATGGTTGACAGTTGGGGTTGTCATATTATAACTATAGAAAATAAACAAAAACGGAAGAATAAATTTTTCTACACCTGACACGTTTTGTCTATTCACGACTCATCAGAGGAGCTCTATCAAAAGTTGAAAATGCCAAACACTAAATGAATATGAAGAGCATAAAACAATAATATCAAAAAAAGCAGCTGAAAATTTCTTTAGTCTATTATAGTTGTTTTATTTATGGGGGTACTCTCCAGTGTCCACACATGTTTGGCCACTATATATGGTTGACAACCCTGCGGATAACACTATTGGCCAGATTTCTTAAACAAAATCTGGAATATCAAAAGATGATTTTTGCATCTGGCCGTCATTAAGAAAATGTAACATTATTCTCAGCAAGAACTTATAACAGCCTCTTGATTTTTGGGATGCAGTATCAACATAATATTCTTGGATTCAATAACAGTCTGCCGTTCATCCATTTCTCATAAACGAACTTGTGCGATTTCAGTCTCAAAACCATTTTAAATGAAATGCTTTGATGCTGTTTAATGTAGGCAGTGACTACCCGTCACATTGAGGGCTGCTAGCTGTTTTCCATTGTTGCTACTTATTTATGTAATTGATGTTGTAAACACTTATTCCACACTTATGGTGAATATCAGGCAGGCAGGCTTGTGGGCAGGGATTCTGGGGAAAATAATTTCATAACAGTTTTCTCAGCATTTACTCTTCACAGCCTTGATATTTGGTATGTAGCATCAGCATAGGTTCCTATAACATGGGATTTGATTTCAGGTCTGTTGCTCATCTACTTCCTGTTGAACGATATCCAGCCCATTTCTTTCTTTGACCATTTTCTATTGTTCTTGTTCAGATATGCCACAGCACCTGTCTCCCTTTGTATCCACTGAACATAGGGAACCAGCTAGATGTTTCCAACCTGATGCCATGGATGAGCAGGAAACCAGTCAGTTCCCGGAATTTTCAAAAATACCTCATTTATATTTAGCTATGAGAAACATTTGTGTAACTCTATGGAACTTAGATCCAAAGGTGACTATTATATGTGTTGGCTTTAAATTTAAACTCAAAAGAGATTTATTTCGAAATTATTACACAGCTTTTTACACAGCTGAAATGCAATAAACTTTGAGTTGCCTTCCCTTGCAATGTCAGGATATGAACAAACAGAAATAACTGTATCAGTCTTGTCAACTTCATGGTTGATTGATCACAGAAAAATGGGGGTTATACACATATTTTTAAGTTTACATTTTTACGTTTAAGTAACTTTAACATGAATGATTTATGGTATATTCATGAAACTACCGTATAGCAGGAAATTTTCGCGACGTTTTAATTTTCGCTATATTCGCGACCATCACTATCGCAAAATTTAGAACCCGCGTAAAAAGGAATCAACATAAATTTGTATTGAGAATATTATTGAATCGCGAAAATAAATGTCCGCGTATATAACAACTTGGTCATTTGGTATGAAATCGCGAAATTTGCACGCCACGAAAATTACCCGCTATACGGTATATAGGCATATATAGGCATATATACATTAGAAGAAATTGTATTAAAACCTGTCTCATAGACAAACTTCATGGTTTGGTGATTGCGAACATGTTTGTAAGACCAGGTGTCATGTCTTATGGGCATATTCTTGGGGTGGGCAGAAGGGAGATAAATCCCATAACAGTTTCCTTAGTAACTACTTAGCACAGCCTCCTGATTGAAATGGTATGCAGCATCACCATAGGGCCCAACTTCATGGAATTTAATTTCAGTCCTGTCACTCATCTACTTCCTGTTTCACAAAATCCAGCCAGTTTTGACTTTGACAGAATTTTTTATTATTATAGAAATGGTTGTCCCATCAGAGATGTGCATCCTATGTGTTATGTCGAGGGATGACCAGGATTTGGTGTATAAACAGACTCCATAGTATACTGTGGTTCTTAACAAGACGTGGGCTGATCAATTTTGGTCTTCTATCAGTACCAAAGGAGATCGATTTTATGCCTGAAAATCTTTTCCCACCTGTGAGTACTGTTTTTTATGGAGTATCAATTTTCATGGTTTTAATGGGTGGTCTTGATCCACGAAATTTGAAACCCCAGGAAAAGGAAGTTTATTAAACATTTAGCTGCAAAGTTCAGAACCACAAATTTTTAGAATCCATGAACTCTCCCCTTTTTCATTAAATCACAAAAAATTGGTACCCATGAAAATATAATTGAATACAAAATTAATCCCTTCATTTGACTTTAGTTAAGGCAGGTGTTTAAATTATTAAGCCTTTAAAGTTCATACCCCCCCCCCCCTCATCTTTCAGAAATGTAAATCTTTGCTTCGTTGGTATACAATGATGAATATGACATTTTTATATAGTTTTTGTAGTTTTCATAATTAGATCTGGATTTTAGATAAAAAAAATTGGTAGCAGTAAAGATTATAGTTTCAACTCAATTTTCTTGTAACCTAATAAAGTAGGAATTCCCAAAGCTAAACATAGATTTTTTGTCTATTTTTAGGACAAACATGTGCTAATTATAGGTGCTGGCATAGCAGGACTGTCAACAGCTCATCATCTACAAAGGTTTGGTATCAAGGTAAGGTGGCTACTGCTATAAAATAGGAAGGGAGGTATAACAAAAATAGTTTATTGGTCTGATTTTTCAGGGGGACCTGGTTGGCCGAGTGATCTAAAGTGCTGGTTTAAATATCACACTATTGATCACTAGCCAATCACCTCTCAGCTGGTGTTCAAGTCCCGTTTGTAATTTACAAAAAAAGGACTTCCCCCAACTGTCAAAATGAATGTATGTACTTAGGTTTGTCAGTTACCTGTCCAAGGTCAATGGCTTCCTCCGGGTACTCCGGTTTCCTCCACCATTAAAATGGACTGCCCTACATGGCCTAAGTGTGTCATTAAAGGGTGTTTAACACTAACACACAAACAGATTTTACAGAGAATTATTTGGAATGGAAGAAATTTTCATAACAGTTTTCTCAGCAACTACTTATCACAGCCATTTGATATTTGGTATACAGCTTTAGCAAGAGTCCAATAATGTAGGATTTGATTTCAAGTCTGTAGCTCGTCTACTTCCGGTTTAACGAAATCTGGCCATTTCTATTTTTGACCTATTTTTTATGAATGATAAAATAACGATCTGCTTTATAAGAATTCTGCTTTTTGCTTTTTTGTTTTCAAACTTACCTAATTACGGCAAATGGAATGATAACCTAATTAACTGTAATGAAATGTTTTGCATATGATTTTTTTTAGACTACTGTATTAGAAGCCAATTCCAATCTCGGAGGAAGAATTCGTGATGTACAGTCGTTAGGTAAAACCATGGGGCTAGGAGCTCAGAGCATCAATGGAACAGATAACAACCCCTTGACAGTTCTATCATATCAGGTGAATACAAGTTATTTATAACTCTATTTTATTAACCTGGTTGGTCACAGGTCAATTATTTCAGACTTCTTCCTTTAAATCTCACCTTAAAGACTGAGAAAGTTAGGCTCCGCCCAACCTTGTGAATAAAATAGAGTAATAGACCCTTGACAAATTCTGACAAAGTGGCACTGGTGCCAAAAAATCTTAACAGATTAACTTGAATTTTGGATAATCACTGTGTAAAAGTTCCAATTTCTAAGCTCTTCAAGTTTTGGTGTTTTTGAATAGACAGATATAGAAGTCACTTTGATACTATACGTCGTCTTGTCTCATCCAGAAACCTGAGGCGTCACAAAAATTTCTGTCACAGTTTTCTTGGCTAGTACTTGACATAGCCTCTTGATATTTTGCATGTAGCTTCCTCCTATAGTGCTATATGGTGCAAAGCAATCTTATAGCCGTTACTCATCTACTTCCTGTTTACTGAATTTTTTAAGACGCAGGCAACATGCGTCATTCTAGTTATACATGTATTTTGTTGTTACAGCAATAACATGTAAAGGTTCAAAGTATATAGCAAAATGTAAAAAACTAGTGGAGAAATGCAACTGGAAGAAGGCCTTTGGACAAAACGTTTTGAGAGATGGCTTCTTATTAATTACCATTTTGATATCATTTTGTCACATCTTTTCTATAGGTCGGTGCTAATACTAGAGAACTCAATGATAAGTGTTGTCTGCTGAAGAAGGGAGGTCAAAAGGTCGACGAAAAGACAGACGCACAGATGGACTTTCATTTTAACGCTGTCTTGGACATCATCGCTGACTGGCGACGTAACCGAGACAATCTCAGTGATCAAAACTTGTTAGAAAAAGTCAAAGAAACCCATCAACATTTCATGGACGAATCTCAGATACATTTTACCAAGGAGCAAGAGACTTTGTTTAATTTTCATATCGGGAACCTGGAGTACGCTTTAGGAACCAGTTTAACGAACATTTCTACATTGCATTGGGATCAGAATGAAGATTACCCACAATTCTCAGGGAAGAATTGTTTGTTTATTGATGGGTTGACAGAGATTCTTCAGAAATTAGCGGAGCCTCTTGATATTATTTATGACACTAAGGTACTTCTATATTCTCACCCAGCTTAGGCCTCTTTTGAGGAAGATTCTTCTTTATCGGTAATTAGCAGCTTTTCCTTTTGATCTCATCTGCCTGATACTTTTTAGCATCATGGATACAAGAAAATATCAGGTGGGAGAACTTGATAACTGTGACATCATGCGATAAAATGTTACGTCATTTGTGATGTCATGTTACGTTATTGTACTGAAAACGTTATTAATGTGCATCTTTTCTAATTACCGATAAAAACAATATTATATATATATACATTCCTTTTTGATTATATCTTAACATATAATCTTGTATCAGACTCGTCCTACCGGACTCCTCTGATACTCACCTAGATATAGATACAGTAGTGTTCGGCTATAACGTACATGCATATAGCGAAATCATGCCTATAACGAATTGAACTTCATTCCCCAGTCCCATTTTCATTTTATTAACACTAAAAAGCAGTGTTGTAACGAATTCGCTATAGCGAAATCAGGGATATAACGAAGTCTTTTCTTTGTCCAAGTGACAGATTTATTACCCCAATTTACCTGGATAAAGCGAAGCGTCAATTAAATTGTTGTGTAAACATTGGATATTGATCGGCGACTACTACCGGTCATACATTTCACGCTTGGTGAACATTTAAATGGCCAATTATCACCTGTGTGGTCATTGATCTTTAAAGCTCATTTAACAGCCGTTAATCTCTTTATCGATTATGTATACCAAGCCCAATTAAAGATTAAAAAACTATTAAAGGATAATAAGCAAGCGATCTTGTGAATTCTAGTCACTTTATTTTTGCAAATTACGATTGTCGGTAAAAATGATCAAAAATATTAATTTAAAGTAGCCAAGCTACAATAATCTGTAAAGGGTTTAAAAATGCGGACTCGGCTCAATTTTGTCATTAAAGTTTAAGTATGGCAAGTCGTAAGAGAAAAGCAATCGATCTTGATACAAAGTATCAAATCCTTCAAGCTGTTGATAAAAATGATCGACCAAAGTCTGAAATTGCAAAAGCCTTTGATATTCCACCCAGCACGCTTAGTACCATAATAAAGAATAGAGAAACCATTCTATCGGCCTATAACACAAGTGACTTCGGGTCAAGTCGTAAGAAGATGCGCACTGCTGTACACCAAGACATAGAAGACGCACTCTTTCAATGGTTTAAAGGTGTTCGTGACCAGAACATTCCGATATCCGGACCAACACTTGCAGCAAAGGCCGATGAACTAGCCGTACGACTCGGACACACTGACTTCACAGCAAACCATAACTGGGTCGAAAGATTTAAGCAGCGACGGGGGATCGTTTCCAGATCTATAAATGGTGAAAGCTCAACAGTTGACGCAACAGTGGTAGACGTAAAGAACACACTACCAAACCTACTCCGAGAGTACAGCCCTGCAGACGTGTTCAACATGGACGAGACTGGCCTCTTCTACAAACTCCTACCAAACAGAACACTTCAATTCAAAGGCGAACCGTGTCATGGTGGTAAAAACAGCAAAGAAAGACTCACAGTAGCGCTGACGGCAAACATGACAGGCACAGAGAAACTCAAGCCCTTGGTTATCGGTAAATTTGAAAAGCCGAGGTGTTTCAAGAATGTCAAGAGTTTACCCGTGACATACGAGGCCAACAAGAAAGCTTGGATGACCAGTTTCCTGTTCGAGAAATGGTTACGCGACTTAGACAGATCCATGACAAGACAGAAACGAAAGATCCTACTGTTCATCGACAACTGCCCAGCACACCCACACATCAAGAACCTCAAGTCTGTGACACTGACCTTCCTGCCACCCAACACAACCTCGAAGATACAACCCATGGACCAAGGCATCATCTGGAACTTCAAACAGAACTATCGACGACTACTAATACAGAAACTCATCGACAGCCACGACTACAAGACACAGTTCGCCGTAGATGTCTACCAAGCCATCCTGATGATTCACAAAGCCTGGAGACTTGTAACCCAGACCTGCATCCGAAACTGCTTTAAACGTGGAGGTTTCGTCGAACAGACAGATGAAGACACACAAGACAGCGATGACGACGATGACGACATTCCACTTCAACAACTGAGAAACAATTGGCAACAGCTGACTGGTACCACAGATGTTCCTGACACAGTCGACTTCGATGCCTACGCAAGTGTTGACAACGATGTGATAGTAGCAGAACCACCCACTGAAGATGACATCGTAGCCGGCATTCTAAACACAAAAGACGAAGATCAAGAAGAAGAACCCGAAGACCAAGAAGAAGAACCACTTATCACAGACCGTGAAGCTCTCCAGATGATAGCCCAGCTACAAAGAAAGTTCGCTGCAAAGACCGACGTGCCCGATCAGATGTTTAGCCACCTTTCAGACATGGAGACCTTCTTACAGAGATCGATCGCCACTTCCCTAGTCCAGAAGACAGTTACTGACTTTTTTAAAGTGTAAAATTTAAATTAACTTTCTGTAGTGCTTCCAATCTTATTAGTGCTTGTGCATATTATTGTTTGTGATATCTATCAAATAAATAAATCATTGTCAACACTTGTGTGTTTTTATTCATAACGACAGCTCACATACTATGAAATGCGTAAATCAATTATTACAGCAAAGTAAACAAAACAATGTTGTGTGCAATAGTAAAAAATTCAACAAACAAAAGTTTTAAAATATTTATTTTTCATAATATCGATATAGTAACATTACAATATATATTGAAAGTACAACAAACAAAAAAATCAACAAGATGTATTGCTCTCGCGGATGCACAAGTAAAAACCTGAAAAACAAAGGGAGATAATCTGAGTGAAATTCTGATTTCTGATGTAACGAACGATGTTTATAACGAAATTCGCAACATAGTCCCCTGGGATTCGTTATAAACGAACTCTACTGTAGTATCAAAAAGGAAAGTATGTAATACCGTAAATTGGGATATTTTGGCGGTTTTAGATTAAAATGGCCATGTTTAATTTTGGTGTGTATTATTTTGGCGCTCCCAGAAAAAAGAAATGTTCTTCTAATTCATTACATCATCTTTAATTGAATATTCACAATTCTACCCTTCAACATTAATTAGAGTATGTTTTTTTTTTTTCGAACACAAGCTAATTAGTATATGTTTAGGCTATTTCTATGTCTAATGATTTGACAAACAAGTGATTATATCCAAGCTAATAACTAAATTGAGTAAACATAATTGTTCATTTAGAAAAAGAAAAAGAGGTTAAAAGATTTTTTTTATCTACATTGTTACTCAATACATTGCTTGTTTCTTAGTCAATATCTACTATTTTTGTCCACATGCCATATTTATTAATTGTTTGTAGCACATTTAATTCTATGCATTCTTTACTTTATTTTGCTGTGTTTAATTTTGGCACATTTGGATGAGGCGCAAAATAAAACTACATCCAAAATATCCCAATTTACGGTATTCTATATGAAACTAGTCAATATGCTTGACCATATATATTATAAAGAAGTATTTATATTCTTATAGCTATATCTTTAAATAAAGTAATTTATGGATGAAAGAAGCCAAGAGGTACCAAATGTCAAAAGTTTGAAAGAGTGATGACAATTAATAGACCAGAACAAATAAGCAAAAATATAAAGAGATGTGGAACAAGTGTACGCGACACAACCAACATTAAAGAAATGGCAATTAAAAAATCACAAAGTCAGGTGCTCTGGAAGAGTTAGCAGTCCCTGCATGCTATAACACACACTTGTTTGATTTATGCTATAGTTGTGGTCAACATGGTCAATGTATGCAGTATTTGTATGTAAATCAATGCAAGATGTCTAGATGAAACACTAACTTAAATCGTTTGTGTTTTGTTTCAGCTTATTTTGAATAGAGTGAAAATTATAAATGTCATTGTTTTTAATTTTAGTTAGAAATTTATGCGAAAATAAAGATGACATCATAGTCACATGGGATGCAAAATTTTAATTTATGGGGCAATAGACGAAAGGGTTTCAGCTAATCACAAAGCTTGTTACATTTTTAATTAATTTATTTTTGAATAACAGAGTCAGTTATACAGATCAATTTTAGATAACAGAGGTTAATTATACAGATCTATTTTTAGATAACAGTGGTTTATTTTTTATTACAAATCTTTTTTTTTAGATAACCGTGGTTAATTTTACAAATCTATTTTTAGATAACAGAGGTTAAGTATACAAATCTATTTTTAGATAACAGAGGTTAATTATACAAATCTATTTTTAGATAACAGAGGTTAATTATACAAATCTATTTTTAGATAACAGATGTTAATTATACAGATGAAGTGACAGTGATCTCTTCAGATGGTAATCGATGGGTTGGAGATAAGGTATTTATAGAATAACAATAAATCAATCAATAATGTACAGGGGTATATAGTGTTCTGGTTCACTTGTTTATCCATCCAAAATGTTGCTAGATGGAACATAATGTCTTAGACATATTCTTGGTTAAAGAGATTACTCTTCTTCTAATGAAGGGATTACTTAAAAAGTATGTGTACAGTTAAAGGCCAATGAGATGTACTTTACCTCCCTTTTCGAGGACAATCAGACAACTAATTCCTGTTTTCTGAGCCGACTTATGTTTTTTTGTGACAATTGTGTTAAGAAATGGAAAAAAAAACTCTTAGCTAATTTCCTATTTGTAACAGGTATCCCATTTCTAGATTTAAGACAAAAATCAATCAATCAATCAGTCTGTTTTTTCTTTCAGGTAGTAGTTACTGTTCCTTTGTCCCAGCTGAAGAAGAGAGTCATCAAGTTTACACCAGAACTACCACAGTCTAAGATAACAGCCATAGACCAGATAGGTGTGGGTTATATGGAAAAGGTAATTAGATTATATTGTGTTCTTTAAGGATGTTTGCTAGTCTAGTTTTGGGATTTCTGTCATTTTTTTGGAATCCTTGGGTTTTCACCATCAAAATAGGTTTAAATTTTTTGCCCACAAACCCCCTATTTTCTTTTAATCAATGCCTAAAGTATATAAAAAAAGTGATTTTCAAAGTTTCATCAAATCCTATTTATTCTGTCACAGGTTTTAACAGCTAAATATTGCTAATGCTGAACCTATGAAAAAGTCAGAGAAAACCTTTTCCCGCCAAAACTTTAAGGTCAATTATCTTGAAAACGAGGTCACGAACATATCAAAGTTTTTTGCTTATTTTATACCTTTTACTATTATCTTTTCAATTAAGGTATCAAATTTGAAACCTATTTATTTTCAATAATACTAGCGAACATCCTAAATTACTTGGATAAGCTCAAATTTCAGTATATTAAAAATAAATGTGATGAACCATTCAATTTGTTTTGTTTAACGCCCCTTTGATGACAAGAACAGGTGCATTAATTATGACCATCCATACATAATTCCATCTACAAATTTCTGTCAAGCTTTTCTTGGAAACAGTAATTTGGCATTGCCTTCCAGTAAAACTGTAAGTCGTAAATTACTTTCAGACCTGTCAGACTTCTATTTCCTGTTTGGGTCTGGGCTGATATGAAAATTTTGTAAAATTTAAGTTAAGCTTTTTCTCAAAATTACATGAGAATCATTTGAAAAGAGTGGCAAACTAAGTGATATTCAAACCTTCTGGATTTACTCTTTCGTCCCTAAGCCATTTGATAAGATTTATGATACTTTACAACTATGAAGAAATTGCATTGCTCTTTGATTTTATTCAAGGCAGATAATTAGATTCATCTTCTTCCTATTACTGTGGATTCATTTATTGTTTGGATATCAATTTTCATGGTTTGATAAAAAAAAGTGTACCGTATTTTGCCGTGTATAGTGCACAGTTTTTTACATTTTTTTCCTGATTCTAACATAGGGGTGCGCACAATACATCCCGATAGGAGATTTTCATACATTTTCGTGAACATCGGCAACGGCAAAAGATTGATGTTTGTCAGACTTTTGACACAAGATTCATCCATGATTGAACACAATAATCATAACTCACATGGTTTCTATTGAATCCTGTTCGTTATTAGTATCTCTAAATAAGTTTTATCATGCTTTTATCAAATAAAAACTTAATTCCAGTGTCTTCATGTGTTTGTTTATTAATTTCATTTTCATATCGACCGCCATTGTTGTTGTTGTTGTAGTGGGTAAATTCCTCCGTTGACTTGGGAGCACCATTTTGAAACAAGTTGGTAAAAACATTTGTGCTCTTAAAAAAAAATCTTTTGTCCAATTTCTTTATTCAAAATAAGAATAATAAAATATGATTCTAATTTATTTATTCATTCTTCCTTTACTTGCTTCCTTTCTGAATCAATATTGTGTATTCCCCTCAGTTACCTCATTTAAATAATTCTAAAAATAGAATGGTTTGTTTACATGATTGTGTATTTTCTTTCATTTGAGCAACTTGAGTAAGATATAACCATTTTCTTATTGTTTTGTGAATAAATACTCATCCCAAGCTGGAGATAATTTAGATTTACTGGTAATTATTTGTTTTGACACTTTGCCAATTTGCACAAAACATCGATATTTTGTCAAACTGGCTTGGACAATTAACAATTAAAGCCATTCAGCTGTAATACTTCAGGATTGTTTGAATAGTAATTTGTTGATCATTACTGATTTGACACCTTGTTTTCATCAAAAGATGTGAGCTTGGGTTAACACTTGTTTGTTAATTGAAAAGGGGGACCATTACCGGGACTTACGATCTTGCTGTCATAATAAAATACACAAATAATTAATATAACAGTTTATTTTTATTTTCACAAATAAGTACAAAACAATTTTATTTTCATTAAAAAATCTTCATCTGTAGTCTTTCTACCTGAAAAAAAGAGACAAATTTTCAGGGTTCTCTGTCATAGAAAAAGATTGCTGATTTTACACAAAACTTAGTTTTTTTCCCCAGATTTTCATCATGAAAAGGGGGTGCGCATTGTACATAAATGCGCACTATACACGGCAAAATACAGGTAAGTTCGTGGATATCTAAAAATTTAGTTCTGGAGTATGCAGCATATAAAACAATGATAAATTTCCCTTTTGCTAGAAATCAAATTTTGTGGGTCAGCCCCAGAAACAAAAACCTAGAAAGTTGCTGCCCCACAAAAACATAATGAATGTTTTTATACTGTGCCACATGTAGTGGCTATATGTCATAGCTATTTTTTATTTTGATTTTACTTCTTTGATATTGTAGGTGATTCTGAAGTTTAAGGACAAGTTCTGGTCTAACTATGACATGTTTGGCAGAGTAGAGCCAGACTTTGATAGACGTGGATTGTTTGGTGTATTCCAAGATATGTCAACCAAGGTAAGTATTGGGGCCTTGTGGTCCAAGGTGCTGGTTTAAATAACACACTTTTGTACAATCAACTACCACTTCAGGTTGTTGGATTGATTCCCGTTCCAGGCAACTACATGTCACAGCCTCTTGATATTGACAAATATTTGTAAAAAATGTAGCTTCCTCCTGTGGTACTATATGATGTTAAGCGATTTTACCCCATAACTCAAACCTTATATTTAAAAACACAGAAAACATAAGTCCTCAATGGAAGAGCACCATTCTAGTAATAAATAGAATGGAAGTAATGAATAGTTGATATACTGTAAACCAATTAACTTTCGCGTGCGATAAACGTTCGCGGGACTTGCGAGCACTTTACATCCGCGAAAGTTTGTAGTCGCGAATAAGTCTCTGAGAAGTTGTATTCATTAAACGAATCTCGAAAAACCGTGAATGTTTGTCTTCATGAAAACGTCCAATGAAATGAAACCGTGAAAATTTGTAGACGCGAAAGTTTGTTGGTTTACAGTAAATACTTACATGTATTTCTGGTAACCAAAATTAAATGAATACTAATAAGATTTTCTGGTACAGTATAATCTAGATGAAACATTGTTACGGAAGAAGTACCGTATAGCGGGTAATTTTTTCGAGCTTCTAATTTTCGCTATATTCGCGACCATTACTCTATTGCGAAATTAACAACCCGCGTAAAATAGAGTCAACATCAATTTGTATTGAGAAAATTATTAAATCACGAAAATAAATGTCTGCGTATTAAAAAAACCTAGTCATTTGGTATGAAATCGCAAAATTGGCATGCCGCGAAAATTACCCGCTATACGGTATACTAATCCAAATAACATTCAATCAATCAATCTCTTTAATATTGAAAAGACATTAATGATGTGGAATTATTGCACATGGCACAATCTAAAGAAACAAGTGGCAATTTAGAAATCCATAATGGAAGACAGCCAGCAGTCTTCAATGTAACCAGCGGTCACTGCTGGCCTTCATGCATTGGCCTTTAATTAAAGATATAATACATAAGATTCAATATAATTTGCAAAGACAACTGGACACTTATTCACAAAAGTTCGTAAACATAACTTTAGTCGTACCTCCCGATGTTGTCCATGTTAGTTACGCCTGACTTTACGTCTACGAACTTTTGTGAATATGACTACAGAGGTTTAGAAATATACATTTCTACTAATCAGTATAGGAGAAATAAATTCCTGTTCACCATAGAGGCTTAAATTAAAATATTGTTTGTTTGATATCAGCTGACAGGCCCACTAATATTGTCCCCTACTCAAAAAAAGATATCGATAGTTGGAAAAAAGGATTCAAGTTTTTTTGGTGAATTCACAATGAAAACTTAAAATTTAGCTACTGACATGCTCAATGAAAATTTAATAAGTCAGAAAATGACAAACAAATGATATTTTGATTAAGACTTGATATGAAAGTACCAATCAGTAAATCTTTTGTAGGATGGAAGTAAACAGAAGTTCATTTTAGGAACACATATCTCTGGTAACTGTATAGAGTTAATGAAAGAGAAGACAGACGAAGAGATTGTAGAAATGTGTGTAGAAACACTCTCTGAACTCTTCCCCAAAAAGGTAAAATAACAGTTTTGAAATATCCCCTTGTAGACATGCATGTGTGTAGAAACACTCTTTAAACTGTTCCCCAAAACAGTAAAAGTTTTGAAACATCCCCTTGTAGACATGTGTGTAGAAACACTCTCTGAACTGTTCCCCAAAAAGGTAAAATAAGTTTTGAAACATCCCATTGTAGACATGCATGTGTGTAGAAACACTCTGAATTGTTCCTCAAAAAGGTAAAAAAAAAAGTTTTGAAACATCCCCTTGTTAGCATGTGTGTAAAAACATTCTCTACACTGTTCCCTAAAATGGTAAACATCAGTTTTGAAACACCCCCTTGTAGACATGTGTGTAGAAACACTCTAAACTGTTCCCCAAAAAGGTAAACAACAGTTTTGAAACGTCCCCTTGTAGACATGTGTGTAGAAACACTCTCTGAACTCTTCCCCAAAAAGGTTAAATAACAGTTTTGAAATATCCCCTTGTAGACATGCATGTGTGTAGAAACACTCTCTAAACTGTTCCCCAAAACGGTAAAAGTTTTGAAACATCCCCTTGTAGACATGTTTGTAGAAACACTTTCTGAACTCTTCCCCAAAAAGGTAAAAAAGTCCCCTTGTAAGCATGTGTGTAAATAACACTCTTTAAACTGTTCCCCAAAAAGGTAAAATAGCAGTTTTGAAACATACCCTTAACAGATAACAGTTACTCTCTGAACTGATCCCAAAACAGTAAAACATCATTTGTGTTCTGCAACACTCTATAGAAGGTATAAAACAATTTTCAAACACTCTCTTTTTGAAATTGCTCCCTTTAATTTTACAATGTAATAGTATCCACTTTTGTGATTACTTGTTTTAAGAGGCAAAATTTAGTGTAATAGTAAACTTTGTTGTTTTATGCTGTGCATCAAAGATCCATGCAGATTAGTCTTTTTAACATATTAATGGCACAATATTATGAACAAAGTGCATACTTTCTTAATATTTGGCTGGATTTCATGGAGTGAAAAATCAGGATTATAAAGAAGTTAAATGTCATGTGGTTGGTAGGTGGGGGAAAATTTGTAACATTTTTTACAGCAACTAATTATATCAGTCCCTTGATTTTTGGTATACAGCATTAGCATTACATTACATGGGATTTAATTTTAGGTATGTCACTCAACTACTTCCTATGTAATGAAAAGTTCCCATTTTTTACTCTGACAGATTTTTTTTTCTAGAAAATTCCAAAGCCTGATTCCTATCTGGTAACCAGGTGGTACAAAGAACCCAACATAGAAATGGCATACAGTCACATGCCAGTAGGAGCCAAGGGAGATAATTATGACAATCTTGCTGCTGAAGTTAATGAAAGAGTTTTCTTTGCCGGAGAGGCGACAAATAGACAACATCCACAGTCAGTAACTGGAGCATATCTTAGTGGGATTCGAGAGGCAGAGAAGATTATGTTTTCCCTGGCACCAAGCTGATCTTTGACTCTGTTTGCAGGGATCAGATCTAGAGAAGCAGGGAAGATCATGTTTTCCCTGGCACCAAGCTGATCTTTGACTCAGTTTGCATGGATCAAGCCCCAGTTTCATAAAACATCTCAAATTTGAGATTTCCTCAAATTCTTCCTCAACTGAAATTTCTTGCAATTTCATTGGTCAATATTTGAGTTGAGGAAATTTCTAATTTAAGATGTTTTATGAAACTGGGGCCAGATCTAGAGAGTCAGAGATTCATGTTTTCTGTGGCACCAAGCTATCTTGACTCCCCTAACAGAATGACAATAACATTGTCAAAAGGACAACGGGAAAAATTGATACTTGTGTCAATTTCAACATTGAAAAATACCTCAATGAGATAAGAAGGTTACCCTTTTTTCTCTGATTTTAAAAGTTGTGAATGAAATTGAAATGTTTAGAGAAACAAATTTGTATGTTTTTATTCTTATTGTAATATGTTGTTCTAATATTTACAGTCATAGAGATTTACTTCAGAGCAAACAGTCTTTTATACTATGTATAAAAGATGATCATAAATATTACCCATTAATCTGAACTATTTTTGAGTTCTACTGGAAATTTGATCCCCCTTCTCCAACAGGATTTTTAGGACATTAAGTTTTTAGGTGAATTGTTTTCATTTCAACTGTTTCTAATATTTTTAGAGGGCATTTCAGTAAATTTTTTAATGAAGAAATATTTTGTATATATCACTTACCGGTACTAGTACCTTTTTATAGTGTATAAGAAAATTGTGATATCAAAAACTTTACTTATGACTTATTTAGAAATATATTGAACATTTTGCCAAAAATATTTGTAAAATCTGTTTTTGTAATAAGACAATAGATTACTGTGGATTCATTTATTTTCATGGAGATCGCTTTCAATGTCATGGTTTGCACGTGGTCATAAAAGTAAAGAATATAAAATTGACTTTTTGTTAGGTTCTTAAATTCATGGTTGACTGCCAGCCACAAAAACAAAGAAAATTGTTATTCTGACAGAATATAATGAAACCACATTAGTTGATTAAGGATGTTCGCTACTATAATTGAAAATAAATAGGATTCAAATTTGATGCCTTTAATGAGGGCTGTTCCAGCAAAACATACATGGGACGGGGGGAAGGCAATTTAATTTGCTGGTATGGTTGGGTGTTAGAAACTTGTATTAAGTTCAATGAAAATAAGGAAAGTTTAATAATTTGCTTCTATGGGTGGTACCCCTGTAGAAAAAGTGCCTTCCCCTGGTCCCATGTATGTTTTGCTGGAACAGCCCTGAAAAGATAATAGTAAAAAGTATGAAATAAGCAAGAAAAATTTTTTAGGTTCTTGACCTTGTTTTCAAGAAAATTGAGGTTAAAATTTTGGCGAGAAAAGGTTTTCTCTGACTTTTTCATAGGTTAAGCATTAGCACTATTTAGCAGTTAAAACCCCTGACAGAATAAATAGGATTTGTAGAACTATGTTTATAACCTCTTTAATATGTCATAAAGACATTTATAACAAGGGGTTCGAGGAAAAAAATTTAACTCTATATTAATGGTAAAACCCAGAGGATTCCGAAAAATGTCAGAAATACCAAAACAAGACCAGCAAGCATCATTAAACTCAATAGTTTTATGATATATTGTATATGTACATATTTAAAATGCTATTTTTGTATTCTAATGAATTTCATGGTATTTGTTTTTATTCTTAAACCTACTGGAGATTTTTGTAATTTAGTATTTTTTTTTTTAAATAATTCTGATGTTATGGACCTGTATTTAAACAATGCATGGGGTTTCTAAAACTCAGCTTCTATTGTACATCTGTCATAAAATTTTAACTTTGTGAATGCTTTCTATTACTCTTTAAATGACCAAGAAAACTTTAATAATTTATGATAAATTCTTCATGTTAGAATATTTTTCTCATAATAAGGGGGAGATAATTTACACAAAGCTAAAGGGAGAGCAACATTTTAAAATTTTCTAAATTTTGAACTGTGGTCCCCAAATTTTTATTGTGTATTAATAATTCTGAAAGGTCTCTGATTCCAGTAGAGTTAAGTGCAGTTGCTGCTGTGAAAAGACTGTGAATATCAGGTACTTATTAAACGTCACTCAACATCAAATTATTTTTGTGTAGCTTATTGAATGAATGAATGTAGTTTTATGTTTTTTATAATTTACTTATTCTGAATGAAATGGCTTTTGTATACTATTTTGAATTAATTTTACCTTTTAGATGCTCTTTATTTTTTGAATAACCTTTTTGATATTTTTAATTTAAACAAAAAACAAAATAATATATTGATAACAGAATAGATAGTTTATTATGTCTTATTTTTAGAAGAATAGATAAATGATTATACTTTTGTTTATATTATGTATTTTTTCCTTTTAAAAATATTAAAACAAGGTTTTTTCAGTTTATGTTTTCCTATTATTTTGACAATTTATGACATTAAGAATAGGTTTTAAGGTACCATAAAAATAGAATAAGGACGTACAAATATCAATTTCAAATGTAAATATCTACCTTATTTTAATGAATTATAAATTAAAATTTGACACATTTTCTTCTTGCAATATCTTTTTATTGTGGACTTTTTATTTTTGTTCAAATGAATATGAAAATAAAGATTTTGATGAAAGTTTGCTTCTTGAAATTGCACTTGTTAAAAGAATTCTACAGCTTTCATCAACCCCTATTTTGTGCCAAATTTTATGCTAATGTGTCGATATTGATTATACAGAGATGCTCCCAGACTTAGATTTTTTATATTGTTTATTAATAAAGAAATATTGCAAAATGTGTACCCATTGGCAAGTAAAAATAAGGCACACCCCGACTTCAATCTCGAATATTTCTTTAATATTTACGAATAGAATAATAAATCTGATATTGGGAGCACCTTAATATGATAAATGTTGATCTTTTAGCATAAATTTTCACTTGAAATATATTTTGATAAAAGCTATGGAATTCTTTTAGAAATACATGGTTCCCAAAAATTAACTTTCGTCAAAATCTTTAATATAATTTTTACACAAAAATAAGAAGAGTGTGACAAAATATACATGAAATTTAAAATATTCACTAAGTTTTATTTTAAAATTGTATTTCAAAAAGAAAATATAAGCATTTGATAATTGATATGAGTATATTAGATTTTCAGTTTTATGGTACCTTAATATAATCAATTGCAAATTTTGGTTAAATATATGTATCTTTTCAAGTTAATATTTATAATATTGGGCTGTCCTGCTATCTTAATTGGGTGTAAGGGAATATTTATTTATTATTTTTGGTATGTCAAAAAAAAATCCCTATTTAGTCATTTTCCTTTAAAATGTCAGAATATTTGATCAAACTTGGATCAGAATCTTGTAATTATTCTATTATGGTCTTATGCTGGAATTAAAAATAAGCATCAAATTAATCCAAACTTGATAGTATTTTTATTGCATTGTATTGTCAATTTAACGGTATATGTATACTTGATTCTTGTTTGTAATGTGGATTTTCTTTCTGACATTTTTACATCAGTGTTCTCCCCAGGAATTTTGGATAGCATCACATTTTGCGTAAACAATATCAGGTGTCAGAAAGAAAAAAAAATCATGTCGATCGACGTTTCGCTATCAATTTATGATAAGTTCTTGACCATGTATCATGTATTAGTGTTTTATGATACCCCACCCCCCCACCCTCTTCCCTCCCCCACCCACCCCATTTGATGTAAGTCTACCTTCAAGCTATGGATACTATAGTTCCATATTAAGAAAAAGTTGGAGTAAAACTGATTGTAGCAATTTAACAATGGCTAAAACTTGTTATCTATGAACTCTCAGTGAACTGCATCCAGTTACCAAGGATGGAAGAGGAAAAGACAGGCCTGAAAGCCATTTGCCTGGGTTTGAAGCAATAAAAAATAATATAAAATTAGCTTTTATTTTTGGCATGAATAGGTTCCCAAGTACAAATGTTTACATTTCATTCACACTGGTTAAGAGTCACTTAATTGACAGAATCATATAGATGCCAATGGTTCTCCTGCCAAAAGGAGAAAAATGCTAGATAAGGTAATGGGAAATTTTGAATCTATTTTTAGACTTCCTGTTTTGACCAAGGGTCAAACAATATATCTAGAAATCAGTATTTTGGAATAACAAATGTAACAATGGAATTAAATCATGTTTCATGAAGGTAAAAAGCATTTTCTTTATTTTGGGAATGGGTTATGACCGTTACTTTAGAATTCAACGACTCATATTCTAATAACACACCTGAATAAAAGCACGTGTGCATATGTTTGTTTTTGTTTTGGTCTAATCCCATTGGTCCTGGTTGGTTGTCCAATAGAAATAATTCACTTCGCAAAAGGTGTTCACCTGCAATCTGCATGGCTAATCAGTTCAAAGATCGATATTTCCTAATTAATTGACAAGACCATGATCATTGATTTCTTTGTTAATTGGCTTGGGGTTGTAAATGTGTCAATAACTCAATGATCATCAATCAGTCAATGGCTTCATATTAAAGGACGTCAACTCAATACCTTTGTATTTTTAACAATTTGAAATAGCGTCTCGGTAAAGACTGATAGCATCTCGGCAAATTACGATAGCGTCTCGGTCCCGAGATGCTATAAGGGCCTGGGGAGAACACTGTACATGTACTTTGCAATGAATTGAAAAAACATGATGAAATAACATGCTATTATTTTGAAATTGTAAATTTTTTTTTATCATAATAAACAAATTTTGTTATTCCATTTGGAGAAATTGTTGTACATTAGTTATTATATGTTTTCTATAATTCTTCAGTTGAGAGTTGTTACAAAATTTCTATATTTGCTAACTGTTGTACTGAGATGATGTCAGAACTTATTATCCCTATTACCTCTACACAACTAGCTGTGTTGTGTTTTGTGTTACTAGCGGACCCTAAGATTGCAATGGAAGAGGGAGGTTTGGGATGCAAGAAAACCTGGTTTATTTAACCCATCATTTCATTAAAAATGCCTGTACCAAGTCAGGACCATTCCAGGATGCAAGAGTACCATTTGGTGTGACACAGGCATGTTTGTATTAGTCTCTTAATATGACAGGAAGCAGGTGTTTTTCTATACTATAAAAGTGTTTGTTTTCCATGCAACGCTATAACAAGCAGCCCCTCTTATAATGTCTAATGAATTCTGCTGAAACCTAACTATGATGTAAGTATTTGTACACCATATGGTGTTCAGCTTTCGACAGGTGCACAGCAATGTTTTTGGATCAACTAATTATACCCCCGCTCCGAAGAAGAAGGGGTTGACTGTTTTACCCTTGTATGTCTGTAACAAAATTTTTCGTCACAGTTTTCTCAGCAACTACTAGAGATAGAGGTCTGATATTTTGCATATAGTTTATCCTATAGTCCCATATGGTGTATAGCGATTTTATTTTCCTAGGTCCACCACTTCCTGTTTACTGAGTATTTAAACTTGAATGCATGGCATAGTTTGGGGAGCGGGGGTATCACTAGTTAGCATTAGCAGATATACTTGTTTTATTCTTTGAGTTCAGATTGAGTTTGTTTTGTTTAGAGTTGTCTTAACAAAGGGATCAGTGAATGGACAGACAGAGAGTGAGAACTTCAAATTCTGTGTTTCATTATTATTTGTGGGGTACCAATTTTCATGGGTGGCCTTAACCCACAAACTTTGATGACCAACGAAAAGGAAAATTAACATTGATCTGTATGCTGCTGACTTCAGAACCACAAAGGAGTAGAGCCACGAGGGCCCTAAATCGGCCCGGTATTTTCACTATTTTTAGCTCACCTGGACCGAAGGTCCAGGTGAGCTATTACCATCACTTGGCGTCCGTCGTCTTCGTCTGTCGTCGTCGTCTGTTAACAATTTTTCAAAAATCTTCTCCTCTGAAACTACTGAACAGAATTTAATGAAACTTGGTATGAATGATCCTATGGGTGTCCTGCACCAAACTTGTGTTTCAATTTTTGATCCGTCAAAAAACATGGCCACCGTTTCTAAAAATAGACCAGGGGGGGTCAGACTACTGTTTTTGGCTTGTAAATCAAAAGGTATAAGAGATAGATGAAATCTGATGCCAGCCTACTGCTTCAGCATCAAAAGTGCTACAAAAGTCTCCATTTGGTCGAAGTTGTCAGATGATCCCTTATAGGGGTTACAGCCCCTTAAAGGTGAAAAATAGCGTTTTTGCATGTATTTGGCCTATAGAATGAAAACTATTGCAGATAGAGAAAAGCTGTTGCTTGCTTAAATGTTCAGCTCATTTAGCTCTACAAAAGTCTCCAGGGGTCAAAGTTGTCAGATGATCCCTTATAGGGGTTACAGCCCCTTAAAGGTGGAAAATTGCCTTTTTAGCTCACCTGACCCGAAGGGTCATGTGAGCTATTGTCATCACTTGGCGTCCGTCGTCCGTCCGTCGTCTGTCGTCCGTCGTCCGTAAACTTTTTAAAACGTTAACTCCTCTGACACCATAAGTCTAATTGCAACCAAACTTGGTATGGTTGTTCATTAGCGTTCAGTGCTTAGAACTGATGTGGGGATTTTTGATTCGTCGTAAAACATGGCCGCCATGGCTAAAAATAGAACATAGGGGTAAAATGCAGTTTTTTGCAAATAACTCAAAAACGGCTACAGATATCAAAATTCTGGCATAGGGTAAAAGTGATCAGCACCTCAAGATCTACCTACCCTGAAATTTTGAAGAAAATCCAACGACCCATGTAGGAGTTATTGCCCTTTTTGTGGATTTTTTGCAAATTTTGCACCTGTTTAGCTCAATATCTTGAAAACTATACTAGATATTTGAGAAATTTAAATTGCATATTGTTAAGCACATCAAGATCTACAAAATATGTAACAGGGTCAACGTTGTAGGACCTTTCCTTTTAGGAGTTATTGCCCATAGAACGTCAAAATTTAGCATTTTAACAGCATTTCCTCATCACATTGAAAACGTTAACTCCTCTGACACTTTAAGTCCAAATGGAACCAAACTTGGTATAGTTGTTTATTAGCATTAGGTGTATAGAACTGATGTGGGGATTTTTGATTGGTCGTAAAACATGGCTGCTGTGGCTAAAAATAGAACATAGATGTAAATGACAGTTTTTTGCAAATAACTCTAAAACGGTGACAGATTTCAAAATTTTGATTGGGAACAAAAGTGATCAGCACCTTAAGATCTACCAGCTCTGAAATTTTGAAGAAAATCCAACAACCCATGTAGGAGTTATTGCCCTTTTTGTGGATTTTTTGCAAATTTTGCACCTGTTTAGCTCAATATCTTGAAAACTATACAAGATATTTGAGAAATTTAAATTGCATATTGTTAAGCGCATCAAGATCTACAAAATTTGTAACAGGGTCAACGTTGTAGGACCTTTCCTTTGAGGAGTTATTGCCCTTGGAACGTCAAAATTGAGCATTTTAACTGCATTTCCTTATATTGAAAATGTTAACTCCTCTGACACTTTAAGTCCAAATGGAACCAAACTTGGTATTATTGTTTATTATTATTAGGTGTATAGAACTGTTGTGGGGATTTTTGATTGGTTGTAAAACATGGCCGCTGTAGCTAAAAATAGAACATTAGGTTAAACTGCATTTTTTTGCAAATAACTCAAAAAGGGTGACAGATTTTTAGATTTTGATTGAGAACAAAAGTGATCAGCACCCTTAGATCCACCATATTGTCAGATGACCCCCTTATTAATCTTATGACCTTTTCAACGTTAAATATATTTTGCCTTATAACCTTTACTTCAGGCACATATGTCAGGTGAGCGATTCAGGCTCCTGGGAGCCTCTTGTTGTGTTTTTGGCATGAAGAATGAAAACTATTGTAGATAGAGAAAAGCTGTTGCTTGCTTAAATGTTCAGCTCATTTAGCTCTACAAAAATCTCCATAAGGTCAAAGTTGTCATATGACCCCTTATAGGGGTTACAGCCCCTTAAAGGCAAAAAATAGTGTTTTTGGCTTATAGAATGAAAACTATTGCAGATAGAGAAAAGCTGTTGCTTGCTTAAATGTTCAGCTCATTTAGCTCTACAAAAGTCTCCATAGGGTTGAAGTTGTCTGATAACCCCTTATAGGGGTTACAGCCCCTTAAAGGCGAAAAATAGTGTTTTTGGCCTAAAGAATGAAAACTATTGCAAATAGAGAAAAGCTGTTGCTTTCCTAAATGTTCAGCTCATTTAGCTCTACAAAAGTCTCCATAAGGTCAAAGTTGTCAGATGATCCCTAATGGGGGTTGCAGTCCCTTAAAGGTGAAAAATAGCGTTTTTGCATGTTTTTGGCCTATAGAATGAAAATTATTGTAGATAGAGAAAAGCTGTTGCTTGCTTAAATGTTCAGCTCATTTAGCTCTACAAAAGTCTGCATAGAGTCAAAGTTGTCAGATGATCCCTAATAGGGGTTACAGCCCCTAAAAGGTGAAAAATAGCGTTTTTGCATGTTTTTGGCCTATAGAATGAAAACTATTGCAGATAGAGAAAAGCTGTTGCTTGCTAAAATGTTCAGCTCATTTAGCTCTACAAAAGTCTCCAGGGGTCAAAGTTGTGAGATGACCCCTTATAGGGGTTACAGTCCCTTAAAGGCGAAAATTAGTGTTTTTGGCTTATAGAATGAAAACTATTGCAGATAGAGAAAAGCTGTTGCTTGCTTAAATGTTCAGCTCATTTAGCTCTACAAAAGACTCCATAGGGTTGAAGTTGTCTGATAACCCCTTATAGGGGTTACAGTCCCTTAAAAGTTGAAAAATAGTGTTTTTTGATTATTTAGAATGAAAACTATTGCAGATAGATAAAAGCTTTTTCATGCTTAAACATTCAGCTCATTTAGCTATACAAAAGTCTTCATAGGGTTGACATCAAGACCAGGTGATCGATTCAGGCTCCTGGGAGCCTCTTGTTACTTTAACTTGTCAAAAATTTAACTGAAGACCAGGTGATCGATTCAGGCTCCTGGGAGCCTCTTGTTACTTTAACTTGTCAAAAATTTAACTGAACAAACTTTTTATATTTGTAAGATTAACCAAAATATTTACACCACAAGTTTAGCTTTGAGACTTTAAACAGGCCATAAATTTGAAAATTCCTCATTTTTACCTGCGTCGCCGAAGGCGAAAGCAGGTCTAGTAGTCGGGTCACTCCGTCCGTCCGTCCGTCCGTCCGTCTGTCCGTCCGTCCTGCTATGGGGTGCCTTTCTTGTGTAATCTGAATCTCAAAAACCAAACAATAGATCTTTCCGAAATTTTACACAGTGATTACAGATATATTGAAGATGTGCACCTCCCCTTTTGGGGTCATTTTATAATTTGGTTTAGAAATTAGGGGCCCAAAAGGGGCCAAAAAAGCGACTTTTTAATTTTTTTCCACAATAACTTTTGTTCTGGTTGACCAAATGCTATTAAACTTTACAGTAATGTTACTTACCATAAAAGGAAGGGTTGGGCTGATTTTGGGTGTCCACTCTTTTTTCGTTTAGAAATTAGGGGCCCTAAAGGGACCAAAAAAAGTGACTTTTTTATTTGTTTCGACAATAACTTTTGTTCTGGTTGACCAAACGCTAAGAAACTTAACAGTAATGTTACTTACCATAAAAGGAAGGGTTGGGCTGATTTTCGGTGTCGCCTCTTTTTTCTTTCAGAAATTAGAGGCCCAAAGGGGGCCAAAAAAGCGACTTTTTAATTTTTTTCCACAATAACTTTTGTTCTGGTTCACCAAATGCTATGAAACTTTACAGTAATGTTACTTATCATAAAAGGAAGGATTGGGCTGATTATGGGTGTCCCCTCTCTTTTTGTTTAGGAACGAGGGGCCCAAAAGGGGCAAAAATGTGACATTTTTTATTTATGGTCCGATTTAGAAATTTTTTTTTACAAGTTAATTTTGGTCAAATATTGGATTCAAAATGTAGGATACAATTTTTTCTTGACCCACCTTTTCTGTTAAGCAATAAGGGGACCAAAAGGGGAAAAAATAGAAACTATTTTTCGTCTATTTTTACAATATTGGGTGGCATGTGACAAATATGCTTTGTAAGTCCACCATAGGATGCAAGTGTCAAAATATTTTGACTGTCCATATTGGGCCTAGAACGTACAGGGTTCAACGTTTTGCCGTGCGACGCAGGGCCAGACATCGATTGGTCTTGTTTGCACATTTTCACTGGTTTTTCTGCATATTTCATCAAAATTAGTATAGGCCACATTCCTCGACCATCGTAATTTTTTTATAATTGATTTTTAATATACACATTTCTATCACAAATTATTTTGGTCGACAGGTGTGGCCCATTTCATATTCATCGATTTATACATGAAAATAAAGGAAAATTGTAATTTTTGACAAAATAGTCTATTTTTTTACCTCATTGCTCTCCTTGTTGATAAATAATTGAAGGAAAAGACTAAAGAATATTAATGCAGCAACTACAAGCAGAAAGTTAAATTTTTGGGGCCTTCGTGGCTCTACTCCTTTGAGAATCCACAAATTGATCCTTTTTCATCAAACCATGAAATTGGTATCCACAAAACTAAATGAATCATCAATAAGTTTTGCTTGCTTGACCACAGAAAACAGAAAGCAGATGATCAACTGATGCCAGGCTCAACTCACCTGTACTAAATTTGAAGTCAATCCAATCAGTCATGCATAAATATCCCTGCTTGACCATTTGAAAAACAGAAGAAGATAACAGACTGATGCAGAGTTCAACTAATCTTGTACAAATCAATCTCTTGAGTAGATTAGGGAACATCTGTTACGAAACAGATGGTCTGACCACAACCAATATCATTGCAACACCTCTATTTTGAGGGTAAAAGTAAAACTTGAATAGCAGTCTTCCAGGGAAGATGTATATGGTCTGCATTTTTAATAGAAAATAATGAGATGTGGAATAAGTATTCATTTAACAGGAAGTAGATGATTTACATGCTTAAAATCACATAAGACCTTACAGTGCTACAGGAGAAAGCTACATGCCAAATATCAAGAGGCTGTGACGTAGTTACCTGGAAAACTATGACACAAATTTTGTGACACCACAAAATGACTGATAGTGCCAATGTGACTCCAATATGGCCTTTGCAACTAGTAACAGATGAGGTGGCAGAGTGGCCTAAGGCGCTGGTTTAAATACCACACTAGCCGATCACCAGCTCATTTTTATTTAAGGAAAAAGGGACTTCCCCAACTGTATGTGATAAGGTATGTCAGTTACCTGCCCAAGGTGATTCCTCCAGGTACTCAGGTTTCCTACGCCAATAAAACTGACTGCCCTACATGGCCCAGGTGCGTCAATAAAGTGCATTAAACACCAACACACACAGAGTTGCAGGCAACATGATAAAAGTAAGTACAAGTTTTTGTTATATTTAATGACTAGATATAACAATGTACATTAATGGTAAAGAATTAATAAGCAACAAAATAAAATCCAGAATTGTGATCGTTAAAGACATAACAGCATTTTAAAGAATTTGAAATCAGGGAGTACATGAGCAAGGTAAGAAAATTCTTGTAGTACTACAATGTATAAATATAAGGATGAAGCAAAGTGCCAAATATCCAAAGATTCTTCCAAAACTGATGTCACAGGATGGTGAAAGGAACTTGAGAAAAAAATGTATATTTTTTATAATGAAACGTGTCAAAAACCAGTTAATGACTTAACAAGCATTATTTTCAACCAAACCAGGTGTATTGTTGCGACATTATTTTCATACATATTTGTGAAAAGACTGAGAAAAAACAACTCTTAAAAAGTATGTTATATTACTATACAGTGTATGTACATTTAATTGATTGGTTACTGAATACATAAGCAGCTGGCCATTTCAATAACAAATATGTGATAAAATGAAATGTAAATGCATGCTTAGAAGACAAGTATTGGATCTGCAAGCCATCTGATTTTATTTGCATCATCTACATATATGTAAAGTTTTGTCAATCAAAAACATGACTCCATGTAAGCTTCATCCTGATTTGTTATATTGAATGTCCAATCCAATACATGACTCCATGTAAGCTTGGTCCTGATTTGTCATAAGGATTATAGCCAATCAGAATGTTTCACTACATGATTGAATGTCTGTTTCATCATGATTGGATGGATCACTAGCCTCACTTTGGTTATCCATTTCCTGCAAAAAACCAAACAAATATGATCTTTTAAATTGCTAACTAAAAAACTTTAAATGCTCTAACATACAGAGTGCTTTTCAGTTGTTGAATTTTAACCTTTTTAGCTCACCTGGACCAAAAGTCCATGTGAGCTATTGCCATCACTTGGCGTCCGTCCGTCGTCGTTGTTAACTTTTCTTTGAAAATCTTCTCCTCCGAAACGACTGAAGGGATTGCTTTGAAACTTTGCACACTTCATCTATGGGATGTCCTCTACCAAGATTGCACAAATGGTGACCACCGTCCAAACAACATGGCTGCCGTTACTAAAAATAGACCAGGGGGTTAGACTACTGTTTTTGGCTTGTAAATCAAAAAGTATAAGAGATAGATGAAATCTGATGCCACGCTACTGCTTCAGCATCAAAAGCTCTACAAAAGTCTCCATTGAGTCAAAGTTGTCAGATGACCCCTTATAGGAGTTACGGCCCTTTAAAGGTGAAAAATAGCATTTTTTCATGTTTTTGGCCTATAGAATTAAACCAATACAGATAGAGAAAAGCTGTTGCTTGCTTAAATGTTCAGCTCATTTAGCTCTACAAAAGTCTCCATAGGGTGGAAGTTGTCAGATGAACCCTTAAGGGTTACAGCCCCTAAAATAATGTTTTTTTCATATTTTTGGCCTATGGAATGAAAACTATAGCAGATAGACAGAAGCTGTTGCTTTCTTAAATGTTCAGCTCATTATGCTCTACAAAAGTCTCCATAGGGTCAAAGTTGTCAGATGACCCCTTATAGGGGTTACGGCCCCTAAAATAACGTTTTTTTCATGTTTTTGGCTTAGTGAATGAAAACTGTAGCAGATAGAGAGAAGCTGTTGCTTGTTAAATGTTCAGCTCATAAAGCTCTACAAAAGTCTCCATAGGATGGAAGTTGTCAGATGACCCCTTATAGGGGTAACGGCCCCTAAAATGACGTTTTTTTTTATGTTTTTGGCTTAGTGAACAAAAACTAAAGCAGATAGAGGAAAGCTGTTGCTTGCTTAAATGTTGAGCTCATTTAGCTCTAAAATAGTTTTCATAGGGTCAAAGTTGTCAGATGACCTCTTATAGGGGTTACGGCCCCTAAAATAACGTTTTTTCATGTTTTTGGCCTATAGAATGAAAACTATAGCAGATAGATGAAAGCTGTTGCTTGCTTAAATGTTCAGTTCATTTAGCTCTACATAGGGTCGAAGTTGTCAGAAAACCCCTTATAGGGGTGATGGCCCCTAAAATAATGTTTTTTTCATGATTTGGGCCTAGGGATACAGATTGAAACTATAGTAGATAGAAAAAAGCTGTTACTTGCTTAAATGTTCAGCTCATTTAGCTCTAGAAAATTCTTTATATGTATAGGGTTGACTCAAGACCAGGTGAGTGATTCAGGCTCCTGGGAGCCTCTTGTTTATTTTGAGGTCACTTTAAGTGAACATCTTTAGTAAGGTTGTGGAGAAAATTAAAATAATTTTGGAAGGTAGATCAGAGGTCAAAAGTTGTCTTTAAGATACCCTTAGGTCTCATATCAATTTAAGCCCGGTAAATCGCTTTAGTGTGAGCCACGGCTATAAGTAAGTCTGGTAGCCTTTCCGTAACTCACTAATCAAAAGCTAGCAGACTGTTGTGTTGCCTATTTGCATATCAATTCACATATCAATACATGCTTGCAATATAGTTCTTCAAAAATGTATGCTACTTAACCTAAACAATCTTTTAAATGTGTAAATTATCCTGGCTACAAGTACTTTTAGTACTTTGATTTACCCAGTTGGAGTATATGGTAAATAAGTGCGTGTTTTAGAGTTTAAGGCTCTTTCTATGCCCCCCTCCACCATACAGGGCGGTGGGTAATTATAAATTGTCTTTTTTTAAATGCTCCATTTTAGGTTGCATATTATTTTTTACACTTTGGGAGCCTCTTAATAGTAACTTACTACATCGCTTTCTTCTTGTTCATCCTCGGGAGCCTCATCATCGCTAGCTTGTTCAGTTGTTACTGACGCCTGGGATAATATTTCTTCTCCCTGTAACAATCAAAAGTAACTTTAACACATGGTCAGTTGCTGTTAACCAAATAATTACAGGAGAATTTATTTGATGTTATGTCAGAGGTCAATTTGGCAGCAATTTTCTTTAAAACAATTATATAGCTATAATGCTGAGTCTAATGATGATTAAATTTTGCAAATTTATGTTCCTCACAATATTAAATTGCTCAGAAAAAATACTTGGTTTACAGTATTGCTTAAGTTTGTGACAATATTTTGTTTCTCTGTTTCAAGCAAAACATGTCTAGTTGGACATTGATGGCCCTGTAAGATATACCTGTAAATCTCTATTTTTGAGATTCCCCAACCAGAAAGCTTCCAGACATTTATTTATAGTCAGCATGGCCTTGACTCTGTACACAAAAGCTTCTAAACATTTTTTCAAAACTGGCACAAGATTTGTCAATGACACATCCTTCATTATCTAAAAATGAAACAAACAAGTTACATGTTAAACACATGTTGACGATACATGTATAGGCATACAGCTATTAATTGATCTTACATGTACAGAAATTGGGAATGAATTTTTAGCGAAGGGCCATTTACCGTTTTTTGTTAAGGAAATTCAAAGTTTCAAGGGTCCATTTCTTTATATTCTATATAATTTTTTGAAATGAGAGGGGGCCATTTTAATTTTTGATGTGCCAATGGCCCATGTCCCCCTGCCTTCCCAATCCCTGCAAGTACAAAAAAAATGTATATACTGAGGGCTATACCCCCCAAAAATGTATGGGGAATCGAAAGGCATTTTTCTTATCCACAACATACTATTCCATTTTCCAAATTTTCTTAAAATATTGAAATACATTTACATTGGATATGAATTGCTTCATGTGTTGTCGTCAATTTTCTTTACTCCTGTTTGATAATGTGAGTGATTTTTTTAAAGAGAGGGGGTGTGTATGTGTGTTGCATACCTTAGAATGTCCACACATATGATGTAGATATCTAGTGCTGATTTGCAGATTCTTAAGAAGACCTTGTACATCTTCCCTGTCTAATGATGGGGGGGGGAGGGTTTGAGGGGGGGGAAGGTGGAGGTACATACCTTAGAATGTCCACACATATGATGTAGATATCTAGTGCTGATTTGCAGATTCTTAAGAAGACCTTGTACATCTTCTCTGTCTGATGATGGGGGGGGGGGTGTGGGAAGGGTTGGGGTGCATACCTTAGAATGTCCACACATATTATGTAGATATCTAGTGCTGATTTGCAGATTCTTAAGAAGACCTTGTACATCTTCTGTGTCTGTTGTTGTGGGGGTGGGTGCGGTTGGAACGGTTGGGGGGGTATGGGGTGTGGGGGTACATACCTTAGAATGTCCACACATATGATGTAGATATCTAGTACTGATTTGTAGATTCTTAAGAAGACCTTGTACATTCTCTCTGTCTGATGATGGGGGGGGGGGGGGGTGGGGGGGAGGGTTTGAGGGGGGGAAGGTGGAGGTACATACCTTAGAATGTCCACACATATGATGTAGATATCTAGTGCTGATTTGCAGATTCTTAAGAAGACCTTGTACATCCTCTCTGTCTGATGATGGGGGGGGGGGGTTGGAAGGGTAGGGGGGGGGAGGTGGGGTACATACCTTAGAATGTCCACACATATGATGCAGATATCTAGTGCTGATTTGCAGATTCTTAAGAAGACCTTGTACATCTTCTCTGTCTGATGATGGGGGGGGGGGTGTGGGAAGGGTTGGGGTGCATACCTTAGAATGTCCACACATATGATGTAGATATCTAGTACTGATTTGTAGATTCTTAAGAAGACCTTGTACATTCTCTCTGTCTGATGATGGGGGGGGGTGGGGGGGGGAGGGTTTGAGGGGGGGAAGGTGGAGGTACATACCTTAGAATGTCCACACATATGATGTAGATATCTAGTGCTGATTTGCAGATTCTTAAGAAGACCTTGTACATCCTCTCTGTCTGATGATGGGGGGGGGGGGGGTTGGAAGGGTAGGGGGGGGGGAGGTGGGGTACATACCTTAGAATGTCCACACATATGATGCAGATATCTAGTGCTGATTTGCAGATTCTTAAGAAGACCTTGTACATCTTCTTGGTTTGTTCTGAACATAGTGTCTAGCAGAGGCATCCCTTGACGAAGAAATATCTCGATAAACTGTCGACCACACTGCAAATAGTTTATGAAAGGATATGGAGTAAATGAACATGAGACCACAACACATATGTTAACTCCAACTGCAGTTAATTTTTATGAGCTGTATTGCCATTTAGGAAAATTATTCCTCATCAGCAGCACTAGAACCCAAACAAAAGAAATCCATGATTAAAAAGATGTTCAAAATGCATAAAACCAAATGAAATCCATATATATATAGCTAAGGGCAAAACTACGATGGAGGGTAGATGATGAAAACAAAATTTTGAATACCAGGGTTCTACCTGGTTTTATAACGACACCCCAGACCTATGGAGAAATCTGATATAAGTACTTAAAAAAAACCTTCAAAGCGAAAAAACATATGGATAGTTTCTTTGTAGAAGATATTTTTGATTTTGCTAGCCAACTGTTTAATTTAGTCCTGTTTGCTGTTTCTTCATTGATTGTGGTGGAGCTTTTTTCTGCAAATGTTTAAATAAAGAAGGAATGTGACCATGGGACACGGATGTCCCAGCTAGGCCCCAAACAGGAAGTAGATGTCCAACAGACCTGAAAGTCGCTCAAGACGTACAGTTTGTCATACTGAACCATCCTACCAAGTTTCAAATCATACCCATATATGGTTTCTACAAAAAGCTTGACAGAAATTTCAAGTTGATTTTCATATCAGCCTTGTCCCAAACAGGAAGTAGATGTCTAACAGCCCTGAAAGTGGCTAAGGATGTACAATTTGCCATACTAAACCATCCAACCAAGTCTCAAACCATACCCATATACTGTTTGTGAGAAAAGCTTGACAAAAATTTTCAAGTTCATTTTCATATATTTTCATATCGCCCTGGTCCGAAACAGGAAGTAGATGTCTGACAGTCCTGAAAGTGGCTTAGGATGTACAGTTTGTCATACTGTACCATCCTACCAAGTTTCATATCATTTCCATGTAGGATTTCTTAGAAAACTTGACGGAAATGTTAAAAGTGATTTTCATATCGGCCTAGTCCAAAACAGGAATTAGATGTTTGACCAAGCTGAAAGTCGCTTAGGTTTTACAGTTTGCCATACTGAACCATCCTACAATGTTTCAAATTATTCCCTTGTACAGTTTCTGAAAAAAGCTTGACGGAAATTTTCAAGCTGATTTTCATAGATTTTCATATCGGCCTTGTCCCAAACAGGAAGTTGATGTCCGAATGACCTGAAAGTCTATAAGTACGTACAGTTTGCCATATTGAACAATCCTACCAAATTTCAAATCATTTTCATGTATGGTTTCTGCAAAAACCTTGACGTTCAAGTTGCTTTTCATATCGGCCAAGTCCCCAACAGAAAGTAGATGTCTGAAAGTCGCTTACGACGTATAGTTTGTCATATTGAACCATCCTACATAGTTTTAAATCATTCCCATGTATATTTTCTGAGAAAAGCTTGATGGAAATTCGTACAGACTGACATACATACATGTATATGTATGTATGTATGGACATGAGTAAAACTTAAGACCCCAACATATCTTCCAGGGGCATAAAAAATGTAAGTGGTTATAATGTACATACCTTTAAAGCAGAAGACAAGTTTGTTCTACCATCAAAAGCCTAAAATATAACAAATGGGAAGCATTACATGAACAGTAAAAAACATGAAATGCTGATAAAATCAAAACCATGTCTACTGTAAACAAACTTATTTTTGTGACTTATTTATTTCTCAAGGAGTTTAGTAAAAAATGGTGGCCATTTTGAAAACTTTAAAACTTAAATGCACACTTCTGAGTGAGACCCTGCTACCACCTAAGCAAATTTCATCATGATTGGTAAAAGCATTTTTAATCCATTGGACAAGTTCATGATAAAGTAAGGAAAAGAAAATAATAAACTGAACAGAATTTCTCACAAACTATGTTTTGATGGGCGATATTATGGGTGGGTGTTAAACATTCTTTTAGAAGCATATACACAGTTTTAATATTGGAGCCACATAACCCTGGGTCTGATATTGACTAGTGATGGTTGTGTGGTTACCTGTGGTTTCATTAATTTTCATGGGGTATCAATTTTTGTGGTTATAATGGATATGCTGATGGTTCAGAACGAAAAGGAGTTTTTACATTGCATACTGTAAACTTCAGAACCACGAATTTAACAACTCATGAACCTGTATTCTAAGCAATCTATGGAATTAGATACCCATGAAAAAAAATCAATATGCACATGGGTGCAAAAGCCGAGTTGCCGTATTTTATTAACCAAAACTTTCCTTGTTTTCATTTTAAAAACCCCTTCCAATCACGCATGAAAAATTTTGTGATTTCAACCGTACATATACAATGTAGTTTGCAACATTATGCCAAAACTTTAATAAAATCGATTGAGAACTTTTCCAGTAATTGTCCTGAAACCATGTTTTTCTGCCGCTCTGTCCTTGATCCTTGAACAAAATTACCCAAAAATCATTAGGATTTCTCCTCTTATAATTGGTAACAACATTACAAAGTTTCATTAAAATCTGTTGACAACTTTTTGAGTAATTGACCAGAAACTGCTTTTTTAGTAAATTTCAAATATTTTTCTGTCGCTGTGACCTTGACCTTGAACAGATTTACTCCAAAATCAATAGGGTTTCTCTTCTTATGGTATGTAACAATATCCTAAAGTTTCATTAAAATCAGTTGAAAACTTTTTGAGTTATGGTCTGGAAACCACTAATTCAAGAAATTTTCTATCCTTTTTCTGTCACTGTGACCTTGACCTTCAACAGATTTACTCCAAAATCAATAGAGTTCCTCCTCTTATGATATGTAACAATATCCCAAACTTTCAATAAAATCGGTTGAAAACTTTTTGAGTTATGGTCCAGAAACCATTAATTCAAGAAATTTTCTAAGGTTTTTCTGTCGCTGTGACCTTGACCTTGAACGGATTTACCCCAAAATCAATAGGGTTCCTCCTCTTATGGGATGTAACAATATCCCAAAGTTTCATTAAAATCGGTTCACAACTTTTTGAGTTATGGTCCGGAAACCAATTGTTGACGCCCGCTCGCACGCCCGCCCGCCCAGCCGCCCGCCATCATCATCACAATAGCCGAGTTCAACTTCGTTGCAACTCGGCTAATAAATGAATCTACAGTACTTAAACCTTATGGCTGTTCCATTTAAATTGACGTTGGACGGGGGGATGCAGTTTTTTTATTTTTCTGTTGGTAGGGGGTTAAAATGCATTTTTGTATGGATGTGTAATGATTTTTTTTAAATTGGAGGGGGGGTCTAGAACAAAGTGCCTCCCCCTCCTACATCAATTTAAATGGAACAGCCTTTAGAGCGATGGGTCATCCAAGCAATGTTTGATATCGATGGGTGGTGTGTATTCAAGCCTTGGGGTCATCCAGGCCTTGATAAATACAGGTATTGATACCCGATCTTTACCTTGATTAAGTTAATAAGAACATGAAGAATTCTGACAGCTTGATTCCACTGTAAAAGTCTGTCTATTTTAACCTGCAAATTTAAAAAAAATAAGAAGAATAGAAGGTTTTTGAAAAGTTAACACGTTTGTCATCATCAAATTTGCAAAAAAAAATTCAGAAAATAATGTAAATGTTTTAATATTCACAGTTACTATTTCTAGCACAATCAATTCAAATGCAGATATTTATTTTCATGGTTTACAATGATTTTTCTTTTATTTTCATATAATTGTGTGTACTTCTTTTGCAGATTTAAAAAAAACTATCATGATGCTTAATAAAATTTGAGACTTTAAAAAAATTTAAAATGACATTGAAATTAAGAAATTTGAATTGAAATTTCAGGCTTCAAATTGTCTCCAAAATTTGTATTCCCCATTTACCAAAGTAGGGGGGGGATATAGTATGTTGCAAGATTGGGGATTATGTCCTTTAAAATATTTTGTTTACTCTTCAATAAATTTGAATGAGACTTCTAAGCATGTAAAATTCCTAGATTCTCATCCCCTCTCTCCCCCACCTCGGATCTGAATTGCAGTTGCTCCCTAAAAGTTAATTTTGATTTTCATTTAAAATGGCAAAATATTTTATTTAAATGGGTAAAAAAAAATATTTGACCTGCCTCCTGCCCGCATATATTTTCAAGATATTTGGATTTCGAATCTAGGAATTATTTTATTATGGCCTGAAATTAAACCTACCTCCCTAGACTCAGCCTGTTTAGTAAGTGGTATATTTTTCACACAGTCAATCAGCTGATTAAACATCACACGATAGAATGTCGAGAAAGAGGACCTGTTGAGCGAAGGGTAGGTGGCAGAAACAGCGTTCTTGTCTGACTCCAGTAATTCTGGTATCCCCTTGGTTGCTATGGCTTCAATAGAAGACAGGGGTTCCTCAGCATGGACAAGGAATCCTCTGAAATAACAAGAGTTGACACTAAAGTATGTCTCGCCTGTCCCCACCATCACAGAACTCATTGAAGGTCTAGCTGGGCCTTGAGAAAAGTTTAGGTCAAGGTCATGTGACAGATGACAGAATTCCATTTAATCATCACCAAAATGTCTGAAGTGTGTAATAGATACCATAGTTATTCAGAAAAAAATGAAAAAAGACCAACATTCACTATGTCAATCAACCATAAAATGGGGTCAAGGTCACATTTCACGGTGACATCAGCTGTGTATACCATAATCCCCAAATATCAGATGCCTAGCTATAATATTGTACTTTTTACTTAACTCATTTTCCACTCAAAAATCATCTAAGTTCACAACGTCACTGAACCCTGAAAATGGGGTAAGGGTCACACAACGTGGTGACAGTTGCGTAGACCAAAACCCCAAATGTCTGTATATCAAATATCAGATGCCTAGCTATTATATTTTTAACTTAATTTATTTTCCACAAAAGTTTTAATTGTCCCAAAAATCATCTAAGTCCACAAAGTCACTGAACCATGAAAATGGGGTCAGGATCAAATAGCATGGGGCCAGTTGCATAGACCATAACCCGAAGTGTCTGTATACCAGATGTCAGATGCCTAGCTATTATATTTTTCACTTAATTCATTTTCCACAAAAGTCTTACAAAGGGATTTGTTGGCTTGAAAAGTTCACAGACTTGCTGAACCATGAAATTGGGATCAGGGTCAAACAGTATGGTGCCAATTGCATAGACCATAACCCAAGCTGCCTAGCTATTATACTTTTCTTGTAATTCATTTTCCACAAAAGTATTACAAAGGGGTTATTTGGCCCCAAAAAACTTGTAAATTCACAGAGTCACTATATCATGAAATTAGGTTCAGGGTCAAACAGCATGGTGCCAGTTGTGTAGACCATAACCCCAACTGTCTGTATACCAAATATCAGATGCTTAGCTATTATACTTTTCTTGTATTTCATTTTCCACAAAAGTCTTACAAAGGGGTCTTTTGGCCCCAAAAAACATCTAAGTTCACAGAGTCACTGAACCATGAAATTAGGGTCAGGGTCAAACGGCATGGTGCCATTTGCGTAGACCATAACCCCAACTGTCTGTATACCAAATATCAGATGCCTAGCTATTACACTTTTCTTGTAAATCATTTTCCACAAAAGTCTTACAAAAAAGTTTACGCCATCGCCGCCGCCAGAAAGTAATACCTATGTCTCGCCTTCCGCGACTAAAGTCGCAGGCGAGACAAAAATGACAACCCAGTTCCATGCAATAAGTTTTGGTGCACCTTTCGGCAATTCAAGACCTATCAGAGTTTAGAGTTTGATAGTTACTTGTTTAAACTGATCTCTAGATAAACCAAAAACTTGCGTAGACCATAACCCCAACTGTCTGTATACCAAATATCAGATGCCTAGCCATTATACTTTTCTTGTAAATCATTTTCCACAAAAGTCTTACAAAAAAGTTTACGCCATCGCCGCCGCCAGAAAGTAATACCTATGTCTCGCCTTCAGCGACTAAAGTCGCAGGCGAGACAAAAATGACAACCCAGTTCCATGCAATAAGTTTTGGTGCACCTTTCATCAATTCAAGACCTATCAGAGTTTAGAGTTTGATAGTTACTTGTTTAAACTGAACTCTAGATAAACCAAAAACTTGCGTAGACCATAACCCCAACTGTCTGTATACCAAATATCAGATGCCTAGCTATTATACTTTTCTTGTAAATCATTTTCCACAAAAGTCTTACAAAAAAGTTTACGCCATTGCCGCCGCCAGAAAGTAATACCTATGTCTCGCCTTCAGCCACTTAAGTCGCAGGCGAGACAAAAATGACAACCCAGTTCCATGCAATAAGTTTTGGTGCACCTTTCATCAATTCAAGACCTATCAGAGTTTAGAGTTTGATGGTTACTTGTTTAAAATGACCAAAAAGTTGTATCAAACAACCTGGTTTTCCTGATTTTATTTCAAAATATTTTGAATGTAATGGTCAGTGATTGGTTTGATAAGTGTTTGGCTGATTGTTGTACTGAGATGATCACCTCAATATCCCTATTATTTATTTACAATTGTGTTGTGTTTTGTGTACATACTGGACACTAAGATTGCAATGGTAGAGGGAGGTTTGACGCCATAAAACCTGGTTTAAACCACCATTTCATTTTCTGTTATACCTGCCTAAATAAAACCCTGCATTTATTAAAACCCTATCCAAAACAATTTCTACTACTTGTCCATGCTTTACATTTCGAAACACTTTTAACCTGTATAAAGCAAACAGCTGTCTTAAGGTGGGACGATACCAAATGGCATATATCCAGATTTTAATGAAAATTGGTAGACACATAGTTCTTAGTGATATACATCCATATATGAAATAAAAAATGGGGGTCACGGACCTCGTTTTTCAAATAAATGCATTTGAAAACTGTATTTTTGGCGGGAAATTAACAAAGACATATAGAAAAAAAAGAGTTTCACCACCATTTATTTTTACTTTTTATACACAAAAATGGACTAACGATATCCAAATTTTGACCAAAAACTAATATAATATTCCTTGGAAAATTTGCAATGCATTCATGTAAAATAAAGGATATGTCACGGACTTCGTTTTTAAGGTACGGACTCGTGAACATTGTATATACGTGAAAAACGCAATAGAATCTAACTAAAATTGATGTTGCTTTTCACGACGTTCAGACGGATTTTTCAGTGTACAGGTAAATTTTATCGGTAACGTCGTTTTTAACGTAACGTCCCACCTTAACCTATTTTTTGTAGTCCTAAAGGTAGTCCCTGTGTTTCTACTTACTTGATGATAATTTGAAGATTTTCGTTGTACTTGACCCCCTTTTCTCTTTGTCCGTCTGCTGACATCCATTCCCTCTTCAGGAAATCCTCACAGATATGAGCTTATAAAGAAAAGAAGTATGGATGTTACTTGAAAACTAAAATGGCGGTGGACTTCCATGGAAGATGTATGTTGCCTGCATCTTAAAATATTTGGGAAACAGAAGGTAGAAGTTATGGATATAAAATCGCTTTACACCATATAATACTATCGGAGGAAGCTACATGCAACATATTTAAGAATGACAACTGAAAACTGTGACAAAAAATTTTGAGATACCACAGAATGCCACAAGACAACAGATAGTGCCACAGTGACACCAATATGTCACTTTGCTATTTTTTACTGTGTTTACCGGTTTCACTATTGCCCTTTCGAATTTTTGTCACTCGAATGCCCCATTGCTTCTTGCAACATGTTATAGTGGACATTACAAAAACATGTCTTTTATTAAGTCTTCAGAAAATTACATGAACAAGAATATGTCCAGACAAAATGTCCCATCTTGCATCATTTGGGATGAACAGATGAACCGACCCAAACTTTATATAGATGGTGCATAAAAATTCATGGGTTCATTTTTATGGTTGTGTCAAAATCACTAGAATGACGGTCGTCCGTGGAAGACATATGTAGCCTGCGTTTTAAAATATTCGGTAAACAGGAAGCAGATAAAAACGCTTTACACCATATAATACTATAACAAGCTACATGCCAAATATCAAGAGGCAGTGACATGTAAAAGCCTAGAAAAATGTGACGAAAATTTGCAACACGTTCCAGGTGGCATAAAAATGTAATATACAAAGGTTATTCATTGACCCAAACTTACGCAGTTTGCTGTGGAGTTCTCTCCCCTCAAATTTATCAGCAAATACTGTTAACAGCTTAATGACACAGACTGCAGTAGTAATATTGGGGACCATCTCAGCATAGTTTCTGATATACTGGAAGGCAGTCCTGTAATATAAACAAAGTTTGGGGACCATCTCAGCATAGTTTCTGATAAACTGGAAGACAGTCCTGTAATATAAAACAAAGTTTGGGGACCATCTCAGCATAGTTTCTGATATACTGGAAGGCAGTCCTGTAATATAAAACAAAGTTTGGGGACCATCTCAGTATAGTTTCTGATATACTAGAAGGCAGTCCTGTAATATAAAACAAAGTTTGGGGAACATCTCAGCATAGTGGAAGGCAGTCCTGTAATATAAAACAAAGTTTGGGGACCATCTCAGCATAGTTTCTGATGTACTGGAAGGCAGTCCTGTAATATAAAACAAAGTTTGGGGAACATCTCAGCATAGTTTCTGATATACTGGAAGGCAGTCCTGTAATATAAAACAAAGTTTGGGGACCATCTCAGCATAGTTTCTGATATACTGGAAGGCAGTCCTGTAATATAAAACAAAGTTTGGGGACCATCTCAGTATAGTTTCTGATATACTAGAAGGCAGTCCTGTAACATAAAACAAAGTTTGTGGACCATCTCAGCATAGTTTCTGATATACTGGAAGGCAGTCCTGTAATATTAAGACAAAATTGAGGGACTGTTTCAGCATAGTTTCTGATATTATGGATTCATGTGGGCTATCTGTGTGCTTTGAGACAATATGCAAAAAAAACAAGAGGCTCCCAGGAGCCTGAATCGCTCACCTGGTCTTGATGTTCAACCCTATGAAGAACTTTGTAAAGCTAAATAAGCTGAACATTTAAGCAAGCAACAGCTTTTTCTCTTTCAGCAATAGTTTTCATTCTGTAGGCCAAAAATGTGAATCATGTTATTTTAAGGGCCGTCTGGCAACTCTGACTCTATAGAGACCTTTGTTGAGAGCTTAAATGAACTGAACATTAAAGCAAGCAACCAATTTTCTTTTTCTGCTATAGTTTTCATTATATAAGCCAAAAACATGTTAATTTAGGGGCTGTAATCCCTATAAGGGATCATCTGAAAACTTCAACCCTATGAATGCTTTTGTTGAGCTAAATGAGCTGAACATTTAAGCAAGCAACAGCTTTTCTCTATCTGCAATAGTTTTAATTGTATAGACCAAAAACACTATTTTTTGCCTTTAAGGGGCTGTAACCCCTATTAGGGGGTCATCTGACAACTTTGAACCTATAAAAACTTTTGTAGAACTAAATGAGCTGAACATTTAAGCAAGCAACAGCTTTTCTCTACCCAGGGGTATCTGTAATAGTTTTCATTCTACAGGCCAAAAACAATATTTTTCCCCTTTAAGGGGCTGTAACCCCTATAAGGGGTAATCTGACAACTTCGACCTTATGGACACTTTTGTAGAGCTAAATGAGCTGAACATTTAAGCAAGCAACAGCTTTTCTCTATCTGCAATAGTTTTCATTCTACAGGCCAAAAACACTATTTTTCACCTTTAAGGGGATGTAACCCCTATAAGGGGTCATCTGACAACTTTCACCCTATGGACACTTTTGTAGAGCTAATTGAGCTGAACATTTTAGCAAGCAACAGCTTTTCTCTATCTGTAATAGTTTTCATTTCAGAAGCCAAAAACATGAAAAAATGCTACTTTTCACCTTTAAGGGGCCGTAACTCCTATAAGGGGTAATCTGACAACTTTGACTAAATGGAGACTTTTGTAGCTTTTGATGCTGAAGCAGTAACGTGGCATCAGATTTCATCTATCTCTTATACTTTTTGATTTACAAGCCAAAAACAGTAGTCTGACCCCCTTGGTCTATTTTTAGTAATGGTGGCCATGTTTTTTGGAGGATCAAAAATCGAAACACAAGTTTGGTGCAGGACACCCTAAGGATCAATCATACCAAGTTTCATTGAATTCCGTTCAGTGGTTTCAGAGGAGAAGATTTTTGAAAAATTGTTAACGGACGACGACGACGACGACGACAAGTGATGGCAATAGCTCACATGGACCTTTGGTCCAGGTGAGCTAACAAAAGGGAATTTCTCAAAGGTTAAACTTACTTTATCTGTTCTTGATATGACATCTGTGTTGAACCAGAAGATGTTTTGATACGGGCCACTACTGTACAAAGTCCTTCTTTCAACAAGCCTTTATTTTCAGGCACTTGAAAACCATTCCTGAATAATATACACATAACTATGTAGGAAAAATCTGTAAATAGCAAAAATGGCTGGATTTTTCTTTAGAGAGGAAGTAGGTTAACGATGAACCTGAAATCAAATCCCACAGTATAGGATGCTGAATACAAAATATGAAGAGGCTGCAATCAGTGGTAGCTGAGAAAACCAGTACAAACATTTTTTCACTGTTCATTTCTCATCATTCTATAACTTGGATTTTTCACTCTGTAAAATCCAGCCATGATAAAAGTTTTTGTGTATAGTGAGGACAACAAAAATTCTCTTATAAACTTCAAAAAAAAAATTTCAAATTATTACAACAAACATATTCATTAGACAGGAAAGAAGATTTTGCAGTTTCTGGCACTTAACCATGAATGATGTTCTAGGGCTCACATCTCTATAACTAGAAATCTGTGAGCCAATGAACACTAGTGATACTCCCACATGTACCATGGAACCACAGAACTATGGACAGACAGAGGTAAAACAGTATACCCATTCTTTTTGAAATGGTGGTACTAAAACAATTTACCATGAAAACAAGGTACAGAAACACTGTAGTATGAGATGGTAGCAAGACGCCATCACCAAAGCCTCAGGACTGTTGCTGCCAGGTCCATCGATCAAACCATCATTCTCTGCTATCATTTTCTGTAAAGATTAAAACAAATATTAAGAAGAATCTGTGGAAGAACCTTCATAATGAATCAATTTCTCAATTAAACCTGTCTTAAAGGGCACCTGTATCAGGGATTAAATAAAACTTGTTTTAACCATCCCTGCCTGTATATAGCAAATCACTGCCTATATAAAGAACACCTCGAAAATATCCCTTTTATGAATAATACAACCAAAATGAAACTTTATATAAATGGCAACTGCATATAAAGGGCATGATTTTGTTCTCCCATGGCTGCCCTTTATATACAGGTTTCTCTGTACTAATTTATAAATGGAGATTCTACAAAAGAGCAGTGGTGAGCATACTCAAATGCCTGATGCATTCAGCTATTTTGACTTTCAATACTTTTATTGAGGAATTTAATGTAGTATTGAGCAACAGCAAGCATTATAAAACAAAATTTGCAATTAGGCCATAAAATATTGTACTAAATTCTCATCTAAATTTCTTGAAAATATGGGGCAGGCAATTTTTATTTTTATTTTTTATCCATTTTGATAAATATCCGGTCATCATTTAAAAGAAAATTGACCAAAAATGCACATAATTTGCCAAAAAGTCAAAATAATTGTTTTTTGAGGCAGAGGAAAAAATTGGGGCGGAAGAAGATGAGAATCTAGGATATTTTCTATATTGGCCTTAACTTGTTACCTCTAGATAATAGCATGGTGCTGAATACAGTCTTACATGAACCTGAACACTATATACACCTCTATTTATAAAGAAACTTTCTGTTGTACGTAATCTCCCCCCCCTAAAATAAGACGGAAGCATGGTACTACCTGGAAGAAGCCACTGGTGGCCTCCAGATGGTGGCACAATGCTGGTAACAGCTTCACAGCCTTTGTGGCCACTTCTTTAGCTGAGAGTTGATCAAGGTGAGAAAATCCAATGTTTTTGTCCACTTTTTGCTAAAAAAGAAAAAAAAAATCTGTGTTAAAGTCAAAGGTGACAAAATTTCATTAAACAGGAAGTAAGTTTGTTACAGACCTGAAATCCAATCCCACATTTTGGGACCTCATGATTATAGTGTATGTCAAATATTATTGTTGCAGGGCTGATCCATTTAAATTGGCATGGGACGGGGGGATGCAGTTTTTTTATTCTTCTATTGGGTGGGGGTTAAAGTGCATTTTTAGTGTGTAATGATTTTTTTTTATACTAGTGGGGGGGTCTCTAAAACAAAGTGCATCCCCCCCTCCCCAACATCAATTTAAATGGAACAGCCCTCAATATCCAGCGCACAAGTGCTGTCACAACTATGTCTCACCGGAGGGGAAACATAACCAATATCCCAAGGAAAAACTAAATTTTTCTCCAATACTTTGGACTACCATTGTAAACAAGAACAGACTCCAGATCCCCCACTCGTTGAGTGGGGAAAATCTAAGTCGGCTTGTTAAACAGGAAGTGGATGAGCGACAAATCTGAAAACAGATCCCACCATATTGGACCCCCCCCCTACCTGAAGCTGCATACCAAATATCAAAATCCTATGATTGATAGTTGCTGAGAAAATGGTTACAAACAAGACCAATCGATGTCTGGCCCTGCGTCGCACGGCAAAACGTTGAACCCTGTACGTTTTAGGCCCAATATGGACAGTCAAAATAATTTGACACTTGCATCTTATGGTGGACTTACAAAGCATATTTGTCACATGCCACCCAATATTGTAAAAATAGACAAAAAAAATAGTTTTATTTTTTTCCCTTTTGGTCCCCTTATTGCTAAACAGAAAAGGTGGGTCAAGAAAATTTTTTATCTTCCATTTTGTATCCAATATATGACCAAAATTAACTTGTAAAAAAAAAATCTAAATCGGACCATAAATAAAAAATGTCACATTTTTGCCCCTCATTCCTAAACAAAAAGAGACGGGACACCCAAAATCATCCCGACCCTTTAATCTATGGTGAGCAACACTACTGTAAAGTTTCATAGCATTTGGTCAACCAAAACAAGTTATTGTGGAAACGAACAAGAGGCTCCCAGGAGCCTGAATCGCTCACCTGGTCTTGATGTTGACCCTATACTTTTGTAGAGCTAAATGAGCTGAACATTTAAGCAAGCAACAGCTTTTCTCTACCTGCAATAGTTTTCATTCTAAAGGCCAAAAACACCATTTTTCACCTATAAGGGGCCATAACCCCTATAAGGAGTCATCTGACAACTTCGACCCTATGGAGACTTTTGTACAGGTAAATGAGCTGACCATTTAAGCAAGCAACAGCTAATCTCTATCTGCAATAGTTTTCATTCTGTAGGCCAAGAACATGAAAAATCGCTTTTTTCAGGGGCCGTAACCCCTATAAGGGTCATCTGACAACTTCGACCCTATGGAGAATTTTGTAGAGCTAAATGAGCTGAACATTTAAGCAAGCAACAGCTAATCTCTATCTGCAATAGTTTTCATTCTGTAGGCCAAGAACATGAAAAATTGCTTTTTTCAGGGGCCGTAACCCCTATAAGGGTCATCTGACAACTTCGACCCTATGGAGAATTTTGTAGAGCTAAATGAGCTGAACATTTAAGCAAGCAACAGCTAATCTCTATCTGCAATAGTTTTCATTCTGTAGGCAAAAAACATGAAAAATCGCTATTTTTCAGGGGCCGTAACCCCTATAAAGGTTCATCTGACAACTTCGACCCTATGGAGAATTTTGTAGAGCTAAATGAGCTGAACATTTAAGCAAGCAACAGTTAATCTCTATCTGCAATAGTTTTCATTCTGTAGGACAAAAACATGAAAAAACACTATTTTTCAGGGGCTGTAACCCCTATAAGGGGTTATCTGACAACTTCGACCCTATGGAGACTTTCGTAGAGCTAAATGAGCTAAACATTTAAGCAAGCAACAGCTAATCTCTATCTGCAATAGTTTTCATTCTGTAGGCCAAAAACATGAAAAATGGCTATTTTTCACCTTTAAAGGGCCGTAACCCCTATAAGGGGTCATCTGACAACTTCGACCCTATTGAGACTTTTGTAGAGTTTAATGAGCTGAACATTTAAGCAAGCAACAGCTAATCTCTATCTGCAATAGTTTTCATTCTGTAGGCCAAAAACATGAAAAAAATGCTATTTTTCACCTTTAAGGGGCCGTAACCCCTATAAGGGGTCATCTGACAACTTTGACCAATAGGTGACTTTTGTAGAGCTTTTGATGCTGAATCAGTAGCGTGGCCTCAGATTTCCTCTATCTCTTATACTTTTTGATTCATTAGCCAAAAACAGTAGTCTGACCCCAATAGTCTATTTTTAGTAATGGCGGCCATGTTATTTAACGTATCAAAAATCAAAACACAAGTTTGGTGCAGGACACCCTAAGGATCATTCATACCAAGTTTCATTAAATTCTGTTTGGTAGTTTCAGAGGAGAAGATTTTTGAAAAATTGTTAACAGACGACGACGACGACGACAGACGACGACGACGACAGACGACGACGGACGCCAAGTGATGGTAATAGCTCACCTGGACCCACCTTCGGTCCAGGTGAGCTAATAAAAAAGTTGCTTTTTTGGCCCCTTTAGGGCCCTTAGTTTCTAAACAAAAAAAGAGGGGACACCCAAAATCAGCCCAACCCTTCCTTTTATGGTAAGTAACATTACTGTAAAGTTTCATAGCATTTGGTCAACCAGAACAAAAGTTATTGTGGAAAAAATTTAAAAAGTCGCTTTTTTGGCCCCCTTTAGGGCCCCTAATTTCTAAACGAAAAACGAGGGGACACCCAAAATCAGCCCAACCCTTCCTTTTATGGTAAGTAACATTACTGTAAAGTTTCATAGCATTTGGTCAACCAGAACAAAAGTTATAGTGGAAAAAAATTAAAAAGTAACTTTTTTGGCCCCTTTTGGGCCCCTAATTTCAAAACGGAATTATTAAATGACCCCAAAAAGGGAGGTGCATATCTTCAATATATCTGTAATCACTGTCAGGGGTTAAAAAATTTTCTAATACCTTACTAGCCAAGGGCTTATCAGCACTAGAAAACCACTAGCCCGACAGAAGGATCAACTAGCCCAAGGAAAATCTGACACTAGCCAAAGTATGATGCAAAGCTCAATCTATACATGTAGATTTGGTACATGTATTTATGTTATTAATTCTTTTTCTTTTATTTTATAAAAATGCATCAGATGCATTTATGTCGCTTTTAAAGTTAAAGAAAAGCAGGTAAATTCAAACAGGAACATTAAACTTGTTTTAAAATGTTCCTGATTCAAGAAAGTAGGTAGCAGAATAACACAGATTGCAACAAGCTTCAGTTAGCTCGATGTCAGTGTGGCAGGGAATCGAGGGGGCACTCAGGGCCCCAGAGACTCTGGACATAAAAATTGCAAAAAATCCATCATCCTGGGGTTCTCTTGTACCTTCTTCACACCTTGGCACTTCCTTGTATCATAGAACACTTTCATAACAGTTTTTTTGGCGTTTCAGTCCCCTATCATAATTTTCCCCTTAAAATAAATGTGGCCGTCGATCTTTTTCATTAAACTTTCAGACTGATTTTTAAAATAAATTCAGGAGACTTTGACCTTTTTAAGAGTAAAACTACCTTTATTTAAGTTTGGAAAGGTGATTGTAATTGTCTATCATAATTTTCCTCCCAGGGAAATAACCCAATGTGAAATCGAAAGTACGGGATATTGCACTTAAATCAATTGTACCACCCCCCAGTACCAGATAATGACGTCACTGCGGGACATAGATTAAATCATTTGTGTTATCCCCCCCTACCAGGCAATGACGATAAATTGCGAGACATGAATGATTTGGGTGATTTAATCAATAGTGATATCCCCCAGTACAGGTTAATGGCGATAATAATAGATCTAGATTTTTCATAGTTTTATTTATAGCGCAAATTAAGTCAACCATAATTTTTAACTAGCCCGTCGGGCGTAGGTGGTTCTAAACTTTGGTAGCCCGAATATGATTTTCCCTAGCCCCGGGCGTCGGGCTAGTGGATTTTTTAACCCCTGCACTGTGTAAAATTTCAGAAAGATCTAGTGTTTGGTTTTTGAGATTCAGATTACACAAGACAGGCACCCCATAGTGGGACGGACGGACAGACGGACGGACGGACGGAGTGACCCGACTACTAGACCTGCTTTCGCCTTCGGCGACGCAGGTAAAAATTGTGTGACTGACGGACAGACACATGGACAGAGGCCCAGCATTTCTATGTTCCCACTCTGTGAAGTGGCCGGGGACAACAATATGGCAAGATTAATTGTATGCTGCTGGATATTTATCTTGTGCCAGATCAAAAGTTACAACTTATTCATATTATACAGACCATACTGGCACAAATGAACAAGATTCCTTCATAGAATCAACACACACCTTAAAAATCATGTACAAACTTACCTTAAGAAAACATTTTTTGCCTGGTGCTCATGCTATTAGGAGTGGTTCTGTTTAGTACGTAAATCTTCTAGAAAACTGTATGTACGTGTATAACTAACCTTCAGAAAACATTTCTTGCCCCAGGCTGATGCTATTAGGGAGTGGTTCAGTTTACTACATAAATCTTCAAGAAAACTGTATGTACATGTATAACTAACCTTCAGAAAACATTTCTTGCCTGAGGCTGATGCTATTAGGGAGTGGCTAAGTTTACTACATAAATCTTCTAGAAAACTGTATGTACATGTATAACTAACCTTCAGAAAACATTTCTTTCCAGAAGCTGATGCTATTAGGGAGTGGCTAAGTTTACTACACAAATCTTCTAGAAAACTGTATGTACATGTATAACTAACCTTCAGAAAACATTTCTTGCCTGAGGCTGATGCTATTAGGGAGTGGCTAAGTTTACTACATAAATCTTCTAGAAAACTGTATGTACATGTAAAACTAACCTTCAGAAAACATTTCTTGCCCGACGCTGATGCTATTAGGGAGTGGCTAAGTTTACTACATAAATCTTCTAGAAAACTGTATGTACATGTAAAACTAACCTTCAGAAAACATTTCTTGCCTGAGGCTTATGCTATTAGAGAATGGCTAAGTTTACTACACAAATCTTCTAGAAAACTGTATGTACATGTATAACTAACCTTCAGAAAACATTTCTTGCCTGAGGCTGATGCTATTAGAGAATGGCTAAGTTTACTACATAAATCTTCTAGAAAACTGTATGTACATGTATAACTAACCTTCAGAAAACATTTCTTGCCTGAGGCTGATGCTATTAGGGAGTGGCTAAGTTTACTGCATAAATCTTCTAGAAAACTGTATGTACATGTATAACTAACCTTCAGAAAACATTTCTTGCCTGAGGCTGATGCTATTAGGGAGTGGCTAAGTTTACTACATAGATCTTCTAGAAAACTGTATGTACATGTATAACTAACCTTCAGAAAACATTTCTTGCCTGAGACTGATGCTATTAGGGAGTGGCTAAGTTTACTACATAGATCTTCTAGAAAACTGTATGTACATGTATAACTAACCTTCAGAAAACATTTCTTGCCTGAGGCTGATGCTATTAGGGAGTGGCTAAGTTTACTACACAAATCTTCTAAAACCGTATGTACATGTATAACTAACCTTCAGAAAACATTTCTTTCCTGACGCCGATGCTATTAGGGAGTGGTTCAGTTTACTACACAAATCTTCTAAAACCGTATGTACATGTATGACTAACCTTCAGAAAACATTTCTTGCCTGAGACTGATGCTATTAGGGAGTGGCTAAGTTTACTGCACAAATCTTCTAGAAAACTGTATGTACATGTACGACTAACCTTCAGAAAATATTTCTTGCCTGGGGCTGATGCTATTAGAGAGTGGCTAAGTTTACTACACAGATCTTCTAGAAAACTGTATGTACATGTATAACTAACCTTCAGAAAACATTTCTTGCCTGAGGCTGATGCTATTAGGGAGTGGCTAAGTTTACTGCACAAATCTTCTAGAAAACTGTATGTACATGTACGACTAACCTTCAGAAAATATTTCTTGCCTGGGGCTGATGCTATTAGAGAGTGGCTAAGTTTACTACACAGATCTTCTAGAAAACTGTATGTACATGTATAACTAACCTTCAGAAAACATTTCTTGCCTGAGGCTGATGCTATTAGGGAGTGGCTAAGTTTACTGCATAAATCTTCTAGAAAACTGTATGTACATGTATAACTAACCTTCAGAAAACATTTCTTGCCTGAGGCTGATGCTATTAGGGAGTGGCTAAGTTTACTGCACAGATCTTCTAGAAAACTGTATGTACATGTATAACTAACCTTCAGAAAACATTTCTTGCCTGAGGCTGATGCTATAAAGAGTGGCTAAGTTTACTACATAAATCTTCTAGAAAACTGTATGTACATGTATGACTAACCTTCAGAAAACATTTCTTGCCCGATGCTGATGCTATAAAGAGTGGCTAAGTTAACTACACAAATCTTCTAGAAAACTGTATGTACATGTATAACTTACCTTCAGAAAACATTTCTTGCCTGAGGCTGATGCTATTAGGGAGTGGCTAAGTTTACTACATAAATCTTCTAGAAAACTGTATGTACATGTATAACTAACCTTCAGAAAACATTTCTTGCCCGAGGCTGATGCTATTAGGGAGTGGCTAAGTTTACTACATAAATCTTCTAGAAAACTGTATGTACATATATAACTAACCTTCAGAAAACATTTCTTGCCTGAGGCTGATGCTATTAGAGAATGGCTAAGTTTACTGCACAGATCTTCTAGAAAACTGTATGTACATGTATGACTAACCTTCAGAAAACATTTCTTGCCTGAGGCTGATGCTATTAGGGAGTGGCTAAGTTAACTACATAAATCTTCTAGAAAACTGTATGTACATGTATAACTAACCTTCAGAAAACATTTCTTGCCTGAGGCTGATGCTATTAGGGAGTGGCTAAGTTTACTGCACAAATCTTCTAGAAAACTGTATGTACATGTATGACTAACCTTCAGAAAACATTTCTTGCCTGAGGCTGATGCTATTAGAGAGTGGCTAAGTTTACTGCATAAATCTTCTAGAAAACTGTATGTACATGTTTTACTAACCTTCAGAAAACATTTCTTGCCTGAGGCTGATGCTATTAGAGAATGGCTACGTTTACTACATAAAACTTCTAGAAAACTATATGTACATGTATAACTAACCTTCAGAAAACATTTCTTGCCTGAGGCTGATGCTATTAGGGAGTGGCTAAGTTTACTGCATAAATCTTCTAGAAAACTGTATGTACATGTATAACTAACTTTCAGAAAACATTTCTTTTCAGAAGCTGATGCTATTAGGGAGTGGCTAAGTTTACTGCATAAATCTTCTAGAAAACTGTATGTACATGTATAACTAACCTTCAGAAAACATTTCTTGCCTGAGGCTGATGCTATTAGGGAGTGGCTAAGTTTACTGCACAGATCTTCTAGAAAACTGTATGTACATGTATAACTAACCTTCAGAAAACATTTCTTGCCTGAGGCTGATGCTATAAAGAGTGGCTAAGTTTACTACATAAATCTTCTAGAAAACTGTATGTACATGTATGACTAACCTTCAGAAAACATTTCTTGCCCGATGCTGATGCTATAAAGAGTGGCTAAGTTAACTACACAAATCTTCTAGAAAACTGTATGTACATGTATAACTTACCTTCAGAAAACATTTCTTGCCTGAGGCTGATGCTATTAGGGAGTGGCTAAGTTTACTACATAAATCTTCTAGAAAACTGTATGTACATGTATAACTAACCTTCAGAAAACATTTCTTGCCCGAGGCTGATGCTATTAGGGAGTGGCTAAGTTTACTACATAAATCTTCTAGAAAACTGTATGTACATATATAACTAACCTTCAGAAAACATTTCTTGCCTGAGGCTGATGCTATTAGAGAATGGCTAAGTTTACTGCACAGATCTTCTAGAAAACTGTATGTACATGTATGACTAACCTTCAGAAAACATTTCTTGCCTGAGGCTGATGCTATTAGGGAGTGGCTAAGTTAACTACATAAATCTTCTAGAAAACTGTATGTACATGTATAACTAACCTTCAGAAAACATTTCTTGCCTGAGGCTGATGCTATTAGGGAGTGGCTAAGTTTACTGCACAAATCTTCTAGAAAACTGTATGTACATGTATGACTAACCTTCAGAAAACATTTCTTGCCTGAGGCTGATGCTATTAGAGAGTGGCTAAGTTTACTGCATAAATCTTCTAGAAAACTGTATGTACATGTTTTACTAACCTTCAGAAAACATTTCTTGCCTGAGGCTGATGCTATTAGAGAATGGCTACGTTTACTACATAAAACTTCTAGAAAACTATATGTACATGTATAACTAACCTTCGGAAAACATTTCTTGCCTGAGGCTGATGCTATTAGGGAGTGGCTAAGTTTACTGCATAAATCTTCTAGAAAACTGTATGTACATGTATAACTAACTTTCAGAAAACATTTCTTTTCAGAAGCTGATGCTATTAGGGAGTGGCTAAGTTTACTGCATAAATCTTCTAGAAAACTGTATGTACATGTATAACTAACCTTCAGAAAACATTTCTTGCCTGAGGCTGATGCTATTAGGGAGTGGTTCAGTTTACTACATAAATCTTCTAGAAAACTGTATGTACATGTATAATTAACCTTCAGAAAACATTTCTTTCCAGAAGCTGATGCTATTAGGGAGTGGCTAAGTTTACTACACAGATCTTCTAGAAAACTGTATGTACATGTATGACTAACCTTCAGAAAACATTTCTTGCCTGAGGCTGATGCTATTAGAGAATGGCTAAGTTTACTACATAAATCTTCTAGAAAACTGTATGTACATGTATAACTAACCTTCAGAAAACATTTCTTGCCTGAGGCTGATGCTATTAGAGAATGGCTAAGTTTACTACACAAATCTTCTAGAAAACTGTATGTACATGTATGACTAACCTTCAGAAAACATTTCTTTCCAGAAGCTGATGCGATTAGGGAGTGGCTAAGTTAACTACATAAATCTTCTAGAGAACTGTATGTACATGTATAACTAACCTTCAGAAAACATTTCTTGCCTGACGCCGATGCTATTAGGGAGTGGCTAAGTTTACTACACAGATCTTCTAGAAAACTGTATGTACATGTATAACTAACCTTCAGAAAACATTTCTTGCCTGAGGCTGATGCTATTAGAAAATGGCTAAGTTTACTGCACAAATCTTCTAGAAAACTGTATGTACATGTATAACTAACCTTCAGAAAACATTTCTTGCCTGAGGCTGATGCTATTAGAGAGTGGCTAAGTTTACTACATAAATCTTCTAGAAAACTGTATGTACATGTATGACTAACCTTCAGAAAACATTTCTTGCCTGAGGCTGATGCTATTAGGGAGTGGCTAAGTTTACTGCATAAATCTTCTAGAAAACTGTATGTACATGTATAACTAACCTTCAGAAAACATTTCTTGCCTGAGGCTGATGCTATTAGAGAGTGGCTAAGTTTACTGCATAAATCTTCTAGAAAACTGTATGTACATGTATGACTAACCTTCAGAAAACATTTCTTGCCTGAGGCTGATGCTATTAGGGAATGGCTAAGTTTACTGCACAAATCTTCTAGAAAACTGTATGTACATGTATAACTAACCTTCAGAAAACATTTCTTGCCTGAGGCTGATGCTATTAGGGAGTGGCTAAGTTTACTGCATAAATCTTCTAGAAAACTGTATGTACATGTATAACTAACCTTCAGAAAACATTTCTTGCCTGAGGCTGATGCTATTAGAGAATGGCTAAGTTTACTACATAAATCTTCTAGAAAACTGTATGTACATGTATGACTAACCTTCAGAAAACATTTCTTGCCTGAGGCTGATGCTATTAGGGAGTGGCTAAGTTTACTACACAAATCTTCTAGAAAACTGTATGTACATGTATAACTAACCTTCAGAAAACATTTCTTGCTATAGGCTGATGCTATTAGGGAGTGGCTAAGTTTACTGCATAAATCTTCTAGAAAACTGTATGTACATGTATAACTAACCTTCAGAAAACATTTCTTGCCTGAAGCTGATGCTATTAGAGAATGGCTAAGTTTACTACACAAATCTTCTAGAAAACTGTATGTACATGTATGACTAACCTTCAGAAAACATTTCTTGCCTGAGGCTGATGCTATGAGGGAGTGGCTAAGTTTACTACACAAATCTTCTAGAAAACTGTATGTACATGTATAACTAACCTTCAGAAAACATTTCTTGCCCGAGGCTGATGCTATTAGAGAATGGCTAAGTTTACTGCATAAATCTTCTAGAAAACTGTATGTACATGTATAACTAACCTTCAGAAAACATTTCTTGCCTGAGGCTGATGCTATTAGGGAGTGGCTAAGTTTACTGCATAAATCTTCTAGAAAACTGTATGTACATGTATGACTAACCTTCAGAAAACATTTCTTGCCCGAGGCTGATGCTATTAGAGAGTGGCTAAGTTTACTGCATAAATCTTCTAGAAAACTGTATGTACATGTATGACTAACCTTCAGAAAACATTTCTTGCCTGAGGCTGATGCTATGAGGGAGTGGCTAAGTTTACTGCATAAATCTTCTAGAAAACTGTATGTACATGTATAACTAACCTTCAGAAAACATTTCTTGCCTGAGGCTGATGCTATTAGAGAGTGGCTAAGTTTACTGCATAAATCTTCTAGAAAACTGTATGTACATGTATGACTAACCTTCAGAAAACATTTCTTGCCTGAGGCTGATGCTATTAGAGAATGGCTAAGTTTACTGCACAAATCTTCTAGAAAACTGTATGTACATGTATGACTAACCTTCAGAAAACATTTCTTGCCTGAGGCTGATGCTATTAGGGAGTGGCTAAGTTTACTGCATAAATCTTCTAGAAAACTGTATGTACATGTATAACTAACCTTCAGAAAACATTTCTTGCCTGAGGCTGATGCTATTAGGGAGTGGCTAAGTTTACTGCATAAATCTTCTAGAAAACTGTATGTACATGTATGACTAACCTTCAGAAAACATTTCTTGCCTGAGGCTGATGCTATGAGGGAGTGGCTAAGTTTACTACATAAATCTTCTAGAAAACTGTATGTACATGTATAACTAACCTTCAGAAAACATTTCTTGCCTGAGGCTGATGCTATTAGGGAGTGGCTAAGTTTACTACACAAATCTTCTAGAAAACTGTATGTACATGTATGACTAACCTTCAGAAAACATTTCTTGCCTGAGGCTGATGCTATTAGAGAATGGCTAAGTTTACTACATAAATCTTCTAGAAAACTGTATGTACATGTATGACTAACCTTCAGAAAACATTTTTTTCCTGACGCCGATGCTATTAGAGAATGGCTAAGTTTACTGCACAGATCTTCTAGTAGAAACTCTAATTGTGGGGGCTGTATAGATAATTCAGTGGTGGCCTTTAAAGTAAAACAAAAAGATGAATCTTTCAAAAATATAAATGAATGGTGTACAAGCCTCCAAATTTTGTTCACATAAAATTAACATGAAGTTCACCTGAAATAAATTCATGTGAATTTCATGTAAAATATTCTTTAACTTCAATGTGTTTCTATGAATGTTCATTGATAATCTAAGGTGAAATTGATGTTAAATCTGATTTCACATGAACAAAATTTCCCTGTGGAAACTTCCACAAATAAAAGTGCATGGTGCCATAATTCATTCATACTAACCTATAAAAACCGAGCATATCAATTATTTCGGGATTCTTCGTTTAAATCTTACTTAACAGACTGAGAAATTTAAGCTCCACTCAATCTTGTGAATAAAATAGAGTAAAACATGTCTATACCCACGAAAATAAATGAATTCCCAGTACTTGTCTATACCTTGGTATTTTCCTCTGTATCGACCTCGGCCACGGTGATCATACCAGTATTAAGTATGGTAAAGACTTCCAGATTTAGTTCTCTGAAAAACAAAATGACCATGAGATAGACAAACACAATTTGAAAACATCACATGTCTGACCAAGTTATGTCTATTCAACAGGGCTGCCATTTATTAATCATATTAAAAGGTTTTTCAAGAATGTTTTGGCCCTTTTCATTGACAATTTTTAAAAACAATAAAGAATGTGTCTATAAGATACAAATGCCCCTTTGTAGGGCTCATAATCAGGAAGCTGTTGTCAGACAGAACATCAATTTCGACACAGTTTGCCATACTGAATCACTCTGCCACATTTTACATTATTATCATACAATGTAGTTTTTGGTAAAAGCTTGAGGGACATTTTCATGTCAATTTTTATATCAATCAAGACCCCGATTTCCTTAAACCAGATGTAGGTGTGTGACAGACCTGAAATGTAATCAAATGAGTAGAAACTCCATGCTGATGCCTATCTATCACCAGAGGAAGCGTCTATCAACACTGACCTCTATACTATCGCGCTAAGGATCATGGAAAATATTTTAATGATATTCAATCCCTGAATTCGGGACGCTCCCTCTGGTGATAGATTGATGCTGATGCTGTATGGATAGTATCAAAGGGTTGAAGTAATTAATTGATGAGAAAATTGTAATGAAAATGGTTTCCTTGCCCGAAAACAATCCATCATTCACCATTTTATTTACGGCAAGTTTTCAAATAAGCACTTGTCGGAGGTCCGGGACTTTCCATTTCAGTTTTTATGAGCTGCATGCTTGAGATTCAACAAAAAATTCAATTCAAAGGAAAAAATTAAAAGATCAAAGAAATTTGCCACTAAATTGCCGACTAGATGCGCGAGTCTCAGGCAAGTTGCATGACATTTGACAGGTCTGCCATTTTTGGTTTTAATAGGACCTTTTGAACATTATTTGCAAAAGTCCTGGACCTGCCTTTATCTATAGTAACTCCTATTGCGGACCCTTAAATGTCATCAGATGGACCTTTAACCTTGTCTTCCATAAGGTCCTTGACCTTTAATTCACAAATGCTAATTTAAACCCCTGAATGGGATTTCCACTTAATGAAATCCAGCCAAAATTAATTTAAAGAACACAGTAAAGGAAGGGCTTTATTTGATTTTTTACCTGAAGAATGGTCTGTAAGTCTGTAAACTAATACTGGACTGAGCACTAGGCACAGGGCTAGGTATCTGTGAGTCTTGGGTGTCCTGGAAAATCAAGTCAAACTTTAGTTTAAACATATTTATTTGTTCTAGATTGGGAAGCAATCTTAATGCTTCTATCAATTCCCCTCCAGTTTTCAGTTTGCAAGAGTGGCCTTTGTAGGGTCCCTTATTCAGCTTACTCTTATTAAAGTCTACAAAGTGGTCTTAAACATGAGCAGGATATTGCTCTCCCCATACACGGGACAACCCCTTTTTGGTCCTTTCCATTGGACACAAACTGTTTCTTGAGATCATCCTTACAAATAGTGTTAAGAATCAGAATCAGAATCAGAAATTTTATTGGAATAAAATCCAGACAATTTGATTGCTACCACAACTTATATACAAGTACATACATAAAAACAGCACAATAATATGACAATGTTAAATTGGTGATACATAAAATTATAAGAAGGTTCACATATAAATTATAGTCTGACCATTTAAATATCCGCTTGCCTCTCTGTTAAGAGAGAGTTGGAAAGTGGGTTAATGAAATTTTCACCCCTGATGGGGAAAGAACAACAAATCTTAGTGTTAATAGCAAGGCGTGTTAACACCACTACAGCACCTGCTTTTGTAAGAGATAATTTCTTACGGTTGTGATATTCAATAACCTGTGATATTTCTTCCAGGTCACTATTGGGTTTTAAGGGGAAAATATTTTATGGATAATATTTCATAACTACATGATTTGACATGTTATTAAACAAGTAATACTGTGAGCGAGCTCACAAAAGGATACCCCCGCTTCATATTGGACTCTGTACTGTAAAAAAATCTCAAGTCCAGTTATTTCCCCTCAATAATAACCAAGAGCAATACAAATTCTTCATGCACATCTACAGATGATGTACTTCTTTCATGTAAAGTTTCATCAAAATCCATCAAGCGGTTTAGGAGGAGTTGCGCTTACGAGGTCTCCCATTGAATAATGTATTTAAAAAGTCTAAGTCCAGTTATCTCCCCTGAATGATGTCTGATTGCAATGAAAATTCCTCATGCACATCAACATATGAAGTACTTCTTTTATGTAAAGTTTCAGCAAAATCCATCAAGTGGTTTAGGAGGAGTTGCGCTTACGGGGTCTCCCATTGAATAATGTATTATAATGTATTATAAAAAGTCAAAGTCCAATTATCTCCCCTGAATGATGTCTGATTGCGATGAAAATTCTTCATGCACATCTACATATGATGTTCTTCCTTCATGTAAAGTTTCATCAAAATCCCTCCAGCAGTTTAGGAGGAGTTGCGCTTACGAGGTCTCCCATTGAATAATGTATTTTAAAAAGTCTAAGTCCAATTATCTCCCCTGAATGATGTCCGAGTGCGATGAAAATTCTTCATGCACATCTTCATATGATGTACTTCCTTCATCTCAAGTTTCAGCAAAATCCTCGCAGCGGTTTAGGAGAAGAAGCGCTTACGAGTTATGTGGACAGATGGACAGACGGACAGACAGACAGACAGGGTGTTTCCTATATACCCCCCCAAACTTTGTTTGCGGGGGGTATAATAATATCCAGCTTTATTCCATAAATAATGCATTTAATCATGACTTCTGAAGATATTTCATGGGGGAAGAAATAAACCGTTACACTTTCACCTAATAAACAAGGTCAAACTTTGAACCAATTCTCAATGGGGAGACCAATATTTTTGTTTAATTCTGGGGTCAATGAAAATCACAAAAATCTGTCAAAGTAAAAAATGGCCAGATTTTGTTAAACAGGAAATAGGTGAGCAACAGACCTGAAATCAAAACACACCTTATGAGACCCCACCCTGATACTGTATACCAAATAATATGTGGCTGTGAAAAGTAGTTGCTGTTTTTGTTACGAATATTTCTTCCCGGCCTGCCATTCACCATTTTATAACCCAGATTGTTCACTCTGTGAAATCCAGCCAAAAATAACAGTAACAGGTGGAATCACCTTATTAACAATAGTAATTAATTTGATCTTTGTTACAATAGAGATGATTTTTGTGACTTTTCTAATGACAACCTGAAGGTCTTAGGCATAAATCAGGAGGCAGGAGATGGGGTCTTGAAACTGGGCGTCTCTCTGTATAAACGGGAAAGATAACATGTCTGGCCCTACCATGAGATGTTAAGTTCACACAGACACCAGTTTCTGATATTTCTATGTCCCTACTTCACTTTGCAGTAGTTTATCAAAAATAATTCTCCGTAGTTATGTCCCATTTCAATATCCTTTCATACCCCATTACCTTGTCAATGTGTGTAGAGTCTCTACTTGTTTCCTCATTGTCTTCAACTCTTGTGGTGTCATTTTTGTCCTTTTTCCTGTAAAATAAAGAAATGGAACAAGTGTATATGACCACTTAACCCTTCATCCATCTAAGACTCAGTCTGTGAAATAAATACTGGCCTGCCGATCGCTGGCTTGTCAAAATCTGGTAAGGTTAGTGAATTTTTTTAGAATTTTGTACTACATAAATAGAACAAAAATAGGGCATCTAATGGAACATTAAATGATACCCCACCACAATATATATATATTTTTTAATTTTGAGAGAGAAATGAGTTATCTTTCTTAGACCAGAAAATGTCAGTATTGTCAAATTTTGAAAATCTTTAATGTGGCAAAACCATATTTAATATTTTTCAGATCATCCTGAAAATTCAACTGAGTCTTTATTTCATTGTTCTCAACAGCTGTGCAAAATATCATTCAAATTCCATGATGCATTTGAAGTTATTATCTGGAAACCTTCAGGAGGACCCATGGACTGACAGACGGACAGACATTGAATGAAACTGATGGTATAACATAATACCTTGCCACTTTATGTGGCAGGGTATATATATTAAAATATGTCTAAGTAAAAAATTGCCAGATTTTATTAAACAGGAAGTATGTGAGCGACAACCTGAAATAGAATCCCATGTTATGGGACCCCACCCTGATGCTGTATACCAAATATCAAGTGGCTGTGATTAGTAGTTGCTGAGAAAACTGTTACGAAAATTTCTTTCCCGCCCACCTGCGACCCTACATTCACCATTTATATAGCTTGAATTTTTCACTCCGTGAAATCTGGCCAATTAAGTAAGTCGGTAAACAGGAAGTAGGAGAGCGACAGACATGAATTCAAATCCCACATAATGGGACCCCATCCTGATGCTGTATACCAAATATCAAGTGGCTGTGATTAGTAGTTGCTGAGAAAACTGTTACGAAAAATGTTTCCTCGCCCACACACCGCCCGACGCCAGACATTCACCATTTTATAACACAGATTTTTCACTCCGTGAAATCCGGCCAATTAATTAAGTCGGTAAACAGGAAGTAGGAGAGCGACAGACCTGAATTCAATCCCACCCTATGGAAGCCCATGCTGATTCTGCATACCAAATATCAAGAGGCTGTGATTAGTAGTTGCTGAGAAAACTGTAACAAAAGTATTTTCCCCGCCCACCATTCACCATTTTATAACCCGGATTTTCACTAGTGAAATCTGGCCAAAAATTCTGGAAAGCAAAATTAAGAAACCCAATGACTTACTTCTTTGCTGGCTTCTTGGGTTTTTTCTTCTTGGCATCACTAGGTACTTGGATGACAGGTTTAGAAACCTCACACCAATCAAAGTGTGCAGATGGTGGTGTGTAAGAAGGTGTTACTAAAAATAGATTCAATGAAAAGCAATTAAGGTGTGCAGATGGAGGTGTTACTAAAAATAGATCCAATGAAAAGCAATTAAGGTGTGCAGATGGAGGTGTTACTAAAAATAGATCCAAGGAAGGTGTTACTAAAAATAGATTCAATGAACAACAATCAAAGTGTGCAGATGATGGGGGGTGTAAGAAGGTGTTACTAAAAATAGATTCAATTAACAACAATAAAGGTGTGCAGATGGAGATGTTACTAAAAAATAGATTCAATGTCCAACAGATCTAGACATGTTAAAAATGTTACTAAAAAAGAATGTAAAACAATGTAAGGTGTGAAAACAAAATGAAAGTATTGTGTTGCTTTTTTTCTTTGGTCTTGCCTTTTCCGCTGACTAATTTTAATATAAGTTTTCTGGTTAATGTTATTTGAATTCCTGAATGGTACTTTTTAGTGTCTTACTAAATAAAGATCAGTAATAAGTTTAATTCAAACCAAGAAATAATCAAAGACTGTTAAACAAGCATTCAAAACTGCCCAAATTTCACATCAGGATCAACTACTGTGGATTCATTTCTTTTCTTGGGTACCAATTTTCGTAGTTTAATAAAAATTGATAAGTTCATAGATTCTTTAATTTGTGGTTCTGAGGTCTGCTGCATACAGATCAATGTTAGCTTTTCTTTTTGTGGGGTATCAAATTTCGTGGGTCAATGCCACCCACAAAAATTGATACCCCACTAGTAATAATGAAACCACAGTATAAAATATTGCTGCTTAGATGTTTATACGGCATAAAAAGTATTTAGCTTCTCAGGCCCCTGCATGCCTCATATGTTCTAAAGCAGCATCAATGTCCCTTTTAATACATGTACTTTTTCATAATAAAAAAAAAACTGCCTCCTAAATTTATGTTAGTGTTTAAATTGAAATATGTTGCCTCCCTCACACATCTGTATTTTGAAAAAAAGCTAGGAATTGATTTTGTATAGTCTTTCAAATGTAATGAAAAGAACATCGATTTTTTTATATTGTGAACAGCACCTACTAAAAATGGAGGAAAAAACTACAGATACCTGATAGACATTTCTCAAGGTGTTTCTGTAACTCTGTGACATTGTGTAACCTTGTGATGACCTTGGCCTTCATTTCAGGGTCCACTTGATTGGCAAAAGCATTGATTATTTCTCTGTACCAGTTCAGTGATAAAAATAGACTGTCACAAATAAATTCTTTCTCCTTTTGAGAAAGAGGGTCTAGCTTGTCATAGACTTCTGTTTTTGGTAAGAAAAGGGGGCAGCCCAATAAAGCGTTGATGTCGCTGAGATCTTCTTGTTGCCGAGACTCGCACACATACAAAAGTCGGAAATGTGACGAGAGACACAAAGGATCACTGAGACCATTGCTGTAATGAGAAAATATCAAGTGAATAAGAATATGTCTTACATAATGTTGCAACACGCGGATGGACGGACAGTACCTCCCCTTGGTGCAAGACGGGCACTATTCCAGCGACAACAAAGGATACTCTGGAGCAGCTAACACTGGCCGTGGTGTGTCATGGGCTGGACCACCCATGGCACATAACGAGTCTGTAAAAGTCGATGCAGAGGGGCATTCCTCTATAGTCACGACTATAAATACCCATCATCAAGACGAATGGATAAACAGATCGAAACATTATATGCCTCCCTACTTTCTAGAAAGGGCTTAAGAGGTGTGTTTAATGTCCCATCATAAGATTTATACAAGCATGATTTATGGAATTTAGGATTTGGAATTAACAGGACTGAATCTATGATTTTTAAATACATTTTAAAAGTTTTATTAAAAAGATGCTGAATCAACATCACCAAAAAAAGGTTTCCAAGTCGCGGGGGTTTGCTTATGCCTTTGCCATATCCATGATGGCCACCTCCAACGTACACGAACTATAAATATATAGAACAATTTCAAAAATCCATAATGTAGAGTTACCTTTCAGCATTGTCTTTAGCTGCTATCTTTTTTCTTGAAGTAGATTTCTCCAATAAGTGTGTTAGGTATATGGCTATAGGTTCTTCACAGTCGGGGTCCAAGTTGTAGTGTAGATCACATGGTACTGAACATCTACATAAACAAACAAACAAACATCTTCACAAATCGAATTCAAGTTTCTACCCCATTATTCCAACTTTCTATAAAGCCCCATTGCTGCAAATTTTCAGCACCACTAGAACGAAAGTCTTCTGTCAATGACCTATGTTGTCGCAAGGTCGCTTTTAAAAGGCATTTTTTGACAGAGGTCGCAGGTCATTTATTGGCATAGGTCGATTTTATGAAGTGAAGGTCACAAGTCGTTTTAACCCTGCCGCAGCCACATGGCTTTGCATTACATTGCAGTCTACATGAAAATGATGTTATGTACATTAGACAGAATGTATTTTTATAATTAAGGTCCCCCTTAAAGGGCAGCATCTACATGATATAATGAACACTTTACAAAATACCAATCAATTGAGTCCAGCCATTTCAGAGGACTTAACATGATTAAAGAAGGTCATAACCAGGGTATCATATAATCAACTTACTGAATATCAGGTGATTCCTCGACGTATAACACAAAATTCCCTTGGAAATCTGATATCACCTCTTCGTCTATCCAGGCCTGTTATAAAGTAAAAAATACATGGAAAATAAAACTATTATATTATATAAGGTGTGATGGTTAAAACAAAGAAACTATGTTCAACAGGAAAATAAAACTGTCCCATTATTCAAGTGAGAAAATGTACTTTCTTAAATATGCTAATAATGTGAATTTATCTATTTTCAAAAATCTAATTTTAAGATAGCAACAAGAAGAGATTCTAGGGCCCCACCAGTTAAGTGGGAAAATCTAAGTAGGGTTGTTAAACAGGAAGTAGATGAGCAACAGATCTGAAAACACCTACATCCCACCATATGGGACCAAAACCTGAAGCTGCATACAAACAATGAAAGCATATGAGTAAAATAGAAAATAATGAGATGTGGAATAAGTGTACGCAACACAGCCCACAATTAAACAGCAATATAGAAAAACCAAAGTTGCTGAGAAAATTGTTACGAAAAAAGTGGACTGACACCCACATTTCTATGTCCTCATTTTGCATTGCAGCCAGGGACAAAAATCTCCTTTATGCCAAATAATGACCCTACCTCGACCTTGGGATCTAGACAGCCTTTCTCTATCACATTAGCTAACTCATCCATGAACAGAGCCGCAGCCTCAGGAAGTCGCTTTATACTGGTACGCACCATGTTAAGTAAAGCCACTACCTGTTTGTACGATTCTTCTGTCATTGTAGATTTACCAGAGTTGCTGAAAAATACATGTTTTATAAGCAAGGGTAACAAATTGAAGGTTATTCACTGTCATTTTTGAAGATTTTGTTGTATTCTCACAAGATCCAAAGTTCAACAAGAGAGCTCACAATAGAATATTCCAGCTTCAAAATGGACTGCAAGTGTGAAATGGAAAGTCTAATTCTATGGATTAAATCTGAAATCAGATAGATTTCTTTATATACATCTCCATATAATGTTGAGCTACAAGAAACCATGATTCAATCCAACAACCTAAAGTGGTACCTGACAAGTAATCAATAATGTGGATTTGTTTGAATCTTATGTATGTATTTTTAGTCTTGGGCCAATGCAAGACAGCGAGCAGTGACCTCTGGTCATGTTGAAGACTGCTAGCTGTTTTCCATTGTGATTTTTGAAATTGCCGTTTCTTTAATGTTGGTTGTGTCGCGTACAATTATTCCACATCTCTTTATCATCTATTAAAACCAGTACCTTAGACCACTTGGCCACCCAGGCCATTTACAAATAGCGTGATACCCATATAAATTGAACCTCCCAATATTTGTTTGCAGGGGGTATTAAATTAAGTTTCCAATATGAAAATACAATGCATAATTGTCTTTGCAATAATCATTTTCTTCTGTTTTACGCTGAATGGACTATTGGCAACCCGAAGGGTGTGCTTTAGCAAGCAGGAACTGCTAACTCTTCCGGAGCACCTGAGTTCACTCTTGTTTCGACTGGAGTTCGCGTTGTTGATTGATATTCAGTTATTTTATGTTTCCATGTTTTACATGTTTTTGTCCTGTTCTTGTTGGTGTTTACTGGTTTTGTCTCTGCCCTTTCGGACTTTTGATATTCGGATACCCCATTGGTACCTCTGCTTCTTTCACACCAGATTATCATCTTATTTACCATTTACTGTAAACATGGAAGTTTCACAAGGTGATATTTTCACGTTTTTGTTAATGTAACCTTTTGCTTGGTGGATAATTTTGCGTTTCCTCAGTTTATTGTACTCTTTGCTGAAGAGAAATTATTCACATGGGGTATATTTTTACAGATATTTTCATATCGCAAATTTAGCGAAAATAACCCCATGTGAAAATGATCACATTTACAGTACTTACTGGTTGTAGGCGATACTCTTAACAATCATTACTTACTTGTTGTAGGCGATACTCTTAACAATCATTACTTACTTGTTGTAGGCAATACTCTTAACTATCATTACTTACTTGTTGTAGGTGATACTCTTAACTATCATTACTTACTTGTTGTAGGCGATACTCTCAACAATCATTACTTACTTGTTGTAGGCGATACTGTTAACAATCATTACTTACTTGTTGTAGGCGATACTCTTAACTATCATTACTTACTTGTTGTAGGCGATACTCTTAACAATCATTACTTACATGTTGTAGGCGATACTCTTAACTATTATTACTTACTTGTTGTAGGCGATACTCTTAACTATCATTTCTTACTTGTTGTAGGTGATACTCTTAACTATCATTACTAACTTGTTGTAGGCGATACTCTTAACTATCATTACTTACTTACTTGTTGTAGGCGATACTCTTAACTATCATTACTTACTTGTTGTAGGCGATACTCTTAACAATCATTACTTACTTGTTGTAGGCGATACTCTTAACTATCATTACTTGTTATAGTCATACTCTTAACAATCATTACTTACTTGTTGTAGGCGATACTCTTAACATTACTTACTTGTTGTAGGCGATACTCTTAACAATCATTACTTACTTGTTGTAGGCGATACTCTTAACTATCATTACTTACTTGTTGTAGGCGGTAATCTTAACTATCGGTACTTATTTGTTGTAGGCGATACTCTTAACTATCATTACTTACTTGTTGTAGGCGATACTCTTAACAATCATTACTTACTTGTTGTAGGCGATACTCTTAACTATCATTACTTACTTGTTGTAGGCGATACTCTTAACTATCATTACTTACTTGTTGTAGGTGATACTCTTAACTATCATTACTTACTTGTTGTAGGCGATACTCTCAACAATCATTACTTACTTGTTGTAGGCGATTCTCTTAACAATCATTACTTACTTGTTGTAGGCGATACTCTTAACTATCATTACTTACTTGTTGTAGGCAATACTCTTAACAATCATTACTTACATGTTGTAGGCGATACTCTTAACTATCATAACTATCATTACTTACTTGTTGTAGGTGATACTCTTAACTATCATTTCTTACTTGTTGTAGGTGATACTCTTAACTATCATTACTTACTTGTTGTAGGCGATACTCTTAACTATCATTACTTACTTGTTGTAGGCGATACTCTTAATTATCATTACTTACTTGTTGTAGGCGATACTCTTAACAATCATTACTTACTTGTTGTAGGCGATACTCTTCACTATCATTACTTGTTATAGTCATACTCTTAACAATCATTACTTACTTGTTGTAGGCGATACTCTTAACATTACTTACTTGTTGTAGGCTATACTCTTAACAATCATTACTTACTTGTTGTAGGCGATACTCTTAACTATCATTACTTACTTGTTGTAGGCGGTAATCTTAACTATTGGTACTTATTTGTTGTAGGCGATACTCTTAACTATCATTACTTACTTGTTGTAGGCGATACTCTTAACAATCATTACTCACTTGTTGTAGGCAATACTCTTAACTATCATTACTCACTATCATTACTCACTTGTTGTAGGCGATACTCTTAACTATCATTACTTACTTGTTGTAGGCGATACTCTTAACTATCATTACTTACTTGTTGTAGGTGATACTCTTAACAATCATTACTTACTTGTTGTAGGCTGTAGGCGATAATCTTAACTATCTGTACTTATTTGTGGTAGGCGATACTCTTAACTATCATTACCTACTTGTTGTAGGCGATACTCTTAACAATCATTACTTACTTGTTGTAGGCGATACTCTTAACTATCATTACTTACTTGTTGTAGTCATACTCTTAACTATCATTACTTACTTGTTGTAGGCGATACTCTTAACAATCATTACTTACTTGTTGTAGGCGATACTCTTAACTATCATTACTTACTTGTTGTAGGCGATACTCTTAACAATCATTACTTACTTGTTGTAGGCGATACTCTTAACAATCATTACTTACATGTTGTAGGCGATACTCTTAACAATCATTACTTACATGTTGTAGGCGATACTCTTAACTATCATTACTTACTTGTTGTAGGCGATACTCTTAACTATCATTTCTTACTTGTTGTAGGCGATACTCTTAACTATCATTACTTACTTGTTGTAGGCGATACTCTTAACTATCATTACTTACTTACTTGTTGTAGGCGATACTCTTAACTATCATTACTTACTTGTTGTAGGCGATACTCTTAACAATCATTACTTACTTGTTGTAGGCGATACTCTTAACTATCATTACTTGTTATAGTCATACTCTTAACAATCATTACTTACTTGTTGTAGGCGATACTCTTAACATTACTTACTTGTTGTAGGCGATACTCTTAACAATCATTACTTACTTGTTGTAGGCGATACTCTTAACTATCATTACTTACTTGTTGTAGGCGATACTCTTAACTATCATTACTTACTTGTTGTAGGTGATACTCTTAACTATCATTACTTACTTGTTGTAGGCGATACTCTCAACAATCATTACTTACTTGTTGTAGGCGATTCTCTTAACAATCATTACTTACTTGTTGTAGGCAATACTCTTAACTATCATTACTTACTTGTTGTAGGCGATACTCTTAACAATCATTACTTACATGTTGTAGGCGATACTCTTAACTATCATTACTTACTTGTTGTAGGTGATACTCTTAACTATCATTACTTACTTGTTGTAGGAGATACTCTTAACTATCATTACTTATTTGTTGTAGGCGATACTCTTAACTTACTTGTTGTAGGCGATACTCTTAACTATCATTACTTACTTGTTGTAGGCGATACTCTTAACTATCATTACTTACTTGTTGTAGGCGATACTCTTAACTATCATTACTTACTTGTTGTAGTCATACTCTTAACTATCATTACTTACTTGTTGTAGGCGATACTCTTAACAATCATTACTTACTTGTTGTAGGCGATACTCTTAACTATCATTACTTACTTGTTGTAGGCGATAATCATTACTTACTTGTTGTAGGCAATACTCTTAACTATCATTACTTATTTGTTGTAGGCGATACTCTTAACTATCATTACTTACTTGTTGTAGGCGATACTCTTAACAATCATTACTTACTTGTTGTAGGCGATACTCTTAACTATCATTACTACTAGTTGTTGTAGGAGATACTCTTAACTATCATTACTTACTTGTTGTAGGCGATAGTTTTAACTATCGGTACTTATTTGTTGTAGGTGATACTCTTAACTATCATTACTTACTTGTTGTAGGCGATACTCTTAACAATCATTACTTACTTGTTGTAGGCGATACTCTTAACTATCATTACTTACTTGTTGTAGGCGATACTCTTAACTATCATTACTTACTTGTTGTAGGCGATACTCTTAACTATCATTACTTACTTGTTGTAGGCGATAATCTTAACTATCGGTACTTATTTGTTGTAGGCGATACTCTTAACTATCATTACTTACTTGTTGTAGGCGATACTCTTAACAATCATTACTTACTTGTTGTAGGCGATACTCTTAACTATCATTACTTACTTGTTGTAGGCGATACTCTTAACAATCATTACTTACTTGTTGTAGGCGATACTCTTAACAATCATTACTTACTTGTTGTAGGCGATACTCTTAACTACCATTACTTACTTGTTGTAGGTGATACTCTTAACAATCATTACTTACTTGTTGTAGGCGATACTCTTAACTATTATTATTTACATGTTGTAGGCGATAATCTTAACTATCGGTACTTATTTGTTGTAGGGGATACTCTTAACTATCATTACTACTTGTTGTAGGAGATACTCTTAACTATCATTACTTACTTGTTGTAGGCGATAGTCTTAACTATCGGTACTTATTTGTTGTAGGTGATACTCTTAACTATCATTACTTACTTGTTGTAGGCGATACTCTTAACAATCATTACTTACTTGTTGTAGGTGATACTCTTAACTATCATTACTTACTTGTTGTAGGCGATACTCTTAACTATCATTACTTACTTGTTGTAGGCGATACTCTTAACTATCATTACTTACTTGTTGTAGGCGATACAGTAGACTCCACGAAATCGGATATCGGCTACTTGGATATATCGGCAAATGGGATAGAATATCATAACACCAAACCATTTCCTATTCTTTCTATATATTTTTTATCGGGAAATAGGATATCGGAACATTGGGTATATCAGCAAATAGGATAGAATATTCCTCCAAAATGTTGCCATTTTGTATAAAAATCGGATATTTTTGTATTTCAGAAGATCGTGATGACCGGAAGTTTGACATACGTTTTCACCAACATTTGTATTCAACTCTCTGTTTATGATTTTTAATAAACAATGTATATTGTATTTACAACTAAAGATGTTTTTATTCAAACACTTGTTTTTATTTAAGCAATAAAAGATATATCTTCTGTGTTTGTATTTTCTTGCACACCTGTCAATCATAATCATCGTACATGCCGGAAGTCAAAATATAAATGTTTAAAACCTTTCAATTTGTTATTCTGAAATCTTATGTTGGCACAGCTAATAAAATATATTTCAAAATGATATTGTGATTTATTAGTGGTGAAGTCTGTGTATATTTAGTGTGTGGGTAACATGTAGGTCATTGAAATTACAGGTGTACAGTACTTATTACGTCATGACTGTAAACAAATCATGTGAGCTGTGTAATGCTAACATTTCATCTGACTTCCTTTATTGAAGGTTTTCAATTTTGAAACATTGATATTCCTCCACTATGATGCCAATATTGAAAAGGATGTCTCAATAGATTTGAAATAAAATCATTATCCAAGACGATGTGTGTGGACAACCACATGGCTAATCAACATTTAGTAAATCACTAGTCGCCATTTTGAATATTCATGAGCTGCTATAATCTCATATTTGATTGACAAATGTAGACAAATTTTGACATCTTTATGAAAATATGACCCTGAAACACACAATTTTACGATTTAGATGTAATATGAATGAATACCAACTTTTAAAATCTCGTACATTGATAGAGAAAAAATGTTGATTCTTGTTAGAGATTAATAAATTTTCTACAATGTAAACAACAAAGATGGACGACCTCAGTAAAACACATGTTATGGAGGGAATATAAGTACACAAATTGATGAAAATTCTTTATTAATTAATAAAATAACAATAGCTATTCACTAAATCATTTATTCTTGCATGATACAACAAATATATAATATGATGGCATCCTCAACATGGAACACATGGACAAGACTTGAAGTTACATCACCAAAACTGATATTCGATCTCCTGAAATGGCAAATCGGATATCCTGGGTAATCGGATATTTTTTTCTGACAAATTCGATATCCGATTTGGCGGAGTCTACTGTAATCTTAACTTTCATTACTTACTTGTTGTAGGCATTACTCTTTACAATCATTACTTACTTGTTGTAGGCGATACTCTTAACTATCATTACTTACTTGTGGTAGGCGATACTCTTAACAATCATTACTTACTTGTTGTAGGCGATACTCTTAACTATCATTACTTACATTACTTGTTGTAGGCAATAATCTTAACTATCGGTACTTATTTGTTGTAGGCGATACTCTTAACTATCATTACTTACTTGTTGTAGGCGATACTCTTAACTATCATAATGGCTCCTATTATTCCCATTCTTTTGTATCTAAATAATAAAAATATGTGTAGAGACAATGAAAATGCAGAAGATGCAGGGAAATACAAACAAATGTTCCGTTTGAATTTGTTTACTGCACTGAATCAATGGCAATTGTAATGTGAAGTGGGGCTTGTTTAGGGGGGTACCAATATCCCATATCCCCATAAATTTTTCATCAAATATCCTGTATCCCAAAAAGTGTTTTTCCAGTATCCCATATCCCTGTAAATAAAATGGACAAAAATATCCCATATCCCAATAAATTTTGCCTCAAATATCCTGTATCCCACTAAGAAAATGTGTGAATATCCCATATCCCAATACACCCTAAACAAGCCTCTGTAGTTGACCAGAAAACTGTGACAAAATTTTTATGACCCTGTTGGATGATGGACAATGTACCCAGGATGCCCAGAGATGATGTATAATGCTGTAGTGACTCCTGTCTGTTGCTTCCACAGACAACATAAAATGGGTCAGAGAGTGAATTGGCCAGATCTCGTTAAACAGGAAGTAGATGAGCAACAGGCCTGAAATTGAATCCAATGTTATGGGACCCCATCCTGAAGCTGTATACCAAATATCAAATGGCTGTGATAAGTAGTTGCTGAGAAAACTGTTACAAAAATTTCTTCCCCGCCCAACATTCACCATTTTATAACCCAGATTTTTCACTCCGTGAAATCCGGCCAAAAATGTTGCATACTTACTTAGGATTACTGTTTGATAACTGTTTTCTAATTATAATGTGGAGATCGTCCTGAAATAAATGAATATGATTATTCACTATCAAACATAAATGAAGAAATCTGTAAGTGTAAGTCTTTTTTTCACAAACCTATACCTCTTTTAAGTGTTGAACATGAAAAATAACTAAGCTCATTATGCAAAGATGTTTATCTTTTCAATAAAATCATATCAACAGAGGAGGTTCACATCTTCAATGTGCCTGTAACAATTTCTGACTTTGATATATTAAAGTAGAAGAAAATGAGATGCGGAATAAGTGTTCGCGACACAACCTACAATATAAACGTAAATTTAAAACATCCATAATGGAAAACAGCCAGCAGCCTTCAATGTGACTAGCAGTCGCTGCTCACTGTTTTTCAATTGACCCCTGGATTGAAAATAAACTACATATGATTCAAGTCCAATCCTAAAGTGCAATGAAAGACCCTCTTCTTGACAAAAAGCAATTAACATAAATTCAACTAAATACAAACATAAGCTTTGATAAAGTGTCTATCATGATTTTTCATCCCTTAAAAAATGTATATTCACCTTTTCCACTGTCTGTGGTTATTCTAAATTTCTGCTTGTTATGTCAGCTGTGTGGCGTACCTCATTATTTTCTATTGCCTATGCCATTTCATCAGACTTATAAATCATGATAATTATTAAGTACACATATAGAAATCTTAATTGAGACTAGCAGAGAGGAAATCATGATACATGTAGCCATGCCAGTAATTGTTAGGTCGCATACTAAGGTCACCAAGTCAAGAGATTGCTAATGTGACATCTTATGTTGTTGCTGCTTTTCCTATCAATATTTGATGCTGGAAATCTAACCTACTTTTCTCATAGAAAGAGCATCGTAGTCACACACCAACCAGTGTGATAATTGTATATTAGCCACTGATAACAAAGTCATTTATTGTATAGTGATAAATGATGGCACAGTAACGATAAAGCATTCTAAGTACTGTACCTGAATCATAGCTCCCTCTGCAGGGTTACTAAAGGCCAAAATACTTAGCATGGAGTACAACTTCCTAATCTGTGTAACTGTCAAGTTGTCTAGGTAATCTAAAACTCCCTGAAATGAAGAGTTCAATTGTTTTTAGAAAGTTAACTATTCCATGTTTACATAAGTTTGCCGTCTAAATCATTTTACATGAATTCTGAATTAATGATTTCAATTGTTTTTTTTTTATTATGAATCCTTTTTTTTCTTTACGGTTACTATATTTATTTTTTTACCATAAATGTGGAACTTTTTGTGTAGTGATTATGCTTGGTTCATGATCACAAAAATAAGTGATTAATTAATGGGTTGGGGTTTTTTTTGCTTATGATTTTTTTTTCTCATATTTGTAAACATGGACATTTTGCACAGAGGTTATTTTTGTCTAATTTAGGATAAAAAATAACCATGAAATTATGCAACTGGCAAATAGATCATTTCTCATGTAGATAGTATAAATAATCAAAAGTAACTCCAATTTCTTCCCAGAGCGGAAGGTTCACTTCACAAAAACGTGAAAATATCACATTTACAATTTCAACTGAATCTTTCTAACCTTGACAAAAATGGCAAACGGTGTCATCTTTGAGAGATGGTCCTGAACCAGATCTGATAAGATATCTAGAGAATGGTCGATCTCACTGTCAAACCCACTCCCAATGTGTGTTACTAGATTTCCAACTATCTCCTAAAAAACAAGTAAATCTGTGAGCTAATGCTCACTAGTGATACCCCCGCTCCCCAAACTATGCCATGCATACAAGTTTAAATACTGCTTTAACAGGAAGTAGTTAACCTACGAACATAAAATCGCTATATGTCATATGGGATTAAAGGATAAAGTTATATGCAAAATATCAGACCTCTATCTCTTGTAGTTGCTGAAAAAACTGTGACAAAATTTTTGTTACAGACAAACGGACGGACAAAGGTAAAAACAGTATATCCCTCTCTTCTTCAAAGCCGGGGTATAATAAAATTGAAGAATGTCTCCATGGATTTTCCTCCTTTGAATTTAGTGCCATTTATGCACTACTTTCTCAATGGCATAAACTGCCTTTTTTCCCCCACTTTTGACTTAAATTTCCCCAATTGTAAATTTCAGGACAACTTTTCCAACAATGGTGAGCATGATTTGTACCTCAGTTTATCATACTGAACCATCCTACCAAGTTTCAAATCATTCCAATGTACCATTTCTGAGAAAAGCTAGAGGGAAAATTAATTTTAATTTTCATCTCCACCAAGTCCCAAATAGAAAGTAGAAGTCTGACAAATCTGAAAGTTGCTTAGGATGTACGCCAGTACGGTTCATCATATTGAACTTTCCTACTTAATGTCAAATCATCATCATGTTTGGTTTCTGAGAAAAGCTAAACGGAAATGATGGACGTAGGTACATATGTTTAGAGGGACATAATAAAACTTGTTGCCCCCAACATGTCGTTGCAGGAGCATAAAAAAAAAATATAAGGGGAAACTGATTTTCAGAATAATTCCTCATTAAAATATGCCATGATTTATATTTCAATCTAAGAATTTTGTGAACAAGTCAATTTTTGCATGAAATTAAACTCTCGGAAAGCTTATTTCTCTATCAAATCAGCTAATAATACACATTAAACAACAACAGAGTACACCCTCCATATTTCTAAAACTCACCTGTTGACAGAAGGAATCAAACGCTACAAAAGCCTTAACGTACATAGAGCAAGCGATGAAAGAAATGGCCGGCTCTGGGGATCTCAACAAAACCTCTGACAACGAGAGAACTGATGGAAAAAACTCTCTTAAAACCTAAAAATGAACAGAAAATTTTAAAAATTGCTCTTTTAATCTAAGAACATCAAAGAATATACCTTTACACGCATGGAAAACTATTTAAGTGATGAAAGATATTGCTGCCTCTGGGAATCTTAATAGAGCCCCTGAAAAAGAGAGGACTTAAAAGAAACGTTCTCTTAAAACCTGCAAATACATGTATATAAAGTTACAAGAATTCACAAAAGTACTGATTTCCAATTATGAAAGCTATGAAAGTTCTTCATGCTCTTGTTTCCAAGATATATGATGTCAAAAACTTTGTGAGAAATCAGACCCCTCTAGATTTTACATATCTTTAACATTGTGATGTTTTTGGCATTAAAAACCATGAAGTTGTATCAAGAAATTTTATGCTCTTGGTATTTAAAGTCTAAATAATCAGAAATGTCATAAAAAGTAGGGTCAGTATGCAAAAAATTTCTTCATTATTTAAAGACAAAGTCTAAAGGAGTACCGAAATCAGACTGAAATTCTGAAACATGAAGAGCAACCATCCTTAAATCATATAATTGCTGATTTATTTAAATTGTTAATATAATATTTGATAGTTTATAATCTAACCTGGCCATGATTAGTAAACACGTCTTGTAGCAGTGACTCAGTTATTCCCCCTGATCGTATTTTATTGCGAACTAAACTTTCCACTGTCTTCTTCCTGTTTGTGCTGTGTAGGATCATCAGTATGAATATATCTATCACTTTGTGTTCAGTCTTTTTAGAGCTGTCAATCACCTGTAAAATTAAGCACAATTTGGATAAAAAGTGAGGCCTTTCACATTCTGAAGGTTTCAGATAGATTTAAGAAATTCTATTCCTACATTGTTACTTTTTCTGATTGTAATAGTATATCAATCACTTTGTGTTTCGTCTTCTTAAAGCATTTTAAATTAAATATACATTAGGATAAAAATTGTAAGGTTTTCTTATTCTGAATGTTTCAAATAGATTTACAGAATCTTTATTTCTATCCCACTGTTTTTTCTGTGTAATTTCATACAAAGATCTGTCATGTACTATGATAAATGAATTATTTGTGACAATTTGTTTTCACTATCTTCTGTTCCTCAGGAAATTCATAAAAACCTTTGGTTTTAAATATGTTATTTCTTATCTTTATTCAAACACAATAAAAAATCTGTTGAAGTAAAAAATGGCCAGATTTTGTTAAATAGGAAGTAGGTGAACAAGTATTAAATATAAATGGACTGTGATTAGTAGTTGCTGAGAAGAAGGTGATTAAATTTTTTCTCCATCCCCACCCACATGCCATCTGAGATCCTACTTGAACTTGACCTCAAGTTAAAGAGGTAGAAAAGCTTTAGCAACACATACTAGATTTGATATTCTTCCGTAAATGACTCTTTTCAGGGTGAGATGACCAGGTTGAGATGCGAGCATGTGCACACTGGCTAATTAACCAATAATAATCACTGGAACTGATATTGATCAATGATGTTGACTGATGAAATGCAATGCTATTTAAAACTTTCGATTTTTAGAATGAAGCCAGCTAAGGTTTCAGTATACAAAAAAATAATTTTACGGAAGAAATATGGAAAACCGGCAATCATCTTTCACTCGTGTTAGACTTTTTTGGGTCTTTAAGCTTGTTCTGCTGCTCTTCACTAGCAAATGACTGAAAAATTCTATCACTTGTAAAAGATCAGCCAGTCTTTTCCAAGAACTTATGTAAGAACCTTTAAGCCTCACCTTTATACAAGCGTCAGCCACACATTTCTGGAACCGGATACTAGACTTAATAGCATCAACTGTCAAAGCTTCAGCTCCTCTGTTTATATCACCACTGATTCTCTGTAATCTGTAAATAAACAAGAATATGTCCAAAAGACATAATGTCCGCTTTCCCAACATTTGGGACTGACAGAAAAACAGTCGGATGGTTCAACAATGGACCCTACACTTTATGCATCCCTACTTGTGATTTTTTTCTTTTCCTTTTTTTTTCAAATTCTAAACGTAGATCTAAATACATATAATTTCTTCCACATGAATATAGTGACAAAACAATTCTTCAAATAGGTAAAAGTCTAAATACTGCTAAACTTACATACTATATTAGTTTTTTTTTACTTTTATGAATGACTCTCATATGATGGCATTGATAAGTTTATAAAGTCTTAAAGTAACAAGAGCATGGCTTGTGTCCTGTAAATGGAAAAAAACTATTTTTCAGCCTAAGAATCTCAGTTTAAAACAAGGGGTTGCACTAAGTTGTGCTAAGCATACCCCCACTCGACCATTCAGAAAACAGGAAGTAAATGACTGACTGACCTGAAAAGGGGAGGAACGGTACAACTCATCATGCTAAAGCTGTATACCAAATTTGAAATCATTCCCTTCTGTAGAAGCCGAGAAATTTGTTACGAAAAATTGTCTATTTTTGACCCATAAAAAGTCTAAGTCAGCTCTGAAAACAGGAAGTAGATGATGGACTGACCTGGAAAGGGGAGGCACGGAAAACTAATCATGCTGAAGCTGTGTACCAAATTTGAAACCAATCCATCCAGTAGAAGCCAAGAAAATTGTTACGAAAAATTTCACATTTTAAATTTTTTACCCTAAAAAGTCTAAATCGGCTCAGAAAACAGGAAGTTGATGATGGAGTGATCTGTAAAGGGGAGGCACGGTATAACTCATCATGTTGAAGCTGTGCACCAAATTTGAAATCAATTTATCCAGTAAAAGCCGAGAAAACTGTTACGAAAAATTTCACATTTTAAATTTATTCCCCTTAAAAGTCTAAGTCGGGTTGGAAAACAGGAAGTTGAGGATGGACTGATCTGGAAAGGGGAGGCACGGTATAACTCATCACGTTGAAGCTGTGTACCAAATTTGAAACCAATCCATCCAGTAGAAGCAGAGAAACTGTTACGAAAAATTTCACATTTTAATTTTTTTTCCCTAAAAAAGTCTAAGTCGGCTCAGAAAACAAGAAGTAGATAATGGACTAACCTGGAAAGAGTAGGCATGGTATAACTCATCATGTTGAAGCTGTGTACCAAATTTCAAACAAATCCATCCAGTAGAAGCAGAGAAATTGAACCGGACGGACGGATGGACAGACGGACGAGGTGATTGTAATATAGCCCCCTCTCTTACGAGTAGGGGTATAAAAACTTGGAAGGTAGAGGACAAAATTACCAAGAGCTGTATGTATCTGCTGAGTAAAATGTGGTAAATACATGTAATAGTGTCATTTTAATTTTCACAATTAGTCCATGGGACTCGGATGCCACTGCTGTCCCCGAACAGGAAGTAGCAATTAAAATCTTGAAAGATAATTGATAATTGATAACATAATTAATATGTACAAACAATATGAGCTTACACATGAGCTTGATAGCAAACAGTAACTGTCAACTCTTCCGGCACAACTGAGTTCACTATCATTTGACTTAAGTTGATGTTTTTGATGGCTATTTAGTAGTTTTTGGTGCTTTTTGTAGTCTGTTTCTTCGTGCTGTTATTGTTTGTGAATACTGGTTTTGTCTTTGAACTTTCAGATTGGGATTGGGATGCCACATGGGTACCTCTGTTTCTAACATTCCCATACCATACCTTTTCTGTCTGTTCGTCTGTAAGGACTGATGTGGGGTAGATGAAATCGGTGGTTTGAATGTGGTACTGAAATCTAGATTTCTCATCATTTCAGACACAACCTGAAGGGATAAAATAATGCACCACAGATTATCTTCATCCAATAAATCTAATACTTATCCAGTTATATACAACCTATTGATTGATTGATTGATTCTATGGTTTGACTTGTGAGAGAAAAAAAACAGGTTTCAACAGGCATGTATCCCATTTCCAGTATGGTGCAACTTTACACTTGTTGACGAGACTTAGTAAATTTGACACCTCATATTCAACTGAAAAAAGAATCATGTATGGGAAAACAAGTGTAATATATATGAACTACTTACGCTTCCAGAGCACCCACTGATTTGTTATAAGTTTAAGTTACTGATTGCAGTAAAGCTGTTTTATGTTGTGTTGTAATCTATGTAAAATAAATTTGACTTCCAACATTCAAACTGAATTGCCTCTTTAGTACATGGAATATGACACATTAGGATAGATGGGGATGAAAACAAGTAAATCTGTGAGCTAATGCTCACTAGTGATACCCCCGCTCCCCAAACTAAGCCATGTATAAAAGTTTAAATACTCCGTAAACAGGAAGTAGTTGACCTAGGAACATGAAATCGCTATACACCATATGGGACTATAAAATAAAGCTGCATACAAAATATCAGACCCCTATCTCATGTGGTTGCTTTGAAAACTGTGGCCGAAATTTTGTATTTATGTCCAATATGTGTAAAAACCTAAGTATTCGGTTAACAGGAAGTAGACTACCTACAAGCATTTAATCGGTATACACCATATGGTACTATAGGATAAAGCTGTACACAAGATATCAGACCTCTATCTCATGTAGTTGCTTAGGAAACTGTGACGGAAATTTTGCATTTATGTCCATTATGTGTAAAAACCTGAGTATTCAATAAACAGGAAGTAGACTTCTTAGAAGCATAAAATCGGTATACACCATATGGTACTATAGGATAAAGCTGTATACAAAATATCAGACCTGTATCTCATGTAGTTGCTTAGGAAACTGTGACGGAAATTTTGCATTTATGTCCATTATGTGTAAAAACCTAAGTATTCGGTAAACAGGAAGTAGACTACCTAGGAGCATAAAATTGGTATACACCATATGGTAACATAGGATAAAGCTGTATACAAATATCAGACCTCTATCTCATGTAGTTGCTTGGGAAACTCCGACGGAATTTTTGTTACGGACGGACAAACGGACGGACGGACAAGGGTAAAACAGTATACCCCCCTCTTCTTCGAAGCGGGGGTATAATAACAGGGGACAGTAACATGACTTTTATCTTACATCTACTGCATCTTGGCTGTTTACAGATTGTAACAGGAACTTGATGATGACAGGCAATTCTTCCACCTCGGCTGAGTGGAGAGTCTGTAACACTGTACCTCTGACCTGAAAATAAAACACTGATAGGATGCAGGCGACAGAATTGCATAACTGTTGTTTTTTGGAGGGTTTTGAATGGATTGCAATACATTTTTATGCCCCGTCTATGAAAGTGGGGGCATATTGGGTTAAAGTCTGTTAGTCTGTCCTTCCCAAATGTTGCAAGAAGGGGCATTATGTCTTTTGAACATATTCTTGTTAGTTTTAGGCCAAATAAAATGGCAAAGCAGTGACCACTGGTTACATTGAAGGCTGCTGGCTGTTTCTCACAGAGGATTTTCAAATAACCATTGACATAATTAGGATTTTTCACATCTATCTATGTAATATGTTGTTTATGTTTTAATTAATACACAATTGTGAAAATTCAATATCAAACATGATTTTTTTTCTAGGATTACCTCGGTCAGAAGGTCTTGTGTGAGGTTCAGGTTGGCCAAGGCATCAAGTATAGGAACTGTCAGCTGTGTGTTGTGTGAGAGAAGATCCCGCAGAGCATTAGCTACTGTTCCATGTTCTGAGTCCTCAACAACTTCCGGCAAACAGGAAATGACCTCCCTTTGAACGTCTAGTGTTACGATTCCAATCATTTCTATCATTTTTTCAGTTATTTCCTAAAAATAAATAAAGAAATGAAGCAGATGCACACAACAGCTAATCTCCTTGCCCTTTATATTGAAATGCAAGTCAAGGTAACCAAAATCTTGGAACAGATGTCAATTACCATCTAAGATACACCCACTTCCAAATATCATTCCTGTACTAATTAGAATATCAGAGATGCGCACCTTAACCAAAACTGTGACCTGATTCATTCATGCAGAAAAAGTAAGTCAAGATGACCTAATTAAAGTACAGATGTCGGTTATTGTCCAAGATGTTCACACTGACCCCTCATCATTCTGTTCTACTTGCAGTTTCTCACATAAACCATTTAACCTGAGTCATTCAATTGGAAAATATAGATCAAATTCACAGTCCATCAAGGGGTTTAGGAGGAGTTGCCGATAAGAGATGGATACCCCTTGTAGTGAAAAAGCCAAGTACATGTTTTGCAACGGGAAACCCCAAGAATCATTCTGATCAAATTCTAAAATATGAGGTGCACATCTACATTATGTCACAAAGGTTATGTGAAAGTATCATGAAATCCATCAAGGGGTATAGAAATTATCACCAATCTACTGTAACAGTTACCTTGCCTTCCAGTATCCTATCCAGCCATCTAAACTGGGTCATTAAAAGTCGTGGGACGTTCACTTTCTCTCCCTGTTCAAATATCGATCTACAAATATGAAACAAACATAAGCCATGTAAATGTCAAAGCGCAAACTGTCTCAACTCAATATGTAAGTACAACAAGGGGTTGCACTTAGTATTGAAAGCATACCCCTATACCATTCAGAGAACATGAAATTAGATCACCAACAAAGAGGATGCACTTTACAACTCATTAAGCTAAAGCTGTGTAGTAAATTTGTAAAATAGACAGACAAATTGACAATTATAAACAACTCTGAGCTAACATCGTTGATGTGTGGCCTTAATCAAGTGGTGAGGTTTTTAGAACTATCAAGTATTAATAATTAGTATTTACAACAAGAATTTGTCTAAAAGACATAATGCCCCAAATAGAAACATTGAGGACGAATAGACGAATAAAGGGACCCAGGAATGGACCTAAAAACACTATATGGTCCCTTCTTAATTAATATACAGTCATGCAGTTTGAACATTTTCAAACATTTTTCATGATTTTATAGTTATCTCCCTTAGATGTCCCATATCTAGGACATGACTTACTGGTCATCCTCTGTAAACTCTGCCAACTTCTCCAAAACACAGTGCATTAGTTTGGTCTAGAAAAAAAAAAAGTAAAGTAAAATGGCGTAATTTCATTTTACGGGAACTAGCACCAAACCTAAAATCAAATTACCTATAATGTGCTGTGTTCCAAATAGAGGCTATGATTAGCTGTTCCTGAGAAAACTGTTAGGAAAATTATTTCCATCCCACAACATTTACCATAATATAACTTTAGATTTTGACTTTAGGAAATCATGTTTTTAAATAACAATTTGAAGAATTTAGTCACCTACAAGGGTATTTTCTGTAAAAAAAAGCTGATGCATATAGATGGCATTTAGTTGTGTACTCTTACTCCAGATCCCATTGTTTACGATTATTTTAAACATAAATTTATGTTGCATCAAATCAACATTTACATGTAAAGTTATGCTATATCTATTGCTATAAATGCAGCCAGTGCAGACTTTTTAAAATGGGTCAAAGACAGAAATGGCCGGATTTCATTTCACAGGAGGTAGACGTGCGACAGGCCTGAAATAGAATCCTGCCTTATGGGACCCCATCCTGATGCTGTATACCAGATATCAAATGGCTGTAGTAGTTGGCTGAGGAAACTGTTACGAAAATTTTCTACTTTTGACCATAAATGTCAAAAATTAATTAAGTCGGTTAACAGGAAGTAGGTGAGCGACAGACCTGAAATCATATCCAACATTATGGGAGCCCATGCTGATGCTGCATACCAAATATCAAGAGGCTGTGATTAGTAGTTGCTGAGAAAATTGTTACGAAAGTATTAATAAAGCAACCGCCCTACTTTATAACCCGGATTTTCACTAGTGAAATCCGGCCAAAAATGTAATTTTTGCTATACTTATGGTCATACCTGAAGAATGTCCACACCTAATACCAGCCTGACAAGACAGTCTTGATGTGTACTCCTAGCACTGAAACAAAACAAGAGGGATTCTGGTGCAATAATAATACATTATTGAGATGATTTCATGACTTTTTCTGACTAATGACACTTAATTGCCCTTTAGATAAACCGCCAGTAATCCCAAAAACTGAAATTTCCAACATTTGTGATTTTGTGCCAGGTTTGTCTTGGCCTTTTTGGACCATCGGCACTTGACTGCCTATAGATAAACCTCTGCTTTGCATTAAACTTACTTTCTAGATACAGAAGTCTTGTGGTTTTGTCAAAAAAGTTTTTTCCCAAAATATTTCACCCTTTTAGATGTATCAAAAATATAAAGCTTTCAATGTAATGGAAATAACAATTAGAGCTGTACTGAATAGTGCCGGACATTCTTAATAAAAAGCTACGCCGAGCGCAGCATGATACGACCGCAACAAGTTGAACCCTGTACATTAGAGGCCCAATATGGATCGTCTATTGCTTTGGTCACATGCAGCCCATGGTGGACTTACAAAGCTTTTTTACACATGCAACCTATGGTGGACTTTAAAATGCATATTTGACACACATATATTTACAATAACATTTAATAGAAAAAAGCTATTTCTATATTCATTGACATTTTTGACACGATAAAGCCGCTTTTGGCCCTTTTTAAAACAAGAGGCTCCCAAGAGCCTGAATCGCTCACCTGACCTACACAGATACATATATTTGTAGATATTATTGTGCTTAACCATATGCGATTTAAATTTATGAAATATCTTGGTTAGTTTTCAAGATATTGGGCTTAATAAGTGCAAATTTGGCAAAAATTAGGAAAAAGAACAATAACTCCCACATCAGCAGTCAGATCTTTTCCGAAATTTCAGGACAGGTAAATCTTACTATGCTGATCACTTTTGATTCTTGCACAATTTTGATATCTGAAACCAGTTTTGAGTTATTAGCAAAAAAATGAAATTTGACCCTATGTTCTATTTTTAGCCATGGTGGCCATGTTTTTTTACGAATCAAAAATTTGAACGATAGTGTTGTAGCATATAAGCTATCAAACAGTGTGCCATGTCAAGATGCAGTTGGTCTTACTGTTTCAGACAAGTCGGGGGGAAAAGTAATGAACAATGGTATATATTGACGCTTTAAGGGCCATAACTCCTAAAAGAAATGGTTCTACAGCTTTGACCTAATTACATGAATTGTAGATCTTGATGTGCTTAATCATATGCAATTTGAATTTTTGAAATATCTTGTATAGTTTTCAAGATATAGGGCTAAATAAGTGAAAAATTTTGAAAAAATCCAGAAAAAGGGCAATGACTCCTATGTCGTTTGTTGGATCTTCCTGTAAATTTCACAGCAGGTAGATCTTGAGATGCTTATCACTTTTGTCTCCCATCATAATTTTGATATCTGTTACCATTTTTGAGTTATTTGCAAAAAACTGTAATTTGACCCCTATGTTCTATTTTAAGCCAAAGAGGCCATATTTTTTGACGAATCAAAAATCCGAACGATAGAATTGTAGCATTAATGCTATTAAACAACTGTGCCAAGTTTGGTTGAAGTTGGATGTATGGTGTCAGACAAGTTAATCTTTGAAATTCAGGGTAAAAGTAATGAAAAATGGTAAATTTTGACGCTTTAAGGGCCATAACTCCTAAAAGAAATGGTTCTACAGCTTTGACCTAATTACATGAAATGTAGATCTTGATGTGCTTAATCATATGCAATTTGAATTTTTAAAATATCTTGTATAGTTTTCAAGATATAGGGCTAAATAAGTGCAAAATTTTGAAAAAATCCAGAAAAAGGGCAATAACTCCTACATCGGTTGTTGGATCTTCTTGAAAATTTAAGGGCAGGTAGATCTTGAGGTGCTGATCACTTTTACCCTGTGCCAGAATTTTGATATCTGTTACCGTTTTTGAGTTATTTGCAAAAAACTGCAATTTACCCCTATGTTCTATTTTTAGCCATGGCGGCCATGTTTTTCAACGAATCAAAAATCCCCACGCTAGTTTTATACTACCTATGCTAATTAACAACTGTGCCAAATTTAAAAGCCATTGGACTTATGGTGTTAGAGGAGTTAACGTTTGAAAAATGTTAACGACGACGGACGACGGACGACGACTGACGACGACGGACGCCAAGTGATGGCAATAGCTCACATGGACCTTTGGTCCAGGTGAGCTAAAAAAGTTAGGACCACAAACCCCAAATGCAATAAAAAGCTTCCTTCAGTTTATATAATCATCATGTTTAAACTTCATAACAATTGGCTGGCCCACTACAGTTAAATTTCTTGTGTAAAACCATTTGCCTTGACCAACTTTTTAAAAATGGCACTTTTTGCCCCTTCGACCCCTTATATCTCAAAAACAGTAAGAGATATTTCAAATCTGATTGAAAAATGCAGGCAGGGATTTTCACAAGGATTCCAATGAAAAAAAGATTTTGAAAATCGACCACAAATAAAAAAGCTGAATTTTTGGGTGTGGCCTGTCTTTGGCCCCCTGTAGCAATGTAACGGTTCAATATATATCTTTTCCAAAACGGTAAGGGCCACCAACCCCAAATACAATAGGAACCTTCCTCTAGTGGTTACAAACATCATATAAAAATTTCATAACAATCAGTCAATATTTACTCAAGTTATCGCACGGAAACCAAATGTCCCCAGACGACGACGACCACGACGACGACAACAACGACGACATCGCCATACCATTATACGATCGCAAAAATTTTGCGGTCATATAAAAATTATAAGTTACATATAACAAGAAGACATAATGTCCCATCTAGCAACATTTGGGACAGTGGGACAAACTTTTAACACTTTATACCCCTTACTTCAGTAGATGGGGCATTAAAAGCAGAATACTGAATTAACTGGGATTAATGTGTCAATAAATTTCCACTTAAGTAGGTAACAACCTAAATTTTGACCCCAGGTAATGAGTTATTTTTAGCTTCTTACCTTTTACATTGAGAGGAAGTGACTGTAGGAACCAAAGCATTGTACAACCTAAAATATTCACAGGAAACATGTAAACATCAAGTACACATATCAGTCTTTCTGTTGAGGATGTGATGAATATACTGTAAACTAACTTATTTTCCTTGGCAATTTATTTTTGTGAAAATACATCGTTGGAATTCAGTTAATTTTTTTTTAGTAAAACCTGAGCAAATTTACATATTATTATTATTTTTTGTTTTTTCTTTTATTTGGTTTTTTGTTTTGATCAGAAATTTTTTTTCTGCGCAAAGTGCGGACAAAATATTTTCGAAGGCGTTGTGACAGAATTTTTTTTTTCATTATCAGCATTATCTTTTATAGCAGAAATACTTCTTCAATTTTTTTTTTCTTACCATCAGCTGCCAAAATATTTATGTCATCAAAAATAATTTTCAGAATTTTTTTTTTAGGAAAAACCAAGCCCCCCCTTTCAAGTTAAATGGTCTGTCCCTAACACACACAAAAACAATCCCTTTTAACCTGAGGTCTACCAATACTAAATTTCTTTCACTACTTTTCTTTACATTGAAATTATTGATAAACATCCATTATTTTGTATAACGTCAAATACCTTTTTTGTTCTCCAATATATTCCTGGAAACCTTCAACAAACTCTTCCACAACCTGTCAATCAAAAATATATAATACATTTAGAAAACTGACAACATAGACTAGAATTAGCACTAAACCATGCCAAAGATATCGCAAGGCCCACTTGATTATTTAGTAAACAACAAGAGGCTCCCAGGAGCCTGAATCGCTCACCTGACATACGTGCCTGAAGTAAAGGTTATAAGGCAAAATCGATTTAACATTGAAAGGGTCATAAGATTAATAAGGGGGTCATCTGACAATATGGTGGATCTAAAGGTGCTGATCACTTTTGTTCTCAATCAAAATCTAAAAATCTGTCACCCTTTTTGAGTTATTTGCAAAAAAAATGCAGTTTAACCTAATGTTCTATTTTTAGCCACAGCGGCCATATTTTACAACCAATCAAATATCCCCACATCAGTTCTATACACCTAATAATAATAAACAATAAAACCAAGTTTGGTTCCATTTCCACTTAAAGTGTCAGAGGAGTTAACATTTTCAATATAAGGGAATGCAGTTAAAATGCTCAATTTTGACGTTTCAAGGGCAATAACTCCTCAAAGGAAAGGTCCTACAGCGTTGACCCTGTCACAAATTTTGTAGATCTTGATGCACTTAACAATATGCAATTTAAATTTCTCAAATATCTTGTATAGTTTTCAAGATATTGAGCTAAACAGGTGCAAAATTTGCCAAAAATTCACAAAAAGGGCAATAACTCCTACATGGGTTGTTGGATTTTCTTCAAAATTCCAGAGCTGGTAGATCTTGAGGTGCTGATCACTTTTGTTCCCTATCAAAATTTTGAAATCTGTCACCGTTTTAGAGTTATTTGCAAAAAAACTGCCATTTACCCCTATGTTCTATTTTTAGCCACAGCGGCCATGTTTTACGACCAATCAAAAATCCCCACATCAGTTCTATACACCTAATGCTAATAAAGAACTATACCAAGTTTGGTTCCATTTGGACTTAAAGTGTCAGAGGAGTTAACGTTTTTAATGTAATGAGGAAATGCTGTTAAAATGCTAAATTTTGACGTTCTAAGGGCAATAACTCCTAAAAGGAAAGGTCCTACAACGTTGACCCCATTACATATTTTGTAGATCTTGATGTGCTTAACAATATGCAATTTAAATTTCTCAAATATCTTGTATAGTTTTCAAGATATTGAGCTAAACAGGTGCAAAATTTGCAAAAAATCCACAAAAAGGGCAATAACTCCTACATGGGTTGTTGGATTTTCTTCAAAATTTCAGAGCTGGTAGATCTTGAGTTGCTGATTACTTTTGTTCCCAATCAAAATTTTGAAATCTGTCACCGTTTTAGAGTTATTTGCAAAAAACTGCCATTTACCCCTATGTTCTATTTTTAGCCACAGCGGCCATGTTTTACAACCAATCAAAAATCCCCACATCAGTTCTATACACCTAATGCTAATATACAACTATACCAAGTTTGGTTCCATTTGGACTTAAAGTGTCAGAGGAGTTAACGTTTTTAATGTAATGAGGAAATGCTGTTAAAATGCTAAATTTTGACGTTCTAAGGGCAATAACTCCTAAAAGGAAAGGTCCTACAACGTTGACCCCATTACATATTTTGTAGATCTTGATGTGCTTAACAATATGCAATTTAAATTTCTCAAATATCTTGTATAGTTTTCAAGATATTGAGCTAAACAGGTGCAAAATTTGCAAAAAATCCACAAAAAGGGCAATAACTCCTACATGGGTTGTTGGATTTTCTTCAAAATTTCAGAGCTGGTAGATCTTGAGTTGCTGATTACTTTTGTTCCCAATCAAAATTTTGAAATCTGTCACCGTTTTAGAGTTATTTGCAAAAAACTGCCATTTACCCCTATGTTCTATTTTTAGCCACAGCGGCCATGTTTTACAACCAATCAAAAATCCCCACATCAGTTCTATACACCTAATGCTAATATACAACTACACCAAGTTTGGTTCCATTTGGACTTAAAGTGTCAGAGAAGTTTACGTTTTCAATGTAATGAGGAAATGCTGTTAAAATGCTAAATTTTGACGTTCTAAGGGCAATAACTCCTAAAAGGAAAGGTCCTACAACGTTGACCCTGTTACATATTTTGTAGATCTTGATGTGCTTAACAATATGCAATTTAAATTTCTTAAATATCTAGTATAGTTTTCAAGATATTGAGCTAAACAGGTGCAAAATTTGCAAAAAATCCACAAAAAGGGCAATAACTCCTACATGGGTCGTTGGATTTTCTTCAAAATTTCAGGGTAGGTAGATCTTGAGGTGCTGATCACTTTTACCCTATGCCAGAATTTTGATATCTGTAGCCGTTTTTGAGTTATTTGCAAAAAACTGCATTTTACCCCTATGTTCTATTTTTAGCCACGGCGGCCATGTTTTACGACGAATCAAAAATCCCCACATCAGTTCTAAGCACCGAATGCTAATGAACAACCATACCAAGTTTGGTTTCAATTGGACTTATGGTGTCAGAGGAGTTAACTTTTTAAAAAGTTTACGGACGACGGACGACGGACGACGGACGGACGACGGACGGACGACGGACGCCAAGTGATGACAATAGCTCACATGACCCTTCGGGTCAGGTGAGCTAAAAATGGGTCAAAGACAGAAATGGCCGGATTTCGTTTAACAAGAAGTAGGTGAGTGACAGACCTGAAATCACATCCCACGTTATGGGAGCCCATGTTGATGCTCCATACCAAATATCAAGAGGCTGTGATTAGTAGTTGCTAAGAAAACTGTTACGAAAATTTTCTACTATTGGACATTATGGTAAAAAATTAACTAAGTCGGTAAACAGGAAGAAGATGAGGGACAGACCTGAAATTGCATCCCACATTATGGGACATCACCCTGATACTGTATACCAAATATCAAGTGGCTATGATAAATAGTTGCTGAGAAAACTGTTACAAAAATTTTCTACTATTGGACATTATTGTCAAAAATTAACTAAGTCCGTAAACAGGAAGTAGGTGAGCGACAGAACTGAAATCACATCCCATGTTATGGGACCTTACCCTGAAGTTGTATACCAAATATCAAGTGGCTGTGATTAGTAGTTGCTGAGAAAACTGTTACGAAAATTTCTTCCCCACCCGCCTGCCCGACATTCACCATTTTATAACCCGGATTTTTTCACTCCGTGAAATCCGGCCAAAAAGGAGTTGCATAACTGACCTGGAAAGGACAGGCACAGTATAACTCATCATGCATAAGCTGTGTACTGAATTTGAAATCAATCCCTTCATTAGAAGACGAGGAATTGGTTACAAAAGTTTGTAATTGAAGGACTTTGAGTGGGGGTATACTGTGGTTTCATTATTATTTGTGGGGTATCAATTTTCATGGTTTTCATGGGTGGCATTAATCCAAGAAACTTGATAACCAATGAAAAGGGAATTCAATATTGATCTGTATTCAGAAGATTTCAGAACCACGAATTGAAGAATCCATGAACTTATCTTTTTTCATCAGACCACAAAAAATTGATACCAACAAAAATAAATGAATCAACAGTAATAAAATGCTCATCAATATAATATTATTATAAGTGTGGTGAATGTAAGTTGGTGTTTAACATAAATTCCACAGCAGGGGACCATAGCTGATAACTGTTACAAAAGTATTTCCCTGCCTAACTTTCTCCATTCCATGCCCCATCAATGAAAGAAGGGGTCATATAGTGTTCAAGTCCATTTGTTCATCTGTCCAAAATGTTGCAAGATGGGGCATTATATTTTTGGACATATAATTAGGAAAATTAAGTTCACTTGATTTAAACATCAAACCTGTGGATAGCTGCCATGTTTCTTTACTGCAACTTGTAAATTTCTCTGAAAAACAGCCTGGTCTACATCTGAAACCAAAAAAAAATTGTAGAAGTTATCTCCCTTTGGCTATTTACATCTATATGATGAAATTAATATGATAAATATGTCAGTTAATGAAACATTACCTAGTATTGATTATAACATCACATCATTGTATTTAGTCCTTACATGAGAAGGTTAAAGCATTAATACGTTTTTTTGGTGACTCTAAATTTATTTAACACTGATGCATATGACTATATCATGTTTCAATAGAAGAAAATTAATCTTAACAAAAGGAAAACATTCATGAACACAATATGCACCATATACTTTTGTAGACAAGTATTTTTTCTTTTGTAGGCAAGGCATTAAAATGCAGCACTCAATGTTAAACTTTGTACTTGGTAGACAGTTTAAGCACTAAAAGGGAATTTTAAGTAACCAAAACAATGAATTAACAAATGGTTTTGTTTAAATTAAAGTGGACAGCAGGCCAATATGAAAATTTAGTAGTATCTGGCCACCATTTAATGGACTTATTAGAAGGCTGACATGACATTCATGGTAACATACTGTAGATGTAGTCATTTTCATGGTGTGCTAATTTTTGCTATACTCCTGGCCAAAGAAAATCCACAAAAAATTGTGCACGTGAATATGCACATTGAAAATAGTTAAAATCAATGCCCACAAATTTGGAGTTAATGTTCCAAAACTAGCAACCACGAAAATTAACGGTTATATGTTTAGGGCTGTTCCAGAATTAAACATGGGGGGGGGGGGGGGGGTCGGGAGGAACTTCTATTACATATATGGTGGGTGTTTTAGAAATATTTTGTGAAGAAACAATGATAAAAATTACCATATTTTGCCGTGTATAGTGCGCATTTATGTACAATGCCCACCCTCTTTTCATGATGAAAATCTGGGGAAAAAACGAAGTTTTGTGTAAAATCGGCAATCTTTTTCTATGACAGAGAACCCTGAAAATTTGTCTCTTTTTTTCAGGTAGAAAGACTACAGATGAAGATTTTTTAATGAAAATAAAATTGTTTTGTAATTATTTGTGAAAATAAAAATAAACTGTTATATTATTTGTGTATTTTATTATGACAGCAAGATCGTAAATCCCGGTAATGGTCCCCCTTTTCAATTAACAAACAACAAGTGTTAACCCAAGCTCACATCTTTTGATGAAAACAATAAAGGTGTCAAAACAGTAATGATCAACAAATTACTATTCAAACAATCCTGAAGTATTACAGCTGAATGGCTTTAATTGTCCAAGCCAGTTTGACAAAATATCGATGTTTTGTGCAAATTGGCCAAAGTGTCAAAACAAATAATTACCAGTAAATCTTAATTATCTCCAGCTTGGGATGAGTATTTATTCACAAAACAATAAGAAAATGGTTATATCTTACTCAAGTTGCTCAAATAATTACATGAAAGAAAATACACAATCATGTTAACAAACCATTCTATTTTTAGAATTATTTAAATGAGGTAACTGAGGGGAATACACAATATTGATTCAGAAAGGAAACAAGTAAAGGGAGAATGAATAAATAAATTAGAATCATATTTTATTATTCTTATTTTGAATAAAGAAATTGGACAAAAGTTCTTTTTTAAGAACACAAATGTGGTACCCACAAATGTTTTTACCAACTTGTTTCAAAATGGTGCTACGAAGTCAACGGAGGAATTTACCCACTACAACAACAACAACAATGGCGGTTGATATAAAAATGAAATTAATAAACAAACACATTGAGACACTGGAATTAAGTTTTTATTCGATAAAAACATGATAAAATTTATTTAGAGATACTAATAATGAACAGGATTCAATAGAAACCATGTGAGTTATGATTATTGTGTTCAATCATGGATGAATCTTGTGTCCAAAGTCTGACAAACATCGATCTTTTGCCGTTGCCGATGTTCATGAAAATGTATGAAAATCTCGTATCTGGATGTATTGTGCGCACCCCTATGTTAGAATCATGAAAAAAATGTAAATAAACTGTTAACACAGAGACATGTCTCGCCTGTCGCAACTGGACACAGTATAAAATGAAGTAAAAATCCTCCTTAAACTGATCTTAACTGATGCTTAAGCAGCTGCATACCAAATATAAATGGTGAACCATAACTGCTTTATATAAAACACTCATAACATAAGTAAAAAGTTAAAAAGTGTAAAATCTCAAAGTCAGTAGACTGTGACTGCAGGATCATACAGATAAAATACTTTTGAAACTGATGCTAATGCAAGTGCATACCCAATATCAATGATGTACCATAACTGCTTCATGTTAAACAGACGTAAGAAAAAAGGTTAACCTAGGCCAAATCGGTGTAAAATTTCAAAGTCAGTAGACCGTGACTGCAGAAGCATACAGATGAAATGCTTTTGAAATTGATCTGTACTAATGCTAATGCAAGTGCATACCCAATATCAATGGTGAACCATAACTGCTTCGTGTTAAACAGACTTAAGAAAAAAGGTTAACCTTGGCCAAATCAGTGTAAAATTTCAAAGTCAGTAGACCGTGACTGCATGGGCATACAGGTGAAATCCTTTTAAAACTGATCTGTACTGATGCTGATGCAACTGCATACCAAATATCAATGGTGTAACATAACTGCTTCATGTTAAACAGACTTAAGAAAAAAGGTTAACCTCGGCAAAATCAGTGTAAAATTTCAAAGTCAGTAGACCGTGACTGCAGGAGCATACAGGTGAAATCCTTTTAAAACTGATCTGTACTGATGCTGATGCAACTGCATACCAAATATCAATGGTGTAACATAACTAGTTCACACAAAACAGACTTAAGCAAAAACTTTAACCAATTGTGGACGCCGCCGCCGCCGCCGTCGCCGTCGCCGCCGGAATCACCATACCTAAGTCTCGCCTTTTGCGACATTTGTCGCAGGCGAGACAAAAACTGCGCACTATACACGGCAAAATACGGTAATTATTTATTTATGGGTGGTGGGGTAAAGAAACAAGTGCCTCCTGAACCCCCCCCCCCCCACACACACACACATTTGATTCTGGAACAGCCCTTATAGTACTTTTCACACAATTCTTTTTGTTAATAAATCTACTACATACTTATAACATTTGGCTTATTTCCCTTTGTCAGTATCAGCCCCGCCTTCATCACCAGCTCACAGAACACAGAACTGTCCCGGTATTCATCTTCAGCTGCTTCACTGCCTTTCCTTTTCTTTTGACCACCTGAAGAAAATTAAGCAAAACATACCCAATTTAGCTTTAAGATACCTTCAAAAATTCCATCCATCTAAAAGGACAAGGTACGGTAAGGCCCGTATTTGGCCCCCTCTAAAACTGAAAAATAGAAAACTGATCTAGAGAAAAGTCCTTTTGTTATTTATTAAGTCAAATGAATGAAGAAGATAAAACAACTAAATTTATCAGAATTTTTCATGTTTATTATTTGAAATTGCTTGTCAAAACATGGTGAATATGTATGATTTCTTTCAAATTCAAGGAAAATGGACAATATTTGGGTAATATTTTCAATTTTTAGATGCCAGTGACTACTTAGACCACAGTTATTGTTTATGAACTTAAATTTGCACTATAAAATGGTTATACATCAGTTGAAAAATCCATGGTCTACGTTGTCGCTGGTCATTAAAAATAACAAAATAAGCATGAAAAATGACATATTTCGATGATTTTGATACTTTTGGACTACTTTAAGCCTCTATAAAATTGAAATTAGAGTAGATAATGGAAAATGTTTACCATTGTCAAAAAGTTTAATCATCTTACTTGAAACCTTAATGATATTTAAATCATTTACTTTGGATTTGATTTTCTTTAAATAGGGGGGCCAAATATGGCCCTTACTGTACCTTGTCCTTTAGAACTATATGTAATTTGAACAAAATCTGTCAGTCAAAAATGACCGAATTTTGTTAAACAGGAAGTACATGTAGGTGAGTGACAGACCTGAAATCGAATCCCACATTATAGGACCCCACCCTGATGTTGAACACAAAAAATCAAGTGGCTGTGATAAGAAGTTGCTGAGAAAACTGTTACAAAAAGTTCATATTATTTCATTACTTGTGGGGTATCAATTTTCATGGTTTTGATGAAAAGAAAATTTAACATTGATCCATATGCTGAAGATTTTAGAACCATGAATTTAAGAATCCACAAACATATATTTTTTCATCAAACCACAAAAATTGGTACCCACCAAAATAAATAAATCCACAGTATTTGATTCCTAATACATGTAATATTTAACTTATCTTATTAAATGAATGAATTTAAAGTTGAAAGAATCAACCATTGATCAAATAAAAGACTACTGGCTGCTTTCCATGTTGGATCTTTACTTCTCCTTCTGCTGTGTTTGGGGTCTATTTTCCAAATAAAAATGACAACAAAGTTCCAGACAAATTTTGCTATGCCTGAGGCGGGTTTCGTCTTTTCAAGACTCATCAGAGGCCAAGAAACCTTGCAGTCCTGTGTGAGAAGAATTTTTAAATTATTTTTGATCCACCAAGACGGTGTCCTGTAAAAAAATAAAAATAAACCTACCTATCTATTTTTTTCAGACATGTAATAGGAAACACACATATTATTTTGTTTGGCCTAACAAAACAAGTTAAACTACCAATATAAATACCTCTTAAAGTTTCATCCACCAATTCATCACTTGGTTTCCTCTTATTCTTCAAAGAATTTTTCTCAGCTACCATAGTATCCACATACAGTCTGCTTGTCAGGATAGTTCTTTCAATATGCCAAGTAGGTGGTGAATTTAACTAGTCTTTTTCTGAAGTATAAATAAAACTTAAGGGAGTTAGTTCTTCCTTTATAATACATGTAGTCCATTTGCCAATTAGCTTCAGATTTTTATTCTGGAATTGATTTAATTTTTCTTTGTATGAGCGCTATGAAAAATGCAGTGGTTACCAAATGGCATTTAAGGTAATATTATGAATTCATCAAGAAAGTATTATTGAAATATCCAAAGCAACTTTTAATATGGGACGCAGTCCCACATATGTAGAAACTTCAAAAAGTTAATGGTTTGGTTTTTCTTCCAAAACGGATGTGCCGAGTGCGCGCAAGCGCACTAGGCACGAATTTCTATGGGGCCAGAAATTCGATGCTTTTTTTTAAATAAATTTTAAAATTGACAGATTTAATAACCACAGTTAAATTTCTTTTTAAAATAGACAGTAGAAAACGGATGGAAAGTCAAAACGAACTCTCTAAATATATTTTTGAAATAAACTCTCGTTGTCAAAGAGATGAAATGATCTCGCCAAGTTCTCGCAAGATAAAAGGTGCGTCAGGAACAATCGTGATTGTTTACCAGTAATTCAACCAATTTTTGGCGATGTTTAAGACAATAACAATAAAAGATAAAGCTTTACAATACTGAATAGTAAAAAGATGGTCTTACCTTAGACTTTTTAATCATTCCTCTGCATGTGCATGTTCCAGTGTTTTTCCCCCCAGGGGTCGACATTAACTTTTAAATCCGCTTGTCCCGTCGGACAAGTTACAGCTAAGTTTTACCTGTCCGAAAGTACAAAGTACTTTTCCGAGTTTTTACCTAGAATGACGAAGAGGCATATATATTTAATGGATTTTTTTTTTAAATATCAATAGAATGAACACCTTAACCATATAAACAAACTTTATTTTAATTGTGTTTTCAATTTTCTATGAAGAAACTGTCCTCTTTTGACTACGACTCCAATACACCATGATAACTTTCAGTTTACAGCATTATTGAACTATTTATATAACTATAATATCGATCAACAATCTGATTGGTTGATAATTAAATGGCCATGACAGGAATGCTTGATCATCACTTCGTAGTGCTCGGGTATCTTAATATGTATTATCGGTTGTACAAGAGAAGTTTCGAAAAACTGATCTCCAATCGGAAATGACGAAACTAGGAAATCAATAGAGTTATTATATATATTTTTTCACTTGCCCGATCGGACAAGCTGGATTTAAGTTTTAGTTGTCCGACTTCACTTTTCACTTGTCCCGGGCAATCGGACAACCGTTAATGTCGAACCCTGCCCCCCAACATCCTGATTGAACAAGTCGTCATTTTCTGCCAGGTTTTTATTTTGATCTTCTCCACCCAATACTTCTAAAAAGATATATTGGTATACAGAAAATCACCCCAAACCTGGCAGAAACAAAGTTGCTTTGTTTACTTCTGCTTGAGCGTGAAATGACGTCATGGATTAAGTAACACCAAAAAAGGTTATTTCGTCCCGTCAACGTCATCCTATTACATTTTGTCAGTATTTTAGAATATGTTACAAATATTTGTAATTTGCACAAATATTTCGATATTTGTAATTATTAGCTAATGATCAATGACATTTTTTGACAAAAATATTCTAAAGCTGCGTCCCATTTTAAGGTTGCACCTATTATCATATTACACACTAAAACACACTCAAACTTAGCACTTAAATTTCAGGCGGCTGCTCCATTACATCTTTATAGGTTCCTGATTACATGTATGTTAAACTGAACCCCATTATAACCCTTGCAAGTAAGAAAGCATGAGAGCTAGGGTTTTATCATTAGAACTAGTTGAACCTGCATCATATAATGTTGTTAATGTTAGCTAACTTTGTCTGTTAGAATAGAAATGCATGTACCTGATTTATTTGAAAAGTGGAGTTTTTAACTTGTTTGGACGGTTTGAAATAAATATCAAGGTGAGATATAAGCCTATGTAATAAAGCATATACTTAAATATAGTTATTACAATGGGAAGTTGATTCAATGTTGGTAAACAACTAAACATAATATGAAATAATCTCTTTTTTTTCCATTTCAGTTTCCCCGCCAAACAAAGTGAAAATGAAAATGAAAATACAAACTAATTTTCTACCATTTCCGGTATGAGATATGCTAAAATTTCCGCAAAACTACAAAGAATGGGGGTGGTCGAGGGGCTGGATAATTAATTATGTTGGGGTTAAAATTGTTTGTTTCAAAAAATAAGGGGGAATTTTTGTTCATGCAATAAGGGGTGGAGAGTCTTTTTTTTTTATTTCAACAGTTCAGTTTGAATTTGTACTTTTCAGCTGGGCTATTAAATGATTGTGTACGTAATGGCTAAGAGCTGAGTATTGCCCAATTTGGCATAGACCTGTATATTGGATATTATATTTAATAGACAGGTCTGTGGTATTGGTTTATCAGGATAAGAGCCAATATTTTAATATCTACTCAAGAGATTGTTCAACTAAAAAAAAAACTTATGAAATACTAATTTTGGCAAAATATTTTCAGAGAAATCCAAGATTGGCGACCTAGAGAGCTAATCAGTATAAGTTCTGGGTTGTTTGCAAAATAACTTAAATATTACTTCAAGTATTGCAAAGTTTTTTTTAGTCGTATTTATCTTCAAATTATCAAAAAGTTGACTGACAGGAAATCTTCAAAGAATAATACTTATCTCGGCCTTCATATAGATAGAACTTTGGAAAAATAATATACCAAAACGGGTATAAAAACGGTTAATTTGGTTATGCTGTATATCGATATTTCAAGGAGTAACCTCTCATCAGCAGCATTTGAATCAAAACATTGAAAGTCAAAGCCAAAAGTATTGAATGAAAAGTACTCAAAGCCAAAAGGTTAGGTGTTTTAAAACATATTAGAAATTAAATGGTAAATTCGTGTCAGACAAGTCTGACGGCGGCAGGCTTGTGATCACCCTCGGGTGCCTGGTCCACGTACCAGCAGCAGTTATCGACCCAGTGATAATCCAAGTAATTACCTTTACCCAGCATTGTTTTAGGGAGCAACCATTTGATTTTTATGAGGGGTGGGTAAGGCTATGAATATTTTCCTCGTCCTGCCTTTTTATTTTTGGAAAAAGCTGAGCCTGGATTTTTTATACGCGCTTGGACGCGCCATTTTATTTTTTATTTTTTAAAGCTATTTTAAAATTTCCAGCCAAATACTACCATCCTGCCTTGTTTTTAATTCAAAGCACTGTCCTACCTTTTTATTTCAGAATTTTTGCCATCCTGTCTTTTATTTCAAATTTCACCATAGCCACCCCCCTAAAAATCAAATGGTCGATCGCTTATGTGTAAGACAGGGTCTGTAAATCAAATTATCTCCCAAATACTTAAACAAAAGGCTTTCAAGTCAAAAATATTTTAAAAAATCATAGTTCGGCTCATGCATTCTTACATTCCTACAAGTCAGTGAAGTGGACAAGATTTGTGACAACATGCATTCTATCAATTTTAAACAAAGATTATTTTTATGAGTAACATATAGACAAAGGGTAGCAATTTCAATGGCTTATACCGAAAGAACAAGAGGTTGCACTATCAATGGCAGATACTGAAAGAACAAGGGGTTGCACTATCAATGGCTGATACTGAAAGAACAAAGGGTTGCACTATCAATGGCTGATACTGAAAGAACAAAGAAAGCACTGTCAATGACTAATACTGAAAGAACAAGGGCTGATACTGAAAGAACAAGAAGTTGCACTATTAACCCAGTCAGCATGCTAATGTTGGGCCAACGTTGGAAATTGGTCGGCAGGTTGGCAATATGTTAGGGTTGGCAAAACAACGTTGGGCCAACATTGGCACAATGTAGTAGTATAAAATTGGTGGTCAGGTTTTAAAATCATTTCCTTACACCTTTCAAAAGAAATATTGAATAAAGTTGGATCAAATTATAAAATAATGACATAGTTCTCGTTTATTATACTTTTTAAGCAAAAATATTGTCCAACGTTGGGCCAACGTAGGCCCAACATCGGATCATAAAATTAAATCAGAATACTCTACCATTAATGATTGAAGATTTGAATAGTTCTGTTCATAGTGTTTATGGATAAAGAACCGGACACTGCTTTATTATTGTTTGGAAAATCCTGAATGACTACGTTGGCCCAATGTTGGCCTAACGTTAGTCATGCGTGGGACAAAGAAAGAGTCTTAATTCACATTTTCGAACAAAAATTTTGAAATCCTTATACATGTAACATCGGTTATATAAATAACACAATTAAATAATTTCACATTTTTGATTTAAAGCAATCGTTTCTGATTTTTTTTCTTTTCTTCTGTATACTGTGTTGGCCCAATGTTGGTCCAATGTTGGCTTACCATGAATATTTTGGAGATAAAAAACTCTTTATTTTAATATGAGAAAAATATATTTTGAAAATTTAGCATTCCACACTAAATCGTTTATATGTATTGCCTACAATACAAAACATTGTACATAGTTTTCTAAATATAATTATCTGATAAAAATTAAGGTCAGCATTATTCCCCGGATAAACTGATACACACAGCATGCAATCTCTGATAAGACGATGATAATTTGATATATAAGAACAAACAGATGGTCTTTCCACACAACACATTATCTTAACTGCCAGTTGTCATAGTAACTAGCTATCGGATGTAGTTCAGAATAATTGTTTACAATTTTACGAGTTGAGGAAAGACATGTAAGTTTTGATTTTATATTATATTATATGTTACTTAAATTTAAAAGTGAGATATAATTTTAAATTTACTGTCGTTTTAATTCATTAACATTTATTTGTGTATTACACATTTATAATACTTTGTTACTTAAGTTTAGGACTTTGATCCCTATACTTTTTAATAAAACTGCAACACACGTTTAACTTGATCATTAATCACTGATTTAATAATGGTCAATAATCATGCACTTAAATTAGTATATTTGAAATTGTTTTATACTGTGATTAGTTTTATATAGTGGTAATGAAGGCCAGAATTTGAAACAGTGTTCATTATATGTATAACTGTTTTAATGTTTTACTTCAATTGGATGGTTTTTTTTTCTTAATTCCCGTATGTTTCGGCAAAATCTACTTCATATTGAATAAAATGTTTAAAACAGACAACGAAAATTTGAATGAAAATAAAATAGAACTTTGTTGTTTGCTTGTAAAATGCGAACTTTATAAAAAATCTTACCATTATTTAACATCGAGTCTTATTATCATTTAAAAATACATTTCAGATACAGATCTTGGAGAAGGGTATATATTGGATCAACAGAATGACGTCAATGAACTAGCATTATTCCAATAAATATAGTATAAAGTTGGCCAACATAATGCTAACGTATAGCCAACGATTGGCCAACATATCGCCAACGGTTGGCCATCATAATGCCAACATATTACCAACGATGGGCCAACATTGGGCCAACGTAGTACTGTAAATTATACAACGTTGCCAACATGTTGGGCCTATGTTGGCCCAACTTGCACTTATACGTTGGGCCAACGTAGTTTTACAACATAGGGCCAACGTAACGTGATACGTTGGGCCAACGATGGGCCAACATTTACTTGCTGACTGGGAATGACTGATACTGAAAGAACAATGAGTTGCACTATCAATGGCTGATACTGAAAGAACAATGAGTTGCACTATCAATGACTGATACTGAAAGAACAAGGAGTTGCCCTATCAATGGCTGATTTTGTTAGAACAAAGGGTTGCTCTATCAATGGCTGCTTCTGAAAGAACAAAGAGTTGCACTTTCAATGGCTGATACTGTAAGAACAAAGAGTTGCACTATCAATAGCTGATACTGAAAGAACAAGGGGTTGCACTATCAATGGCTGACGCTGAAAGAACAAGAGGTTGCACTATCAATGGCTGACACTGAAAGAACAAAGGGTTGCGCTATCCATGGCTGATACTAAAAGAAAAAGAGATTGCACTGTCAATGGCTGATACTGAGAGAACAAGAGGTTGCACTATAAATGGCTGACACTGTAAAGACAAGGGGTTGTACTATCAATGGCTAAAACTGAAAGAACAAGAGGTTGCACTATCAATGGTTGATACTGAAAGAACAAAGGGTTGCACTATCCATGGCTGATACTAAAAGAAAAAGAGATTGCACTGTCAATGGTTGATACTGAAAGAACCAGAGGTTGCACTATAAATGGCTGATACTGAAAGAACCAGAGGTTGCACTATAAATGGCTGATACTGAAAGAACCAGAGGTTGCACTGTCAATGGCTGATACTGTAAGAACAAGGGATAGCACTATGAATGGCTGATACTGAAGGAACAAGGAGTTGCCCTATCAATGGCTGATTTTGTTAGAACAAAGGGTTGCTCTATCAATGGCTGATACTGAAGGAACAAGGGGTTGCACTATCAATGGCTGATTTTGTTAGAACAAAGGGTTGCTCTATCAATGGCTGCTTCTGAAAGAACAAAGAGTTACACTGTCAATGGCTGATACTGAAAGATCAAAGAGTTGCACTATCAATGGCTGATACTGAAAGAACAAAGAAAGCACTGTCAATGACTGATACTGAAAGAACAAGGGGTTGCACTATCAATGGCTGATACTGAAAGAACAAGTGGTTGCACTATCAATGGCTGATACTGAAGATCAAGAGGTTGCACTATCAATTGCCTGATACTGAAAGAACAAGGGGTTGCACTATTAATGACTGATACTGAAAGAACAAGGGGTTGTACTATCAATGGCTGATACTGAAAGAACAAGTGGTTGCACTATCAATGGCTGATACTGAAGATCAAGAGGTTGCACTATCAATTGCCTGATACTGAAAGAACAAGGGGTTGCACTATCAATGGCTAATACTGAAAGAACAAAGAGTTACACTGTCAATGGCTGATACTGAAAGATCAAAGAGTTGCACTATCAATGGCTGATACTGAAAAAACAAAGGGCTGCACTATCAATGGCTGATACTGAAAGATCAAAGAGTTGCACTATCAATGGCTGACACTGTAAAGACAAGGGGTTGTACTATCAATGGCTGATACTGAAAGATCAAGAGGTTGTACTATCAATGGCTGATACTGAAAGAACAAGGGGTTGCACTATCAATGGCTGGTACTGAAAGAACAAGGGGTTGCACTGTCAATGGCTGATACTGAAAGAACAAAGAGTTGTACTATCAATGGCCGATACTGAAAGAACAAGAGGTTGCACTAGCAATGGCTGACACTGAAAGAAAGAGTTTTGACAGAAATTTTGAATATTAGTCCATTATGTGTAAAAAACATAAGTAAACAGGAAGTAGATGATTTAGGAGCATAAATCAGTATACACCCTATGGTACTATAGGATAAAGCAGTGTACAAAGTATCAGACCTCTGCATCATGCACAATGCAGTTGCATAGAACACAGCGACAGAATTTTGTCTGTATGCACATTATGTGAAAAGGTCCAAGTATTCAATAAACAGTTAGTATATGACCTAGGATCACAAAATTGGTATACACCATCTACCTCTTGTCGTTGCTTAGAAAACTGCACCTGAAATTTTGTTACGGACGGACAAAGGAACAAGGACAAGGGTAAAACAGTATATTCCCCTCTTCTTTGAACCATGAGTTAAATAATAGGCTCCCAGTAGCCTGAATTGCTCACCTTGTCCTTAAGCTACTATTATAAGGATCTTTACTATGATATTACCTTATAAGGGGTTATCTGACAACTTGGATTGTAGAGCTTTTGATACTAAAGAGCATAAGATCCTTAACATTTTCCCTTTCTGTTATATTTCCAAGTTATTGACCATTTTACGTCTCTACTTTATGTACTTTAATTAAGGCCATGTTTGTTATCAAATCACTTCAAAGTTTGTTGCAAACAGGTCATAAATCATTCCTGCAAAGTAAAATTTATTCCATGGTTTCATAAGAAAAGATTTTTTTTAAATTGATTATGATCAACAGACGATGTCAGATGCATAGTGATGTTCTTGTATGATACTCTTGTCTCAGGTTCTCTCTTGGTGAATTGAACTTTTATCGATTTGATTTTTAAAGTTTGTTATTTTTTGTGCTTTGTACAAGATTAACAATATGGGGAAGGTTGGGCCCAAAAAACTAGTTTAACTTTTGTTTGTCCATGTCAACTATTTGTTTTTTTGTTTTATGTCCAGAAATGGGTCATTCATTGATAATCTAGGGATTTGTTTGAATCTTATGTATTGTATTTTTTGTCTTGGGCCAATGCAAGACAGCGAGCAGTGACCTCTGGTCATGTTGAAGACTGCTGGCTGTTTTTCATTGTGACTTTTGTCGTTTCTTCAATGTTGGTTGTGTTGCATACACTTATTCCACATCTCTTTATCGTCTATAATTTATATTGATTTTCTCGCATAATTAAATAATCTTTGCATTTTAATTTTTATTCGAACCCAAATACAAGATAGTTAGCAATGCATCACATAAATGTTGAAGACTAGTGAATGTTGTCCATTGCTTGAGGCTTTGTTGCTTAGCCGGACTTTGAAGGAAAATTCAGCAAATAGTACTACAATAAATATTGACTTTTCTACCATTTTTGCTCCTTTTGGGAATGTACGGATAAGACAAAGAATGAAACAGATTTTATTTTTCAATTTTTTTATTATTCTATAAAACAATAACATCATTTACTGAATATTGCACATGTTAAACTTGTACACCGACAGGTATAAATATCTAATATATATAAATAATAAATTCTTATTCCTTTATTTTCTTAAGAAAGAATAATTTGTTCAATCTTTTGCAGGCATCATTTTTAATCCAAATTTATATACATGTATAGATCCAGCCAGAAGTGGATTTAATGATTTTTCCAACCCAAGAGTTTTCTATTTCATTTTATTTCAACATGAGAGTCTAGAGATTAAATCTGGATTTTTAAACACTTGGAATACCATTTATAGGAATGTAAAAAATTAAATCCCATTAAGAACCTTTAAGCTGTATGTAAGAAAACTTTAAACCTTCTCCTATCCCCAAAAAGCTGATTTTTCATAAATTTTATACATTGTTACATACCATTATATCTATCAAGAAGTGATTTCTATTCAGAGCTTGAAAAATTATTTGAAGATTAAAACATTCATAGCACATGTTACATAAATCAAAACATTAAATATTGTCATGGTAACCGTGTAGTGTTTCGTGATCCACTCCTCTGTTTAGCTGGTGAATCTGTGATTAATGTTACCTGAAAAAAAAACCAAAATGAAAATAAAGATTAATAATAATGGTATTCCTTGGTCCTTCACCAAGCGGCAAAATTCTAAAAATTCTAAGTCTGAGCGCTTAATGGGAAGTAGGTAAGCAACATAACTGTTCACACATCCAATCATATGAGACTTCTACCTGAAGCTGCATACCATATATTGAAAGCCTAGGAATAGTGGTTGCTGAGAAAACTCTTATAAAAAATGTTCCATTTTTGACCATTAAAATGCTAAGTCAGCTTATTAAACAGGAAGTAGCTAAGCGATAGACCTGAAAACAGATCCCACCATACAAGACCGTACCTGAAGCTGCATACCAAATATCAAAAGTCAGGAAAAAGTGGTTGCTGAGAAATCTGTTATGAAAAAAAAAGTGTGATTGACGCACAGACACACACACGCATAGACGGACGCCCACCATTTCTATGTTCCCGCTCCACATTGGGGTGGCAGACAAAAGTATGTCTAAAGGACAGGATGCCAACAATGTGTCCTTTCTACCCCATCATTGAAGTTGATGGGAAGGGTAGAATTTTTTGATGATTTTTATTTGTTTATTTCCTGATACATATGTGTATGTATTCAAATAGTGTTAAGTTCATGATGATATACCTCAGGTAACTTTTATTAAAGGTGAGGGAAAACCTGATTATGAATGAATATATGGACACTTTATCTGTAATTAGCAGCTTTTCCCTTTGATCTCATGTGCCTGATACTTTTAAGTATCACAGACAGTCTGTGATCCTAAAAAATATCAGGTGGAAGCATTGATAACTGTGACGTCATGTGATCAAATGTGACATAATTTGTGATGTCATGTGACCTTATTGTACTGAAATCTTGTTATTACTCTATTTTATTCACAAGGTTAGGCGGAGCTTAAATTTCTCAGTCTTTTAGATAAGATTTAAACGAAGAATCCCGAAATAATTGACCCGTGACCAACCGGGTCAATAAAATAGAGTAATATATGTGTGTATGTTTTAATACCATACAAATAACAAGATTACTATATATTTTCCTGATACTATCTACATCTAGTCTTGTATCAGACTCGTCCTACCAGACTCATCAAATACTCACCTAGATATAGATAGAATCAAAAAGGAAAGTACATATTCTATATATATATGCCCTTGATTTAGATAGGAATATTATCAGAAGAACAGCCAAAATGAAAAAAAAAACCCAACAGGAATAAGCAATCAAAAAAAAAAAATAAAATAAAAAATTGAAAGGTTCTGAATCCTGAATAAGAATAAAAAGGTTTGAAACATCTGACTGTTATGACCTTTGACCCCTTTGACTGTACCTTGTTAAATACTCCTCTTCCAAAATAATCAGCCACCACTGAGAACCCATCTTGCGAGCGCTCAAGCTGAAAATAGATAATGTATATTAAGATAAAACATGTTAAATGTTTTAGAAAATGAACAGGGTGCTCAATTCATAGAAAAGGTTTTACATTATTCCCTATTCTCAAGAGCTTCCCAACCATGTAATCATTATATGAAATTCCTGACTTTTATTCCATTTTCTCTGCAGTGTGCGAGCCCTGACTACCAGTATATATAATAAACAAACCTGATTGTGGAAGAACTCGTGCAGGTCTTTGCTTTGTTCCTGTGCTCTTATTATATCCATAATTTTCCTACAATCAACAAAAATAGACAGAGTAATGACAGAAGCTAATTTTTGTGAGTAACTGAAATTCCTGAAAATAAACGGTTGCCAGGGGCGGATCCAGGATTTTGTCAGGGGGGTGTCTCCAAATGACGTAAAGTCATAAAGTTCAAGATTAAGAAACAAAATCATTCTATTAATATGGCAATAACCCCTGTTAACTACATTTTTTTGTAACATGCTTAGTATTAAACAAAATAGAATTCTACCTTTGTAAAGTCGGTAATATAGTTTTTTTGTTAGAGTATAATTTAAGTTCTTGCAATTACAAGTGCAGCCTCCGAAGCGGCCCCTTTCAGCCCAAACGTAAAACAAATGTAAAATTGTATGTTGGATTGTCATGACCCAAGCTTTTTAAAAAGCGATAATATGGAAAAAGGGCATGGAAAAAGCAAAGAAGTATTCAAGTAGCAATTAAATTTCGTATACAGATCTCTTTATGGTTATGTTATATTCTTTTAAATCTCCCAAGAAGTACGATTTTGGTGGCTATATCAGTGAGATGAACAGTGAAAGGGGTGACACAATGAACATGAAATAGCGATGGAGGAAATAGGAAAAAGGGCAATCAGGGAAAAAAGTTTCGATTTCCACAGGAAAACTGAGGATTGATGGATTCAGCTTCATACATGAGGATGCTACCGGTCCTATTATTAATGTGGTTAAACCTGCATCAGGGTTCCTCAGTGTGCAAGGAATGTTCCTGAATACGGTGCACCACTATATGTATAGCCGTCAGGTTTTCCATATAATATTGCCTGACGACCACGGTATTCAATATGACATGCAGAGCTGTCTCATTCAACAACCTGGGGCACACATCCCAGTCCCAGACTTAGCGCTGCTGTGGGCTTATTTGCTAGCCGAAACTGAACGGGTTTTTGACAACCAGAAAATTGGTCCCTGGTGAGATTCGTAAAAAGGTCATTAATGAATTATGGTTGTACAAAAATATTGAATCTCATTGCGTTTATGCAAGTGAACAAGTACAATTAAGAAAACAATGTTTCAGGGTGGCAAGTTTTCGTCTTTTTTTTATAATGAATTTATAGTCCTTAAAATTTCTGAACAGTATAAAACATCCATCCTGGCTCATATATACTTTCCAAGAATGTTGAAATTCATGCAGAACTTTTCATATGCAAGAGCTTTATGTCGTTATTTCTCCATAAAGATGTTAATTTTTACAAGTTATACAATTTGCAGAGATTCTTTTATGTCATTATTGAAAATGTATTTTATTAAAATATCAAAATTTTACACTTCGATCACTTATCAAAAGAACTTAATTAACAAGAGGTAAAATGAGTGTTGTCACAAGCGTACATTGTAATTAACCTATGGCATGTTGATTTAGCAATTTCACGAAGCTAGCCATATCAGATCGATTATATAGAAAGTGTGCCAGTGAAACCATACTTGTGAACCTCAGGGGGGTGTCACGTGCACCGGGTGACACCCCCCTGGATCCGCTACTGGTTGCAAATTAATTCAGTTTTCATACAACTAATGATTAAATGGAAAAACATGAAAGATTGCAAATTAATTCAATTTTCATAGAACTAATGATTAAATGGAAAATCACGAAAGATAAGTGAATGTCTTAGGGCTTCATTATCAAGTAAAATTTCAGGAGAGTATGTTAAGAAATGTAGGTATCAGAAAAAAATCTTTTCCTATCTTAAAGAAGAAAAATATCAACTTGAAATAATTTCATGACTTTTCCCTACTTTTTTTCTCTCACCTATTTTCAGCTGCGCACACAGGGCATTCTGAATCATTCTCTGCATAACTTTCAAAACAACTGAAACATTAAAATAGCAGAATTAAAGCAATATCCTTAACAAGGCCCTAGAAATTTCTTCAGATGATTTCAGTCCTTATTCCAAAATTCCAATGTTCAATGACCGATGACCACCAGATCAGATGTTCACCAAGACAATTAATGAATCTATGTCAGTATGACTGACTGAGAAAATAAAATTGTGCAAATAATTTTGAAATGTCCAATTTGATGATTTTTTTATTGGTCATTTTGGTCAAAATTTGGGTGATGACTGTCGGCAAATATGACCATTTCCAGAGCCTTTGATCCCCACGTTATTTGAAAATTATACATGTGACTTTATATTGGTCAGGGGGTCAAGGGCTACATTTGCAAAAATCTTTTTTTTTTCATAATTAAAAATAAACATTGTCCATAAAACCTTGATAAGCATATCTCAAATTGAATTAATGGACTAAAAAGAAAACTATTACAAGATTTGCCAGATATATTTCAGAGTCAACTATTTTTGTCTACTCCCAGTTGATTGAATGAGTCAAAACTTGTGTACTATTCTCTGTTGAAAGGCAACTGATGTAATTTTGTGCACCGAGTCAAAATATGTAGTGTGTTCAGTAACAAATAATTAAACTTACTCACTGTTGAGTAACTAAGTCAAATATTTAAAGTGTATAGCTCACTGTTGAGTAACAAAGTCAAATCTTAAAACACATGACTCACTGATGAGTAACTGGGTCAAATATATTTTTTTTATCTCTCAATATTGATTATTGAATTATTCAAATATATAAAGTCAAATATATACTCACTGTTGGTGGAATGAATGTGGCTCACAAAGAAAATGTCAAATATCTTTTATGTACCTGTACTCAGTCAAGTTAATGACTCAAATATATACTCACTGTTGATGGAAATACAAATGACAACAAAGTTCCAGACAATAAATTTTGCTACACCTGACGCGCGTTTCGTCTATTCGAGACTCATCAGAGGCGCTCTACCAAAAATATTGAAAATGCCAAACACTGTATGAATATAAAGAGCATAGAACAGTATTACCAAAAATACCAAACTGGGGAACCAAATTATTACTAAGATATTCAACCTACGTCTGGGGTAGGAAGAACATATGTGGAAGAATGAATGTGGCTCACAAAGGAAGTGTACAGAGGGCAACTCTAATATATACTCACTGTTGATGGAATGAATGTGGCTCACAAAGAAAATGTACAGAGGGCAACTCTAATGGATGGTTACATATACTGCACTTGGCAGCCTGGAAAATCTTTGCGCTGAAAGCAGTAAAAAGGATATACTGTAAATTCATTTATTTTCATGGTTACCAATATTCATTGTTTGATGAAAATTGACAAGTCGTGGTTCTGAAGACCCAAGCATACAGATCAATGTTAAATAATCTTTTTGTAGTGTATCAAATTTCATGGATTAAGGCCACTCATGAAAACCACAAAAATTGATACCCAATGAATAATAATGGTATTTGAACAGATATGTACATAATCATTACACAAGCTAAAATACTGTCAAAGTCAGAAAGGCCTCCCATGGACAAACATAAGTTTCCCAAAACTATGAACTGTAAAAGGGGAAATTTTTGCGAGGGGTTTATTTTCGCTAATTTTGTGATTATAACAAATTTGCGATAATATCCCTTCGCGTAAATTACATTTAGAAGGACCCAATATTCCATGATCTAATAAAACCCAAAATTAATACCTCGTGAATGCATTTTGGTACTAAAAATACGAAATTTAAACCAAGCAAATTATCCCCTTTTACAGTATTTGATAGATGGACAGGAAATTTTAACATGTGAAATATCAGAGAATCAGGAACACACAAACAATCAAAGTGAAAAGGACCGTAACTCTCTTTACAACTAGAGTTCGCATTGTTTATTAATATTCAGTAGTTTTTGTGTTTCCGTGTTTTACATGCTGTCTGTTTCTGTCCTGTTCTTGTTGGCATTTGCTGTTTTTGTCTCTGCCCTTTCAGACATCTGACATTCTGTTGCCCCATTCGTACCTCTGCTTCTTTAATAAAGATAACAATTATACATACGTAGTTTTGAGCTCCTCAATCTGAGCCCGTTTTTTCTCTGTATCTTCTCTGTATTGTTTAATAAGTCTTTCATCTTCTGTTATTTGGTCGTTCTCCAACTGAAGTCTTCTAATTATGTAATCCTGCAATCATTATAATTAAATCTGTGAGCCATTCTCAATATCAATTCAACCCACTTTTACTTAAACAACACTGGGGGTCAAGGTCCCTTGCCTGTCAAAACTTATGACCCTATCCTCTGACCTTTAACCCCAAAATCAATAGGGTTCTTCCTTACCTCATTTGTGTGAATTTCATGAAATTCTGTTCAGGCACAGCTCCAGAAACATTGTGCAAAATATCTGACATTGACCTTGAACTTTGAATACCTCACATTGACCTTTGTGACCTCACCTTGACAACAAATAAAGTACTGTAGAGTAAAAAGCTAGAATCTCAATCACAAGTAAAGGAGGTCACTGTTTTTGCTCATATATCTGACACTGACCTTGAATTATCATGACCTTATATTGAACTTTGTAACCTTACCTTGACAACTGATAGAGTGGCTGTAGAGTTGAAAGCTAGAGTCTGTATCACCAGTAAAGGAGGAAGCAGGTTTTTCTCATCAATGACTGACACTGACCTTGAATTATCTTGACCTTACATTGACCTTTGTAACCTTACCTTGACAACTGATAGAGTGGCTGTAGAGTTGAAAGCTAGAGTCTGTATCACCAGTAAAGGAGGAAGCAGGTTTTTCTCATCAATGACTGACACTGACCTTGAATTATCTTGACCTTACATTGACCTTTGTAACCTTACCTTGACAACTGATAGAGTGGCTGTAGAGTTGAAAGCTAGAGTCTGTATCACCAGTAAAGGAGGAAGCAGGTTTTTCTCATCAATGACTGACACTGACCTTGAATTATCTTGACCTTACATTGACCTTTGTAACCTTACCTTGACAACTGATAGAGTGGCTGTAGAGTTGTGAGCTAGAGTCTGTATCACCAGTAAAGGAGGAAGCAGGTTTTTCTCATCAATGTCTGACACTGACCTTGAATTATCATGACCTAACATTGACCTTTGTGACCTTACATTAACCTTTGTGACATTACCTTGACAACTGATAAAGTTGCTGTAGAGTTGTGAGCTAGAGTCTGTATCACAAGTAAAGGAGGAAGCAGGTTTTTCTTATCAATATCTGATAAAGTTCAGGAAATACCTTTACTAGAATTTTCTTTCAAACAATAATTTCTCATTACATATTTCCCTTCTATCTAAATTTAAAACTGAAAATTTAAAGTTTAAACAATTATCTCAATTAAGGATTTTCAATTAAAAACCTGGCTTTGTTGCAAAATATCACTGATTCCATATAACTTTTTATGCATATCCTGACATGCCACTAAAAATCACAAAAATTGATGTACTTTCAAAGCATTGGATCTATCACATTTACAATTTGATTTTCTTATATACTGCAGTAGTAGAAATATTTGTGGGAAATTCTTTTTACATTTATATTATGGGTATAAAAAAATCAACAAATTGAATCCCCCTGATTTAAAAGTACTTAGTTGAAGAGTTTATTTCATAATCTAAAATCCACAAAATTTTATCCCCACGAAAATAAATGATTATACTTTAATATTCTTGATATTTTAAAGATACGGGCCAAAACATCCATAAGTTGTGCTTTACAGTTGTCTTCTTTTCTGGCAAAATATGACAAGGCTTGGACCCATAGGTTGGAATCTTGAGCACTGAAACACAAGTTACAAAATAAAAGGTACAGAAATGGAGCAGTCACACACAACAGCTAATCCCCTGGCTGTACGGTTAAATGTAGGTCAAGGTAACCTTGAAAGGGAACAGGTGTTGTAACAAAAATGTACAATACCCAATGACCAAATTGCTGAGAAATGGACCACAATTAAAACTTAAAAGTTAAAACCTAGGTCATTCATGCAGAAAATGTAGGTCAAGGTGACCTAATTCTGGTACAGATAAACATTTGAATAGAAATCCACATTTCCTGATTTCTATTTCTACTTGCAGAAAAAAGCAAACAGTAAATAATTATGAAACAGATTAATGCAAATGTCTTGTCTCTACTAAGGTAGTATCTGGTACTTACCCAAACTTTTTACATGTATCTATTACATGTACATAATCATCATGTTCCATATGGTAGCGTAAAATCTGCTGGTATCTGTAGAGATAATAAAAGAAAACAATCATATTGAACTTCATATGGAAAAAACTCTTTAAATGATACCAGAGAGCAATTAAATTTATTCATGCATACTACCTTCATGTAAAATTTGATCTTTTTTCTTGTTGTTTGCAGGTGTTATAAAAAATGAATGGCAATTATGCCGATGTTTCTAATTAGCTAACAACATATTAATACTAGAGCCCTCTGACACCCCATGACATTTCTTGAACAGCCCTGAGCCATACCGTTATAACTTAGAGATATTGAAAAAAAAGTTAATGAATGTCTCTAGCATCAAATTTACCCAAGTAAAATACCACTTATATGACATACACATGAGCCTTTTCATACTGGTATTATAAAAAAACCCAAACAATTGAAGGTCCCCTAGCATTAGTTTAACATGAGCATACCCCTTATAACTAACCCAAAGTGAACAACAAGTGATGGTCCCGTAGCATTAGTTTCACCTGGGCCATACCCCTTATAACTTGCCCAAAGTGCCCAACAAGTGACGGTCCCCTAGCACAAGTTTTACCTGAGCCATACCATATAATACTTACAGATGTGTCTTTTAATAACAGTATTGAAACAAGAGGCTCCCAGGAGCCTGAATTGCTAACCTGGTCTTGATGTCAACCCTATGAAGACTTTTGTATAGCTAAATGAGCTGAATGTTTAAGCATGAAAAAGCTTTTCTCTATCTGCAATAGTTTTCATTCTAAATAATCAAAAAACACTATTATTCAACTTTTAAGGGGCTGTAACCCCTTTAAGGGGTAATCAGACAACTACAACCCTATGGAGACTTTTGTAGTGCTAAATGAGCTGACCATTTAAGCAAGCAACAGCTTTTCTCTATCTTCAATAGTTTTCATTCTATAGGCAAAAAACACTATTTTTCACCTTTAAGGGGCTGTAACCCCTATAAGGGATCATCTGATAACTTCCACCATATGGAGACTTTTGTAGACCTAAATGAGCTGAACATTTTAGCAAGCAACAGCTTTTCTCTATCTACAATAGTTTTCATTCTCTAGGCCAAAAACATGCAAAAACGCTTTTTTTCACCTTTAGGGGGCTGTAACCCCTATAAGGGATCATCTGACAACTTTAACCTTATGGAGACTTTTGTAGAGCTAAATAAGCTGAACATTTAAGCAAGCAACAGCTTTTCTCTATTTGCAATAGTTTTCATTCTATAGGCCAAAAACACTTTTTTTTGCCTTTAAGGGGCTGTAACCCCTATAAAGGGTCATCAGACAACTTCGACCCCATGGAAACTTTTGTAGAGCTAAATGAGCTGAACATTTTAGCAAGCAACAGCTTTTTTTTATCTGCAATAGTTTTCATTCTATAGGCCAAAAACACTATTTGTCGCCTTTAAAGGGCTATAACCCCTATAAGGGGTCATCTGACAACTTTGATCCTATGGTGACTTTTGTAGAGCTAAATGAGCTGAACATTTAAGCAAGCAACAGCTTTTCTCTATCTACAATAGTTTTCATTCTCTAGGCCAAAAACATGCAAAAACGCTATTTTTCACCTTTAAGGGGCTGTAACCCCTATAAGGGATCATCTGACAACTTCGACCAAATGGAGACTTTGGTAGAACTTTTGATGCTGAAGCAGTTAGGTGGCATCAGATTTCATCTATCTCTTATACTTTTTGATTTACAAGCCAAAAACAGTAGTCTGACCCCCCCTGGTCTATTTTTAGTAACTGATATAATTTAGAATGGATATGGTGAGCTGCAAAGTTAGAAAGGGTGTCCGTGTGCCAACAGTGATGAAAATCATCTTTTTAAAGCTTAACTTTTTTAACTTTGCAGCTCACCATATCCATTCTATATTATATCAATTACTTAACAGAGCTGTACGCAACACCATTTATCATATTTTTAGTAACGGTGGCCATGTTTATTGACGGATCAAAAATTGAAACACAAGATTGGTGCAGGACACCCTAAGGATCATTCATACCAAGTTTCATTAAATTCTGTTCAGTAGTTTCAGAGGAGAAGATTTTTGAAAAATTGTTAACAGACGATGACAAAGACAGACGACGACGACGGACGCCAAGTGATGGTAATAGCTCACATGGACCTTCGGTCCAGGTGAGCTAAAAAAACCCAAAGTGAAGAACAAGGGACGGTCCCCTTGCATAAGTTTTACCCAAGTAAAATACCACTTATGACTTACAGATGTGCCTTTTCATACAGGTATTAGTAAAAAAACCTAGCAAATGAAGGTCCCTAGCATCAATTTTACCTGAGCCATTCCATAGAATACTTACAGATGTGTTTTTTCCTACCGGTATTGAATAAAAAACAAAGTGAACAACAAGTGATGGTTTTTACCCAAGTCATACCATATACTGTGGTTTCATTATTTGTGGGTTATCAATTTTCGTAGTTTTCGTGGGGAACAGTCAACCACGGAAATAAGAATCCAATAAAGTGTTATTTTTACATTGATTCCTATAAGCAACATGAACAAACCACGAAATTAAGAATTCAAAAAATCTTCTTTGGGTAAACAATGAAAAATCAATACCCACAAAAATAAATGATTCCACCTAATACTTACAGGTGTGCCTTTTCATACAGGTACAAAATTCCAGCTTTAAATTGTTCATTTGACACAGGCAATTTGTCTTATAGTGAATTAAATGTTTCATTCCCCAAAGCTGAACAGGAACTCATCATTAGTTTTACCTGAGCCATACCACTATAACTTACAGGTGTGCCTTTTCATACAGGTAGTTTTACCTGAGCAATACCACTTATAACTTACAGGTGTGCCTTTTCATACAGGTACAAGATTCCAGCTTTAAAGTTGTTCATTTGACACAGGACTAAAGCCTGGTCCAGGTCATATTTAGCCTAAATAGACAAGAATACATATTAAAAGACTAGATTTGCTAATGGCTATCTATGAACTGTTTGGAAAAAGTGATTTTATTTCTAAGAAATTGATTTTGTTACTCTATAATGATGAAAGTTACTAAATATTTATAGAATAATTGATTGGGTCGAGTGAATAACAAAAATATGATCATGAGTCGGTGAACACACTCAAATCTAACGAGTTTGCGAAAACAAGTTCCGCATGAGTGGTCATATTTTTGTTATTAATGATACCTAATTGATTATTGTAATTATTACATAGATAAAATGCCTCTATATTTAATCGTTCTTTAACAAATTGATTTGAATGGCGTATGAATTTAGACCGCAGCACTAAGTTGGCTTGGAAAACAGGAAGTAGATGATGGACTGATCTGGAAAGGATAGGCATAGTAAAACTCATCATGCTGAAGCTGTGTACCAAATTTGAAACCAATCCATCCAGTAGAAGCAGAGAAATTGAACCGGACAGACAGACGGACGGACAAGGTGATTGCAATATAGCCCCCTCTCTTACGAGTGGGGGTATAATATATCCTTATCTGGCCCCTATTGAGCCCCTGATTCTAAAACAAATTTTTAAATGATCCCAAAAGAGGACTGGTGTATATCTTTAATATATCTGTAATCTCTGTGTAAAATATCATAAAGATCTAGGGTTTGGTTTTGAGACTCAGATTACACAAAACAGACACCCCTATAGCACAAAAGGAACTACCATGTTCATAGTACATGGATGCTCAGATAAATATACCTCTGGATTCTTAAGTAAATCCTCAGTTTTCCTGACTTTGTCTGTTTTAGCCTGTAAAAAAAGATAAATATGTGAAAGTATTTGTTTCAGGTAAACTACATGTAAGTAATTCTGTGAACTCATATTCACAAGTCGTACTCCCTATTTTTGCAAAAATTTACACTGTACTGTGGATTCATTTATTTTCGTGGGGACCAATTTTCGTGGTTTGGTGAAAAAGTATCAGTTCGTGGATTCTTAAATTTGTGGTTCTTAAGTCTACAGCATACACACTAATGTTAAGTTTCCTTTTAGTGGGGTATCAAATTTTGTAGTTCAACTATATCCACGAAAACCATGAAAGTTGATACCCCATGAATAATAATGAAACCACAGTATAATAATTAAGTGTTTTGGGGGATGATTTAATTTTTGCTATATTCAAGGCAAACATCAGGTAACCAAAATTAAAACACACGAAATATCAGTATTATCTATAAAGAGTAACACTTTTGATATGATGCTTCAAAAATTTAATTACACGAAAATAAAAGCATTTCCATTTATCCAGATTTTCCACTCATTAAAAAAAAAAGACACTTACAGTTCACAGATTAGATCTCGCAAGCAAGTAATTCTCGCCACCTGATTTTCAAATGTTAATTGTGAAATTATTTGGGCAGTTTGAAAGGAAATGAAACCTGATCTAAAAAGAGTACAAAATGTTTTTGAAATGATCTATTCCATGACAATTTTAGCTAAAATATAGCGAAATTATTGGCAACACGGCGAGAACTGCTTTTTAAAAAAATGGTGAGATCTACTCTTTGACCAGTAAATATTATCTCAATTTGAAATCACCTGGACAGTAGCTTTGAGGATTGAGATTCATGTTATCATTTCATACTGATTACTCCAAACATCAGTTTTAAACCACAAATTAAAGAAAATTTGAAATGTCTTTTATTATTTTTTTTTAAGGGTGTGCAATAATACTTGGGTTGCACATTCACCTTTTCTCATCTTTTAAGTGAAATTTGATTTGTGTCATTAATCTGTTGGATATATTTGTTTTTTTACATTTTTTGGACCCATCAATATTGACCAACGAGACTAACTTTTCAATAGTCTTTCATGTTTCATAAAATAAACAAAAAACGTCCGACATCCATTGCTTCCATTTTTGTTAACGCCATTTTTCCTCCTCTTGACCTTTGACATAAGTTCATTATAATATTGGGAAATTCAGGAATGGATCAAATGTGCAAGAGGCAAAGAGGCACCAATGGGCATTCGAGTTTCAAAAGTCCGAAAGGGCAACGAAGAAACCAGTAAACACAAACCAGAACAGCACGAAGAAACATAAAACACAAAACACAAAATCAACCAAGCGCCAACAACACGAACTCAAGTCGTAACATGAGTGAACGCAGGTGCTTCGGAAGAGTAAAGTGTGAAATGATACCAACAACTAAAAGGACTTACACTTATATCTTTCTCATGCACGATGTCATGAAGATACAGTTCCAGCAGTGTGTTATACAGGAGGCTCGGGGAGTTTGGCTGGACCTGAAACGAGACAAAAATAAACGTGTTTTTTTATAAATATAAATCAAAATATATGCAACCAACTTAAATGATATTTTGTTCAAAAGACTTGATGCAATGGGTGGAATTATGTCTTTTTTCCTGCAACCAATTATTAAATCATGAAGTTGAACAAATTGGCAGACAAAAAGAAATAAACACTTTATATAGGTGATATGCATCCCTTTATTTTATAGGTGATAAGCCCCCTATTTTATAGTTAATAAGCCCCCTCATTTTATAGTTGATAAGCCCCTCATTTTATAATTGATAAGCCCCTTATTTTATAGTTGATAAGCCCCCTATTTTATAGTTGATAAGCCCCTATTTTATAATTAATAAGCCCCCCATTTTATAGTTGACAATCCCTTCATTTTATATTAGATAACCCCCCTATTTTATAGTTGATAAACCCCTCATTTTATAGGTTATAAGCCCCCTCATTTTATAGTTGATAAGCTACTTCATTTTATTTTATATTTGATAAGCCCCTTATTTTATAGTTGATAAGCCCCCTCATTTTATAGTTGATAAGCCCCCTATTTTATAGTTGATAAGCCCCTCATTTTATAGTTGATAAGCCCCCTATTTTATAGTTGATAAGCCCCCTATTTTATAGTTGATAAGCCCCTCATTTTATAGGTGATAAGTTACTTCATTTTATTTTATATTTGATAAGCTCCTTATTTTATAGTTGATAAGCCCCCTAATTTTATCGTTGATAAGCCCCCTATTTTATAGTTGATAAGCCCCCTATTTTATAGTTGATAAGCCCCCTATTTTATAGTTGATAAGCCCCTCATTTTATAGTTGATAAGCCCCCTATTTTATAGTTGATAAGCCACTTCATTTTATAGTTGATAAGCCCCCTCATTTTATAGTTGATAAGCCCCCTCATTTTATTGTTGATAAGCCCCCTCATTTTATAGTTGATAAGCCCCCTCATTGTTTAGTTGATAAGCCCCCTATTTTTTAGTTGATAAGCCCCTCATTTTTAAGGTGGGACATAAAACATCATTTTTGTTTTCTTCCTTGGGTTTTAGAGCTCCTGAAGAAAGAGACATGTCCGAAATTTTGACACTTTTTTGCTTAGACTTTAACCTTTTCATGTTTTATCTATGTTTTGGTTTTACTTATCATTTATTGATTTTAAAGTGTCAATACAAAATTTGCTTTGATCTGGCTAAAAACAGAAGTTGACCCTTGTTTACTAAACAACTGTGTAAATTTTTTCTGTTGAAATTATTGATATTATCATAAAATTTTCAAAATCTGAAAAAACTGTACCTTAATCATGTGTTCCAAAAACTCTGTTAATTTTGGAGAGTTACTGACAAATATATGGATGAATTCTTCAGCACTGGCCTTCTGTATCCGAGGAATACCCCCTGTAAAAAGACAAAAATCATGGAGGGTCTAGAGTCTGGTGTACCAGGGGATCAAAAAGTAAGATGGACAGACAGAGAGATAAAGATCAATACTAAGTCCCTCTGTAGCACTTTTAATTGCAGTTAAGAGGTTTTATGTCTATTTGTAATGTTTCCCCTTTTTCCATCTTGTCTTAATAATGATTTTGTTTTTGTTTTCTCTCAGACATATAACAATTTGAATGCAGCATTGAAAGGCTGTTGCTTCTTTCAAGACTACTGTCAACATTTAGGTTCTCTTTCAGCCATGAGTGGATTAAATGATTTCTTCACCCCTAGATAGTATTTTTTTTTATTTTCAACACACAAGCATTGGCAAGCTTGATAAATAGGAAATAACTATCCAGAGTTGAGAAATCATTTGATCCACGACTTTCTCTAAAGGAGAACATGTTTTTTCCTGTGACATTTTAAAGAAAGCATCTAAATGACATGAAAACCCATGACGAAACTTAACTACCACCTGTTATGAAAGGGAGAAAATATTTAAACTCACCTTCTAAGTTAGCTGAATCAATAAGTGGTTCTAAAATGAAAGAAAAATGAAAATTACAGATGTGTCAGTTCAATTTCTTAAATTTAAAATACTGAAATTCTTAAATCTAAAAATACTGAACAATGCTTGCATTCAGCATTAAAACCCAGGGTGTCTTACCAAAAAACAAAATGATGTTGGGGAAATGTTCCGAATGTACATTTTCCATTCGTTACCTATGTTCTATTTACATAATCTACCCAGGGCGCCCTAGGAAGGAATCTGGAATGAGGCAAAAGTTTTATACATATCAGATGTGAATTTATTTGACAGAGGACCCATTAACAATAGTCTACTGCTTAAGATTAATGTTAAATAACTATATAATGTCAGGGGAATATAAGAAAAAAAAATATCCCAAGAGAACAGAACTCCCTCAAATTAAAATCCGTTGGTGGTGGTGTGGGGGGGGGGGCTAAAATACATGTATCTAATTTTTGTAAATAACACAATGTGAATGCATTCATCTTAAAATGTTTGGGGTTCTGACTTCTGGAATTTTTGGTTTTATAAAATAGCCCAGAACATATTTACAACATGTAGAAATTGTTCCAGTGTTAATTGTTTTATATGAAAACCTGATAAGAAAATGACTAACTCAAAACACGAAAGGGAAAATCTTTTCCCCAAGGGCTGTTTTTGTGTATATTCACGAAATTAAAACCACACAGAGTTTTTTATTTTAAATTTTAAAAAATTAACCACATAAAGGCATTTCAAACCAGAAACATGAAATTTATTTAAACAATCCGAAAAAAACATTTTTGTACTTACTATCTGTGGGTCGATAATCAGTACACAACCGTTTCAATAATTCTGTCGTCTGCTCTGGGACTTCTGACATCAACATTTTCCCATACTTTTTCAAATTTTCTTCAGCCTGTAGAGATAGACAGAAGACAATGCCCATGCACTGGTACACTCCTGATTTTTATTTTATCAATTGAAAGATTTTATGATTTGTGATGGAAATGATAGATAATTGTCCACTTAATCATATGACAAAAAGAAAAGAATAGGTCTGTGTGCTCGTTTTCAAGATGTCAAAAATTTGGCAGGAAATCAGACTCCTTAAGATTTTACATATCTTTAACATATTGAAATTTTTGGTCTTATAAACCATGAAGTTGTATCAAGAATTTCAAGAAATTTTATACTTTTGGTATTTTTAGATTTAAATGATCAGAAAATGTCATAAAAAGTAATGATCTTGTGCAAAAAATTCTTTAGCATTTGAAGGTATAGTCTAGAGGAGTTCCGAAATCAGACTGAAATTCTGAAACATGAAGAGTGACCATCCTTTATAAAATTGTAACAAAAGATGTTAAATTTCATGAAAAGTCTTGACAATAATCAATGTAATTACTCTAAATTCTAAAGCCTACCATTACTTTATTTGCCAACAAATATTTTGCTTGTTTAAAATTTCATTTCAAGAATCAAGGCCATCCTTCAAAGCCACAAAAGTTGATACCCCACAAATGATAATGAAACCAAAATATTACCTCACCAAATTCCAGTTTGCCTATATACTCCAATGCCTTTTGATAGTTTTTGATATCTTCCAGCTGTATACGCAAGTACCATTCATGTTTTTGGTGTTTGTCGGCCAGGAACAGGGCGTGTTCATGATACCCTGCCTGTCTACAGACCTTCATGGCCGTCTCCACATCAAAGTCAACTTCCCTATCCTTGGTCTGTTAAATACAAACAAGTAATTCTTTCACTTATTGATGGAAATTAAACTTGTGTTTTAAGATTTCAAATTCATTGTGGAATTCTATGCTTCTGTCATTTGTAATAAAACTGTGAAAGTATATTTTGGTGTTAACAGATTAGTTTGTTTTTTATTATTTTAGTTTTTATTGGTCATTTACAACTTGTTTATGTCCTGATTAAAGCTTAAATATTTCTTATGCAATATTAAGAACCAAGCAATCAATCAAGTCATTCAAACCTTGAAATTGCTTCCAAAAAAATTTCAACACTGTTTTTGACATATAGACCAATCGCGAGTTTATCCATTCCGGAACATTCCGGATATTAGAATGTCCAAATGTCAAAGGTCAACTGAGGTAAGATCTGACGTCAGAACATTGGGAGCAATGGAAGCAACATGTTTACCGATTTATTTTAGGAAAATTTGAAAGAAAATTGAATAAAAAGTTTGTAATGGTTAAAGAAATATAAAAACAAACGTTTCCAAGGGATTGGAGTGAAAGGACAAGGTTTCCCTGTTTGAATTATCACAGAGTAGGTACAAGTTTTCCAGTAAAATCGAGGTAAAATGGCGGCTATTTTGGAACTCGCGATCCGGGTATTGATAAGTTATAGGTTCTTACATAAGTTCTTCGGTTACATTTTATTTTGACGTTAAAAACATATCACCCTTTGAACTGTTTTATTTGTGACATCCTTGTAAACTTGTCATCTGGTTGGAGATGAGGTGAGATGGACTCAAGTGAAGGCATCTCATACCCGTCAACTCAAAAACACTGATTAATAAAAGAATGCTTATTTTAGTATACCTACCATTATAAAAACATCTAATTTATTGACATCTTTAAGTTTGGTATAACAGTTTAGAAGTAAAGTTGTGTGTTCCTCTGTGGCCTGTTGTGCTTTGTGAAGTGCTTGTAGGTATTTAGTCAGATTGTGTATTCTCTGAGCATCTAAAAACTATAAAAAAAACAGACATTGTAAAAATAGGTATTCTACCCATTACAAAGCTCACCTCATTATGCTTTATCGTCTGTAAGCTGGAATATTGTTTTACCTTATAAAATCTTAAATGGTCATCCACATGAAAATAAAGTTCACAGCCAAAATTTGAAGCATGCTTTATGCTAAGCATCACTAGATGCACCTACCATAACAATATGGTTGATGTGGCACTTCAATGGCCATAAGCAGGAACAGACCTTAAACATTCTTCTGTTAATGGATGCAGAGGCCAATATGAGATGAACTAAAAGGGATATCTTATTTTTGTCTTGTTTAAATATCATAGTTTTGAGGCATTATTTTCATGCAATGTCTCACCTTTTCATTTTCCATTAAATGTAAAAATGCTTATGGATAACTGTTTCTTCAGTTTGTTCCCCAGGGGAATATATGACATTTGCCGTATAACACATAAGTTTTCTTAACATTCCGCGGGTAAATAAATCCACAATGTGGAACAAATATAGACATTGATATAGTTCCTCTGGGGAACATTACAAGAAAACTCAAGTTAAACATAAAGTTCCTCTGGGGAACAGAGCCTACAAGAATTAAACATTGATCAAGTTCCTCTGGGGAACATAACAAGAAATGTCCGTTTAAACATTGATAAAGTTCCTCTGGGGAACACTACAAGAAATGTCTATTTAAACATTGATAAAGTTCCTCTGGGGAACATTACAAGAAAACTCAAGTTAAACATAAAGTTCCTCTGGGGAACAGAGCCTACAAGAAATGTTATTTTAAACATTGACCAAGTTCCTCTGTGGAATATTACAAGAAATGTACATTTAAACATCAATAAAGTTCCTCTGGGGAACAGAGCCTACAAGAAATGTTATTTTAAACATTGATCAGTCAAGTTCCTCTGGGGAATATTACAAGAAAATCAAGTTAAACATAAAAGTTCCTCTGGGGAACATTACAAGAAATGTCCATTTAAACATTGATAAAGTTCCTCTGGGGAACATTACAAGTAATGGAACTACTTTTCTCAATGTGCCTTTTAAAATATCAATGCGCTGTTCCCCCAAGGAACAAACTGAAGAAATAATTATCCAAGAGCTGTAAAAATCAATCTTCACATGGTTTAACTTTGGCAATTGACCCCAAATTCATAAAAGTAAATCATTTTTACAATAAAATAAGAAGAAATTCATTTCATGCTCAAACACACAAAATGCCTAAATATTTAATGAAAACGAATCCCCACTTCCTGATATTACTGCAATAAGACAAAGATAATTTTGAGATTAATACATAATCATACTTTACTGAAATTACAAACCTGGACAGGAATTTTAATACTGAGATCATCTAGTGCAGTAGTTTTGTTAAATACCTTTCTCCATTCTTTTGCTTACTTTTCTGATGACATAAGAGGCCTCCAGTTTCCCTATCGTCTTTATGTACTGGTCTATAGCTCCATCGTGATCTCCTTTCCCATACAAGTGATCCCCGTATTGTTTGAAGATGTCAATAAGCCCATCCTGATCATACTGTTGGGATTTAGCTAGACTGAAATGACAAGAAAAACATATAAGTGTTTCTTACCATGTGAAAAATTTACATTTTTTATATAAAAAGATCAGTTTTTATTTTTCCTGGCTTCATAGTTATTTTTGATATGATCTACTAATATTTTACATATTCGTATTTTCCCATCACGGTCATTCCCGCAAACAAAGTGAAAATTAAATCGCCTTGAGAAAAAGATTTTTATAAAGAATAAAGCACATGACTTGTCATGATTCTTACTCATGCTATTTAAGTACATTTATATGTCGTTTGAAATTGTCCAACTTTTAAACTTTTCTATTTGAGAACATGGTACTGCAATAAATTAATAGTCCTACCTTATTGCAATATTGTATCAATACCTAATTGCAATATTGAACAGTTGTGTAATTGAACTGTCCTACCTTATTGCAAGTTGGTAGTTATTCTTCTTAAACAACATCTCCAGTTTGGTTTGTGTGTCTTTCTCTTGTAGCTGATACAACTGAAGAAAAATTCAAATTCTTATTCCATAATAAAAGAACTCCTAAAGCAAGTTTGTTTCCATTTTTACAAGTGATTACCTCTGTGTGGCAATTGAGATTTTATCAGTTATCTACGCCTAAGACAGCTTCGGAAAATTAGATGTCCTAAGAAAATATCAAACCAGGACCTATGGAGAAAGACCCCTCAAAAGGCAATGGATTGGGCACATTTTAAGACAAGAACAGGGAAATATCACATAACATGCTCCATACTTGAATCCACAAGGAAAAAGAGAGAAAAGGGGCCATGTAACAACATGGAGAAGAGCATAAGAAAAGGAATTGAGGTTGATCCAGATGTCACAGGTAGAGGACAAGCCAGATGCACATGTTCGGGAGAGATGGAGAGCTATTGTTAAGGCCCTATACACCTCCAGGTATACAAAGGATTAAGGGGGGGGTTTGCTCCTCTGTCCAAAAGTAAATAAAAATGTATACAATTGTATTTACTTGAAAGTGCTTTTTTTTTCATATTATCAAAATAAGCAAGAAAACAATGAAAATTATATTACATTTCACTGGTTGATATCAACAATCTTTATCTGCAGTTCTCATTGGAAAGATTGGTGCAGGTGAATGCATCTCAAATTGTAAAGAGTCACTTACAGCAGAAAATATTCACACGAATAATAAAAAATCTAATTGTATGTTAACCTTCCTTTTTGTGGGGTATCAGATTTCGTGGATCAAGGCCATCAACAAAAACCACAAAAAATGATACGCCACGAATAATACTAAAACCACAGTAGATACCAACCTTCCTATCTCCACTCAGTATATAAACACTCCCCCATTCACAGAGAATGTTTATAACATCGGGATACGGTGCTGTGTAGGCAATGAATTTATTCTGGATGTCGTAGACTGACACAATATTCATCTCAAATTGCTGGCCACCTCTGAAAAAAAAAATTTTGTTTCAGGTTTTTTTTTTTATTGCAAGTGTAATTTTCAATGCGCAAGAACTCAGATAAATTATTGAGAACAAAATATTTTTGGAAAATTGTACATTTACATATGGTATACTTGCTACATAGTATATACATATATTTAGATTCTTTAAGTCATTTAAAGTATTGGAGATGAGCAGAATAATTTGTGATGTAAGAGAGACAGATGACAAATCAAATTATCTAGACAGAATGATTTCAGAGAGCATTAAAGGAGTAGGGGCGATAAGGCCTGTTTTTGGCCTAAAATTTTCCCCTATTCTCAACCTTTGAATATCTATTAAATAATCTAAATTTACTTTTAATTTTTCACTGATTGTTTTGGTAAAAAATATGAATAAAAATGATTTTCATTCAGGAAATCGCTTATTTGCGAAAATTTTCACCATTTTAAAGATACATTTTAGACTAGAAAAGTATCTCTGCACATGGGAAACAACTAAATATTTTTACAGACTGTAGATATGGCTTATACAAACCTTCTCTAAAAATATGAATTTGTAAAAAAAAGTACCATGAAAACTACCAGAATTTCACATATTTTGCCATTTTAGCTAAAATCACTAGAATTATGACGTCATTATGACGTTTTAAGGGAGTACGAGCCTCAGAAATTGAAGATGTTCGGGATTCTCGGCTTTTATCCATTGGAATGCATTCAAAATTTTCCAACATGGTTTCCTAATATTTGTTCATTACTAATTAGAGAAGGTCCTAATAAACTCCTTTTGAAATTTTCTACCAATTCTAATTATTATTTCTATGTTAAAACAGAAAAAGAATTTTCAATGTATTTCCTATGAAAAACCCAGAGAAGATTTTTTCCCGCCATATTTTTCGGTGCTTATATCTAAAAAACGGCTCCATGGTTTTGAAAACTTTTTTCATAAAGTCTAGCTATTTTGAGCTATTCTTTCCAAATTTTCTATTTTTAATAACTTTTAATTACAAAAAATCTCAGGCTCGTACTCCCTTAATATTAAATTTTAGAAATTTTGAACATGTTTTCTTATTAGGCAGAGTTTACACTATATTGTAACCAGATATGGACACTTTTGCATAAACTTCATATTCTTAGGTCAAATAAGGACCTTATCGCCTCCTTTGCTTTCTGCACATCTCCACTTGATGCACTTCCTTCATGTAAATTTTCATCAAATCCATTAAGTGGTTAAGGAGGAGTTGCTTTTACAAGAAATGCAGACAGAGAGACAGACAGACTGACAAAGTGTTGAATAAAACTTGTTCTTACAACATAGGTGCCCTAGGTAAGCCTTTGTTTTCTTTGCCCACTACAATCAGATACCCTCTAAACCAATGCAGCTGTAGCTTCTCTCCTTCAAAGGCTAGACATGGTCCCCTGCCATCTGGTTGGTAAAAATATACAGCCTGAAATGTAAAAATATACAGCCTGAAATGTAAAAATATACAACCTGAATTGTAAAAATATACAGCCTGAAATGTAAAATTATACAGCCTGAAATGTAAAAATATACAGCCTGAAATGTAACAAGAGGCTCCCAGGAGCCTTAATCGCTCACCTGGTCTTGATGTCAACCCTATGAAGAACTTTGTAAAGCTATATAAGCTGAACATTTAAGCAAGCAATCTCTTTCAGCAATATATATAGTTTACATTCTGTAGGCCAAAAACTGAAACATGTTATTTTAAGGGCCATCTTACTATATAGTGACTTTTGTTGAGAGCTTGATGAACTGGACATTAAAGCAAGCAAACAATTTTCTTTTTCTGCTAAGTTTTCATATAAGCCAAAAACATGAAAACATGTTAATTTAGGGAAGGGGTCATCTTTAAACTTCAACCTTATGAATGCTTTTGTTGAGCTAAATGAGCTGAACATTTAAGCAAACAACAGCTTTTCTCTAACTGCAATAGTTTTCATGCTAAAGGACAAAAACACTATTTTTTGCCTTTAAGGGGCTGTAACCCCTATAAGGAGTTATCTGACAACTTTGACCCTTTGAAGACTTTTGTAAAGCTCAATGAGCTGAACATTTCAGCAAGCCACAGCTTTTCTGTATCTGCAATAGTTTGCATTCTATTAACCAAAAACATGAAAAAACCGATATTTTTCACCTTTAAAGGGCTGTAACCCCTATAAGGGATCATCTGTCAATTTCAACCCTATGGAGACTTTTGTAGAACTTTTGATTCTGAAGCAGTAGGTGGCATCAGATTTCATCTATCTCTTATACTTTTTGATTTACAAGCCAAAAACAGTAGTCTGCCCCCCCCCCCAATGGTCTATTTTTAGTACATGTAACAGCAGTCATGTTTTTTGACTGATCAAAAATCAAAACACAAGTTTGGTGCAGGACACCCTAAAGATCATTCATACCAAGTTTCATAAATTCTGTTCAGAAGTTTCAGAGAAGAAGATTTTTGAAAAATTGTTAACAGACGACGACAGATGACAGACAACAGACAACGACGGACGCCAAGTGATGGCAATCAAAATAAATATACTGGAAGGTAAAATTAAGTGGCACTAAATGTAAAAACTTTTAAAATTGCTCTTGAATAAAAGCACCATGTCTTGGTGTCATCTGTTTCCCTATTTATAATGTAATTTTGTGTTATTTAACAATTGAATGTTTGTATTTTGATGTTTCATTGTCGTGTAAAACTGTTGACTGTAGCACATTTTGAGAGCTTCATACTTAAAAAAAGGGTGACTGGTCAACGGTTTTACACACCTATTTTGTATCAAAATACAAACATTCAATTCTTATAATTACATTTTAATATTTTTTTTTATTTGTTTCTGATTTTTTGTTTTGTTTTATGATGTATGTTTGTGTATTTTTTATTTGCACATTAATATCCAAATGCGAATTCAAGTTGTAAGAATTTATCTGGATAAGAACAAATTTTAGGTGTGCGTAAAATAAGGTCATGATCCAGCTATGACCACGTGAAACAAGTGACATTTCATCGAGGTATGAAAGACGATTCAAGGTGACAATTAACCAATAGAATAACTGCATTTTGATTATATGCACGATAAATGCAGTTATACATCTTTATTACACATCCATCTTTTTCATTAATGCTTGAATTCTAAAATTCTGCTAAGAAGAGGATATGAGAAATGTGCTATGGACTTACATCTTGTCTGCCGATAACAAGCTGATTATCTTGACTGTGGTCTGCCATGACTGAACATGCTCGACAACAACCAAAATCTTCAATAGTAGACTGAAATATAAATAATAATACCATGACTGAACACGCTCGACAACAACCGAAATCTTCAATAGTAGTCTGAAATATAAATAATTATACCATGACTACACAGGATCGACAGCAACCAAAATCTTCAATAGTAGACTGAAATATAAATAATAATACCATGACTGAACATGATAGACAGCCAGTGAAATCTTCAATAGTAGTCTGAAATATAAATAATTTATACTGAAATGCTCAGGGGAAATATCAAAAAAACAAAAGGCTCCCAGGAGCTGGAATCGCTCACCTTACTTATTTGGTGGAATTTTAGGCTACAAGGTCAAAACAACTTTTTTGTCATTGAAAGGTCATAGGTTTAAAAATAGGGCATCTAATGGGACATTAAATGAATCTCCGCCACAATATTCATCAAAAGTTAAATATATTTGTACACTATTATTAACTGTATATACTATACATCTATATAGAGAAAGAAAAGAAATGAGTTATCTTTCTTAGACCAGAAAATTTCCTCATTTTCGAATTTGGAAAATTTATAAAGTGGCAAATCTTCAATAATATTTTTTGAATCATCCTGAAAATTAAACTTGACCTGTATTTTATTTTACTCAACAGCTGTGGAAAATATCATTAAAATCTTTTGACGCGTTTTCAAGTTATCAGTCGGGAACCTGAGGGAGGGGGGGGGGTGACAGACGGAGGGACAGACAGACACCAAAAGAAAGTGAGGGGATAACATAATACCTCGCCACTTGATGTGGCGGGATATAAAAAGGGGTCATTTGACAACATTGCAGTACAATGTAGAGTTCAATTATATGAATATTTTAGTAATCAAAAGCTTTTTATTATTTTCTACTGTTTGCAAGTTATAGAAAAAGCAATATTTTTATGTTTAAGGGACTACAACTCCCATGAAAACTTTGATCCAACAGAGTTCAAAGTGTTTTCTTGCTTTAATGATTTTTAATGCAATGAAGAAAGGCTCTGAAAGTGGTCAATTTTGAAGTTCTTAGGGGGATTAATTTCAAAATAAATGGTCCTACAACTTTGAGCGTGTTACATTTTTTTGTGGATCATGATTTGCATCTTGAATTTCTAATATATCATATAATTTACACAAAATTGAGCTTAATAAGCGCAAGAAGCAGAGGTACCAATGGGGTATCTGAATGTCAAAAGTATGAAAGGGCAGAGACAAAACCAGTAAACACCAACAAGAACAGGAAAAAAGCAGACAACATGTAATTGAAGCTTCCTTACACACTTAAAACTGCTTCTTTGTCATGTTTGTAAAGTATATAATAGTTTGGATTAATAGTTTCATGCCATTTAAATTAAAATAAGAATATGAAATATGACATGTTATTTAAATTTTTAAATTAACCGGTAATTAAAAAATCAATATCTATTATTAGAGCAGATTCATTCCTAATCTATATGCAGTATTGGGTATTTAAACCTCATGTAAAAACCCCAGGTAAAAACATAAAAACATCTAAAAAGAGTTAAGGGGCTTTCTAAAGTAATTAAGATGGCTGCCAAATGTACAGAGGTAGGTCGTGGGTAAGATCAAATTCATAGATTATTTACAGAATTTAGTTTATTAGAAATATATCTACTTTCTATAATGAAAACCAAGGCATTTTCTAAAGGTTATGATTAAACAAAATATACAAATTTTACACTTAAATCACTAAAAACTAGAAACAAAAGTTCATGCCAATTGCATAACAAACTGAAAGTTAATATTTTTTTCAATGGTAAACATATATCGGCTGTCCATTGGTTATATTATTTTGATATTGTATGACTATGGATACCATAAATATATGTAATTTAAATTTATTTGTCATGTTAATGTCATTGTATTGTGTATCATGCCCATATTGGGTCCTTAATTGGATAGTAAAGAGTTCTTCTTCTTCTTCTATATCTAGTTTAGCAACCCACAACTGGTATCAAGCTATGTCACTGTGGTTTGACTGAGAAATTCTAACTGGTCATCTTTATTATCATGCAGGTGCTTTTGTTTGCAAATATCGATTATGGTCAATTATCAAGGACTGGAAAAGCTTGTGGATTCATGAATTTTTAAAAATGATCTTTTTGTTAGAAATGACCATAAAAATCCAAACCAGGACAATTTGTGCTCACAACAATTTCTTTAACTGCTATGGTAACATTACAGATCCAAATATTTTGCAAAAGAAGGGGGGGGTAGGCTGACCAAAGAAGGAATGTGGGCTTCATCATGTTTCAGTGATTTCTATATATTCAGCCAAATTTGTTTTCAATAGAGAGGCCAGAACCTCTAAATCTGCCACTGAATAATGTTCTGCTAGTAAAAAATGTTCAGGCTAAATCTTAAAATTATTTTATGCAGGTAATTACAATGTCCTACTTCAATCATAACATTAAGTTTTGTGAGGGATTAATGGGTTTGAATTTTTCATCTTTATTAGTCGACTATTAATCCAAGACTTATTTAAAAAATAGAGCATCTAATGGGACATTAAATGATACCCGCCACAAAAAAGTATTTTGTCATTTGAGGGGGTGGGCATGACCCCCCCCCCCTTCAGACCCCTTGCCTGCCAGCACCATCATCAAAATCAACTACCTAAGCTTTCATTTCTGGATTAAAGCAAAAAAAAGTGTCTATTTAACCAATATCAGATGCCTAGCTATTACACTTTTAAAGCAATTCATTGTCCACAAAAGTCTAACAAAGAATTTTACAGCTTAAAATAAGACCGAAGTTCACAGAGTCACTGGAGCATGAAAATAGGAACAATGTCACAGGGCATGGTGACAGTTGCTTAGACCATAACCTGAACTGTCTGTATACCAAATATAAGATGCCTTAGCTATTATACTTTTCAAGCAATTCATTTTCCACAAAAGTCTTACATAGAAATATTTGGTCTAAAAAAAGACCTAAATTCACAGAGTCACTGGAGTGTCAAAATGGGGTCAGGGGACAGTTGCATAGACCATAACCTGAACTGTCTGAAACTGTCTATATACCAAATATCAGATGTCTAGCTATTAAACTTTTCAAGTAATTCATTTCCATCGCTGCTGGAAAGTAATACATGTACCTATGTCTCGCCATTCGGGACTATTTGTCGCAGGCGAGACAAAAATTGAGTTATCTTTCCTAGATCAGAAAATTCAACATGCAATGAAATTTAATTTTTGGCTACATATACTTAAAAAAATTTCTTTTGGAACGTCCTGAAAATTGAACTCAATCTTTACTTTATTGTACGTTAACAGCTGTGCAATATATCATTCAAATCCCTTGATGTGTTTTCAAGTTATCATCTGGAAACCTTTGGGGACGGCCGGATGGACACCAAACCAAACTGAGGCTACAACATAATACCTCGCCACTTTGTATGGCAGGGTATAAAAATAGGAGAATGAAGTCAGCTGAATAGTTCTTAAAAAGTATTTCATGGTACTCTGTTGCTGAATATAATAACATTTCATTTATTGGTTGAGGGGCCAAGGGTGTAAATTTTAGACATGTCCACAAAAAAAATAAAAAAAAATTGTAAGGATCTGAAGTGACACATTGTCATGAAATAAGTTGATTCATAAGACTCTAGCAATTTCTACAGGTGACTCCTCCCCAAAATCATAATCGGATATTCACAGAACAAATTTCCTCTCATAACCTAGAGATGTGATTAAGGACATTGGTGGCCATTATATATGTAAATTGTCATTTGGCAATTTTCATTATGCAAAGTATATTGCTACAGACATCATTTTTAGTGCCCTGTGAAATTTTATCATAATATTAAGATACTGATAAAGCCTTTGTATAACAGTAGTTTAATTTTTCAGATCATGGAGAGGGCAGATGACAAGAGACGGTATTTTATCTTTTCCAGTGCTATATCTGAGGTTGTAATTCCTATCTTGAGGAATGAATTGCGTAACTGCTATAAAGAACAGGAATTTAAAGATTTTCAGGAATTTCTTGACGATCAAACTATTCGTCACTTTTTGTTTCATCTGCGATATAACAGCGCCCACTGCTGCACAGACAGACAACAATGTAACAACCAGTTAAGTCTTCCATTATTAGATGACCAATGGAACCTGCTTTACACAGCGAAGGCAAATCCTTCTTGTGGAAATCAATGTCATTGTAAATATGCTGCTAATGATGTCAACCTAAAAGATATTGACCTAACATTGGCCAGTAGTCTGCTGATAAAGCTGTGTATATTGCGTGGGAATGAATCCCAAGCTGTCGAAAATCTAAGACACTTCATAAATGATCATCTCGGTCAAAATATGGATGGTTGCATACCAGAAGATGAGTTTGATGCCCTTTGGCGAGACCTAAAGAAAAATATCCTGATGCTTCACCCATATTCCAAAGATGAACTTATTTGGATACTTCAAAGACCAATGAATGCACAACTGTATGAGAAATACAGAGATGATATGATTGGGATCCATAAAAAACTCCAAGAGGTAACATTTAATATTTTATACATTGTATTATATATTTACAGATTAAGTATCTGTAAGAGACAAGAAATAAAAGCAGAGTTGTGTTGAAAACACTTATGACATTTTTGTAATATCTATGCCTTTTTTTAGTTCAATGCCATTATTTTTCAGAATTGAATAAAAAGCATATTTAAATTCTCCAAAGGCGGGATTAGAACCGCCATGCTGTTTGACATATAGTTTGGTCAGGACTTATATGAAAGAAGAGGTCACAGAAGTTTCTTTTAATTGCATACCCTCCTGTTTGAAAATTTCTGATTTGCCACAGTACTTTTTCTAACTTCACTTGACCAAACTAGTTATTTGAACACAAAGAAAATGGTGAGACACAAAACAGTGGCTCCCGCAGGGTTAAAAACGACCTGCGACCTGAGGGCTTTTTAAGGGCGACTTCCGACCTACACTTCATAAAATCGACCTATGCCAAAAAACAACCTGCGACCTCCGCCAAAATTTGCCTTTTTAAAGCGACCTTGCGACCTCAGGTCCATTTTAAAAGCGACCTTGCGACCTGAGGGGGGTACCCTGCGGGAGCCCCAAAACAGCTTAAAAGTTGTTTGTCATGTGACAGTATCTGACATTTTCATTCAATTTTGTGTCTTGTTCTACAGCCCTTGGTTTCTAACAAGATTCCCCATCTGCAAAACCAGTGACCTTACCCTTTGATCTTTTGAAATTCTATAAAGACATTTGAAATAGCTCCCCCCTCCCCCCACTCAGAAGTGGGGGTATAATAAAGTTATAAAAGGTATTTTATTGATTCTAATGGAGCTAACAAAATTCTGATTTTTTTAGATGCTGGAACAAGAACAGACAAGCAAGATCATGAACAGAACACCTGATGACAATACAGGTTATTTTCTATACAATATGTTTCTATGTTTTCTCTCAAACAACAACCATCAAATAAATCCAATCTTTTCCACCTGAGTCTTTTATAATCATAAATTGAATAAATGTTTAGTTTTTTGCCTGTAAAAACAAAGTGTCCTCCTATTTCCTCAAAAGTTCAAAATTTAAAGGTCCAAAACCTCACACCAAATTTTCAGGATCACAATTTCCTGATAGTATGCACAACTAGTTATGATGTTCAAGCTACCTACCAAGTTTCAGTAGTTAAGTAGGGTTGCTTTCCATTATGCGGTTCATATCGGTTTAATTTGTGTTGACACCGGTTCGTCTGGTTCGTCTTTTGATGCAAACCACTTGTGCCGAACCAGGTAATGGAACACGAATCTAAGGTTCAACTGGTGCAAACCGCATAATGGAAAGCACCCTAGGTGTTGAATGGAAACCTTGATTACTGGGGATTTTCTGATAATTTTTAAAAGTTTAAAGGGTCATAACTCCTACAGAAATATGAGGATGAAAATTCCCAGGTAATATGCAAAACTACATATAGTGTAATTACTTTACATCAAGTTTCATAAAATTCCATACAGTAGTTACTAAGAAGTTGCACTGACAAGATGATAATTGAGTTTTTTGAGCAAATATCTAAAGAGCCATAACTCCCACTCAAACAAAAAGATAGAATTTCCCTGGTTACATGTACAACAACATATGGTGTACATCCTACATACCAAGTTACTTTGCATTCTGTTGAGTACTTTCAGAGGAGCTACACTTTCACTGACAAACTTTGTAAGCGACAGATAGACAGCTGGACATTACAAAATCAATATGTCTACCAGCCTGTCCTTAACATTAATATAAAACTGTAAAAGTTTTTTTATTTTAATATTGAATTTCAGTTTTATTTATACCTTGTTCTGAGGTATTCATGTGAAATATGTACATTTGTAGCTAGACAAAGTGACCTAATTTTGGTATGGATGTTGGTTACTTTCCAACATGACCCCACTGACACAATGTCATCTTTCTATCACTTACAGTTGCTGAGATATGTACTTTTCTAAATTTTAACTGTTGTCATTCATGCAGAAAATGTAGGTCAAGGTGACCTTATTTTGGTACAGATGATGATTACTATCAAAGATGTACCAACTAACCCAATATCATCTGTCTATCACTTGCAGTTGCTGAGATATGTACCTTAAATCAAAATTTTAACTGTAGTCATTCATGCAAAATATGTAGGTTAAGGCAACCTTAATTTGGTACGGATGCTGGTTACTATTCAAGATGTACTAACTGACCCAAATCATCTATCACTTGCCGTTGCTGGGATCTAGGCCTTAACCAAAACTTGAACCTGAGTCATTCATGCGGAGAAAATAGGTCAAGGTGACCTGATGCTTACTACCATCAAAAATATACCTACCTCTCTATGGTGTTTAGTTACTAAGTTTTTGACAATACAAAAACCATTACATATGAAGGAACATAGGTACAAATGAACCAAATGCTATATCCCCTCCCCAACTCCATTAGGCTAGGGAATAATAAAGAAACCGGTTTTGTACATTTTAAGTCAAGGTGATTTAAATCTTGAATAGATAATATTGGTGTCTAGCCAAGACAAAACAAAACTTTAACCTGAGTCATTCATACAGAAATTGTAGGTCAAGGTGACCTTATTTTGGTACATATGCTGTTAACTATCTAAGATGTAACCACTGACCCAATATAATTTCTCTATCACTTAAAGTTGCTGGGATGTTGATCCTAACCAAACTTTAACCAGAGTCATTCATGCAAAAATAGTAGGTCAGGGTGACCTAATTTTGGTATGAACTGTGGTTATTATCCAAGATGTACCCATTGACCAAATATCATTTCTCTATCACTCACAGTTCATGCTGAGAAATGGACCTTAAGCAAAACTTTAAACTGAGTGATTCATGCAAAAATTGTAGGTCAAAGTGACCATTTTTGGGTACAAATTCTTGTTACTATCCAAAATGTACCCACTCAGACCAAATATCATTCCTGTATGATGTGTAGTTGCAGATAAACAAAAACTTTAACGTAGGAACCAAATGCTAAATCCAAACCCAAACTCTGTTCAGCTTGGGAATAAAATTTTTATAATATCGATAAAAAGCTTTCCTAAAAAGTTCTTATAACTTCATCATGATCAATTTATTCACAAGTATTGGTTCTTTTCATACAAATAACTTATAATACTTAATTATTTTTTGTGAATTTTTTTTTAATAAAAGAATGAATATTTCTTGTAGTGACTAACAGACAACCCTATAGACTGGGACAAGATGTCTTCTCTCCCCAGTTCACAAAGATTGATCCATGGTCTTTACCAGGTGTTAAGACTGGTAAACGGACCTCTGATATCCTGATGACAGATGATGGCAGGATTGTCATGTGTCTGGATGATATAAACACCCTACTGATCTGTAACAGCGATGGATCAGCAGCCAATACCATACCTGTAGAGGATACCCCAGGCACAGCTATAGCCATTTCTGACTCTACATTGGCTGTTATAATTGGTTACGAGACAGTAGTGATGTATGACATTAACAGAAAGATTAAAATCAGAACCATTCCAGTACCTGATCATGAATCCTGTGCTGATATTACAACTATCAACAACACACTGGTAGTTGCTGGTGGTAAGAAGATATGGATGATAGATCTTCAGACAGAGGATCCCCCGGAGGTCATCAAGACAATAGAGACAAAGATTGATGAGGTGAACTTGAGGTTACACACTTCTGGTGACAGATTCTTCTCTTTTTATGATAGTTCTTTTTATCTGACATGCTATCACCAGTCTGGAGAAATATGCTACACTTCAATACCCTTCCCATCATTCATCAATGGAATAACATCATTACAGGATGGGAGTTTATATGTGGTGTGTGATAACTACAAAGTGTACCATTTATCATCTGATGGACAGAACTACGAATCTGTACAGACTGATGGCTTAAAAGGGTGGTTACTGAAATTTAATAAAACTCAACAAAAACTTTCACTTTATCATAAAGGAAAAATTCAAATCTTTCATTTGCTTAACACTTTTTGTGACAATATGTAAAAAAAAATGTCACTAGACTATAATAAGGATTGAATTGTAAACATACCAAGGATAACATGCTGAAACAAAATGATGAAACATGACTAATTTTCAATAAATGTTTTTATTAGAACATAACCATTTTTTTAATGCTAAATCTGATATATGATTTGAAAAGATACTGAGGTTCCTGTTGGCCCAGGTGTGTCCATAAAGAGTGTTAAACGCCAACACACACACACTCAGGTTCCTGCTACAACAAAGGGAACTAGAACTAAAGTTATTTTACCAACACTAAAAGTTCACCAACAACGACCACCACAACGACAGCATCATAACATTATACGTCAGCAAACTTTTTTTTGTATAAAATCTATCAACAGTAGTCAGTCCAAGAGTTTATTATCAGTTTGTTAAGCCATGAAATTTTATGAATTTATCAAAGTAGAATTTTTAGGTGTGGTCCAACTTTGACCAAATCAAATCCAATGACACATTTAGCTAACAGAATTTACTGAGGAATACAATGAAAAAAAAGACTGATTAAAATTGGATGAAAAATACACATTCTAGGGAAGTTTTGTCAAATAATCAGTATTGCCCCTTTTAACCCCTTTTTCTGAATAAATATGAGCCATAATGAGATGTGGAATTTAAGTGTATGCAACACAACATTCAACAAGAGGCTCCCAGGAGCCTGAATCACTCACCTGACAAATGTGCCTGAAGTAAAGGTTATAAGGCAAAATCTATTTAACGTTGAAAGGGTCAAAAGATTAATAAAGTGTCATCTGACAATATGGTGGATCTAAAGGTGCTGATCACTTTTGTTCTCAATCAAAATCTTAAAATCTGTCACTTTTATTGAGTTATTTGCAAAAAAGTGCAGTTTAGCCTAATGTTCTATTTTTAGCCACAGCGGCCATGTTCTACAACCAATCAAAAATCCCCACTACAGTTCTATACACCTAATAATAATAAGCAATAATACCAAGTTTGGTTCCATTTGGACTTAAAGTGTCAGAGGAGTTAACATTTTCAATATATGGAAATGCAGTTAAAATGCTCAATTTTGACATTCCAAGGGCAATAACTCCTCAAAGGAAAGGTCCTACAACGTTGACCCTGTTACAAATTTTGAAGATCTTGATGAGCTAAACAAAATGCAATTTAAATTTCTCAAATATCTTGTATAGTTTTCAAGATATTGAGCTAAACAGGTGCAAAATTTGCAAAAAATCCACAAAAAAGGCAATAACTCCTACATGGGTTGTTGGATTTTCTTCAAAATTTCAGGGTTGGTAGATCTTGAGGTGCTGATCACTTTTACCCTTGCCAGAATTTTGAAATCTGAAGCCGTTTTTGAGTTATTTGCAAAAAACTGCATTTTACCCCTATGTTCTAATTTTAGCCATGGCGGCCATGTTTTACAACGAATCAAAAATCCCCACATCAGTTCTAAGCACCGAATGCTAATGAACAACCATACCAAGTTTGGTTGCAATTGGACTTATGGTGTCAGAGGAGTTAACGTTTTTAAAAGTTTACAGACGACGGACGACGGACGGACGACGGACGCCAAGTGATGACAATAGCTCACATGACCCTTTGGTCAGGTGAGCTAAAAACAAGTGGTAATTCAAAAAATCTATGATGGAAGACAGCCTACAGCCCTCAATGTAACCAGTGGTTGGTGCTCACCGTTGTGCATTGGTTCAAGATCAAATATACAACTTATTTTCAATTTCCAAATTATCAGCAAAAGACCCAATTTAGAACAATTAACAAAAAGAAGATAACAGGATAAGCCCATGGTGGACTGACAAAGGTTTTTGACGCATGCTTCTCAGAAGAACTTTCTACCCAGGGGGTAAAAATATGAATTTTCAATTTTGTATTCTATTCTTGAAAACAATAATGTTTCGATAAAAAAATTAAAAATCGAACCAGAAATAAAAAAAAATTCAAAATCCAACCTCAAATAAAATAGTTTTGATTTTGGCCCCTTTGACCCCTAATTACCTAATAGGGGGAAAAAGGGGGGTTGCAAAAATTAATTCTCAATTTTGTATCCGCTATTTGACAAGAACAAGAAAAATTTCAAAATCCGATCACAAGTAAACAAGTTTTGATTTTAATCCCCTTTGGCTCCTTATAACCTAATAGGGACAAAAGGGGGGGTTTGCAAAAATTAATTTAAATTATATATCCGCTATTTGACAAGAACAAACATGCAAAAAAAAGTTTCAAAATCGGACCTCAAATAAATAAGTTTCGATTTGGCCCCTTTGGGCCCCTCATTATATATAACTGGGAAAATGGGGTGGGGACGCACAAATTCATCAGGTTCATTCTTTCATTGTAAGAATCATTCTTGACAAATTTCACAGCAAAAGGCCAACTAGGACCAAAGTTATTGTTGAAACAAATAAAATATTTGAAATTTTTGTCCCTTTTCGGCCCCTTATTTCAAAACAAAAAAAGGGGGAACCCCCAAAATCAATCCCATTCATCCTTTTACAGTAAGGAACATTATTGCCAAATTACAAACCAATGGAATAACTAAAACTAAAGTTATTGTGGCAACAAACATTAAAGTAGTATTTTTAGCCCCTTTTTGGCCCCTTATTTTGAAACGGAAAATGGGGGGACCCCCAAAATCAATCCCATTCATCCTTAAATGGTAAGGAACATCATTGTCAAATTTCATAGCAATTGGATAACTAGAACTTAAGTTATTGTGGGAGCACTAAAAATCTGGACAACGACGCAGACGACGCAGACAGCATCATACCATTATACGTCCGCAAATTTTTTGCGGTCGTATAAAAACAAGACCTAGATGAGCACTAACTGTTACAATGTACTGACAACAAGCTAAGAAGCATCTATTGACTGAAGTAAAAAATATCAAATATATCAATTCTAAATCTGACGCAACACTTCAAACAATTATTGATTTAGTGTAGTATCATCACACAAAATGGACATAGTTACTTGAATGTTGTGATGCTTAAAAATAGCACAATGGTCCTTTAACAGTAGGAAACATTATATCAAACCTTCATACCAGTCAGTGAAAAACAACTGAGGTAATTGCAGAAAAACCAAAGTGCCATCACAGACCACAACGACAACATCACCAACACAAAAAATATGTGGTCGCTTAAAAATTGTCATATTAGATTGAAATATTTTTTACATGATATGAGGTTTAAAACACCAAACACTAATTTTTTAACCTTTATGAAGTCAATAAATTTTTTTTAAAAGATTTTCAAATGCACTGGACTGACTTTACCTATATAACCTTGATACTGGTTAGTCAGTTATTTAGTTTTTACTTAAATCCCAAACCTGCTATGTTAGAATTTACAGTATGTGAAATGATATTAAAGTAGAGGAGAAGAAGACCAATCGAGAAACAAGTTTTGGCTGCAAAAGTGCAGATAATAATAAAAGTATGTATCATACAAGTCAATCTATCACCAGAGGGAGCGTCTATCAACACTAACCTCTATACTATCGCGCTAAGGATTGTGGGTAATATCCCCGAATTCGGGGATTGAATATCATTAAAATATTTCCCATGATCCTTAGCGCGATAGTATAGAGGTCAGTGTTGATAGACGCTCCCTCTGGTGATAGATTGTCATACAAGTGTTTCCTATAAAAGATTGCCAGTACAAAATTAGCCGATCTTTGTAATGAACTTGCCTTTTGCTCTTGTTTTGCAGAAATGTTAATTGAAACAACACTGCCCTCTGTTGTCACAAACAGTATAATGTTCTTTCCCGAAGTTTTCATGGTCAGTCCCGTTATCGGTTTGGAATTCTCGTACACAATCTTCACTTTGCTATGCCTAAAATATAATTAGAGTAAAAAGAGAGGCATTAAAGAAACAGTAATCTCTCCCTTTAATAATGGATAAAAATCTTTCAAAGTCAAAAATGGTGGGATTTCGTTAAACAGGAAGTAGGTGAGCAATGAACGAAGAAAACCACAAATAGTAGTACCCCATGAACATGAATGCTTTCACAGTATGTCCATGCTTTATCTTACCTATCCTTAGTTATGTCCCCTTTCATGACGATAACACTTCCATTCTCAAAGCCGACAGCCATCCAGTTTAAACATTCATGTGCAGTTAATGCAGTTACCTAGAGAAAAAAAAGAATGATTTTAATATATCACAACCAAAAAAAACATAATTCTGTCAATATAAGGTGCTGTACTTTACTTGCAGTATAGTGAAAGTTTAAGGGAGTTTGAGCCTGAATTTTTTGTAATCAAAAGTTATTTAAAATAGAGTCAATTCTGGTAATTTCGACCGCTTAAGGATTTTTTTACAAATTCAAGACAATCTCGAACAGAATCGATTTATTTGTATATGTTTAACATGTTTGAGATATAAGGAACTTATACTCGCATTTTATTTGACGTTTTTCATCGGAAAGTGATATAAAAACTACAATATAAACACCAACAAAATTCTTGTAATTTCGACCACTTATTCTAAGTTCGACCGTATGGATGGTAATTTCGACCACTTGGGTTTTTTTAAAAAAAATACCGAAGAGTTAACATAAACATACAACGAAGGGAAAAAAAACAGTTTAATTAACCACTAAAATTTAAAATTGACTAACAATTATCAGATATACATTTCAAACTTCGACATTTTTATGATATCTTTGACTTTATTAATACTCCTGTCGTCGGTCTTAAATTTAATTGTACATGTTTGATTTGGACCTCTAGTGTCATAAGTTACAGTGTTACTTGTCATTAGATAACATGTGTCTCGAATTAAATTTGTTCTAAATAATAATGCCACTATACTGGCGCTTTCTCTATTAAGATAAGCGGCAATGTGTCGTCCATCCATTACTGCAATAGCATTTTTGTCGTATGGATTGTTATATTCATGAACAATTTTAAACACTTTTCCCGATGGTAGCTTCTGTACTTTACTCCTTTGGTACATGCCTACGATCTGTACACCCTTAACACTAACAGGTAACATGACGAATCTGTAAATAGAAAAGGCAACATACTATAAATATATAAAAGTAAAGTGAACAGTCACTTAGAATATATATAGACTTACCCAAATCTTCGTTTCATATTCAACGTTGGTACACCAACCCTATCCTTAATGGCAGTGCAATATCAGAAGCAATAAAAAACGTCTATAAAATAAGACCATGTATAGAATTTCGAAATACTTTAAAATCTTTAATGTCTTATGTATTTCATGAAGACAAACTTAAGTACACAATGACCTGGCAAATCAAACAGACAGACAGACGGACAGGCACGAAGACTCCTTAATTTAGATTGTTGGCATTAAATATTACCTTAAATTAACAGTAATCACATTCATATGGGAAGTTTAAAACATCTTCCTCATCTACTCCTGAAAAGTCAACCCCACAGCATGATCTATGTAGCCATCTTCTGCAATTTTCGCAGCTGATCCAGTTTTCTGGAATGAAATCCTCAGGGCCCCCACATTTCGCGCATACTTCGTCTCGGTTATCGTCCACATTTTCAGGTTCGCTATCAGTTTCTGATTCATAAATTGGGATTTTACGTTTTGTCTTACGCCTTTTTTTACCCTCTACCTCTTTGATTTTTCGTTTTTCCTCCCTTTTTTGTTTCCTTTCTTCCATCATTCTTTGTTTTTCTTTACGTTTCTGCTCTCTTGCTAGTTTTCGCTCTTCCTTCTGCTTAATTTCTTCCTCTTTGAGTTGTTTTTTCTCTTCAAGGTACTTTATCATTTCTGTTCCCGATATTGCTTTTGGGAGTTTTGGCCGACAGACCTTTTTCTTTTCGCTGTGTGGCAGAGTTAAAATGTTACTAAACTTGCTGGTTTTTATGATGGATTGAACATTTTCCTTATCTTGAGAAGATGGAGACATAGACGTTATGGATGGACTTGGCTGGGGGATTTCTTCAGTTAAAGACGTATTTGATATGTCTAAGATGTTTTCCGTGTTGACGTCTAAACCAAGAATGTTGACTGTACTGTCCAATCTATCAATGAAAACATCAGTTACTATTGTGTCTATGGATGTGTCAGTAACTACACTTTCAACCGATGCATCTAAAGACCCTGTACTTGTATTAGGACACGTAGCTGTTACATTGGGTGTAGAATCTGTAACTGAGCTGCTATTGAAGACAGTGGAAGGCTCGAGTTTCGTTTGGTCAATGTTTTCTTTGCTTAAAGGGAATATACCACTGCTCTTGAATCCTTTTACCGCAGCGTCGACGGTGGTCGCTGACTGCCAGGCTCCTTTAAACACTGACGCAAACGTTTGTTTAGTTACAAACTCCCCTGGATTGGCAGTTTGGTAGCTTCTTACGGAGTTTTTCCAATGGGTTTTCAGGGGGCCAAACAAACCTACGTCACATGGTTGCATAATATGGCTAGCGTGCTCCAATAAACAATAAAGGACGACATTTTCATCCTTACATAGTTTTGCCACCTCTAGATTTATATGACTTGTGTGTCCGTCCACGAAAAGTACAACTGGTCTCTTAACTTGTCTTTCATTTATGTTCGGTATAAAATGGTCTGACAACCAGGTTAGGAACAATTCCGAGTCCATCCATCCACTTTTTGACCTTCCGAGTATGGCCTCCTCAAAATTTTCCAATGGATTGTAGCCCCTGAATCTTTCGCCAGGATAGACTATCATAGGAGGAAGGTAATGTGCCGTGGCGCTCATACATGCAAGTACTGTTATCTGTGTTTTGTCGGAAGATCCGGTTTTGTACACAACTCGAGCTCCCTTAGGAGCTAATACCTTTCCAGTGGGGGGTTCTAGTGGGCACCCCGTTTCATCTGCATTATATATGCGCGATGGATCATTAAAGATTGACATTCCTCCTTCAACCTCAGTTTCAAAAAAACGATTTAAATCGTCAAACCACTTGGTGACCGAAACTTCTGTTACGATAGCTCGTTCACGGCCTAATATCTGAGCAGATCTAATACTGAGGGCTTGATGGCGTTTGATGAAATCATAGTACCATTGCTTCCCAGGAAGATTGTTTTTAAAACGCGTTATTCTTCCATCTGAATCTAACATTTTTTTAACTGTTAATAACAGTTCTTGTTTTGTTCTTCCGTAGCCTATCTTGCACATTTTTACTACCCACTGAACAAGTTCAACTTCTTCAGAATACGTGAGAACAGTGGGACGACCCGATTTTGCTTGGTCTGCCACGCGACCATGAAGTTTGTCTAAGATCGTTGTTTTAGGAATATTTAATTGCCTGGATGCAGCTCGAATAGACATGCGATTTTCTCTAACTAACGTGAGGGCCCTATCCATATCATTTTGGCTGTATGTTTTATACTTTTTCCTTTTTGTGCTCATTTTGGGCTTTGTGATTTCAACACTGAAAGCAAATAATTCAAACGTTTAAAAAGCTATGCGCATACACGAATATGTCAACGAACGGAGTTACTCATTTTTGGGTTTTGTGTTCTATTCATTTTGGTTGTATGCTTCACTACTTATTTAAATATTTTACACCTGCTCTGTTTTAAAAGGTATTCGGATACCTTAAACAGATTTTTTGACATTGATATTAAACATTCATGAGAAACTTTTTATGGTTTTTTTTTTGTGAACGCGGACCTCTCAGAAAGCACCCAGTGATTGATTAGTAAACACGTGTTCGGATCAACACGTGTAGACCACTACTTCATTATTATACTTATTATAACTATTTATCTTTTTTCTGACTCTATCGGGTGTAGAAGATCACGTTTGAAAATGTTAAGTGAAATATCCACATATCCACTACATGAAACATATTTTATTATCACAGAGTACTGAGTACGGAGTGGTCGAAATTAAAAGAATTTTATTTTATTTGATTGTAATTTCGACCAGCAGTTCCACCGTTCAGATAAGATAATATCGAAAAGAACATCATTTGTAAAAGAAACGTCATTTGGCTAACTTCATTTTTCAATAAAGACGTATTATCTCTAGTTCAAAACTGAGGTCTGACAGATGTCAGAAAATGTTATGCACCTTATGGCTTGCCGTATTTCGAAATATTTTTCTTTCAAAACTTGGAATTTTGGAGAAAAACTCACCTTCGACAAAAAGTTGCTGCCAGTACTGCCGAGGCTTTGAAAACAGTGCACTCCGGTACAGTTTGGTCACAGTTTGATGATTTCCCGCCAAAGAACTTGGTCGAAATTAATGAATATTCAAAAGTGGTCGAAATTAAAAGACGGTCGAAATTACCGGATTGTACTCTAGTTAATTTTGAAAGAATAGCTCAAAAAAGCTAGACTTTATGAAACAAGTTTTCATAAACATGGAACCGTTTCACCTAATAATATGGCGGGGAAAAAAAACTTCTTTAGATTTATCAAAGAATACATTAAAAATTCTACTTCTGTTTTAACATAGAAAATATAATTAGAATTAATTGAAAATTTTATAAGGTATTTGTTAGGACCTTCTCTAATTAGTTCAAAACAAATACTATGAAAACATGTCAGAAAATTTTTTAATGCATTTGAGAATCCTTAAAAAAATTCAATTTCTGAGGCTCGTAATCCCTTTATCTCCACTTTGAAGGTCTCCCTGTGACTTTATAATGAATAACAGTACCGGTAATAAAAGTCTTGTTCCTTTGCTTTGTTTTATTTCAATACAAGAATTTATACATGTAAAGGATCCAAGATGACAAAGCTTTAGATTTTGATTCTTTTGGCTGGAGAGTAGACAAACAAGAGGCTCCCAGGAGCCTGAATCGCTCACCTGGTCTTGATGTCAACCATATGAAGAACTTTGTAGAGCTAAATAAGCTGAACATTTCAGCAAGCAACAACTTTTCTCTTTCAGCAATAGTTTTCATTCTGTAGGCCAAAAACATGCAAAATGTTATTTTCAAGGCCGTCTGACAACTTTTATTCTATAGAGACTTTTTTTAAAAGCTGAATGAACTGAACATTTAAGCAAGCAACCACTTTTCTTTATCTGCTATAGTTTTCATTATATAGCCAAAAACATGAAAACATGTTAATTTAGGGGCTGTAATCCATATAAGGGTTCATCTGACAACTTCAACCCTGTGAATGCTTTTGTAGGGCTAAATGAGCTGAATATGTAAGCAAGCAACAGCTTTTCTCTATCTGCAATAGTTTTCATTCTATAGGCCAAAAACAACTATTTTTCACCTTGAAGGGGCTGTTACCCTAATAAGGGGTGGGTAATCTAACAACTTGAACCCTATGGAAACTTTTGTAGAGCTAAATGAGCTGAACAGTTCGGCAAGCAACAGCTTTTCTCTATCTGCAATAGTTTCCATTCTATAGGCCAAAAACACTATTTTTCCTCCATAAGAGGCTGTAACCCCTATAAGGGGCCTTCTGACAATTACCGCCCTATGAATGCTTTTGTAGAGCTAAATGAGCTGAACATTTAAGCAAGCAACAGCTTTTCTCTACCTGCAATAGTTTTCATTCTATAAGACAAAAACACTATTTTTCACTTTAAGGGGCTGTAACCCCTATAAGGGGTCATCTGACAACTTCAACCCTATGGAGACTTTTGTAGAGCTAAATGAGCTGAACACGTAAGCAAGCAACAGCTTTTCTCTATCTGCAATAGTTTTCATTCTATAGGCCAAAAACACTATTTTTTGCCTTTAAGGGCTTGTAACCCCTATAAGGGGTCATCTGACAACTTTGACCCTATGGAGACTTTTGTAAAGCTAAATGAGCTGAACATTTAAGCAAGCAACAACTTTTCTCTATCTGTAATAAATTTCATTCTATAAGCCAAAAACATGAAAAAATGCTATTTTTCACATTTAAGGGGCCGTAACTCCTATAAAGGGTCATCTGACAACTTCGACTCAATAAAGACTTTTATAGAGCTTTTGATGCTGAAGCAGTAGAGTGGCATCAGATTTCATCTTTCTCTTATACTTTTTGATTTTCAAGCCAAAAACAGTAGTCTGACCCCCCCTGGTCTATTTTTAGTAACGGCGGCCATGTTTTTTGACTGATCAAAAATCCAAACAAAAGTTTGGTGAAGGACACCCTAAGGATCATTCATACAAAGTTTCATTAAATTCTGTTTAGTAGTTTTAGAGGAGAAGATTTTTGAAAAATTGTTTACAAACGACGAAGACAGACGACGGACAACAGACGACGACGGATGCCAAGTGATGGCAATAGCTCATATGGACCTTTGGTCCAGGTGAGCTAAAAAGCGGAAGATTTTCAACGCTCCTTTAAATTGCAGTTCAGTGTCAATTGAGGACAATAGCGAGTGCCAAATATTTATGGCTTCACTGAGAAATCTGCAAATGGCAATAAACTTTCAATTAACACCTTAACATGTGTTCACCAGTGTTGAATGTATTAACATTTGCCTAATAAACAAACCCCCCAAAACACCGGAAATGTTTTATGACTGAAACTAGTCAATATAACTTTGTCATGTCCTGGAAAAGCTGGAGATTTCACAAAAAGTTGGGAGACCGGGAGATGGGTAAAAAAATTGGGAGATTTTGTCTCCCGGCGGGAGAATCACATGTATGTGAATTTATAGTGTAATTTTATGTAATGCATATATATAAAATATATATCCCTTTTTTCTTAGATTTTTTTTGTACATACTGGTGTTGGCTTGTTGCCAGGTATTGCTCTACTTATTCTTGTACATAATGGTATCCCTTTGTCAATCTAAAAAAAAAATAAAAACATTTCAATTCTAAAATCATCAGGAATCTGTATTGGAACAACTTGCCAAAGCACCAAGCACAAGTCCTAAACTTTAATAATTACATACTAATTTATAATGACAATTTTGATTGGTTAATAATGCAGTTTTATTTCTCGATAAAACTCACTAGCAAGTCCTTAACAACTACTTGGACAGAGTAATAAAAAAAGATAAACTATGCATTTCCTGCATTTTTCTGTGCAAACATTTCATATATTTTATCAGAATGTAATTATATACATTGAATGTAATATTTTTTAGTTTAATTGGTGTGTAAAAGCGTGGACCTCTGTCCACATTTTCAACATGAAGCTCTACCAGGCTTCATTAAAAATGTACTTAGGTCCATGCTTTAACACACCAATAATACTCAAAAATATTGCATTCAATGTATAAATGCAGACAGGGTATTTGGGATAGGCTTGCTAAAATAAAATAAGGTTGTTCAAGCAAAGTAATCTTGAAACTCAGCAATTTGAGGCCTTATATCACATACATAATATTTTCTGTGCTGTGGTATTGGCTTTCATTATCAATTTTTTTCAGTTACGATGAATTTTGCTCAAATACTGGCTGTTTTTCATTGTGGTCCTTTTAAATTGGGGCTCATTTCTATGGGCTGTGTCACATACACTTATTCAACATCTCATTATCTTCTACCATATAGTGGGTTATTTTGCGGTGGTTTAATTTTTGCTCATTTTCACGGGTTGAAGGAAACTGTGAAAATTTATCACGCGAATTTTTCTTTCTAAAGCAAATCATATCCAACATTATCACAGACCGCGAAAATAAAACCCGCAAAATTTGTTCACATACATGTACCTTATTACGCAAAAACCGTGAAAATAACCTGCTGTACGGTATTTATTTTCAACAATTGTTTTGGTTGATATTGTGATAACAGGAGGTATATCACTATATCTCCTTGAAATACATTGTATCCAGCAGAATTAACATTTAGATTACCAGGAAAAAGGTAGGTATTTCAACAAACCTTTTCTAAGTTCCAAACTTTAATTAAAGGGTTCACGCCTTGTTCATCTTCCTAGAAAAACAAATAGTAAAAAAAAATGTAAAAAAAACACACACAAGTTGAAAATCACTGAAAATCATGTTAAAGGATATCATCGTTTCAAATTTAATATTCTCAAGTAATGGTTTTAAGAAACACTCAGACTTGACAAAATCCATCGGCCCTACAGACATTTCTAGTGATTCTCATCATTGTTCCGACCTTAATCAGTATTGCACTGGACCAGATGTCTGTTGGATTTTTTAGTGATAATGTAACTTGATGCCCTTCGAGTCCCAAATGTTGCAGGGGCAGATCCAGAAATTTACAAAATGGGAGGTGGTTGCAGAGCAATTACACAAAAATTAAAAAAATTCAGAAGAAAGCTTTTTTTTCTACCCCACAAAAAAAAGAAAAGAGAAAGAATTGTACTTACTCCAATTGAAATAAGAAGATTATGCTGTTTCATTTGAAACAAGTGAGAAACTCGAATTTCGTAAGCTTTGAAGCTGTTGATCTGCAGCTCTCTATTAAGGAGGTGAAGATTTCCATCGTAGTCTCCAAATATAAGTTGGCCACGCCCACTTACAGATGCTGAAATATTAATGTCCTGAAAAGGAAAATAAAGAATGCTAAATAAGATTTAGTAGTTGACCAGATACAAGTTATATATGTAAGCTAGTTAGTTCAATTTAAAAAAAAAAACATGTAATTTTATACCATATAACTGCTTGTTAATTTTTTTTATGTGAAATTTTTGTGGATTGGAATGAATTTCTTTTTTTTTTTTGGCTGATTTTAATATTTACTGTTTTACATCTTTATTTAACTGATAATTATACTTCATACTTTTTTATAAGATAAATTTTGTTGTCCAGTGTTAACCATATTAACTGTGAAATAAAGCAAAAATTAAATTATGCAAAAATTACCAGTTATACAATACAATGTATGTCCATACAATTTCACCAAAAAATGTTGAAAATTGGGTGTCATGAATTACTTTCTTGCGATATCTTTCCTGTGACCAGTACAAAAAGAGAAAAATATATTGAGTACCTTTAGCTTTTCAAAATTCTGGTTGGTTTCTGGGTCTTTAACTACCTCTTTATCAAAGAAATTGAATCGTCTCCACTGTAAAATAAATTTAAGGCAGAGCTTACAAATATACATGTGTAGGTTTGGTCTTGTAGCAGACCTGTCAAGTGTCACACAATTAGCCTGAGACTGCATGGATCTAGTCAGCAATTTGGCGGCAAATTTCTTTGATCTTTTATGAGCTGCATGCGTGAGATTTGACGAAAATTTGAAATGTTTTCATTTGATCTTTCAATTTTTTGTTGAATCTCAGGCATGCAGCTCATAAAAACTTGACAGTCCTGCTGAAGACTGGCACATCCGGAAGAATTAGGTAGGTGATACAAAGCCACATTTATCGACTCTACATAAGGTTTAAATCTTTAGCTCATTTGGTAGTGAGACTCTGCCTTGTTATCGGCACGGTCGAGTTCAATCCCTGGTGACAGTAGTGTAGCTCATGCTTCCCAGTTACAAAAAATAGCAGTAATATAAATTATTTTGCTGTCTACAGTTGCATTTAAAATGGTAATGTTGATCTGTTTTATCATTCTCAGATGATGACATGTAATGGAATTTGAAATTAAGAATCTCTATGCTACATGTTACTTTTAAAGCGTTTGCATTGTTTACATTTTCTAGTTTTTAAATGAGAATTCAACACAGAAATTAATTGAAAACACCCACTTGTAAAAATGCAGCCATTTTTTGGTAATCTGTCAGATTGTTTATTTTCGTAATTGAATTTCTTATTTTTTCTATTTAATGTTTAAATTGTTATTCTTTGTCGAAAATATTAATATATCAATATTATAAACTCCTTTGATATGAATTTACTTTCTACATAATTATACTTTTACCTAAAATTTTATCCGAAACTATTGAATTCTACTTAATCGGTTGCCCGTTGCAACCAAACCGCGTCCTGACTTGTCTGTCAAATAGTCCAAAATGTCGAGAATTTCCTCTACTTTTGGGAAGCTAGATGGTCCAATGTCTTCACAGAAATCTCTGGGAGGTTGGTAGGGATATTGCAAGCATTATTTGACGAAAACGTGGTTGCAAATGCCCTTTAATCTGTAAAAATTGGATAACATGAAAATTTTAAATGTTTACTTAACCTTTCACCTCTTATTATTTTGACCTTCATACACTGTAGCTCCGCCCTTTTGATCTTTCAGGAGCTAGCTTGCACAGGGCATTGTTATAATTTAATAAACATTTGGATATAAACATTAAAAATGACTGAGAGGATATCTGAACCTCTGGGAACTCAAACCTCTGATGTTATAGAATGGAGCAGGTCACTTAGATCTAGAAGTCCTTCTCCATCCAGACATAACACAAGGTCTCGTAGTCCTTCACCTAGGGCTACAACAGACAGAGGTGGGTTACGGCATGGACATTGAAGTAGACTAGAGATTTTTGTTGCTAATTTTATAATAGCCGAAGTATTTGATTAATGAATGACAAATAATAAGATGCATGTCTGTCATGTTTTATTAACAAAATGACCTCAACTTCATGCCCAAGCATGTTTTGAATTTTTTTTTTGTTTTAATTTAGAATAAAGTTAAATTATAGTAAAAAGAGAGAAAAGCACTTGCCATTTAAAAATGATTAATCCATAAATGGGTTGATCTTGACTATTCTTCATTTAAGAAATAATCCATGGCTGCCCGTGGTTTATTGGAGATTGTAACATGGGTTGCCATTGTTTTCGTTATTATTTTACCCTGAGTGGAATGTTTAAATACATTATCAATTAATGTAGACTACATATTAATCACCACATCTGAAAATATTAAATCATAAGGAAACTTTAATGTCACTTATTTATTTTCTAAATTTTACATTTGTTAGAATGTTTATTGAGACTGTATCATTTTATAATGTACGGGTTTCTCTAGGGATAGGAAATCATTTAATCCTGGCATTCTTTGTTAAAAATGGTGAATGTACATATATATTTTGTTCAATTTTTTTTGGTAATTTTATTTTGTAGTTGTACACGTTTAAAAATAGTTTTGTTTACACATTCTAGTTATCAGCAATTGGAGAAGATCTGACTCATGTTTAGGTACACTGCATGAATTGACAATTTAAAGTTTTGTTGATCTTTGTCTCACTTTTAGTTTTTATCATGTTAATGTGCTTCAGATAGTTATGCATGACTTTATACTTGCAAAGCAATGGGAGACCTGTTCATTGTTGTGTATCGAATAAATCATGCAATTACATGTTACACCAAATAAGTGAACATGGAGAAAATGTGCATGACATAGTGAGTAACAATGCTTTATTGTACTTTATTCATTTACCAACACGCTAAAAGCTTTTTAAAATCATCACTTAATTCATCAAAGTATATAAGTGCATGAGTTGAATTTTGTATGATGAAAAACAAAATGTATATGGATACTAAAAAGGCAGAAGTTTATTTGTTTTATATTTTAGAAATATTACTTTAGACTTACTTACATTTCTTGTGATCATAACTCTTTAACAAATTTTTTTTTTGGTTAAACCACTTTAAAGATTTTTATGTCCCATCTATGAAAGTAGGGGCATATAGTGTTTGGGTTTGTCCTTCTCAAATGTGGCAAGATTGGGCATTATGTGTTTTTGACATATTCTTGTTAGATATAAATGAGATGGTATCAGTGTTATATACCGTATAGCGGGTAATTTTCATGGCGTGCAAATTTCGCGATTTCATACCATATTTACGCGGACATTTATTTTCGCAATCTAATAATATTCTCAACACAAATGTATGTTGATTCTATTTTATGCAGGTTTTAAATTTTGCGACAGAGTAATGGTTGCGAATATAGTGAAAATTAGAACTTCACGAAAATTTCCCGCTATACGGTAACCTTCCCCGTATTTAAATATTCAATATGCAATTTAATTTTTACAGGGAACTATTTGACAGATGTTCAGAAGTCAATGCCTGATTTTACATTCAAGAAGACAAAAAGTACAAACAAGATGAGAAAAAGTACCGGAAGTCTAGCAGCTAACTTAAACTCAACCTCGACAACGTAAGTCATTTACAGGAGATTTATATGGTTATGCCAATATAAAAACTATCCTAGATTCTCATCCTCTCCCGCCCTGATTTTTTCATTGGCCTAAAAAAATATATTTTGAATTTTTGACAAACTATGTTCATTTTCAGTCAATAATGAATATTCAAAACGGATGAAAAATAAAAAAACAGAAATTTGCCACCCCACCCCATATTTTGAAGGAATTGGGATGAGAATCTAGAAATATAATTCTATTTTGGCCTTTATAACAACACATTTATAATTCTTGATTGAGAAAAATGAGATATGAATTATCAATTTTTAAGTTCCAGGGACATATAATATGAAACTCATTTATGTAATCTGTTGTTTGTAACCTTATGATTATTGAAATGTTTGAAAACAAATTTGCATATTAAATACAAGGCATTAGCAAAACCTATACAAGCTAAAATAGCTTTGCAGAACATGTACCTATTATTTGATATATTGAATAAAATAAATTTTAACAGAGACGTAACTTTAGAAATTCCCCAAATTTTAAGAGAACTAAACTTTTTCTTCTTCTCATTTTCTTTTCAGATTTATATATATTATCTTTAAAAAATTTTGAAATCTTTATATCATAAATAGAATTTAATGTGTAATTATTTTTTTCTTTTTTTCTCTCCAGAAAATCGAAACCAAATCTTGCCAATCTGGACAATATTGAAGCAGAGTACATTAAAAATCTACAACAGCAAATTTATTTCCTAGAGCTGGAGTCCAATTATCTATATCCTTTGATTATTAAGACAAGGTTGATAAAATTTGTATTCATAAGGAAAGGTACAAAGCATTAGCTCACAAATTATAGATTTATGATCAAAATTTTTCATGTACTAGACCTTCATATAAAAATTTGACCTAATTTACCCTCAGTCTGATAATTTTAACATTTAAAATCACAGATGTACAATATTAAAAACGAAAGAATATGTAATATGTGTCAGAAAGACGCGATCCACATATTGATATTATTTTTATAAATGATAAAAAACCAACATTCAATGCGTGTGAAGTGCTTTTCTGGACTAACCTTTATCAAACACGCTAGGGGTCGAAAAATTGGAAGACCGGTAGGATACTAGATTTGAACAAACAAAACAATAAAGCCAAAAATATTACAACAATGACTAAACGAGTTAATCTTATCACCTGCATTAAAGATAGCCATTAGAATTGAAATTCTAAACAAATACCTTGTTGGATGAGCGGTCTAAGGTCAAATACTTTCGTATTGATTACTAGTCCATTACATAAGCAGGTAGTAGATTGTGTCCAGCTTTTTATTTCACAAGCTGTATGTAATTAGGTTTGTCAGTTAACTGTTCAAGTTGGGTACATGTACTTATACTGTGATTTGGGCTGGGTTTTCTGGTTTCCACGAATAGCAAGAAATTTATTGTGATCATGTCATTGAAAAAAAAAGGATGATAACACCTTAACAATGACACTAGAGACCAGGCAAAGAAAGCCACAGAGATGCATCCAAAAATGACAGCTGAAGCCGAACGAATGCTCACTAAATTAAGAGTAAGTACTAGCAGGGTTTCCGCTGGCGTGGGCCACTTGGGCCATTGGCCCTATTTTTTCAATTCTGGCCCAAAAAATATAATTTTGGCCCAACAAAGTGGCCCAAAATTTTGGTTCCGTATTTTGATCAACAATATCATTTTCGTGTCATTCAAACTGACAACAAATTTCACTATGAAGCCCTATTAATAATTGATTTATGACCCAAGCTAACACCGTTAATTAACATGTAACTGTCAATTGTGTAAAGGGGTCAAAATAACAGGTGCTTGACCATCGCTGATTTATTTCGATTAATTGATAGAATGCAATATGATTGACCAATCAGGAGTAAGTTTATTTTTAAATCAGCTTATTTAAATGGCAATTCACGTGCTCTGACCATGTTGACCAAATGATAAATATTCTTGTGTAAATATCAGAAAAACTGGAAGTAAACATACATGAAAGGATTTACCTTCATGAAATTATTTTATTAGGAACATCCTGTAATCCAAACACATCCTTTTTCATGCATCAAATTGAGATCAGATGAAAGAACTTTGTTTACATATTTACGATCCCTGTCTCCTCTGTAATACCCTCCTTTTGATAGGAGCACCTCCATAACAGCGGAGTACTGTGGTTTAGTGGAGTTCCAATGATTGATTTATTTTGTTAAAACAAGTTTTTTTTATAAAATTATTTTTTGTCCATTATAACAAAAACAAAAAGTTCTAGACATACATGTATCTGTAGTACATTAAAAAAACATTATGACAGTTTGTTAAATCTATATGATTAACTATGATCAATTCAACAAATGTTTAAATATATATTATTGAAAATAATAATAACTGTTGTAATCTGTGTGCTTTCCTTGGTACTGAAAATATAATAATAATGATTTCCTGCCAAAACTCAAAAAAAAAAAAAAAAATTGGCCCAATGTCATTTATGTTGGCCCAAAAAATATGCATTTGGCCCAAGGGATGGCCCAAAGAAAAATACACCCAGAGGAAACCCTGAGTACTAGTATTTGATTCAAGCAAACTAAATATAGGAATTTCATCATATGGTTTGTCCTGTATATCATTCAGGGGAGACAATTAGACTCAAGTTTTTTCCCCCAATACTCAGTTCAATATGCCTTTTGTGAGCGTGCCTACTGTATTTCTTGTTTATTTGTTTATTAAAAAAAATACTGGTAGTTAGATTCAGATAAAAAATAAAAAAGAAAGATATAGTAATGATAAATTTATATTTCAAACCCCCCCCCCCCCCCAGAAAAAAAGCATTAGTGACAAAAAAAGACATTAACAAAATGGAGTTTTGGACGTGACAAAAAAAAAACTAACTAATATTGAACCTGCTAAAAGATTTAATTGTACATACTTTGTGCACAGTAAATGTAATTTTTACATTTTGTTTGTGTATGAATGAAAATCTGATTTATTTATTAAGCTTTAAGATGGAGAATTCTATGACTATGACGGTTATAGTACATTATTTTAGTTATATAAATAAGACATTTTTGATGTTAACCATAAAAATATCAAATTTGATAAATGTTCATGTTGTACATGCTTTTATTTTGCAGCAAATGCAGCTTGAAATTGACAGTCTTCAAATGGAAGTGAAGAAAAAAGATACGATGTTGGCTGTAACAAGTACAGAGAAAGAAAAAACATTTGAGAGATTACACGATGAAGAGGGTATAAAATTTTACAATAATCACAGTGTTAAAATGAGTGTTTTAAAAAGACAAATTCCTATTAATATGGGTTCCAACATTTGAGTTTGAAATTTGTTTTTAATCATTTAGGTATATATAATTTTTTTTTTGAGAATTAAAAGAGATATTATTAATAGCTTTTTAAGAGGGTGCAGAAAGAGCTGGTAGAATAGTGAATAATGTTTCCACACACCCCCACCCCCCCTAAAGAAAAAAGAAAGAAAAAAACATTTAAGATAATGACCCAAAAATAATGAATTGAGAATAAAAAACAACAAAATAAAAAAAAAATAATGAGAATAATGAGAGAGAAACAAAAAAAAAAATTTGGTAAAACAACTCACAATATAATTCTTGAGATTTAAAATATTAAAAGAATATAAGAAATAAACCAAAACCTGTCTATTGCAACCAGGTTAAAGTTTTAGAAGTTTATTAATAATATTTTTTTGAATTTTATACCCCCACTTGTAAGAGAGGGGGCTATATTGCAATCACCTTGTCCGTCCGTCCGTCCGTCTGTCTGTCCGTCCGTAACAAACTTTCGTAACAGATTTCTCGTCTTCTACTGAAGTGATTGATTTCAAATTTGGTATACAGCTTAAGCATGATGAGTTGTATCTTGCATCCCCTTTTCAGGTCAGTCGCACATCTACTTCCTGTTTTCTGAGCCAACAGTCTTTTTTAAGGGTAAAAAATAGACAATTTTTCGTAACAGATTTCTCGGCTTCTACAGAAGGGATTAATTTTGTATACAGCTTTAGCATGATGAGTTGTTTTGTGCCTCCTCTTTCCAGGTCAGTTGCACATCTACTTCCTGTCTCCTGAGTGGTAGAGTGGGGGTATTTTTAGCAAGAGTAAGTGCAACCCCTTGTTTAACTTGTAAAAGCCATCCACATACTTGATTATACAAAAAAAAAATACTTCAGCTCTCAAAGATTTTAGTTTTGATCAAGGTTACTCTAGAACTTATCTCAATTCTGTCTATTACAGCTGCAAGACAGAGAGACAAAAGAAACTTAATGGATGAAATCATTGATCTGAAAAAACAGAAAGACTCCTTAGAAAGGGACTTAACTCATAAAGACTCTCAACTACTGGATGCCAAGAATGAACTGGACAAGAGTGCCACTGCTCTTAAAAGTGCTGAAATTAAAATACAGACACTTAGGAACCAGGTAGGATTTTCAAAGGGAAGTAACTTTTGATGTCTTCCCAAATGTCCCTCAGAAACAAATAGTTTTGACCTTGTGCTGGAAATAGTAATTTTTTTGTGTGGTTCTTCTGAATAGCTTTGTTTAACAAAATGTTGCATAGACTAAGTGAAGGTTTTGTTTTTTGTGTGTTTTTTATGGCCCATTTAGGAAAGTAGGTGGTATGTAGCGTTCAGGTCCGTCCATCTGTCTGTCTCAAATGTTGCGAGATGGGGCATTATGTCTTTTGTAGATATATTTTGTTTGTTGTTGTTTTTTTGGAGGCCATGGGGGTACCTATCATAATTTGTTTCAGATGCAGTTACTATTTTACATGTATTTATTTAATTTGTAATTTTTGTAGATATATTTTTTATCATGGTGAATAAAAACCTCAACAGAATTTAAACAAATATTGTGGAAAAACCTATTCCATTCAAAATTGGCAGTTAGATCCTATTTTATACCCCCACTCCTAAGAGAGGGCTATATTGCAATTATCTTGTCGGTTATTGTGATGGATTCAATGAATAAAGGGAATTTATCCGGGTTGTTAAATGGTGAATGTCAGTTGGAAAGTGGGCCACCAGGGAAGAAATTTTTGTAACAGTTTTTTCCACAACTACTAATCACAGCCACTTGATATTTGGTTTACAGCATCAGGGTGGGATCCCATAATTATACCCCCCACTTTCAAAAGTGGGGGGTATATAGTGATAGGGGTGTCCGTCCGTCCTTCCGTCCGTCCGTCCGTCCTTCCGTTACACTTCAGGGTACCCATCTCTTATCTGCAACTCCTCCTAAACCCCTCCTAAACCCCTTGGTGGATTTTCATGAAACTTACACACAATCTTTGTGACATAATGTAGATGTGCACCTACTATTTTAAAATTTGATCAGAATGATTTTTGGGGTTTCCCATAGCAAAACATGGACTTACCCATTCGACTACATGGGCCGCAGTGATTCCAAAGGTGCTTTTGGTTTTACCAGACCGAACTCGATTTTGAACATATATTTATATAGATTTAATTGTAAAAAAATAAATATTTTTACTGGACCGAATCAATTTTTACTGGACATTTCATTCGGTCCGGCAACCTTCGGAATCACTGATGGGGGTACCCATCTCTTATCCGCAACTCCTCCTAAACCCCTTGGTGGATTTTCATGAAACTTACACACAATCTTTGTGACATAATGTAGATGTGCACCTACTATTTTAAAATTTGATCAGAATGATTTTTGGGGTTTCCCATAGCAAAACATGGACTTACCCATTCGACTACATGGGGGTACCCATCTCTTATCCGCAACTTCTCCTAAACCCCTTGGTGGATTTTCATGAAACTTACACACAATCTTTGTGACATAATGAAGATGTGCACCTACTATTTGAAAATTTGATCAGAAGGATTTTTGGGGTTTCCCATAGCAAAACATGGACTTAGCCATTCCACTACATGGGGGTACCCATCTCTTATCCGCAACTCATCCTAAACCCCTTGATGGATTGTCATGAAACTTTTACACAATCTTTGTAACATAATGTAAATGTGCACCTACTATTTGAAAGTTTGATCAGAATGATATTGGGGTTTCCCATAGCAATACATGGACTCAGCCATTCGACTACATGGGGGTGCCCATCTCTTATCTGCAACTCCTCCTAAACCCCTTGATGGATTTTCATGAAACCTACACACAATTTTTGTGACATAATGTAGATGTGCATCTCCTATTCTAAATTTTATCTGATTAATTTTTTTTGGGGGGTGGGGGGTATTTGTTTGTGAGCTGCGGCTCACAGTTTTTCTAGTATGGGATTCGATTTCAGGTCTGTTGCTCATATACATCCCTTTTAAAGAAATCCAGCCATTTTGACTTTGACAGATTTTTCATAATAGGTATCAGCAGTGCATAGAGTGGACCATTATAATAGATCTGAAGAAAATTAGAAGTCTATGTCTAAACATGAAGGCAGGCCGTTTGTATACTCCCAAGAACCAATTGGTCCATCTTATACAAGTCATAGTACTAGGTTACACAATGACTTGTTCTCAGAAAGGCATGTCAAGTTCTCAGAAAACAGCCTCAAAGGTGACAAGTGCATCAATGTTTACGATGTCAATGATGCTTGTGATGCAAAATTGTACCGAAGAACATTTGACCATTCTGTGGTTGGAAGTGAGGACATAAATAAGTTTGGTCTGAGGTCTGACTTAATGTCGGATAGTGGAAATTGCAAGGTTAAGAATTTGTCTGAAGTTGATTCTATGGTATCAGAAAGAGATTCTGTGAGTAATGCATCTTGAAGGAGTTAGGCTTTAGGAGTTAGATCAGCATGAATTTTGTAGAGGTTATGTTGCCATTATATTTGGTATTTGGAAAAATTGTCTGGAAATTTTATCAAAAAACAGTATAGGCTTTGCATTTTGCATCTTGACTGAGAGCTGCATGAATAGTTATGGTGTGATTCAATGCAGCTTGTTGCAATTAAAAAGTGTAACGATAAAAACAACACATTATGCATCTGACATTTGTGCATGCTGGAAAAGCATTTTTGAGCTTGATAAATAGATAGTACACATATCAGGCAATTAATAGATAGTAAGTGGCTTATAAAAGATGGACAAAGATTACCTATACATGTGAATTATTTTCAAAAGTTTGTTCCAAGTATTCATTTGTTTTTCATATACATTTGTAACAACTGCAGTTTGCACTTACAAAATTTTGGGTATTAAGATAATACATAATTTTATATATAAGTTTGCATGGATTTTTTGGGATATGTATAAAGAATGCCTTTTTGTAGACAATAGCTTAGAAATTTATTCATAATATACAATTATGATTGAATATATGTTGGTTTTTTTTTTTAATTTATTTTCATTCAATTAAAACTTAACCTTTCTGTTTTACTATCATCTTAACCATGATAACATGTTTCAGTTGAGTTTTGTAATTTCTTTTTCATTATCATTTTTTAATTATTGTTAATGACACGATCTTTCTAATACAATTACATTATGAGTCCGTTCGACATATTCCCTTCCTAGGCAGCCTGGGTATATTATTTTTCCCAGGTTGAAATATTATACAGAACGCGGATGACTTCTGTTCATTTTACATTTTATCTTTTACAGTTAGAACAAAGAGGAGAGCAGCACAACCTGACCCAGATAACTCTGGACGAGAAACGGAGCGAGCTTTTGAGCGTACAGAGCCAACTGAGAGAGCTGGAGGAAAAATACTACAACAATACCATACAAATTCAAGACAAAGTTGCAAATGATATGAAGGTACAGTATATCTATTTAATCACTGACGGATCCAGAAACTTTCAAAAGGGGGGAGTCCACCCAGATTTAAGACAAATGAGTAACGCTCTAAGCTCAATATTGCTGAACATTTGCCTGAACTTTATTTAACTAGTCTAGAAAAAACAATTTAAGCTGTAAAATAGTCTAATATATATAGAATATATACATTTACTTTCCTTTTTGATACTATCTATATCTATTCTAGGTGAGTATAGTTTGATACAAGATTAGATGTAGATAGTATCAAAAAGGAAAGTATATGATATTCTTTTTATCAGTAATTAAAAATCATTTAATGTAATTAAAAAACACATTTAACAAGTTTTCAGTACAATAACGTCATATGACGTCACACGTGACGTCACATTTCATTTCATCCCATGAAGTCACAGTTAACAAGTGCTCCCACCTGATATTTTCTTGTATCACAGACTGTCCATGATACTAAAAAATACTAGGCAGATGAGAACAAAGGGAAAAGCAGCTAATTACCGATAAAATGTATTTAAGGTTTTTTATCCATGGAACAAGAAGACCACTTTCTTAGAAGTATCAAAGACCATTTTAAAAGATCACAAAATCTTTTGGCAATTACAAGCAACTTCTAAAACACTTAAAAATTTGAATGGTTTGAATAAGTTTTGTAGAACATTTACATGTAACTGAGTATTATATATTTGTGTCTTATCTTCAGATCATTTCATCTAATGAGGTATGGTTGTCATCAGCTAATGATTTTTGTGTGTTTTAAATAAAAAAAAGAGTGGATTTATTGTATTTACTAGCTAACAAGTCACACATGTTGATTAAGATATCATTGGTTGCACATTGACCTATAAGTTTTCTCCCGCTTAATCCCTTTCCCAAATACCATTACATTTTTTTGCAGGGTGTGAGAAGCAAATTGCTAAAATATTGTTAAGATAACAATTATTTTACAAAAAAACAATAAAGGCTTGCACTCGGTACATAGTTTAGAATTTGTTGCAAATGTTTTGATTATATTTGTTTTACATGGAAAGCACACCTGGTTTGATCGAATTAATTTTGTCCGCATAGCATCTCTAATTATATTATATATACATTGTATAGAAAAATGTTAGATAGTGAAAAGAAATCAATTAGTCAATAGATTGAAGTGTCAATCATTGTCATCCAGTCTTAAGATACATTTTGTATAAGTCTCAAAATTTCCAATATTAAAAGTAAACATTATGACTTTACTACATGTTCACAAATTTACCGTATGTTCTCGAGTATAAGTCGATTCGCTTATAAGTCGGACCCCTTTCTCAGCAGAAAAATTGAGGTATTTGACATTGACCTGCATATAAGTCGGAGTCAGAATCAACTGTTGTATGTGGACTAGAATCATAGAGAAACAAGGAGAAAATTGCAGTCAGCATTCCCCGATACTTATTTGAAATGGACTATACATTTTGTTCACTGATGTTTTGATCTACTTATGATAAATAAATTGTATTGTTTTTCCTCTATTTCAGATATCTTGATTATTAAATATGTATTGATAAAATTGTTTGCTTACTTTTATTTGAAATAAAGAGAAACAAATCCTGCCATGTGTTTACATTTCATTCAATATGCCCATGGTTTGTCTGAAAACCTATCTATTTTGTTAAAGCAATACACTAATGTGTTCATTTACATACTTATTCAAGTTAATGTAAAGTGACCAATTAATCAAAGTTACAGGATTTACTAGTTATTTTGGCCTTTAAAATCAATAACTTCAAAGAAATAATTATTTCTTAATTGATTTCTTGAGTACAGTTCAAAAGTATTGTTCAGATGTCCCATAGCAATTCAATTTCTGGTCTGGAAAATATCTCGATCTTCCGATATCTCGCCTATAAGTCGGTACCCGTTCTTCAACTTGAATTTTACTCCTCAAAATACCGACTTATACACGCGTATATACGGTAACAGCTTTATACAGAGTATTTTCCACTTTGTGTTATTGTTACATTTCAGCAAAAATTCTGTTTCCTGCAGGACACATGGATTAGAGACGTTTTCATGCCTTCCTGACAAGATCTCAAAAGGGGTGGTGCTCAAAGTTTTACTCATGTCCGTCTGTACAAATTTACTCCAGCTTTTCTCAGAAAATGATTTGAAATTTGGTAGGATGGTTAAGTATGAATTGTCGAACTTGTATTTTCTTTTTGGAGCCCTGTGTAGGGGAAAACATGTCCCATAGGCACATTCCCTCTTTAAAAAATAAAAAGAAAGATGTTTAACATGGAAGATTTAGCTGTTTCATCAGTATGATTTTTGGTCTTAAACATGATTGCAAATGATATTTATCATGTTTATGTTAATTTTAAGCCTAGATTTGTTGTTTCTTATTTAGGATGAGATTCGTCTGCTGCGACAGAAGTTGAAGGAAACCGAAATGGCAGCAGAACATGATCGTTACATGAAATCTAAACTAGCAGAAGATAACGCCAGTCTTGTCAAGGAAAACGCAGCACTACAACAACAGACAGTAGATATGCAGAGAGATATGGAAAGGGTTGGTTTTTATCATGGTTCATTGTGATCTACTTTTTATATCCCTTTGAGCAACCTACATTGCAAGGTAGTAAAGTTGTACCAATGGGGCAATCAAATGAGTTCACTCTCGTTTCAACTTGAGTACGCGTTGTTGATTGATATTCAATTATTTTTTTTGTTTCTGTGTTTTACATGTTGTCTGTTTTTGTCCTGTTCTTTTTGGTGTTTACTGGTTTTGTCTCTGCCCTTTCGGACTTTTGACATTCGGATATCCCATTGGTACATCTGCTTCTTGTAAAAAGTCATATAGGTTGATGTGACCATTTTTTTGGTAATAGTTAGTATAGTTTACATAATGTACTAGGTAGGGCTAATGTATAGATTTCTGGTCTGATTTTCAGTACATCTACGGAGATGGGCATGGAGAATTTTTATTCCTGTCAGAAATTATTCAGGGGAGATAATTTGACTTAAACAGTGTTCAATAAGAAACTTCATCAGCACAACTCATCCCAACCAGCTGAATAGAATTGATTTAACTTTACAGAGAGAAAGAGCACCATATATGGATGTGCATGAAGAAATTTCATTATGCTCAAAAATCATTGAGGGGAGATAATTGGACTTAAGGTGTTTTGGGGGCAGTAGAGTCCTATATGAAGCTGGTGATATCCTTTTGTGAGCACAAAAAGTACTTAGAAACAAGAAGTACTGTCACAAAGTTATTGTTTGTATATAAAAAGCTACATTGTGTGATAAGTAACAAAAATATGTATCCATGTATTTCATTTATTTTCAGGAAAGAATTGCTAGAGAGAGCAGTGAGTCAAGACATACAGTGAGTCACAGTGAGTTACTCCAGTTAAGAGACAAAGAAAAAGATGCCAGGTTTGAGATCAACCACCTCCAAGAACAACTCAGAAAAGAACAGGAGAAATCTAGACATTATCTGGAAAAGGTGAGTAAATGCCAGTTATGATGCAGTGAGTTCAATTTACTAAGAGTTCAATTTCCAAAAAAGGCTTCTGTTTTAGTAATCTGAATAACAGTAAGAAATCTTGATTCTAACTCATAGCAGAATAATTGTAGCTACAGCTTACTTGTAGAGATATTATCTAGCAACGACTATTGTGACCTACCTCACGGGTCACAGCAAGCTCAGAATCAATTAAAGATACTGTGGATTCATTTATTTTTGTGGGTACTGTAAACCTATTAATTTTTGCGGTTGCTAATTTTCGCCGTTTCTTGAACTAGGACATATTCATGGGTATCAATTTTCGCAATCTTTAGGTGCAGCTTTTAATTATAAGTATCATAATCATTAAAGTTTTTCTTAAGAAGGTGGTCAAAGACTGAAATTGCACAAGCAGCTGTAATTAACTGTCAACCCGAGCTGTCATTTTCTCACTTGTTGTCATATACAATACCTTGACCAATAAATGGATTAATTAAGTGTTAAAAGACTTGTTAATTGTGTGTGAAGTGTTTAATTACTGTCCTTTAATCTATCAAAGTGTTTTAACCAAATTTATGGTCACACCAAGCTAATTGTCTTTCTTTTCATTATGTAAATAATTAAATATGCTTTTTGATTGAATTATATGCATTTTATTTAGACCATGGGCCAATTGCAGAACCGCGAGCAGTGCCAAATGGCCTCGTTGAAGGCTGCTGGTGGTTGTCCATTGTGGTTTTTCTAAATTGTCGTTTAATTGTGGGCTGTGTCGCGTACACTTATTCCACATCACATTATTTTCTATTTATTTATTGATTATAATCATTTTCATTTTATACCATGCTAAACGGTCAACAATATACAAGTACCTGATTTCATGCATTCATTTACATTCTTTATCAAATATTCGCGGATACTTATTTTCGCAGTCTTTTGGCAACCACGAAAATAGCGAAAATTACTACATTTACAGTACCAATTTTCATGGTTTGGTAAAAAAGTATCGGTTTGCGGATTCTTAGATTTGTGGTTCTTTAGTCTGCAGCATATGCACCAATTTAAATTTCCTTTTCGTGGGATATCAAATTTCATGGTTCAAGGCTACCCGAGAAAACCACGAAAATCAATACCCCACAAATAATAATGAAACCACAGTAACTAGATGTGGAATACTTGTACACAAAGAAACTACATAAATCAGCAGCTATTTCAACATCACCAATTGACTCTGTCTCTTGGGACCCCTACAGAGTAATACACTACACAGGCAAAATGTGGACTGCGTTTAACGTGCGTCTAGACGTACATTAAACGTGTGTCATCTGATGCATATTGAATTGGCGCTTCTAACCGCATACGTTTGACGCACGTTAAAAATTTATCTTGGCAATATTTTTGTTTCATAATAAAGCAATTGCTACAGAGACATAACACACTAAATAAATAACTCACTAATTTCATACATTTTAGGAAACTATATGTCTGACGTATGGTAAACGTATGTTTTGACAATTATTTAACGTACGTTTACTGTACGGCGGTTAGAAACATATGTTTAACATACCTTTATACGCTACGTCAGATGCACGTTTTTACAAACTTAATGGTTTTTTTTTCATATATTTTATTGTATTTTATTTTTCAGCTAACCAATACTGAATCTACCTCCACCACACAAGATCTAGAACTGAAAACTATAAAGAGCCGCATCTCGGAACTGGAAAGCTACCAAAACACGATAGAAAAGGAATGTGAACAACTACGCAAAGATAAATTATTACTTGTAGACCATGTTTCTGATTTACAAAGAAAGGTAAAAGATAAATTATTACTTGTAGACCATGTGTCTGACTTACAGAGAAAGGTAAAAGATAAATTATTACTTGTAGACCATGTGTCTGACTTACAGAGAAAAGATAGATTATCACTTGAATGTCTGGTGAGGGGGATATAGCATTCAGCATTTGTTCAGGGGGTATATGGTGTTTGGGTCAGTTCGTCTGCCTGTCCATCCCTAATGTTCTGAGATGTGGCATTATGTCTTTTGAGCATTTATTTGTTTTACTTTGAAGTGCTGCATAAAAAAGGTTGACAAACCTATACCTTATAAAAAAAGAGTGAACTCACTTAAAAAAGACAAAAGCAAACATAACCATTTCTATAGTATGCAAAAGAATTTATTTGAATTGAAAGTGAATATCTCGGATATTGAAAAAATGGAGTTATTTTATCATTTTAGATTCCAGAGAGCTGTGCGTATTATTAACTATCATGATTGCCTGTTTTCTAATTTCTCTCTTTTGTTTCCTAGCTTGAGTCCAGAGACCATGAAATTGTTTCCATCAAGTCAGAACTTCATACAATGGAAGGTAAACTCAGAGATTACGACAGAATGAATATGATGGAATCTTCAATTCAAAGCCAGAAGTGGGAAGAGTTTGAAAAGTTAGCCGAGAGCATGAGATCGCTGTCGCACACGATGTCCCACTCGGGAACTTCCAAGAGCAGGCTACAGCAGTATTAGATGCAGAGTTTGTACTTTTAAAGCTACTTTTATTCATAGAGGAAGGAATGAGATTCAGGTATACACGATAGAAGCAAATTTGTGATATTTATTGTTAAAGACTATATATTGTAAAAATAGCTAGAATGCTTTTGGGTCATATTAATATGAGGAAAGAATATTGAAGTTTGTATGTGGTATATATTGTATTTGAAGCAACCTTAGTGCTTTTAAAGCTAATTTATAAGGATGAATTGAGATGAGGTATATAAAGCATTTTTGTGATAAATATACATTGATTTGTGTTTTAAAACAACTTAATGTATAAATATGAAAAAAGCTAGAGGGTTAAAGTATGAAATAATGAAATAAAAAAATCATAATTTGTGGATGTTCTGAAATAGAAATTCAAAGTTTTAAGGTGCAAGAGCTGAGACAGAAATTATTAATACAGGGTTAAGGTTTAAAATCATTGACCTTTCATTTTACAACCTTTGGAGAGAATTGCGGTTTATGTTTTTGTTCTGATTGTATCTAATATTAATTGTTGATTGGTATTTATTTCTTATTTACATATGGGCTTCTACAATTGAAAGTTTGAATAACAGTTTTACTTTTTATAAAATCATTTTTCACAACTGTATTTGTTCTATTTTATATGTAAAAAAAAACAAAAAAACGGCCATATTAGAACGAAGTACATGTCATGTATATTTAGTAGAACATTTGTTAATGATGAAACCCGTCCTTAGATTTACATGTATTATTTATTTATTTTATTTATAATTATTAAGGAAGATTATTTAATCAAATCCGTCCATAGTTTATTTACATGTATTTATTTATCTTTGTTTTATATATAATTATTAAGAAGAATTTTTTATGTAGTAAAGATTTTAGAAAATTAGTTTTAATATATGTCAAAGTAGATGTTATAGAAAAATAATTGAAAAAAAATTATATTTGTCTTTTTTCTGTTCATCACTGCCTTATTTTACATTTTCCTGTTTTATATCAAAAATCATTGTCATACTAGTATTAATTGTTTCATGTCCTGAAGAGGTGCTTCTTTGAGTTTTCCAGTTACCAGATATGACATGCTGGCCATGGTTACCGCTAGCAACACAATTGGCGTCTTGCAACAAGTAGGGTCCCTTACCCTTCTTGAACACCTGAGGTCACTCTTGTAATAACTGGACTGCTTGCTGTTTTCCATTTGTAGATTTTTGTCCCCTGTCCCAATGCCGAGCAGGGGACATAGAAATGCTGTTTGTATGTCCGTCACACTTTTCCCAGCTACTACTAATCCTAGGCTTTTGATATTTTATATTGTTTTATGTCCTGAAGGAGTGCTTCATTGATAGTTTTTCCTTTACCAAATATGACATGCTGGATTGACCACCAGCCACAGGATTGGAGTCTTGCAACAAGCAGGATCTCCTTACCCTTCTGAAGCACCTGAGGTCACTCTTGTAATAACTTGTCTGCTGGATGTATTCCATTTGTGTATTTTTGTCCCCTGTCTCAATGCTGAGCGGTGCCATAGAAATGCTGTTCGTCTGTATGTCACACTTTTTTCGTAACAGTTTTCTCAGCTACTACTAATCCTAGGCTTTGGATATTTGGTATGCAGCTTCAGGTAGTGGTTTCATGTGGTGGGATGCATTTCCAGGTCCCTGGCTTAACTGCTTCCTGTTTTATGAGCTAGATTAGAATTTTTTAAGGGTCAAAAATGGAAAAAATTTTCGTAACAGTTTTCTCAGCTACTACTAATCCAAGGGTTAATTTTGATATTTTGTATGCAGATTCATGCAGGGGTCTCATACAGTGGGATGCATTTCCAGGTTCGTGACTTTCCCACTGCCTGTGTTACAAGTGGACTTGGCAGGAGACCCAGGAATTCCATTATTGGTAAATTACTGTTGATATATGCAGATTGATGCATACACTTATACCTAATGGCCTCGTTGAAGGCTGCTGGCAGTTGTCCATTGTGGGTTTTCTAAATTGCCACTTGATTGTGGGCTGTGTCGTGTACACTTATTCCACATCTCATTATTTTCTATGATGCATATACATATTCTTTATCTCATTGCCTTCTCTTGAGTTTGGGTTTCTGATGATGTTAAGTTGTTTTTGTGTTGACTATTAAAGGAGTATGTTCGGAAAGGGCCAAAAACGGCCCTAAATTTCAAATTCGAGAGAGCTACAAAATTATGTTGCTAGAATGGTCATAAGACTCTATTCTTCATATATGTCATAAATTGTGCATGAATTAATTACTTTCGTGAACAACAGAGACTTTTAAAGTTAGTGAATTTCTTTAAAAATCGCTATTTTTGACATATTTAGCCGCTTTTTCTCTAAATAATGATAAATATAATGTTGGCCGCATATTCTGACCAAATTTTTTGGGGGGTTAAAATATTTACTTTTAAGTAATAAATTAATAAACAAAAATTTATATTGGTCAGAGCATGCGGCCACTTTTGATTGTGGCACAAAAGTGGTGAAAAGGGGTAAAAAATAGACAAAAATGGAGATTTTCCTGATCTTTCTCATATTTAGGTTGTCATCGAAGGAAACAGCACAATTTTGTCACTAGAAAACTATAATATTTGTTAAATATAGGTATTCTGTAAGTTCTTTCTAAAGCATTCATTTAGATTTCATGAACATGAAAAATCAGCCAAATTACAGGGCCAATTATAGGCCTTTGTGAACATACTCCTTTGTCCTTGTGTTTTCCATCGTTTTACAATTGAATGCCCCATAAGAATTGCTCTGCTGCTTTTGAGTTCGGTTTTGCATTATATTATTATATAGGAATAAAAGTAAAAGATAGTATACAAAGACCACTTGCTAATGTTCATTGTTTAAGAAGGTCTGTTGTTTTTATGCCCCGCCAACTTTGTTGAAGGCATATAGTATTTTAGTCTGTTTGTCTTTCCGTCGATCCGTCACACTTTAGTTTTCTGCACTTTTTTTACATCCTTGCATATATTCAAAAGATTTTTGGTATGTGAGTCTACCATGATGAGTAACAGGTCAAGTTTGAGTTTCATTCCGGTCCACTGATTTTGACCTAAATTACCCTTGAACTTTGCAAATTTTGTAAAAATAACACTGTTTTTCAACATTCATGCAATTCAACAGATTTTTGGTATGCGAGTCTTCCATGTTGAGTTACAGGTCAAGTTTTAGTTTCATTCCGGTTCACTGATATTTGCCAGTGGGGCATGAGTGTCATCTTGACACGTTTCCTTGTTCTAAGATTAAATTAAATAGCAACTACCAGTACACATAGAAGGATGTTATTTAGTCGGTGCATATAATGAAAGTAGCCAACATCTGTTAGTTTAAGCAAGTTATGATTAATTAAGGTCCATATCACAGCAACTGCAAGTGGTATATGAATGAAAATTGGTCAAAGCCTCAAAGGGTACATCTTTGATAGTACAATATCTCAGAATTAAGTCATCTTGATCCACATTTTCCGCAGGAAAGATTTTGTTTCAAAACCTTTAGCCGAAATGTAAATCAGATATTTTTTTTTTAATGTATTCTACACCTTCCAAAGGAGTATCACATTTAGTGTAGTACAGTTTGTGTCTTCCATCAATTTCAAATAAATTTTACCTTCAGTTCATGTTGCATCTTAATTTTTGACTTTTTCTTTTTTGTCTTTTTTCTTCTATCAGTAAATCTGAGGATTTTAACGACATTTATAAAACTGAAGCTAGGTCATTGAGAAAAGTTTCAGGAGTGCTAAAATGTTATGTAATTTGTCATATGATTAAAAATTTTAAAGTGAGCTATACCAATTATCAGTACTACATAATTAGGGCCCGCATCAAAGATTTGGACGCCCTATAGTTTTCACTTTGTCCGTCTGTCTGTCTGTCTGTCCATCAACAATTCTTGTGAACACTAAAACACAAAAACTATTAACACCACAGTTCTGAAATTTTGAACAGCTACTAAGTAGCATGTCATAATTTGCATAATATAATTTCATGCAAAAATGTGAAATATTTTTGGAAAAAAAACTTCATTTTTTATCGAAAATCACAGATTTTGAGAATTCGACTTTGTGAACACTCAAACTCAAAAACTGTTAACAATACAGTTCTGAAACTTTGTACAACTGCTAAGCAGCATGTCATAATTTGCATATTAAAATTTAGTGCAAATCTGTTCAATATTTATGGAAAAAACTTCATTTTTTATCGAAAATCACAGATTTTGAGAATTTGACTTACTGAACACTAAAACTCAAAAACAGTTAGCAATACAGTTCTGAAACTTTGTACAGCTGCTAAGTAGCAAGTTATGATTTGCATATTAAAATTTGGTGCAAATCTGTTAAACGTTTTTGTAAAAAACTTCATTTTTTATCGAAAATCACAGATTTTGAGAATTGGACTTTGTGAACACTAAAACTCAAATACAGCTCTGAAGTTTCATGCACATTCCATGGAACATGCCTTAGTGGTTATAATCAAAGTTTGTATGATTTTGAAAACACTTAGATTTTTGGCTGCTTCGGAAATACATTCCTAACATAAGCAATACAACCCAAACATAGGAAATGTACAATTTCAACTAAAATGGCGATGTATGTTGCCTGCTTCTTAAAATTTTAGGTAAACAGGAAGTAGATGAATTACAGACTTAAAATTGCTTTACACCATAAAGTACCATAGAAGGAAGCTACATGCCAAATATCAAGAGGCTGTGACATGTAGTTTCCCGGAAAAATGTGATGAAAACTTTTGTGATGCCGCAGGACAACAGATTGAGTCAAGGTAACCCCTATTTGTCACTTTGCAACACGTTGCAGGCGACATAAAAATGTTAAAATTGCATTGAACCAAATGAAGATTGTCAGCAGTAGCTTTCATGCTTTTTGAGTTGTAAATTACACACTTTGTGTGACGAGTGGACTAACAAACAGAATCTATAACTAAATCAGCTTTCACTTAAGAAAAAGAAAAATGCATGTTTTATAATTTATTTCCAATAAAATATCACATAGTAAATAACAAATAAGAACATAGAAAACTAAAATGCTCAACAAAATTTCTACCATGATCTAACATTGACAAGAACTTTTCTACCATGATCTAACATTTACAAACACTTTTATGGCCATGATCTAATTCTAAACCAGTATCTTGCACCCAACAATAGTTTGCAAGCTCATTTAATGTTATTTTTTACTAATTTCTGTGTGGTATATTGAAGAAACCAAGAAAAAAAAATCTCATCAATTTTTACATATTATATAAACAACCATGAAGCAAGGCCAGTAATTTAAATGCTAAATCTAAGTAAATAACAATAGGCCCATTCAACATTACCTCCTAGGGTATATTATTTTTCCCAGTTTAAAAAATAAAACAGATCCTGGATGACCTCTGTTAAGTCATGTAAGTATGGATTAATGATCTTCTTAGACTTTTTTCCTACCATGGTTCCCTGGGTTTAAATGACGAACACAAGCATAATTTTGATGAAAGTGATAAAACTAATCTTATTCATTGATGAATTGATTTTTCAGTATCATCAAAGTCTCACCCTGCGAGAAAAGTGAGATTTCAAGAGATTCCCTTCCCTTCTATTTATTTTTCCTACAAGAAACAAAAAATTGTAACTCACAAAAAGACTCCTTGCTCTTTCATATTGGATTTTTGATTTGAAAAAAAAAGCTAAAGACTAAATTGAGCAAGATGAAATTTCTTTATGCATATCTCCATATAAGTTCATGAAAATCTGTCTAGTGTTTTAGGAGGAGTTGGGCTTACGAGATATGTGGAAAGACATACAGACAGGGTGTGTCCTATATACACCTAAACTTTGATTTGGTTGTTGGGGTTTAAAACTATAAACACTGTAGATAAAAAAAAACACTGAATTCAAGCTTCAAAGTATTGAAATATACATGTACCCTTTAAATATTGCACATTAACACATATTTGGTTTATCTGCAAATAGTAAACAATTGGAAATTTGAAAGTGCTACACAAGATAAGATATTAAGGGATTCATTATAGATTTTTTAAAGAATGCAAACCATATATACTGTGGATTTATTATTATTCGTGGGGTATTAATTTTTGTGGTTTTAGTTGTTGGCATTGACCAACAAAAAGTTTATTTATCATTGATCTGTAAGGTGCAGACTTCCAAACCACAAATTTAAGAATCCACAAACTGATCCCTTTTCATCAAACCATGAAGATTGGTACCCAAGTAAAATATATGAAATCATAGCTCATTAAATACATTTTCCTTTGATAACTACACAATATTTATGCTTTTACATCAATGGAATAACTTAGATGAACACAAGTTTCAGAAATCAGATCTATTTGTTTGTATTTGATAAAGGTCTGTAGTGTAACATTAAGTCCCCACTTTGTTTCCAAATAAAATGTTTAACTGTCCGCAGATCCATATTGGCATCCAAAACCTGGAAATAAAAAAAATATTACAATTATTTTTTTCGGTCTTAGAACATGGATACAAAGATAACAAGAGCATGGTTCAAGGTTTCACCTGGCAGAACTTGTGACCTTGACCTTTGACACCAAAATTTTCCTTACCTCGAGTTCCTAGGCTTTGTGTGCAAGTTTCATGAAATTCTATCAAGGCTTTCAAAATTTATGCGCTGGAAACCCATCCGATCAGAAAAATGAAAAGATGGTTAGCCATTCTTCTTGTTTAGCAGAAAGGCAAAGGACAATATTGAGATGTAAATAAGGTAACAAACTCGACCTCCATGAACCAAATGATATTATACATGGCTCTAGATGTAAAATATAATATATACTATTCAATACCAACCTTAGATTATCAATGAGAGAGCAAGATTTACAAACTAGTTACCTGATCATTACACAACAGCTCAACTTTATCGTCTGTTATTACAGAATCTGACGATTTATCTCCTGCTCCACTCTGTGACCCAGTTTCTGATCCCTGACACAAAACCTTCTCATACACGTGCTCAATGACCTTTCTGATTTGTATCATATCACTGGCTGAAAGCCTGTCTCTAAAAATAGAACAAAACACATGATTGGCTGAAAGTCTGTTTCTAAAAATAGAACAAAACACATGATTGGTTGAAATTCTTTATACAGTGTTCTAAAAAATAGGAGAAAAGACATGTTTTTTTAAAAAATTTTTTTTTGCTTTGCGTGGAGTCAGTTAAGGATTTACTGAGTATATTTGCATATAAAACTGACCCTTTTCATCAGAAAAGTGATGATTTGCAATGACCCATTTATAAGTGACCATGAGTCAAATCACATATAATCATGGAGAATTTATGAGAAAAATGTCTTCTGCATCACTATTTTTTTCTTGAAATGTAACGTTGCTCATTTGTTGAGTTCATGTTGCTGATTGCTGTTCAGTTGTTTTTGCCCTTTCATATTTTTTTAAAATCTGAATGCCCAATTGGTACCTCTCTACATCTTGTTTTTATCTCTCTGCTTCTAACAACTTACTTTTTTATTATGTTTATTCCTAAATTGTTATTAAATGCCCCTCTTTGCTTCTTGTTTTGTTACCACTTTTTGATGTCTTTATTTCTGTACACTTTTTACATTTAAACGTTCTATTGGTACCTCTTTACTTCTTGTGTATTATCTTTCTGTTTATTATCACTTACTTTTTTATTGTTTTTATTTCTGTAATATTAATGAATGTCCCATCGGTACCTCTCTACTTCTTGTTTTATCTCTCTGTTTATAACAACTTACTTTTTGATTGTTTTTATTCCTGTACATGGATGAGGCTGAAGGAAGAATGGAATCTTGTTTGACTTTGGTGTGTTCCTCTGTAAAAAAAAATAAAATAAGAAAAAGATGTAAACTTCTTTTATCAAGTTACTTAAAAATCTATCAAAGGTTACTAACCTTATTCCACATCTGAAGATTTTCTTATAAAGATGAATAAAAGTAGTTTTGAATCTGATCTCATTATTTGAATCCACATCTCATTATTTTCTATTGGTCTGATTAAAAAAATGGCTTCAAAAGACAGAACTCATAATAGAATATCTCTTTTTATCACCTGTCTCTACACCATAAGTAATGAAATAGGTCAATCCCAGTTACAAATTAGGACACCCTAATACGGGACTACCCAAGAAGAGACAGTCTCATTAAGTTATATATGTTCAGTGGTGCCTTCCATGTTAGCTGTCTGAAAAAGACCATTTATCATTTACCCCCCCCTTTACCCACTTCCCTTAACAAAATGACACTTTATTTACTATATACTTATAAAAGTTTGTTAAAAAACATTCAATTGGGCTGCCCAAAACAAGGGCAACCAGGCAGTTAAACAATTTGTTACTTCCCAGTCTTCCAGTCAATGAAATTAGGAAGTGGAGTTCGGTGGACCGAATGCTTATTTTCATAAAATTTGCTAATTTTTTTGTTATATGTTTAAGATAAATTAATGCAAAATTTAACTGGACAGAGCCAATTTAAACTGGATATTTCCAGTAGGGCCGGCCTACTTTTGAAGACTGGTCTTCTACTCACATGAACCACCACATCAACAACCCACGACGGGACCGTCTCGTTAAGTAGCATTTGTTCTGTGTCACCTCCAGCGTCTCGAGCTAGCAGTCGAAACAGGGCTCGACCACCAACCTCACAGAAAATAACAGGTGTGTGACCAGGTACACTGAAGTATTGATGACAGGTGTCGCCACTGCTGCCCTCTGTCATCATACCATTGATATTCTCTACAAAGAAACAAATAGTAAAACTTACAACAAGGAAGAATCCTTTGAACTATAAACAGGAAGTAGGAGTTTGTCAGGTCTGAAAAATAGCTTAGGTAGGAAATACTGTTATCAGAATCAGAACATTAAAGCCTGCTTAATAATCATGTTTGATTTTGGAAAAAAAAACTTAACAGAAATTTTTGTAAGGATTCTTATAAATACTAAGTCAAACAGATGTGTTTTTGGTCCCTTTTTCAGCAAAGCTTGTTTTAGGTTACCTTGACCTTAAAACAGATGTATTTTGGCAACTGTTCAAGAAAAGCTAATAACTCACCTTGACCTTCAAATAGGTGTGTTTTGGGCCACTGTTCCAGCAAAGCTTGTAATAACTGCTGGCCAATATTTACTGTAAATATGAAAAAAAAAAAAAAAAACCCTGTCAATGTCAAAAATGGCGGGATTTGGTTAAACAGGAAGTAGATAAGCATCAGACCCAAAATCAATTCCCACATTATAAAATTCTCACCCTGATGCTATATACCAAATATCAAATTACCTTTTTTTTTTTATAAACACTGTCCGTATGAAGTAACAGATGGTTAAATAACTGCTGAGATAATTTGATTCATGATGAAATTTTACACAGCTCTACTGCAATTTTGACTTGTAAAAAGACTATAAAATTCTATCACTCATGAAAGATCAGTCTGTCCTATTCAATTACCTTACGTAGGAACATTTAAATCTTACATTTTGTATCTGTGCTCTCATTAATGGACACCAGGCCCAGTTCTTTAGCCGACATCCAGGAAGCAAAACAATCTGACTCATCCAGATGTACTGTTAACAACTGGAAATATTTCATAATTACAGTTAATGTGGACATTTTTTTATGCTAATATTTTTGTTAATCGATAATTAGTGGCTTTTCCTTTGATATTATCTGCCTGATGTTTTTTTGTATCATGGACAGTGGGTGATACAAGAAAATGTCAGATGGGAGCAACTGTGACGTCATTCGATGAAATGGACATAATCTGTGACATAATGTGACGTTATTGTACTGAAAACTTGTTAAATGTGAGAAGTTTTTTAATTACTGATAAAAAGAATAATATATACTTTCCTTTTTGATACTATCTACATCTAGTCATGTATCAGACTTGTCCTACAGAACTCGTCTGATACTCACCTAGATATTGATAGTATCAAAAAGGAAAGTACATAATAATCTATATGTTGTTTTTTTTTCTTTCACATGAGGGTAAATACATGTTTTATTCTCATTTCTTTATTTTCTAAAAACAAATAAACATCTGAAATATTTTCACAGATATTTCAGGAATGCAAATTAGGTTAAAATTACACCATAAGTGAATATTTCTATGTTTACAGAATACATATTTGGAAATAACAATTGTATGGATGGGGACGCAAAACTACCACTACCCAACTTCTAGAGCACTCATAGTTTTCAAAATAGAGTATTGCCAAAATGATCAATTTGTCAATTTAGGAGAAATGAATCCTATAAGATATTGTAAGGTTGATTTAGAGAGTTTCAAAAAGCTTTTGAAGACAAAGAAGGGTACCGGTAGTTTTTCTCCATCTCTTTAACTTTTTAAGCTATAAGCAAATAACTATGGTTTGACCCCATTTTCCTTTATTTAGTGACAGCAGCTGTATTAGTTAATTTCACAACCTTGGTGGAAGAGTTCCTTAAAAACAAATTTGAGACTAACCTCTCCCATGCTTTCAAGGAAGAAGATATTTGAATCAAAAAAGTTTATGGAGCAACTTACAGATGATAAGTGATGACAGTAACTCGCCTGACCATTTGAAACGAAAAGGAAAAGTCTACAAGTTAAGCCAGTTTAAATACTTACACCAGTTTTAAGATCAACAGTAAACCAGTTTGGTACATAAACCATTTTAAATCTTTTCTTGATTTCATCTTCAAAATCTACCTTCCCTAAATCTTCAACTTTACTGGCCTACAATGATAAAGAACATGTGGATGTCAAAACGTTAGTGTTAATCCCTTAAAATGAAAAATAATGGTGAACATGGTAAGGCAAATATAAACTATAATGGCGGTCTTCCATGGAAGACGTATGTCACCTGCGTCTTAAAATATTCGGTAAATAGAAAGTAGATGAGATACGGGCATAAAATCGCTTTACACCATATAGTACAATAGGAGGAAGCAACATACCCGTTATCAAGAGGTTGTGACTTGTAGTTTCCTGGAAAACTGCAACGGAAATTTTTGTGACGCCGTAGGACGACCCAAGACGACGGATGGTGCCAAAGTAACCCCTATATGTCACTTTTGCAACACGTTGCAGGCGACATAAAAATAGCTCTACAGCGGCCTGAAACATTTCTCTTTAGGTTTTTTCTTTGGCAAATTAGGTTCATTTTGGGCAATTAAATTTTATTTTAAAATGGCATAACATTTGATCAAAATTCATAAAATATAATATTTGCTTGCTCACCCCATATTTTCAAGAAATTTGAATGGCCTAAATGTGAACTAAACAGAATAACAATAAACTGTTAACACAGAGACATGTCTCGCCTGTCGCAACTGGACACAGTATAAAATGAAGTAAAAATCCTCCTTAAACTGATCTTAACTGATGCTTAAGCATCTGCATACCAAATATAAATGGTGAACCATAACTGCTTTATATAAAACACTCATGACATAAGTAAAAAGTTAAAAAGAGAAAAATCTCAAAGTCAGTAGACCGTGACTGCAGGAGCAAATGGATAAAATACTTTTGAAATTGATCTGTACTGATGCTAATGCAAGTGCATACCCAATATCAATGATGTACCATAACTGCTTCATGTTAAACAGACGTAAGAAAAAAGGTTAACCTCGGCCAAATCCGTGTAAAATTTCAAAGTCATTAGACCGTGACTGCAGAAGCATACAGATGAAATGCTTTTGAAATTGATCTGTACTAATGATAATGCAAGTGCATACCCAATATCAATGGTGAACCATAACTGCTTCATGTTAAACAGACTTAAGAAAAAAGGTTAACCTTGGCCAAATCAGTGTAAAATTTCAAAGTCAGTAGACCGTGACTGCAGGAGCATACAGGTTAAATTCTTTTAAAACTGATCTGTAATGATGTTGATGCAACTGCATACCAAATATCAATGGTGTAACATAACTACTTCATGTTAAACAGACATAAGAAAAAAGGTTAACCTCAGCAAAATCAGTGTAAAATTTCAAAGTCAGTAGACCGTGACTGCAGGAGCATACAGGTGAAATCCTTTTAAAACTGATCTGTACTGATGCCGATGCAACTGCATACCAAAACACAAAACAGACTTAAGCAAAAACTTTAACCAATTGTGGACGCCGCCGCTGCTGTCGCCGCCGGAAACACCATACCTAAGTCTCGCCTTTTGCGACATTCATCGCAGGCGAGACAAAAACTGAACTGGGATGATCAATCTCAAATGTTATGGGTGCAAAATTTTTCACAAAGATAAAATGGCAGACAAAAATGAATAAATAATTAGTTTATGACTATGGCAAAACTACTTCTTTCACTAAAGGCTTCTAGGATTTCCTCTTTTAACGAAATTAAATCTTACCGTAAGAACATCCCACAATGCAACATTATCATCAGTATCTTTGGTAAGTATATGTCGTTTATCGTTTAATACGTAATACTGTCGTATACTGGAACCACCTAAAACAAAGAACGTAGCATGCTAAAATCTCTCTAAAAAAACAAGATTTGCAATTTGCAAAATACGAACACACAATGCGAACACAGAACCTCCTATCCTACCCATAATGATATATCTATGTACAGTAGTTCCTATAATACATTGGTGTCTTTTACATGATTTGACTTACATGTATATGAATTTGATTGTAGCAGGTGTGTTTTAAGAAACAGGAACTGCTTACTCTTCCATACCACCTGACTTTGCTCTTGTTTTGACTTGAGTATTTTTGTTCATTTTCTCTCTTTCCTGTTGTGTTTAATGTGAACTGATTATTGTCTTAGCCTTTTTGAGTTTACAAAAATCAAATGACCCATTGGGACCCTTTTTCTTTTCCTCTCACTTTTTACTACCTTTAATGGTAAATTCAGGCTGTGTGTATATTGGAGAAACTGTGTCATTGTCATAACCACCGGACATCCTCTTTGATACCTTCTGTAATGGCTGAAATATAGAAAGAAAAAAAATAGTTGAAAGTATTGTGAGATATGTACAGTTAAAGTATTTACTTTTAGTAGATCTTTTTTTTTGTGCAAACAACATGGCTTGAGACCTCCCAATCCCCAAAAACTTGTGACCTTGATCTTTGACCTTTTGACTCCAAATCAACACAGGTAGGCTTCTCTCTTACTACATACCTTTAATGTAGGTGAGTTGCATGAAATTTTACCATGGAGATAAAAAGTTTTGCTATGGAAAGAAATCTGGACAGACTGATCATACCCATTAGTACTTGTCTTTCTTTCTTGAAATAAACATCACTATTTTAAGTTATTTTATTTAACATTTATGTATTTAATATTCTTTTTAAAGTTACAAGTAAAAGACTTACCCAATTTTTAATACAGGAGTCTGTAGTGGCTACCCATAAAGAAGGTTGTTCATAAGTTGATAGTTCCAGCTGAAAAAAAGTTATTAAACAGTGTATGTAAAAACAGGTTTAACAACTGAAATGTATGGGCGATGCGATACTGATTTTTATCACATCCAGTTAAGATATTTTTCATAAAAGAAACGAGCATTTGCATGTTTCTTTTTGACAAATATCTAATGAGTGTGATAAAAATCAGCATCATCATCACTCATAGTTGTGAAACCTTTTTCTCTAACTGTTATATTGAATTATTTTCATTTGAAAGCTCTTTAAAAAATTTTCCATGTCATAACAATGAATGACGTATTCATGAATATATGAAAATTTAGAATGTCACGTCACGCCTTCTATGGCGTATGAAAATATATGCAAATTTGGAAACTTACGCTATCTGTGACGTACATGTTAAGCAATAAACACTGAGAACCAAAAAAAATACAAGTCAAAGCCATTGAGTAAAGTGAATAAACAACTGCAGATTACACATCGCTAGCCAATGAAAATCGTTGAAATGGGGTTTTCTAGAAATATCGCATCATGTGGAGTGTGATACGTAATAAAATCTCATCGGGCGAGAACTAGATAATGTTGCACAACAGTTAGGGAAATATAAATATACTCATAGTTCAATTACTGTAACTTACATATTTTTGCAAGGTACAATGTATTTAATTTCAAAGAATTTGTGGTCAGGCATTTTTCATGAAATAAAATACAGACGAACAGAAATAATATGTATAAAACGAAAAGATAAAGTGAAATTAAGTAACTGTGAACTGAGGTGAAATAGTAAAACCATGAAAGTAACTTCCATAAAAAAAATAAATGTTTACAGTATTTATTGGTGTAAATGCTTGCTTAAAATTCTGCAGGGAAGGAAAATGCTGAAAAAGTTACCAGCCCTGAATTGAAATTCTACCTCGCTTAACTATATATACCAGTTAAATTTTAATGATTTTTAGCCAGCCCTGAAATAAAAATCGCCAGTCTAAAACTGGCAGTCATGCTTTAATTTCCAACTATGAATACTGAGAGCAAGTTTACAAAAGGATAACCACCTTCAATTCATAATGAACTTTATGTTAGAAAAAAATCTAAAGTCTAATTTTCTTCCTTGAATGGTGACATTTCTTCTAGCATTTCTCCATATGATGCAATTTTTCAGCATAAATTCTTTTAAAAAAAACCAGTCAAGTGGTTCTGAAGAGGTTGAGCTAATTAGATATGTGGACAGACAGTACTTAAACCTACCCTTAACACTGGAGCCTTTTCTTCACATATGAGAGTTCTGTACTCAGGATTTTTTATGTCCGTTGCCCATACTCTTCTGTCCCGACCAGACGAATAAACTGCCGAGAAAGATTCATTGGCCTGAAAAAAGTAAACATGAAATTAAATACTAGTAGCTTACTCCTCTATTGCGCAATATTTCTATTTTTCTTCTATATCTGCCAGCAATTAACATGTTTGTTTACTTCTTGAAAAACAGTTTTACAAATTGTTTGAAGTTCTGTAATCTTTGCTTCAGCTGAGATTTTTTACCAGGTTCAGTTTAGACAGTTTTCACTGTATATTTGTTGTCATGATAACTAACCTGAAGTGTCCAAACTCCCTCATCATGAACTCTAAATGTAGCTACACATCTTTGTTGACCTAGTGACCATAACCTTATTGTACCATCAGAACTGCCAGACAAACACTAAAACAAAAATAAAACCATGAAGAATAAGTGATGATAGAACGCCATCTGAAATTCCTTTTTAAAACTAAAAATATATTATTTATGAGATGAAGACAAAATTCAGTGAAACCTGTCTCCCAAAAGTAGCTTGGCTTAGCATTCTCATTAACCTGTCTGAACCCCTGCCCTGAAAGGCAAATTTTTATTCAGTCAGTTATTTTTTTCACCACAGGAACAGTCCTCAAAGCAACATAAGTCCTGCAGAAATTTCTTCCGTCATTTGATTTTCTGTCCAAAGGACAGACAGCTAAAATTGTCAAATTTCACAATGACTTGCTTTGCAGGCTGATATTTCTTCATTTACCTGTGTGCCATCCCTGTTTAGAACTAATGCCTTGACATTATCTGTATGCCCCTTAAGTTTCATGAGTTTCTGACAAGTCCTAGGATCCCAAACTCGTAGAACTTTTTCCGTCGACCCAGATACTATGACGGAACCAGGTGGATTCATAGCTAAGCTGTATATGGAGTCTTTGTTTCCATTCAAACTTGAAGCTGAAAAATGTATAAGACGATTATACCTTCACTAAACAGAAATTTTATAGAAGAGATCATGTACAAATAAGGGATTTCTTTCTCTGAGATGAGTGCAGATGTTTGTTTTTTGTAGGTATTTGTTTAGCCATTCAAACTTGAAGATGAAAAATGTATAACACAAGTATTCCTTCACTATAGAAATTTAAGGAAGACTTCATGCACTCATAGACCAATTAGAAAAATTCTATCTCTCAATTCAGATGTTGCTTTGATATAGGGTTTCTTTTTTGTTAAATATGACACACTGAATTTACCATTAGCAACAGAACAGGAACTGCTTACTCTTCTGGAGCGCCAGAGTTCACTCTTGTTATGATTTGAGTTCACATTGTTGATTGATATTCAGTTGTTTTTTATGTTTATATATTGTCGGTTTCTTCTCTCAGTTATCATTTACGTTTACTGGTTTTGTCTTGTCCTTTCAGACTTTTGACAATCAAATTTATACTTCTTTGCTTCTTGTTACAAGGCATTTATAATTACTTACTAGTAACTGTATTATTTGAGGCTGTAAGTGCCGTTAAAGTATTTACGTCCCAGAGAAATATGGCCCTATCTAAGCCAGCTGATGCCACTTGTTCTTTGTCTCTAGCATAGGCTAATGCTTTAACATAGTCCTGTAATAAAGATCACATGCTAAGTACATGTATATAATTGACTTCGATAAAGGTGAATACCAGGGTTTATCAACCAGAACATAATTCAGAACATATTCACCTAGCCAATGGTATATATAAACTTAATAGTGAGCACAGTTCGTTGCCAGCACAAGTGCCCGCGAGAGCGGATAGCTCTACGGCAAGTTCCAGCAAAAATTTGCCTAATGCTGAAAATTATTTTTTTCTTCCAGATATGCTTCTTAAAGTTTCAGGTGCAGCGTGAATACATTGTAGTAATAAAATCGCTTCTAAAATATATTTTATGATTTAAAACATGAAAAATTTCAAAAAATATTAGTGGGGCAAATATTTAGGCATTGATTTATTTGCACTTTTCATTATACCCCCCGCAAACAAAGTTTGGGGGGTATATAGGAAACACCCTGTCTGTCCGTCTGTCTGTCCGTCTGTCCGTCCGTCCGTCTGTCCGTCTGTCCACATAACTCGTAAGCGCTTCTCCTCCTAAACCGCTTGAAGGATTTTGATGAAACTTTACCTAAAGGAAGTACATCATATGTAGATGTGCATGAAGAATTTTCATTGCTCTTGGATATCATTCAGGGGAGATAATTGGACTTAGACTTTTAAAATACATTATTCAATGGGAAACCTCGTAAGCACTTCTCCTCCTAAAAGGCTTGAAGGATTTTGATGAAACTTTACCTAAAGGAAGAACATCATATGAAGATGTGCATGAAGAATTTTCATTGCAATCAGACATCATTCAGGGGAGATAATTGGACTTAGACTTTTTAAATACATTATTCAAAGGGAAACCTCGTAAGCGCAACTCCTCTTAAAACGTTGGATGAATTTTGTTGAAACTTTACATGATGATAGTACATCATCTGTACATGTGCATGTGGAATTTGTATTGCTTTAGGTTATCATCAAGGGGAGATAACTCGACTTGAGATTTTTCTTTTACAGTACAGAGTCCAATATGAAGCGGGGGGTATCCTTTTGTGAGCTCGCTCACAGTAATACTTGTTTATTTTTGTACATTGCATATCAATGAAGTAAATATTGACAAGGTCATCATTCAAAATTTGGAACAAAACATCACACGCTCATAGACCATAGACACCATTTTCAGAAATAACCTCTATTTTTTTCTATCAATTGAAGCGAATTGAATAAATAGGCTGTGCTTGCAGCTAGACAATACCTTAATCATATTAAAATTTTGTTAATAAACAAAAGATAAATTTCAGCAATAGATTTATGTTCCAAAAAGTCTTTTCCACTAAAGTCTTCCCCCCCCAAAAAATTGACAATATTTTGCTATTTCTTATTGATCATCCTACAGAAATATCTACTACACCTACAGGTCATGTGGGTGTTTACTGTTGGAATTTAATTACCTATAACATTGTCTGATCAGTTTAAAGACTTGGCCTACCTAAGTTTTATCATTACCTTATGTGTCCTCAGCGTGGACATACAAAAACCTTTATGTGCATTCCAGACACAAGAGTGTACATTGTACTAACAAATACCTAACCTCAATTGAACTTGGTGAGATTTGACATACCTTGTGCGTCCTCAGGGTGGACATACAAAAACCTTTATGTGCATTCCAAACTTTGACTGTGGTGTCACTTGAGGCAGATATTACTGAAACAAGAGTAAAGATACAGTGTAATTATATGTATATCACTGTGTGTGAATTGGTGTAAAATGACTTATTGATGTACCTAGTATACTGTATAGACAATACAAGGCAGTCACTTTTAACAATGAAGGGAACCAAAGAATCTGAATAAATGGATGAATGAATGAGTTTATTCTCACAAAACTATATAACATAGTTACAGAGAAAATTATAATACTGTACAACAATTCAAAGTAAACAAGTCATGTGTGAAAAACAAATAACCTGAAGTAAGCTTAACCTTATTACAAGTCCCATATTTTGTAAATTACACTGTATTGTCCTATTTTGTGCAATTTAGGGTGTCTTCTCCATATTTTGTAAATTACACTATATTGTCCCATATTTTGCAACTTAAGATGTCTTCTCCATATTTTGTTAAAACATGTAACACTATATTGTCCCATATTTTGCAACTTAGGATGTCTTCTCCATATTTTGTAAATCACACTATATTCATGATATTGTTAAATGCTACAGTCTAATGTCTGTACAACTTTACAATGTATGTTATTTGTTCTTTGTCAAGAAGGCGTTCTTTCTTTGACATTATAGCATTGATTTTGTATCTTAATCATTATATTTTCATTTGCAAAACAACAAAAAAGTACAGCAACCATTGCCGTCACTTTGAAGGCTGGAGGTTGTTTCCATCAAAGATTTTTTAATTTACTGTTAATATTGTAGTATGTGTCATGTATACTTATTCAACATCTCATTATCTTATACATCTTTAATGGTCTTTAACCCTCAATACATTTTTAAAAATACTCTATGTGCTATTTTTAGTTTTTAATTTTCCTAAATGTTCTATTTTTAGCTTACAGGTTCTCCCTCCACAGCACAACACAATGTCATTCACCCAATCAGTATGGTGTTCCATAGATAACATGTAGGGATCCTATCAAAATATATACATTGTAATATAAAATAAAAAGATGTGGAACATTTCAAAAGAAAACAAATCATATAAACTTTATTTTACATAAAATAATAGCAAACCATTTTAGCCATTAAATTTTTATTGCATTTTACTTCTCTATATTGTCAAAGCTAAAAATACCAATTTTTCATTATGTAATGAAAAACAAGAGGCTCCCAAGAGCCTGAATCGCTCACCTGAACTACACAGATACATATATTTGTAGATATTATTGTGTTTAACCATATGCGATTTAAATTTATGAAATATCTTGGTTAGTTTTCAAGATATTGGGCTTAATAAGTGCAAATTTGGCAAAAATTAGGAAAAAGAACAATAACTCCCACATCAGCAGTCAGATCTTTTCCAAAATTTCAGGACAGGTAGATCTTAATATGCTGATCACTTTTTGATTCTTGCACAATTTTGATATCTGAAACCAGTTTTGAGTTATTAGCAAAAAAATGAAATTTGCCCCTATGTTCTATTTTTAGCCATGGTGGCCATGGTTTTTTACGAATCAAAAATCTTAACGATAGAGTTGTAGCATATAAGCTATCAAACAGTGTGCCATGTTAAGATGCAGTTGGTCTTACTGTTTCAGACAAGTCAGGGGAAAAGTAATGAACAATGGTAAATATTGACGCTTTAAGGGCCATAACTCCTAAAAGAAATGGTTCTACAGCTTTGACCTAATTACATGAATTGTAGATCTTGATGTGCTTAATCATATGCAATTTGAATTTTTGAAATATCTTGTATAGTTTTCAAGATATAGGGCTAAATAAGTGAAAAATTTTGAAAAAAAATCCAGAAAAAGGGCAATAACTCCTATGTCGTTTGTTGGATCTTCTTGAAAATTTCAGAGCAGGTAGATCTTGAGATGCTTATCACTTTTATCTTCCATCAGAATTTTGATATCTGTTACCGTTTTTGAGCTATTTGCAAAAAACTGTAATTTGACCCCTATGTTCTATTTTAAGCCTTGGAGGCCATATTTTTTGACAAATCAAAAATCCAAACGATAGAACTTTAGCATTAATGCTATTAAACAACTGTGCCAAGTTTGGTTGAAGTTGGATGTATGGTGTCAGACAAGTTAATCTTTGAAATTCAGGGTAAAAGTAATGAAAAATGGTAAAATTTGACGCTTTAAGGGCCATAACTCCTAAAAGAAATGGTTCTACAGCTTTGACCTAATTACATGAAATGTAGATCTTGATGTGCTTAATCATATGCAATTTGAATTTTTAAAATATCTTGTATAGTTTTCAAGATATAGGGCTAAATAAGTGCAAAATTTTGAAAAAATCCAGAAAAAGGGCAATAACTCCTACATCGGTTGTTGGATCTTCTTGAAAATTTCTGGGCAGGTAGATCTTGAGGTGCTGATCACTTTTACCCATGCCAGAATTTTGATATCTGTTACCGTTTTTGAGTTATTTGCAAAAAACTGCAATTTACCCCTATGTTCTATTTTTAGCCATGGCGGCCATGTTTTTCAACGAATCAAAAATCCCCACGCTAGTTTTATACTACCTATGCTAATTAACAACTGTGCCAAATTTAAAAGCCATTGGACTTATGGTGTTAGAGGAGTTAACGTTTGAAAAATGTTAACGACGACGGACGACGGACGACGACGGACGCCAAGTGATGGCAATACATGTAGCTCACAATGGACCTTTGGTCCAGGTGAGCTAAAAAAGGGTATTGTGTGATCTAACATAATTTCTTTTCAGTAAACGAGTCTGCAACTGTCATGCTTAATGAATTTTCAAACTAAAATGTCAGTAAAGTTTTTATGTCAAAGTCAAATGGAATAACTTTTTTTAAAGTTTTTTGATAATTTCATATCTCAAATAAAAAAAAAAACACTTAACATGTTTAAAATGAATAACCTGAAGTAAGATTTTGTGTTCAGTTTACATTTTGTTAGACAGAATCTTTGAGAAAAATATTTGTCAACAAATATTCTTTAGTTTTTAATATAAAGTAAAAGGCAAATTGACAAGTAGGTATTAAAAGAAGCAAAGAGACACCAATGGGGCATTCAAGTGTCAAAAGTCCAAAAGGGTAACAATGAAACCGGCAAACACGAACGAAGAGTAAGCGGTTCCTGCCTGCTACAGCACACCCGTTTTTTTACTAATATCCAATTCAGTGTGTCAAATCCAGTAAAGGAAGACAAAAACAAATCTCTATGACAAACCAACATCTGCACTCACTTGAGAGATAGAAATCCCATATTTGTCTAAAAGTGCACCGTGTCTACCGTAAAAATTTTCGAGTGAAGACAGCAAACATGGAGGAACATAATTTCTGTGTCAAATTTCATTTTTTTTTATTGATGCCTTAACTTTCATTCACATGGGAACCTGTCATTTTTTTATTTGCAGACCCAGAAAAATGATGCAACATGTCAACCAATCAGAAGTATGGTTTCTGTTATGACCTGGGGTTAAAAACATGTATGAAACTTTGAAGATTTTTACTTAAGATCCCAGGTTACATTTCAATTACCTTGCTGGTCTTTGTGTTAAAGATACGAATAATGGAGTCTCGTCCTGCTGAGTAGAGCCGATTAATGAGTGGGTCAAACTGAAGGGAGTTAATTCCCGACCGGTGATGTCTTTCCACTTCATCTCGTATAACAAAAGACACCTACATGAAAAAGATAAGATTTCAGTAGTGGCAAAAAATAAAAACAATATATATTACAATGTATACCTGTATTAATGTATAACAGCAAATGTGTTATTTACAGGAAACAAGCTAAATGCTTTCATGATATCCCTCTCCGGTTTGCAAGTGTGGCCTTTGTTAGTTACAATACATAACCCTCGATTTTCTCTGTGAGGGTTACGATTCCCACCCAATTTGACCTCAACGGAGCAAAACAATTTTCTTTAATACAAACTTAAATTAAAATATTGGTATATTTTCATATGAAAGTATGTACTTGAGAATAAGTTCAATATAATGTGTTCATAAATTTTGAGATATATCATAACAATCTGGATTAGAATATGATATTTTTACATTCACACTGATCTTGAACATGTTGAGTTTTATAAAGTTCAGGGTAAAAAATTTAATATCATTTATTACTACATTCAAAAGTCATTTTGATGATTGATAATGGTGTAAAATGACATAAACTAAGGAATTAATAGAGGGTCTGGGTCAAGTATCGTCTTTATAAATGCGTACTCAAGGGCCACAAATTGGTTTCGCTGTGCTGTGAAAGTGGGAATCATAACAGGTTGGGAATAACCCCAATTGGGATAAAAGACATGTTTTTTAGATATAAAAATCTACTGGATGAATGGTGCATAAAAATGCATGTGAGAGATTATACCCAGATGTAAATGCTTTATTACAATATACATGGATTGCATAAGGGATGCTGCATTTTATGCACAGATCATAATTTTTGTCTAAAAAGTTAGTCATTTTTTATGTGAATTAACAACATTTTAGTATTGTTAAAAGTTCTTTTGTATATATTTTTGTACAATAACGTATGTTCCCTCTGTAGTTGTGCAAGTTCAAAAATTTTTGGAACTTGCATAGATTTGAATAATTATTTTAAATATCAGAAAAAAATTCTGACAATCAAATTATTATTTTAAGTTGCAGTTATCTTTCTTTGACCAGGGTAAAAATTATTGAAAAAATAACTGAATATTGGACGTTTTCCACTGAACATTTTCTGTGAAAATATAACAACTAGAACTGAAGATTCAATCTTTGGTATATTTTAGTATCAAGTTTTGTCATGTAATGCAATCATTGAGTCAATACCTTGTCCGATTTTATATGATTGTAGCAATATTAAATGAATGATGCTGCAATTACTAAAATGAATTGTCGCAAAAAATGCAGCATCACACACACTATTGCAATACATCTTCATATCCCTGAAATTATAAACTTTTCAATTGTTCATGATTTGTGATGCACCAAAACTCCATATCAAAATAATACTTGAAAAACTTGTCATTTATCCCAATTGGGATAACTTCACTTATCCCAATTGGGATAATATATCCCAATTGAGATATATTATCCCAATTGGGGTTATTCCCAACCTGCATAACCCTCACTGAGAGAATCGTAGGGAGGGTTACGATATCGTAACTGGGCGTTTGTAAATGGCTCTAATTGAGCCTACTCTTAAGTTGTTTGACATTTATAATTTCAGTCTGTCTATTTGTCCAGTGTTTTGAAAGTGAGATTATCTTTTTTTTTTTTTAATATTTTGATAGATGATTACTTGAACTTTCTTTTTCCCTTGTCCTGTTGAATTTCGGTGATGTGTAGCCATTGAAATTATCCTTTCGTAAAAGATAGATTTTGTGTTCAGTTTACATTTTGTTAGACAGAATCTTTGAAAAAAAATAATTTTGTCAACAAATACTACTGGTTCCATTGATCAATTTGAAGGGGATGGCAAGCAAAATTTTAAACGTAAACCAGTAAATCTTCTTCTTCTCTGTATTACCCTCCTATAGATAGGAGCACCTCCATTACAGCAGAGTAAAATGGATTAGTGGATTGGGGTTATAACTTTTAGAATTACGAATTTTGTTAATAGTTATTTTAATCTTTCGAGCTAATTTAATGTAATTATGTACAGCATACATTTTAACTTGATTTGTAATATGTTTTCAGGGATTTGGAGGCCCGGAAAAATATTTGTCATTCGTCAGTTTAAAGTGCTGATGCGTTGTAAGATTTGTGTTATTTTTGTTGCTGCTTATTTAGTTATTAGCAAAAATGGATTAATCTGAATTTTTATAATTTACAGCCAGTTACAGTTTTGCTTTAGTATAGTGCATTTGTCCACACTATCTACATTTACAAGAAAAAAGCAATTATTCAGTAATATTGAAAGTAAAACATATACAGCTATAAAAATGAAATAAGGATCAATTAGTAAAATTGTTTAAATGGTATTTAAAACAAGGCTATAAACATATGGGGATGGGTATTGATATGTAAAAAAATTCACATAGGAGTGTACTCCCCCTGGATTAAATTGATTGATTTTCATTTGAAAAAAAAATATAGATATTTATAATTAATCAACTCCGCAATAACTTAAGTACAAAGTATAATCAGAGACCCTAAATATACAGAGATACGAAGGTTCCCGAACATTATATACGAAAATCAAACGCCAAACAGTATATAGTCTATGTGGTGGTAAAATGGGACAATAATTAACCTTTATTTATTTTCTAAAATGCAGACAATTACAAATGAAGTCCCCCTTTTTTCTCCATGTTGACCCCCTTTCAAAAATTTCTGGATCAGACATAATATTTTCCAGCTTCATAGTAACATGTATTGCAGGTAAGGGACCGACCATTTAACTTGAAGGGGCTTATTTAAAAAAAAAAGTCTGGGGCTGATTGTGATGGAAAAAATGTTTTGGCAACAAAAGTTAAGAAAAAAGTATTCTGACGAAGGATATCTGCTTTATATTAAAATAATGCTAATAATAATTATAAAAAAAATGTGTCTTGACGATCATAAAAAGTAAAGCTCGAAAAAAAAAATCTAACTAGAAAGGTAGATGAAGACTCCAACTAAGACAAGTTTAATTGTCCATCCATTAAGTATTCAATGACGACAAAGTATATGCAAACAAACCAAATTTACAGAATATGGTTAATAAACAGAATAAAGACAAAATGTTAAAAAAAATAATTCAGTTTTCCCTCATCCTCACCCTCCTCCGCCCCCATTAAAAGAACAACAGAATTGGAACACCAACACAGACGCAATGTTGTAATTGTCTTGCATTGGAACATGTTGTTGTGTTTTAAATAGACTATACCATTCGTCTCCTATTTTAGTTCGGAAAAATCTTATTCAATTTTATAGCAAGACTTATAAGTTCTTACATATGTCTTTTGAAATGACCGTCCGGTCGTTCATCAGAGATGGACTTTTTGTTAGTGGAGCGCAATATCCCCGCCCGAAAAAAATCTAGCACGAGTACTAGTGATCTGCAAAATTAGATTTTTTATAAACTACGACCTTGGGTAAAACCCTATGTATAGCTTCATTCATAAGAACAGTCGTCTGTAATCAATATACTGTATCAGTACTAGTTCTAGTGAAAAAAATTTTCAATGTTATACTTGAACAATGAGATCGCTGCACAAGTGTAACAGCCAATCTATTCCCCCCTTTTATTTGGAAATAATACGGAAAATTTTATCCAGACTATAAGTTCTGACAGAATTATTTAACTAGCTATAATATTCCTTCGGAATGAAATAACTTTCAGAGGAATGTATAGGCTAGTTATAAGTATCCGTGGGAATATTTTGACTGGTCTATTAAATTCTGACCGGAACTTATTATATCTGGAACCATTCAACGCTTACACAGGCACGCGGCATCTCAACCTGCTGGTCATCTTACAATAAAAGTTTAGAGCCATAAAGTACGAAAAAGTATAGTTCGCTCCCGTTTGGACAGAACTTTAGACTGTTATAGGAAATATGAACATTAACCAGTAAAACAGTCGTTATATTTTACTCCATGTCGCTACTTTAACATTTTTTCGCCGTAGTATACAAAGACGGTAAGAACTTGAATTATTCGAGTTAGATGAGGATACAAACTTTATAAAAAGTTTGAACAGGGATTTGAAAAAGAATTGATTAAATTTCTTTAATAAAAAAACCTTTTCATTGTTGGTTTTGTGGTTTTTCCTTTCAGTGTTTTGTTTTGTTTTGCTTGCATTTTTTTTAATTGTATTGCTGTAGACGATAAAGAAATGTGGAATAAGCGACGCGACACAAGCAACATAAAGAAACGGAATTTAAAGAAGAACAACGAAAAACAGCCAACAGTCTTCAACATGACCAGAGGTCACTGCTCGCCGTCCTGCGCCCAAGACTAAAAGTACAATACATAATCCTCAAATTGTCAACTAAAGACCCGTTTCTGGACAAAGAACAAAAACAGATAGATGACAGGGACAAACAAAGAATTGACTAAGACATGTAAGAAGCTTTTATCGACTGATGTAAAAAAATCAAACCTATCGATCCTTAATCCGACACAACACTTCAAAGAATGATTTAGTGTAATACTGTGATACTTAAAACAATACAATAGTCAAAAGGTAATAGCTATAGTTGAACGTTTTAAAGTAACTATCAAATTATCAATATTTCTACCATAAACACCAAATTTAAAGATTTAACAAATATTTCCAACTGCATTAATATATTGTTTTATATGATTCCAAAATACAGATTTCGTAAACCTGCAAATTTAAATGTACGCGCCGCGAACTGATAAAATCCGCTGTACTGATATATAAGAATTATTTCCCTATCAATAACACACAAGCTGTCACCAAGAAATCTATCAACCCATTCAATAACAAAACTTTTCAATTTTATCTCCAATTCGATTTGTATTGAAATTGTTCTGCCTTCGATCGACGTGGCAGATATACGAACACAAATGCACAGAAAAATATATATCATCAAGTAAACGTAACCATTTTGAAAGTTTAGTTTAAAAAGAGGGATTTTATAAAGATGGATTCTATAGCGGCCATTTGTACTTATGTTTTGATGTTCCTGAGTGTTGTAACTGAATGTAAAGTAGGTTTTCCAAAAGATTTATCAACAAATATAGTTTTCCCACCGATTATAAAGAAACCAACATCAGCCAGCATACCCACCGGACATTTACGACCCCTGGGTGAGTATTATGATTTTTTTATCAGTTTTTTTTTTCGGGGGGGGGGGGGGGGGGGGGGGTCGTAAGGGTATGGGTACCTTGAAACTTTACACGCAAAATCAAATGACGTTTAAAATCTGTATACGGGCGCCGGTCTATCCGCTCATATATAAAAGGTTATAACACACCCATTTGTTGTACTTCTGCCCAAAGAAGACGTGGAATAAACCGGGGAAAGATCGATGCAGGGGTATTAAGCCAATCGGTTTGACAAAGGTTTTTGATTTTATTGATGATAAATTTAAGATTCGGGAAACGAATCGCGAGGTTATCAGTTTAAAGATAAATAGTCTACAGAACCCGTAACCCCCCAGCAAAAGGAAGATCACATATTTTTATAAACATACAAGTGTGGACTCTAATGCATATTGCCTAGCAAGCCGCTATGGACACAAAAAGCAAAGGTCTGCTGTAGAAACATAAAAAAAGACTTTATTATTTCTAGGTCCTGCTAAGGTTTAGCCTTTGCTGTACACATACTATAAAATCAATCTAAAATTAAGCCATTTTAGGATAAACATGTTGATAAATCGAAGTCATGCAAGTGTTTATCCTAAACATTATTTGTTTTTAGATCCAGTACATTGTACATGTAGGTTTATCATCTCCTATTTAGTTTAATATAACTGCATCAAAGTTTGGTTATGTTAGTGGAGTGAGTGAGTGACGGTTGGTGTTTTACGGCCGTGCAACGCTATATATAGGTTATTTACAGGCGATGAACATGAAAAGGATGATAAAATGAACATGAAATGATGATGATATATGAAATATGGGATGGGTTGGGAAACAAAGGACCTGTAAATTAAGAACAACAGGAAAAGGGGAGAGGTGGGTAGGGGCGGAAAATTTAGCCTATGTGGTGCACTACTTGGCGGTCCACAAAGGGTTTTTTTACGTGCATGGAGCGTGGTACTCTCCACGCACGTTGGCCCACTATGGTTGGCGGTCAGGGTTTCCGTATTATAGACCTGACAACCCCCGCGGACGAGGGCCACCCTAGTCTGCCACCTAGGGTACACACTTGGTCGCTCTGTGGGCTGAGCACTGACCCGACGTCAGAATCCCAAGATCCTTAGTCGCCTCTTACGACAAGCTAGGCTCTGCTGCGGGCCTATTCGCCACCCGGGCCCCGCACGGGACTATGTTAGTGGAGGAAATAGGAAACTTTTGCAGATAGAGAAAAGCTATTGCTTGCTTAAACCTTCAGCTCATCGAGCTCTACAAAAGTCTACATTGGATCAAAGATGTCACCGTCAGTTGTTTATATATACTTATAAGTCAGCTTAATGTTTAAGTTTAAAAAAGTTTCAATCTTCATTCTGAGAACAAAAGCTACCAACAGGATTCTGGGAATACCGAAGACGAAAACATGTATTTTTTGCCTAGAAATTTTTACAATTTTCGTTATATAATATTATTATTTTCAACATTTAGTTGCATTCTAAGCATGCGAAGATGTAAAATAAAATCATACATTGTTATTTTGACTTTTTTCTGCGCGTGACCAAAAGGCAAACTGGACTACTCCTTTGTTTGTATTTTTAGTCCTGGGCCCATGCAAGACGGCGAGCAGCGACTTCTGGCCATGCTTAGGCACCGACCATTTGATTTTCTGGGGGGGGGGCCTGGGATTTTTTTTGAAAAAAATTTCCCGGCCCTGATTTTTGTAAAAAAAAATAATTTGGCCATCACCTAGGTTAAAAAAAATAATCTGGTTTCAATCTTGCCAATTGAAAAAAAAATCTTGCCAACAAAATTTCCTTGCTTAATATGTGTGTGAAAAAATAATCTGGCCCGCAAAGCGGGCGAAAAAAAATTCCCGGCTCAAGGTGAAATCCCAGGCCCTCCCCAGAAAATCAAATGGCCCGTGCCTTAAGACTGCTGGCTGTTTCTTTATGTTGGTTGTGTCACGTACAATAATTGCACATGTACATCTATTATCGTCTACTTTAATGGTTATCATTTGTCAGATCAGCATATGATTTTGAAGTACAAAATGTATATAATATTATATGAAATAAGTTTAAACCCAATGTAGATCTCTTTATGAAAATTTGCAGCGTACATGTATGCCTTTAATTTTTTTACATCTAATAGCAATAAATTATATTATAACTCAAACAGGGCCAGATCCAGAATATTTTGAAAGGGGTTGGTCCACATAAAGTCCGCTGTGGACGAATGACGAAAAGGGGGTGGTTCCAGACAAATTTTGCAGAAAACCTACACGTTACTTGCGAAATTTTTGGCGGAAAGGAGGAAAATTCCAATCTCGGAACCCCCCCCCCCGGATCCGCCACTGCACAAATATTTTTGATTGTCACCTATTCAAAGATTGTCCCTCCCTTTATGATGGAGACTAAAGCAAACTTATACAGGAACGTTGAAATCCATGTTCCGCACACAGGGGCTTGGATTCTGGTCATTTATATTGACTTAAAAAAAAATCGACCCCCTACTCTATAATCCAAGACCCTATGGTTCCGCAATTATTTTCTTACATGTTTGTAAGCGTGGCGACTTTAGTCTCTGTGTGGTGAATCGACAAAATTATCAAGCAATGATAACTTTTTCGAACAACCAATAACTTGTGACGAATAAGTTTAGTTTTCCGGATCCCGCAATAGCTTTGTGAGAAATAGATTAAATTATTCGTCTTTATCTAAATGACCTAGATCAAGACAGACGAATGACCCAATGTGGCTATTTTGTCATTTTCTAAAAATCAATAAAATGCTTGAATTGTGTGTGTCTGATTGACCTAAATTTCTGTCTGTGATAATAATCTTCAATGAATTAACATTTTGCAGTCAAAATTGAGTATAAGAAAGTACGCTTAAACATGTGCACAACCTGATAAAGTGACTACGCCATGTACGCTACATGATCTAGTTGAATCGCATTGTTGCATTAAAACACTGCCACATAAAAGCATGAAATACGAAGATGCTGTGTACAACTTTTTTTCATGACTTAACTTATTTTTGGTGTCCGAATAGTATGTTTGTCCTTTAAAACTTTATTCAATAAAGTAAATTTTCGCAATCCAAAATCAAATATCCATATACGCTAAAGTTACGCAAGATATGCTACACTGACTAAAATATAATCCGAAGCGGAACACATAATCTAATGGTCGCGGCCATATTGTCTTGATGGAAATCCGAAGATTGAGAATCCTAATATAGCCACCGAGTGAAAAGTGAAAGTATGTACATTGCAAAGAGCTTTTGTAAATATAGAAACGACGGAAACAAACGACCCAATTGAAGTATCGCTGATAATTTTTTTATAATAGGTAGTAAAAAGAAACCCAAAACCATTTACTTAAGCATCGAATAAAAGTTACAAATTTTACTGACCTGGGTTGATTGGTCAATCTTAATTGTCCAAGCAAGGGTTATAATATTCACATAAAAAATTAACAAAGCAATTGGCCCATTTTTGCAGAAAATCTCCCCCCAAAATGATAGCAAAATTATCTAAGGAAAGGGGAGTCTAACCCTTGGTTCACAACTGCAAAACATAAAGCGGTGGTTAGATATTCTACCATTTTAGTTGCAGCTCAGTTTTTGCATGTTTTTTTTTTTGTAGGTTCGATTGTTTTTGTTGTTGCATATTGAGCCTAATGATTTTATCGTTGCCTTTTACGACTTTTGAATGCCCGAGCAGTAATCCTTTGCTTTTTTGTATCAGTAAAAGGCGAGTACTAACATTTCATGTTTAACCGATTGACCTTGATGCAGGCATTTCAAAAGAAAAACACAACAAAAGTTCAAACTTGCTTCTCCTGACGCTCTTTTCGGGTCTTAACCCTAAGATTCTTCCTACTCAGACATAGGTTGATCATCTTATTAACAATTTGATTCCCTAGTTTCGTATTTTTGGTTTTACTGTTTTATGCTCTTCATAATCATATAGTGTTTTGCATTTTCAAATTTTTTGGTAAAGCGCCTCTGAAGAATCTTGAATAGACGAAACGCGCGTCAGGCGTAGCAAAATTTAATGTCTGGAACTTTGTTGTTATTTGTATTTCGTCCATTCAAGACCTATTAGAGGCGCTATACCCATCAAAAAAGAAAGTACAGACTATATGCATAAGGATATGAAGAGCAAAAACAATATTTTGCGAAAGAATGCCGAACTGGAACTACAAATATGAATAAGATCAAATTAAGAACCTTAGAGTTTGACAATTTTGGTTTACAGGGATAATTCATTCATTTTATGTGACGTTAAAATGGTAGTTTTAGCCAGGTTTTAACAGCGTCAGACTTCCCAACTTTAGTACGACACAAGGATTAGTCAGTAACGCATGCAAAAAACTAAACTCGGTTAATGGCATTTAAGACCAGTTTAACTTTTCTAAACCAGGATACCAAGCTAAACCAGCAGGTAAGGTGAAGGAAGTCCTTGAGATGCCCGACACCCACACGTTCCAGATGAAGTTCATCAAACAGAACCGACCTGTCGTGATGAGGGAATCCTTCAAAGATCTACCAGTCTTTGAAACGTGGAGTGAGGACTCATATTTGAAAGAAAAGTGAGTAGTTTGCATCGCTTTATTGAACTTATTTAAGATACATTGTGTACTAGTATATCTTATAGACAGAAGCTGTTACAAGTATTTCTTAAAGATATACAAAACACGTGTAAAAATATACGCTACATACATTGGCATCCTCTTATTTTGTTAAATATTTTCAAATATAAAGTTAAGGGATTGAACATAAGTTCTGACAACTTTATAGAGGTCCTCTACCTTTGCTCCTGTTCAAGGTGGCATCAATGCGTTTTTGATAGTATTTTTATAGCTCTGTCTTATTTATTCTATTTTATTATTTTATTTTTACTCGTGAATTTTAGTTACTATTTAAATATGGTCTAACCTTATAATCTTTTTATTAATTTACCTTCACATTACTGTATTTTATGTAACTGTTTTCTGCTGAATCGTCCTAATCCGAATAAAAATCCCTTTTTAATATCCAATGTCAGACCTAACTCACTAGTATGTCCTTATTTCAACACACTGTTTCCCCAGACCTATTTACCCCAATTACATGTAACAAATCTCTATTTTAAGAACTTTCAAACGAGTATTTTCCCCGTTTCACCTATTTGGGTTTTGTTTTGGCTTCTTTTATCGGAACTGACACGCTGAATTTACCATTGGTATATCGCGACGATTTGCTATAGCAAGCAGGAACTGTTCACTCTCCCAGGGCACCTGAGCCACTTTCGTTTGACTTGATTTGGTTTCTATTCAGTTGTTTTTGCGTTTGGTTTTGCCCTTTCTGACTTTAGACATTCTCATGCTCCGCCGCTAGTACCTCTTTGCTTCTTTCAGATATGGTAGATTAAATATAACGACGACAATAAAGAAACAGTTACAGAGGCAGGTTGAACAAGTAATGCCCTTCCACAAATTTCTCCTGGACTACATGCACGAAGACTGGTGGCTTGCGACGACGATGCCGACGGAAATGGCCGAAGAACTTCCGGTAACAGTTTGATTTCAATTTCAAATTAGCAGAAACCTCAGTTGGTGATCCAGTAGGTGTACCGGGGATTGGAACCTCTGAAAATGTTATTTCATGTATTTGGTTGTAGATTTGTTTTTAAGTCCCATGTTAAATAGCATTCAATAGTATCCTCCGTGTGAAATTATTTGCATGTGGACAATATTAAATATCAAAGATGTTTCAGTTCCAGCGATACCTAAAATGTTTTCCGTTGCCATGAAATTATTTTCATCTCTACTTGTTATTGTCTGAAAATAGTTATAGCTTAGAAGACTAAATCAAACCAACAAGACATGAGGTACAGGGGATGTAAAGTACAGGAGGTAAACTTGTATAAAGTTTTAGAAGGACCAACAAAAAAAAACCCAAACCCCAACAATTTTCAGTACATTGAACTTACCTCCACATCTAAATACTATTAGTTAGTACGGATAATTTTTCAATATTACCCTCTTCTTCTCTTAAACTAGCTGCCAGATTGCCTACGATGTGGTACTTATAAAAAGCGATTACAAGAGGCCGAATTATGGATGAGTATCGGCGGAACAGCATCGCTATTACATAGCCACGATGACCATAATCTCCACTGTGTTCTCTTCGGGCGCAAAGATTTCATCATTATTGAGAGCAAATACAAAGATTCATTTCAATTTATTGAAAATGTGAGTTTTAAAATTTAGTTTTTTTTATTCGTTTCATCCAATCAATCTATTATTAAAATGGATAGTTTTTTTCAATAAATTGCATGTTTAAGTTGTCATAAACTATTTCAAGACGTTAAGTAGAAAGATATATTTTAGATACTCTATGCTTTACACAAAATCATGCAGTGTACAAACTCAGAAAGACAAAACAAGACAAAGACACAGAACAATTTTAAGGTCGTAATGGTCCTAACTTGGTGCAGGGATTTCAAAGGAAAAGTTATTTTCACAATTCTCACGTGGGAAAAGTGGATTAATTGGGCACCAAACCTCTCTCCCCCTTAACGCAATCTTTAAGATTAGGCCAGAAATTAAAAACGCGTCGTGAGACAGAAACTAGAAAGAGAACCACACTCTTATTGAGGTTCATTATCAAAATTAACTAAAAAACATATCTTTTCTTCAATTTCTAGTATAATAACGCCGGAGCAGGCCACTCTTTACTCGATATGGATATGATCAACATGTTTAAAAATAAAGATATTTCCAAAGTGCCTTGGACGTACGCCTCAATAAACCAAGGCGACTGTATATTCGTGCCTGCAGGTAAACTTAAAATTAAGACAAAAACGAGGTGGTAGGGATGTTCAAACTCTTAGTATCATAAACACAACCAATTTGAACGTATTCGGAAAGCCATAGTTGGTCACGTTCTCGCTACTCTACATCTCACCAGTGGGTTTCCGGCGATGTCCTTAGCTATCGTTTCTAGCTGATAAGGTTTGGATAAGGATATCAACACGTTGGGGGTGGTGGTGGTTTGGTTGAAGGGGGCGTTTCAAATGTCTTGGAGGCATTCCTTGATTACTTAGTTAGTTAGTTAGTTATTGCTTTACTCCCAAGCAGCGCGATTTCGGCTATATCCGGGAGATGAACATGAAAGTGGTGATACAATGAACATGAATGATGATGAAGTGGAGGAAATGGGGACACAAGGCCAATCGGGTAGGAGAGTTTTGACTGCCACTTGAAAAAAGGAGTGATGGGTAGGGACGGGAAATTTAGCCTCCTGCATGGGGATCCTACGGGTCCTACTCTTACCGAGACCTGCAGCAGGGTTCTTTAACGTGCGAGGAACGTGACATTTTTCCCAACACGGTGCACCACTATGGTTTGCGGTCAGGTTTTCCGCATTATCGCCTGACGACCCCGCATCTCTCGATGTCAGGGCTGCCCCATTCAACCACCTGGGGCACACATCCCAGTCGCTTTGTGGGCAATGCGGCCTGACCCCGATGTCAGGTTTCTGGGCGCTCTTTAGTGGACTTTTACCGACAAGCTTAGCGCTGCTGCGGGCCTATTCGCCTCCCGGGCCCCGCACGGGACCTTGATTACCAAGTCAATAATATATTTGTTAAAGTAAAAGACTGTTTAAGTTTTTTCATTATATACCGGCATTATACGAATGTTTCGTTAAAAAACCCCACAAAAAGTCTTCGAAATACCCTAGGCTGGCAGGTAAAATGTATTTTTGTCTAAGCATGTATTTAACTGATCTTCTCTCTCGACAAAACCAGAAAAAAATCAAAAAAGTTTTCATTTGTTATTTTCGTAAAGAATTAAATTTTGATTAAAAAACCACATGATTTTAATGAACAATATTCTTTAACGCTGAAGACAGTTTAAATCTCTTTTATAGCATAGGAACTGACGGAAAAATGTAGGAGCAAACCGATAAGCCTTAGAAAAAAAAATAATGTGACCAAATTCAGAACCAGAGCTCCACGAGACAAAAAATAAACGCACCTCAAACACGTTTTCCCAGGAACACATGAGATCACGTGTTGCTGGTTGTTGTTTGGTGGAAAATCATTGTCTTTAAAAGAAGCAGAGGTACCAATGGGGCTTCCGAATGGCAAAGTTCAAAAGGGCAGAGAAAAAACCAGTAAACACAAACAAGGACAGGACAAAAAAAACCATAAACAATATATAAAACACGGAAACACAAAAACCATTGAATATCAATAAACATCGCTAACTCTAGTGTTTACGAGAGTGAACTCAGGTGCTCCGGAAGAGTAAGTGGTTCTTGCCTGCTATAACACACTCGTCGCGGTGTCAATTTTCAATTCAGTGTAAAGGAAAAGGAAGACAATTTCCGGTAAAGGAAGACAAAACAAAACCCTTTGACAAATCAACATCAGCACTCATCTGAGAGATAGAAATCCCATATTTGTCTATGAGTGCATGATGTCTACCGTAACATTTTTTGAGTGAAGACTGCAACCGAGGAGCAACATAGCCTTTTGTTTACAATTTTTGTGTTTAAGCATGTTGTGTGGTTTGTTTTAGTGGTGATTTTATGTCTATCAATTTCGTCTTTAGCCATTTCACACTTGCGACCTTCGATTGCCAAATTTCATTTGCTTATACATCTCACCAGTGGGTTTCCGGCGATGTCCATTACTGCTAGATAAGTCAAGGTGATTGTATATTTGTTTCCAGCAGATAAGGATCGGAAAAAGATATCAAAACGTGGGTAGGGGCGTTTCAAATATCTCGGATGTATTCCTTAAAACCTAAGCATTAGAACTAACGGTAGAATGAAGGAGCAATCCGATGAACCTTAGAAAAAATAGCGTGACTAAACTCATATCCAGAGTTGCAAGATGCAAAAAATCAAACTCACCTCAAACACGTTTTCCCAGGAACACATGAATTCACTCTCGTGACGACTTTGAGTAAGCTTTGCTGGTTGCGGTTTGGTTAAATAATGTGTTTTCTGTTGTTGTTGTTGTTGTTGCTTTTTTATTGTTGTGTCTTGTGTCTTTGTGATGATTTTATGTGTATCAATTAATTTCGTCCTTGTCCATTTCGCACTTACGACAGTCGATTGCCCCCGTTGGTGCACATTTGCTTCTTGCATATTAGGGAGACAGCAACTCATAAAGTTTATGTTTTATTGTAGGTTATTTACATCAGGTAAGATCTTATGGCAGAGGAATATCCTTCAGCATCCTGTTTTCACCGGCTAAACAGTTCGATTCTTCCGGTTGCTCACTGCAAGAAGAACAAGCAGGAACCAGATTAGCCGACGCAGCATTTGTGTGGGTGTCAAGGGATTCTAAACGGGTATGTTCAAGTTAATATCACCTTTTGATTTGATATTGTTAGGAAAAAAGTATTTTAGAAGTACAAATGTGGTATTGGAATTTCAAAAAAGTATAAAAATACCAAGACAATCTGACAACAAAAGACGGGAACAATTATATGAAACATAAGCAACCAAATAATGCAATAAGATGCAGAAATTCCAATGACGGGCATTAAATGTCAAATTAGAAAGACAAGACCAGAAAATACAATCGAAAACAGCACGAAGACACTGATTATACAAAAACGCACAAAAATGACTGAAAAAAAAATCATTATAAAGTGTTCGCGATTTACAGTTTTGTACCGAAACATAGAAAGAAGCAGCTAAGATTTTTTTTTGCACCGTGTCTAGTCGATAAGGTTTGGTGTCATATGACCTGGTTTCACCAACTTTTTTCCTTTAAAAGCCTGTTCTAAGCCAGGATCTTTTATCAATTTTTCTGTGTGTGCATATTGTTTCCTTTTGGTCTTATAAATGAAATTGATCATCCTTGTTCGGTAGTTTTGCTGTTATCTTTATTTCCATTTTGTAACGAAACGATGTAGTGATATTTTGAGTGATATTAGAAACTAACCAAGACACTTCTCGTGCAGTCATGACAGTGGACAGAAATTAACCCTCTTATCTTTATTCTAAAAATATCTTTTTACTTTCCTGACAGCAACTTTCTGCAATGAACATGGAACCGACGATTTTAAAACATTACTTGGAATTAATACTAAGAGCAGATGACGAAATACCGTTTGAAAAGTTTGAACATTTCTACAATAAAGCCATGGAGCAGGTATATTGTTTATGTCTTTTAATAAATTTCTTTTGAAATGTCTGTACCAAGTCAGGACCATTGCAATCTTCCGTCATGTCTGCCTTGTTTTGTCTTTTCTCACCGACATTAAGATTGAATTAATCTTCAAGTTCGGTATAGTGTTGTTATTTCAGGATAAAAAATCTATATAAATAAGATTTTGTGATTTAAAACATAACAAATCATAAAGCAACTAGAAGATCGCACCAAAACGCCCTTAAACTGCTCCATCACGTTAAATGGAACACATTTAAACACTCACAAATAAGCGAACATTTATTATTAGAACTAGATTGCGTACAACATGAAGTAGTTGAGCTTCATCTCGAAATTGAATAATTAGATATGGGATGTACATAATACTGATGATGAATGCATATCAAATATCAAATGGCTGTAATAAGTAACTGCTAAGAAACCTGCCTTGCCCGACCGCCAGCCCGTTCACCATTTTAAAACGCGGATTTTTACTAAAGATGTATTATTCTGACTTTGTAAATTTCCATTCTCTCAATAATTAACCGTTTTGGTTCTAAGGTACATGAAGGTATACAGAAATTTTCACTCTCAGTATGCCTATGTTTTTTGGACAAGTTGGATTATATATAACAATCAACCCGAATAACTTAATCCTTTCGCTAACCTTTAACACCAATTTTGCCTTTTTTACAGTACCCTGACCACGAATCAGCAAGGGAAGCATTTGATACGTTGACGGACAATCCTGGACAATCCACGATCTCGCGAGAACAACTTCAGCAAATCTCGCCAAACAAACTTATTCTACTTTCACGAATTTTTAACGATGCCAGGGCAAAACAAAGCAATTTTGTTCGTGATGAGCTTTAAATGGAACTCTTTTAATTCAAAATACACAGAATACCGGTATCTCATCATGACGCAACTGTATTTCTTGAATACAATCATTCGGAAAATCACTTGGCCTTTTCCGGAACCTGGAAAAGGCCGACTGATGTTTCAATTGGAATACACAATGTTAAAACCATGGGATTGATGCTTAAATTACCATTATAGATGAGAACCATAATCAGTTTATATAGCTGTGGATACGTAGCTCTTTATGTGCTTTATTTGTCATTTCTTAGTTAAAGAACTGTAGATGTAAGATGCTTGCATAAATTTCTGAACTATATATATTTAGCAAATTTACAATGGATGTTTGAAAGAATGTCAGAGTTTTGTTACTAGTATTGTGTAAAAATATCTATATTAAATGTCCTTAAAGCTGAAGTCCTCAAGAGGAAGTCCGACTAATGCCTACTTTCATATCTTTAATCCAAGGTAAAAACTTTGCCAAAGTTGCAATCTTTTATTTTGACGAAAAATGTTGAGATTGATTATCTTAGTTCGGTACGGTTATTTTGTTTTTACCCTAAATATTTGTATATGCATATTTAAAAAAAATCTGTGCATTGGCGTTGAGACAGGCCTTCTTAGAACTCCTGATTTAACATTTTTATCTGAATCTTTATGTAGCACTCTCAAAGAAAATTAACTCTCTGCACGAAGTCCTCAGCTGTCGACGAAGCCAATAAGTTCTAATTCTGTTTGTTACCAAAATAGTCTATTATTAATAAAGGCTAACTAGGGTATGTTGCAGTATAGCATTACATGCAATTTAAACAAGAGATTGAATCAAATATAATAATTCTGTATATAAATCAGCAAGTTTGCATTCCAATTGCATGAAAATAGTCGATTTTATATAAACATAGGCCTTTAAAATTGAAATCTTATATAAATATGGGTATTGATTTCAAATAAAAAATGGCACATCCCCACCCTAAAAATCATTAAGTTACCCCCGGGATTCCAATAGGCACAAACAGCTAGTGCTCCTCTCCTCGCCAACTGAATTTCTTCAAAGACTCGTCAAGAACAATTAGCTAAAAGAAGCTTTGATATCACTTCAGATATATTAATGATGTGCCCTCAACAACGCTTCTACAATTTTACAACCTTTCTTGACACCATTATTCCCTTGATTGACTTTAAGAGTCTCTTACTAAGTTTTTCTCTCGATACTTGTGTTTGTGAATATACCACTGAACTATATATACAAATTTAAAATGATGACAACCAGGTATATTAGATAAAACGTGACCTTTTGTGAACCAAGAAGCTAAACGTAAATGTCATTGACTTTGTTTGAAAAAAAAAACAACTTTTATTTTAAATTCAGTATAATTGATGGAAAGTATTTACAATAGAAAGTGTAAATTTTTGCTTTTAGAATTATTTGGATTACAAATAAACATTCTTTACTAGTGCAACACTGTGGAATGGCGCATTCAAGCTCTTTTACGAAAGGACAAGTTCCTGTTCCATGTGGACTATACAAAAGCGAGAAACCAATTCATTTTAAGTGTATGGAATGTGGGGATTTCCTTTGTAGTAGCTGTAAAAATGTGCACGAGAAAATCAAAATGACAGAACGGCACAACATCATTGATATTAAAGACGTCGGACATTTTATTCCGATGATAAACCTGACAAACATTCCATGCCAAGACCATTCCGGTCAGACCTGCTGTCTTTTTTGTAACTCGTGTCAAAGAGTAGTTTGTTCGACCTGTATAGCTAAGTCTCACAAAAGCCACGAGTTGGTTGAAATTGAGGAAGCCTATGACATAAAGAAAGAAATTCTTTCCAGGAAGGGAGAAAACGTCAAGAGAAAATTGGAAAAGTCCAACATCAAGCAGCAGAAAATCCTGGAATTGAAAGATCAAAAGACAAGTAAATTGGTTAAAACACGCCAAACCATTAATGAAAATGAACAAGTTCTAAAAGCTGAAGTAGAAAGACTCACAAAGGTACTTCTTCAAAATCTTGATCAAACAGATGCAAAAATAAACAAACAATTTGAAAAAGATGAAAAAGAACTGAACAGATTCCGTTCCGAAACTGAAGTCAAAATCCAAGTCAAAGACCAACTTGTTACAACCACTGATGGAGCAGAGTTTTTCCAGAAGATTGAAGGCATGATTACCTCCCTTGATGAGACAACAGAACCGACAAATTCAACCTATGCCACTGAATTTAAGTTAGTACCACAAGGACTAACAACTGTACACCGGTAAAAATGCCACGCATGTGATACATATGTGTCACATGTGTTTCACATATGTGTGACACGCATGTGAATTAGATGTTTCCTGCCACACATGTATCACATGTGTAGATTTCAAAATAATTTGAAATATATTCATATGATTTTATGCATGCATCGTGCTTATGTGAAATTTCTACATGTGTTTCACATATGTGAAACGCATGTGCCTCACACATGTGACACACATGTAATACACGCATGTGTCACATGTGAGTCTATAAACGCATGTGACACACATGTGGAACGCATGTGAATCACATGTGACACAGGTGTGGCATTTTACATGTCTTTCACATGTGTGGCATTTTTTGCAGTGTAGGTGAGATACAGACCACGGAAGTTTCAGTTCCACTTGATAAGGGAAAATTTGGATTGTCAGTCATTAAAGAATTCACAACAGAATTAGAAACTATTGGAACAGTTTTACCATATCAGGGAGACAAGTTGTTGATATGTTCCTATCTAGATGAAGTATTACAATACATAGAAGTTACTGGTGAAACCTACAGGATCCTATCTACAGTGGAATCTATCTTAGTCAACGGGATGGCAATATTAGATGAAGATATCCTTATATCTACTGCAAACTCCTGCAAATTACAAAGTTACAACATCACCACCAATAAACTGTCAGTTTCACCATTTGATACCAGTCCATTAGAACCTACTGCCATTCACGTCACCCATGATAGAAAAGTCATCATAGGCGCAGTAAATTACAGAATACCCCAAATCTGGAAGCAGGGCTGTCATCATCATGGACAGAAGGGGGAAGAGAGAAGCCACATATGAACGTGATGACAAGAATCAGCCTATCTTTGCCCTTTCATTTTACATCACAACAACAGATAATGGAAATATAGTAATATCAGATCATGACTTCAGAAATGAAAAAGCAGGGAGAATTATTTTTCTCGACAATATAGGAAAGATTGTGAACCGATATACGGGACAAAGCGACGTTAACCAGGAGGTTCCTTTTAGTCCAGGAGTTATTGTCACAACAACGGACGATACAGTCATAGTGGCTGACATTGAAACCCATTACCTTCATGTTTCAGATAGCCAAGGTAATCTTCAAACCATCTTAAGCTTAAAGGATATTGGAATTCTCCTGCCATTCTCGTTAGCTTTTGGTGATCCTAAACATCTTTATATTGGATGCGAAACTTATGAAGAAGATGAGAGGAGAAGAGCCAAACTGTTTAAAGTAGAACTATCATAACTTTTAATGCTACAAAATTTTCATAAAAAGCTGCTTCCAAGTTCATATATCACCTTTTATATTCAAGTTTATTTTTGGTTGACTTAATTGAAGGCAACCTTCGAAATATGCACTATACAGATACAGTATTCAAGTAAACTGTTTTATTGACACCCGCTTTGATACTTTGAACGTATTGTAAAAATAAAAAGGGAAAGCTTTACGGAGACTTACAAACTCTTCTTAAATCTCAATTCCAAATATGTCTTGTCTGATTAAATACCTTGATATTGATGGTAATACTTCCGCTAGTGCTACATGCTCTCAGCCTTTATTTGACAAAGACGAGATCATTGTTCACGTTCTCTTTTAATATTAAATTGAGAAAGGAAAATGAAGAGTCACCATATCTGTACTGAATACCTAAATTTCACAAAAATCCGTTGAAAGAAAGGTTAATTGCTGGATCTTCATCGTGTTCAACTACAAGAGTGTCTTCTAAAATTGTTAAATTCCAGATTTTGTTTGGACATCCTAATTATTATTACATTTATACTAATTTTATTAGTTATTATTTTATTCATAATCATTTAAATTTCCGAAAAGGCCAAATAATACTTTTGAATGCCTCTTTCCTGAGAAAAAACAATAATATACCAAATATTAATTCGAAAAGACCAGAAAGGATTCTTTTGGGTACATAATCAATTAATTTGACCCTAGTTTTAGTTAATCTGATTATTGAAATTGTTCTGATTACTTATTCGTCATTTTTAATTATTAAACAAATATGTTTTTGCATCTTCTTTTGTACATTTTCTGCACCATCAAGCTATAAACTCTTATTTTTATTTTCTTATTTTAAAAAAAAATGTTTTTTGGTAAAAAAAACCTATTTTCAATACTTTAACTAAAGTTGTTACAAATAAGGAATTTTCTTACAAAAGCTAGGGCATTCCCCAGATCGTAGACTAGCTCTCTCTTTCAACCTCACGTTCTGTTATATTGCTGATGACCTTTCACTAAACAATTCTCGATTTGGTGACTTTCTCCATCTCATATATCCCCAGGAGCTTGAGATAAAGGACACAACGGATTCTAAGAAGTCTGCTTCATATTTAGATCTACATGTCGAAATTGACTCTCAAAGAAGACTTTTAACAAAGCTCTATGGCAAACGTGATGACTTCAACTTTTAAATCGTCTACTTCCCCTTTATGTGTAGCATCATTCCGTCCGTTCCTGCTTATGGAGTCTTCGTATCACAGTTGATTCGTTATTCCAGAGCTTGCGGGAATTACATCAATTTCCTTGACAGAGTGTGACGTTTGACACTGAAATTGCTAACGCAGGGTTATGTTGTTCCACGGTTGCTGCCTTCACTAAATAAATTTTACAGTCGACACCGTGCACTCGTAGACAAATATGGGATTTTCATCTTTCAAATTACAAAAGCATATATATATGAAACGTAAATGTCTCCTGTCCTCTCAGTTTAATTGACTGTTACAAAAAGGATCTCAGAAATTTCACTTCTAGACTAATATTTGGGTTTAAAAATTAAATTCAGCTTTACTTTGTTTTGTAAAGATAACTCAATGTCAATTTTATCTAAATATATTTTTCTACAATTTTCGTTAATTTTACGATTAAAAATAAAGGTAATAACAAAACTACCGAACTTGAATGATCAATCACATAGTCCAGAGAAAACGACAAAAACGAATCAGTCATACGAATCAGAATTGGTGGATCGCAATGGTCCTGACTTGGTATAGGCATTTCAAACGAAATGGTGGGTTAAACCAGGTTTTATGGCGCCAAACCTCCCTCTTCCATTGCGATCTTAGGATCCGGTAATGACCATAGAACACAACATAGTTGTGAGACACAATAGGGATATTGAGGTGATCATCTCAGTACAGCAGACCAGTCAAACACTAATTAAAACAATTAACTATCATATCTTTTAACTCAATTTTGAACTTTTCTACTAGTGGCTGATAACGAAGAAAGAATTTTTTTAGTGATCGTATGAGACGTATTTTCTTATAGCCCTGCTCCAAAAGTCGGTCACGAAGAAATCGGTGTCTGACCAAAAAATCTGTGAAATGTGTGCAAGCTCTGGCAAATCGAATAAGTTGTGAAATATAAACACCGTATGCAGGAGAAGTAGGTATATTGCTCTGTAGATTAGGAAAATTAATAATTTGAAAATTAAAATCGTCTCGTTAATCGTAAATTTTTGTACTGAGATGACCACCTGATTCGGTGGTCTCTTTAATCTCCAATTCCGGAGGATATATTGAAGGAATCCAACTACCAAATGAAGTGTTATTGACAGAAAGGATATCATCAATATATCTGAATGTAAGATTAAATGAACTTGCCTCTTTCATCTTCTTGTTCTTAACGAGTAAAGAAAGTAAGTCTCATCTTCAATCACGTTGTTCATTTTTCAAATTTGCTGGAGGTTTCAACAATTAAGGAACACTTTCTCTATCTGCAATACTTTGCATTCTATAAGGCAAAACATTAAATAAGAAGATAAAAAGACGTGGAATAGGTGTACGCGACACAAGCAACATTAAAAAAGGCAATTTAAAATATAACAAATGGAAAACAGTCAGCAGTCTTCAACATGATAAGAAGTCGCGCGTCAGGCGTAGCAAAATTTATTGTCTGGAACTTTGTTGTCATTTTTATTGCTTGTTGTCTTACATTGGCTCAAGACTAAAAATACAATACATACAATTGAAAACTAATCCCCAAATCATCAAGTAAAGTCCCATTTCTAGACGTAGAACAATTGACAAAATGATGACAGGGACAAGCAAAAGCTCTGAAAAAGTTCATGGCTTATGACAGACACATATAAAATGTGACAACGTTAAACTAGTCTTTTTTTACCCAACCTTCCTCTTTTGAGAATCTTGTACAACACACAAAATAACATACTCAAAAAATCAAATCGAAAAAAGTTCAATTCAACAATAGAGAACCTGAGACAAAAACACAGTACATGAACAATAAGACGTAGGGTTCTGTCTTGAGAACACTCCAACTAGCTAAGAAGCATATATCGACTTATTAAAAAAAACCATATCCATTCTAAATCGGACATAACACTTCAAACTATTAATGATTTAGTGTGATATCATCACATAAAACCAACATATCCGATTGCCATAATGCTTAAAAACAATAGTCATTGTTTAGATTAACGTTTTAAAGTTACTTTCATATTATCAGTATTTCTACCAAATTCATTAAGTTTCAAGATTTAACTTAAACTTCCGACTAGTATCTATTCTTAAATAAAGTTTTCAGCCTTGTTTTAGAGAGTTCAATTTCAAGAAGCAAACTTCATCAAATCTTAATTTTCATATTTACTTGGACAAAAAAAAATGCACGATAAAAAGATTTTGCTAGAAGAATATGTGTCAAAAATTCCATAAAATAAGGTAGATATTGACATTTAATATGTGTATGTCATAATTATAGACTTTTATGGTACTTTAACGGTTTAATTTCCAAAATTAATATAAAAAAATTAACATTTTCCTTTCATTCATCTCATGGTCAACATACTCCATATTCTCTTTCAGTAACATAAGATTTTTCTCAAATAGAACTTGTTCAAACAAACATTTTGCATGTTTAAATGCTTTCAGTATATTTATATGACATTTAACCATCGAAGGGTTTAAATATTGATCATATTTAAACATCCGTGTACTAAGTCAATAGAATATTTTGTGAACTAGAACGTTTTGTATAGGTCATGTGATTAGAATTTCCTTGGTAACCCGTGTTTCTTTATAAGTAAAATGTTAAAATACTTATTGAAAGATTGTAAATTTATGGATAGGATTAAGAATAGAAGGTGTAGTTTTAGCACATTGAGGCTCATTCAAGAAAGGACATGTTCCTGTTCCATGTGGACTATAAAAAGTGGAAAACCGATTCATTTCAAGTGTATGTCTAGATTGAGGTAATTTCCTTTGCATGAATTACTTGGTATGAACTGTTAACAAGTCAACGAGAAAATCAAAATGACGGAACGGCACAACATCACTGATATCAAAGACTTCGGAAATTCTATTTCAAAGATAAACCTGACAAACATTCCATGTAAATACCATTCTGGACAGAGTTGTTGTCTTTTCTGTAACTCGTGTGATAGAGTAGTGTGTACGACCTGTATAGCAAGATCCCACAAAAGCCACGACTTTATTGATATTGATAAAGCCTATAACATGAAAAAGGAAATCCTAACCAGGAAGAGAGAAGCTGCTTACAGACAATTAGAGAAGTCTAAGATGAAGAAGCATAAAATTGTGGAATTGAAAGATCAAAAGAGAAGAAAGTTGATTAAAACACGTCAAGCCATTAGTGAACATGAAAAAGCTATTAAAGCTGAAGTAGAAAGACTCACAAAGGCACTTCTTCAAAATCTTGAACAATTAGACGGAAAAATAAATAAACAATTTGAAAAAGATGAAAAAGCCCTGATAAGATTCAGTTCCAAAACCCAGGGTAAAATTCAAGATAAAGACTACCTGCTTACCACCAATAACGGAGCAGAATTTTTCAAGAAGATTAATGGCATGATTAAGTCACTTGATGAGACACCAGAACCTCAAACATGTCCAACTTACACTGAAATCAAGTTTGTACCACAAGGGCTGACCTCTGTAGGTGAGATAAAGACAGAGGAAGTTTCAGTTCCACTAGATAAGGGAATATCTGGAATGTCAATTAAAAATGAAATCACAACAAAGTTCAAAACCATAAGTACTTTATTACCATATAGAGATAACAAAATGTTATTATCCTCTTATTGGGATGAAGTGTTACAGAACATAGAACTTATCGATGACACCTTCAGAATCTTATCTACAACAAAGTCGATCTTTGTGAATGAACTTAAAACATGTGAAGAAGACATTCTTATAGTTAATGAGAGATTATGCAGATTACAACTTTACAACGTTAAATCGAATAAAATTTCAGACTCACCATTTGATATTAGTCCATTACGGCCCAATACCATCCATGTCACAGAAAGGAACCAAATCATAATTGGAGCTTTCAATGCTGATTACCCTAAAAAAGGAAGGAGGGCTGTCATCATTATGGACAGATCAGGGAAGAGAGTGGCAACATATGAACGTTATGACAATGATAAGCCCATCTTTGCCCTGCCAATATCCATCACAACAACAGCCAATGGAAATATAATGGTATCCGACCATGACTACGAAAATGAGGAGGAAGGAAGAGTTATTGTCCTTGACAACAAGGGAAAATTTGTTAATCGTTACACAGGACACAGAGACATCAACAAGGAAGAGCCATTTGAACCGAAGGACATTGTTACCACAGCAGAGGATACAGTCATAGTGGCTGATTTTGACACTCATTATCTACATGTGTTAGATAACCACGGACGTCTACTTACTTTGTTCAACTTGGAAGATAAAGGCATTACTCTGCCAATGTCATTAGTCTTCACTGTTTCCAAACATCTTTATATTGGATGCGGGACTTATGCAGATGACGAGAAGAGAGAAGCTAAACTTTTTAAAGTAGTACTAACATAACTAGAATCGACACAGATGTATGCCGTAAAGTGACTTATGAAGATGACCAAAAAAACCGAGAAACTAAATAGTTCAATTAAATTTAAATTACAGCAAAGTTCCTGAAATTAAATTTTGCTACGCTTGACGCGCGTTTCGTCTATTCAAGACTCATCAGAGGCGCTCTACCCAAAATATATGAAAAAACCAAACACTTAATAATTATAAAGAGCATAAAACTGACACAGATGTTTGCTTCGAAAGATTCAAACTTTCAAAGATTTATATCATATTTTTCTATTTTAGGTTGTTCTTACTGACAAAGCTCCAGGCACACAATCTAATCCTTCTATAAGACACTCTCGTTACGAGTTTGCGTTGTTGATTTCTAATTAGTTGATTTTATCATGTTTTCTGTTTCTTCGTGCTACTTTCGTTCATGTTTATAAGTTTTGCCTTTGTCCTTTCGTACTTTTTACACTCAAATATCCTATCGCTACATCTTTTCTTTACGTGGTGTTGCCTTGAATATTGAATGTGTTTTTTTAAGATAATGTTCTTGTTATTGTTTACCGGTTTTGTCGTTGCCCTTTTGGACTTTAACACTCGAATGCACATAAGTGCCTCTTTGCTTGCTTCATACACTTCTCACCTCCTTCACTCGGCTAACAGAGAACTCGGTCTGTTGGTTTTATTTTACATGGAGGCTATATGGGAAATGGGTCTGTTGGAGAGTCGGCCAAAGTCTGTTGGTCAAATACTATCGAGAAAAACAGCAAGGTCAATATATTTTACTAAATATTTCTTTTTTACTTACTTTAATAAAAAAACAATTTATGTTGGGCAAAACAATAGTGAATACTTAGCGTATTCATATATTGTTTTTCTCTGTAGCTTACATTGGTAAGCTACAAAATGGAAAGGTGTGTTACTCATCGAGATATTTTTATCAATTTTGTCATTCAAAAATGTAAACATTACAGCGTTTTGCTTACATTAAGACGAAAGCATTACGAAAAACGCAACTTAAATTGTACATCATGTATGTTTGACATATAATTGTACGTATAAGAAAGAAAAACCGACAGACATGCGTTTTTGTGGCATTTATTATGTTTTTGCCTTAAATTGGGTCTGTTGGTGAGTCGGCTTTAATGAACTCAGTCTGTTGGTCAGTCTGTTGAGAGTAAATCAATCAACTGATATCATACTATATTTGTGCCATAACACGCATTTTTTACAAATAGAAATAACAAAGTGACATAAAGCGTATATATTCGTAGTGATGATTGTTTAGTCATAGATTAGACGTAAAATTAATATAAAACGCGTTATAACAAGCACATCAGTCTGTTTGATCAAGCTTACCATTAATTTTTCAGTATGAAAAGAAAAAGAATGAACTTTTCCAACAGAAAACAAGAGACGCTTATCCCTAAAATACTGAAAAAAATTCTAACACTAGTCTTAGAAAGAGAGTGAAGAACATTACAACTAATTATAAATTATGCCAACTGACTTTGTATTGCAAACATGGCCAAAAACCATTATAACCTCCAAAGTATAATGTATTATATATACATGGCAATCGTTTTAAAGCATACATGATACGTGCATTAAAAAATCGAGAATTTTAACAGTCTGTTACTACCCGGGTTGGTTGGGGGATGTTTGTTCGGTCTGTTTATTCCCATATGATAATCTGTGATTGAATCTATAAATCAGATCTGTTCTAATTTATGCATTTTGAAGCCCTTATAATACTGTATAAATATGTACAAGTAAAAAGTACTAATTTAAAATCAACAATTTTAAAGCCATGTTATTATCCCCGCGCTAGCAAAAGCGCGGGGATAATGTTTTGCTGTTCGATGTACGTACGTACGTATGGCGTTAATCAGGATAATCTCTGCAACCACTTGGGGTAGAAAAATGAAACTTGGGTTATTAATTGCATTGTGGGTGGGGACTGTGCCGAAGGTTTTGGAATTTTGATAATTCATCCAGGGGCCGGGCTGCATAGGTAGCCTAGGTGCACATTATTCCTTTGTCACGCAACTCCTAAGTTATTTGGATTATGGAGCTGAGACTTGGCTTATTAGTTGCACTATGGATGTAGATTCTGCGAAAGTTTTGGAATTTTGATAATGCCCCTAGGGGCTGGGCTGCATAGGTAGCCTAAGTGCACATTATTCCTTTGTCACGCAACTCCTCCTAAGTTATTTAAAATATTGAACTGAAACTTGGCTCAGTAGTTGCACTACGGATGTAGATTCTGTCATAGGTTTCGGAATTTTGATAATGCCCCTAGGGGCTGGGCTGCATAGGTAGCCTAAGGGCACAATTATTCTTTCGTCACGCAACTCCTCCTAGGTTATTTGGAATATGGAACTGAAACTTGGCTTATTAGTTGCACTATGGAGTATGGATGTAGATTCTGCCAAAGGTTTCGTAATTTTGATAATGCCCATAGGGACTGGGCTGCATTGATTGCCTAAGGACACATTATTCCTTCGTCATGCATAATTCTTTACATGACTATCACTCCCACTACCAGGGAAAAGTCTCATATTAATACATATACATCTGATAATACTAGTAATGCTTATTATAGTCATAGTTTGTTTCTTTCAATTATTTGCCCTCATACTATCAAACACCAGAATAGCGCGGGGGTATGCAGCGTGGCGCTGCTTCGACTAGTACTTATAATTATACCCTCGCTTTTAAGAAGAGGGGTATTCTGTTTAACCCATATCCATTTGTCCGTCCGTTCGTTCGTACGTAACATAATTTCCGTCGCAGTTATTCAAGCAACTATATAAGGTAAAGGTCTGGTATTTTGCTTTGTCTTAAAATGCCATATGGTGTATTTCGATTTTACGCCCCTAGGTCATCTACCTCTTGTTAACCGAAAACTTATGTTTTTAGACGTATTGTACATACATGCAAAATTTTCCTCACAGTTTTCTCAACACTTCATGACAGAAGTTGGGGTATAATACCTTGTATACAGCCTTATCCGATAGTACCATATAGAGTGTACTGATTTTGTGCTTTTAGGTTTCTTTTTCCTGTACATACACGCAAAATTAAAGATAATTTCACTCTTGAATTAATACAATATAAAATGTTAATCCTAAAAGTTTTAAAAAATTCAAAATATACCTCGTTCGCAATCATTCTGTCTCGGCTAATTAACTCTCAACAGACTTTTATTTAATTTGCCGACTCACCAACAGACTTTAGCCGGCACTTTTTTAAAGAAAAACTCATTTTTTATAACATTTTAACATTAAATCACTTTTTGTTGTTTGAATGCTTTATTCTTAAACTGAAGAAAACTTTCCGAATCGCTAATTTTATTTAAAAATTTTGTTTATTTGTAAAAAAAAGATCATTCATAGTTGCCAAATTTAAGCATACCGCTGTCTCGCCTTTTCGTTTTATCGAACACTGGTATAATAAATTGACTCTGCTGCAAGTTGAAAATGTGCTCAAATGAATATCATTTTGGTTGAACGATTTTGTATTTTGACAATTAATTGACATTTTGCCAAAATAACATCTTTTTCACAAAATTTCATGACCATCCATTGGATTTTACTCTCAACAGACCTATAGCCAACTCTCCAACTGACCCATTTCCCATATAGCCTCCATGTTAAATAAAACCAACTGACCGAGTTCTCAGTTAGCCGAGTGAAGGAGGTGCTTCTGAAACAAAATACTTTTACCTAGCCTAGGATTAAGGTAATCACATATGTGGCAATAAGATAGATGCAAATTTTAATTATAATGTTAGACTGATTCTTATTCTTTATATAGTGTTTATTTTTTTAATCTCGTCTCCAATAAGTCTTTTATAGACAAAACCTTGTCTGACAGGCTTAGATTTTTTTTTGGTATAGAACTTTGTTGTAAGTGTGAAATCTGAAAATGACAAGTGTTCGTTTGCATTTGTGGATTTGTTGACGAATTTTAAAACAAACACCTTATTACGAATGAGTAACATTCAAAAACGAAATAAATACACATGTTAAAATGTTCGTTCGTGAAATATCATTGACCCCCAACATGAAGGGGGTGTTGTCAGAATGAGTGACAATCAAATTTCATCTTTTCTTCCCGAACGTTGAAGATTCCAATTTTGTATATAAAGACAATTTGAATGTTGTGAGATTGGTGTAGTCATTTGTTATGAGTCATGCTGCACCAAATAAAAAGTCACAAAGACAATAATTATGCTGACTTTTGTTTATTCACAACAAATGCATCTTTTTTCTCTGTTGGATCGTATAACATTTTGCCTTATATATTTATATAGTCGCTGGGCATGCCATCCATCTCATTCGTGCAGCATACAGTATGGTATTGTTCCATTTAGTCAGTCTAAATGTCACGCTGTCCTTCGTGATGTCTTCAAGATGAACGACGATACGCAAGTTTTTCGAGTTGGATGCATCAATTTGGTCTATTCCCCACACTATCTGAGGGGGCTCCTCAAAAGGCGGATCAAACATGATGGTGACAGACTGCCCGAGTTTCTTATTGACTCCACTTTGACCTAATGTAAATATTAACATGTTATACTTCAAAATATCACCAGAGGGAGCGTCTATCAACACTGTCAGTGTTGATAGACGCTCCCTCTGGTGATAGATTGTGTTATACTTTAGTGTGTCCATTTTTACCTATTTTGGTTTGTAAGATAAAAAAGTATTGATTTGGCATAATTAGATTATTTTAAGTCCGATTGGGTATGAAAACTATTTAGTAAAAGACAAACTAAAAATAACCTGCTAAGTTTAAAAAAGATAAACAAGCATTAGTAATATACCATCAAATAGCTGAGAGGATTCCGAAAAAAGCAGGAAGCACTGAATCTATCAATAAGTCTCTTTATAATTATAAATGGATTTCGCAAATAAAATCAGATAACATAAGAAGATAATGAATTTGGGGAGAAGAAGTCGCATAACTAAGCAGTGATAAAAAAACTACACACAGAGAAAACAGTAAGCAGCCTTCAACGAGGATAGTAGGCGCTTCCCAGTGCATTGAGGTTGGTCCAAGGTCTACATAAAATGTATACAATTCAAATGGCTAATAGTTTCTTAATCTTTCAAACGAATTTCTCAAATAAGTTCCCCATTAAATCCCCGAAAGGTTCCTCTTCAGTCCATCCTGTAGTAGCAAATGTTACGTCTTTTACGTACAAAATATTGATATGAATCGTAAAAAGATAAAGATGATTTAGATCAACCAAAGCCTTTTGTTGTTTTTGTTGGGGATGGGGCATCATCTCTTGGGAACTCTCATATAAACTAAATTGTTTACTTTTTCAGAGGAAATAATAATATATAGAGAATAGAAAATGGTAATATATTTGTTCCAAATTTGGTTTCATTTAAATGACATGGCATGACCGTCAAGGAACTCCGAATGTACCAACTGTCTTTTCATAAGGAGTAATAATATAAATAGTTATGGCTAGGTGTTTTGTTGCTTGAGATTGGGTGAATCAGGATCAGTCAGATCCCACGTAGTGCCGAATGATTTTTCTTTTCATACAGAGTGAAAATTATTTATAAATTATGACAGGATAGGATTGTTAACCGTTTTGAGTTAAATTTATAAAAAAAATAAGGATATTTTAAAATGATTTAAACCCACAACTGATATGGGTCCATCATTTGACAAAGCGTTTTAAAAGGTGGCGTGATAACAAATAATAAGACAACAAAAAAACAAGCAGACAAAAAATATCAAAATAGTCTATAATGGTAAAACGAAAAACTACTTACAAAGATTTCTAGGTCCTGAAAAAGTATAAATTTGTCTTAACGTTTAATCAACGTGAAGCTCGATTAACATTAATTTAATGTTAATGTAACATTAATTTAACATTAAATCAACGTTAGCTTAACGTTAAGATTTTCAGCGTAAATTAAGTGTTAAAAACTAATTTAGTACACTTTTTAACGTTAATTCCTGTTATATAAGATGACGTCAAATGTTAACTTAAACATTAAATGAACAATCGAAACTCGATTAAAGACATATAACCCATCATTTTGGCAATTAAAAAAAAAATGATGAAATTTACACTATTTGAAGAATGCATTGTAAAATCTTTGAAGAAACTATTAACTTTTAAAAAAAAACCTACCAGAAAGTATTCTTTTCCACCGAAAACTGAAGAAAAAAATGCAGTGTCAAAAAAGAGGACAAACTAATTATAGTCTCGTTTGGTTACATTTCGTTTCTCAGTTTAACAGCACCCAGTTTACCAAAAGTAAATATTTATGCTGGACAATACTTAATCAACGCGAATAATCAAAATGATATTATTTTATAGAAAAACTGCAAAACATTGACTTTTGATGTTGGTAAAGGTAAGATTTAGATAGTATATTTTTGATAGATGTACTTTTTATTCAATTTTAAAAATTGCGAAATTGATAGGTTCTATGTCTTTAAGACTAATTTAACGTTAATTTACCATAAAAATAACGTTAACAAAATTGCCTCTCTCTCTCTCTCTCTCTCTCTCTCTCTCTCTCTCTCTCTCTCTCTCTTTGATTAGTAAAATGCATAAAAATTAATGTTAATTTCGTGCTTAGATAATACCTACTTTGTAATTCGGCAATTGCCTCGCTCATTGCCAGTTGCTCTTGTCTGAGCTCATGCAATTGGTGAGCCAGTCCATTACTTTGCCCATCTACTTGCCCTTTGCCATTGCCGGGTTGGTGACTAGCAAAGGTACCCGGATTTATTCCATAAATTACCAGAGAGACAAGCAATAATTGAAAAGACATGTCTAAACTGGAAATCAAAAGATATTGTTGAAACCAAACAATTACAAAATCTAATATCAGATACACTTCTTTTGAAGCTCGAAAGACAGAATGACTTATTTGGAAAATGATGTGAAAGGATGCATACACAGTGTATCTCAGTAAAACTTGAATATACAAATATTATTTTAGCTCACCGAAGGTCCAGGTGAGCTATTACCATCAATTGGCGTCCGTCGTCGTCTGTCGTCGTCGTCGTCTGTTAACAATTTTTCAAAAATCTTCTCCTCTGAAACTACCAAACAGAATTTAATGAAACTTGGTATGAATGATCCTTAGGGTGTCCTGCACCAAACTTGTGTTTTGATTTTTGATCCGTTAAAAAACATGGCCGCCGTTACTAAAAAAAGACTAGGGGGGTCAGACTACTGTTTTTGGCTTATAAATCAAAAAGTATAAGAGATAGAGGAAATCTGAGGCACGGCACTGATTCAGCATCAAAAGCTCTACAAAAGTCTCTATTTGGTCAAAGTTGTCAGATGACCCCTTATAGGGGTTACGGCCCCTTAAAGGTGAATGATAGCATTTTTTCATGTTTTTGGCCTACAGAATGAAAACTATTGCAGATAGAGATTAGCTGTTGCTTGCTTAAATGTTCAGCTCATTTAACTCTACAAAAGTCTCCATAGGGTCGAAGTTGTCAGATGACCCCTAATAAGGGTTACGGCCCCTTAAAGGTGAAAAATAGCCATTTTTCATGTTTTTGGCCTATTGCAGTTAGAGATTAGCTGTTGCTTGCTTAAATGTTTAGCTCATTTAGCTCTACGTAAGTCTCCATAGGGTCGAAGTTGTCAGATAACCCCTTATAGGGGTTACGGCCCCTGAAAAAAAGCGTTTTTTCATGTTTTTGTCCTACAGAATGAAAACTATTGCACATAGAGATTAGCTGTTGCTTGCTTAAATGTTCAGCTCATTTAGCTCTACAAAATTCTTCATAGGGTCGAAGTTGTCATATGACTCCTTAAAGGGGTTACGGCCCATGAAAAATAGCGATTTTTCATGTTTTTGTCCTACAGAATGAAAACTATTGCAGATAGAGATTAGCTGTTGCTTGCTTAAATGTTCAGCTCATTTAGCTCTACAAAATTCTCCATAGGGTCGAAGTTGTCAGATGACCCCTAATAGGGGTTACGGCCCCTGAAAATAGCCATTTTTCATGTTTTTGGCCTACAGAATGAAAACTATTGCAGATGGAGATTAGCTGTTGCTTGCTTAAATGTTCAGCTCATTTAGCTTTACAAAAGTCTCCATAGGGTCGAAGTTGTCAGATGACCCCTTATAGGGGTTACGGCCCCTGAAGAATAGCGATTTTTCAAGAGTTTGGTAGAACTTTTAATGCTGAAGAAGGAAGTTGCTTCAGATTTTCTCTATCTCTTATACTTTTTGAGCTATAAGCTAAAAACTATGGTCTGACCCCCCTGTTCTATTTTTAGTAACGGCAGCCATGTTGGTTGGTCGACGTTCACAAATTTCACAAACTTAGTAGAGGACATCCTAAAGATCAAGTGTACAAAGTTTCAAAGCAATCCCACCAGTGGTTTCAGAGAAGATTTTAAAAATCAGTTAAAATTGATAGAAAAATTAGTTAAAGGGGGATAACTCTTAAACAGTTAATCTGACAATTTTGACCCTGAATCATTTTTGTAGATCTTAATGAGCTGGACAATTTCCAATGCTAACTTTTCCTCTAGCAGTTACAGTTTTCAAGATAAAGTCCAAAAACTGTGAAAATGGTCAATTTTGACAATTAAAGGGAAATAACTCCTATAAGGAGTCGTCCCACAACTTTGACTCAATGGAGAGTTTTGTAGAGCTTTTGATGCTGATGATGAATGGTTGCTTCGGATTTTCTCTATCTCTTATACTTTTTGAGCTATAAGCTAAAAACTATGGTCTGACCCCCCTGTTCTATTTTAGTAACGGCAGCCATTTTGGTTAGTCGACGTTCACAAATTTCACAAACTTAGTAGAGGACATCCTAAAGATCAAGTGTACAAAGTTTCAAAGCAATCCCACCATAAGAATTTTTTAAATCAGTTAAAATTAATAAAAAAATCAGTTAAAGGGGGATAACTCTTAAACGGTTGATCTGACAATTTTGACCCTGAATCATTTTCGTAGATCTTAATGAGCTGAACAGCTTTGCAATGCTAGCTTTTCCTCTAGCACTTACAGTTTTCAAGATAAAGTCCAAAAAACTGTGTAAATGGTCAATTTTAACAATTAAGGGGAAATAACTCCTATAAGGAGTCGTCCCACAACTTTGACTCAATGGAGAGTTTTGTAGAGCTTTTGATGCTGAAGATGGAAGGTTGCTCCGGATTTTCTTTATCTCTTATACTTTTTGAGCTATAAGCTAAAAACTATGGTCTGACCCCCCTGTTCTATTTTTTTGTAACGACGGCCATGTTGGTTGGTCGACGTTCACAAATTTCACAAACTTGGTAGGGGACATCCTAGATTAAGTGTATAAAGTTTCAAAGCAATCCCATAGGTGGTTTCAGAGAAGATGTTTGAAGAAAAGTTAACGGACGGACGACGGACGCTTAACGATGACAATAGCTCACATGACCCTTCGGGTCAGGTGAGCTAAAAATGCATCAACATTAGCCAAACAAAAGAAAAAGTTTGTCATTCATTTGAAAACTGCTCTTATCATCATCTCGAAAACTAGTTTTGCAATCTGTTATTGAAAAACTATTATCTGTTCATCAAAAATATCAATTTGAATACCAAGATATCTTTATATTCAACAGCAAACATCCTAAGTAATTAAAAGTCTAAAAAAGTATAAAAAGTTGCATCGAAAATTTCATGAACATGCATGCTTTTCATGTTATAATGTTATCTTTAATGATGTAAGTAAAAAACAACTGATCGAATTTGGCAAGAAATATTTTTTGCTAATTTCTTAAAAGCTCTAAGCTATGAATCAAATGAGAACTTACCACTCAAAGCCAAATTTTCGAAGTAAAATCTGACAAAAATTTTGAAATATTTTGCGGCTTAAATACTTTATAATCAACCTTTTTAACCATTAAAAGACAGATGTTGTTTCTTCTTATAGCTTCAGTTTAATTAAGGGAGTTCGACACGTTTCTTATAAAAATAATAGGTCACACGGCTGAATAGTTAGGCCGTTGCGAGAAGTAAGATTTAATCGGACAGAATGTTGCTGAAGTTAACGAACGATTGTTGCTGAAGTTAACGAACGATTTATTACCTTTTTCATAGAACTTTCCTGAGTTTAAAAAGAGGATAGATTAAAAAAAAATAAAGTTACAGTTTAGCATGAATTTTAAATAAATTATTAACATGCTTATCAGGATCTTCAATAATTTTGTCCATATGCAACCTCCAGCCTTTTATTTGAAATTTCTCCATGCTCTCTTGAAAATCAAATGATTGCAAAACGATTATTTTATTTATTGTTTCAGTGAAAATATTTTGATAACAAAACTATAGCCAGTAAAATCTACAAAAAAATAGAGATAAAAATATAAGAGCTAGCTGTCGTTCAACCAACTATTTTGAAAAGTTACCAATAGAATATAGAATAATAATACATGGAATAAGTGTACGCAACACAGCTCACATAACAAACGGTAATTAAGAAAAAACACACAATGAAATACAAGGCCAGTAGATTTGACTAAAATTACCATTCCAATCCATGGTGATGAATAACATATCACATCACTATTATTATCAATGACTTCCTCCAGAACAGTGGTGACATATGACTTACTGGAACTTGTTTTCTGGAAAGAATCATAGTAATGTAGTGGTCAGATGGCCAAAATGATCTTATAAAGAAAAAAACAAATACAAAATCAAGTTTCTATTCTTTTAGTCAATACAATTAGAAAAAAATGGTGATTGCTGCAGTCGTTAAAAACTTCATAGACCAATTCAGGAACTGCTGACTGCGTTCACTCTCATTTCAAATTGATTCATATTTCTGATTGCAGTTAGGTTTTCTGTGTTTTGTTTGGTTTATTTCAATGTGATGGTTTTATGTCTAGCGATTTTGTATAACATAACTGTTGTTCATAACAAAAGTACAGACAACGACTAATCTGAAATAGATTGAATGTCTAGTAAAGGGAAACCAAAAAGGAATGTTATTAACCTTTTTTACCCAGACCAGGATTTGAACCTGGATCTCTTGTTATTTAAACAAGTGCTTTTCTTTAAGCTATCTAGGTTTGTAATCTTAAATTGTTTTAAAGGAGCTTGAATCACTCACCTGGTCCTAAAGCTATAAGGGTCTCTTCTATGAACTGTTATCCCATTAGTGGTCATGTGACAATGTTGACCCAATGGCGACTTTTGTATAGCTTAATGAGCTTAATGTTTGAGCAAGAAACAGCTTGTCTCTGTGTGCAATTGTTTTCAATGTTTAAATGTCAAATCTCTATTTTTGACCTTTTAAGGGACAGGACCCTTATAAACAGTCATCTGACACAATTAATTTATCGAGATTATTGTACAGCTCAACATGCTCAATGAGCTGAGGATTTAAGCAAGCAACAATTTTTTTTTCTATCTGCAATAGTTTTCATTTCATTTCACTTCATCTGAATACTATTTCATTTGGTTAATTTGGTCTTATAGTATGGTTGTTGTGTCACCTACACTTGTTCCACATGATATTATTTTCATACTGTGCAAACGGCCATTGCTGTATGGATGTTGTTTCAGACTTACTTATCATCATACATGTTTAATTATTAGACAGGCATCACATTATCATTTTTGTGTGTGAAGATTGTCTATTTTCTTGATGGTGTGTCACGTACATTTAGTTCGTTATCAATAATTCGATACTCAATCTTTTCAATACTCAAAGTTTGTACCTGCCATTTGAAACTCGAAGTTGTTTCAATATTTGACTAGTAGGCAGGATAGGTCTGGTGAAAATACTTTTTATCGGTAATTAGCAGTTTTTCCCTTTGATCTCATCTGCCTGATATTTTTTACCATCATGGACAGTCTGTGATATAAGAAAATATCAGTTGGGAGCACTTGATAACCGTGACGTCTTGTGATGAAATGTGAGGTAATTTGTGACGTCATTTGAAGCTTTTGTACTTGAAACTTGTTAAATGTGTGTGTTTTTAATTACCAATAAAAAATATTATATACTTTTCCTTTTTGAAACTATCTATATCTAGTCTCATATCAGACTCATCCTACTGGACTCGTCTGATACACACCTAGATATAGAAAGGATCAAAAAGGAAAGTGCATAATATTATATTATATTTGGTAGTTAGTTCCACGTTGTTACAATAACCTGGGTCTGATGTTTGGTGACAATACTTTTTTGTAGTTAGTTCCATGTTGTTACAATAACATGGCTCTGATGTTAAGTGACAATACTTTTTGGTAGTTAGTTCCATGTTGTTACAATAACCTTGGTCAGATGTTTGGTGACAATACTTTTTGGTAGTTAGTTCCATATTGTTACAATAACCTTGGTCAGATGTTTGGTGACAATACTTTTTGGTAGTTAGTTCCATGTTGTTACAATAACCTGGGTTAGATGTTTGGTGACAATACTTTTTGGTAGTTAGTTCCGTGCTGTTACAATAACCTTGGTCAGATGTTTGGTGACAATACTTTTTGATAGTTAGTTCCATGTTGTTACAATATCCTGGGTCAGATGTTTGGTGACAATACTTTTTGGTAGTTAGTTCCATATTGTTACAATAACCTTGGTCTGATGTTTGGTGACAATACTTTTTGATAGTTAGTTCCATGTTGTTACAATAATCTTGGTCAGATGTTTGGTGACAATACTTTTTGGTAGTTAGTTCCATGTTGTTACAATAACCTTGGTCAGATGTTTGGTGACAATACTTTTTGATAGTTAGTTCCATGTTGTTACAATAACCTTGGTCAGATGTTTGGTGACAATACTTTTTGGTAGTTGGTTCCATGTTGTTACAATAACCTGGGTCTGATGTTTGGTGACAATACTTTTTGGTAGTTGGTTCCATGTTGTTACAATAACCTTGGTCAGATGTTTGGTGACAATACGTTTTGGTAGTTAGTTCCATGTTGTTACAATAACCTTGGTCAGATGTTTGATGACAATACTTTTTGATAGTTAGTTCCATGTTGTTACAATAACCTTGGTCATATGTTTGGTGACAATACTTTTTGATAGTTAGTTCCATGTTGTTACAATAACCTTGGTCAGATGTTTGGTGACAATACTTTTTGGTAGTTGGTTCCATGTTGTTACAATAAACTTGGTCTGATATTTAGTGACAATACTTTTTGGTAGTTGGTTCCATGTTGTTACAATAACCTGGGTCTGATGTTTGGTGACAATACTTTTTGGTAGTTGGTTCCATGTTGTTACAATAACCTTGGTCAGATGTTTGGTGACAATACTTTTTGGTAGTTAGTTCCATGTTGTTACAATAACCTTGGTCAGATGTTTTATGACAATACTTTTTGATAGTTAGTTCCATGTTGTTACAATAACCTTGGTCAGATGTTTGGTGACAATACTTTTTGATAGTTAGTTCCATGTTGTTACAATAACCTTGGTCAGATGTTTGGTGACAATACTTTTTGGTAGTTGGTTCCATGTTGTTACAATAAACTTGGTCTGATATTTAGTGACAATACTTTTTGGTAGTTGGTTCCATGTTGTTACAATAACCTTGGTCAGATGTTTAGTGACAATACTTTTTGGTAGTTAGTTCCATATTGTTACAATAACCTGGGTTAGATGTTTGGTGACAATACTTTTTGATAGTTAGTTCCATGTTGTTACAATAACCTGGGTCTGATGTTTGGTGATAATTATACTATTTGGTAGTTGGTTCCATGTTGTTACAATAAACTTGGTCTGATGTTTGGTGACAATACTTTGTGGTAGTTGGTTCCATGTTGTTACAATAACATGGGTCTGATCTTTGGTGACAATACTTTTTGGTAGTTAGTTCCATGTTGTTACAGTAATCTGGGTCTGATGTTTGGTGATAATTATACTATTTGGTAGTTAGTTCCATGTTGTTACAATAACATGGGTCTGATGTTTGGTGACAATTATACTATTTGGTTAGTTCCATGTTGTTACAATAACATGGGTCTGATGTTTGGTGATAATTATACTATTTGTTAGTTGGTTCCAAGTTGTTACAATAATTTTTGATAAATTTCTAGGTACTCAGCTTCTTGTTTATATCCTCAAGTTTGGTTGTCATTATCATGTCTCCACATAGATCTAAGAATACAAAATATATGTACACGTATCTTAAATTGAAATATTCTGTTCTTGATTTTGTTAATGAATCATAGATATTTTTAAAAAGTTTTAACTAGTTTACCACTTTCTCGTCCGGAGTACCCTAAAAATAAACGAGTAAATTTGTTGCTAAACATTTAAATTTCTAACATAGCTGTCATTTTACCCTGATTTAACTGGAAAACTTGTATCTACAATCTGAATAATGGTGTAGGAAAATCTGTTCCCTCCTCTTCAATGCCTTGGAAATGTTTGTTTTCATATTTCTTTAACCATGACGAATTGACATACAATACTTTAAATTCAATTTCCTTTCAATATTTCTTAAAACAAGAAGTAAAAGAGTGACAGACCTGAAAATGTATACCACCATATGAGACTCCTAAAGCTAAGTACAAAATATCAAAAGACTATGATTAATAGTTGCTGAGAAATCTGTGACGAAAATTTTCAACCTTGAAAATTTAGGGAAAAAGGTCTAATATACGATATTGAGATGTGGAATAAGTGTACGCGACACAACAAACATAAACAAACAGCAATTGACTTATAATACAATACAAAAGTATCAAAACCAATCCCTAAGTCGGCTCGTTAAACAGGAAGTAGATGATCGACAGACTTGAAAACCTATCCGACCATATATGGGACCCTCACCTGAAGCTACATACCAAATATCAATTATAAATGCACAAAGACAATTCGTTTGTTGTACATTGCTGTATACATGTTCGTTAAAATATTGTTTGTTATATATGTTTGCTTGTGTCATTGTTTATCACTATAAGTGTTGCAGTGTTTTGTCAAAATAAAACAAAAAACAATAATATTTGCTATTTGACAAACGTAATAGGGGGAAAAAGGGGGTAGCAAAAATCAATTTTGTATCCACAAACAAACATGCAGAAAACAAATTCAAAATCAAATCACAAGTAAATAAAAAGCTACGCCGAGCGCAGCATGATATGACCGCAACAAGATGAATCCTGTACATTGGAGGCCCAATATGGATAGTCTATTGCTTTTGTCACATGCAGCCCATGGTGGACTTACAAAGCCTTTTTTACACATGCATCCTGTGGTGGACTTTAAAATGCATATTTGACACATATATATTTACAATAACATTTAATAGAAAAAAAATCTTATTTCTAAATTCGTTGACATTTTTGACACAATTTAGCCCCTTTTGGCCTTTTTTTTTAAAAAAAAGGTTAGGACCACAAACCCCAAATGCAATAAAAAGCTTCCTTCAATGTATATAATCATCATATTTAAACTTCATAACAATTGGCTGGCCCACTACAGCTAAATTTCTTGTGTAAAACCATTTGCCTTGACCAACTTTTAAAAATGGTGTTTTTTGCCCCTTTGACCCCTAATTTCTCAAAAACCGTAAGAGATATTGCAAATCTGATTGATAAATGCAGGCAGGGATTTTCACAAGGATTCCAATGAAAAAAAGATTTTGAAAATCGGACCACAAATAAAAAAGTCATTTTTTGGGGTGTGGCCCCTTTTCGACCCCCTGTAGCAATGTAACGGTTCAATATACATCAAAACCATTGACACATTTTGTTGACAGAATTTAATGAGAAATTCAATAAAAAAAGAATTTTCAAAATCTATATAATAATAAACATTCTACAACAGTTTTGTCAATACACCCGTTTTAGCTCCTTTTGGCTCTTTTTTCCAAAACGGTAAGGGCCACCAACCCAAAATACAATAGGAACCTTCCTCTAGTGGTTACAAACATCATATCAAAACTTCATAACAATTGGCTGGCCCAGTACAACTAAATTTTTTGGTATAAAATTATTTGCCTTGACAAACTTTTAAAAATGGTGTTTTTGGCCCCTTTGACCCCTAATTTCTCAAAAACCGTAAGAGATATTGCAAATCTGATTGAAAAATGCAGGCAGGGATTTTCACAAGGATTCCAATGAAAAAAAGATTTTGAAAATCGGACCACAAATAAAAAAGTCATTTTTTGGGGTGTGGCCTCTTTTCGACCCCCTGTAGCAATGTAACGGTTCAATATACATCAAAACCATTGACACATTTTGTTGACAGAATTTAATGAGGAATTCAATAAAAAAAGATTTATCAAAATCTATTGAATAATAAACATTCTACAACAGTTTTGTCAATACACCCTTTTTAGCCCCTTTTGGCCCTTTTTTTCAAAACGGTAAGGGCCACCAACCCCAAATACAATAGGAACCTTCCTTTAGTGGTAAAAAACATCATATTAAAATTTCATAACAATTGGTCAATATTTACTTAAGTTATCGCACGGAAACCAAATGTCCCCAGACGACGACGACATCACCATAACATTATACGATCGCAAAAATTTTGCGGTCGTATAAAAAGGTTTGATTAAGGTCCCTTTTGGCCTTAGTTACGTTATAGGGGGAAAAGGGGGGCCCAAAAATAATTCTTAAGTTTGAATCAGCAATTTGACAAGAACAATCATGCAAAAAATGCAAACACTCAATATCTAATAGAAATACCAATCACATCAGTACCAAGGAGTAATATAACGCTGTATTATCTTTGTGTGTGGTGACCTACATGTATCATGGAAATCACTATATAACCCACATTCTCTCGAATTTTGTATTGGAATGAATTGAATTAGACTTTTTATTCATTTCCTTGAAATTCTAATCTAATGTCTATGTATTAAATGTCCGATGGGTTTGCCATTAAAAAAACCCGATCCTGGTCTGTTGGTATCAGTCCAGGCGAGGGAAGACCAGATCGCATTCCTTCGTAAAAAAACTTGTGCGATCCAGCTGCGGTTGTACTTCCCCTAGTACAACTGCAATAAGGGGGCCGTAAAGGTATACGACTTGGTAGGCTCTAAAGTCCGATAGTTGGATGTCGCCTCTTTTACACTTTTTGGCATTTATTTTCGGAGTGAGAACAAGACTAGAGCCAATGATGTAACGATATTTCTTAGTTAATTAATTATAATAACAAATACAATATCAGAGTTTACAACAGAATTAGAGACTATTGAAACAGTTTTACCATATCAAGGAGACAAGTTGTTTATATGTTCTTATTAAGATGAAGTATTACAATACATAGAAGTTACTGGTGAAACCTACAGGATCCTATCTACAGAGGAATCTATCTTATGCAGATCCAAGAATTATGTAAAGCAAGTTGATTCTGTGGTTTCTTGAATATCTAGTTCTTGAGGATATATTGAAGGAATCCATCTGCCAAACGACGAGTTGTTGACAGAGAGGATACTTGATGCAGACTTAAAACATTATATACATGTAAAAACTGAAAAGAAACATTTCTGATCAAAGAAGCAGAGGTACCAATGGGGTATCCGAATGTCAAAAGTCCGAAAGAGCAGAGACAAAACCAGTAAACACCAACAAGAACGGGACAAAAACAGACAGCATGTAAAACATGGTAACACAAAATAACTTCAATCAACAACGCGATATGTTATTGATATTAGCACATAAATAAAACAAAGGTTACAAAGTTCTATGGCTTATTCTATTTTCATTAAAAAAGGTCGGCAAAGTCAATAACCGACGTTTAAATCAATAACATATGATTCAGTACATTTCTGTCTAAAAAAAAATTGAAATCAAAATTTATGCAGATTTAAATTTTATCTTCATTAATGACTTAATTGTTTTAATTATTAGAAGTCACTATTAAGGAAAACATAGTGACATAAATTCACCAGAACCGTGTAATTTTTCCATATACATGAAGATGCTTTTTGTTCTCACCTACTGAATTGAACTTCAATACATTTTATTTTTACTGTATGTTTTGTGCTTTGATATTAATTATCAATAGATGAAAGTTGGGCCCAAAATCTAGTTTGAACCCGCCAGATGTTATATGTGTCTGTGCTAAGTCAGAATCTTGATCAAAGCTGATGTTTGTACTCTGTCGGCTTCATGTTATTTGTTCTTTGTCAGGAAGAGGTCTTTATTTGATATTTTACGATTGGTGTTGAATCATACGCATTGTATTTTTAATCTAGGGCCAATTGCAATTTGCAGCGACCGCTGGTCACATTGAAGCTTGCTGTGTCTGTTTTTATTTCATTGATATTGTAGGTTGTGTCGCATACGCTTTTGCTTCTATTTATGTTTATGACCCTCTGTCCTGACATAGATTGTGTTGCATACAGTTATTCCATATCTAATTAGTTGTTACAAAATGTATTTACGGTATATGTATGTCACTGTCCTGAACAACTTTTACCTCAACATTACACATTATTCATTAGTTTAAATATAATCGTACTTGTTAGTTGAGCCATTATGAATAATACAAGTATATTACATAAGATATCTAAAATATTATATTCTGCATGAAATATATACATGTCTTGAACAGATTATCAACTGTTAAAAGTTTCGACAACTTCAATGAATGTTTGATGTTGTGTAGACATTTAGAAATATTTTAGTGTTTTTGATTTTAAAAGTAAATTAAAAATTGAAAAGAAACCTTTGATGGTACAATATGTTGTTGTTTTATCTCAGTTTATAGAAAAACAACAAATGTTACCAAAATCTATAACAGATTCTACATGTTTCTTGAAAAACCCGTCAAAGTTCAATGAAGTTTATTAACTGACAATTTAATCAATTTCAACTATTTTCAGTAAATTTATATTGATCAAAACTAATTCTTAAACTCATAAAGATTCAAAATTGTATCGGTGTTTATTGCTAAGTGAATTACATGTCATTATTAAAGGCATCAAAAAGTGGGACACCAAAGCTACGTTTTTTCTGTAAAATATACTTATGTTTTTATAACAGGCATTCTGTGTAGCTTAGGGTTAGGGTTTGTGCCGCAAAATCTATTTCAACCCACTGTTCATCTTTACATACCTATACCAAGTCAGGACCATTGCAATCTTTAATTACTCTGTTATATCTTTGTCTTGTTTGTTCTTCCATGTGCAGTACAAGGGAAAAACCCGGTGTTTAAAACAATTTTTGATTCAACAATCGGAAATTTCAACGTCAAAAAAAAATATTAAAAAGAATTTGTTTGGAAAATCATGTCAGTCAGGTCCGACGGCCAGACTTGTAATTACCATCGGGGACCTCTGGTCCACCAGCAGCGGTTATCGACCCATTGGTTCCAAAGTAAAAATACCAAAACGGGTAAAGAAGAGTAAATTATGCATATTTCAAGGAGTAACATCTTATCAGCAGCATTTGAGTCAATATATTGGAAGGTATTGAATGACAAGTATTCAAACCAAAAAAGTTAGGACAGGGAAGACAAATCCAGTACCGAGGATATCGACCATGTGCAAAACAAGGAAAAAAAACTGGTGTTTTGAACAATTATGACAATAGGAAATTTCAATGACTAAAGAATATTAAATTTTTTGGGTAAATTCGTGTCAGACAAGTCTGCATATGCATATTTAAAAAAAATATCATCTCTTCAGAGCATAATTGAGGTACGTCTTTAAATTTTTAAATTCATATAATGCAAGCGCGGTCGAAGGCGAAAAATTCTAATAATCTAAATTTAATTTACCACCAATATGTGATATTCGAATTTTATTTTATTCCGGGTGAAACCATTCAAGGCATCCATCTCAGACTACGGATGTCGCAGAGTGGACATGCGTGCAACAACAAAAATGGTTCAATTCTGCATTTTTTTCCTTAGATCAACACGCATTTTGAGTTCCTTCCATCTTTCGGGGTAAAACCGCTTTACTCGACTTAAATGTTTTTGTAAAAGATTTGTGTCGGCAAGTCACTTGCCTCAGTTTGAGTTTTGTTTTCGGCCAGTAACGATTTTATTGCCATCAATAATATCAAGCGATACTTATACATTTGTTTTAAGTATCTTATTGAGCAAAAAATGTTAAAAAGTTGCGGAAGAAGGTTATTATAAAATATCTTATGTTTGGTTAATCTCTAACGCAAAATTTGCCGTAATAATAAGTGCCGTAATGATAAGAAAATTCTTATTGTTACGGTCGTAAATGATTCGGTCTCTGTCCCGTCATCCGTTCCCGGTTTTCGTCTTTGCTGCAACAATAAGAATTTCTTATTGTTACGTTACGGTTTTGCCGTAATGGTATCCTGTGCCTTAAGAAAAACACACAATGAAATACAAGGCCAGTAGGCGATACTCACCGGTCTGCAATCGGCCCAAGGTCTATATAAAATAGTGGGGGTTATTAACCCACAAAATCAAGGAAATTGTGCAGATTGTGATACAAGCATGAAACTTTGCACAACGCTTCTTTTACATGTGTGTAGAAAAATTCAGGTCCTGGCCAAAAGAAAAAATCACTTTTTTCAAGATGGCCACCCAATTTTTCAAAATGGCGTCTTTTTATAGTACCTATTATTTTATTATCATATCATAACTTTACAAAATTTCAATAAATAGCTAGGATTTCTTCCTAAAGATCATTCTACAACATTAAGTCATGATATTGACCCATAAAATGGCGCATAAACACAACTTCCGGTTTAAATATGGCGCCAAAATGCTAAAAATGGTGATTTTTCTTTTCATAATTTAGGATTTTCGTACATTTTGCTTCTTATCTTTGAGGTGTTGTAAGGACTTTGTAGTTTAATTGTATGATAATTATGCAAAAAAATGTAATGGAGAATCCCTTTTATCTATAACAGTTGCCTCTTTATCGAATTTTGCAATTTAAGACGATCACTAGCAGTTGCAAAATGGCATTTTAGCTATAACAGATCATTATAACGATAGAACTGTAAAAGTTTAACTTGACAGCATAAATAACTTTACGAAGAAAATTGTACATTAATGAATTTTATTTGGAAATGATACGGAAAATTTTATCCAGACTATAAGTTCTGACAGAATTATTTAACTAGCTATAATATTCCTTCGGAATGAAATAACTTTCAGAGGAATGTATAGGCTAGTTATAAGTATCCGTGGGAATATTTTGACTGGTCTATTAAATTCTGACCGGAACTTATTATATCTGGAACCATTCAACGCTTACACAGGCACGCGGCATCTCAACCTGCTGGTCATCTCACAATAAAAGTTTAGAGCCATAAAGTACGAAAAAGTATAGTTCGCTCCCGTTTGGACAGAACTTTAGACTGTTATAGGAAATATGAAAATTAACCAGTAAAACAGTCGTTATATTTTACTCCATGTCGCTACTTTAACATTTTTTCGCCGTAGTATACAAAGACGGTAAGAACTTGAATTATTCGAGTTAGATGAGGATACAAACTTTATAAAAAGTTTGAACAGGGATTTGAAAAAGAATTGATTAAATTTCTTTAATAAAAAAACCTTTTCATTGTTGGTTTTGTGGTTTTTCCTTTGTTTTGTTTTGTTTTGCTTGCATTTTTTTTAATTGTATTGCTGTAGACGATAAAGAAATGTGGAATAAGCGACGCGACACAAGCAACATAAAGAAACGGAATTTAAAGAAGAACAACGAAAAACAGCCAACAGTCTTCAACATGACCAGAGGTCACTGCTCGCCGTCCTGCGCCCAAGACTAAAAGTACAATACATAATCCTCAAATTGTCAACTAAAGACCCGTTTCTGGACAAAGAACAAAAACAGATAGATGACAGGGACAAACAAAGAATTGACTAAGACATGTAAGAAGCTTTTATCGACTGATGTAAAAAAATCAAACCTATCGATCCTTAATCCGACACAACACTTCAAAGAATGATTTAGTGTAATACTGTGATACTTAAAACAATACAATAGTCAAAAGGTAATAGCTATAGTTGAACGTTTTAAAGTAACTATCAAATTATCAATATTTCTACCATAAACACCAAATTTAAAGATTTAACAAATATTTCCAACTGCATTAATATATTGTTTTATATGATTCCAAAATACAGATTTCGTAAACCTGCAAATTTAAATGTACGCGCCGCGAACTGATAAAATCCGCTGTACTGATATATAAGAATTATTTCCCTATCAATAACACACAAGCTGTCACCAAGAAATCTATCAACCCATTCAATAACAAAACTTTTCAATTTTATCTCCAATTCGATTTGTATTGAAATTGTTCTGCCTTCGATCGACGTGGCAGATATACGAACACAAATGCACAGAAAAATATATATCATCAAGTAAACGTAACCATTTTGAAAGTTTAGTTTAAAAAGAGGGATTTTATAAAGATGGATTCTATAGCGGCCATTTGTACTTATGTTTTGATGTTCCTGAGTGTTGTAACTGAATGTAAAAAAGGTTTTCCAAAAGATTTATCAACAAATATAGTTTTCCCACCGATTATAAAGAAACCAACATCAGCCAGCATACCCACCGGACATTTACGACCCCTGGGTGAGTATTATGATTTTTTTATCAGTTTTTTTTTCGGGGGGGGGGGTCGTAAGGATATGGGTACCTTGAAACTTTACACGCAAAATCAAATGACGTTTAAAATCTGTATACGGGCGCCGGTCTATCCGCTCATATATAAAAGGTTATAACACACCCATTTGTTGTACTTCTGCCCAAAGAAGACGTGGAATAAACCGGGGAAAGATCGATGCAGGGGTATTAAGCCAATCGGTTTGACAAAGGTTTTTGATTTTATTGATGATAAATTTAAGATTCGGGAAACGAATCGCGAGGTTATCAGTTTAAAGATAAATAGTCTACAGAACCCGTAACCCCCCAGCAAAAGGAAGATCACATATTTTTATAAACATAAAAGAAACCCAAAACCATTTACTTAAGCATCGAATAAAAGTTACAAATTTTACTGACCTGGGTTGATTGGTCAATCTTAATTGTCCAAGCAAGGGTTATAATATTCACATAAAAAATTAACAAAGCAATTGGCCCATTTTTGCAGAAAATCTCCCCCCAAAATGATAGCAAAATTATCTAAGGAAAGGGGAGTCTAACCCTTGGTTCACAACTGCAAAACATAAAGCGGTGGTTAGATATTCTACCATTTTAGTTGCAGCTCAGTTTTTGCATGTTTTTTTTTTGTAGGTTCGATTGTTTTTGTTGTTGCATATTGAGCCTAATGATTTTATCGTTGCCTTTTACGACTTTTGAATGCCCGAGCAGTAATCCTTTGCTTTTTTGTATCAGTAAAAGGCGAGTACTAACATTTCATGTTTAACCGATTGACCTTGATGCAGGCATTTCAAAAGAAAAACGCAACAAAAGTTCAAACTTGCTTCTCCTGACGCTCTTTTCGGGTCTTAACCCTAAGATTCTTCCTACTCAGACATAGGTTGATCATCTTATTAACAATTTGATTCCCTAGTTTCGTATTTTTGGTTTTACTGTTTTATGCTCTTCATAATCATATAGTGTTTTGCATTTTCAAATTTTTTGGTAAAGCGCCTCTGAAGAATCTTGAATAGACGAAACGCGCGTCAGGCGTAGCAAAATTTAATTTCTGGAACTTTGTTGTTATTTGTATTTCGTCCATTCAAGACCTATTAGAGGCGCTATACCCATCAAAAAAGAAAGTACAGACTATATGCATAAGGATATGAAGAGCAAAAACAATATTTTGCGAAAGAATGCCGAACTGGAACTACAAATATGAATAAGATCAAATTAAGAACCTTAGAGTTTGACAATTTTGGTTTACAGGGATAATTCATTCATTTTATGTGACGTTAAAATGGTAGTTTTAGCCAGGTTTTAACAGCGTCAGACTTCCCAACTTTAGTACGACACAAGGATTAGTCAGTAACGCATGCAAAAAACTAAACTCGGTTAATGGCATTTAAGACCAGTTTAACTTTTCTAAACCAGGATACCAAGCTAAACCAGCAGGTAAGGTGAAGGAAGTCCTTGAGATGCCCGACACCCACACGTTCCAGATGAAGTTCATCAAACAGAACCGACCTGTCGTGATGAGGGAATCCTTCAAAGATCTACCAGTCTTTGAAACGTGGAGTGAGGACTCATATTTGAAAGAAAAGTGAGTAGTTTGCATCGCTTTATTGAACTTATTTAAGATACATTGTGTACTAGTATATCTTATAGACAGAAGCTGTTACAAGTATTTCTTAAAGATATACAAAACACGTGTAAAAATACCAAACTGGGGAACCAAATTATTACTAAGATATTCAACCTATGTCTGGGGTAGGAAGAACCTTAGGGTTAAGACAATTTTGAAATTTAGACGGATAATTTAAAGCTTTGATGTATTCTCCAACTCAAAAGTGTTGGTGCCGGAGCGGGCTAAAATGAAAGTAAAAACTGTATCTGTATCATTCGGGGTTTTCCTCGAGTTTCTAGACTTATCCATCATGTAATGCTTTTCATATCAATGTACAATGTACTCGAATGTTATATTGATTTGTTTGTTTATTTGTCATATATATTGAATCATTAATATTGTATGTCAAAGCCCTACTGGGGACCTAATTTGGAAATAGATATATCTTATCTTATCTTATCTTATCATATCCGGGCGATTTTTTCATAAACTTGCCGAAATAAGGCCCGATTTTGAGGTCGAGGTGCAAGGAATGCAGATATATTTGGGTGATTTGGAGAGGAAAATCATTCATGAAACGAAGCATAAAAGAAAAAGCATAAGATCAATGATCTAATAAAAGCAAATCGAAATGAAGTAAAGGTGGCGTGAAAGTAGTATCTCCCTTGTTTTTTCCTAGCTATTCCTTTGTGATTGTATCTATGAGTGTTTTATTGTCTGTTGTACTGACACGATCACCTAGCTATTCCTTTGTGATTGTATTTATGAGTGTTTTATTGTCTGTTGTACTGACACGATCACCTAGCTATTCCTTTGTGATTGTATTTATGAGTGTTTTATTGTCTGTTGTTCTGACACGATCACCATGCTTTTACTTTGTGATTGTATTTATGAGTGTTTCATTGTCAGTTGTACTGACACGATCACCTAGCTATTACTTTGTGATTGTATTTATGAGTGTTTCATTGTCTGTTGTACTGACACGATCACCTAGCTATTACTTTGTGATTGTATTTATGAGTGTTTCATTGTCTGTTGTTCTGACACGATCACCATGCTATTACTTTGTGATTGTATTTATTAGTGTTTCATTGTCTGTTGTACTGACACGATCACCTAGCTATTCCTTTGTGATTGTATTTATGAGTGTTTCATTGTCTGTTGTACTGACACGATCACCTAGCTATTCCTTTGTGATTGTATTTATGAGTGTTTTATTGTCTGTTGTTCTGACACAATCACCGTTCTATTACTTTTGTGCTACTATCCGATTCAAAGATTGCAATGCGAAAAAGAGGGGATTGGCTCCATAAAACCTGTCTGAACCCATCACTCCAGTTTATTTTGTTGTAACCTTAAGTTCTATCGTTTTATGAAAAACACGGTATAATCGCCCCATCCCCAATCATGGTTCAAATATTTGTCAATATGATCAATGAATTGTGATTCTGTTTCCAAGTATTCATTAAACTTTAGTCGAGTGGATGACGCTTTCTATCAAAATTGAACGATTACAAAATCAATTTGTAGCGTTTTCTCAATTCGAATATTTCCTGTTTGGCTCCTCCCCTGGTCTCCTCCCTTGCCTATTACATAATCCAATTCTCTTTATTTATAATTGAAGATGACAATATTCTATAAAATAATCTGTTTAAAATAAGTATAAATTCTGATTTTTCAATTCAATATAAACATTTCTTACCAGACGAATTGAGCTGATACACAAAATTTGTATTTTCATTTCCTACCTTTGGCAGAAATGAAAATTTTCGTGATGATATTATTTTTAAAATTGTCATATGCGCAATTGTCAAATAGGACGACGACCAAAACCCGCTATGTCAAGGAAAGAGCTGTTTATAGCTCACCGCATGTAATTGTTAGTAATGTAAAAAGTTTAGTTGTTTGTTCAACGCTATGCAGCTCGGATCCGGATTGTTGTGGCTATACCAAGGAATCATCAGACATAGACTGCATTATGTTTCATTACCAAACTTCAAACAATTGTCAGAATACAACCAGCAGAAGTGTTGAAATACACTATGTAAAACAGCTGACAGATTGCAGTGAGCTACCACCAGATAAGCCCAGTGGAGTCTACAGAGTGTATCCATGGAGGCAGACTGCCGTGTCGGTTTATTGTGAAATGACTGACGCTGGGGCGGATGGACGGTAAGGCTTTATTAATAGTTTATAAGATGAAAATTTAGCTACCAATCGTAACCAATTTCTAACAGGGGAATTTTCTATTTTTTCCTGCGACTCGTCCTTATATATATCTCAGCAGTTCATTCAGGATAAATTTGGAACGTCCAAAGTAACGTTTCAAAACTCATATCAAAGCTTTTAGGAAATTTCCTGATAATAAGAATCCCTGTCTTCTTATTAACAAATGTCTTGAGTAAGGGAATATAGTGTACTGTGGTAAATTGATATAAAAAGTCGTTCAAATGTAAAAGTCATACGGAATGTGTGAGTGCTGATTATTTACCATCTTATTACTAAAAATGTTTTTAGTTTCTTAGCCGAACCAAAATTGTCGAAAACATAAAAAAACGAATATATGAAATTATCCATCTACATTACAAGATTCGATGCAGTATAACGAACATAAATCAGTGCAGTATTTCTATATAGAGTATTATTGTATGTACATGTACTGTCACAAAGACTTGCTCCCGTCTATCAAGATTTTCAAGAGTCAATATGCAGTACGAAAAATAGACATTCTCGAGACTTTAGGGACAGACCATTTAACTTGAAGGGGTGGGGGGGTTTCTTTTAGTCATAAATGTTTGGAAGGTGTCGCGACAAAATATTTTTTTCATTACTAGAATTTTTTTATATAGCGGAAATCCTTCTTCAGAATATGTTTTCTTAACCTCTGCTGCCAATTTTTTTTTCTTCAAAAATCATTTTCAATTTTTTTTAGGAAAAAAACCCTCTTGCAAGTTAAATGGTCGGTCCCTTATCGATACATGTTATGTGAAACGAAAGTAAAACCTAAATCTGTATCATTCGGGATTTCCCTCGAGTTTCTAGTCTTTTCCATGACATAACGCTTACCGTGCGACAATCTATCACTTAAGGTTGCGACCATCAACACTAAGTTAGTGTTGATAGACGCGACCTCTAGTGATAATTTGATCCGTGCGATTGTCCATATTCACAAAATTGCACGAACGAGGCCCGATTTTCAGGTCGAGGTACAATGAAAGAATAATAGGTTCTTACACGAGTCTTTATTGAAGATCAGGGATTTCTTCCACGAGTGTAAGAAATTCCGTCTATTCACGAGTGGAGCGCAGCGGATCCCGATCTTCAATAAATAACGAAGTGTAAGAACATATTTCTTCTGTTTTTAACAGTGAAAAAAATAATTTCATGAATGAATATAACGAGGTCAAAATCCAATTTGCATATATTGAATTAATGCGCAAAAATTAAATTTGCATATATTGAGTTAATGCGCGACCAATAAAACCGATAAACAAACAGACGACATATAATTTATTTATTTATTGGTCTTTCAACTTTTACGAACTAATTTTTTTAAAGGTTTTTGATTGGTTGATTTCTCTATGACAGAAACGGTCACATGATCCTGTCTGTCATGGGCTGTCTGTCATAGAAAATAAACAAAAACGGAAGAAAATATATTTGAGTGTTTTGAAAGGAAATTCCTCCATGAAACGTACCATAAAGGAAAAGGTATGAGATCTGTGAATTGAGGGAAAGGGGCGTGAAAATAGAATCTCCCTTGTGTTTGTTTTGTATTAGGCTTTGATAGTAACAAATATTGATAGAGGGAAGCCAGTCCCTGTGATAATGTCTTGGTTTTTTTACTTTATGTTTAGGTTCTACAACGGAGAAAGGATGGCAGTGAAGATTTCTACCGTGACTGGGATGATTATAAGAGAGGATTCGGAGATTTGGAAAACGAATTATGGCTAGGTAATGTAACTGATTCAAAAACTTGTAATGACGGACTTTTCAACAAAAGCAAAGGAATCGCTCGTCCTATTTTCAAGAAATATATCAGAGCATATGGACATATACTTTCTTTTCAATACTGACAAATTATTTAAATCTTTCATCTCATTTACATACATGACACCCGCATAAAGTCTCTCATATTAAAATATTGAGTTACTATTTAAGACAAACTTTGTGCCTGTAAATGTAATACTAAAATATCACTTTTATTTTATTATCTATCATACCAATATTTTTAAAACTGAAAGAACACATACAATTTTTCCCATGTACCAAATCTTATTGTAATCACGTGCAAAACCAATCAATGGTCTTTGATTAAATACTTGTCAGCAATTTTAGATTAAAGAAGTTTCTTATTTTTTTCTGCTCTATTTTATTTTCATAGGAAATGAAATTATACACATCATTACGACACGTCAGAAGCAGTACAAAGTCCGGTTTGACCTTGAGGATATCGATGGGCTCACCGCCTATGCTGAATACGATAGTTTCCTTGTGGACAATGAAGCTATGAATTACGGTTTGAGTATCTCCGGCTATGTTGGAACTGCAGGTAACAAGAATGTAAACAGATTATGACAGATGTATTTGTTTTATCAAATTTTATTAGATTTTCAAAACTATGTGCATAATATAATAATGAAAAAAAACCAAACAACGTTTGATTAAATGTAATAAAAATAAATATGAAAAAAGACATCGTTACAAAATAAATCTGTAAGACATAGATATATTGAGCTGTTACAATCGCGTTGTTTATTTCTGTTCTGTTTATTTTGTATGTTTTTTATGTTTTGTGTTCCTCATGCTGTTCTTGTTTGTGTTTACCAGTTTTGTCGTTGCTCTTTCGGACACAAGAATGCCACATCGGTGCCTCTTCACCGCTTAAACTATCGTACTTATTGCTTAATTAAGAAATAATCCTTGTCCGCCCGTGATTTATCATTAGGCGAGCGGCGGAAAGGGTCTTGAAAAAAAAATTAAATTACCCAAATACCTCATGGGATATTTTTAACTATATTGATAGTTTAATATCTCAGCTTTAATAATATGGATGTTTGCCATTTGAAATCTGGTCAGAACATGAAAAAAATAAAGGTCAAGGGTCACTACCCAAAATCTAAAAGTTTGAGTCTGCAAACATACAGGCAACTAAAATGTTACAAAATGTGGTTAAAAAATAGAAATAAAGACTTAATATTACTTACATATACATGTATAAGTGAATATAAATCATTAACTTTTGGTCTCTTTGAAGAAATTTATTACGTCATTTTTTCTATTTTTAGAAAACGGTCAAATTATTATGATTTTTGTGAATAAAAGTTTGAATTGCGAAAAAAAGAATTCACATTTTCACTTACTTTTTCTTCTATTTGTAAAACATTATCTTATCTTTAGTTCGTAACAAGAATAAATGGTTCAAATGTGTCCATTGACCCAAAAACACCACATTTGTGGATTATACCAGAATATTAGGTTTTTAATAAAACGTATACTGAGTTACCATTAACATGTTTAGTACGGAATAGGAATAAAAAACCAACAGAAATATCTTGAATCCAACTAGTTAAGTTGAGAACAATAACTTTGCACAGAAAAAAGAAAGAAAATCATCGAAAAATTAACTAAAAAACCACATAAGAGTTAAGTGGCGATTACATGTTTAAAAAACTTTTAAGTTTTATTACTTAATACCTTGGGAGATATTTTTGACTTAATAGAGAGATGAAAGTTTTTGCTTTCAGAACATATTAGTTTGACGCCTCTAAAATGGTCAGAACATTGTGCAATTTGAGCTCAAAGATTAGAACTTTTTAAGCGTGAAGTCATAAGTTCAAAAGACTACCAAATCATTGTACAATGACAGCTCCAGCAGGTGAGGTGTTCCGGGAGCCCCTTAATGTCGCTTAGAAAAATGTAAAAAAAATCTTATAGATTTCAGGCAAAACTGTCATGTACATCTTCAACAAGGCTTTACGTAGAGCCCTCCCCCTTTTTTCGAAAATTTCTTGATTTGCTCCTGGATGCTTTCTTGAACAGTTTATACTTTTAGTTTCAAATAGATAGTTAAGTAACATAATTTCAAATATTTTCGCCAAAATATACGGCATTAATTTATTATTTTTCTGCAATCAAATTTTTATTCAATTCAACATAACAAACACACCTCAAAAGTCAAGTACAGCTTTCACAAATTTTTAAAACTTTGCTTTTATCAAACATCGCAGGTTGAAAATAAAAGCAAAGACCAAATGATAAATTTCTTGTGTTCACACAAACTTAAAAGTAGCACATATTCTTCATAATTGCACCAAAAAATGAAAATTCTTACAATTACTAATCAGTGCAGATTATAGTTAAAATGTAAATACGGGACACTCCGACAGTTTTCCGAGTCATCTGCAGTCAATTTTCTCAAAATCTTACATATTCAATTAAGTATAACTTTATTATCATTCGTCAGAAGTATGCAGTTTTAACTAAAAATTAGCATTTCAACATTTTCTTGATCTAAGTATACAATTTGTTTGATTTTAATGACAATTAATGATGCACAAGTTAAAATTAACGTGTATTTTTGCTACTTTTATTCGTGATTTTAAATTCGATACAAATTGTAGAAAACTATTATTGTTTTTGAAAATTTCAATTGCAAACAAAGAATTGGGCAAAATATTTCATGATGTGATTTACAATTTTTTTTCGTGTGTGCTTTTTAAAGTAAAAATTAATTTTAAAAATCAAGCCGTTAGAGATTTTCATAGGGTACATGTACAAAACAAATATTTTTGATATCTTCTGACCATATTCGACTTGTCAAACAAATATATCCATTAAATAGAATAATCAACCTTTAATTTGAGTTCAAAAAATCTCATGAGGTTTTTGGGTAATTTAAACTTTTTAATTAGACGACTTTTTCGATATCCGCCGCTCGCCTACATGGGTTGCCATTATTTTCGTTATTATTTTACCCTGAGCGGAGCGAGGGTTAAGATAAATGAAAGCAATGGATTCCCATGTTAGAATCGACAATAAACCACGGGCGGCCATGGATTATTTCTGTTCTAATATGCATTTGTTTGCGTTTTCCGTCGACATATAGTGGAAGACAAAATGTGTGCCATTTTTGTTGTTTTTGGGCACAAAATATATTATGACGTCATTGATTTTAGCGTTAAAGTAACTGTGACGTCGACCCGGTGTTTATTGGAAATTTACACACGGCATGTCGTCATGTTTTCTTTTGTTCATGGGCGTGGTCCATATTAGAACTAACGTTTACAACACAATGGTCGTGTAATTATCAGTTGACATCGTTAGCATTTTTAGCAAGTCAAACGCTTGAAACAACCAAATCAAATTAACACCTATAGCCAATTAAGGAGTTTATTCTGGTCTATCTATCAACAACCTTTCTAATGATTCTTCTTTTTTATATTTTATTTTTGCTCACTATTTTAAGGCAGTTAGGAGTCTAGATTTAAAATGATTGTTTTTTTAAACTTTTATAGTATATATACATTAACGTGAGCATTGAAAAATATAAAATAAAAACAATAGGTCACGTTTCTTATTTTCGAAGCATTTTGGGTTTAATCCTCGAAAAAATACATAGATTATATAAAAGAAATCCTCAAAATGCATTTTTTTAAACCTGACATAGAATTTGTACAAATGTGTGTTTAATAACAATAATAAGATACATTTTTTAATTTTGAAAATAAAAACATAGGGTCACGGTACGCCTTTTCGAAATATAATGCTGGCGTCACACTGTCCTGATTTTGAAATATAATGGACCCACAAATGTGAAATTTCAGCTTCCTGCGAAGCTTGTCCCAAACTTGCTAAAAATCAAAATCAAAACCGAAGGGTATACGATTAGAACTGATGGATAAACGATTAGAAAAGTTGCACATACGAATAGCTGCGAACCGATTACGAATTTGTTAAGATGTTATCAAGATTAGTAGAGAATAAGAACCGAAGGAGAAACGAATTTACACGATGGCTGTACGCGGTTGTGTTTACCTAACGATGGGTCTACGATGCATCTCGATGGCTATACGAAGTATGAATTGTAGTTACGCAATTTGCAATAAGATTATATAGTTTAGTCATATAAACTATCCTTTGCTGCCTCTAATTAGTATGTTTGGATACGTCGAGAATAAGATCCAAAGGAGAAACGAAGTTTTGCAATGGCTGTACGAGTATACGCCTGCTGTCCCTTAAGTCGACCAGTAGGACTTTGATCTAAAGCTAATATGTAGAGACTGTCAAGATAGAACAGAAACAGATGATGATTCTTTATCTTGTTTTGTTCGTGCCTTGTGTGATTTGACCGAAGCATACATATTCTGAAAACAGCAAGTATATGTTTAACTATGTAGAAACATTACACCAAAGCATACATTGTTATTGCAAATTGCGTTTAATATGACAACCCGTTTTGCAATAAAGTTTGAAATGTAATTACGCGTTTGCAATTAAATTATGGTTCAGTCTTCAAATTTTCCGTTTCTTTCCGTAAATATGGATGAAAGATAAAACTAGGGATCTCTAAGTATTCCAAAGCTGCATTCCCCTGATGTCGACCAGTAAAAGTAGATAATTATAAATACTAGTATAATATGAAGAGACTGCAAATAAACAAAAATGATGTTACTTGATTTTCTAAGCTGTGCCTAAATCTACGAAAGTTACACGATTAACTCGTTAAAACGCGAAAGTAACGCGTTATTACAGAGTAGTATAGCGTGTTATTACGAGGAAAATTAATAGCGCAATATTATGAGAAATTAAATTTGAGATTACCAAAATGATCCCAGTGGGGTTTCGTATTTTTTGGCATACATGGTTCAATAATTGTAGCTGCTGCAAACGATTATTGAACAAAGTTCGCACACCTTACAATACATAACTTCCTTAACGGTCCCATATCTAAAAGTTCAAAGGTCCCGTAACATTCGCTGACCGTAACAGAATGTAGACTTGATCTGTAACCCATAATGGTTGACTCGCATACAGTACATACCAAATAACAGTTTAATAACTATAAGGGTTTAGAAATAAAAAGTGTGGGAAACTGAAAATTTCAGTGAATTTTTAAATTTCAAAGGGTTCTAACTCCTTTAAAAAATTGTGGACCGGAACAACATGGTAGACTCATATTCCAAAAATCAGTTTAGACGATATTGAGATGTGGAATTAGTGTACGCGACACAACAAACATAAACAAACAGCAATTCAAAAAATCACAACGGAAAACAGCAAGCAGTCTTCAACATGACCATAGGTCACTGCTTACCGTCTTGCATTGGCCCAAGACTTATAATACAATACAAAAGTATCAAAACCAATCCCTAAATCATCAACGAAAGACCCAATTCTTGACATAAAACAGTTAACACAGAATGACAAGGACAAACAAAGGCTTTGGCAAAGTTTCCTGGCTTAGGACAGGCACATATAAAATGTGGCGGGGTTAAACTAGTTTTTTGGATCCAACCTTCCCCTTATTGATAAGCTTGCACAAAGCATACATATAAAACACACTGTAAAACTCAATCGACAAAAGTTCAATTCAACAAGAGAGGACCTAAGACAAAATACTGTACGAAAACAACATAACAAGGAGGAACTCTCTTGAGAGCACTCGAAGTTACTGACAACTAGCTAAGAAACATTTATCGATTGATGTAAAAGAATCAAATACATCAGTTCTAAATCCGACACCCCACGTCAAAACAATGAATGATTTAGAGTTGTATCATCACACAGAACCGACATACTTGATCGCTGTGGTGCTTATAAATAATACAGTGGATACAAAGTGAAAATTTAACGTTTTAAAGTTACTATCAAGCTATCAATATTTCTGCCAAAACATACCAAATGCAAAGATTTTACTAAAACATTGAATTCGTAGCCTTTTTCAAAAGGTTTCTAAGCCAGTTTTTAATTTCCATAAGGTTGTTTTTGAATTTTTGTGCTTTATAAACTACTTTGCTATAAAAATCAGGATGAGATATTCCTTTAACAATCAGAAATCTACGTGTGCAATCAAATTTTTCGATGAGATGTCCATATTTATGTGCAAATTTTGTAAAAGATTTGACTAATTTGTGGTAACGGTAACCTTGTTTTAGCATTTTTTTTGTAATAAAACGGTTTTTATCATTAAAATCAGACACATCACTGCAAATGCGAACATACCTGACTAATATTTTTATATTACACTTGTTACGACGGAAGTACGAATTCAAAGTGAGGTCTTTGCTTCGCCGTGTTTCCTTCGCACTACCTTTGGAGAGCCTCTTCGTTTCATTCGTGCCACCATCCTAAGACAAATGAAACTGACGACAATAAGAAGGCAACACGAAATCAGAAGATGCTCTCATGAAGGTATTACGATAGAGTCGATGAATTAACGAGCACAACACAAACAATGACCTTCACGCGAATCTTCGGCAGTTTGTAACATGTTAAAAAATTCGGAGGCACTACGAAGTTTACCCCGAAGTCAAAATAATTCCACAGAAGGTGATACGATGGATGAAGATGGCAACACGTATAGAACGATCTGGTTACCATCAGTCCCGATTTTGAAAATATCCATAATCGTGTTTCAATCGGGGTCTAGATCGAGATAGTGTGATTCCAGCATTAAGGAAAACTAAATTTCTTATGCATTTTTGGGGTAAAATTTATTTCAAAATTTTTCGCCAATTATTCCCCCTGAAATGATATTTTTCAAGAAAAAGTATAATATCGTTTGAAGAGTTTACGAGTATTTTTTTATTAATAATATTAATGCAGGCAGGAACCGCTTACTTTTCTGGAACACCAGAGTTCACTTTTATTACGACTCGGGTTCGCGTTGTTAGTTAATATTTAATAGTTTTTGTGTTTCCGTATTTTATATGTTGTCTGGTTTTTTTTTCGTCCTGTCCTTGATTGTGTACAGGTTTTGTCTCTGCCCTCTCGAAATTTGACATCCGGATGCCCCATTGGTACCTCTGCTTCCCTTGATCAAAGAAGTAAATTAATTCACAACCTTTATGCTAAAATAAGATTTTTAAGGTGGTTCGGTAGTATAAAACTGAGCATCTTTTTCAGACATCTTGCAAATTTTTAGTCTGGATTTCAATTAAAGTGAATAAAAATAACACAAGAGATACAAAATTAAATTCTTTATTTTATTTTATGAATGAAATAAATATAACAAATATGTTTAAACAGAAATTAAGCTTTTTCTAAAAAGTTCTATTTTCAGGGGAGATAATTGGCGGGAAACTGTGTGACAAATTTTTATATAGAAATGTGTAGGAAAAATTAGTTTTTCTTAAATATCTTAAAAAGAAGGTCCGTGACCCCAAGTTTTTATCATGTTTTTTAGTAGATAGTATATGCGGCTTGTCATTTGTGAAATATAATTAAAATCTGATGGGTTTCCAGCTCACAGTGATGCTAAATAACTCTTTTCCCTTTATAATCTATTGGAAAAACGATCTCTAGGCAACCAACTTCGCAAGGTCATAAATTTGTAAAAAGGTCCGTGACCCCCAATTATTTTTGCATTTTTTTAATGTTCTTTTATCAAAGTTTAATTCTGCAAAATTTAACAAAAATCTGATGGATTTTTCTTATACCCCCGAACCACCTTAAATTGAAACAATGGCTAAAAATTTGCAAGATGACTGAAAAAGATGCTCTGTTTTAGAACCTTAAGCTCCTTTAAGCCATAAATACAGGTTGGGCCCAAAAAACTAGTTTAACCCCGCCACATATTACATGTGCCTGTCCTAAGCCAGGAATCTTTGACAAAGCTTTCGTTTGACTTGTCTATTTAATGTTTTCTGTTCCTTGTTTAAGAAGGGGGTCTATCCGTGACTATTTCAGGGCCGGATTTGGGTTGTATGCATTTTATTTAGACCATGGGCCAATTGCAGAACCGCGAGCAGTGCCAAATAGCCTCGTTGAAGGCCGCTGGTGGTTGTCCATTGTGGTTTTTCTAAATTGCCGTTTAATTGTGGGCTGTGTCGCGTACACTTATTCCACATCTCATTATTTTTTATCAAATAATATGTAACTTTCAATTAACCTTTATCTTAATATAGGAAGTCCGTATGCATTTGATTATGCGACGCACGGGGTCGTTCCCTTTTCTACCAGAGATGTTGATAATGACCGGTTGTGGCGGGAAGCATGTGCCGTTCTCAGAAAAAGTGCATGGTGGTTAATCAACTGTTCCGGAGGTAATATCAATGGGAAGTATCAACCTGGAGTGTATCATGTCACTTCAATGTTTTGGAGACCATGGAGAGATTACACCGGCCTAAGTAAAACTAAGATGATGATTAAACCTGCATTATAACCACGTTTTGGTTTCTACACTGATCTGAATATTAACTAATAACCAGCTGGTTGTTAAAGTTACAAATAAATGTTGTTTTTAATGGACACTTGTATGGTAGAAAACATTCAGATATTATTTCTTTCTTTCTCAGAAAATGATTTGATTGCAGTTACTACACTAATCTGAATTTTTTGTATGTATGAATTTACTTGTGTCCAATCAATTTTGTTTTATTACAAATAAAATATGTTTAAACTAAACTAATCTGAATCGAACTTTAGATGGGTAAAAACCTTGCCTGCATTCTAACCAAACTTAAAAAGCAAAACAAAAGTTTGGTCTAAGTTTACTTAAAAAGCTAGTTTAATTTGATTTTGTTTTGAAAGAGCAAACCTAACCACTGGCTTTATTTGGTTTGGTTTGCTGAGAACAAACCGCGAGCATGCGCAGATGTATCATACATTAGGCGCAATATTTCACACTAAACAACTCTGATGAAAAAAAAAATTATTAACTTTATGTCTCAGTCGAATTGCTAATTCTGTTTATCATTTTAGATTGGTTCCCTATGAATAAAGCAAACCAGCATCACAGTTTTTTCCTAACAGCAAATTAAACCAGCGGCCAAGTTTGGTTTGGTTTGGTGTGGTTTGCTCTTACGCAGATAGTTAATGAAATTGAAGTGAAAGGACGTCCAAATATTTGATAATATTGTCTCTCGATAGTCGTACTCGAGTTGCTAATTATGACTTTAACATTAACATAGTATTAGATTGTTAAGAACAAACTAAACCAGCGCCCTAGGTTTGTTTAGTTTGGTTTTCTTTTCAAACTAGGATTAGAAAAACTGTGAGCACCAGCTCACAAATAAATACACCCGCCCCCAAAAACATTATGATCAAATTTAGAATAGGAGGTGCACATCTGAATAAAGTCACATAGATTATGTGATAGTATTATGTAAATACGTCAAACTTAAGGAAGAGTTGCGGATAAATGATGGGACCCCTGTAGTAAATATGCTGTCCATGTATTCCTTTGGTAAACCCCAAAAATCGTTTTGATCAAATTCTAAGATTGCAGGTGCATCTCTACATTATGATCAAATTTAGAATAGGAGGTGCACATCCGAATAATGTCACAGAAATTATGTAATAGTATTATGGAAATGCATCACACTTTAGGAGGGGTTGCTGATAAATGGTGAGAACCTTTTAGTAAAATTGCAAGTGCATCTCTACATTTTTTCACAAAGATTATGTGAAAGTATCATGAAAATCTATCCATGGGATTAGTAGGAGTTGTGGATAAGAGATGGGTACTCCTTGTCGTCAAATGGCTAAGTCCATGTTTTGCTTTCGGAAACAAACAAAAACACATTCTGATCAAATTTTCTCGAAAAAGTATCAAAGGATTTATGAGGAGTAGTGGATAACAGATGGGTACATTGAGGTTTAACGGAATGTAGACACACGCATGCATACCAATTGCCTCAAATGAGTGGACTAATTTATAATGTGACATATGTAAAAAAGACTAGCTAAATGCTTGATAAGTCTTTATTTCGATCTTGTTACGTTTTACTTTGAGTTGTAGTCCTTTTACCATTACCTAGCATAAACTACAAATGTAAATATAACAACAGTAAAAATAATTTCCATGCACCTACACAATTACCAAACTATACTAACAAATCTCAATTGTCCAAGACAGAACTTAGTTTTAAAGTGTCACAACTTCCTCTCCGTTTCGATTGATTAAAACGTTATGTCATTTATTTGCGGCTAAAAACTTCTTGCCCATAACGAAAATTGTTGAATATAAACAACTTCTTTAACAGCACACATGATAACCACGTTGCGTCTCCTTTTAGTTATATTTCGAAGAGTGGTAAGGATGGTGTTAAAATAGGATTGAAGCAATAAGGTATCAAAGGGGCCATCGAATGTCAAAAGTCCAAAAGTTTGTTAACACGAAGGAAAACAGTGCGTGCAAAGAAATAGACAATCTAAAACCACGTGTCTAAAACACACAAAACACAACCGAATAATTATAAACAACTATAACTCGTAACGAGGGTCTCATGGGTTCCTACTTTTCCTGTTCAAGGAAATACATCCCGACATACGAAACGTTTAGTGGAAACTCCATACATTTTGCAAAGTGTGCACTCTTTTAAGGTCATCAAGTTAAATTATGTGGGAGCAGATAATTATAACATAAACTGAAGAGTACACAGTTTTCAGAGTCAGAACACAATAAACTCACATATAAATGATCCACATTTGAGTGCTCTATAATGTAGGTTTATAAGTTCGGGACTAAAACAATTTATAGAAATGTGTATATGTTCCCAAATGTATGAGTATTTGGACCATATGCTTATGGTCATGAACATATATGTAAACTCATATGGTCATACCATAAGAGTGTATACTCATATGGCTATGATGGGTCAGAACACACAAGTATTTGGACCATATGAGTATTTTTCGAGTAAATAAAACAGAACTTAAAAGTGGAATAACATTAAAACCAAAACGTAATTTATCGTTTCCGCAATATTGGAGAATATATAGAACATTTTCCCATTTAATAAAATGGGGAAAAATATATTTTCCTGACAAACTATACTGCGGGTCCTTCCTGAACGTATAGTTAACTTTTGTAACTGTAACTTAAATATCTTTTAAAGTCTATTCAAAAGGGTGTGCATCTTGGATATTAAACATGTATAAATAATACTTTATTTAGTTGCAAAATAATAAAACCCTTACGGGTTAAGCAAATACAAAACAATCACAAGCAAAGAACTTATATTGAAATAAATGGTTTTACATACATAAAAAAAGGATAATTAGAAAATAGACGAAACGCGCGTCAGGCGTAGCAAACATTTTTGTCTGGAACTTTGTTGTAATTTGTATTTCGAACACACGTGAAGGTAAACACTGATGGTGGATTTTAAATTCCCCGAGGTTAGCCCGCTCCAGCACCAACACTTTTGAGTTGGAGAAAACATTAAAGCTTTAAATTATCTATATAAATTTCAAAATTGTCTAAACCCTAAGGTTCTTCCTACCCCAGACATAGGTCGATTATCTTAGTAATAATTTGGTTCCCCAATTTGGTATTTGTGGTTTTACTGTTCTATGCTCTTCATATTCATTAGTGTTTGGCATTTTCAATATTTTTGGTAGAGCGCCTCTGATGAGTCTTGAATAGACGAAACGCGCGTCAGGCGTAGCAAATTTTTTTGTCTGGAACTTTGTTGTAATTTGTATATATACACATGACATTTTTCAAATCAATATCTTATAAGATATATTTTGGGGAAAATAAATTTTGTTTTAGTTTAAAGGAAATAATGTCTTATTTTATTTGCATATTTCAAACTATATTGAATCAAAATAAAATTTATCTTACGAATGTTATTGTAATATCTTCTTCATTTTTATTCATTTCTGTTGGTTTTTTTTAAAGATTTTTCCTATATGGTCTATTACAAAAATTCGTAAAATTGGCTACCTCGACGATTTTTTAACTTAGCAATTTGACCTCTACTTTTGATTGTACAATTTTGAATGTACATTTATTTCAGAATTATTATCTTTTTCTTAAAAGGGTATAAGCCACTATGAAACTTCTACATTCTTGGTCGAATTCATAGTTGACATTTCTCATCTCTTTGGCAACTTTCCTTTTTCTAATGGTTGATTAACAATTCCATGTTGACATTTCGCTCTACCATTCTGACATTTCTCACTTCCATTTTGCTAATTATCACTTCGGAGACAACCTTTTCCGATTTTAAGATCACATGAAGAAAAAAGCTATAAAGGAAAAGTCGAAAATCAGTGAACGAAAACGTTTTTTTTTTTCTAGTAAAATCTATAGCATATGCAAAAATGTAATGGTTTTAGGAGACAATTTTTTTCTAAAAATAACAACTGCAAGAAATAAATTTTAAACGCATTCTAATACGTTTACTTCATAAAATAATCTATCCGTAATAATCAACTACAAAATAGTGAAAATGAGCTATAAATAAAAAAATCCAAAACGTTTGATTCATTTTTACAATAAAATTCAAACAAAAAATACCTAGAACCAAATGAACACATGTTTTACTTATAATTTCATCGATTTATTTTGTTTCCATTTGTTTTAGCTTTTCTTTTTATTTTATTTATATTTTTACTATCAATACATATAATGCCATGAAGGTATAATAGATATTCGTAATGTGATTTGGCTACCCTCCACATTCAATTAAATATCCGTACTTCGTGTGGGAGAAAGAAAATAAAGAATATAAGTTTTGATCGAATCCTTGGTATTTACATATTTACTTTTCAAGGCTATATCCTTATTTAATTTTGTTTTGTTTGTGATAATTATTACAATAATTGAATAATTGTTGAACTTTTCTAGGTATGATGACACTTAAAACAAGAAGTAATGATAAAGTTACATTATGATACAATTGATAAATGTTGTAATTACAATGATACAGGTAAATATTTAACCTTTACCATGACATCATTTATTTGTGTCCCGCTTATGACGTCAAACTTAGTGTAACTGAAATAATATCTACATTATAACAAATTGCACAAGAGCCAGGATGAATGATTAATTTTTATGTCTGTTATAAAGGTAAAGATGATATTTGTTTAATGCATCGAAAAGTATTTGTATTTTTTTCTATCTTTAGAGGCCGCCAATTTAATTTTGAGGGGGTCTTGTTCTTTTTTTGTTCTTGTCATAATTTTTTTTTCACCACAAATAAGATTCGGAATAGTTCTTTAGGAAATTCTGTATAAATTTTTCGTTTTAGTAAAATGATGAGTCCCTTTTGCTGTTTTATCAAGGATAAGTACAGGTAATTTTGCATGATTTATTTTCTGGTGTTGCATATATATATGAAAAGATTACTTTGGATTTCATGCACTCATACCTCAGATTTATTTCTAGGCCAACACACTGAAACATTAACCGATATTTCTGAGTTCAAGGATACTGATGTTTACAATTCTATAGTACAATTAACTTTTGGTGCATATTTCATGTGTTATACTGAAAACTACATTAAGATCCTTGTAAATGAAGTCTAAGAAAGGACCAACAAACACTTTATGGGACCACTAAATGGAGATGTGGAAAGAATCAATATGCATTAAAACAGAAAACATTATTACATCTCCACTATAAACCAAGAAAAACAATGGATAAAAGCATTTCAGCGAGTTTTCTCCTGAGGATCCATACATGTACTTGTACATGAGATTATATCTTATGTGTACCCTTTGTTTATTTCTATTATCTAAAAAAATTATCATGTTAAAAAAACATTGTACCAAACATTTTTCGTAGTAATCATAGATTGTGTCATAAGACATGCTTTCTTGTGATGTATTAATAATAACAAGTATACATATCCAAGATTAATTCTTGGCCAACATGCTGAAACATTAACCGCCTTTTTCTGAGTTCAAGGAGGATGGTGTTTACTTTTGGTTAGAACATTAAACTTTTCACATGAATTTTATCATAATTATATTATTATTCCAATGAAATATATACATTTACTGTTGTATAAAGCCCTACACAAAATGAATAAGATGAATATGATTTTTTGTTGATTCGATCAAAACAGTTAAAACATTTCCAAAAAGAACATTTTCCCTAAAGACATAAAACCTATCAATTTCGCAATTTTTTACATTGTTAAAAAAGTACATATATTAAAAATATTCTATCTAAAACTTACCTTTACCAACAAAAAAGCTCAATGTTTTGCAGTTTTCTATAAAATAATCTTATTTTGATTATTCGCGTTGATTAAGTATTGTCCAGCATAAATATTTACTTTTGGTAAACTGGGTACTATTAAACTGAGAAACGAAATATAACCGAACGAGGCGAAGAGAAAACGAAATCGGTAAATTAAGAAAAACGACTGGTGTCGGCTAAAATCGATTCAGTTTTATTTTTACAAGTTTCGCTCGATTTCTTTTCCTTTCTTTGCAGATTTCGGTTGCTTATTTTACTTTTTACGTTTCCTTCTTTACCTATATCGTATTTGTTCTGCTCCGTTTCGTTTGGTTACTTTTTGTTTCTCAGTTTACCGGTACCCACAAGTGTTTACATTCTATAATTAGGTTGTCCTCTTTTTTGCTACTGCGTTTTTTTCTTCAGTTTTCCGTCGAAAAGAATATTTTCTGGCAGGTTTTTTGAAAATTTAACAGTTTCTTCAAAAGTTTTAAAATGTATTCTTTAAATAGTGGGATTTTTATTATTTTTTAAAATTTGCCGAAATGATAGGTCTTTAAATAGTCTTCTAAGATGAAAATGAGTACTACCAACGCAGTTGTCAAATTGATTTGTGAAATTATTCTATATAATGGTGAATGTATATTGGTCATAAGAAAGAAATCCTCAACAACAGAATGCTTTACATGCATTTTTCGAGTGGCAAACTCTTATCAGTAAAATTTGAAGCTAAACATTTGAAGGTCGAAATTAAAAGGATAAAAAAAGCACTCATCTAAAAAAAAAGATTAAACAAGAAAGCCTTTTCCAGCACATATTATATTGACCTTGTGCAATACAAGAAGAGAACCTGGTGTTTTTAATCATTTTAAAAGAAGCAAAGAAGCACCAATAGGGCATCGGAGTGTCAAAGTCTGAAACGGCAACGACAAAACCGGTAAACACGAACAAGAGCAGCACGAAGAAACACAAAACACAAAATCAACCGAACGGCAATCAATAACGCGAACTCAAGTCGTATCAAGAGTGAACTTAGGTGCTCCGGAAGAGTAAGCGGTTCCTGTCTGCTGTTGCACACCCATCGTGTTGCTTATCACCAAATTGAATTTAGTGTGTAAAATCCGATAAAGAAAGACAAAACAAATTTCTACGACAAACCAACATCTGCACTCATTTGAGAGCTAGAAATCCAAAATTGTCTACAAGTGCACGTTGTCTACATAAAATTTCTTGAGTGAGGACAGCAACCAAATTAAAACAATCGAAAATTTCAATATGTTTTTTGTTTGATTTATGTCAAACAAGTCTAACGCCCGGGCACATGTTAACCCTCGGTGGGCTACAGTACACCAGCAGTGGTTATAAACCTAGTTGTTTCAAAATGCAAAATACTAAAGCGGGTATTCAACGCTAAAATTAATTGTGTTATGTTGCAAACGCATCTTTATATGACTTGAATGGTAAAGCATCAACTTTTAAGAAAAGACTGCATGAAGCAGAGGTACCAATTGAGTATCTGAATGTCAAAAGTCCGAAAGGGCAGAGACAAAACCAGTGAACACCAACAAGAACGGGACAAAAACAGACAACATGTAAAACATGGAAACACAAAATAACTGAATATCAATCAACAACGCGAACTCTAGTCGAAACAAGATTGAACTCAGGTGCCCCGGAAGAGTAAGCAGTTCCTGCTTGCTATAGCACACCCGTCGCGTTGCCAATAGTCCATTCAGCGTGTCAAATCCGGTAAAGAAAGACAAAACAATACCCTATGACAAACCAACATCTGCACTCATCTGAGAGATCGAAATCCCATATTTGTCTATTAGTGCATGATGTCTTCCGTAAAATTTCTTGAGTGAAGACAGCAACCGAGGAGCAACATAACCCTGTGTGAGCAATTTTTGCATCAGACGTGTCGCTCTGCTTAGTACAAATCTGAAGATATATTTCAAAATAGTTTCGTAAATGGCTCTCTTCAGTGTGTAATGTGAGCACGTGTAATATAAGTCATTTTTTTTCAAATTTATATCTTCATATGTAATATAAAAGATGCATATCCTTCTAAAAGGCTTAAAATATTGTCTTAGTAACGATACGAGAGTGTTTCTCCGGAAGGGTTTTCAGTTACTGCTTGTAACACATTCGTCAGATATATGCTCATCTTTTACAGCTTCCCTTATTGTTTTTGTCATTAAGCTTAGTTTTTATAATTACCAAAATTTCGCCTGACACAGCCTTTAAATTCTCATTTTCAATTTGTGAGATACTTATCGCATAAAATCAGCAAAAATTCCAATCTTAATTACAGGAGTCATGTACGTGCCTTTACCTTGAAAATGTGATTGCTTTTTGTATATATCTGGAAATTATCCAAAACAATTACATGAATTAGTTAATAGATAAAATCAATCTTGAGAGAATTTTTATTGCTTTGTTATCAGAACTATGAAACAGGTAAAGGTCAAGGTTGTTTTTAATTACAATACAAGCATTAAGAATTTATAAACTGAATTTATTGATTGGGAAACTTCTATCTATACGAACACTATGTCTCAACTACCCCGGCAAAAATGTTTCGTCTCGAGGCGATCTAAAACAGACTTTTGACGGGATTACGGAATTTGACTTTTCCTTCTTAATGTACTAGAATTTGATAAAATTATTTGGTTAGATACAATTGAATCTGTTCATCAGAAACTGTGCACCAATTCTCAATATAAGCTTGAATATAAGACATAGAAAATTAAGGAAAGACCCGGTTTCGTGAGATAAAAAATGTAAACAAACGAAACCGGGTAGTCGCTGAAAATTAATTCTTTGTTTATGATGCTTATAACGCACGGTATTGTATGATTTTTGGTGCTAGGTTTAATAATGACATGATATTCTAGTTGTTCTAATTTCGAAATAAAATTGGGACTATGTGCCCCTTTCTGTATTTCCGTCTTTTACTCGAAATTGGACGACCTTGAGACAAAGCACAGTGACACAGTGACGGAATGCAATTTATCAAGAGAAAAAGGCAATGACTAAATTAGGTTTCAAATGTCTAACATCTCTAAGAAGTATCAAAACAAAATTCTTTCGAGATTCTTAACAGTACAAAGTAGAAGAAGTATTATACCTTTGTGACATTCGAATGTCAACAGTCCTAAAAGGCAGAGACAAAACCAGTAAACACCATCAAGAACGGGACAAAAAAAAAGACAATATGTAAAACACGGGCACACAATAAAACGCTACTGAATATCAATTATAGCAACGCGAACTCTAGTCGTTGCTATGGCTTGTAATAGTTTCCTTCAGGTTGAAATGCAAGTAATAAATAAGAAATATAAATGAATAAAACCTTTATTAAAACAACTGAAACAAGAGTACCCAAATTTTCGGACATAATGTCCTTCTTCAGGGGCTAAAAAGTAAAAGAAGTGCAGTGGTCGCTTCTGATGCCAAGTCTTATATCTCCGAGGGCGATTTTCAACTTGCAAACCAAACTTTCTATTCTAAATTGAAAAATAATAATACTAAGAAAAATCAGCAACAAATCAAGGAATTTATTAAAACACCCATGGAGAACAATGATCTTCCAGATAATGCTAGGAACTAGGATGCCATGATCGCTTTAAAACATTTTTTTGGACAGAAGACCCAATCCCTATGTAAAAACGGATGTCATCTTGAGATTAGCAGTTTAATTGAGAGTTTTATTCTCAGTCTGGCGGTGTTGCCATGGGCACTAAGATGGGTCCTAGTTTCGCCTGTCTGTTTGTTGGGTATTTGGAATAGAAAATGTTTTCTGAATACGTTGGTCCTGTCCCTGACCTATACAAACGATAACATAGATGATGTTTTCGGTGTATCTACTGATAGTGAAGATGATTTTATCTCGATCATCAGCTTTGTCTCTTCCTATCACCCTGCCATCCAGTACACCTTTACCATCTCGCAAGAGAAACTCTCCTTCCTTGACTTGGAATGTAGCATCCAAAATGGCAAAATAGTAACGTCTGTGTTCTATAAACCCACTGATGCACACTGCTACCTGAACTATCAATCTTGTCATCCCCAGAGCTGCAAAAATGCCATTCCTAGGTCTCAATTTCTGAGACTTAAACGTATTTGCAGCAATGCGGATGATTTTAATGTTCAAAGCAGCACTATGTAATCATTCTTGGTCAAAAGGGGATATCCTAACACGTCTTGGATAAAGCTATTGACTCAGTTTTTCAGGTGACACGATCCAAGGCTTTGGAGCCCAGGTCAAGACGCAAGAATGACCGTATACCCTTGGTACTTACATACCACCCTCATAACATCGTTATACGGGACATTCTGTTGGGCAATTTCAAGTCCCTCGTCTTAAAGGACGAACACATGTCGACAGTGTTCGACTCGCCACCCCTGACTGCTTTTCACAAAGGTAAGAGTTTGAGGCAACATCTTGTCTCCAGTTCATTTGATAAATCAAAGAGACGTCCTCGCTCTGACTTTTCAGGCACCAGGGGTCGTGGTCGATCCATCTGTGTCACATTTGCCTTTACCTGGGAGACTGAGGAGATAGTTGGCCCCTCCAACACTTTCAAGTTGAAGAACGGTTTTACCTGCATCTCTGAAAATGTCATTTACGCCATGCCTTGAAATTTACGTAGGAGAAACCTATCGTTGACTGGGTGACAGGAGAAGTGTTCTCAAATGCGACGATTGCCCAGTCGGCCACACTTTTTATTGCCAAACCATAGCGTCCAAATATGCAGGTAACCGTTCTCCTTGAAACATGCACCGGCGAAATACAAAGACAGTTTCTTGAGCAAAGAATAATCAATTTTTAGACACTTTTCAACCCTTTGGTATAAATGTAAAAAGACAGACCTTTTCTTAATATCTATGAATTAGTCATCAAGTTCAGGATTAAGATACCACGTGATGTTCTTCGAGTAATTTTTGTGTCATTCTGTCCTCGTCAGTCGATGTGTCAACTTCTTTTACTTTTTAGCCCCTGAAGAAGGACTTTATGTCCAAAAATTTGGGCACTCTTGTTTAGTTGTTTTAAAGGTTTTATTTATTTATATTTCTTATTTAGTTTTTACCTTTTAAACGTGGCTTCACCATCCATTTATTTATATTTTTTATTTATACACAAACCACAGTGCAACATATTTTATTGAAATGCAAGTGCATGCAGCGATAGCAAACCGTCACTACTGATTTTGAATGACCAATGAAATACAAAATAATTTAAAACTCATTTGTTTTTAACTAGGATTTCAGTCTACAGAAATTAAGTTTTTTTCGAAAGAAATAGCGTGCTTGTAAAAACTATGTCTCTTAAAAGTTTAGCAGTGTCTTTTACCAGAACTTACAATGTAAGAACCTATAATAGAAAATAATGATATGTGGAATAAGTGTACGCGACACAACCCACAATTAAACGGCAATTTAGAAAAACCACAATGGACAACCGCCAGCAGCCTTCAACGAGGCCATTTGGCACTGCTCGCGGTTCTGCAATTGGCCAATGGTCTAAATAAAATGCATATAATTCAAATACAGCCCTGAAATAGTCACAGATAGACCCCCTTCTTAAACAAGGAACAGAAAACATCAAAAAGACAAGTACAAACGAAAGCTTTGTCAAAGATTCCTGGCTTAGGACAGGCACATGTAATATGTGGCGGGGTTAAACTAGTTTTTTGTCTTTGTTTATTTACCAAGTTCTTAACTGCTGTCATATAGGTTAGGAGTTCATACTTGACTTGCCAGACAATCAATTCTGTTGTCATTTTGTATATTGTCTAAATCTTTTATTTTTATTTTTTTGTTCGTAAAGGCCTGATCCTGAACTGTGGGCGGAGTTGGGATAGTTCGTGATATAGATTTCAATGGCTTAACCACCTTGTCTGTCAGTCCGTCTGTCTTTCTGCCGAAGGGATTGATTTCAAATTTTGATATACCGATTAAGCGCAATGAGTTTTATTGTTCCCCACTTTGCCGAGCCAACGTAGAAATTTTTAAGTGTCAAAACAGGAAAGATGTTTCGTAACAGATTTCATAGGACATATGGGATTGACTTACAATTTGGTACGAAGCTTTAGCATATTAAGTTTTGTCCCTCGTCAGCTCAGTTGTATAAAACATCGAGCGAATCGAGGTAAATTTGATGTTTTGTTACATTTGTAACAGTTTTTGATTTCTTTAAGCTTTTGATTTATTACATAAGGACGGACTATGGGGAAATATAGGACCATATATAACTCAACATAAAATGAACTATAACAACTTTGAATGAACTATTTGAGATTATGCAGCTTCGTTCCTTAGGCAAATAAATACAAGAGCGCAACGAGACTTGGCTTGGTAGATATATAAAGACAAGAGAACCGCATGAATGAAGCAAATATTAAAAACGAAAGAATATGTAATATGTGCCAGAAATGTCTACCAAAGGGGTAATCAAATATCAGTTACCCTACTTACTTTTTTTTTCAGGTATTAACATAGACTGACACTTCTAAAGGGGTTCAGCACAATCAAATGAAATCGTTGAATTGTAAATAGCGTAAGTCAAATGTTCATGCTTGTCGACAGTTACATAACATAATTCTTACATTGTTAGACTACCATAATATTAATACATTGTCAAGGTACCAAACATTTTTCTTAGTCATGATATAGATTGTGTAATAAGAAATGCGTTCTAGTGATGTATTAATAATAACAAGTAAACATATCCAAGATTTATTTATCAGACACCGGTTTCTTCGTGACCGACTTTTGAAGCAGGGCTATAAGAAAATACGTCTCATACGATCACTAAAAAAATTCTTTCTTCGTTATCAGCCACTAGTAGAAAAGTTCAAAATTGAGTTAAAAGATATGATAGTTAATTGTTTTAATTAGTGTTTGACTGGTGTGCTGTACTGAGATGATCACCTCAATATCCCTATTGTGTCTCACAACTATGTTGTGTTCTATGGTCATTACCGGATCCTAAGATCGCAATGGAAGAGGGAGGTTTGGCGCCATAAAACCTGGTTTAACCCACCATTTCGTTTGAAATGCCTGTACCAAGTCAGGACCATTGCGATCCACCAGTTCTCCGGTATGACTGATTCGTTTTTGTCATTTTCTCTGGACTACGAGATTGATCATTCAAGTTCGGTAGTTTTGTTATTACCTTTATTCCTGGCCAACACCCTGAAACATTAACATTTTATTTAGTTCAAGGAAGCTCCAGGAGGCTGGTGTTTACTTTTGTATAACTCATTAAACTTTTCACACGGATTCTATCTTAATCATATTATTATTCAAATGAAATATATATGTTACAAGGCAAATTGTAATCCAGGGCGATCCGGAAACCTCCTAGGACAAATTGGAATTCTAATTTCTCCTAGGACAAATTTGAATTCTGATTTGCCCTAGGAGAAATTGAGATATCCAGATTTGCCCTAGGACGATTCAATTGGAATTCTGATTTACACCGGTTTAAATTCAGGGCAAATCAGAAGTCCAATTTGTATTAGGGGAAATCGGAATTCCAATTTGCCCTAGGAGGATTCCGGATCCCACTGGATCCAATTTAGCCCTGTAACATATACATTTACTGTTGTATAAAGTCGACAAATGAATAAGATGTATCTTAGTTAAATCGCGCGTCAGGCGTAGCAAAATTTATTGTCTGGAACTTTGTTGTCATTTGTATTTCGAACACAGGTGAAGGTTAGCACTGCTGGTGGAGTTTAAATTCCCCGAGGTTAGCCCGCTCCGGCACCAACACTTTTGAGTTGGAGAATACATCAAAGCTTTAAATAATCCGTCTAAATTTCAAAATTGTCTAAACCCTAAGATTCTTCCTACCCCAGACATAGGTTGAATATCTTAGTAATAATTTGGTTCCCCAGTTTGGTATTTTTGGTTATACTGTTCTATGCTCTTCATATTCATACAGTGTTTGGAATTTTCAATATTTTTGGTAGAGCGCCTCTGATGAGTCTTGAATAGACGAAACGCGCGTCAGGCGTAGCAAAATTTATTGTCTGGAACTTTGTTGTCATTTGTATTTCGACGAAAACAGTTAAAACATTTCCAAAAAGAACATTTTCCTTAAAAAGTCTTCTATGATGAAAATGAGTACTACCAACGCAGTTGTCAAAACGATTTGTAAAATTATTCTATATACTGGTAAATGTATATTGGTCATAAGAAAGATATCCTTAACAATACAATGCTTTACATGCATTTTCGAGTGGCAAACTCTTATCAGTAAAATTTGAAGCTAAACATTTAAAGGTCGAAATCCAAAGGATTAAAAAAAGCACTCATCTAAAAAAAAAATTAACAAGAAAGCCCTTTCCAGCACATATGATATCAACCTTGTGCAATACAAGAAGAGAACCTGGTATTTTTAATCATTTTAAGAGAAGCAAAGAGGCACCAATAGGACATCAGAGTGTCAAAAGTCCGAAACGGCAACGACGAAACCGGTAAACACGAACAAGAACAGCACGTAGAAACAAAAAACACAAAATCAACCGAACGGAAATCAACAACGCGAACTTAAGTCGTTTCAAGAGAGAACACAGGTGCTCCGGAAGAGTAAGCGGTTCCTGCGTGCTCTTGCACACCCATAGTGTTGCTTATCAACAATTCAGGGTGTAAAATCCGATCAAGAAAGACAAAACAAATTTCTACGTCAAACCGACATCTGCACTCATTTGGGAGATAGAAATACAGTATTTGTCTACGATTGCACGGTGTCAACATAAAATTATTTGAGTGACGACAGCAACCGAATTAAAACATTTGAAAATTATTGTTTTTGTTTGATTTATGTCAAACAAGTCTAACGCCCGGGAACATGTTAACCCTCGGTGGGCTACAGTACACCAGCAGTGGTTATAAACCCAGGTGTTTCAAAATGCAAAATACTAAAGCGGGTATTCAACGCTAAAATTAATTGTGTCATGTTGCAAACGCATCTTTAAGGAGGAACCTCTCAGCAGCCTTTGAATCAATGTATCAGAAGGTCGAAACCTTAAGTATTAAAGGAGCAGTACTCGTGCCCAAAACTTTCAAACCAGTACAGAGGGTATTGACTCATGTGCAGTACAATGAAAGAAATCTAGAGTTTTAAACAATTTTGGACAACCGAAAAATTTCAATAGAAATATATTTTTTCTGACGACCAGGCATGTTATCATCATCATAACAAAACGCAACACAAATTGTATACATTGTCTTTATGACATAAGAGCATACAGTTTTGTAGTAGTCATAAAGATGTGTATTAATAAATACATGCATTATATTTAATATTTGTTTCCTGGCCAACAGCACACTGAAATAATAACCGATTTTTCTGAGTTCAAGGATGTTTTTTATTTATTTTTCTACAGTACAATAAACTTTTCACACGCTTTAATACTAAAATACGATTATTTAAGGGAAAACATAAACTTAATTTATATTGTAAAATGCTTATAGCAACATAAAGGCAAACGATTTACACGTAGTGTATTCATTTAATAAAAAAAACAAAGGGAAATTACCGGAAAAGGAAGTTACACTTTACCCAGAATGCATTTCAGCAAAACTTCTCAGGTTATCTCGGTATTATGGTTACTACAAGGTACCAAAGCTGTGTCAATAAAACGTTTTAGTTAGTGTAATGTAACCACATTGACAGATCAAGAGATGGGCCTTTTGGCGGAACAATTTGGTGGGATATAGTGATCCCCCTTTAGCCACTGATAAAAGTGAAACGTTATGGATATTTCAAGCAATAACTAATTAGAATTTATCAGTAGGATTTAATGATGAGTATAATTTATAATTAAAAGGTCAAGTAAAAAAAAGTTTAAAAAGGAAAGTACCAGTAGCCATACCCAAGGATATCGACAACTTTTAACTATATATTTGAAACTGTACAAAAGTATCTTGATTTGTGAGTTGTTTAGCATAATTTTATAATAATTTTGTCCTGCTTTATCACGTTTACTGTATTAGTGCGCTCATTGGCCGTTGGCAAAGTGACGGGTTTGTTGCAACAAGCAGGAAATTCTTACTCTTTCTGAGAACCGGCATGATTGCTGTCCAATTGTTTTTGCTTTACATTGTCTGTTTGAACTTCTATATGTTTCTCTCGTTTGTATTGACTTATTATGTCTTTGCCATTTCGGGCTTTTTACTTTCGAATGTCCCCTTTTTTGTCCTTGGTTCTTTTTTACAGATATCGCAATTTTGTATTCAAGGAATAAAGTTGCTATTTCGAATTTATTGTCATTAGGGAGCAACCATTTGATTTTTAGGGGGGGGGTTATGGATATTTTCTTCGTCCTGCCTTTTTATTTTTGGGAAAAGTCGAGCCTGGATTTTTTATTTGGCGCGTTTGCATTTTTTAATTTTTTTTATTTTTAAAGCAACTATAAATATTTTAGCCAAAAATACCATCCTGCCCTTTTTTTTACTCAAAGCACTGTCCTGCGTTTTTATTTCTGGATTTTTGCCATCCTGTCTTTTTATTTCAAATTTCACCATAGCCCCCCCCCCCCCCATGAAAATCAAATGGTCGCCCCCTTAAGCTATGCACAGGAAAATGTTCAATAAAAAACAGAAAAAAAACGAAAAAAAGAAGCGATGTGATAATTTCTTCATGATAGAGAGAAATGTCAGATTCGAAGTGTTGCTCTGATCTTTAGCTATGAAAGGGTGAGAGAAGAAATGAGAATTTTTAATTTAAAAGTCGAATTAAAGGAGGGTCGCACCAAATACTTTTTCCCAAGATAAATACTTGTAATATTTTATGACAATGTTGCGGAATGAATATACAAAAAATGCGTTTAAACCTTATGTTTTATGTGTAAAGACGAGAAACGAAACACATGTGCAAGAAATAATGAGTAAAATAATTTCAAAAGAATGGCCTTTGCATAAGTCAGATTTTTAATTGTAAGATATATTTACCCGTATGTTAAACATATGTTCATCAAAAGTATAACATATTTTTGAAAAAAATATGACTATCGTAACGGCAAAGAAATGTAAGAGTTATTACAATATCAATGGAAAATATTTTGGTAAACCCTTCCTTCTTGTAGCCCATCCGTCAGATATTTACAGCCGCAATTACCTATTTTCCTCATTTTGTATAACTCGTACATGTATTACACTGTCAATTGAAACAGTCTTTAGTTTAAATTTTCAATTTGCAGGATTATAATCGAAGATAGTCAGCAAAAACGCTTGGCTTTGTAACAAGGAAACATTTGCTCTTTACCTTGAAAACGTGATTGCTTTTGAGAATTGTCTGGAAATATTCCAATACAATAAACTTGGAGATAAAATCAATATCGAGAGAATTTTTATCATCTTGTTATTAGAAATATGAAACAAGTAAAAGTCAAGGTTGTTTTTAAAATACTAACGTAAAGAATTTATGAAATTAACAAATGGATTTCATGATTAAAAAATCTTTGACATTAACGTGATTACATTCATTATATTATTTTTCCTAACCTGGAAACTTGCTTACGGTGTTTATATTTAAAAACTTATCGATATGCCAGGGATTGTTTTGTATTCTTAAGTCCCGAATTGTTTCTTTCCTTGTACTGCACATGGTCGATATCCTAGGTGCTTGATTTGGCTTCTCTGTTCAAACTACTTATCATTTAATACTTTCTGTTTCAGACCTTCCCATCGTTTGATTCAATGCTGCTGATTAGAGGTTACTTCTTGAAATATCAATATACAGCATAACCAAATTAACCGTTTTATACCCGTTTTGGTGTTGTATTTCTTTATCCAAATTTAACACATTTTTGAGACCTTTTTTTTAATCCAAAATGGGGTTTAAAACTTGTATGACTCAAAAGGTAAAAAATCTACTTTCAAAAAAAAAATAGAAAAGACTGCATAGTACAAATCTGAAGATACATTTAAAATAGTTCCGTAAATGGCTCTCTTCAGTGTGAAATGTTAGCACGTGTAACATAAATCATTGATTTTGTTTTTAAATGTATATCTTCATATGTAATATCAAAGATGTACACCCTTCTAAAAAGGCTTAAAATACTGTCTTAGTAACGACACGAGAGTGGACAAGGTTTCTCCGGAATGGTATGCAATTACTGCTTGTAACACATTCGTCAGATATATGTTCATCTTTTATAGCTTCCTTAATTGTTTTTGTCATTTACCTTAATTTTTATAATTATCGAAATTTCGCCTGGCACAGTCTTAATTCTCATTTTCAATTTGTAAGATAATAATCGCATAAAGTCAGCAAAAATGCCAAACTTAATTACAGGAAACATGTGCTTCTACCTTGAAAACGTGATTGCTTTTAATATTTGTCTGGAAATTATCCAAAACTATTAGTTAATAGATAAAATCAATCTTGAGAGAACTTTTATCAATTTGTTATTAGAACTATGAAACAGGCAAAGGTCGGGTTGTTTTTAATAACAATACTAACATTAAGAGATAATTGTTTGAATTTATTGATTGGGGAAACTTTGACCTATACTAACAGAAAAACGCAATGACTGAATACGGTTTTAAACTTCCGAGAAGCATCAATTCTTGTTCGAGATTTTATACAGCACATTAAATGAAGATGGATTGACAAATGCTTCCGAGTAGTATAGAGGGACCGATCATTTATTATTTCTCGGGTGGATATGTGGATATGTCCCTTTTGCGCAGGCGTATGACGTCACATCCGGTTCCGGTCGGCCATCTTGGATCCCGGCGGCCATCTTGGATCACGTGACTTCCGGTTCCGCCATCTTGGATGACGTATTTCCGGTCATTTCCGGTTTAAGAAGGGGAGATAATTTTCCCGCCAAAAAGTTTAAATTCCGCCAATTTTTAAAATTTCATATCTTTCTTATTCCTTGTCCGTTTTCCTTCCGGTTTGTTGCATTGTCTTGGGTAAGACAATGTCTTTCCGATGATGTCCATTGTGTTGGTAAGTGGTCATTAGGGGCTTGACCATCAGGTGACCATTTCTTATTTCTATTCAAAGGTGGGGTTGTTGTATATCGTTAGACAGCTTTTAAGGTGTAGAGGTTGATTCTGAGCTTTTTGTGCTGGTAAGGGTCAGGGGTCTCTCAGGATTTGACCCCAAAGTAACCTTTTTCTTGTTGCTTACTATGCATGTAATATGTCTTTGTTTCACCTGTGGGGACTAGTCTAAGGAAAGTAACTCGTGGCTTTTTAAGGGTGTTTTAGTAAATAGGTAATGTTTTGTCTGGATTTGGGTGAATAAGGCTTAGGGTAATCGTTTTCTATTGTTTCATTTGGCGTTATGGATAACAAGTCGAATATCAGTTCCGATGCTTTATTTTAAAAGGTTTCAATCTTCATCCTCATCACTCTCCTCGTCCAATTTGAACTGTTTTATCTTCGCATCTAACAGGTACTTTCTCTTCTCGGTAGCGTATTTCCAGGACTCTTCATATTCATAATCCTCGTCATCTCTCAGTCGTTTTGCGGTCTCTTTGATCTTCTTGTGAACCGGATCTCGTGCCATTTCCATTTGCCACATAATGTTAGAGACGTAACGATTCTTTAGACCTTCTCTATAAAGCGGTAACATATCCCTTTCTGTTTTCGCTACTGCATCTTTGTCCAAGTACCCACGGTCCGTGTATTCATTCACTTTCTTTTCGTAGTCGTCTTTGTATAAGACCAGTACGTCTCCTATAAAGTGGTCCCACGGATCCATCTTTTCTCCTGCGTAAGTTTCTTCGTCTTCAGACAAGTCGTCACTCGTTTTGGATTCCGTATCCGTGTCGTCGTCCTCCTCTTCCCTATCCCATTCATCCAATAACGGCCACTGTGACTCTTCCATTTTCGTTGGGTGCTTCAACTCTTGATGTCTCTTTAGGTTGTAATGTTTGTTTGTTCTGAAGCCGCATTCGTCGCAGTGGTACATCCTTCTTCTTTGACGTCTGATCGTCTTTTGACAAAAAGTCTTTCATCTTTTTCATTTTATAAACACTTCTTGAAAAGAGTAATATCTTTTTGACGTCCTCATCCTCACTGATGTCTGTTGATTCTCCAAGTTCTTTGAAGAAAGCTTTTCTTAATTCCGATAGGCTTGGTCTACTATACTTGAGGAACCATGCTTTATACGCTCGCCATTGTTTATATATTTTCTGACAATCTTTGCAAGGTACATCAACTTTTGATTTGTAAAACTTGCTGATGGGTTTTGGCATTTTACATTTACGACATTTTCGTTTGGCAGGGTCTGGTTCGATATCCATCTTACATGTACTACATAACCGTCCTTCCTTGTCATGTACTACATCCATTTTACGTGTGCACAGTTTGATTGTTTTCAAACAACTGACTAAATGGTTTACTTCTTTTTATTTTAAAACATCATTAACCGATGATCGTTCGTGACCAGGTCACGTGATTTACAATCAATCCAAGCGGAACATTTTACCCCCACCTTTCCACCATTTACACCCCCCTCAATTCCTTGCTCATTTGGCTCTTTTGGAGCTCATCTTGCTCTTTCGCCGCTCATCTTGCCCTTTCGCTGCTCATCGTGCTCTTTTCATTGCTCATTTGGCTCTTTTGGAGCTCATCTTGCTCCCTTCGCTGCTCATCTTGCTCTTTTCCTTGCTCATTTGGCTCTTTTGGAGCTCATCTTGCTCTTTCGCCGCTCATCTTGCTCTTTCGCTGCTCATCTTGCTCTTTTGCAGCTCATCTTGCTCTTTTCATTGCTCATTTGGCTCTTTTGGAGCTCATCTTGCTCTTTCGCTGCTCATCTTGCTCTTTTCCTTGCTCATTTGGCTCTTTTGCTGCTCATCTTGCTCCTTTGCTGCTTTTCGCATCTTTAACTACACCAGCAGCAGCAGCCATTTCACCCCTTTATATTTACTGGAGCAGCAGCAGCAGCAGCAGCAGCAGCAGCCATTACACCCCTTTATATTTACTTAAGCAGCAGCAGCAGCCATTTTACCCCTTATATTTACTTAAGCAGCAGCAGCAGCAGCCATTTCACCCCTATCTTTCCTTAATCCGCAACAGCTTCAATATCCACCCCTTTTCCACACCAAGAACAGACGCTTCCTTGTGTGTATTAAGAGTTACTGTTTAACCCCCTCCTGTAACTTAGGACACAGCACTTTTCTGTGTTACTCTTCCTTTAGCTCGGGACTTCAGGTCAAAATGTACTTTTAATTTCCCATAGACTCCTATGTTAAATTTTCTTGGCGATCTACGCGACACCTGTCACCTCCAGAACTCTAACAGTAAAGTCCTGTGCAGTCATGCGTAACGGTTCCCGATTCTTCTTAATTTTACTCCCAACCAGTTCATTTTGCACTTGATGACCCCATGTCTTCTAACCGGTTCAAACCGGTTTTTTCGTTTCTATTTTTAGCCCTTACCCCTTTCTAACCCTAACCCTATGTCTCCTTCTTTGTTTTATTTTTAACCCTGATCCCATTCTAACCCTAACTCTAATCTCTTTTTCTAGCCCTAACCTTAACTCTAATCTCTTTTCTACCCCTAACTCTAATCTTTAACCCTAACCCTAACTCTTTTTCTAGCCCTAACCTTAACTCTTTTTTCTTGTAATCTAATCTTTAACTCTGACCTTAACCCTAACTTTTACTCTCTTTAACACATTCTAGTCCTCTTCTCTTTTAGCACGTAGTGCTCCTTTTGTTTTCTATTTGTTGTTCTTCAAATGTATTTCTTGTATTGCTTTACTTTACTGAGAACGCGGGGCGAAATCAGAATCAGATATAAAAATCATGAACAGGGAACAAATAGAAAACAAAAGGAGCACTACGTGCTAAAAGAGAAGAGGACTAGAATGTGTTAAAGAGAGTAAAAGTTAGGGTTAAGGTCAGAGTTAAAGATTAGATTACAAGAAAAAAGAGTTAGGGTTAGAAAAGAGTTAGGGTTAGGGTTAAAGATTAGAGTTAGGGTTAGTGTTAGAGATTAGAGTTAGAGTTAGAAGAGAGTTAGGGTTAAAGATTAGAGTTAGAGTTAGAAGAGAGTTAGGGTTAGGGTTAGGGTTGGAAAAGAGTTAGGGTTAGGGTTAAAGATTAGAGTTAGGGGTAGAAAAGAGATTAGAGTTAAGGTTAGGGCTAGAAAAAGAGTTAGGGTTAGGGTTAAAGATTAGAGTTAGAGTTAGAAGAGAGTTAGGGTTAGGGTTAGGGTTGGAAAAGAGTTAGGGTTAGGGTTAAAGATTAGAGTTAGGGGTAGAAAAGAGATTAGAGTTAAGGTTAGGGCTAGAAAAAGAGTTAGGGTTAGGGTTAAAGATTAGAGTTAGGGGTAGAAAAGAGATTAGAGTTAAGGTTAGGGCTAGAAAAAGAGATTAAAGTTAGGGTTAGAATGGGGTCAGGGTTAAAAATAAAACAAAGAAGGAGACATAGGGTTAGGGTTAGAAAGGGGTAAGGGCTAAAAATAGAAACGAAAAAACCGGTTTGAACCGGTTAGAAGACATGGGGTCATCAAGTGCAAAATGAACTGGTTGGGAGTAAAATTAAGAAGAATCGGGAACCGTTACGCATGACTGCACAGGACTTTACTGTTAGAGTTCTGGAGGTGACAGGTGTCGCGTAGATCGCCAAGAAAATTTAACATAGGAGTCTATGGGAAATTAAAAGTACATTTTGACCTGAAGTCCCGAGCTAAAGGAAGAGTAACACAGAAAAGTGCTGTGTCCTAAGTTACAGGAGGGGGTTAAACAGTAACTCTTAATACACACAAGGAAGCGTCTGTTCTTGGTGTGGAAAAGGGGTGGATATTGAAGCTGTTGCGGATTAAGGAAAGATAGGGGTGAAATGGCTGCTGCTGCTGCTGCTTAAGTAAATATAAGGGGTAAAATGGCTGCTGCTGCTGCTTAAGTAAATATAAAGGGGTGTAATGGCTGCTGCTGCTGCTGCTGCTGCTGCTGCTCCAGTAAATATAAAGGGGTGAAATGGCTGCTGCTGCTGCTGCTGCTGCTGGTGTAGTTAAAGATGCGAAAAGCAGCAAAGGAGCAAGATGAGCAGCAAAAGAGCCAAATGAGCAAGGAAAAGAGCAAGATGAGCAGCGAAAGAGCAAGATGAGCTCCAAAAGAGCCAAATGAGCAATGAAAAGAGCAAGATGAGCTGCAAAAGAGCAAGATGAGCAGCGAAAGAGCAAGATGAGCGGCGAAAGAGGAAGATGAGCTCCAAAAGAGCCAAATGAGCAAGGAAAAGAGCAAGATGAGCAGCGAAAGAGCAAGATGAGCTCCAAAAGAGCCAAATGAGCAATGAAAAGAGCACGATGAGCAGCGAAAGGGCAAGATGAGCGGCGAAAGAGCAAGATGAGCTCCAAAAGAGCCAAATGAGCAAGGAATTGAGGGGGGTGTAAATGGTGGAAAGGTGGGGGTAAAATGTTCCGCTTGGATTGATTGTAAATCACGTGACCTGGTCACGAACGATCATTGGTTAATGATGTTTTAAAATAAAAAGAAGTAAACCATTTAGTCAGTTGTTTGAAAAAAATCAAACTGTGCACACGTAAAATGGATGTAGTACATGACAAGGAAGGACGGTTATGTAGTACATGTAAGATGGATATCGAACCAGACCCTGCCAAACGAAAATGTCGTAAATGTAAAATGCCAAAACCCATCAGCAAGTTTTACAAATCAAAAGTTGATGTACCTTGCAAAGATTGTCAGAAAATATATAAACAATGGCGAGCGTATAAAGCATGGTTCCTCAAGTATAGTAGACCAAGCCTATCGGAATTAAGAAAAGCTTTCTTCAAAGAACTTGGAGAATCAACAGACATCAGTGAGGATGAGGACGTCAAAAAGATATTACTCTTTTCAAGAAGTGTTTATAAAATGAAAAAGATGAAAGACTTTTTGTCAAAAGACGATCAGACGTCAAAGAAGAAGGATGTACCACTGCGACGAATGCGGCTTCAGAACAAACAAACATTACAACCTAAAGAGACATCAAGAGTTGAAGCACCCAACGAAAATGGAAGAGTCACAGTGGCCGTTATTGGATGAATGGGATAGGGAAGAGGAGGACGACGACACGGATACGGAATCCAAAACGAGTGACGACTTGTCTGAAGACGAAGAAACTTACGCAGGAGAAAAGATGGATCCGTGGGACCACTTTATAGGAGACGTACTGGTCTTATACAAAGACGACTACGAAAAGAAAGTGAATGAATACACGGACCGTGGCTACTTGGACAAAGATGCAGTAGCGAAAACAGAAAGGGATATGTTACCGCTTTATAGAGAAGGTCTAAAGAATCGTTACGTCTCTAACATTATGTGGCAAATGGAAATGGCACGAGATCCGGTTCACAAGAAGATCAAAGAGACCGCAAAACGACTGAGAGATGACGAGGATTATGAATATGAAGAGTCCTGGAAATACGCTACCGAGAAGAGAAAGTACCTGTTAGATGCGAAGATAAAACAGTTCAAATTGGACGAGGAGAGTGATGAGGATGAAGATTGAAACCTTTTAAAATAAAGCATCGGAACTGATATTCGACTTGTTATCCATAACGCCAAATGAAACAATAGAAAACGATTACCCTAAGCCTTATTCACCCAAATCCAGACAAAACATTACCTATTTACTAAAACACCCTTAAAAAGCCACGAGTTACTTTCCTTAGACTAGTCCCCACAGGTGAAACAAAGACATATTACATGCATAGTAAGCAACAAGAAAAAGGTTACTTTGGGGTCAAATCCTGAGAGACCCCTGACCCTTACCAGCACAAAAAGCTCAGAATCAACCTCTACACCTTAAAAGCTGTCTAACGATATACAACAACCCCACCTTTGAATAGAAATAAGAAATGGTCACCTGATGGTCAAGCCCCTAATGACCACTTACCAACACAATGGACATCATCGGAAAGACATTGTCTTACCCAAGACAATGCAACAAACCGGAAGGAAAACGGACAAGGAATAAGAAAGATATGAAATTTTAAAAATTGGCGGAATTTAAACTTTTTGGCGGGAAAATTATCTCCCCTTCTTAAACCGGAAATGACCGGAAATACGTCATCCAAGATGGCGGAACCGGAAGTCACGTGATCCAAGATGGCCGCCGGGATCCAAGATGGCCGACCGGAACCGGATGTGACGTCATACGCCTGCGCAAAAGGGACATATCCACATATCCACCCGAGAAATAATAAATGATCGGTCCCTCTATACTACTCTTCCGCAATTCGATAGTTTCCTTTTTATTGAAATTCAAGCGCATGCTGCGATTTCAAACCGTCAGTACTGATTTTGAATGACCAAAATGCAAAAAACTCATTTGTTTTTAACTAGAATTTCAGTCTATAGAAATTTAGTTTTTGTGGAAGAAATAGCCTACTTGCAGAAACGGTGATGATCTTTCGCTCATGATGGATTTTTAGGTTTTTTGGGTCGGGTTTTATTCGCAAAAGAACTGAAAAAAGTCTCGTAAAAGTTTAGCAGTTCCTTTTACCAGAACCTACTATGTAAGAACCTAGAAGTTGAGAAGTCCGTTACATTCCATCTACGGAATGAACAAGCAAAGCTAAATCCTTAGTGCATAATAATGCCTGTAAAATTATTCAAGACACGTTTCTCATATATCATTATATACGTTTAACTAAAACGTTACAGCTGCAATAAATCAGCATCGATTGGCAAATGTATCATATGCCAAGCTTTCCCAGCCTTTCTATATGAGAGTCGTACAAAATTTTATTTGTTTGGGCTCACCTATGTGAATGATTATAAATTTATTCTGTCTTTGCTTATTTACCAAGTTCTCCACTGCTGTCATATATATGGGTTAGGAGTTCACACTTGATCTGCCAGACAATCAAATCAGTTGTTATTTTGTATATTGTCTAAATCGTTTTTTATTTTCTGTTTGAAAACGCCTAATCTTTCCTTGTAATGCACATGGTCGATATCCTCGGTGCTGAATTTGGTTTCTTTCCATGTAATGCACATGGTCGATATCCTCGGTGCTGAATTTGGTTTCTTTCCATGTTATGCACATGGTCGATATCCTCGGTGTTGGATTAGGTTTCTTTCCTTGTAATGCACATGGTCGATATCCTCGGTGTTGGATTAGGTTTCTTTCCTTGTAATGCACATGGTCGATATCCTCGGTGCTGAATTTGGTTTCTTTCCATGTAATGCACATGGTCGATATCCTCGGTGCTGAATTTGGTTTCTTTCCATGTTATGCACATGGTCGATATCCTCGGTGTTGGATTAGGTTTCTTTCCTTGTAATGCACATGGTCGATATCCTCGGTGTTGGATTAGGTTTCTTTCCTTGTAATGCACATGGTCGATATCCTCGGTGTTGGATTAGGTTTCTTTCCTTGTAATGCACATGGTCGATGTCCTCGGTGCTGAGTTTGGTTTCCTGTTTGAACTTTTTGGTTCTTGAGAACTTTTCATTCAATACTTTGGGTTTTTGATCTTCTAATGTTTTGATTCAAATGCTGCTGATGAGAGGTAACTCCTTGAACTATCGATATACAGCATAACCAAATTAACCGTTTTATACCCGTTTTTGGTATTGTATTTTTGAACATATCCTAATGGATGCTGTGGGCGGAGTTAGGGTAGTTCGTATGATAGATTGCAATGACATAAACACCTTGTCTGTCAGTCCGTCTGTATTTCTGCCCATACAAACTTTCTTTACAGACTTATCGATATATACACAAGGGATTGATTTCAAATTTTGATATTCCGATTAAGCGTAATGAGTTTTATTGTGCCTCACTTCACCTTTCTTTTTATCAAATGGTCAAGTATGGGTATACCTAGCACGACTAATTGTAACCCTAGTCCTTCTAACTCTAAAAATGTTGTTTTGTGTACTATACAATTTATAAAATATCTTCACAAATAACTTTACGTGTTGACCAGCAGATAACCCTAGATATAAAAAAAGTTCATTAATCATAGAAATAATGTATTATGATTGGGGTCTTTATATCTCTATTTGAACTCATTCCATACAGATATAATTAACTTCTTAACTATTTCTTAAATGGTATTGTTGATTTATGTCTATAACAAATATGTTTTATTAGAGAATTCCCGATAACTGACGAACGAACGTAACTTTACCTAACCCAACGAAAGGGTGATTCAAAACGTAAGCAATTTGTTAGGGAGAATTTGTTGATTAAAATTCTTAATACCCTGTTTTTTAAAGTTTTAGATTCTTATGCCATTTATTATATTCATGAAAATCCATTGAGGAGTTAAGAAGGAGTTTCAGATAAGACATAGATGCACATAACCTCTAATGACTAAGTCCATGTTTTTGCTTATTGCTAAGGAACAAATCAATCAGGTCAAATTTTCAATGTCTATCACAATTTTTTTAAAATTATTGATGGGTTTAGGAATATGTGTATAAGGAATGGATACCCTTAGATGTAACAGATAGGCGGACAAAAAGACGGATGGAAGGACGAACGGACACCCCTATCACAATATTCCACCCACTTTTCAAGTGGGTTGTATAATATAGTGAAAACCCTTATTTTTTGACATTTGACACCTACAACCTACAAAAAGTCACTTGATGTGAAAAAATGAACGATTATATACATACTAGTATTTTAAATGAGGTGTCAAATGAAAACATCAGTTATTATGATATTTTTGTCTGCCTAAAAAATTACAATTTGATTAGTTTCGTTGGTCCATGTGCATCAGAATTTTAAAAAAAATTAAAATGCCATACAAAAATGCCGTGTTTGAAAATAATAGCAATCGTGATTTATTGTATAATTTTCTCACATTTGCTGATATTTTGGGGTTTTCTTTGTTTAATAAAGCACGCACGCCATTTAAGGTAAAATTTGCACGTTTTCTAAAGAAAGTAATTGAAAAATCCAAAATGGACATTTTTAATCAGGAGACGCAGAAGCCAACTACGAAGTAACAGACTAAAAACTTAACTGTAACCAGCAACACCGATTCCCGTACAAATGACCGAGGGAAACTCCGATGCTTTGTAGTGTAAGCAAGTTCTGCTTGTTGAAGCATACCGTCGCATTAATTTAGAGTGAACTCGAATAGATCGAAAAGGAAGCACTTCTTGCTTATGGCAAAGGTGTATCTTGGTAATTGGAAGCAATAATTGACAACAGGTGCCAAATTTCTCACATGGGGAGTTCCGGAGTTTGAGCCCGCTCTTTCCCCGCTCTTTACTTAGTAGATTGTGTAACTTTCGTGAAGATTTTCAGCAAAATTGGCATGGAACTTACTTGGAACTCCCCTTCATTCTCACTATACTATCAAAGGCGAAACCCCCAATCTGAAACATTTCTGGATACGCCCCTGTGTAGTCGTGTTCATTTCGAGTATAAAAACCTCTATTTTTCCCGACCTTGCGAGGGTTTTAACGGAATATCATTGAACGTGATGGAGCAGCCGTCTGAAAACGAAGTGCCAAGTAAAGAAACTCCCTGAAACGATTAATGTAATCCTTTATATGTAAAAGACTAATTATACTTCAAATTCTAGCGATCGCTAATAAAAAAAACATCATTTAAATGACAAAAGAACAATTCGTAAATCTTCGGCTGTGAATTGTTATCCGAATAGTTATGTTAAATCTTTCGTCAAAACATACGTTTAATAAAGGCTCCTTTTGTCTCTTTCGTATAGTTAGGTAAAGTTTCGTTCGTTTTCTTTCGTTCGTAAGTTATCGAGAATTCTCTATTGAGATTTAAACTTTGGCTTTTTCCCATACAGATATACACTAGTGGCGAAAGATAAAAATAAACTTAATGTAATAGCAAAATTACCGAACGCAAAATAAAGACGAGAAAATGCAAAACTAGGAAGACATTGCGATTAAATCGAAAAATCTCAATTGTCCTGACTTGCTACAGGCATTTTGAAACACTGGGAAGTTAAACAAGGATTTATGGTGCCGAACCTTCCACTTCCATAACGATCTTATGGTCCTGTAGTAACACAAAACGCAACACGGCTGTGAGAGACAATTGGGATATTTGGGTATAAGTTTAAATGTATATATCAAATAATATTTTACCCATTTTTGGGGGGATATTAAAATTATATAGATTGTGTTTAGCTACTTTTGGGGTTGAAATTTTTAAGTCCATGAAAATCAATGTAATAATCCTTAATTTCATTCATTGGGCCTGTGACGTACAAAGCCATGTATTCAACATAATGATTTTCATTGTTTCTTTATTACATACATGTATATGAATAAGTATATGCATGTATTGTGAACACGAATGTCAATCTTTCTCTATTACTCCTGTATCTTGATGACAAAGTCGGTTAACAGCTAACAATTATAATATAATTCAATACCAAAATCTGGATTGTTAGTGAAGAGATTCCGGTCCAGACAAAAACCAATAACAGAAATCAGTACAAGGGCAGCCTGACATTTCTTTTGTTTGTTACTTGTCACAGAGATAATTTAATGGAAAGATGACAGCTTCGACAATTTGCTAAGAAAAACCCATTATCATTGACGGAATTTCCAATGTTACAGTGACATTTAAGCATTGGAAATTTTATCGGAAACCCGTATCAGTAGTGTGTTTTGTTCTTTGTGGTCGTATTTGTATTTTATAATACATGTAATCAACATTATTTGTATGGTACTGTGTTTTTTTTTTTTGTATTCGCGGGGTACCAATTATCGTGGTTTTCATGGGTTACAATCAACCGTAATAATAAGAATCCGACCAACCGTTATTTTTACATTAATTCCTACAAGCAATATGTGCAATCCACCAAATAAGGAATCAAACGAATTGGCTTTTTTACGGTTAATAACGAAAACAAATGAATCCATCAACTTATGACTAACTGGCTGATTTGTCGCGGTTGCTGTAAATAACGCAGACAAAGTTGTCATACACAGGCAATTTTGTTAACGTATATTTAACGTTACAATACAAATGACAACAAAGTTCCAGACAATCAATTTTGCTACGCCTGACGCGCGTTTCGTCTATTCAAGACTCATCAGAGGCGCTCTACCAAAAATATTGAAAATGCCAAACACTATGAATATGAAGAGCATAGAACAGTATGAACAAAAATACCAAACTGGGGAACCAAATTATTAGCAAGATATTCAACCTATGTCTGGGGTAGGAAGAACCTTAGGGTTTAGACAATTTTGAAATTTAGACGGATAATTTAAAGCTTTGATGTATTCTCCAACTCAAAATTGTTGGTGCCGGAGCGGGCTAACCTCGGGGAATTTAAACTCCACCAGCAGAGCTAACCTTCACGTGTGTTCGAAATACAAATGACAACAAAGTTCCAGACAATCAATTTTGCTACGCCTGACGCGCGTTTCGTCTATTCAAGACTCATCAGAGGCGCTCTACCAAAAATATTGAAAATGCCAAACACTATGAATATGAAGAGCATAGAACAGTATGAACAAAAATACCAAACTGGGGAACCAAATTATTAGCAAGATATTCAACCTATGTCTGGGGTAGGAAGAACCTTAGGGTTTAGACAATTTTGAAATTTAGACGGATAATTTAAAGCTTTGATGTATTCTCCAACTCAAAATTGTTGGTGCCGGAGCGGGCTAACCTCGGGGAATTTAAACTCCACCAGCAGAGCTAACCTTCACGTGTGTTCGAAATACAAATGACAACAAAGTTCCAGACAATCAATTTTGCTACGCCTGACGCGCGTTTCGTCTATTCAAGACTCATCAGAGGCGCTCTACCAAAAATATTGAAAATGCCAAACACTATGAATATGAAGAGCATAGAACAGTATGAACAAAAATACCAAACTGGGGAACCAAATTATTAGCAAGATATTCAACCTATGTCTGGGGTAGGAAGAACCTTAGGGTTTAGACAATTTTGAAATTTAGACGGATAATTTAAAGCTTTGATGTATTCTCCAACTCAAAATTGTTGGTGCCGGAGCGGGCTAACCTCGGGGAATTTAAACTCCACCAGCAGAGCTAACCTTCACGTGTGTTCGAAATACAAATGACAACAAAGTTCCAGACAATCAATTTTGCTACGCCTGACGCGCGTTTCGTCTATTCAAGACTCATCAGAGGCGCTCTACCAAAAATATTGAAAATGCCAAACACTATGAATATGAAGAGCATAGAACAGTATGAACAAAAATACCAAACTGGGGAACCAAATTATTAGCAAGATATTCAACCTATGTCTGGGGTAGGAAGAACCTTAGGGTTTAGACAATTTTGAAATTTAGACGGATAATTTAAAGCTTTGATGTATTCTCCAACTCAAAATTGTTGGTGCCGGAGCGGGCTAACCTCGGGGAATTTAAACTCCACCAGCAGAGCTAACCTTCACGTGTGTTCGAAATACAAATGACAACAAAGTTCCAGACAATCAATTTTGCTACGCCTGACGCGCGTTTCGTCTATTCAAGACTCATCAGAGGCGCTCTACCAAAAATATTGAAAATGCCAAACACTATGAATATGAAGAGCATAGAACAGTATGAACAAAAATACCAAACTGGGGAACCAAATTATTAGCAAGATATTCAACCTATGTCTGGGGTAGGAAGAACCTTAGGGTTTAGACAATTTTGAAATTTAGACGGATAATTTAAAGCTTTGATGTATTCTCCAACTCAAAATTGTTGGTGCCGGAGCGGGCTAACCTCGGGGAATTTAAACTCCACCAGCAGAGCTAACCTTCACGTGTGTTCGAAATACAAATGACAACAAAGTTCCAGACAATCAATTTTGCTACGCCTGACGCGCGTTTCGTCTATTCAAGACTCATCAGAGGCGCTCTACCAAAAATATTGAAAATGCCAAACACTATGAATATGAAGAGCATAGAACAGTATGAACAAAAATACCAAACTGGGGAACCAAATTATTAGCAAGATATTCAACCTATGTCTGGGGTAGGAAGAACCTTAGGGTTTAGACAATTTTGAAATTTAGACGGATAATTTAAAGCTTTGATGTATTCTCCAACTCAAAATTGTTGGTGCCGGAGCGGGCTAACCTCGGGGAATTTAAACTCCACCAGCAGAGCTAACCTTCACGTGTGTTCGAAATACAAATGACAACAAAGTTCCAGACAATCAATTTTGCTACGCCTGACGCGCGTTTCGTCTATTCAAGACTCATCAGAGGCGCTCTACCAAAAATATTGAAAATGCCAAACACTATGAATATGAAGAGCATAGAACAGTATGAACAAAAATACCAAACTGGGGAACCAAATTATTAGCAAGATATTCAACCTATGTCTGGGGTAGGAAGAACCTTAGGGTTTAGACAATTTTGAAATTTAGACGGATAATTTAAAGCTTTGATGTATTCTCCAACTCAAAATTGTTGGTGCCGGAGCGGGCTAACCTCGGGGAATTTAAACTCCACCAGCAGAGCTAACCTTCACGTGTGTTCGAAATACAAATGACAACAAAGTTCCAGACAATCAATTTTGCTACGCCTGACGCGCGTTTCGTCTATTCAAGACTCATCAGAGGCGCTCTACCAAAAATATTGAAAATGCCAAACACTATGAATATGAAGAGCATAGAACAGTATGAACAAAAATACCAAACTGGGGAACCAAATTATTAGCAAGATATTCAACCTATGTCTGGGGTAGGAAGAACCTTAGGGTTTAGACAATTTTGAAATTTAGACGGATAATTTAAAGCTTTGATGTATTCTCCAACTCAAAATTGTTGGTGCCGGAGCGGGCTAACCTCGGGGAATTTAAACTCCACCAGCAGAGCTAACCTTCACGTGTGTTCGAAATACAAATGACAACAAAGTTCCAGACAATCAATTTTGCTACGCCTGACGCGCGTTTCGTCTATTCAAGACTCATCAGAGGCGCTCTACCAAAAATATTGAAAATGCCAAACACTATGAATATGAAGAGCATAGAACAGTATGAACAAAAATACCAAACTGGGGAACCAAATTATTAGCAAGATATTCAACCTATGTCTGGGGTAGGAAGAACCTTAGGGTTTAGACAATTTTGAAATTTAGACGGATAATTTAAAGCTTTGATGTATTCTCCAACTCAAAATTGTTGGTGCCGGAGCGGGCTAACCTCGGGGAATTTAAACTCCACCAGCAGAGCTAACCTTCACGTGTGTTCGAAATACAAATGACAACAAAGTTCCAGACAATCAATTTTGCTACGCCTGACGCGCGTTTCGTCTATTCAAGACTCATCAGAGGCGCTCTACCAAAAATATTGAAAATGCCAAACACTATGAATATGAAGAGCATAGAACAGTATGAACAAAAATACCAAACTGGGGAACCAAATTATTAGCAAGATATTCAACCTATGTCTGGGGTAGGAAGAACCTTAGGGTTTAGACAATTTTGAAATTTAGACGGATAATTTAAAGCTTTGATGTATTCTCCAACTCAAAATTGTTGGTGCCGGAGCGGGCTAACCTCGGGGAATTTAAACTCCACCAGCAGAGCTAACCTTCACGTGTGTTCGAAATACAAATGACAACAAAGTTCCAGACAATCAATTTTGCTACGCCTGACGCGCGTTTCGTCTATTCAAGACTCATCAGAGGCGCTCTACCAAAAATATTGAAAATGCCAAACACTATGAATATGAAGAGCATAGAACAGTATGAACAAAAATACCAAACTGGGGAACCAAATTATTAGCAAGATATTCAACCTATGTCTGGGGTAGGAAGAACCTTAGGGTTTAGACAATTTTGAAATTTAGACGGATAATTTAAAGCTTTGATGTATTCTCCAACTCAAAATTGTTGGTGCCGGAGCGGGCTAACCTCGGGGAATTTAAACTCCACCAGCAGAGCTAACCTTCACGTGTGTTCGAAATACAAATGACAACAAAGTTCCAGACAATCAATTTTGCTACGCCTGACGCGCGTTTCGTCTATTCAAGACTCATCAGAGGCGCTCTACCAAAAATATTGAAAATGCCAAACACTAAGAATATGAAGAGCATAGAACAGTATGAACAAAAATACCAAACTGGGGAACCAAATTATTAGCAAGATATTCAACCTATGTCTGGGGTAGGAAGAACCTTAGGGTTTAGACAATTTTGAAATTTAGACGGATAATTTAAAGCTTTGATGTATTCTCCAACTCAAAATTGTTGGTGCCGGAGCGGGCTAACCTCGGGGAATTTAAACTCCACCAGCAGAGCTAACCTTCACGTGTGTTCGAAATACAAATGACAACAAAGTTCCAGACAATCAATTTTGCTACGCCTGACGCGCGTTTCGTCTATTCAAGACTCATCAGAGGCGCTCTACCAAAAATATTGAAAATGCCAAACACTATGAATATGAAGAGCATAGAACAGTATGAACAAAAATACCAAACTGGGGAACCAAATTATTAGCAAGATATTCAACCTATGTCTGGGGTAGGAAGAACCTTAGGGTTTAGACAATTTTGAAATTTAGACGGATAATTTAAAGCTTTGATGTATTCTCCAACTCAAAATTGTTGGTGCCGGAGCGGGCTAACCTCGGGGAATTTAAACTCCACCAGCAGAGCTAACCTTCACGTGTGTTCGAAATACAAATGACAACAAAGTTCCAGACAATCAATTTTGCTACGCCTGACGCGCGTTTCGTCTATTCAAGACTCATCAGAGGCGCTCTACCAAAAATATTGAAAATGCCAAACACTATGAATATGAAGAGCATAGAACAGTATGAACAAAAATACCAAACTGGGGAACCAAATTATTAGCAAGATATTCAACCTATGTCTGGGGTAGGAAGAACCTTAGGGTTTAGACAATTTTGAAATTTAGACGGATAATTTAAAGCTTTGATGTATTCTCCAACTCAAAATTGTTGGTGCCGGAGCGGGCTAACCTCGGGGAATTTAAACTCCACCAGCAGAGCTAACCTTCACGTGTGTTCGAAATACAAATGACAACAAAGTTCCAGACAATCAATTTTGCTACGCCTGACGCGCGTTTCGTCTATTCAAGACTCATCAGAGGCGCTCTACCAAAAATATTGAAAATGCCAAACACTATGAATATGAAGAGCATAGAACAGTATGAACAAAAATACCAAACTGGGGAACCAAATTATTAGCAAGATATTCAACCTATGTCTGGGGTAGGAAGAACCTTAGGGTTTAGACAATTTTGAAATTTAGACGGATAATTTAAAGCTTTGATGTATTCTCCAACTCAAAATTGTTGGTGCCGGAGCGGGCTAACCTCGGGGAATTTAAACTCCACCAGCAGAGCTAACCTTCACGTGTGTTCGAAATACAAATGACAACAAAGTTCCAGACAATCAATTTTGCTACGCCTGACGCGCGTTTCGTCTATTCAAGACTCATCAGAGGCGCTCTACCAAAAATATTGAAAATGCCAAACACTATGAATATGAAGAGCATAGAACAGTATGAACAAAAATACCAAACTGGGGAACCAAATTATTAGCAAGATATTCAACCTATGTCTGGGGTAGGAAGAACCTTAGGGTTTAGACAATTTTGAAATTTAGACGGATAATTTAAAGCTTTGATGTATTCTCCAACTCAAAATTGTTGGTGCCGGAGCGGGCTAACCTCGGGGAATTTAAACTCCACCAGCAGAGCTAACCTTCACGTGTGTTCGAAATACAAATGACAACAAAGTTCCAGACAATCAATTTTGCTACGCCTGACGCGCGTTTCGTCTATTCAAGACTCATCAGAGGCGCTCTACCAAAAATATTGAAAATGCCAAACACTATGAATATGAAGAGCATAGAACAGTATGAACAAAAATACCAAACTGGGGAACCAAATTATTAGCAAGATATTCAACCTATGTCTGGGGTAGGAAGAACCTTAGGGTTTAGACAATTTTGAAATTTAGACGGATAATTTAAAGCTTTGATGTATTCTCCAACTCAAAATTGTTGGTGCCGGAGCGGGCTAACCTCGGGGAATTTAAACTCCACCAGCAGAGCTAACCTTCACGTGTGTTCGAAATACAAATGACAACAAAGTTCCAGACAATCAATTTTGCTACGCCTGACGCGCGTTTCGTCTATTCAAGACTCATCAGAGGCGCTCTACCAAAAATATTGAAAATGCCAAACACTATGAATATGAAGAGCATAGAACAGTATGAACAAAAATACCAAACTGGGGAACCAAATTATTAGCAAGATATTCAACCTATGTCTGGGGTAGGAAGAACCTTAGGGTTTAGACAATTTTGAAATTTAGACGGATAATTTAAAGCTTTGATGTATTCTCCAACTCAAAATTGTTGGTGCCGGAGCGGGCTAACCTCGGGGAATTTAAACTCCACCAGCAGAGCTAACCTTCACGTGTGTTCGAAATACAAATGACAACAAAGTTCCAGACAATCAATTTTGCTACGCCTGACGCGCGTTTCGTCTATTCAAGACTCATCAGAGGCGCTCTACCAAAAATATTGAAAATGCCAAACACTATGAATATGAAGAGCATAGAACAGTATGAACAAAAATACCAAACTGGGGAACCAAATTATTAGCAAGATATTCAACCTATGTCTGGGGTAGGAAGAACCTTAGGGTTTAGACAATTTTGAAATTTAGACGGATAATTTAAAGCTTTGATGTATTCTCCAACTCAAAATTGTTGGTGCCGGAGCGGGCTAACCTCGGGGAATTTAAACTCCACCAGCAGAGCTAACCTTCACGTGTGTTCGAAATACAAATGACAACAAAGTTCCAGACAATCAATTTTGCTACGCCTGACGCGCGTTTCGTCTATTCAAGACTCATCAGAGGCGCTCTACCAAAAATATTGAAAATGCCAAACACTATGAATATGAAGAGCATAGAACAGTATGAACAAAAATACCAAACTGGGGAACCAAATTATTAGCAAGATATTCAACCTATGTCTGGGGTAGGAAGAACCTTAGGGTTTAGACAATTTTGAAATTTAGACGGATAATTTAAAGCTTTGATGTATTCTCCAACTCAAAATTGTTGGTGCCGGAGCGGGCTAACCTCGGGGAATTTAAACTCCACCAGCAGAGCTAACCTTCACGTGTGTTCGAAATACAAATGACAACAAAGTTCCAGACAATCAATTTTGCTACGCCTGACGCGCGTTTCGTCTATTCAAGACTCATCAGAGGCGCTCTACCAAAAATATTGAAAATGCCAAACACTATGAATATGAAGAGCATAGAACAGTATGAACAAAAATACCAAACTGGGGAACCAAATTATTAGCAAGATATTCAACCTATGTCTGGGGTAGGAAGAACCTTAGGGTTTAGACAATTTTGAAATTTAGACGGATAATTTAAAGCTTTGATGTATTCTCCAACTCAAAATTGTTGGTGCCGGAGCGGGCTAACCTCGGGGAATTTAAACTCCACCAGCAGAGCTAACCTTCACGTGTGTTCGAAATACAAATGACAACAAAGTTCCAGACAATCAATTTTGCTACGCCTGACGCGCGTTTCGTCTATTCAAGACTCATCAGAGGCGCTCTACCAAAAATATTGAAAATGCCAAACACTATGAATATGAAGAGCATAGAACAGTATGAACAAAAATACCAAACTGGGGAACCAAATTATTAGCAAGATATTCAACCTATGTCTGGGGTAGGAAGAACCTTAGGGTTTAGACAATTTTGAAATTTAGACGGATAATTTAAAGCTTTGATGTATTCTCCAACTCAAAATTGTTGGTGCCGGAGCGGGCTAACCTCGGGGAATTTAAACTCCACCAGCAGAGCTAACCTTCACGTGTGTTCGAAATACAAATGACAACAAAGTTCCAGACAATCAATTTTGCTACGCCTGACGCGCGTTTCGTCTATTCAAGACTCATCAGAGGCGCTCTACCAAAAATATTGAAAATGCCAAACACTATGAATATGAAGAGCATAGAACAGTATGAACAAAAATACCAAACTGGGGAACCAAATTATTAGCAAGATATTCAACCTATGTCTGGGGTAGGAAGAACCTTAGGGTTTAGACAATTTTGAAATTTAGACGGATAATTTAAAGCTTTGATGTATTCTCCAACTCAAAATTGTTGGTGCCGGAGCGGGCTAACCTCGGGGAATTTAAACTCCACCAGCAGAGCTAACCTTCACGTGTGTTCGAAATACAAATGACAACAAAGTTCCAGACAATCAATTTTGCTACGCCTGACGCGCGTTTCGTCTATTCAAGACTCATCAGAGGCGCTCTACCAAAAATATTGAAAATGCCAAACACTATGAATATGAAGAGCATAGAACAGTATGAACAAAAATACCAAACTGGGGAACCAAATTATTAGCAAGATATTCAACCTATGTCTGGGGTAGGAAGAACCTTAGGGTTTAGACAATTTTGAAATTTAGACGGATAATTTAAAGCTTTGATGTATTCTCCAACTCAAAATTGTTGGTGCCGGAGCGGGCTAACCTCGGGGAATTTAAACTCCACCAGCAGAGCTAACCTTCACGTGTGTTCGAAATACAAATGACAACAAAGTTCCAGACAATCAATTTTGCTACGCCTGACGCGCGTTTCGTCTATTCAAGACTCATCAGAGGCGCTCTACCAAAAATATTGAAAATGCCAAACACTATGAATATGAAGAGCATAGAACAGTATGAACAAAAATACCAAACTGGGGAACCAAATTATTAGCAAGATATTCAACCTATGTCTGGGGTAGGAAGAACCTTAGGGTTTAGACAATTTTGAAATTTAGACGGATAATTTAAAGCTTTGATGTATTCTCCAACTCAAAATTGTTGGTGCCGGAGCGGGCTAACCTCGGGGAATTTAACATTAATTATATGTTAATCGAGCTTATCATATATTTACTAAATAATACAGCCTTTTTAGATATTCTATACCAAACAGATGATTCTAGCCATATCACTGTCTTTTCATATCATATCCATAACCTCGGGGAATTTAACATTAATTATATGTTAATCGAGCTTATCATATATTTACTAAATAATACAGCCTTTTTAGATATTCTATACCAAACAGATGATTCTAGCCATATCACTGTCTTTTCATATCATATCCATTGAAAATCCATAACACACCCTAGAAATCAATAACACACCCCTAAAATCCATATCACACCCCAAAAAAATCAATAACATACCCTAGAAAATTAAAATGCTCAATTTTAAAGAAAAATCAAAATTTGCCCTCAGAAATGATTTTTCGAGTTGCATATGCATATGACACGAGCATTAGCGAGGCATTTAAAAAAAATTTTTTGGTTTCACAAAAACACTGTATGCATCAGTGGAAGTTGATAAAAAAAAAACTCTATCGCCTCAATGCAAAGATATATACTAAAATAGATACATATAACTAAATATATCCAACTTTATTTTGAAAACTTGTCATCAGAAGGAAAGGAGGAGACATTTTCAAACTTAATTTTATGAACTTTTGTGTGCATTAATGATAGAAACAACATGAAAAACTCCATTATTTAGTCAAATTAAAATATTGAATATGTAAATTCTTTATATTCTTAAAATATATGATAAACAAAATATGATATGGCTATTTTCATATCATACCCAATATCTCCCTCGACCAATATCATACCCTCGAGCTAAAGCTCTCGGGATGATATTGGCGTCTCGGGAAGATATGAGATATGATATAAAAACAGCCATATGATATTTTATATTTCCATTGTTAATTTTACGTTAAAGTTTAACATTGGACGTCACCTTACTCAATGGGTAAATTAACGTTAAAAAGTTTGACACTTAATTAGCGTTAATATTTAACATTAAATTAACGCTAATATTTAACATTAAATTAACGTTAAATTTTTTAATCTATTACCTCTGGTACATTTGTAAGTAAAGGTAATAACACAATTACCGAATCTAACTTAAAGTCCATAAGACAAGACAAAACAAGGAAAACATACCGGAAAGTTGAAGATCACAATGGTCCTGACTTAGTACAGGCATTTCAAAAGAAATGGTGGGTTAAACCAGGTTAAAAGGCGCGCTAAGTCTCCCCCTTCCGTTGCAATCTTAGGTGAGTTCATGTCAAAATGGTCTGCAAAAACATGTGTTTTGAATTTGATTAAAACTAAAGATCCTATGATCGCAATTGAAAAGGGTTGTTTAACGCCATAAACCCTGGTTTAACCCACCATTTTTTTTTATATGCCTTACCGATTCATAACAAATGTGATCTGTAATCTGATCGGTATGTTTGTATTGTATATTCTGTTCTCCTGGAAATTTGAAACTGATCTTCCAGGTCCAGTAGGTCTGTTATCCCCTTTCTTTAAATCACATAATAAGAAAAGAACAAAAACCGATTTTTTAAAATAATTTCTGGACTAAAAATATATATTCCATTTCACCACTAACCAAAACTAACTTTATGTGAAGTCTAGCTATGTTTTGTTCATTTCTCGTGAACTCTTTCAGGCAAGCTTACCAGGTGTGCAGATTGTCCATGAATACCTCATAGCAAATAATTTGATACAAAAGCAATGAAGCTAGAAATTAAGTGCATTTCTTTGTAAGAATCAGGCAAAATTTAAAAACTTTGAATCATGATTTTGAAAACACACGGTTTTGACAATAAATTGTCATTCAAAATAGTCTTCTAATGAAGAAACAAACATTATTTATTGTCTCGAGTGTCAGAATACGGAAAAAAATTATGTTTTAAAAATGATATGAATTTAGTGTGACTTGACAGAATTATCTCCCTTAGATTCAAATTTTATATGCATTTCAACCAAAATATATCTCAAATTACTGACTTTTAAAAAAAGTGCCAATGATTTCTTTGTTACTTTTTAAGCATTTTGAACAGTATTTTGAAGTCAAACTCGTGTGTTTTTTAATCATGATTCATCCATTGCCTGATTCTTACAGAGAATGGCACTTAAGATGTCAACAAAGTTCCAGACAATAATTTTTGCTACACCGGACCGTTTCGTCTATTCAAGACCATTCAGAGGCAGTCTTCCAAAAAATTGAAAAGGCCAAACACTGTATGATTATAGAGAGCAAATAACACTTAAACCATTGCCCGACTTTTAAACATTTAATGACCATTTTTATTATTTTCTCCTGAAGTATGTACTTTGTTTTCCATTTTTTATTGGTTTCATTTACTGTAAACTGTTGATTGCTACTCCAATCGGAGGTTTAACGTATCATTCCTTTTGAAATGTCAGGACCATTGTGATTCTCAATTTCTCCAGTATGTTTGCCTTGTTTTGTCGTTTTCGAACATTTGAGATGTTAGTTTTGTTTTAAATTTTGTTCAAAACATATTGATAGATACCGGCTATGGTTTAACTACGATAATACATCTTTAAAAATATGCTTTTCATAAGTTCCATCGTCACCACTAGTGGTGGTTCGGTCCTCGGCAAAGATGAAAATTTCATTAAACAATTCTCGACCCTTTTTTGACACCATTTGCGAGGATGATCACAAGAAACGAAACATCTAGCTCTTCTTATATGAGGGACGAAAAGGTTAAAGACGTATCTTTAGACAAAAGAAAGATAAGAGTCAAGATAATGTGGTACGCTACAAAGAGCACACTCACAAACTGCAAATTTGAGAGTGACTCTCATAGGCTGATTTTAAAAAGTTCTCATGTTTAAATCTTTAAATATTTGAAAATGAGCCAAGAAATCAAAGACACTACTATAAATATTATTGTAAGACCACTTCCTTATTAAATAAGATTAACCGAATATGTCAGTAAATTAAATCATTTCTATTTGTAGAATTATAAACATTTAAATCGTCAAAAAACATATGATTAGTTTTTTGTAAAATCTTTAGTTCCAAATAAGCAAGGACTTTTTAGTTAAATAAAGATAATCACCAAATTACCGAATTTTGAGGATCAATCTCAATGACCATGAGAAGCATGGAAGACCTATTGGATAAATTATAGAATGCAATAATCCTGATTTGGTACAGACATTTGAAACGAAATGGTGGGTTAAACCAAGTTTTATGGCACACAAATCCTACCTCTTTAATTGTGGTCTTGGAATTGAAGACACGTTTCAAATATATCTTATAAACCTTTAACTGTAACGTTATAGCTACAATTTATCAAAATCGATTCGCAAAGGTGTTATATGCCAAACTATCCAGACATTCTAAATGAGAGTCTGGCAAATAAAAATTATATTCATTTTTTTTTAGCTCACCTATTTGCATGATTTTTGTATGTTCACATCTTTGCTTATTTACCAAGCTCTCCTATGCTGTCATATAGCTTATGACTAACCAGACAATCAAATGTCATTTTATATATTTTGATTTCAAAAATTTCCTGCATGTTGCAAAACGCCTGATCTTGGACTCCCCATGAACGCTTTGGGTGGGGTGGGGTAGTTTAGGAAGGCTGCTTTTGGCTCGTTTCATTATACGTGATGACTTCAACTTTCTGATGAGTCTTGAATAGACGAAACGCGCGTCAGGCGTAGCAAAATTTATTGTCTGGAACTTTGTTGTCATTTGTATTTCGAACACACGTGGAGGTTAGCACTGCTGGTGGAGTTTAAATTCCCCGAGGTTAGCCCGCTCCGGCACCAACACTTTTGAGTTGGAGAATACATCAAAGCTTTAAATTATCCGTCAAAATTTCAAAATTGTCCAAATCCTAAGGTTCTTCCTACCCCAGACATAGGTTGAATATCTTAGTAATAATTTGGTTCCCCAGTTTGGTATTTTTGGTTATACTGTTCTATGCTCTTCATATTCATACAGTGTTTGGCATTTTCAATATTTTTGGTAGAGCGCCTCTGATGAGTCTTGAATAGACGAAACGCGCGTCAGGCGTAGCAAAATTTATTGTCTGGAACTTTGTTGTCATTTGTATTTCGAACACACGTGAAGGTTAGCACTGCTGGTGGAGTTTAAATTCCCCGAGGTTAGCCCGCTCCGGCACCAACACTTTTGAGTTGGAGAATACATCAAAGCTTTAAATTATCCGTCAAAATTTCAAAATTGTCCAAATCCTAAGGTTCTTCCTACCCCAGACATAGGTTGAATATCTTAGTAATAATTTGGTTCCCCAGTTTGGTATTTTTGGTTATACTGTTCTATGCTCTTCATATTCATACAGTGTTTGGCATTTTCAATATTTTTGGTAGAGCGCCTCTGATGAGTCTTGAATAGACGAAACGCGCGTCAGGCGTAGCAAAATTTATTGTCTAGAACTTTGTTGTCATTTGTATTTCCAATCGTCAACTTTCTCTTCAGGTGTAGCGACATTCTGTCCGCTCCAGCTTATGGAGTTTACGCATCTCAATTGATTCGTTACTCCAGTGCGTGCGGGACTTACATCAATTTCCTTACAAGAGCGTCACGTCTGACGAAAAAAATGCTCACACAGGGTTATGTTGCTCCTCGATTGCTGTCTTCACTCAAAACATTTTATTGAAGGCATCATGCACTTATAGACATATATGGGATTTCGATCTCTCAGATGAGTGCAGATGTTGGTTTGTCATAGGGTTTTGTTTTGTCTTCCTTTACTGAATTTGATACACTGAATTTAACTGTTGGCAACGCGACGGATGTGCTATAGCAAGCAGGAACTGCTTACTCTCCCAGAGCACCTGAGTTCACTCTCGTTTCGACTGGAGTTCGCGTTGTTGATTGATATTCAGTTAATATATGTTTCCTTGTTTTACATGTTGTCTGCTTTGTCCCGTACTTGTTGATGTTTACTGGTATTGTCTCTGTCATTTCGGACTTTTGACATTCGGATACCCAACTGGTACCTCTGCTTCTTCCATAGTTGCCCTTTTGAGAGAGAATGTAATCGCATAATCCCTTTGTCAGTATGTCTGTCCATTACAAAATTTCGTTACAGATGTATCAACTTATACCCAAAGAATTGATTTCAAATCTTGCCTAAATATAAAGCGTGAAGAGTTTTATCGTGCCTGACTTTGCCATGTCAGTTCATAGTCTACTTCCTGTGTTAACCTAACCGACGTAGAAATTTTTAAATTTCAAATATGAAAGATTTTTCGTAATGGATTTCTAAGGTCCTATTAAAGGGATTGATTTAAAATTTAGTACGAAGCTTTATCATGTTAAGTTTCTAGGTCTGTTGGTTATCATCTTCCTGTTTTCCGAAGTTTGCATATTACGACATAGTGCAGCCTACGTTGGTCCAACTTTAAAAGTTTGTTTCGTGTTTATTATACCATTTTCATATCTTCCGAAATATCTTTCCATTTTGACCTGCAGATAACCCTAGATGAAATAAGCGTTCATTATTTATAAAATCTCGGTTAATATATGACACTTTAAACAATCCATATGGAAAATATCTTAAATGTTTGTATATTAAATCTGTTTTGAGATTGAGATTTTAATTTGGCTTAATGCCCATAAAGATATACATTAATGGCGAAAGATATATTTTTTGTTTAAATTTGTAAATAAAATCATATTTTCCCATCAAGAGGGGTGTTCCGTGTATTTCTTTTTTGGATTGGTATTTTTAAGGCAATAAAGTGAATATGGTTGGAATAATTCACCAGGTTTATCTTTTCACTGCTTCGCTCTATCCCAAAGTTTAATTATGTATCTTCATGAAAAATTCGGTTACTAGCTAACTCAAAAACTTGCAATACATTGTATAATTCAATGATTCCGGTCCAGACATAAACCAATAAAAGAAAGCAGTACAAGGGCAGCCTGACATTTCCTTTGTTTGTTACTTGTCAATGTAATAATTTAATGGAACGATGTCAGTCTGGACAGTTTGCTAAGGAAAATCCACCATTATCAAGGGAATTTCCGAAGTTACAGTGACATAAATGCATTTGAAAATCTTATCGGAAAACCGTATTTGCTGTCGTATTTGTATTTTATTTACAATCTGTATGATAATAATTTTAAGTTTCGGTTGTTTTATATCATACCTGAATGAATGGTCAATATCGCTGTAAAAATAGAAGACACAGTTTTCATACATGTACATGTAATAGTATGAGCACGAGTTCTGCTCCAATACCATCCAAATATTTGCAAATAAAGATAACAAAATTACTGATATTGGAGGATGAATCTCAATGTCAAACAGAAAAGACAAAACATTGAAGACATACCGGAAACATTAATATTGATGATCGCAATGATCCTAACGTGGTCTAGGCATTGCAACAGAAATGGTAGGTGAAACTTGGTTAGGCAGCTAGGCAGCAACCATTTCAAATTAAGGGGGGGTATGGATTTTTTGAAAAAAATTATTTTGTTTCCAATTTTTTGGAAAAAAAAACATAATCCTTGACCCAGAAAGAAAAAAAAATGAATTGTTTTGGTGAGCCTGGGCTACACAGCATAAACAAATTTTCGAATAAAAAAATTGTTTTCGTTGTCGTTCAAAAGAAAATTCTCGTCTTCGATAACTTGAATTGCCGAGGGGCTAAAATCCGTACATTCTCCCAGAATTTCAAATGGTTGCTGCCTTAATGTAGGTTGTGTCGCGGACACTTATTCCACATCTCATTTTCTTCTATTAGTAGATATACACAGCCTTCATTTTGCAAATTTTAGTATCATGAATTTTCCCTGTGTTGGTTTTCAATTTAGTTTCCTCATTTGAAAGCAATTTATAAATCTGGAAGTTATATGTTCTTTAGTAGTCTGATGACGACCACCTGTGTAACAAATCCATTCAATAACTACTGTGTCCCTACTGTTGTTTTACAATTTATACAATACTTGTACTTTTCAAATGGGTATGGGGTTAGTTAAACTTGTAAACATTTGAACCTTCATTTTTACTCGAACATCGTTGGTTGTCTAATTTCATAAAAAAACACAAAAGCATACAATATCATAATTAAGTACCAGACAAAAGCAGAAAATAAACTCTAGTCCTGTTTTCATTACTTATCAAACTATATCCATATTGAAAGAGGCATTCACAGACGATCCGTTGACTATTGCATTGTATTAAATGTTTGGTATTGAATTTGGCCTCCTTCCACTATAAGTTTAAAAAATACCCTCCACGTGTGGGAGTAATAAAATAAAGAATATGAGATACCTTAAGGGGGTGTTACATGTACTTCTCTATCTTAAAGTAAAAAATATGGATAAAGTTGCATTTATTTTTAAGAATATGGACAAACGATCAAAATAATCAATAAATGAGCTCGTTTTCATGCTATAAGCGCTTACAGTTTTCTCTAGAGTTTTCATTACTTTTGTACTGCCGCTGATTGGCAACTTTAAACGTTCTAAAAATGTATGAAAGAGTAAACAGAATTTCTTTAAAAATTGTCAACATTGCATTTGGTGTACCTATTTTTGAATAAAAAAAATATGGGGTTCACGGGCCGAGTATTTTAAGCATATTAGCTTGATAACATCCGAGTATTTAAAAAATCTGACAAAATGTCTTAAGTATGAGGAGCAAACTTCCTTAAGATAAATTCATGTGAGACACATATTGTAAGTTATTTATCATATACAATTGAAAAATCAATATTGGATATCTTGCGCTCTACAGAATAGTAAAAAAGTAACAATAAAAATGCCATCTGTTCAGAGAACAAATGATAGGTCTTTCCCTGTCTCTAGTTAGCGTTATGGTGACCTATACAAGAACTTGAGACAATTGAGTCATTTTGTTGCCAATAGTTATCATTAAGGTTCAACAATAAAGATCAAGGGGCCTAGTGTCAGAAAAATTGTGGTTGCTAAGGACATTTTGTCGGTTGCTATGGAAAGAAGGTCACTTCCGGTTATAAAAACTTACTTCTAAAGTCATGGGAGTAAAGTTGGTTAATAATACATATGGTTGCTATGGACTTTTCATGAACGTTACTTTGTTGTTAGGGAATGACCTTGAACCTTGACCTTTGACCTTGTGCTCAAATTGAAGCTCTTTGCATACTGATTCATATAAGTTTACATGTTTACTATACTATCTGTTATGGTTTTCAAGTTTTTGGCTAAAAACATGTTTAATGAACTTGTTTTGGCCGCCATTTTTAAACCGTTCAACCGAATCATGCATTGTTTGTGTTCAAATTGTAGGTCTTTTTATTCTCTTCAAAATGAACCCAATGTTTCATTCACCATCGAAAAGATATGTCGCGACACTGTTTGTATATTGATGATAGAAAAGAAGAATAATAATAATCATAAGAAATATGTGGAAGGAAAATACCTTAATTAATAGATCTTGGAAACCAAAGAAACATCAACAAAAGTGAGATATAAGGAACGCTTTAAAGGACCAACGAGTAACGAATCGAGTTGAGTTCTTAGTTCGAGTTAAAAATTTAGCTAACTTGAATGGTTGATTTTTATAGTAATGGTCAAGTTGAACGAAAGCTCTGATTAAAGACCACAATGATAATAATTTTACGTCGTTGCAGACCTATATTTTGGTATAATCTCGACTTTAAATAATAAATCTTACAACGCTTTGATAATACCTGATAAGATCACCGTCGGGGGTGAAATTTTCAGGCTCCAATTTTCCGAATCTCTCATAGCTTGGCACCATTTACGAAGATAGTCTCAAGGAACGATACTTGCTGTCACAACCAAGTAGATCTATACAGAAAAAAACAACCAAATTGCAAACACTTTCAAAGTAGGTTCATCATTTCCGACTGATAATACAACTGTTGGCTACTTTCAATAATTTCGACAAGATTCTTGTCGAAATTTTAATTTCAATGAATTGTCAAAGATTTTTTTACCATTTTTCACCATAATACTAATGCTATGGCGCATATTTTTTCTACGTTAATTTGATTAGATTTGTTGTAAAATTAATTTCAGCACGGCATTATTTTAATGAGAAGGATACAAAACGTATTTAGGCTATACAATAAGCACATTGTTGCGCAATGCATTGTGGTATATGTGAGAATTTGTAAGAAATGATTTCATAATTTATACCCGTGTTTTGGTATTTGTAATTTTGAAACCACTGGGCAATAAATGCTGCTGGTGGATCAGAGGTCCCCGAAGGAAATCACAAGCCTGGTCGTCATACTTGTCTGACAAGATTTACCACGAAATTTCTAATATATTTGTCGCGGAAATGTCCGATTTTTGAATTCAAAATTGTTTAAAACACCAGGTTTCTTTCCTTGTAATGCACATGGTCGATATCCGCGGTGCTGGATTTGGCTTCCTTGTTCAAACGTTTTGGTTTTGAGAACTTTTCGTTTTCAACAGTTTGGAATTTGACCTTCCAATGTTTCGATTCAATTGCAACTGACGAGAGGTTACTTCTTGAAATATCGATATAAAGCATATCCAAATTAATCGTTTATACCTTTGTTTTCTGATTTGTAATTACTATAGCAGGCAGGAACCGCTTAATCTTCTGATGCACCTGAATTCACCCTTGTTACGACTTAATTTGCGTTGTTGATTTCCGTTAGGTTGATTTTGTGATTTGTGTTTCTTCGAACTGTTTTTCTTCGTGGTTGCCCATTTCGTCGTTGCCCTTTCGGACTTTCGACACTCGAATGTTCCATTGGTGCTTCTTTGCTTCTTACATGCATACTTGCATATAAAATCTAACCTGACAGAATATTATAGCTTGCAAATCTCATTTTAATGTTAATATTCTACGGAATAGCTGATTCCTTGTTTTTCTACTCCCACACAAAGAGGAAATGTTTAAATAAATAGTGGAACAAGCCAAATCAAATAACAAACATTCAATAAATCACCTAGTAAGATGATACGATAATGTAAATCTCAAAATCACAAAATTGAATATAGAACTATAACTTGTAATTACTATAGCAGGAACCTAATTACTAATAATTTGGTTTCTCAGTTTAGTAATTTTGGTTTTACTTTTCTATGCTCTTCATATTCATATAGTGTTTGGCATTTTCAATATTTTTGGTAGAGCGCCTCTGATGAGTCTATAATAGACGAAACGCGCGTCAGGCGTAGAAAAATTTATTTTCTGGAACTTTGTTGTCACTTGTATTTCGAACACACGTGAAGGTTAGCACTGCTGGTGGAGTTTTAATTCCCCGAGGTTAGCCCGCTCCGGCACCAACACTTTTAAGTTGAGAAAAAAATCAAAGCTTTAAATTATCCTTCTTAATTTCAAAATTGTCTAAACCCTAAGGTTCTTCCTACCCCAGACATAGGTTGATTATCTTAGTAATAATTTGGTTCCCCAGTTTGGTAATGTTGGTTTTACTTTTCTATGCTCTTCATATTCATATAGTGTTTGGCATTTTCAGTATTTTTGGTAGAGCGCCTCTGATGAGTCTTAAATAGACGAAACGCGCGTCAGGCGCAGCAAAATTTATTGTCTGGAGCTTTGTTGTCATTTGTATTTCGAACACACGTGAAGGTTAGCACTGCTGGTGGAGTTTTAATTCCCCGAGGTTAGCCCGCTCCGGCACCAACACTTTTGAGTTGGAGAAAAACATCAAAGCTTTAAATTATCCGTCTAAATTTCAAAATTGTCCCTACCCTAGACATACGTTGATTATCTTAGTAATAATTTGGTTCCCCAGTTTGGTAATTTTGGTTTCACTTTTCTATGCTCTTCATATTCATATAGTGTTTGTCATTTTCAAATTTTTTGGTAGAGCGCCTCTGATGAGTCTTAAATAGACGAAAAGCACGTCAGGCGTAGCAAAATTTATTGTCTGGAACTTTGTTGTCATTTGTATTGTTAACTTTTATCTGGTAATAATGGGGAATTCTAATGTTAAAAGTTAAAAAAAAACACAAAAACAACAGAATTACAATAAACAACGCGAATAAAAGTAAACAGGTGCTTATGCTTGCAAAAGTGAACATAACGTGTTGGTGTGTCAATTCAGCGTGTCAAACCCTATGACAAATCAACATCTGTGAGATAGAAACATAATTTGTCTATGAGCGTATGATGTCTTCCGTTTAATAAACTTGTTTTGCGAAGACAACATTGTCTATTTGAGGGGAACCATAACCATCTGTTAGCAATATTTGTGTCAATACAGAGGCCACACTCTACCAAATCCCACAAGCTCAATAATCAAAAATTCTATTGAAATTGCTTATTAAACCCAATTTTTTGTAAAGGTAAGTTTTGTTCTTTTCTCGTAATTTCCTTCAAATAAACTCACCAGGGTATTATCGTCTATGAATGCCTCTTAACAAATGATTATAGACACAAAGAAAAAAAACCAGCCTAAAACTTACCCTTACTTTAAACTCATTTGAACATTGTGTTATTTTATGTCTTTATGGATTTTTGAAAATGTCAATAACGTATTAAAAAACGTTAAGTTAAATTGCATTGTATATGTTTGATATTTTTTGAAATGTCAATAAAGTATTAGTAAAACGTCAAGTTAAATTGTATTATAATGTTTGATCACTCCCATATATTAAAGTGCACGCATGCTATTAAACGTGATACAATAATACTTGAAAATTGAATTTTCAAAACACATGTGGTACTTTGCAGATTGAACTAAAAGGCACTTTTAGGATAATTCTTTGAAATGCTAAAAAAGGAAATTGTCATAGAAGCAATACTCATTATGAAATCTACACAGACTTTATCAAACACCTGCTTTTTTTTTTGTCTTTTTGTGCTTTTTTGGCTTCCTTGATTTTTAAGGTAATTTACGTCTAATTTGACCATTTGGTTTTCGGCAGCCTTCAAATACTTTCGATTAACATGCTGCTGGTGAAAGGTTGCTCCTTGTGATTTGAATGTACAGCTTAACAGACACCACTTCGATTCAATGTATTCTGTTACCATAATGCTGTATAGATCAAGAGAATTACTTCTTTGCTTATAGGGCGTCCCTAAAAAAACCTTTCGATAAAGGTAATTGTTATGCGATGGAAACATTTTAGGTTCACATATAAGAGAGAAAAAGAAGAAATTAATCAAAATAAGGAGACAAGTAAAAAACCGTTATTAAATGCCTAGACAATATCTATATTAAATCTAATGTTTGTAATGAATTCTGTTGTTTTTGTGTTTGTTGTTATATGTCCAAACCGGGTTTTTTGTTGTGTGGTTTAAAGCCGCCTCACACTTAACCAAAAAAGGTGCGACGAAGGGTAACGAATGGAAAAATTGACAAAATAGGTGCGAATTGAACGAATTCAAATAAAAATTTCCTCCGAATCATCCGATTATTAACTATTGTTAACTATGATCAACGAACAGTTAGCGGAGAATGAATATGACTTACGATGGTTCACGATTTTTCGGATGGCTACGTTGAGTAAATTATAGCCGAAGATGAGCGAAGAGTTGATATGACCCGATAACACGAACAGATAATGAACGACGGTTTACTATGGCGTGCGATTCGAAACGAAGGCGAACGAAAATATCGGGCGCATCAAGAAATTATGCAACTGCCACAATCCCCTCCTGCATCTCCAAGGTCTCCAACGCCATCACCTATCTTGCAGCAGGAAGATGATACAGCCAGTGCTGATGACACTGCTAATATTATGATAATGGACTTCAAAGCTTAGGGAAAATATGGGCTTTACATAATTTTAATAAAAGGCTATAACATTTTTTTCTGCCAAAACCCAAGACAGCTGCGTATATTAATGAGGGTCATTATGGGGGGTACCTGGGAATCAAATAATCATTAGTTTTGTACGACCGCAAAATTTTTGCGATCGTATATTAAATGTTATGGCGATGTCGTCGTCGTCGTCGTATATGGACACTTTGGTTTCCGTGCCATAACTTGAGTAAATATTGACCGAATGTTATGAAATTTTGATATGATGTTTGTTACAGCTAAACAAAGGTTGGTATTGTATTTGGGGATTGTGGCCCCTACGTACCGTTTAGAAAAAAGGGCCAAAAAGGGCTAAAACGGGTGTATTGACAACACTGTTGTATATGTTATTATTCATTCGATTTTGAAAGTTCTTTTTTTTATTGAATTCATCATTAAATTCTGTCAACAAATTGTTTCAATGGTTTTGATATATGTTGCACTGTTACATTGCTACTTGGGGTCAAAAAGGGGCCACACCCAAAAAAATTACTTTGTTATTTGTGGTCCGATTTTCAAAATCTTTGTTTCATTGGAATCCTTGTGAAAATCCCTGCCTGCATTTTTCAATCAGATTTGCAATATCTCTTACCGTTTTTAAGAAATTAGGGGTCAAAAGGGCCAAAAACGCCATTTTTAAAAGTTTGTCGAGGCAAATAGTTTTATACCAAAAATTTAGTTGTAGTGGTCCAGTAAATTGTTATGAAGTTTTGATATAATGATTATATCCACTAAAGGAATGTTGGTCTTGTATTTAGGATTTGTTGGCCTCTACTGTGTTAGAATAAAAGGACCAAAAGGGGCGAAAACGGGTGTATTGTTAATACTGTTGTAGAATGTTTTTTATTCATCCAATTTAGAAAATTCTTTCTTTGTTGAAGTGCTCATAAAATAAATGGATTGCATGGAATATAAAGAAAGAATGACTTAAGACAAAATAAACGTTGCCAGAAATTTAACAAGGGTTTCAAGGGGAGTTATTTGGTTGAAATTTTCAAGAATTGAATTGTGTTAAATTAATTTTCAGTGCATTTTGACCAGTATATATAAATTAATGTTCTCTTGGGAGAAAGGGTCTCATCCGAATCATCCCCGAACAGCCCTCAGCCCCTGGCTACGAGTTTGAAAATACAAGTGCAGAGTAACTGATATATTGTCACGTGTACACGTGTCTGTAAAGTCATTCTTCTTTATGGTATTATGCACATGTGTCCATACGACATATTATCTTGATCTTTGATTTAGTGTTATTTACCATTTTATCCTTTATAAAAGTCCACAATAAAACGACATTTATCTATATTCAGGAATGATACTAGACTCATTGTAAGGTATCTCTCTGTGTTGGTCACGTGTACACGTGTCTTGACAGTATCTCTCATTGAAAACATACATGACATATATAGGTTTTGCTTTAATGAATTTTGATAAAATTTTAAAATGTATATAAGAAGGGGGAAAAAGAATTAGCTACAGTTAATCTTGGTGTCAACCATCCGAATCTCCAATAACTAATGATGAATCGGCATACAATATAGTATCTTTGTGATCCTTTGTAGCTTTTTTTTAATATTTAAGGTTTCTTTATAGTTCAATATTTGTTTAAAGCTTATTATCTAATAAATAACGCCATATTTTTTCTTAATTCTTATATGAGCATTTTGTTTTTGCAGGGTTCTAACATAAATGTAATACTATAAATGTGGTTAACAGTAACAATGCACCTGCTGTTTTTATTTTATTTCTTTTTACAATTAAACCTATTTAAAATTTCTTCAATGGTAATGGAAAAAGAAGGTTTGTCGCCATAAAACCTGGTTTAACCTACCATAACTGTGAAATACCTGTACCAAGAAAGGACCATTTTGATCTTCAGTATATCTGGTATGCCCTTGCCTTGTTTTCCACTTTCTCTCGGACATTTAATTGATTGAGTTTGTCTATACTTTTCTTTTTGCTATTATCATTGTTTATAAATACTTCATTGGCAATTGAAAAGTGGAAGTTTGGTGCCATAAAACCAGATTTTACGTACCATTTATTTTGAAATACCTGTTGGACCATTTCGATCTTTAGTTTATCTGGTATACCCTTTCTCGTGGTCATGGGATTGATCAAGCTTTGGTATAACCACAATGCATTACCTGTGGATAGAACCAATCGCAATATAACCGACTATAATTAATCGCTGGTAAATGAAGACAGTAAAAAAAATACCGGTTTACGATTTTTGACAAAGAGGAGGACACTAGGAGAAAAGCGTAGGCCACAGACTATGATTAGATGGCTGTGTATAATTTATTTGTATTATGAAATCACTGGATCGATAACCGTGGACCAGAGGTCGCCGAGGGTAATCAGAAGCCTGGTCGTCAGACTTGTCAGACACGAATTTACCAATAAATTTCTAATATTTTTGTCCTTGAAATATCTGATTGTTAAATTCCAAATTGTTTAAAAACACCAGGTTTCATTCCTTGTTCTGTACATGTTCGATATCCTCGGTGCTGGATTTGGCTTCCCTGTTCGAACCTTTTGGCATTGAGTACTTTGCATAAATTACTCTGGGTATTTGAACTTCTGATGTTTTGATTAAAATGCTGCTGATGATAGTTTACTTAGTGAAATATTGATATGCATGTACAACATAACCGAAATATACGTTTTTATACCCGTTTTGGTATTTGTATTTCGAAACCACTTGTTCTCTGTACGAACCGTTTGGCGTTGAGTGCCTTTTATTCAATACTTTTTGTTTTTGATCTTCCAATGTTTTGATTCAAATGCTACTGATGAGAAGTAAGTTTTTGAAAAATCAATATATAACATAACCAAATTTTAAAAATGGTTTTTATACCCATTTTGGTATTTTTATTTCCTCTCCTACTGTCCTTTTGTTCAAGTCATCTACAGTTTGTTTTTGGACTGTCCTCATTTTACCAATTGTCCACAATAGAAGGTAATACCACGTAACCTATGTTTGCTGAGGACAATATTTTCCCTAAAGAATCATTGCTTACATGAAAATAAAAAAAAATAAAAAGACGAAAACATGTTATTTAAAGATTTAAATGTATATACCCACAAATAGAAATGATTTAATTTACTGGTAAAATTCGGTTAATCTTGTTTAATAAGGAAGAAGTCTTACAATAATATTTATAAGGGTATTTAAGTGTCAATGGTTTTTTGGCTCATTTCCAAAACACATAGTCTGGCAAAAACAAAATGCAAGCAAACAACCAGATGGTATACTACAGACCCCGGTCCATGACTCCCCTCTCCCCCCAATAAAAACGATTTTTTTTAGCTCATCTGGACCGAAGCTTTTATCATCACTTGGCGTCCGTCGTCGTCGTCGTCTGTCGTTGTCTGTAAACAATTTTTCAAACGTTAACTTGTCCGACACCATAAGTCCAATTGCAACCAAACTTAGTACAGTTGTTTAGTGGCATTATGTGTACAAAACTTTTGTTCGGATTTTTGATTCGTAAAAAAAACATGGCCGCCATGGCTTAAAATAGAACATAGGGGTCAAATTACAGTTTTCTGCAAATAACTCAAAAACGGTAACAAATATCAAAATTCTGGCGTGGGTAAAAGTGATCAGCACCTCAAGATCTACCTGTCCTGAAATCTTGAAAAAGATCTAACCGCTGATGTGGGAGTTATTGCCCTTTTTGAATTTTTTTTTCAAAATTTTGCACTTATTTAGCCCTATAGCTTGAAAACTGTACAAGATATTTCAAAAATTTAAATTGCATATGAATAAGGACAATAATATCTACAAAATATGTGTATCTGTGTAGCTCAGGTGTGTGATTCAGGCTCCTAGAGCCTCTTGTTTATCTTATGTGCACGAGTTTCTAACTTGAGTGCACGAGTTAGTAACTTATGCGCAGGAGTTTGAAACTAGTGTGCACGAGTTAGAAACTGGTGCGCACGAGTTTGAAGCTGATGCGCACGAGTTTAAGTTTGAAACTCGTGTGCACGAGATAAAAAAAAAACTCGTTCGCACAAGTTTGTAACTCTCGCGCACAAGTTAAATATGTTTTTTGTTCGTGGAACATCGAGGCTTCCATAAATACCCACACATATTTTTTTCCTTAAAAATCCTAGCTTACTTTGAACAAGTTAATAATATCTTACAGATACAGTTACAGGTTTAAATGTGTATTATCACACATAGAAATGATTTAATTTACTGAGAAAATTCGGTTAAGCTAAATTTTTTAACAAGGAAGTTGTCTTACAATAATATTTGTAAGGTATTTAAGTGTCAATGGTTTCTTGGCTCATTCCCATAAACATAGTATTGCTCTGAAGAAAACACAACTAAAGGCATTTTAAAAAATGGTGGGTTGAACCAGGTTTCCTTTTTCCAGTGCGATCTCAGGGTCATTAGTATAATAATTGTACCATTCACAACAGGGCTGTGAAGACATAATAGAGATGGCACCATCCAAGAACGACGTGAAGCAATTATATTAGGTGGTTTCCTTAATATCTTACTCTTTAGGACATATCAAAGGAATCAATCTACCAACACTATGCGTGGGTTAACGGAAAGGACATCATCGATTAATCTGATAGTAAGATTTCAAGACATTTTTTTTCCTTTTTTTTAATGAGCCCCTGAAGAAATAAATTATCTAAAGAATGCAAAAACAAGTCGAGGAGGTGTAAAAATTGTGGCAATTTGAATGCACATTTGTTGTAAGGGACCGACCATAAGGGGGAGCCTTGGTTTTTTCCTAAAAAATATTCTCAATCTGAAAATTATTTTTGATGTAAAAAAATATTTTCGCAGCAGATCGAGGGTGAGAAAAAAATCATTATGAAGAAGGATTTCTGCCATATAAAAAAATGATAAAAATGAAAAAAAAATATTCTGTCGGGGACGCTTTTGCAAAATAAATATTTCTGACCAAAACATTAAACCAAGCCCCCCCCCTTTCAAGTTAAATGGTCCGTCCCTAAGAAAATCTCTCCGCTAAATGAGACAAATCAGGATATCAAACATACTGCACACATATAGATATCCTTTGAATTTGTCTATCTTTAATTTGGTGGATCATTATTCTATCTCTGGGTTTTTAGTTTTGCTTTTTTCCGTCCGTTTGTTTGCTTGTTTGTTTGTTTGTTTTTTGTTTGTCATAAGCCCATTCTCACCCTTTTTGTTTGTAACGCAAATCAACTTACTTCCGTACATATGCCCTAGATTATTGTGTACTTTTTCATTAAATGTCAATTTTGTGGACGCTGTGTAAATATTATTGACTTTATTCGTAAATAGCTTTGAAAATAACTAACACATAGCAAATAAACTGTGTAGTTTGCAAGTACTTTATATTAATAAAATAACTTTCGAATATTTGTTCCTTGAGATTGTTAATCCTGAACTTTTTATATATAAAAATGAATATTTATGATGGAAATGATAGATAATTGTTTACTTATTTAAATAAGATGGTCCGTGTGTTTGTCGAGATAAACGACGTTAAGAATTTAGTGGGAAATCAGAGTTAGATTCTACATTACTTTAACATTGTGACGTTTTTTGCCTAAAAAATCATGAAGCTGCAGAAATATTGCACAAATGATTTTAAGGTCCTTAAGGACCGACCATTTAACTTCATAGGGGGCCTTGGTTTTTTTCCTTAAAAAAAATTTTTTGAAAAATGAGTTTTTCCTAAAATTGAAAAATTGAAAAGGATTCTTGATGAAAAAAAGTATTTTGGCAGAAGAGGGTAAGAAAAAAAAATAGTCCGAAGAAGGATTTCTGCTTTATAAAATAATGCTAATACATTTTGTAATTAAAAAAAAATATTCTGTCGCGACGCCGTCAAAAAATCAAAATTCTGTCGCAACGCATTTTGAAAATAAATATTTTATCCGCGGAAAAAAATTCTGGCCAAAACAAAAAACCCAAGGCCCCTTCTTTCAAATTAATCGGTCCATCTTTTATAATTAAAATAAATGTCATAAATTAACAGAGCATTGGTTTCATTTTGTTTGTTTCGATTTTTTTGTTTTTGTTTATGTTATACTTTATTTTGACCCAATGCTCTATTCAACATGATCACAACCATGCTGTTAAACGAATTAGAAACGAAAACAAATTTTGTTTAGGGTGGCAAAGAAAGAAAAAGGTACTATGTTTCATTATCAGTGGCGGATCCAGAGTGAGAGGGGTGGGCGAATGCACACCCCTTTAATCGAGAAATTTTAATATTTTTGTGTGAAATTGACCAAACTTTAAATTTTCATCGTTCTTTTGACATTTTTTGGCAATTGCGCCCCCCCCCCCTTTTCACTGAACTCTGGATCCCCCCTGATTATATAATGTATGAACATTTACTTAAATCAGATTTCTGAATTTTTGAAGAATAAGTAACAACATTTTGGGATAGCTCATGTGTGTGCCATCCATCTTGGTAAGCTTAAAATCTTAAAAGTAAGACTGATACTTGTTGCAGCAAAATTGTTGTCATAATTGTCATAATGATTTTGACTTTGTGTACAAATGCGCATCTTTCTAGGACCATATGGTTTTTAAGTGTCTTTCGATCTTGTATTCGGTGGACTTTAATTACATAAGTTATTCACACTTATTCCACATCTCATTTTCTTCTATTCCATAAAGCCTTCTCTTATACAACTATACATTATATTAACGGGTCTTTAACATGGATAGGGTTTTGCTCTCTGTACTTATATTGAAACACGGGACAACCATTTTTCCTCAATTTCGAAGGTGTGGCATGGTTTGTTTAGACCAGCCTCGCAAATGGTGTCGAGAGAGTTGGAAAATTGATTCATAAATTCCCAATGAGAATCCAACCACGAACCTTTATATATATATTCATCTTCATCATTATACAGCATGACAAATGCAACAATTAATTGTACATGGCTATTAATTGTCAATAAAAAATGGTAGATGCTGCAAATTGGTCTATGGTTCAGCAAATCTTATTCTAATAAATGTGATGTCTTAGAAAAAAATATGTTCAATTTTAGCTCAACATAATTCCTAGATTTCAAAATGGTTGGAAATAAAAATTTCAACTAGGTTCAAGGCAATCATTGTTTATACACCTGACACACATTTCCTCTATTCAAGACTCTTCAGGAGCGTAATATTGAAAAGCCAACAACGTTATGAAATTGAAGAGCACAGAACAATAAAACCAATGTGATACTAGTATGTTGAATTGGAACCAGAAAAGGAAAAAATGAATTAAACTCCTATATCAGACATCATTTTAACTTATTGTGGGGTAGGGTAGAGTATACAATGTGAAGCATTGAAGGGTTTCAACAAATGAATATCTGAAAACGATCCGATTTGATTTCTTTTTAAAGCAAAAATTGACATTAGACATCTCGAACAAGAATATATGGCAAACTCTTTAAAAAATGAAATACATGTATTAAATTTCGACCCCCTTACTTGATGTGAGAAATTTTTTTTAGACCCCCTCAATTTGGCGTGAAATTTTTTTCCGACCCCCTCTAAAATCACCCAACCCCCTCAGCTGATAAATAATGACCGTTCCCTTAAAAGTTTGATTCCTGGTTATTATACCATTTTTCATATCTTTCGAAATAATTTTCCTTTTTGACCTGCAGATAACCCTAGATGAAATAAGCGTTCATTATTTATAAAATCTCGGTTAATATATAATCGGACACTTTAAACCTCAATTTGAACACTATTCCTATAAAAAATATCTTAAATGTTTGTATATTAAATCTGTTTTGATTTGGCTTAATGCCCATATATACATTAATGGCGAAAGATATATGTTTTGTTTAAATTTGTAAATAAAATCATATTTTCCCATCAAGAGGGGTGCTCCGTGTATTTCTTTTTTGGATTGGTATTTTTAAGGCAATAAAGTATTATGGTTGGAATAATTCACCAGGTTTATCTTTTCACTGCTTCGCTCTATTCCCAAGTTTAATTATGTATCTTCGTGCAAATTCGGTTACTAGCTCACCCAAAAACTGTTAATACATTGTATAATTCAATTCCCAAATTTGATTTATTATACAGAGATTTCGGTCCAGACTTAAACCAATAACAAAAATCAGTACAAGGGCAGCCTGACATTTCCTTTGTTTGTTTCTTGTCACAATAATAATTAAATGGAACGATGACAGTCTGGACAGTTTGCTAAGGAAAATCCACCAATATCGCATTTCCGAAGTTACAGTGACATTAATGCATTGGAAAATCTTATCGGAAAACCGTATTTGCTGTCGTATTTGTATTTTATTTACAATACTAGTAAACAAAATCATCTGAATGATAATAATTTCACGTTTATCGTTGTTATATTGCCTACCTGACTGAGTGGCCAAGCGTGCTGTAAAAAGAGAAGACAAAGTTGTCATACATGTCGAGGTTATAGTATGAACACAAGTTCTGCTGAGATACCAACCAAATATTTGAAGATAAAGATGATCACAAAATTACCGAACTTGGAGGATGAATCTCAGTGTTAAAGAGAAAAGACAAAACAAGGAAGACATACCGGAAACATTGAAGATCGCAATGGTCATGTCGGGGTACATGTACAGGCATTGCAACGGAAATGATGAGTGAAACGTGGTTAAGGCGACAACCCTCAATCTTCCATCGCAATCTGAATCCAAATATCATCCGCGTAATCTTCATATATATTCATTTTGCATACTAAGTAATAGAAGCTTGACATCAACGAAGTTTTGGAGATGACTAATAGGTAGATATGCACAACTTTTATTTTGCAAATTTTAGTATCGTGAATGCGTCTGAGACATTTTTTCCTGTGTTTGTTTTCAATTAAGTCTCCTACTTTGACAAAACTTTATCAAATCTGAAAACTTTTTGTTCTTTAATGACTTCTAATAAGTCTGAAGACGACCATCTATATTACAAAACCATTCAATAATTGTTGTTTTACAATTGATACAATACTTGCACTTTTCGAATGGGTATGGGGTTAGTTAAACTTGTAAATATTATAACCTTCATTTTTACTCGAACATCGTTGGTTGTCTAAATTCATACAAAAACACAAAAGCTTACAATATCATAATATATAACCAGACAAAAGCTGAAAGTAAACCCCAGTCTTGTTTTCATTACTTATTCAACGATATCCATATTGAAAGAGGCTTTCACAGACGATCCGTTGACTATTGCATTGCATTTAATGTTTGGTATTGAATTTGGCCTCCTTCCACTATTATAGTTTAAAAAATACCCTCCACGTGTGGGAGTAATAAAATAAAGAATATGAGATACCTTAAAGTTCATGCGAGACAAATATTGTAATTTGTTTTTCATACAATTGAATAATTTTAATATTGGATATCTCGAGCTCTACGGAATAGCAAAAAAAATCATCAACAAAAATAAGATATAAGAAGGAGAGGTACCAATGGGGTATCCGAATGTCAAAAGTCCGAAAGGGCAGAGACAAAACCAGTAAACACCAACAAGAACGGGACAAAAACAGACAAATTGTAAAACATGGAAACACAAATTAACTGAAAATCAACCAACAACACGAACTCCAGTCGAAACAAGAGTGAACTCAGGAGCTCCGGAAGAGTAAGCAGTTCCTGATTGCTATAGCACACTCGTATCGTTGCCAATAGTCCATTCAGCGTGTCAAATCCGGTAAAGGAAGACAAAACAACACCCTATGACAAACCAACATCTGCACTCATCTGAAAGATCGAAATCCCATATTTGTCTTTAAGTGCATGATGTCTTCTGTAAAATTTCTTGGGTGAAGACAGCAACCGCGGAGCAACATAACCCTGTGTGAGCAATTTTTGCGTCAGACGTGTCGCTCTGCTAAGGAAATCGATGTAAGTCTCGCATGCTCGGAGTAACGAATCAATTGAGATACGTAAACACCATAAGCTGGAGCGGACGGAATGTTGCTGCACAAGAAAGGAAAGTTGACGATTCGAAAGTTGACGTCATCACGTTTGTCATAGAGCCTTGTTGAAAGTCTTCCTTGAGAGTCAATTTCGAGATGTAGATCTAAATATGAAGCAGACTTCCTAGAATCCGTTGTGTCCTTTATCTCAAGCTCCTGAGGATATATGAGATGGAGAAAGTCACCAAATCGAGAATTGTTTAGTGAAAGGACATCATCAATATAACGGAACGTTTAACTCTTTAAAGGACTCACGATCAGAAGTGAATTTCATCATCAAATTACAGTTAGCGCACGATTTTAAGTTCGAGTTATGAATCGAGTTGAGTTCTTTGTTCGATTAAAAAAATCAGCTAACTTGAATGATGGATTTTTATGGTAATAGTCAAGTTGAACGAAAGCTCTGATTAAAGACCACAAATAAAATAATTTTACGACGCTGCAAACCTTTATTTTGGTATAATCTGACTTTAAAATGTTATAATAACACCTCATAAGATTATCGTCAGGGGTGAGAATTTCAGGCTCCAAATTATCCGAATCTCTCTAAACTTGGCACCATTTGGTCTTAAGAAACGATGATAGCAAACTCCTTAATTCAAAGTAGGTTTATCCCTTCTGACTAAAAGTAGTACTTCCTAATCCAACTGTTGGATACTGTGAATTCCTTTTTATCCGTGGGGTACCAATTTTCGTGGTTTTCGTGGGTAGGCTGATCCACGAATTTAAGAATCCAACGAAATGATAGCTTTTTGGAATTGCTTTTTTGTGGTAAAAACCTTGGATGTGATCTACTTTGTAGACGATTCTATATGGCCATTAAAGATTATTTAAATTGTTTTTCAAGCTATTCGGGAACAGACATACCTTTGAATATTAGCTTATCAATCATAAAATATATCTTGGCAATTATTTTGTAATGTTTATTTAGCAAAACTCAAACAATTTTATTGTTTTTTTTTAAAGAATAAATGCACTTCCGGTTTATTGAAATGTTTGTTGTAAAGTGTTCATTTTTCAATATTCTTGTGTTCTGAATATGTACATTGGAAAAAAATACTGAGTACATAAAATATCAATTGAAATATTATTTAAATTGTCAAAATCATAAACATGTCCTGTCACCTGAAGCCATAAACAGTTCCAAATCGTTATACAAACACCCTTAGGAAAATTTAAACAATGTTAATCCCTTTGACCATCATAAATCAATTAAGTCTTGCCAGGTGTTTTCACACCTTTACAGCTTAATCAATTAGATAATCAAGCTCTTTAACACATTAATCATTGGCAATTACATAATGAGGAAGAAAATTTACTGGCATATGTTTATTTAAGAAGAAAAAGTTAAATTTAATATACAAATAAAATGATCACTTTCGTGTGCTGAAATCGTAAACAGATCAACAAATACCACCATTTTTTTTTCTTCAAAATAAAAAATCCACGAATTTATGAATCCACGAAATTGCAAAATTTGGTCAAACCACGAAAATTGGTACCCACGAATTTAAGTACTTTCACAGTATTCTTAATAATTTCGACAAAATTCTTGTGGAAATTTTGAATTTCATTTAATTGTCAAATTGTTTTACCATTTTTCCTCAAAAACTCATGTTATGGAGCATATTTTTTCTACTAAAAATTGATAAGATTTTGATGTAAAATCGGTTTCAGCACGGTACTATTTAAATGAGAATGATACTAAACGTATTAAGGTCATACAATAAGCAACGTTGTTGTGCAAAGCATTGTGGTATATGTGAGTATTTGTAAGCAATGATTTCATAGTTTACGGTAGACACCATGCACTCGTAGACAAATATGGGATTTCTATCTCTCAAATAAGTGCAGATGTTTGTTTGTCGTAAAAATTTGTCTTGTCTTCCTTTTCCGAATTTGACGCATTGAATTGGAAATAAGCAATACGACATGTGTGCAAAAGCAGGCAGGAACCGCTTACTCTTCCGGAGCACCTGAGTTCACCCTAGTTACGGCTTAAGTTTGCGTTGTTTATTTCCGTTCGGTTGGTTTTGTGTTTCTTTGTGTTGTTCTTGTTCGTGTTTGCCGGTTGTGTCGTTTCCCTTTCGTAATTTTGACACTCAAATGCCCCATTGGTGCCTCTTTGCTTCTTACTTGCATACTTGCATTTCAAACCAAACTTGACAGAATATGATAGCTTGCAAAGCTCATTTTAATATCACTATTCTACAGAATCTCCGATTCCTTTTTTTCTACTACCACACAGAAAGGAAATGTTTAAATCAATAGTGGAACGTACAAGCCAAATCAAATAACAAACATTCTGTTAAGCCAATAAATCACCTAGTAAGATGATACGATAATGAAAGTCTCAAAATCACAAAATTGAACATAGAAGTCAACTATAAGTTGTTAACTTTTATCTGATACTCATGTTAAAAGTAAAAAAAAGCACCAAAAAAAAGAATTACAATAAACAACGCGAATACAAGTAAACTCAGTTGCTTCTGCTTGCAAAAGTACACATATCGTGTTGGTTATGCCAATTCAGCGTGTAAAATCCGGTAACGGAGGACAAAAACCCTATGACAAACCAACATCTGTGAGAGTCTATGAGCGTATGATGTCTTCCGTTAAACTTGTTTTGCGAAGACAACATTGGAACCATAACCATCTGTTAGCAATATTTGTGTCAATACAGAGGCCACACTCTACCAAATCCCACAAGCTCAATAATCAAAAATTCTATTGAAATTGCTTATTAAACCCAATTTTTTTGTAAAGGTAAGTTTTGTTCTTTTCTCGTAATTTCCTTCAAATAAACTCACCAGGGTATTATCGTCTATGAATGCCTCTAAACAAATGATTTGATACAAAGAAAAACCAAGACTCAAAGTTTCTTTTACTTTAAACTTTATATTTGAACATTTTGTTATTATATGTCTTTATGGATTTTTGAAAATGTCAATGAAGTATTAAAAAAAAACGTTAAGTTAAATTGCATTGTATATGTTTGATATTTTTTGAAATGTCAATAAAGTATTAGTAAAACGTCAAGTTAAATTGTATTGTATTTGTATGATCAATCCCATGTATTAAAGTACAAACATGCTATTAAACGTGATACAATAATAATTGAAAATTGAATTTTCAAAACACATGTGGTACTTTGCAGATTGAACTAAAAGGCACTTTTAGGATAATTCTTTGAAATGCTAAAAAAGGAAATTGTCATAGAAGCAATACTCATTATGAAATCTACACAGACTTTATCAAACACCTGCTTTTTTTTTTGTCTTTTTGTGCTTTTTTGGCTTCCTTGATTTTTAAGGTAATTTACGTCTAATTTGACCATTTGGTTTTCGGCAGCCTTCAAATACTTTCGATTAACATGCTGCTGGTGAAAGGTTGTTCCTTGTGATTTGAATGTACAGCTTAAGGATGTTCGCTACTATTATTGAAAATAAATAGGTTTCAAATTTGATGCCTTAAATGAAAAGATAATAAAAAAAGGTGTAAAATTAGTAAAAAAAATTGATAGGTTCGTGACCTCGTTTTCAAGATAATTGACGTTAAAGTTTTGGCGGGAAAAGGTTTTCTCTGACTTTTTCATAGGTTTATCATTACCACTATTTAGCTGTTAAAACCCATGACAGAATAAATAGGATATAATAAAACTTTGTCTATAACCTCTTTATGACATATTAAAGACATTAATAACAAGAAAATATGGGTTTCGTGGGCAAAAATTTTAACCCTATTTTGATGGTAAAATCCAGAGGATTCCGAAAAAATGACAGAAATACCAAAACAAGACCAGCGAGCATCCTTAACAGACACCACTTCGATTCAATGTATTCTGTTACCATAATGCTGTATAGATCAAGAGAATTACTTCTTTGCTTATAGGGCGTCCCTAAAAAATCCCTTCGATAAAGGTAATTGTTATGCGATGGAAACATTTTAGGTTCACATATAAGAGAGAAAAAGAAGAAATTAATCAAAATAAGGAGACACGTAAGAAACCGTTATTAAATGCCTAGACAATATCTATATTAAATCTAATGTTTGTAATGAGTTTTGTTGTTTTTGTGTTTGTTGTTATATGTCCAAAACGGGTTTTTCGTTGTGTGGTTTAGGAAATAAATGGATTGCATGGAATATAAAGAAAGAATGACTTAAGACAAAATAATCGTTGCCAGAAATTTAACAAGGGTTTCAAGGGGAGTTACTTGGTTGAATTTTTCAAGAATTGAATTGTGTTAAATTAATTTTCAGTTGTTGTCAATCTACGGGAGAGCTGAACTTATAGAATTTTCAATTACTAATGATGATTCGGCATACAATATAGTATCTTTGTGAATATTTGTTGCATTTTTTAATATTCAAGATATCTTTATAGTTAAATTCTTCCTTGTACTGCACATGGTCGATATCCTTGGTGCTGGATTGGGCTTCCTTGTACGAACATTTTAGCACCTTTCATTCAATGCTGCTGATGAGAGATTAGTTTTTGAAATATTGATATATAACAAAACCAAATTTTAAAAATGTTTTTTTTTTTTACCCATTTTGGTATTTTTATTTCTTCTTCTACTGTCCTTTGGTTAAAGTCATCTACAAATTGTTGTTTGCCAATGTTCACAGTAGAAGGTAATACCCCGTAACCAATGTTTACCGAGCACAATATTTTCCCTAAAAAATCCGTGCTTATTGAAACAAAAAAAAATACTAAAACGAAAACATGTTTGTTAAAGATTTAAATGTATATACCCACAAATAGAAATGATTTAATTTACTGATAAAATTCGGTTAATCTTGTTTAATAAGGAAGAAGTCTTACAATAATATTTATAGGGGTATTTAAGTGTCAATGGTTTTTTGGCTCATTTCCAAAACACATAGTCAGACAAAAACAAAATGCAAGCAAATAACCAGATGGTATACTACAGACCCCGGTCCATGACTCCCCTCTCCCCCCCAATAAAAACGATTTTTTTAGCTCATCTGGACCGAAGTTCCATGTGAGCTTTTATCATCACTTGGCGTCCGTCGTCGTCGTCGTCGGTCGTCGTCTGTAAACAATTTTTCAAACGTTAACTTGTCCAACACCATAAGTCCAATTGCAACCAAACTTAGTACAGTTGTTTAGTGGCATTATGTGTACAAAACAATCGTTCGGATTTTTGATTCGTAAAAAACATGGCCGCCATGGCTAAAAATAGAACATAGGGGTCAAATTACAGTTTTCTGCAAATAACTCAAAAACGGTAACAAATATCAAAATTCTGGCAGGGGATAAAAGTGATCAGCACCTCAAGATCTACCTGTCCTGAAATCTTAAAAAAGATCTAACCGCTGATGTGGGAGTTATTGCCCTTTTTGAATTTTTTTTTTCAAAATTTTGCACTTATTTAGCCCTATAGCTTGAAAACTATACAAGATATTTCCAAAATTTAAATTGCATATGAATAAGGACAATAATATCTACAAAATATGTGTATCTGTGTAGCTCAGCTGAGCGATTCAGGCTCCTAGGAGCCTCTTGTTTATCTTGTGTGAACGAGTTTCTAACTTGAGTGCACGAGTTAGTAACTTGTGCGCAGGAGTTTGAAACTAGTGTGCACGAGTTAGAAACTGGTGGGCACGAGTTTGAAACTGATGCGCACGAGTTTAAGTTTGAAACTGGTGTGCACGAATTACTAGCTGGTGCGCACGAGTTTGTAACTAGTGCGCACGAGTTAGTAACTGGTGCGCACAAGTTTGAAACTCGTGTGCACGAGATAAAAAAAAAACTCGTTCGCACAAGTTTGTAACTCTCGCGCACAAGTTAAATATGTTTTTTGTTCGTGGAACATCGAGGCTTCCATAAATACCCACACATATTTTTTCTTTAAAAATCCTAGCTTACTTTGAACAAGTTAATAATATCTTACAGATACAGTTACAGATTTAAATGTGTATTATCACAAATAGAAATCATTTAATTTACTGAGAAAATTCGGCTAAGCTTTTTTAATAAGGAAGTTGTCTTACATTAATATTTATAGGGGTATTTAAGTGTCAATGGTTTCTTGGCTCATTCCCATAAACATAGTATTGCTCTAAAGAAAACACAACTAAACGACCACATATATAGAACAATACAGTCTCAAGTAGCGGTTCCATAAGTTCTGAAAAGAGGGTGCCCACTGACTGGCCTATGAGGGGGCCCGCTTTGGTCACGCTTCAATGATTTCTCAAATATTCAACCAAATTTTTCCGCCGAAAGGGGGGGGTAGGGGGGGACCCCCCTGTATCCGCCTATGGTCTCGAGTATTCCAAGACTCTACCTATGACAAACGTAAATGAATTTAAATTAAAAATCAATATATATATTGGACATGTTGTAGTGCAGCAATTTGACAATTTGTTTTCTGAGATTACCACCAAACTTAGAATTGCTGTAAGTTCCTCTGTATATAATGCGTTTTCTGAGATTACCACCTAACTTTGACTTGCTACAAGTTCCCCAGTTTATAATTCGAATCTGAGATTACCACCTAAAATAAAGGTACTAACCAAAATTACTGAACTTCGAGTATCAATCTCAAATGTCTTGAAAAAAGACAAAACGAGGAAGACAATTCGGAAAATTGAAGATGGTCTGATTTGGTACTGGCATTTCAAGAATGAAGTTGAACCAGGTTTAATGGCGCGCTAAACTTCTTTTTTCCAGTGCGATCTCAGGGTCTGGTAGTATTACAACATTCACAACAGGGCTGAGAAGACATAATAGAGATGGCACCGTCCAAGAAGACCTGTAGCAATTGTATTCGATGGTTTCTTCAATATCTAACTCTTTAGGACATATCAAAGGAATCCGTCTACCGAAACTGAGCGTGGGTTAACAGAAAGGACATCATCGATTAATCTGATAGTGAGATTACAAGACATTTTTTTTTCTTTTCATCTTCTTGGTTTTTTTAAAGAGCTCCTGAAGAAATAAAGTATCTAAAGAATATAAAAACAAGTCGAGGAGGAGTACAATTTGTGCCCATTTGAATGCCCATTTGTTGTACTTATTTAACTATAAGGGGGGCTTGGTTTTTTTCCTAAAAAATATTCTGAAAATTATTTTTGATGTAAAAAAGAGGGTGAGAAAAAATTATTCTGAAGAAGGATTTCTGCCATATAAAATAATGATAAAAATGAAAAAAATATTCTGTCGGGACGACTTTGCAAAATAAATATTTTTACGCGGAAAAAAAAATCTGAAGGCCCATCCTTCAAGTTAAATGGTCCGTCCCTAAGAAAATCTCTCCGCTAAATGAGACAAATCACGATATCAAACATACTGCATACTACATATAAATGTTCTTTGAATTTGTCTATCTCTAATTTGGTGGATCATTATTCTATATCTGGGATTTTGTTTTTGCTTTTTTTCGTCTGTTTTTTTTTTCTTTTGCTTGTTTGTTTCTTTGTTTTTTGTTTGTCATAAGCCCATTCGCACCTTTTTTGTTTGTTTATCTGTAAAGCAAATCGGCTTACGTATGCCCTAGATGATTGTGTACTTTTTTCATTAAATGTCGGTTTTGTGGACGCTGTGTAAATATTATTGACTTTATTCGTAAATAGCTTTGAAAATAACTAACACATAGCAAATAAACTGTGTAGTTCGCAAGTACTTTATATTAATAAAATAAAACGTTCGAATATCTTCGATATTCGTTTTGTTCCCTGAGATTGTTAATCCTGAACTTTTTATATATAAAAATAAATATTTATGATGGAAATGATAGATAGTTGTTTACTTATTTAAGGTAGATGGGGTGTCTATCACTGAGCATCTTTTTGCACATCTATAATAACTTTAAAATTTATAATGCTTATTATATTAATTGATTTCTAATGGGCTAGGTAAACATCAATATTGATAATTACAACAAAAATTTGGATAAAATACACCTTCTTTGTGAATTTCAATATTTTCCCGTACTTTTCAAGGGGAGATAATTTGTATAGAAATAATAGGGAAACAAGAGGCTCCCAGGAGCCTGAATCGCTCACCTGGTCTTGATGTTGACCCTATACTTATGTAGAGCTAAATGAGCTGAACATTTAAGCAAGCAACAGCTTTTCTCTACCTGCAATAGTTTTCATTCTATAGGCCAAAAACACCATTTTTCACCTATAAGGGGCCATAACCCCTATAAGGAGTCATCTGACAACTTCGACCCTATGGAGACTTTTGTAGAGCTAAATGAGCTGAACATTTAAGCAAGCAACAGCTAATCTCTATCTGCAATAGTTTTCATTCTGTAGGCCAAAAACATGAAAAAATCGCTTTTTTCAAGGGCCGTAACCCCTATAAGGGATCATCTGACAACTTCGACCCTATGGAGAATTTTGTAGAGCTAAATGAGCTGAACATTTAAGCAAGCAACAGCTAATCTCTATCTGCAATAGTTTTCATTCTGTAGGCCAAAAACATGAAAAATCGCTATTTTTCAAGGGCCGTAACCCCTATAAGGGGTCAGCTGACAACTTCGATCCTATGGAGAATTTTGTAGAGCTAAATGAGCTGAACATTTAAGCAAGCAACAGCTAATCTCTATCTGCAATAGTTTTCATTCTGTAGGACAAAAACATGAAAAATCGCTATTTTTCATAGGCCGTAACCCCTATAAGGGGTCATCTGACAACTCGGACCCTATGGAGAATTTTGTAGAGCTAAATGAGCTGAACATTTAAGCAAGCAACAGCTAATCTCTATGTGCAATAGTTTCCATTCTGTAGGACAAAAACATGAAAAAAAGCTATTTATCAAGGGCCGTAACCCCTATAAGGGGTCATCTGACAACTTCGACCCTATGGAAACTTTCGTAGAGCTAAATGAGCTAAACATTTAAGCAAGCAACAGCTAATCTCTATCTGCAATAGTTTTCATTCTGTAGGCCAAAAACATGAAAAATGGCTATTTTTCACCTTTAAGGGGCCGTAACCCCTATAAGGGGTCATCTGACAACTTCGACCCTATGGAGACTTATGTAGAGCTAAATGAGCTAAACATTTAAGCAAGCAACAGCTAATCTCTATCTGCAATAGTTTTCATTCTGCAGGCCAAAAACATGAAAAATGGCTATTTTTCACCTTTAAGGGGCCATAACTCCTATAAGGGGTCATCTGACAACTTCGACCCTATGGAGACTTTCATAGAGCTAAATGAGCTAAACATTTAAGCAAGCAACAGCTAATCTCTATCTGCAATAATTTTCATTCTGTAGGCCAAAAACATGAAAAAATGCTATTTTTCACCTTTAAGGGGCCGTAACCCCTATAAGGGGTCATCTGACAACTTTGACCAAATGGAGACTTTTGTAGAGCTTTTGATGCTGAATCAGAAGCGTGGCCTCAGATTTCCTCTATCTCTTATACTTTTTGATTTATAAGCCAAAAACAGTAGTCTGACCCCCCTAGTCTATTTTTAGTAATGGCGGCCATGTTTTTTGACAGATCAAAAATCGAAACACAAGTTTGGTGCAGGACACCCTAAGGATCAATCATACCAAGTTTCATTCAATTCTGTTCAGTAGTTTCAGAGGAGAAGATTTTTGAAAAATTGTTAACGGACGACGACGACGACGACGACGACGACGACGACGGACGCCAAGTGATGGCAATAGCTCACATGGACCTTTGGTCCAGGTGAGCTAAAAACACATTTTTTTACTTTTTTTCAAAAATTTTGATGGCGAACTTAATTTCGTATTTAATATATTTAAAAATCCATACAGAACAACGATTTTCACAAACTTTAAGAAAAATCTATGGAGTAGATTTTTTTAGAAATAAGAAATTTGAATTTTCCCTATTGATCCTATATAAAAAGTACTAAAATCATGCATTTTTTAAAGTCGTTTCTACAAAAATTCTCATGGTGAACTTTCAATTTTATAATTGTGATTTAAAGTGTCAGTCCAGGGCTAACTGTGGCCAAAATTTAAGAAAATTCTATGGATAAATTTTTAGATACCCAATCTACCTTAAATGAGATGGTCCGTGTGTTTGTCGAGATAAACGACGTTAAGAATTTAGTGGGAAATCAGACTACTAGATGGATTCAACATTTCTTTAACATTGTGACGTTTTTTGCCTTAAAATCATGAAGCTGCATCACGAATTTCAAGAAATTTTGCACAAATGATTTTAAGGTCCTTAAGGACCGACCATTTAACTTCAAAGGGGGCCTTGGCTTTTCCTTAAATAAGATAATTTGAAAATGATTGTTTTTCCTAAAATTGAAAAATGGAAAAGGATTCTTGATGAAAAAAAAGTATTTTGGCAGAAGAGGGTTAGAAAAAAAATATTCTGAAGAAGGATTTCTGCTTTATAAAATAATGCTAATGATTAAAAAAATATTCTGTCGCGACGCCGTCAGAAAATTAAAATTCTGTCGCAACGCATTTTAAATATTTTACATGTATCCGCGGAAAAAAATTCTGGCCAAAACAAAAAAACCAAGGCCCCCTCTTTCCAATTAATCGGTCCATCTTTTATAATTAAAATTGTCACAAAATACCAGAGCATTGGTTTCTTTTCTTTTTTTTTGGTTTTTTTTTTGGTTTCGATCTTTTTATATATACTTTATTTTGACCCAATGCTCTATATTACATGATGACAACCATGTTGTTAAACGAATTAGAAATCAAAACAAATTTTGTTTAGGGTGGCAAAGGAAGAAAAAAGGAACTAAGTTTCATTATCAGTGGCGGATCCAGAGGGGGCGGAGGGGGCGTAACCCTCCCCCTTTAATCGAGATTTTTTTTTATTTTTGTGTGTGTAAAATTGGCCAAACTACTTTCAGCGTTCATTTGAAATTTTTTTGAAATTGTCCCCCTTTTCATTGAACTCTGGATCCACCCGTGATTATATTATGAACATTTACTTTACTCAGATTGCTGAATTTTTGAAGAATAAGTAACATCTTTTTGGGATAGATCACGTGTGTGCCGTAGGTCTTGGTGAGCTTAAAATCTTATTTATGTAAGTAAGAATAATACTTGTCGCTACAATACAAGAATCTTATTTTCATACTGATTTTGACTCTGTGTTAATTACCTTAGAGACAAATGCGTGTCCTTCTAGGACCAAATGGTTTTTAAGTGTCTTTCGATCTTGTATTCGGACTTTAATTACATAAGTTATTTGTATGAATTCTAACTAGTCGAAACCCTAAGGTTTTTTCTACCCCATCCACTATCCCATAATATGATGACCAGTTAAGAATTTTCGGTTTATTGTTCTATGCTCTTTATATTCAAGTACTTGGCGTTTTCAATCGTTTAGCGGAGCGGCTCCGGTGGCTCTTGGCGGGACAAATAAAGGTAATAACAAAACCACCGAACTTGAATGATCAATCTCATAGTCTTGAGAAAATGACAAAAACGAATCAGTCATACCGGAGAATTGGTGGATCGCAATGGTCCTGACTTGGTACAGGAATTTCAAACGAAATGGTGGGTTAAACCAGGTTTTATGGCGTCAAACCTACCTCTTCCATTGCGATCTTATGATCCGGTAATTCCGACAAAATGCGCGTCAGGACTCAGACGTAGGAAAATTTATTAAATATACAGCTCGATAACAAATTAGTATTCTCAACATCATTTATTTATTCACAGCATGTATTTATCCTAATCGGAATTTATATTGCTAATTTAGAAACACTTCAATGCATAACAGTAAGAATACAAGTACAAATGCACTGCTGTAAAAATGGGTTAGTACGACCTAATTGTTCTAAAGACGATGTGATTTGTAGCTGAGTTACTTTGCACTTAAATTAAAACATTGTAAATGGTCGCTGCCGAGGAACTTGCATAAGCTATGGATTGGTTTCCAATCCAGAATAAAGAAGTAACTTAAACTCAACATGAAGGGATATAAGCATGGCACAAACTCACACTATAAACACAATATTTAAAGCGAACACAAGTCAAAGGAACAGCACTTGCATGGAGGCCTTCAACGTAGAGCTAACGCTGCAACTCACTGCAAGTTAAAAAAAAAACTAGAACCGATTAAAACTAGCTGGATTCGGTTCGGTAGCGGAACACCTATCGGTGCGGAGTAATCTACAAATTACATATAAATCTGGCAAATACTTTCATTCGTTACCCGACAGTCGTAACCTCCCAGCTTATGGAGTTTACGTATCTCAATTGATTCGTTACTCCAGAGCATGCTGGACAAACATCGATTTCCTTATCAGAGCGACACGTCTGACGCAAAAATTGCTCACACGGGGTTATGTTGCTCCTCGGTTGCTGTCTTCACTCAAGAAATTATACGGAAGACATCATGCACTTATAGACAAATATGAGATTTCGATCTCTCAGATGAGTGCAGATGTTGGTTTGTCATAGGGTGTTGTTTTGTCTTCCTTTACCGGATTTGACACGCTGAATAGACTATTGGCAACGCGACGGGTGTGCTATAGCAAGCAGGAACTGCTTACTCCTCCGGAGCACCTGAGTTCACTCTTGTTTCGACTGGAGTTCGCGTTGTTGATTGATATTCAGTTATTTTGTGTTTCCATGTTTTACATGTTGCCTGTTTTTGTCCCGTTCTTGTTGGTGTTAACTAGTTTTGTCTCTGCCCTTTCTGACTTTTGACATTCGGATACCCCATTGAGACCTCTGCTTCTCGCATAGTATATTAATGCATGTCAACAACAGACATGACCTATCAAGTTAATGTTAGATGACGTAGCAACGGAAATAGGTATGAAACTTTTAATGCATTCTTCTATTAATACATGTAATACGCGTCTTTGCATCCAATTGCAATAGCTTTAATCTTTTTTTTAAGTAATTTAAGATGTGCACGTTAATGCAGTCTATTGTTTAATTTGGCTCCACCTCAAGCTTTGCACTTTGTTTGCCCTACATAAACGAAATATCAATCAATCAACTATATTGGGGTGACGGTGACCAATTGTCGATTTCGAGTAATATACAGAAGTGCTATTGTTTTTTGTTGTTGTTTTTTTTTTTGTCTGCGTTTTATTTAGGGGCAGAAAGGCACGAACGTTTAGGGTTGCACGAAAAAGTGGTTGGAACGATAAGAAAAAAGAAAACTTCTAGCCTTGTGTTTATTTAATTTAAATATAAACTACATATATTAAGCAAATTGCCCTTTTGGGGCATCTTTCAAACAATGTCAATTTTCACAATTCATAAGTATGAAGTGTTTTATGATAGCTTTGCAGGTGTTCAAAATTAAGAAAACAAGTGTTCCGAATTAGCAAATAAAATGTTCCATGAAAGCTTAACAGGTGTTCTTTAATAATAAACTAAATAGGTGTTCCGAATAACTTACACAAGTGTTCCGAATTAGCTAATAAAGTGTTCCGTTATAGCTAAACAAGTGTTCCAAATTAGCTAAACAAGTGTTCCGTATTAGCTAAACAAGTGTTCCGTTAGAGCTAAACAAGTCTTCAGAATAAGCTAAACAAGTGTTCCGAATTAGCTTTACAAGTGTTCCTAATTAGGTAAGCAAGTGTTCCGTTAAAGGTAATCAAGTGTTCCTTATTAGCTTAACAAGTGTTCCTAATTAGGTAAGCAAGTGTTCCGTTAAAGGTAAGCAAGTGTTCCGTTAAAGATAATCAAGTGTTCCGTTATAGCTTAACAAGCGTTCCGTCATAGCTAAACAAGTGTTCCGTTTTAGCTCAAAATTTTGAAAGAAAATGGAGGAGGGGAGGTCCAACCATTGAAACAACATCAGGATCAAGCACTGGGTATTGACTATCATCGATTCATTTATTGCTAAAATATATTTTCTGTGCATAAGACAGCAACATGTTTAGGGACAGACCATTTAACTGGAATAGGGGGGGGGCCTTGTTTTTTTTCATGAAAAAATATTGAACCTGATACCTTATGTTGGTACCTGTCCAGGGGTTAAAACACAAGAAATATTATGAGGATGGATTTCTTCCATATAAAATAATACTTATACTGAAAAAAATAGTTTCGACAGCTATAAAAAATAAATGTTTATGACGCATTGACCAAAATTGAATGGCTTTACCCCCTTCATCTTATAAGGTTATTTGATATCATCATTCTATGTTACATTGATAATCAGTTTATTGCAATTCAACTTTTTAGAAAAAATTTATTCACCTTCATTTACAATTTTATGCAAAGCACGTCCTGACCAAGAGCTCTTTACACAACAAGTTTATGCTCAATCTTTTCAAAAACACATAAAAGAAAAGATGATAAATATATTGAAGTGGGTTAGTGTGACCTAATTGTCCTAAAATACAGAATGCTTATGTATACATAAACATGCCATAAATAGATAAATATATTCAAGAGGGGTCTTTAGACCTGTTTCTTTACAAAAAGTTACACAAGAGGTTTAATATCTTATCTTTATGTATGTGTCCTTAATTATTCCTTGCATGTCTTTGCATCTTTGAGGTTGGTAGGCATTAATAGATTCTTTATAGTCCATGATTCTTTACTTGTATTTTAAGGTTTCGTAAGTTGCATTTTAATGTCGCCTGTATAAAGGAACGGACCACTTAACTTGAAAAAAGGGGGGTTGGTTTTTTTTGGTTTTTTTTGCTCAGAGTTTTTTTTTTAAGGCGTGACGAGATAATTTCTATTCATTATTTGCATTTAAGCGATAAAATGGTTTAACATGGTTTTTTTAATTGTTTTGAAAATTTATTTATAAGAAATGACTGTAATATTTTTTTCATTGGGGATATGAAAAAAATCTATTTTATTCTAGCGACGTGACGCTTTGCCAAGGAAATCTCTGAACCGCGATACGTGTACTCTATATTAGCTTGAGCAGACGGAATGTCCACACAAGAAAGGCAAGTTGACGAACAGGAAGTTGAAGTCATGACGTTTTTCAACTTAAAAAAAATACTGTAAAAGAATTCTTTATTTTGGCAAAGTATTACGTACTTTAACGTTTTGCATTATACGTCTCTGATGAGCTTTTGATAGACGAAACACAGTTTAAAATAAAATCATACCGGTAATATGGATCTAAGAAATTTACTAAGTGCACGACGTGCGTAAATGTTTTTTTTTCTGGTCATAATATTTTCAAATATGTTTATTTAGCTTTTAGTATCTTATTGGGTTTTTAATAAATATCGTATCATCTTTGTTTTTGCGATAGAAAATTAAAAATTAAGTCTTGGTTTGTTATACAGACTTTTGTATTACAAAACCTAAGCCGTTTAAACCTTAATATTTTTGTGATTGTCTACTAACAACAAAGTCACCATTATAACAACAACCAAGGTTACTTTAGTCGTTTCAATGAGTTTTTAGATGAATGCGCAGGTCAAGCATGCTCAAGGTCGGTCGGAAGTTGAGAGAGAGTTCATTCATGTTTGTAAACAACCCATTCAAGGCCACAGGTCGCGTCTAGCAGCTGCCGACCCGGTCAATTTAATCTGGTTGCTAAAAAACATGATAAGTTTAAAGCCTAGATTTTTTTATGTAAATCATTAGTGCAAAAATATCAAATGATTTCTGTAGGTTGAAAAGTTCAAATCGATTATCAGTTCTGCAGTAAACATTCAAACATACATGTTGCATGTTACTCAAAACATTTATTTGCAAATAAAGTAAAATCAACTTCATATGTTAAAAAAGAAATGACACAAACAAGGCAAAGACGTACCGGAAAATTCACAATGGTCCTGACCTGGTACTGGGAATTCTAAAGAAATGGTGGGTTAAACCAGGTTTTATATCGGCAAATCTTCCTCTTTCATTTCAATCTCTAATGTATACAGTTCGATAAACCATTTTAACAGAATTAGAAACACATCATCGATTTTAAGATTTCTGACTGATGCACCGACATACATTTTAATCATTGCAAGAAAACTTTTTTATTCATTTTTATTTATTTGCAGGGACCCTCTTTACTTCGTGAACTTGATCATGGGCCAATTGCAAAACCGCTAGCAGGGCCTACTTGCCTTTTGGAAGGCTGCTGTCGGTTGTCCATTGTGTTTTTTTTTCTAGATTGCCATTTGTTATAGGAGTTGTGTTGCGTAAACTTATTCAACATATTATTATTTTCTGTTGCTACAAGAATTCTTCATTGTTGATTACTGATATATAAAATCACAAACCATACGGGTTCTTTGAGTTTATTTTAACCTGATTCGAGGCAAGAATATTTACCAAAAAAAAAAAAAAAAAAAAAACCGAGAGAATCAAATGGTCGTTCCTTACTGATATGATGTAGTTTTGTCTAATATATATTTCCTCGATATACCTTTTTTCGAAACAGTTTTAACTTGAGTTCTCAGTTAAAGACTTAAGTGCTATCTGACCCAACAAAAAGAGGTAGTATAAGTTAAAATGCAACTGATGTCGAAAGGCTACTTAATTGTCTTATTGTAAAAAAAAATACAGATATCTGACAATCGGCAGCGTACTTCCGAAGCGAAATGAGTTTATTTTCAATTTTATCAGGTTTGTCTCGGTGATCGGGTATTGATTGCCTCATTGTCTGATATTTTTCCTTTTTTACTGATTGAACAAATCGAAGGCTTCTGTTGTATTTTTATAAACCCGCAAATTTTGGGGTGTATAGGAATCACCCTGTCTGTCTGTCTGTCTGTCTGTCCGTCTGTTAATGTTTCCCGTAAGCACAACTCTCCCCAAATCGCTTGATGGATTTTCATGAAACTTTGATGTGCGCTAAGTAATTTCATCGCCTTCAAAGCTAATTGGACATAAGTTATTTGTTTAAAATATAATTCATCATGAAGCGGGGCGGGCCTTTTATGGGTTTGCAAACAGCTTCTAGCTTAGGAAAACTTCAAAATTGACGCACTATTCAAAATCGATCACTAGACGAATACCAAATATGGTTTGATCTATTTATGTTTATATCATATTTTGTTTATATCATTTTCGTACGGAGAAAATGGGTCAAAAAAGCTATTATAATCGGCCTTGAAATTGATCCATATTTAATGGCCTGCTGTGAATGGGAACGAAAAATAATTAATTTAAAAGGACCTACAGTTTTCTATTCGATTTATAGAATTAAGCACTAGGAAGTTTTTGGCGACTTTTCAGAATTTTTTCTTTTTTTTCCTTTTATATGTCATATTCGATTGAATTGAATTGGGTTATAAATGCACGTGTTGGTGCAATATGTTGAACTATATCTCTATGGCAATTACTAAATATAAGTATATTAATCGAAATATTCGAAGGCCTTTTCTAATATCAAATACATGTAGTGTTCTTTTATGTCTGAATCACAACTGAGTTTATTTGGGTCATAAAGCACGTTTCATGGCGGTATGTTAAGTCTAGTAATATGAAAAAAGAACAAGAAATTGACAGCTTCAGGGGTGAATAAAGCGGGGGGCAGAATCACCCCCTTTTTTTGGCGGAAAATGGTTGGATATTTAGAAAATCGTTGAAGCATGGCCAAAGTTGGACCCTCTTACACAGGCAAAATTTAGACATACGTCTGACGTACGTTAATAAAAACGTGCGTCTGACGTAGTGCATAAACGTACGTTAAAATTTTCTAACCGCTGTACGGTAAACGTACCTCAAATTATTGTAAAAACATATGTCAGACGTATGTTTATTAAACGTGCGGTCATACGCCAGACATATAGTTTCCTAAAATGTATGAAGTTAGCAAGTTATTTATTTAGTGTGTTTTATTATGAAATAAAAATATTGCCAAGATAAATTTTTAACGTGCGTCAGACGTACGCGGTTAGAAACGCCAATTTAATATGCGTCAGATGACATGCGTTTAACGTACGCCAGACGCACGTTAAACGCAGTCAACATTTTGCCTGTGTAGACAGTCAGTGGCCCCTTTCAACATTTTTGGATCCTCCACTGAGCTATAATTCAAATATTTTTTTTAAAAAACCATTGACGGTATAAACAGAAAAATCTGTAATGAAAACATATAAGCCGCACATAAGATGTTGAGATATGGTTTGTAGATATAACATTGTAACCATAGTTCAGACTTAAAAACTTTTTTTCAAATTAGCCTTATAATACTTTTTCCTTGGCTTTATTTTCTCCTTTTTGTTTGCTGTTAACATTATTTCCTTTATTTCTACCATTTAAAAAAAAACATAGTGTAAAGGCCAATAAATTTAAAAACATTTAGGATAGAATTTTACTTAGAGTAGATCGTATTCCAACTAAGACAATGTAAGAGATTAGGCAAACGGAACAAAATAGTAAAAGATATTTTGTATTCTCTTGAGCTTGCAAAACGAAATAGAGGCCGAGCATTTTGAATTAAAATAACGAGACAATTGCGGCCTATTGCACCGGTTTGCTCACATTAATCGTAATTTGAATATAGATGAGGATCCAGAAATGTTTGAAAGGGAAGGTCTGCATACAGTTAACTATGAAATGAAGTCAGGTCCACACCACTTTTACCGAAAATCTACATAAAAAGCATTAAAAAAAATATTATTTCCAGTTCGAGAATACCTCGTCCCCATGGACCCGCCCCTCTTTGATTTCTTATTTAAAGGCATCTGGAAGTCTATGAAAACCTTAGTCTGAAATACTGCAATTTCCTTTGATCGACATCTTCTGAGAATATCGATTTAAAAGAAACAGTTTTTCCTAAGAGAAAACCATTTGGATCTACAGATCTGTAGACATCTATATATATTAACAAGTAGGGGTTTAGGTAAACAGATAAATATAGTAAAACTGTTGTCAGCACTTTCTCTGTGATTTCAAAACAGCTGAGCAAATTCAATAAAAACCGCCATTTAAAAGAGACAGTATGCTTTATAGTACAATTTTTCATTATAATGTCTCTATCTATAAATAAGAAGTAGGGGTTTAAGTAAATATAATATATCGTATTGACAAAAACAAAATGGTCGAGTTATTCTTCGTGGGCGTGTTTGTCTGCCCCACTTGGTAATAACATCTATATATAGTAATGAATTGAACTATCTTGTTATCTAAAAATTATGTCAAGAGCATTTTCAAGTACTATCAAGTTAAATATAGAATTAACCTCTACACCGAAATTATTTTGGCATAAACTGAAATTTCAGGAAAAAATTGACATCAGATACTTGTTCATAAATGGAAATAAAGGCAGTGGAAAATTAAAAAGTCCACTTAAATTTTATTTTTAAAATAAAAAAAAAGATTATTAGATGTCGATGACAAATGAAAAAAGGGGGGGTTGGTCAAACATAACAAAATTTCCCAAATGAAATGAGCGTACAAACCCGGGAACACACCCATTCCCTTTCTGGTGGATCCGATACTGCACAAGAGACATCAAAAACGCGTCCATGTAACTTTGGAGATTAGTTCTTCATCTCTCATGAACTCCGAGTAAGATTACCGAAAGTGGTGTGTGACGACACTACAAAACCGTAGAAAAGGTCAGTCCAATTAACCCCATTTCAAAGTCAGGAGGTTTAGCATTTAAGTTTTACTTCTAACAAACTCTTTTCTGAAAAAGAAGGTGTTTGCATGATAATTTTTCATTAAGGCGGATCAAGGGATTCTCCAACACATTGGCTAGAATAATATTGTTTCGTTTAATTTTCGTGAAAATTTGAAAAAATATGTCTTTAGTCCAATATATTTTATTTCAAAACCTTAAGAAAATCGAACCATTGGTTTCTTGGGAATATTTTCATTGAACATAAATTCAACCTTTCTTATTTTGATCACTAAGACGCATGATTTTTTTTAAACAAATATGACTGACTAAAACGTTCGGTGATATTTAAGAGATATTTCCCCCCTTAACAATAAATTCGATGCATAGAAGATTCCTCGAATCATCACACAAAGACCTTTTCTTAGTCACTTTTTCTTTTACTTACAAAATGTCTTACTTTTATAGTCAAGCAGGTATATACTTCTATCTCAAAACGGAACACGTTCTTGACCCTAGTTGTGACCCCAGTCTTGACACGATTTTACTTTTTGCCTTTTTGTACTTATATTAATTGTTATATCATTTTTTTTTCCTTTAACACGTTATTGTTTGTTTTTTTGTACCTGTATACATCAAATTTGTTTCTTTCTCCCAAAATGGCAGATGTCAATCAAAACTATTATATATATTGATTTCACGGATTTTCATTTTCTGTAGGCGAAGTGATATTCGATCATTTCAATTTCAGATTTTAACAATGGCACGTTTTTTATTGATAAGTTGTTTTTGGTGTTGGGTTGGCCTTGCAATGAGTATCGGTTACCATATTAAGTAAAGGTGAATAGTTTAATGTATTTCTTATCTTACATCTTATTATCCTTATGCGGACAACCGCCGTATACATGCTAATGTATCTCTTATGTTACATATCTTGTTATCCTAATACGGACAACCGTCATTAATATGTTACGGCAATATGTCGAACGAGTACATGAAGATGGGTCGTTTTACATATGATAGATAGGTAACGAGCTAAAGCCAGGTTTCAAAGTCAAATTACTCTAACAAGTCCTATAGAATTGCGATAAAGGGCGTTTAATAAATTGAGGTGATGGTCTACGAATTTAACTTTAACGAGCTATTGACCTAGAAGTTTACGCCAAATGCAATACGCAGAAAAATGGGTCTACCCGAGTTAGTGAGGTCACCGTGTTGTCTTACATTTGGAGGCCACACACCATGACAAAGTAAAGCCTAATAATATATCAAGTAGCGTTGACTTGGTCCATGGATTTAGGCGTACATCGTCGTTTAGTCCGAGCTTTATAAATATAAGTCCTGCATTCATTCAATGATGCCTTTTGACCATGATTCTTTAGTTTAAACAGTTTTTATTGATATAAGCACTACAATATATGGTACATTATAATATTTCAATATAAGGAGTCGGAAACAAGGCAAGCTTTTTTTATATACGTCTCCATGATTCTTTAAGAAAGCACCAGCTGTCAGAATCTTATGCAAACAATTTCAAAATCTTTGTCAACTACTCAGTATTTCTTGTCTTGCATTTTGTGTTTTTAACCTCTGCTTTGCCATTGAGGTCCAAAAATCAAATGGTCACTCCCTAAGCCAGACTTATTTCTTATTCATATACTATGCTTTTTGATTTTGGTTTGTATAGACTCATTGAAAAAGAGGACAAAAATAAGTTACTTAATGTCCAATCCATTTGCTATTTTGGCAATAAAATATTATTAAACTAAACAGTGAAAAACTGTATGACTTGAAGGCTAGTCACCGATATTTTGCTTCCCCTTTGGCTATGCAGCTATATATTTCTATTATTATTTTTCCTTGAAAGGAATGTTTACGTGCTGTTCTAAAATAATCAGATTGTAATTTGAAATGCATTATTAACGCCTCGTTATAAGCGTCTGGTTTCAAATGCTCGCGTGATCTCTGCTATCTGCAAAATGGCGGAGAAATCTTAGGCATCTACATTTCTCTTTTTATTTTATTATATTGGGTTTTTCATAGTGGATAAAAATAAGTTGTTTGTTTAATTCAAAGAATTGATTCTAATTTTATCCGAGTGCATGCTAAATCCCGCTAAAAATAAAGAGGAAATGCTGAGTGATCTATTATTTAGATACATGCATAGATTGCTCAAAATAATTCTTTTCATTTTAACAGAGACGTATTTTTCCAATATATATCGCCCCACGAATACCATTTTATCTTAAGTGTACAAGGCTTAAGAAAGCAAAACCCCCGGTTTTTTCTTCTTCTTCGGATGTTTTAACTTCTTTTAATTAAAGTCCTTTTAGAAACTACTTTCCGGACGTGCGGACCCGATAAATCTTTTAATCGTGCACTACTGGTTAACGACTCAGCAGGTAGGCCTCGCCATTGAAAATTTGTTGAAATTAACTAAAGTTGTCAACTTGTTTAAACATTTTAAATCTGTCTGCCAAAGTTTAAAACGACTAAAACTTCCGTTTACATCTAAGACTTCACTCCAAACCAGTTTATATTCGAATAAAGGAGGGGAAATTACGCCAAAAACAGATAGGGAAAAGTTAGGTGTTTCCATAGCTCAACGTAAAGAGGTAGACGGTGGTTACAAGAGACCATCAAACTTGAAAGGGGGCATTTTTTTCAGAAACAAAATATTTATTTTATAAAAGCGTGATTACGAAATGTTGTTGTTTTCATTTAAGCAGAAATCATTCTTTATGATATTTATTGTCGGAACTTCTGCTGTCAAAATAGTTTGTTCATCGCAATTCATATGTTAAAATATAACGTTAATTTACTCAATACTGTATGTGGGTATCATTTCGTTTAAAATGAACTTCAAAATTCGAATGACCATTTTGTACTCTTTTATCTTTGCAATAAATGAAGACAAGAAATAGACACATAGTACAATGACCGAACGGACAAAAGAGTCAAAAGAGTCAAAACATATAAGATCTTATGTACATATAAGCGAAAATGAGACTAAATCTATAAGATAAGGGTATAAAATTATGACCCAAAAAGGTCAATGAACGAGAGTATAGTGACTGTGTTCTTTGATTAAGAATTGGATAAATGGACATGATTAGTATGGTTTAATTTCTAATATTCATAAAATTTGATAATTTCATTATACTCACTACATGAAGTACATATGCAAATAGTAACAATTTTGTTTTAGTCAAGACCTATAAAAAAAGAAATTAGAATACAACAGACAAGTTTATGATACAATTAGAACTACATTTAAGAATTAAAGTAATCCACAATTTCTTCTTTCCACAATAAGTATATACAATTAATCGTACCACATATATCAGCGAAACCTGAAATTGAAAAAAAAAACAAATCAACAAAGTTCCAGACAATAAATTTAGCTATGACGTCAGCTACGCCTGACGCGCGTTTGATCCTTTTGGTCTATCCAAGACTCGTCATAAGCTCTCTTCCAAAATAATTAAAAAGCCAAAAACTATATGATTATGAAGAACATCGAGCAAATGTGTGTTCCATTTTTTTTATTTTTAAAGCTATTATAGAATTTTTAGCCAAAATTACCATCCTGCCCTTTTTTTAATTCCAAGCACTGTCCTGCCTTTTTATTTCTGGATTTTTGCCATCCTGCCTTTTTATTTCAAATTTCACCATAGCCCCCCTCTAAAAAAATCGAATGGTAGGTTCCTAAGAAATACAACTGATTTACACTCAAAAGTAACCTGTTTGTGCGATTAGATAGTTCTGAATGCTTGAGAAATGGTGGCGCCTATATGTATATTTGAAAAGACGGTCTGGTAGTCGGCCATACCCTATTACGGACAAAAACAACAATAATTTAGCTTTTTGTTTACTTTAAAAGTCAGCTTATTATTTCCATATTTCACACCTTAACAATAAAACGCCCTCTATATGACAATAAACGTCTAGTTTAATATGTGTTTGACGTCATCGGCGTTAGACAATATTTTCATCATTTGTTCATCGTGGCAGTTCATCTGATAACTTTAATACATGTTCGTGTATCCCGTGTCATAAATATGTGATAGACGCCTCGTATTTTTCTTACCGGGGTAACCAACTTGAAAAGTCATAACAAAAACATGCTTATATGTTTCACGTTCATCGGTCAGTAATTTTCCCTAATGGTATCCTTGAGATTAAAAACGTCTTTATTGTACCCTTTTCAGAAAACCTCTAATTTTGAGTAGTTTTGTTTTTACAAACAAACAAACGCGTATTATAATGTGTGCAACCAGCGGTGGCGTTTAAGAAATCTTATAAAATAGTTAAAACATCTGCAAAAAAAAAATATCAGAACAAATTGCAATGGTTTTGCCTCGCCTAGCTCATTTGAGACGGCGGGGATGTACATGTACGTTAACATATGCAGTATGCTTAATTAAAATTGAGAAACATTAATTTTAGGATGATGGTTATTTTGGCTATGTTCGCGTGCAAGAAAATATCACCAAGTAAAAAATCGCAATCTTTTTAATCGTGTCTAATTAATTAGTAAACATTTAGAAAAAAACATCAAAACATAAAACACCAAAGTAAAAACCAGCAAAAATAAGAGAAAAAAAAAACACCAATATTTCCATCCGCCAAAAAAAAAAAACGATATACGGTACATGTATAGGGTAAAAAAATCTGTCAGTTAAAAATGGCCGGATTTTTTTAAAAAGAAGTTCAACGTAGGTGAGCGACAGACCTGAAATCGAATCCCATATTATGGGACCCAGCTTCGATATTGTATACAAAATATCAAGTGGCTGTGATAGGAAGTTGCTCGCCTTTTATAACGCGGATTTTTTACTCTGTGAAATCCGGCCAAAAATCACACCTGTTTTTTTTCTGTTAACTCTTTTTATCTTTCGTTTACCTTTTACAATGTGTATACCTGACTTCTAGCGTTCAAAGATTTTTTTCAAGGTGATAATTTATACCCCTTACATTTTTTAACCTACGACACTATAAGAAACTAATGCATTCAATGGAAAAATCGAATTTCTTAGCCTTTACATGTGTATTATTGCATCACCGGTCACCTTGTTTGCCTTTAGTGTACCCTCTTTGTCTTTCGTGTACCCTCTTACAGATGACCGCTTTTTCCTCGAACTTCCTATTGGTTCTGGCGTTCAAGGTCGTCATGACGTCATAAACGCACTCTTAAAAAGTAAAACAACACTTTTTATTGTTATTTTGTTGTGAAATGTGACGATTAGTGGTAGATAAATATCTTCATTTCTTTATTCATAGTTTCATGTGACAAAGATTTCGACATATATCATACTTTATGAATCGGGGTAACCAACGTTGAACTAACATCCCTATTAAGGTGTGTTCGTGGAAAAAATGGTTTTGGTCAAATTTTCTCATTTATCAAATATTAAACAATAGTTCAAAGAAGAAAAATGTTAACAATGGGGGCGGGGCGAATTTTCAAGGTACGAAAAAGGCTTCACAAAATTGTCAAACTAAAATCATCACAAAAAAAGCAAACCCAACATAATAAACAACAACATATATTTCAACCAAAACTGACGTCAAAACTAATTAGCAACCTGAAGTTAAAATACAATATAAGAAAACCTTACTAACGTTTTACTTTTGCTATGTTAGACCAAATGATAGCCATTACGTGCTTAAAGGTTCGAGTCTTGACACAAGGAAGGAAGTACCGAATTCGAATACAAATATCGGATTGACAGATAGTCAAAGACAAAATCGCCTGAAACAAAAGACAGAACATATACCAACTAAACTGCACTGAGCACGTTATGTCAGAACAATTTAGAGTGAACTCAGATGTTCCGAAACGGTAAGTGGTTTCTGCTGGTTGCAACAGATATGCGTTGCGTTGCCATCGGATATTGTCCAAAATTCGCGACGCGATGCTGTTAGGTGCAAGCATAAAGGCTCCCACTGAAGCCTTCTACAGTATGCCTTCTAGAACAGTCTTGATCGCATTACTTTTCAAAATATCTACAGGAAGGGACGTTTGAGAGTTAATGAGTTATTAAGTTATTGCGTTGTCCTAATGTTTGGCAGCCATTTTTGCTCTTTTTGAGGAACAAGCAGTGTGTTTATACTAGAAGCAGCATTTGATTGGAAAAATAAGCAAAGACAAAAATGACCGGAAAATTAAGATTTAAACCTACATCCTCAATAATGGACCTGACAAGAAAGCTCGTAAAAATCGGTCTTTTAATTGCAGGTGAAACATGCCCCAAGTTTCACGAGAGTTCTCGAATACCCCACTTACATTAGGAAGGGCTTAACGTGACGTCATGAAACGTGAGAATCTGATCGGGCGATGTTATTTATACTGTGTTATGAAATGAGAGCTGAATTTATAATCGTGTATACCCTTATCATGAAATATGTGTCTAATTTCAATGAATTGTAAAAAATGTCGGACATTCCTTATTTGGTTAACCAACGAGCATTGGTTTCTCCTGTATCGAAAACGATGAGATGAAAACTTAATGCACTTGACACATCAATGCATTGAATAAAGACATTTTCAAATTTTTACTTGAGTGTATCTATTGAGCCTTTTTAAACAGACGAAAGAACCAGAGCCGTACCAATGAGGCATTCGAAAGTCATAAGTCCGAAAGGACCAAAACAAAAACAAAAACAGTCAACAATAACGAGAACAGCACAAAGGAACAGACAAGTTGAACATGAAATACACAAAAACCGCAGCAACCAACAACATAAACTCTATTCGTAACGAGAGTGAAATCGGGTACTTCGGAAAGGTAAACTGTGTCTGCTTGTTACAATGCACCTGTCGCGTTGCCGAATCCGGGTTGTTTAGGAATTTGACAGTCACATGAGTTCTTTTAATTAATGGACACCCAAATATGTTATTGTGCATGCAAACCTATCTTCCCGTATTATGAAATTCTATCATGATGAATCATGCGCTTATTAAATTTAAAGAACCCTGTTGTATGTAAAATAATACTCTTTTTACCCCAGTTAACCAACATGAAAAATGATCCATAACAAAATTCCTTCCGTGTAGATGATACTGATACGGTCAAAATTATATCTGTCCTTGAAAAAGTTACAGGTAACACCGGTTTATTTTTGAAATTGTCTTGCAGTTGTGGAAGGTGGTTTGTATCAACAAGCACTGCCAAACTCTCGTATTTACCCTTAACATGGATGAAAACATGAATCTGTTCAAGACAAAAGATTGTTAATAATGTAACTGTGTGAACATTTGTCTTATTGATCTTCTTCGGGTAGGCATCTCTACATGGACTGGATATTCGATTGCTGGAAATCCAAAAAGACAAAGACAAAATCAGTCCACACCACAAAAAAACCAACAAGCTAAACTGCCATCAACACCCTCAAACTTGCGGCAAAAGTAGACAGTTCCCGTTTGTTTCTTAAATTCATCAAATGAACAAAAAAGACCAGGGTAAAGGCTTATTATTATTATTTGTCATGCAAGGTCTATTTCGTTGAAAAAAATATAATTGGTTTTGAATCAAATGCTTAATATGTTAGATAAGGGCTCTTTTCGAGACGACTTGCAGCGATATCTGGTCACATTGAAGGTTGATAGCTGTTTTCTCGGTGGATTTTCCTTATGTTGGTCGCGCCTTGTACACTTTTTCTACGTCTCATTGTAATTAATGTTCACTAAGGAACCAGATGCGAGTCAAGAAAATGCCTTTTCGCTTTTAAGTGTCAATCTGCGAAAAAGTAATGCAATTTGGTTCCATGCCAATATTTTCATATCTACTAAAGAGATGGTTCAACTAAAGACCGTCATGAAAGATTTATTTTGCCAAAATATTTTTACCCTTTGAAGATTTCCTATAATTTTAAGATAAATGGTACAGAAGAAAGTTGGTTATACTTGAAGTTTTGCAATTGAATAGTCAAGCTGATTTTGTATAGAAACCCAGTAATACTGACGAGCCATTTTGTCTTTCCAAATTTTCTGGCAGATTGGCTGTTAAAACATGTAGCATTTAATTTGAAAAAAATCGATGTATTTTCGATAAGTGCCTTGTTTCAAAATGTATCTATACATACGCCTTGTTGTTGTTTATAGCAGTTATAATTAAAATTGTAAAGGTATGGGACCTGAGGAAAACATGATAACTCGTAAGCAGACTGGATCCGTAAATTTATATGCAGATTTCTTGAAAACTTCATACAGCAGGGTCTGAGAAAATAAATCAGTCAAACAAAAGGGAGAGAATCTTTCCAAATTGAATTGTAGATATCGATACATTTACAGATTTCTCGATTCACACTTTTTCAACAGTGAAGATGTTAATTTGAATGTTTTAACATTTTTATGCTTGTAATAACACCAAGAGATATTTTGGGGGGGGGTTTCTGCTGTCTCAAGCTTAGATTGTGTATCAATTTCTTTGTTTTGGTTTATTTATTTTGTTTGGTTTTTTGCCTATATGCTTTTGTATTTTTCTGTCTTTTGTTATAAACTATGTGGGTGGTAAAGGGTTTTATTCGTGCATCGTGTTGAGCAATTTTTCTTTCCCGTTCAGCCGTGCATGGAGGTTCATCGTGCATCGTGTTTCTCTATTTTATTTTTCGTTCATCGTGATTATCATTTTTTTATTGGCCGTTCATCGTGATTATCATTTTTATTTGGTCGTTCATCCGTGCATCTACCCCCCCTTTACCACCCCCAACTATTAGTCTGGACATAAGTTTCACAACAGAAGACTTTAGCATAGTTTGATGTTATTATCATGAAAATGCTGTTCAACCTAAGACAGTTGCGATTTTTCATTTCGCCTGTTTGCTTTTGCTTTTTTGTCTGTTCTTATTCTTCATTTGAACCTGATTTTCAAAATTTCGCTGTTAAATATTGACATTCTTAATTCTTTAATTAAAGTTTTCTTCTGTTATACGGATTCTGGCTTTTTTCCAAATGCATCTTTCTACCACTTTGATAACATAGTAAAGTGCCATGTGCATTTCCAATTTCTTAATGGATTTATTGCTTAATGTTGTTTGAATGACAAATATCCAGGCCATGAAAAATGTACATATTAATAAAAAAAACAAATAAAGACAGATTGAGTTTTCTACATTTTATTTACTTCGTTCTATTTCAACCTTCAATATTGATGGTACAATTTTAAACGAATGCTTTTACAGTAAGCACCGTTACACAATTTATACAGATGCTTTTACAATAAGCACCGTTTTTGTACATTGTTTTTACAATTTTTACATATCTATAGATTTTATTATTTTCGATTGTCATGGCAACGTCATTTTGATTCAAAGCATCTTCTGGCTTTTTATATACATACTGCTTTTCAGTTCTTGGATCTAATTCAAAGCTTCGACGAACCGGTATCGAAAGCCATTATTTCTACCTTTCAAAAGACTTTGTGATATTATAGTCTTCCAACAATTTGATTTATATATATATTTATAATATGCTACATCGTGAAAAGTTGCTGCAAGTCACGTGTGCAGAAATTCCGCCATTTCATAGCAGACGACAATTTTTGTCCTTGCTTATGACGTAAGTTGTGAACCGGCTGAAAGTTCACGGCTTGTAATCACGTAAGATTAATGTCAATAGGATTAAGATTATCATCTTCCTCGGAATTAACAATGTATTCATCAACAATGTCAGTTTCTAGTGCGTCCAAGTCCAAGGACAGATCGCGGTAGAATATGATAGATCCGACGAGCTGCCCATTTTGTAATCGTCCGCCGACGGGTAGAAATCCGACCTGAGTGAAACCTCCCATTTTCTGCAAAATTCTGATAATGCCGATATTGTTTGAAAAAGTGTCAACATACATCCCGACGTAACCTAGTTGAGTGGAAAACTCGACTGCTTTTCTCATCGCAAATTCTCCTAATCTTTGACCTCGTTCTGTTCTCTTTACAATAATAAAGGGGTCCACCATTGTAGTTGATCCGCGGTAAAATTTACTATTAGCCAGAATAATCCCTCCGATCAGATCGCAACTTTCTTTACAGATAATTGCAAAACAATGACTGTCTTGAATTTCCTGACGGAAGCTTTTCTCGTTGATAAATTCGTCTATCCCGAACCCGTTTCCATGAGCCGCGGCGTCCTGAATCATTTGGTAAGTTTCGGCGAGTTGGGCGTCTGTCATCGCATCGACAATGACACTCCGTCCGTTTTCCAGCCTTTCTACCATGGGAAGTCGACAAAATTTTCCTGGATTATTTTCCAGAAGCATATCTTCTGCCTAGAAATAGAAAATAAAAATCAAATTAAGCATTGAAATCTAAATATCAAGAAAATAAGTTCTATACTTCCGTTAATTTTTTTTTTATAGAATTTGACGATTTTATTTACAAACTGTCCTTATAAACTAGGTTAAATATGTCAATTCTTTAGTGATTTGTTCTGATTCATTTTGAAATTGAATACCTAAGTTGCATTTAGCGTAGTTTTTTTTTTCACTTTTTAGTTTTTACCTATTTTGACGTGTATTATAATTTCAAACTAAATAATTCATTTTCCTTACATCAACAACAGAAATCGATATCTCTTTAAAATTGAACAAAGGATTCTGTTACATAATTTACATTTAATTTAGCCTGGCAAGCAATCAAGAATTTTGTATTGCAAAACATTTATTTTCACTTTAATGAAATATCTATAAACAGAGATTTTTTAAAGTGCAAGGTTGAGCTATCTTTAGAAGTATGTCACCGAGGAAAATCCGCTTATTGATTTTGCGTTAATTGATCAGCCGACTTGACACAGAAACTAACCAATCAGAATTCGTGTTGTATTGCATGACCCGATCAAATGCAGTGAGTCATAACAAAGTGCCGTTAATCTGCTATCCCGCGAAAATTCTGGAAATTTCTGGTTTTACAGTAATCTGCTAAAATCTGGTTTTGTATAAACAAAAACTTTTTTAAGGGGGGTGGTTACCATTAGAGACAAAAACAGGGGGGGGATTTAACTAAGCAATATATAAAGAAACATCAATCTCAAATGACTTTATTAGAAGAAATATTCAAAACGTATTCTGATCTATAGAAAGCCGGTCGACCCAGAATATAAAAGAACGATGACCCCCCCCCCCCCCTCCAAAAAAAAAAAAAAATTGACAGCGCGAAACTAAGAGGAATTCTAATCAATGTTACATGTGTATGAAAATTAGGTAGAAAAAAAACCACGAAAGAGATATCGATATTATTCGAAACATTTCGATCTGTTGCAATACCGGCCACTTATTGTAAATGATTTTTCATCAGTGTCTCCAAAAGTGTAAAATAAAGTTAATTGAAACCAATTTCATGAAATAATTCAATTTAAAGCCGGTTAGACCCCCCCCCCAAAAAATGGGGAAACGATCCTGCCATTATAAATTTACAAATCCAAATAAATCAAATACTGATACATAAACATCAACTACAATTATTCTTAACAGTAATAATGAAAACCTACCTTTCTCACAAGCTTATTAATCCGGTAACAATTAAAACTAACCACGTTCTTTTCTGTAGAGTAATTATTTAAATCGTGTATTCCCTTTGACGTTTCTAAACGATTTGTTGATCAACACTAAGCACATGGATTATTTATAGTCTGCGGTTTGGCCGACCGATTTAGGCTCCGCCTCGGAGTTGTCAATCAATAATTTATCTTTTTATCCGGAAGTGTATCTGTTACGATGAACAGTGTACCGGCTAAAAATATAGGTGACTATGTCAATGGAAAAATTTGTAAAAACGGAGGAAAAATTATATTTATAAAAAGAAAATTAAAAGTTTTAAAACGCAACAATTATCATCGAGATCCGATGGAAAAGGGGGGGGGGGGGGGTGCGAATTCTTGATTGTTCTGACGTAGGTGATTACAAGAGTCATTTCATAAATTATTGTTTTACGGGATTTATGTCAAAACAAGTGCCTAAAGGAAGCGATTTTACTACAAAAAATTTCAATGTCGTGTGCGTTTTTACTACATTACACACGATCTGGAAATAGTTTGGCACATTTACAGTAATATATTTTCTTATGAATGAAAATGGGTTTGGCGGAATGCAGAAAATCTAAACCATTTTATCGCCAACTGAAATAGTTTTTTAGCATCGCGATGTACTAATTGACATCCAATAAAAAAACGTAAAAGATTACCACAATTAGACAAATGCTAATGTACGACTATTGCGCCGGTTCCGGTGGGCCTCTCGTTTGATCGACCCCCCCCCCTTTTGGGGGGCCGGTGAATTTTTACACTTAAAATTTGATAATGATTATATGCTTCTGACAGATTCATTTTTTTAGTTGGATTGTATCCACGTTCGCATGCTTTCGAAAGTAAAAGGATATTCATAGCGGCATGATGCGTTCGTCCGTCTGTTCCTGGTCATGTTTACCTTCAGGCAAAAGATAATTTTCAGTGTTGCGAGATTAGGTATCGCGTCTTTTGAGATTTAAAATTTTATTTAAAATTTTCAGATGTAAAAATAAAACTTCATTCAAAAAGTACAACAAAAGTGAACAACAACAGGGTTGACAAAATAGAACTGGGTATTTCTGAGGGTTGAAATGGTACATAGTACTCGTGTACTTGAACCAAACGTTTGGCTTCTGGGGATGGCTTTAGTAACAAAGAGATGTAACAATAAAGTATTTGCCGTAACAATAGGATTTAAATGAAGATACTGGATTTGTCATTATGACAAAGTAAAAATAGTTCAAAGCTTATATAAAAGTTTATCAGACAAAAAGTAGAAATAAAGGTTAGAATTTCATAATTATCTCCAATTTCAATGGCGGATCAAGACATTTGGAAAAGGGGGGGGGGGCACTGACTGGCTAAAGGGGAGGGGGGCATTTTGGTCATGCTTCAATGATTTCCAATATATCTACCAACATTTTTCCGCCAAAAGGAGGACCGCGGGCCCCCTGGCTTACCTTTTGACCCGCCCCTGAATTTACCCATTCGCCCAATTGTGAAAATAGATGTACATGAAAAACATCGGTGCAGACCTATATATAGGGATCGGTGTAGTAAAAAAATTGAAGTCATGAATACAACCCGGTCCTCACTAAATCTGTCTGACCGCCTGTCCCAACAATGTTCATTCAGTCAGTCCTTTGTTTCAAGTAAGGCATTTTTTTTTGGAAATCAAAAAGAAGAAAAAAACTGCAATATATGTAAGTCATGCAAAAATTTCTATGGTTAGATGAAATCTTTCATAATATCTGACCGAGGGACAGACAAACATTTTCAAGTTTCGTGATGACCGAGTCAGATTATAAAAAAATATATCATTTATGACAAAAATAGAAAAAAAATAGGAAAATGAAAAGAAAAAAGAATCATCCGGACCTTTTTTGGCCAAGCAAGGAATTTTATCGGGGCAACTCTTAAAATTGGTTCATGTACTAGGTTAGTCTAAACTTTTCGCAAAAAAATAAAAATAAATTGCGACTGGTATGTTGCAACAAACAGCCAGGTACAAATCGTTATAACAGAGTTCGCGTTCTTGATAACTATTCAGTTGTCTTTGTATGTCTTTATTATATGTTCTGTTATATGCCCCTCGTGGGCCCATTCCTATGGCCAATAAATATTATTCTTATTCTTCTTCTGTATGTTATTATGCTGCCTGATTCTTCGTGCTGATCTTGTTCTTGTTTATTTGTTCTGTCTTTCGACATTCGAATGACCCATGGGTACCTCATGTAAGTTTCAGTAGAAATACTGTTGCCTTCTTAAGTTAACCAAAGGAAAGTATCACGAAAACATAGGATTAGTACATGTATACCCATATGCATAGAAGGTCATTTTAAAATTGGAAATAAAATACATTTATTTATGGAAACCAGCTGGATAATCAATTTAAGCTAAACCTTGAGACAACAACTATTTTAAAAAAAAGATTATCTCTTTATCCAACTCAAGCAAAAAAATACGTCAAACTTTTAAAGCCTTTTAAATCTTTTTTTTTTTCATTCATATTTTTTTCGACTGTTGTGGATTTTATCCGTAGAGACGATCAAGACAAAAAATAACGTTTTAATTCAAGGTCGATGGTTCCAAAATGTTATTTGTGACGCTATGGTGAAAAATCCCTTCTCAAGGGCTAAAAGATTTAGATGCAGTATTTTACTTACTGAGGTTATTTAACAAAAAACAGCAAAGTTATCTTCGGCTTATACGGCTTACGATATAATACCGTATGAGGTTTTTTTTTCGCTGGAGCAAAATTTCGCAAGTGTCAGATCTTTTTTACGTGGAATTTAATTTTAGCGATTACTTACACTGGCAATTTTATGAACATTAAATTAACGTTAAACATTAACGAAAAATTGCCTGTGTATATGCGAGTAAACACTTTACATATACTATTTACCAGATTCAATTTTCGTGGGCTCATATTTTTGCAAGTTGCAAAGAACTGCGAAAAAAGCGACAATTAGATACTTGCGAAAAAAACAACTTATACGATATTTGATTGCTCCTAAGGTTCCCCTATGCTCTTTTGCGTGTTTTTCAATGCTAAGTATTGAACGCCATAGTTAATGGCGAGTTCAAAATTAAGTTTTATTTTTGTTTTTACCTATATATGATTTTATATAGTGTTTTTGGATTATCTCCATTGAAATAAGTTACAAGGTCTAAAAGATTTATTTAATTTATTTCGTTAAAACAAACATGACATTCTGCGGTGTTTACGATTATTTAGTATTCAACGGTTGGTAATGACGAGTTTAATCTTATAGTATCATAGAATTTTATTTTTAAAGATTAATAATCCGATGGTCGTATGTACATGCATGTGCAAAATCTGATTTTAAAATACGTAAAATCCAAGATTTTAAGATTAATCAAGTGGCATTTCATATATAAAGTTAAATCAGACAATCAGAAAAACATTTTATCAAGGACTCGTAGGCGAAAAAAGCAAGGTGTTATGGGCCGACCATTTCACTTGAAGGGGGTCTTGTTTTTTTTATTCCGAAAATTTTTCTTGCAAAAACCCACGCCCATCCCTTTCAACTTACATAACCATGTAGGGACTTAGTGAATGGATGATGAACCCGTAGCTGTCATCGTCAGACTCTTTGCAATGCATCCATATTTGGATTCAAGAAGATATGTCGAAATATTTTTTGTTTCGATAAATATCTTCACCAAGTGAAAAATATATGACCACGTTTCTGTTGAAACAGTACGAGAGATTGCAATGTTCTTGCTTTTCACAAGTGGCTTTTCATCAGTGCTTTTCGTGTTATAAAATGTTTAAATATTTTAGACCCTTATTTGACCGTGTTAAGGGAGCGTTTTTGGAAACAACGGATTATCATGTGAACAGTTATGAATCATATCGGCTGATGAAATTCGATTTATTTTTAGAAATGAAACCTTTTTTATTGGAATTTAGACCTTTTGTAGGCGGGGCTTCAACTGTCCTTCAATTATGTAATGAATGCTTACGCAACGAATTCGATCTACTGGAATTACGGAATGTTCTCGAATGTCATTGAGGTTTTTAATGTTTAAGGTCTTTTTATACTATATATGTAACGAACTTCCGATAAACTAAATGTAACAGTAATTCTGGTTACATAAAGTAAAACAAGAAATGAAATTCGTGGAAAAGACACATTTTTCATGCGAATTACTGTGTAAGTCTCTAAAATTAAACATTATGCTTATACAGTATAAGCTTTGAAAGCAATACAACGGAAGTTTTTATCAATTACTATTTTTCATGCAGGGAACAGAGAAATACAATTCGTGAAATAGACGAATTTTCCATTCTTGAAAATCTAGATTAACATTATTCTCATGCAATTCTTCTTACAAAACTCGAAGATTTGTAATCAAAAAGCACTCATGGCCTTATAAAAGGAGAAAACAAATTGAGTCGGGAAAATTAGGTTCGTGAAAAAAGACAAATCTTCGACATATTTGATGGGAAATGATTTGAAACATTTTTCTTCTGTAAGTCTTACATAACGACTGGAATTATGAATTTTTCTAGACTCTAAGGGTCTTTTATATGTCAAACCACTCAACGGATTTTCAATAAAACCTAGCGTCCATTTGATTTTATTGAATAAAAGATTCCTTTTGGCAACTTGGAAATTAATTTCGTTAAATAAAAACAAGCTTTTTCATCAGAATTTTTTTTAGTCACTTACATTTGCTTACACAACTTCTGGCATATGTAACTTATGCACTATTAGTTAAATACGTAAGATAAAACACTTTTTCGCCGATGAAATCGGAATCACGAAAATGACAAGGATTTCTTTGTTACATTTTTATGCTTTCACAGCATTTTGATCAGAGAAATTATAAATGGTTTGGAGGTCTTTTAAGGCTACACATGTAACGCGTTTCTTATGAAATTAAATGTTCCCTTGGTTAAATAAAGTAGAAACAACTGTTTAACCCGGTAAATTATATTCACGAAAAAGACAAATACTATATAGTATTTCATCAGAATTTTTTTATCACATTCCTTTACTTACACAACTCTTTGGTCAGTTTGCATGCTCTGGTGGTCATATAAAGCTACATATGTAATGAATGTTATGGTCCATACGCCCCCTTTGGTTTAACATTTACTTACACAACTCCATGGACTGATACGGGGGTTTCTTTGGTCATGCTTTAATGATTTCTTACATATTCAACCAAATTTTCCGCCAAAAAGGGGGGCACGCCCCCCTTGCCCTCCTCTGGATCCGCCCTCATCGGTGTATTAAAGCTACTTAATTAATGTCTTTATTATCAACCCCAATGCTCCCTTGGTTGTATTAGGTGAAAACAATTTCATTTCTCAAGGAAATTAGATTCACGAAATAGACAAATCTTTCATCAGAAAAGTCTAGTCACATCTATTTGCTTATAAAACTCCTGGTCAATGGTACATGTATATGCTCTGATGGGGGTCATATCAACTACAAATATAACGAATGTCAAATAAGTTCATACGTACATGTACCCTGGTTATACAAAGTTGAAATGATTTTATTTCACCAGGGAAATTATTCGTGAAAAAGACAAATCTTGAAGAAAAGTTCCTAAAACATTCTTCTTATGCAAGTCTTAAGAACCTTTTTGCCACACTAATATCCTTAATACACCTCCTGGTCTTGTTTATGTAAAATGAAGAGATTAGTGAAAAAGACTCGTCTTCTGTGAGTTATATAAATCAAGTTCAATTCTGTTGTATAAGCAGAAATTTTCATACGATTTTAGTTTTTATTTTGTTTAAAGGCCCCCTCACACTTAAACGAATTGCATAAAATAAGGGTTGCGATGACCGGCGAATAGTAGTTTTTTAAAAATAGTTTGTAATCGTAATTGATAGTAAGCCATAGTTACCCTTCGTTTTTGGTTTCGGAAGCCTTCGGAAGCCTTTGGAACTAACAGTTGCGATTCTTCAAATTCGTCGGTTAATTTTGAACATGTTCAAAATTTCCCGACGAATTTAAAATTAGTCTATCATCTGTTTGAAATCGCACCTCTTATTAAATGTACGGTAATTGTTCGTTTATCATTCTTTTATCATTCGTCATGCATCGTCCTTCATCGCGCCATTCTGATCCCGACGAATCAGTACGATGATAAAATATGAATAGCGTATAGAAACGAAGACTTGCGTTGGAAAACGTAAATTCGCTTAGAATCTTATTGCGAAGGGTAACGAAGATAAGCGTTAACTCAATTTGAATAACGAGACAGAAACGAACGCAAGACTATGATATACTATAACTAACTATGGATAGGTAAATTACATGAGCGAATTGCCAGGTCAATATTGGTTAGATTCTGAATCACATGTAAAATTTCAGATCGCTACGCCTTATAGCTTAAGTTAAAGTGTTCACAAGACATTGTGGACGGACAGACGGAGATGGACGGACGAACAAAGTTAAAAGAAAAGGGCTTGCGCATCTTCGATCCGGGGCCCTAATAACTATTATTAAGGGTCATCATGGGGTTCTTGATTATGTGATTACTAGACCATTTTTAGGGTGATTATTTGATTACAAGGATAATTTTTGAGTGATTATTTGATTACCATACCCCCTTCTTTTTGATTATTTGATTACCACTTCGTTGTAGAATTTTGTGAAAAAAACGTGATTTTCAGTAAATTATTAATGATTACAAGTGCAAAAAACTAATGAGTATTTGATTCCAAGGTACCCCCCCCCCCCAATGATGACCCTCATTATTATACGCTGCTGTCTTGGGTTATGGCAGAAAAAAATGTAATAACCTTTTATTAAAGTTATGTAAAGCACCTATTTTCCCCAAGCTTTGAAATCCAATATCATAATATTAGCAGTGTCATTAACACTGGCTGTATCATCTTCCTGTTGCAAGAAGCAGAGGTACCAATGGGGTATCCGAATGTCAAAAGTCCGAAAGGGCAGAAACAAAACCAGTAAACACCAACAAGAACGGGACAAAAACAGACAACATGTAAAACATGGAAACACAAAATAACTGAATATCAATCAACAACGCGAACTCCAGTCGAAACAAGAGTGAACTCAGGTGCTCCGGAAGAGTAAGCAGTTCCTGCTTGCTATAGCACACCCGTCGCGTTGCCAATAGTCCATTCAGCGTGTCAAATCCGGTAAAGGAAGACAAAACAACACCCTATGACAAACCAACATCTGCACTCATCTGAGAGATCGAAATCCCATATTTGTCTATAAGTGCATGATGTCTTCCGTAAAATTTCTTGAGTGAAGACAGCAACCGAGGAGCAACATAACCCTGTGTGAGCAATTTTTGCGTCAGACGTGTCGCTCTGCTAAGGAAATCGATGTAAGTCCCGCATGCTCTGGAGTAATGAATCAATTGAAATACGTAAACTCCATAAGCATAGAGCGGACGGAATGTTGCTACACAAGAAGGGAAAGTTGACGATTGGAAAGTTACAGTCATTACGTTTGTCATAGAGCCTTGTTGAAAGTCTTCCTTGAGAGTCAATTTCGAGATGTAGATCTAAATATGAAGCAGACTTCCTAGAATCCGTTGTGTCCTTTATCTGAAGATGAGATGGAGAAAGTCACCAAATCGAGAATTGGTTAGTGAAAGGACATCATCAATATAATGGAACGTGAGGTTGAAAGAGAGAGCTAGTCTGCGGTCTGTTTTGTCTAGAAGAGATTGTAAGAAGTCTGCTTCATATGAATGAAGAAACAAATCAGCAAGCAAAGGTGCACAATTAGTGCCCATTGGAATCCCTATTGATTGCTGAAAAAACACGTCCACCAAACTGAACAAATATGTTTTCAATAAGAATGTTGAGCATGTCGATTATTTGGTCTTCTGTAAATTTGTTCTTTTTCTTAGACTCATTGATGACAAAGTAAGTCTTGGTATAATCGACTATAAGAGATTTGTACCTGCGTTGTCCATTCTTTTTGAAAAAGCTGCGTTTAATCAACTGTGCCAATCGCGATTTCAGTTGTTCATGTGAAGTAGAAGTGTAAAGTGTGGAGAAATCGAATGTTTTGATGCTGTTACAAGATGAAACTGATATAGAGTTAAGCATCTTCATCAGTTCTTTCGAATTCTTCAGGATCCACATTTGATTGTCACCATTTCTAGAATAAGAACAATCGTAATATTTCTGGAGGCCGGGTTTTATTGGCTTTAGTATTGAAGTCAACAGAACTGAAGAGGCTTAGTTTTACATTTGGATGGCCCTGCAATGAAGCGCTGTTTGTATGGATTTTTATGTAATTTAGGAATCCAATACAGGGATGGAATGTCATCATTACTGCCACCAACATAAAGGCCAAAGGAGGAAATGACAGATTTGTGATTGTCTCAATGATTTCCTCCTCAGATAGTGTTGTAGCCGTGTGTGTGGTGCTATTGCTGGTACAACCAATCCCCAATTTAGCTGTCATATAGTCAATATAGTGTTTCTTGCACACAAAAATGATGTTATTTGGTGCTTTGTCTGCAGGTGGTGGCGTTGGAGACCTTGGAGATGCAGGAGGGGATTGTGGCTGTCGCATAATTTCCAGATGCGCCCGATATTTTCGTTCGCCTTCGTTTCGAATCGCACGCCATAGTAAACCGTCGTTGATTATCTGTTCGTGTTTTCGGGTCATATCAACTCTTCGCTCATCTTCGGCTATAATTTACTCAACGTAGCCATCCGAAAAATCGTGACCCATCGTGAGTCATATTCATTCTTCGCTTACTGTTCGTTGATCATAGTTAACAATAGTTAATAATCGGATGATTCGGAGGAAATTTTTATTTGAATTCGATTAATTCGCACCTATTTTGTCAATTTTCCCATTCGTTACCCTTCGTCGCACTTTTTTCGGTTAGGTGTGAGGCGGCTTTAAGTTTAAACTTCCTTTTGGAATAAAACGATTACTGCCCAAGTTCTATATCATACAAGATGTCATGTCCATATGCATGTCTGTTCTATTTTTTTTTTGGGGGGGGGTGCTTTTTTTAGGGGGGGGGGGTTAAACTATGTACCACTTTTCTAACAGTAAAATTTCCCACACTCAAACCAAAAGATTAATAAAAACGAAATTAGAATAAAAGAAATACAATAAAGTAAATGTGAAATAAAGCTGTCAGTGCTCATTTAATCAAATTAAAAAAAATAAGATTGTATGTCAGTTGTAAAAATCAAATAACATCAAGAGTATATGACGAATTCTGATAGCATACAAATCTTTAAAGTATACATTGACGCATCGGTTCCTGTTAAATATGTAAACATATATACTTATATGGTTAAATAAATGATAAATAATGTATTTGTGTTTGTTTTTCCCTTATAATAAAGGTTGACTTGACCTGGCGTATCATTATAAACAAATACATGTATTGTCACATTGTACTTATTCATGGTAAAATATATGAAAATTTATGTGTAATTGTTTTCTCTTAAAATTAAGGATTGCTGTAACATGTACAAAAAATGTACCTTTCTATGCATAAATGCCAAAGTGGCAAATCAAAAGCGTTAGGTTCCGGGAGTTACCCCCCATTTTCTATTGAAAGTGAATTTTTAATGAAGATTTTCGGAAATATTAAAATAGAACCCCTTTTTGTCCTCGTTTAACTTACAAACAATCGGGATCGAGTGGAAATGTTTGGTACTTTTGGCGAAAATCCAAATGCGGACACCCCTTTCAAAAATGTTCCCACATTCAAGCATAATCACAGTGTACGTACTTACGATTTTATTTGTTATTCGAAGTCAATGTGATGAGAAATCAGTACACGCGACACAGCACAATTGTTTTCTGAAAAATGTTATAAACATACATATTGCGCATTATATATAATGAATCCTTAAGCTGTTTTGAGAGAATTTGAATCAACTGACCACCAAATAGACATTTTGTTTTTAAATTAACATTTACAATGAACCTATACTAGCGGTTAATTTTGCTGAAAAGGGGGTGGGGTCGACAGTTCAAAGAGAGCTTCAGTTCTTTTCACCCTCAGAATCTCCTTATGTATTCGACGAAAAATCATTTCTTCTACTATACTTGTATCCGGCGCTGACCACCCCCTAAATCATCTAATGTACAAGTATACGACTGACTGGCTAGCTGTTTTGTGTGTACAATGTACTTCATGTACTTATAATATCAATTGTGAAAGGACAAGGTATGATAAGGGCCCAATTTTGCCCCCAAATTTTGAAATTATCTAAATGAGCTAAAAGTATGTGATATATACTTTAAAATACTTAAACTTTACTATATCAGCATGATTTTGTTTAAAGTCGTCCATTGTGATGTTAAAATAATGACCTAAAGTGGCCTAAATATTGTAATTTATCGAAAAACTGTAAAAACCCTGCAAATTCTGAGTGTTTTTGGCAATTTCAACTATGAGCCACACAGAGTACCACTACAATAATATGTGTAAATAATCATTTTTATTATAGAAACAAACTACAAAAATATATTTGTGATACTCCGTGTGGCTCATAGTTAAATTTGCCAAAAACTACTCAAAATTTGCATGATTTTAACACTTTTCCATCAAAATGTCATTTTCACATGATTTGATGATGTCACTGTGACGTAATAAACAAATTTTAGTTAAAATTAATGTTACTTTACTATACCTTGTTCATCTAAGAACTGATCTAGAATAGTTTAACCTCAGTTCAGTAATTTTTAAAAATTGGTAAATTAGGGGGCCAAATGTAACACTTATCATATCTTGTCCTTTGGGAAGCGATTTTTTTCTTCAGAATTTTAAACTATTTCCATGATTTGCATGCTTAGGGACCGACCATTTAACTTGAAGGGGGGCCTTGGTTTTTTCATAAAAAATATTCTGAAAATTATTTTTGATGAAAAAAATATTTTGGCAGCTCAAGGTAAGAAAAAAAAATACTCTGAAGAAGGATTTCTGCTTTGAAAAATAAGGCTGATAATGAAAACAAAATATTCTGTCGCGACGCCTTCGAAAAATAAAATTTTGTCCGCGCTCTGCGCGGAAAAAATTTTCTGTTCAAAACAAAAAACCAAGCCCCTCCTTTCAAGTTAAATGGTCCGTCCCTTACATGCGCATTTTGTTCTATTGTTTTATGTTTGCTCTTTCATTAAGAATTCTTTTTTTTATTTGTCTGTACACCGAGTGCACCATAAGCTGTGAAAGCTACAGGTGCGCGGATCCTGGATTTGATATTAGGAGAGGCGCACGGTTGAAATATTAGAAAAAAATAAGAATATTTTTTAGTAAATTGAGATCATATACGACAACAAAAACTGTTTTTCAAATTTTAGAGCTAGGGGGCGCGAGACGGGTGTGCCAACTTCTGAATCCGTACCTGAGCTGGCATGTTTTATATGTGTTATAAATTGGTTAAAATCAAGCTGCACTCTTGATAAAATATTTATCTTGGATAATTTATTTGTATCAAACTGCATTTTTGTAATAAATATAAGGATTGATTTTGGTTGACCTATATTGTAACATGTGTCATCGTGACTCATTGATATGTTGTCGGAAAAGCTAAGCTGATGTAATCCACACAGAGTACAGGGCTTCCGATTATACCCTCGCTCGCAAAGTGTTTGAGATGACTTCCAGTTTAAACTATAGATAAATAACCTTTTTAAGTTTTAAAACTTATCAACCTTATAAAATGCTAATGAAAAAAACTAATGATAATGATATCCAAACAAGATCCAACTCCGATTAAAAATGTATACCCCTGCTAAAAAAAACATGTTTGAATTTTATAATACTGGGCATTTTACCGTAAAGTGAAATACCTGATACCTTTTAAAGTTATTTCTGAGTTTTATTTAATCACTGATAAATGACCGCTAGCTTTTCTTCTTCACTTTATCCACTGTAAAATGATAAACTGATGAAAAACACACACAGTATACGGATTTCGTCAAATACCCCTGCTCACGAAATGTTTGAATGTACCGCCTTTCTTGGTGTTTGATTACTAACTCGTTGATAATTGAGCCCCCTGACCTTAGATTTTGCGTAAAATTTAAATTTGAAGAAATTCACACAGATTACACTACATTGCTTCTGATTATATACCCTCGCTCACAAAATGTTGGAATACAGATGGCCTATCTAGTTGATTTTATGATAAATTTAAGGTTTAATTGCTTATTTTCAATTGACCACTGCCTATAAGAGACCGACCATTCAACTGTAAAGGCGGAAGGGCTTGGTTGTATTCAAAAAATATTTTGAATCTGATAAAAAAATGGCAGCTGAGGTTAAGAAAGAACAATATTCCGAAGAAGGATTCCTGCTTTATAATATTATGTTTCAAAAATTGTTATAACGCCTTTAAAACTGCGAAAAAAAATATTTTGTCAAGAACAAAAAACTATCCCCTTTTCAAGTTAATTTGTCGATCCCGAACACGTGAAAAAAAAACCGCGAACACTAAGTTATTGGATCTTAAGAAGTAATTTAAGAAAGACCGGTAGTGCCATTAGTTCCATTCTCGATTGCAGCTACCAATATCTCAGTTCCAAGCTGAAATTTCTCAGTTTCAAGTTGACATTTCTAAGTGTCAACTTGGAACTAAGAAATGTCAACTTGGAATTAAGAAATGTCAACTTGGAAGTAAGAAATGTCAACTTGGAAGTAAGAAATGTCAACTTGGAACTGAGAAATGTCAACTTGGAACTGAGAAATGTCAACTTGGAAGTGCGAAATGTCAATTTGGAAGTAAGAAATGTCAACTTGGAACTGGAACTGAGAAATGTTAACTTGGAACTGAGAAATGTCAACTTGGAAGTGAGAAATGTCAACTTGGAAGTGAGAAATGTCAACTTGGAAGTGAGAAATGTCAACTTGGAAGTGAGAAATGTAAACCTAGAGGAACTGTGATATTTATAGATCCAATCGAGACATGTGAAATGGCACTTCCAGTCTTCCGTAGAAAATGCTAAACCATGGATTTACCTGTCACTCATGGAAGCTGGTATAGATCTGTTTTTATCTGGTTGCCATAGTTTGAACTTTTTTTCGATTTAATTTTGTTCTTGGTATGTTTGGGCTTTTTATTTCTGACATTTTATAGAATCCAATTTAATTAAAATCTGTAAAAGAAGCAAAGAGGCACAATTGGGGCATTCTAGTATCAAAAGTCCGAAAGCGCAACGACGGTAATTACGAATAAGAACAGCACGAATAAATACAAACACAAAATCAATCGAAATGAAATCAACTCCAGTCATAACAAGAGTGAACTCATGTGCCCCTGAAGAGTAAGCGGAGCAACACAACCCTGTGTCAAAGGTGACGCTCTGCCAGGTAAATCGATGGAATTCTCGCAAGCTCTGGAGTAACGAATCAACTGTGATACGGAAAAAACTCCTTAAGCCGGAGAGCTGAGAGCTCTACGGCAAGTTCCCGCGAAAAAATTGCCTTATTTATACCTTTATAGGTCCGCCGCGAATAATAATAATATCGCTTCTAAAATATATTTTGTGTTTTAAAAGATGGAAGAAAGTTTGAAAAATAAGTGGGGCAAATATTTACAAACAATTTTATTTATTTCCGCTTTTCATTAGCATTTGAACATTGCATATCAATGAATTTAATATTTTCAACGTCATTTTTAAAACGTCACGCACTCATAGGCACCTTTTCAGAATCAACCACAGAATTCACAGCGTTGTTTGCTAAAATCAAAATTTGAGTATTTGAAAGAAGTTTTTTTATGAATATCAAGTCAGTTAAACATTTATTCCTCTTCTCTTTCCTTTCAAATGAAAAAAAAAAAGAATAACGACGCTGTGCTCGCATCTAGGGAATTCCTTAAACATATTTATTGAATTTCCTTTCCATTTTCCTGACTGCGTGGAAATCTTGATTTTCACACTGTAATTTCCAGAAGACGGGTCATACTCAGTTGTATGCCTTTGTACGAAAGACATAAATCTCCACTTCGTGCTTTGATGTTCAATATCTACAGCTGAATCGATGGGAAAACAAACAAGTACACCCATTTCTACGTTGTTTAACGATTATAAATAATGATTAGGTATTATACATACTTATAAGTAATTGTAAATTGTAGCTTTAATGGATGCTTCTTCAATTCAATTTTAGTTGAAGAGGATTATGATCAAATACAACTACACGATTGAACAAACGACTTCATTTTAAAATGCTAAATCATCAAAATATTGAATACAAAGAACTTGTCTTCTCAATACAATTTATGACCGAATACTCCATTTGACATAGAAAATGCATTGAAAAGGTTTATCACTCTTGTTGCAAGTTTCAAATATTCTATTGATGTATACAGTTTTTCAGAAAACTCAGATACTAAAGCTTGAACAAGAAAAGAACCGTGCGGCAAAAAATATAAGTCTGCTAACTAAACAGGACGTTAAATCGATCTTTGGCAACGTGACGGGTGTGGAACTGCTTACTCTTCCGGAGCACCTGAGTTCACTCTCGTTTCGACTTGAGTTATGTATGTGTATGTGTTTTATGTTGTTGTGTGGTTTGTTTCGTTATTATGATTTTTTTTGTCTACTGGTTTTGTCTTTGTCTTTACGGTTTGCTGATGTTGATTACCCCTTTGGTACACCTTTGCTTCTTAGGTAAGAGACAGACCTGGAAATGCTTCCCACCATACATGTATGCAAGGTCCACCGCAGGCTATTCAAGGATGGTGCTCCTCCACTCTTGAATTTGTTTCCTTCACCCTTAAATTTTTAGCCCCATATCTGAGTTGTACTTTATTCCTAAATCAATGAAGTTTTGGAAAGGAAATGCATGTATATTGCGAATAATAGCAAAACACTAATATGAATGAATAAATGTCACTCTATTTTTTACGAGTAAGGAAAAGGGTTATAGTGAGACTTGTGCCACCCTCGGATTTTAAAACCATGGTGATCCCTGCACCATATTTAACCCCTTCCTAGGATTAATAGTAGCTGAGCAACCTGTACGAAATTTTTTCCATTTTTGATCCTTAAAGAAGTTCACTCGTTTAACATGAAGTAGGTAAGCGACAGACCTGGAAACGCATCCCACCCCTACCTAAGGCTGCATAGGAATAGTATATGTAGTAGCTGAGAACTGTTGCGAAAATATGTGTGACGGACACACGGACGGACACCCGGCTTTTTAAGTCCCCACTCCGTATTTCGGCGGGGGACAATAAAAACAGGTTATCAAGGAGTCAAGGAGTAACCTCTCGGTAACGGCATTTGAATCAGAACATTTTAAAAGGTCTTTTTGATATTGTTTTTACAAGACAATTGAATTTCTCCAATTCAAGTTTCATTAAATAAATTGATAGTTGTAAATTCAACACTTATGAAGCACCCACTGCAGGGTGTTTCGGGGTTTCTTCCCCAAATTTGATTATTTTCGTATAGAATATCGGCAAAATGAACTCCCTTTACCACTTTGTCCATTGTGACTCTATGTCGATTGAAAAGAATCGGTTCCGCTCTTGGCCCATTTCAGCTTTCAGAAATATTGCACTCAAGTTCTTCAAATTATCAGCACAACAAACAAACAAAAATTATTTATGACTTCCGATTTGATCGGTTGTTGTTTTTATGGACGATTCTTCAATCCTTTCGTTGCAGATGATTATGATAAAATTCGACCATATACAACTGACTACACAATTGAACAACCACTTCAGTTAATGCAACGTCATCAAAATATCAAATGCGAGTAATAGTTCTATTAATACAATTTACGACCGAATAAGTCCTTCATTTGACATAAAAACCATAAAAAGGATTTACCACTCTTCGCCATTTGTCTTTACAATTGCAATTTACCTTCCAAGAAGGATAACTCTGGACATTAAGTAAAGTTCAAATTTGAAAAAAAATGATTAAAATACTGCAATTTGATTGGACGAAATTTTGTTTTCATATCCCAATGGAAAAAAAAATCATTTTCATGTGTTTTTAATTGTTTTGGAAATTTATTTATAAGGAATGATGGTAATAATTTTTTCATACCCCACTTCAATTGTCGATGACAATTATACTATTCTATGATAATTTTTTTTCATTGTTAAAATTATTTTATATGGAAAAAAAACTTTTTCGGAATATTTTTTTTTCAAATATTACATGTATTAATAGATATCAGATTACCAAGTAAATGTTATTTCGATACAAAAACAGTTTATGTTATTCAAACAAACTTATATAAACTAAACCATGTTTGAATAACCAGAAGGAATTCCAAAGAGAGGAAAAAAAGTTCTCAGAGCTCCCTTAACCAGGTTGCTTCATTCTAATGCACATATTCATTATCGTCGGTGCTGGTTCTATTTTGTCTTGTCCTCTCGAACATTTTGGGTTGTATACGTCTTGTTTTTTCGTAAAGAAATCGCAACCCCAGTCGTTAGATTTTTCTGACACGAATTTAGCCACTAACATGTTTGTGTTTTGTGTTGTGTTGCGTTTCGTTTCATTTTGTTGTTGTTGTTGTTTTGTTGTTGTTGTTGTTGTTGTTGTTGTTGTTGTTGTTGTTGTTGTTGTTGTTGTTGTTGTTGTTGTTGTTGTTATTGTTGTTGTTGTTTTGTTGTTGTTGTTGTTGTTTTTGTTGTTGTTGTTGTTGTTGTTTTCTTTTTTTTTTTTGCATTTGTCCGATATTTTTATTTTAACATCAAAATTGTAAGAAAACCAGTTATCTTTCTTTGAAGAAGAAGAAGAAGAAGAAGATACTTTATTTTCAAAATTAAAGGGCCTCTTATGAGGCTTAATATACATACAAACAGATTGGATTTGAAACAGACATAACATTTATTAAATTGTCTCTTTCTCGCCAAGGCGATTTTAAAGGATATGAAACTTGAACATGTTAGAGGAATTTAAGTTAAAACTTCAAATTTATTATATTATTCTCTATATAATGAGTTTACATGTAGAATTCAAAATAGCTATGTTTTCATTGTATGCAGACTGACGATATCGTCGGTGCTGGTTTCAGCTAGCTGTCAGTAACAGCGAGTGTTCTATACAGAATTCCTTTACCGTCCTTTTGTTTGTTCTTGTTGTGGAATTGGACTTTGATCGATTTGATTTTTATTGTGTGTTTTTTAATTTTTTGTGCTTTGTGTAGGAATATTGATAGGGGGAAGGTTGGGCCCAAAAAACTAGTTTAACCCCACCACATATTATATGTGCCTGTCCGAAGTCAGGAATCTTTGACAAAGCTTTCGTTTGTACTTGTCTTTTTGATGTTTTCTGTTCCTTGTTTAACAAGGGGGTCTATCTGTGATTATTTCAGGACTGGATTTGAATTATATGCATTTTATTTAGACCATGGGCCAATTGCAGAACCGCGAGCAGCGCCAAATGGCCTCGTTGAAGGCTGCTGACGGTTAACCACTGTGGTTTTTCTGAATTGCCGCTTGATTGTGGGCTGTGTCGCGTACACTTATTCCACATCTTATTATTTTCTATTTTGGCCTCAGTTTCGAATTTCGGTACTTAAATGAAATTCGTAACACAAAACTGTGTAAGGGCCGGTTGTTTGATGGTTTAAGCATCGGTTTTCTAACACAAAGGTTCGAATTCGTGAACCAACATTGCAAGTCTCTTTCGACATCATTTTCGAGGATGGTCTCAAGAAACGATGTTATTTTTTCGGAAGGGAAGAACGGATTATCTCTTGTATGGAGAGGGCAATATCCCGTGGACCCGACAAAACCCCCATTTTAGAATTTGATAAGAGAAGACTCATTTGAGAACACTACAAATTAAGGCCGCAGTCGCAAACTGCAAACTGGAAGCATTAAGCTAATTTCCTAATCCAGGATAAACAAATAAGATAAAATTAAAACTGTAACAAAATCTTTCCTCACTAAACTGTTTACTATATCGGAGCACATTAGTTCACTCTCGTTACGACTTGAGTTTGCATTGTTGAATTCTGTTCAATTGTTTCCGTCTTTGATGGTTTTTGTTTGTCCGTTCTTTTCTCATTCGTTTTTATCGATTTTGTTGTTGCCCTTTCGGACACTCGAATGCCCCATTGGTGCCTCGTTGCTTCTTTGTAACTGATGTAATTACTAGTACATGATTTATTGTCCCTCTTTCAATTTCCGTACTTATAACAACAAGTGAGAATTAACACAGGTCACACCATATGTTTCCTGTTTAATTTGATAAATTTACGAAAAGGTTGGTCATCATGAACAACAAGTGAGAATTAACACAGGTCACACCATATGTTTCCTGTTTAATTTGATAAATTTGCGAAAAGGTTGGTCATCATGAACAGGATTTTATACAATCTCAGCTAATCCCGGCAGACGACACTTCTCATGTGCAACCAAGCCGGCAGACGAGGTGTCTTCTTCGAGCAAAAGTAACCCACCCCTTTGGAAGCAAATTGATTTTTGAGTTGCAAATTCTTTTGTGATCGAGTTAGCAATTTATCTCATTCATTATAGGGTTTGATTCACTGAAAAAAAAAAGACAATTGTATACTAAGAGCTCACTTGTTATGGAGTTTTAAAACCCATCTTGTGCTTTTCTATTTTTTAATTTGGAGGTTGAAAATAATTACATTTCACAAAATCTTTGTTTCAAAATCGCACCAATTAGGACCAAGATTAATTGATAAAAACAAATTTTTCTGTATATTTTCTGTCCATTTATTTATCAAATTTTTCTGGGCTTGATTCACCTAATTCTATTGAAACTTTTCTTGTGTAGTTGTTACCAATATGTCACACTATAAATGGCGTCTGCCTGATTCTTAGAGAAAGTAGAACTTCTGCAGCACAAAAAAAATCTTAAGAGTAAAATTAATTGTAAAATTAATGTAGATTTCAGCCAATCAGAATCCTTGAAATTTACACTTAAGATATTTTTTTACCATTAAGATTTTTTCGTGAAACGAGCCCCTGATACTCAAGAACAACAGGGTCAGCCAAGGTCAAAAACCAAATTTCCAGAAACTAGTATAAATTTGGAAGTAATTTAATTCAATCATATTTATATATCCAAGATTTAGAAATAAGCTTCATGCTTTTGTAAACCTATCTACATCTTGCATAATAGGAGTAAGGGAAATATAGTGGCCCCGTTTGTCTAGATTTAAAATTATTTAAAAATACTAGGAAAATCATTTTCCGACTAAGGATTTAACTTTTACAAGAAATGATCTATTATTCAGCTTGAAACATCCGTGCTTATGAAGACAAGTGACATTAATCACGGGTCCTTACATCTGTTTCCTGCTTTCCCGATAAATTTACGGAAAGATTGGTCATCATCAACAGCATATCTTCCAAATGCTTTAGGTTTTCCCAGCAGACGACATTTCTCGTGCGAGCAGGCCCGGTAGACGACACTTCTCGCGCGAGTAAACACAACCCTGCTTTGTAGGAGTAGCAAACTGTCGGTAAGGGTTTTATCTTTAAGCTTTTCTTATTTAGTACGTTCTTTTCCCCCTTTTAACAGATTTGTTTTAATTTCGTTTTTCTGTCCTTTATTTTATAATTTATTTAAAGACATAGAACCTATCAATTTCGAAATTTTTTACATTGAATAAAAAGTACATATATTAAAAATATACTATCTAAAACTTACCTTTACCAACATCAAAACTCAATGTTTTGCAGTTTTCTATAAAATAATCTTATTTTAATTATTCGTCCAGCATAAATATTTACTTTTGGTAAACTGGGTACTGGTAAACTGAGAAACGAAATGTAACCAAACGAGGCGAAGAGAAAACGAAATCGGTAAATTAAGAAAAACGACTGGTGTCTGCTAAAATCGATTCAATTTTCTTTTACCAGTTTCGCTTGATTTCGTTTCCTTTCTAATTACAGATTTCGGTTGCTAATTTTACTGTTTACGTTTCCTTCTTTACCGATATCGTTTTTGTGCAGCTCCGTTTCGTTTGGTTACTTTTTGTTTCTCAGTTTACCAGTACCCGCAAGTGTTTACATTCTATAATTAGTTTGTCCTCTTTTTTGACACTGCGTTTTTTTTCATCAGTTTTCCGTCGAAAAGAATACTTTCTGGCAGGTTTTTTGAAAATTTAACAGTTTCTTCAAAGGTTTTACAATGTATTCTTCAAATAGTGTGAATTTTAGTACAAAGCAAAGCACAAAGAATAAAAAAAAACGCAAAAACAACCGAACGGAAATCAACAACGCGAACTCAAGTCGTACCAAGTCAATTCGCTCATGAAATTTTCAAACGAAAACACACAACATATATATATGAGTTGTAGATGCTTTGTTCGCTCATGAAAATACCTATTTCTTTTTAATGAAAATAAACTCAATTTTCTACTCGATTTGTTCCAACACTGAAAAAAAAACCTCAAAAGCCTCGGTGCGATCCTTTTCAAATGCTAAACTCTCAAACCACAGAGGAACTTGCAGTATAGCTTACTTGGTACATATGTGTAATGTTAATAGCTTGTGTTCCGTTCCAGTATAAATAAATACATGTATGTTTATACTAACGAATTCATGACTATTTCGAACGTTGTTAGATTTTCATAGGAAAAGTGTCGGACATAAGTTTATGTTGTATTATGGTCTCATGTTCATTTACAACATATCTTTTTATACAATATTCATTATTCTTAAGCAACGTGCATTTGTGCTTCTATACGGCAACAAAAACTTGTGAAAATATGTTTAAACTATTAAAATAGGGAATCTTATTGTCTTTTATAATATGAGAAGGACATTGCCTTAAAAGCTCGCGTAGATACAAAAATATAATCTATTCCATTGATAATTTCGAATAATGCCTGGGACGAGATAATTTGGGACGATGTATTACTATTTCCCGCAATTTTTCAGCACGCGCAGACATTTTCGAAAACTTCCGAAAATCGAATGTTTCCGGTGACAGAACGATTTTTCTTCCATAGTATTTTGAGTCTCGTGCAATTTGGCATACTTTCTACATTAAAGAGCCTCGCTACGCTCGCATATGAAACCCCGGTACGTGTCGAAAAACCAAAATGCTTTTATAATTATTTATTCGAAATTGACCTTATTAATGCTTGAATTTTAAAACATTTTAAAAAATCTCCAGTAATGATTTTGATGCCTAAAATAAAAATAGAGGACGAACGTCACATACAAACGGACGAACGCCAAAAAGAAAAAAAAACACGGAAGTTATCAAACCAATTTCATTCGCCTTGTTGAGAATCGTTTAAAAATGAGTAATAATATATATCATTTTATGTTTCATCACTTAAAAAGAAAACGTTGTAGATAGGCATAATCTTTCCGTAAAAACTATAACCCTGCATTTTCTTTGTCGTTGTAGGAATATGGCTTCTCCCCTCCTCCCAATGTTTTTGTCACTTTTTGTGATGTTGTCATTCGTGTCAGCAAATACCTTGAAATCAAATGCTGAGCTCAGGAAATTCTGCTTCATTTTCGCACTTCCTGGGAGACAAAACGGCCCTGACCTTCCAACATTTCATCGTGTTTTTAATAACCAGTTGGAAAAAGTTGGGCAATCTATTTTTGGAAACGTCCCACACGCTGATCGAATGGAGGCCACGAAAGATTGTTCAAACGTCCTGCGAGAGGATCAATACACTCCAAGATGTGCCTACCATCGAATGTCAGTCATAGCGCAGAAGCTGACCAATGATGTCAATAAGTTACAAAGCACGATGAATGGTAACTTTGAAGACGCCACCTACATGTATATAACACTGGTTACCGCCTGGTACCTAGATCGCGTATTTCTGAGCCTTGATTGCGGACCAGTAGATAGAGGAAACCTCCTTCCTGTGGCCCAATGGAAGTACGTAGCTAAATGGAGCAACCACCTTTCTTCGAGAAACAAGTTTTGTACATGGGTGAAACCATTGTCGAAGAATGTAGCAACAGGTATGAGAGAGGAGGTGAATTCTATTTGTAGTTACAGGGAGACAGAGCCAATCTGTATTCTGATTCCTGTTTTCGACATCGTAGATTCAATGAGTAACCTCTGTGATCTGGTACCCCAACAGTCATGGACCACGAGAAACCAGGACTTTATTTTTTTTAAAAAGGCCGCATACATCAACTTTTATACGATGAGAAATACCAGCCAGATGCCAAGCGACATACGATCGGTCTTTGTAGGCGAAACGACTGACTCGTCTATTCGAGCATCTATTTCTAATATTTTCACCAAACTGTATGCTGATTTCAAAAAGGCTGATCTCACATTAGGGGCTAAATTGCTTAATGTGCTTCCCAAATCTCGCTACATTCCATGTGACTTTAATGCCCCATTTCCATCTTATGCCTGGCTTTTGTGTTCCTGTTCAAAAGTATTTGAAGAACTTCGAGTCTTTGTCAAAACTTACGAAACTAGAAAAACGGGGGCGCTCTCAGCAAAGTTTATTGTAGCTGATATAGACTACAGGAATTATATCAAAAATATGAAGGTTTCTCAAATAAAGGAGCTCAGTGAACAACAGGCCATTAGTCTAGAGGTCGCTGTGGCACAGATCAAAAACAATATACAGGATCGCTTTAAACAACTCGGCACCTACTTTAGAAATGTCGCAAAATTTGAACAGGCCAAACTCAATGCCGATGTTGGTTACCTTGAATCTCGTATTAAAAGCTACAAAACCAAGTTTAACGACCATACAAATTCTGTTAAGGACAAAGTCAAGAAACTGATTGGGTTTTATAATGGTGTAGCGGCCGCAGATTTGCATCAAGCTATTGGAAAGATGTTGATTCGAATGGCAAAAGCCGCGAATCCGCTTAAATGGCTCTTTGGCAGTGGAAATGCAGATGAAATTTTGGAGTCGGCCACAGAAATAGCGACCGCGTCAAGACTTCTCACCCAAGCTATTAGAAGTGCTGTCAGCTTTAAAAATTTGGTAAATTACAATATTGAAATTTCTCGGAAACTAAATAAGAATGCAGACATGATCAAAAATGTTCGCCAAATTATGGAAAATGCAAAAAACATGGCGAGTTCAGATGATGAAAGTTTCAAGAAACAGCAGACTGATTTCATTGATCAGTACACAGCTTACGACCCACAAATTTCTAAAGATGACTTGGCAAAGCTTGAAAACTATTGGGGGCTATTTATAGAAGATATTTGCGAAGGAATTTCCTCGACCAATAGCATTTACGCAAATTCTATACGAGGAATAGGAAATACCGGCGGACTCTGCCGAGAAACGAAAATTACCGCTGCTCAGCTTGTTGCAACTCAAGAAGAAATTTACGATCTTCAATTTGAAGTAATGGAGGCGATGGCTCAACTTATGATTTCACTTACCAGAATCCAAAATTCTAAAATATTAGGACAGGGACCAAAGGCAACAAACCCCGGACGTCTCTCTGACACAGATATCAAAACTCTGATGGCCGTCTCGGCCATGTCATATACAATCTTACAAACAGCTAATGTGTACACCTACTGTGATATCCTGGAATATAGAAGAGGACGAAAACCCAGTCTGTGTGCTGGTATCGCCAACAATATCGACAAACTATTAGCATTGAGGGACATTGAATGCGACAATGAGCACAAATTCATCTCCATTCCGACAAAACCCACTACAAATAGTGCATCTGACATGTCCTGGTTGGATCTTGGTAAATTACTCCGCGGTGAATCGGTTTCATTTAGAATACCAGATCGACATTGGTTAGTGCGCCATGGGAAAATATTTCCTTCAGAGAAGAATAGGAACTTTTACGTACAGGAAATGGAGATTTACCTCCCTGTAGCTAGTCAGAGTGAACAAAGGGTAAGTCTATCATAATTATTTTAAATAAGCTTATCGATAAGCTTATAATATCGATATACAGCATAACCAAATAAGCCGTTTTAACCCGTGTATTGTATTTTTATTTTGAAATCAATGGTTCGATAACGGCTACTGGTGGACCTTATTTCCCCGAGGATAGTTACTCACAATCCTGGTGGTCATACTTGTCTGACACGAATTTACCAATAAATTTTTTATAGTTTTGTCACTGAAATTTCCGATTGTTAAATTCTAAATTGTTTAAAACACAAGGTTTCTTTCCTTGTACTGCCTGCACACGGTCGATATCCTCGGTGCTATATTTGGCCTCCCTGTTTAAACATTTTGGCTTTAAGTACTTTTCGATCAAAACTTTTGTTTTTTATTTTCCAATGCTATGATTTAAATGCTACTGATGAGCGGTTACTCTTTCAAATATAAGATAAAAAGCGAAGCCAAATTAACCGTTTTATACAAGTTTTTTGGTTTTTGTATATTAAGGGTTTAAGTTTACATAGATTTGTTGTCAAATACATGTAGCTTGAAATTCAACAATTCAAACATGGGAATACAGTGACCATTTTATGTTAATTACTGACCGAATATGGAGTTAATACAATGTAAATGTATGATGTGCACAGTGGTATATCCAGGACGTTTTCGCCGAAACTGATGTAGTTTTTTTCACGTTAATTTTCAACAAAAGTGATCTTAAACTCCCTCTCGTTCCCGTGATCAGTTGAGTATATTGTGGACCCTCCTTTTTTAAATAAAATCTCGATTCCACCGTGATATTGCATCATAGATCTCAAGTTAATAAAACCTTTATTTTTCGCAAATTTGAAATGCATTCGTAGTACATCAAGCAAACTTGTACTTTTTGCAAATCAAATAACAAACACCAAAAACAAACAAAAATACTATCCAGGGTTAAAATTTTCTATTGCTGACCAAAGAAATTTAAAATAAACTCGTAAGTAATTTGTGTCAATTCTTGCTGTATTATATTATTTACAGATCAGTGTAACTGTCATTCCAACAAATATCAACAACAAGCTCCAAGATGATGCAGAGACAAACTACGTCATTTCCCCTAAAACAGACATGCGTACCAACTATGCAGAAGGACATGGTGTGAGTTGTCGACTTCCGAAATTTCAAAATCCTTATCACGTGTGCGGAAGAACCGAAAGACAGGAAATGCCCGAAATTTGTCCATACACTATAGGTACATATGTTTTTGAAAATTTTCTTTTTTCACCTTTGATAAGAGGAAATTTTAGTTTGTAAAAAAGAAAATGAGAAAGTAATGCAATTTATGCAAATTTATGCAAATTTATGCATATCAAGCATACAGAGTTGACAGTTATGTTGGAGGAGAAACCCAGAGTATGTATAGGAAACCATCGACTGGCAGGTCACTGACGAACATAATTACATTTTCTTGAGAAAAAAAATCTTTTGCAAATTGCCCATACAAAGCATAACCGACCTTCAACAGGATTAGATAACTAAATATTCATCAAAATTCAATTATAAACGTTTTGAGGATACTATTAAGTTAAAAGAAAAAAAACAAGCACAATCAAAGTGACAAGTTTTAGCTTAAAGTAGTAGACAATAAATTTTGGCCAAGTAATGCGTGAGGTTTTTTTTTTCTTTTTTTTTTTTAAATATGTCATTTGAACACAGATGTCATTGATTTTGGTTCTGGAAATTACAGTGTTCCAGTAATGTTCAAAATACGTTTCAAATAAGTAAAACCAATTTTTAATTTAACTTTAATCAAAATCTAATTATTTGATATTTCTTTTTCAGATAACCCAGGGATTCGATCCAGACCCCTTCCTTCAATCTACTCTCAGTTTGACATCAAGGTGGAGGGATACGAACGGGACAAACTAGACGTACCGGTGTCGGACATTCCCGTCAAAATGGGGATAAAATATTGCTCCATTGATCCAACTAGAAACAACAATAGAAGAAAGAGATCAGAAGCACGAGGGTATAATAAATTGCTCTTTGTTTTAAAGCTCTTTTCATACTTAGCATCCGTAGTATGTCATCACAAACCTGTTGTGTTTTGCTTGACTTAAGAGGAAGGTTTGTCGCGCCTTAAAACCTGGTTTAATCCACCATTTCTTTTGAAATGCCTGTACCAAGTCAGGACCATTGCGATCTTCAATATTTTATACAATAGTGACAGATCCAGGTAGCCTATGATTGGGTCCCCCTCATGACAAAAACACGGTTAAATACATGTATATATGAAATCATTGAAACGTGACAGTCAATGGAAGCTCGGTGTGCTCCAATTGAAAAATGTCCGAATCCGCTTCTTTACTGTTTTCTGTGGATTTGAATATACAATACCAAAACGTGTATAAAAACTGTTAATTTGGTTATGCTGTATATCGATATTTCAAGGAGTAACCTCTTATCAGCAACATTTGAATCAAAACATTGGAAGACCAAAAACCAAAAGTTTTGAATGAAAAGTAATCAAAGCCAAAATGTTTGAACAGGGAAGCCAAATCCAGCACTTAGGTTGTCGACCAGGTGCAGTACAAGGAAAGAAACCTTGTATTTTTAACAATTTAGAATTTAACAATTTGTGGAATTTCAATAAAAATATTAGAAATTTAATGGTATAATCGTGTCAGAAAAGTCTGACGACCAGGCTTATGATTACATTCCGGGACTTCTGGTCGACCAGCAGTGGTTATCGACTCAATGATTTCAAACTACAATACCTAAACGTGTTTAAAAACGGTTATTTGGTTATGCTGTATATCGATTTACTCAAAGTCTAAAGGTTCGAACAGGGCAGGAAAATCCATAACCGAGGATATCAAACATGCGCAATACATGGAAAGAAACCTGTTGTTTTTGTAACAATATAGAATTTTAATTTTAAATACCAATCCTGAAATCAATAAAAAAAAAATATTAAATATTTTATGTTAGAATAGTTTAAAACAACCATTCGAAAAAAAAAAACCAAAAAAAAAAAACCAGTTGAAATAAGTGTGTTTTTTTCTAAATTGCCGCTTGAGTGTTGGCTGTGTCGCTTACACTTATTCCACATCTTATTATTTTATATTCATTTGTGATTTTTGTCTCTCTTGATAGTGATGAGTCTATCTTTTGCAAAATTGTATGCTATATAAACTAAGCTCTGTTTCTCACGTTAGTTTCTATTTCAGATCTGAAAATGGAAAAATGAAGCGATCGATTGGTCAGTGTTGCTCTGGTAACCAGCAGATGTATTCGGAATCCGAGAACCAGTGTGTCACGTGCCCAGCCGGAACAAAATCGTATTATAATGCTCTGTTTTGTGGTAAGAACTCTTTTTGGTTATAAAAATGTCAACATAAATTAATGTTTAAGCTTGCAATTTCAACACACTAAGCACTATTTTGAATGGGTTATTATGTAAGATATTAATACAGCAGTGTAAAATAAAAAGAGCATATTGCTATTAGAATTAGATGGAAAAGCATGATACCCCTACCTTGCATTTTCGGCAGTCCCTAAGCCACTGACCTGATCCTCAGATAAAACTTATTTTGGGACAAATGGGCGGGACGGACATCTAGATGTGAACACTTTATAACTACATTCACCTCAAAGTTCTTTAGTGTAGCATGAAAAGGCAAAAGGTAAACAAATATCAGGCCCAGTTTTAAATGTATTTGAAATATTTGAATTTATTTCTACAGGTTATTCAGTGAAGATACTCATCTCTAAAGATAGTCTGACCTACACCAAAGCAAAAGCGCTATGTACCAACGCAGGAACTACCATTGCTTCCACAGCTCTCATGAGCGAGGCCCGACAGCTTGGGCAGAAGTCCTGCATCTGTGGCTGGAGGGATGGTTCCTCTGTCGATTCCCTGACCCCAAGAAATGAGTGCCCCGACAAAGGCGCTTGTACAAGGAACAATGTACACTACGTGTATTGTGCTTCAAAGCATACTCTTTAGTGTGCTAGGGGAAAAACTGCAAAAGAGCAACACTTTTTTTATGTTAAGGTCTTTCAGCATACCGCTTGCTATATCGCTTTCTTCGTGTAGTGGCTATCCTTAACACATTGAATTCTTTGCTAATCTCTCACCTGAGGGAGCGTCTATCAACATTGACCATCGCGCTTAGGATTGTGGGTAATTTTCCCGAATTCAAGGATTGAATATCATTGAGAGATAGCGCAATAGTATATGGGGTCAGTGTTGATAGACACTCCATATTTTGAAAGATTGGGGTCTTTGCATCTTAGTTTTGTAGCTTTTTTTTATTATTTCTTAGAAAAAATTATTTCACTTTATATAATTGAACATGCTGAAATGAAAAAAAAAAAAAACAAAAAAACATCACGTTATGGGCGATTTAAATACTACAGACATAGGTTGTTCATAGTCATAATTTGGTTTCTCATTGGACATTTTTGGTATTATTATTCTTCATATTCATAAAATATTTGGCATTTTCAACGTTTAGTAGAGCGTCTCTGATGAGTCTTTAGTAGACAAAACGCTCGTCAGGCGTAGCAAAATTTATCGTCTGGAACTTTGCTGTAATTTATATTTTTAAAACATTTTTTTACATATAAAGTTGGGCGTTTAGCTGATAAATGTGTATTATTCTATAGGACGGTTTTCACAAACAATGGGGACCATTTTACATAATGTTATATCAAAATTGCTTACACTTTTAAAGAGAGAAAAGTTTTTTTTCATATCTAGGGTCTCTTGAGTATGTTTAGTAAATTTTTACTACAAATATATCAATTATAGTGCTGAACAGATCTAAAATTTCAATAGGCAGAGACGATTTGATAAATCTGCGATGTTACAGAAATGATCACGTGATATTAAAGTTTATACTTAAAACTAGTTTACTTTCCCCTAGATTTGGACAATTATAAATTCAATACTGTTTCTTTGAATCGTAAAAGCTTCATTTGCATGAAGAAATTCAACTTCTTGTTTAACTAGATGACATCACTCCTGTAATCTCGTTATATGTGATCTTAAAAATTACACTGACCTACTTTCAGTCAGATATCAACTCTCATTGTATTTTTGCTAGCAATCTGCTTGAAATAAATTCATCTTGATTGAGTTTACTTTTTATTTCGCTATAGCCAAATTCCCTTTGCACCCAATACTCAAAACTACGAAATAGAGCTGGTTTAATATTGATCTATTCCCGCTTGTAGGACAAACAGGTATTTTTTTAGTTAGTTCACTGAATAAAGGTAATAACAAAACTACCGAACTTGAATGATCAATCTCATAGTCCAGAGAAAATGACAAAAACGAATCAGTCATACCGGAGAACTGGTGGATCGCAATGGTCCTGACTTGGTACAGGCATTTCAAACGAAATGGTAGGTTAAACCAGGTTTTATGGCGCCAAACCTCCCTCTTCCATTGCGATCTTAGGATCCGGTAATGACCATAGAACACAACATAGTTGTGAGACACAATAGGGATATTGAGGTGATCATCTCAGTACAGCAGACCAGTCAAACACTAATTAAAACAATTAACTATCATATCTTTTAACTCAATTTTGAACTTTTCTACTAGTGGCTGATAACGAAGAAAGAATTTTTTTAGTGATCGTATGAGACGTATTTTCTTATAGCCCTGCTTCAAAAGTCGGTCACGAAGAAACCGGTGTCTGATCAAAAAATCTGTGAAATGTGTGCAAGCTCTGGCATATCGAATAAGTTGAGAAATATAAACACCGTATGCAGGAGAATTAGGTATATTGCTCTGTAGATTAGGAAAATTAATAATTTGAAAATTAAAATCGTCTCGTTTATCGTAAATTTTTGTACTGAGATGACCACCTGGGTCAAATTCGAGGTGCAAATCCAAGAAAGACGTGAAGCGATTAGATTCGGTGGTCTCTTTAATCTCCAATTCCGGAGGATATATTGAAGGAATCCAACTACCAAATGAAGTGTTATTGACAGAAAGGACATCATCAATATATCTGAATGTAAGATTAAATGACCTTGCCTCTTTCATCTTCTTGTTCCTTACGAGTCCCTGAAGAAATTCAGTCTCGTAAGAGTATAAAAACAAATCGGCGAGGAGAGGAGCACAGTTTGTGCCCATTGAAGCTGTAGATTTGTTGTTAAAGCTTTTAAAACATTTGACGTTGCATTACTAAACAAGAAAATTAACGTTAAAAGGTAAACACTAAATTAACGTTTGTGCTTAACATTGAATAAACGTTAAGAATGTAACAATAAGTGCCATTCTCTGTAAGAATCAGGCAATACCCGGATCGCGAGTTCCAAAATAGCCGCCATTTTACCTCGATTTTACTGGAATACTTGTACCTACTCTGTGATAAATCAAACAGGGAAACCTTGTCTTTTCTCTCCAATCCTTTGGAAATGTTTGTTTTTATATTTCTTTAACCATTACAAATTGATGAACAAAACTTTTTATTCAATTTTCTTTCAAATTTTCCTAAAATAAATCGGTAAACATGTTGCTTCCATTGCTTCTGACGTCAGATCTTACCTCAGTTGACCTTTGACATTTGGACATTCTAATATCCGGAATGTTCCGGAATGGATTAACTCGCGATTGGTCTATGGGTGAATCATGATTAAAAAAAAAACACGAGTTTGACTTCAAAACACTGTTCTAAATGCTAAAAAGTAACAAAAAATGCATTGGCACTTTTTTTAAAAGTCAGTAATTTGAGATATATTTTGGTTGAAATGCGTACAAAATTTAAATTTAAGGGAGATAACTCTCTCAAGTCACACTAAATTCCTATCATTTTAACAGAAATTTTTCTCCATCCTCTGACACTAGAGACGACAATTAATGTTTGTTTCTTCATAAGAAAGCTATTTTGAATGACAATTTATTGTCAAAGCTGTGTGTTTTTAAAATCATGATTCAAAGTTTTTAAATTTTGCCTGATTCTTACAGAGAACTGCACTTAAAGGGTAAGTTCACGATTTTTGACATATGGTCTTAAATTGTTCAGAACAATGTTTTAAAACAGTGTGCAATTTTTTCTCTTATATCTTAACTTATAACAAAGATATTGGGGATTATTTATTTGAAATAGACCCCTACTCTACATTAGGGGACTACTTCAGTTAATCAGAATTTCTACTGAGTAGCAAAAAATCATATTAGTTCAAACGTTTAAGTGATCATGTGGTACATCCAATAACCAACAAAATAATTAAAATAATCAAAAGTCAACAAGATCATTTAATATTTTCAAATTACTTTCTATATAAAAATCTGTTTAAAAACGTTTTATTAATCTATTAACCTTTTTTCTTTTAAATTGAACTTTATAATCAATTAATTAAAATTAAAATTCTATAATACAAAAAAAATATTATTTTTTGTACTATTAAGAAAGAAGTTGTGTATTTAAATGTAAGCCATAAATTTCATTGAAAATAATTGTGATATAATTATGTAAATTACAGGTCATTCTTTTTCTAATTCCCCACTGGGTTTGTTAAAAGTGTTAATTAATGTGAATTTATTGTCATTGTCTCTCAGCAGGTACCTGTGTAATGGTAAGGTAATCATAAATGTAAGTAATGACAGCTGACTTGGGGTGAAATAAACAGGAAATTCTAATTATCAATACCTACAGGTGTCAAAACCTTATATACAAACATTCAGAAACAAAGTTTTATGTACTAGATGGTTTTATATCATTCTAGCATTTAAAACAATAATGTTATTTATATGCAAGGTTATCACAACATATGACTTAGATAAATTAAAAATGACTTATTAAAATTGATTTTTATACCAAAAAATCATTATTACTAATTAAAGAATAACTCAATTTTGTTAATTTTAATAAGGATTTTCTATCACTTATTTTAAAATGCCATAACATAGATGCACACAAAAATATTATATATTGACAATTCAATAATTAGATAAATGGTGGGTCACTGTCAAAAGAAGACTTTGTGGTATTCAGATGTTTTATATAATTTAAAATAACAGAAACCAAAAGATAAAAAATAAAATTCCATTTTTGTCAGCTTATTAAATTGAATATAAAAGTTTAAATGATATAGCATAATTAGATAATGCATTAGAAATCATATGACAAATTTTCATTTTTTTGTGAACTTTCCCTTTAATTTAACATGAAGACAAATTGCCTGAGTATGTTTTCATTCTACCCCTAACGAAGCAAAGGTAGATCAACGTGGCAACAATCAAAAGACATGAATAAAGGTACTAACAAAATTACAGAACTTGGAGGATCAATCTCAAATGTCTATGAGAATGGACAAAACAAGGCAAACATACCATAAAAATTGAAGATAACAATTGACTTTCTACGGCCATTTCTAACAAGAAATCGTTAATTACACCAGATTATAAAGGTTTTATATTTTTTGACATGTTTCGTCAAATTAAAATCGATATACTTGATTTTTTTAAATCAGTCGATAGATGCTTCTTAGCTAGCTGTCAGTAACTTCGAGTGTACTCAAGAGAGTATCTATACGTCCCGTTAATTTCTTGATGTCCTTTTGTCTCAGGTTCTCTCTTGTTCAATTTAATTTTCGATTTGATATTTACTGTGTGTTAGTTTGTGCTTTGTTATTGGTTTTCAATAGGGAGAAGGTTGACGCCAAAAAAACTAGTTTAACCCCGCCACATTTTAAATGTGCCTGTCCTAAGCCAGGGATCTTTATCAAAGCTCATGCTTGTATTTTGTCGAATTTATGTTAACTGTTTTTTTTTTGTCAGGAAGAGGTCTTTCATTGCACTTTAGGATTAGGCTTGAATCCTATGTAGTTTATTTTCAATCCAGGGCCTATTGAAAAACAGCAAGCAGCGACCACGGGTCACATTGAAGGCTGTTGGCTGTTTTCCATTGTGGAACAACACTTACGGGATTTGCTACATTGCGTTACATTTGTTTTTATTCACATGATTTATTTTTATTAAACGATAGAGAATTTGCCACAGGCGTTTGGGTCCAGGATTTTATTGTATTATAAATAACGTGTATATAAAAATTTTCATCTCGTCTATATACTATTTCCACAAGGCAAGAATGTTTGAAAGTTCTAAAAATAGAAATGACGGAAACTCCCTTTTTTCTTGTAGAAATATTTTTTACCATAAACAACTAAAACATTCTATAACTCCTTTCAGCTGTAACTCTCTTTAGGAAGCAAAAGTAAAGCATGTCAGTATGTATAAATCTCACATCGGGTCTTTTTTCCTACGAAGCGAAACAAAAGATCACCACGGACGGAAGTGGCCAAAGATTTTCAAGGGAAACAATATTCCGCCAAATTAAAGGACTTCCGAGTGACACTCCAGTAAGGTAAAATCTGAACGAGTTCGAACAATTCATTTGGCGGAAATATGGACTCAATTTTATTTGAAATATTTTTACTGACGAGTTGGTAGTATAATAAAACGTACATACAAACTAGGACTCGATGGGTGTTCCATAAATTTTCAAAAAGACGTTCAAGGATAATAAATACGTGGTTATTTAATTTCAATGATAAAATTGGAAAAAGTAGAAGAATATTGTCTCCCTTTAAAATTTTAAACTACTTCCGTCCGTGGTGGTTTGTTTGGCTCGCTTCAGTAGAAAAAAGATTAGATTCAAAGTTATTGCGAATTGTTTCACGATAAATGTGTTCCCAATTGTGAGATTAAACTGAAAGGATTTAGAGAATCACCAATATTTCATGTAAAACATTTGATTCTATGAGAAAATATGGGGGTTTTCCGCGAGTAAATTTTGTTCTATTTTTAGAACTTTCAAACATTCTTGCCTTGTGGAAATAGTATATAGACGAGATGAAAATTTTTATATACACGTTATTTATAATACAATAAAATCCTGGACCCAAACGCCTGTGGAATTTGCGTCCAGAACGTAATGCTGTTTCATTTTATAACATACTCGCCGTGGTAACAACATTTTTACTCAGTTATGTTTTTTTTGGTAGCTCACCCGGACAAGTTGGGTCACTGTGTGTCGTCGTCGTTAGTAAACAATTTAAAAACTGCCCCTTTCTGAAACCAATGAACAAATGTAACAGATTTATATAGGAATGAGTTTTGTTTGCAACTAAAAAAGAATCAATAAAAACTTGACCACTGTTATTAAAGATATAGCCTAAGTTAAAATCACTCAACAGAATACGAAATATCTAAGACTAATTAAAATCAAAAGATCTCCAAAGGTCTCCATAGGGTCATTCCCAAATTATCCCTTATTGGAGTTTCCGTTCATTAAAGGTCGACAATATTTTGAACTATTTATTGGGTCGAAGTTGTCAGATAATTCCTTATTTGGGTTATGACCTTTTATAGGTAAAATTATTCCTTATTTGCATTGGGTTATGACCTTTAATAGGTAAAATTAGCGGTTTTTTTTATTTTTTGCCTATATATATAATAAAAGCTATTGTGAATATAATAAAGCTGTGACCTACTGAATCCTTCAGCACATTGTGCCTTACAAACATAGCTATCGGGACAAAGTAGTCTGATGACCACTACTTGCTGCTATGACCAAGGGTCAAATACAAATGACAACAAAGTTCCAGACAATAAATTTTGCTACGCCTGACGCGCGTTTCGTCTATTCAAGACTCATCAGAGGCGCTCTACCAAAATTATTGAAAATGCCAAACACTGTATGAATATGAAGAGCATAGAACAGTTTTAGCGGTTGTAATATTCCGCCTTAGATGGCTCCTTATTGAAGGGACCCCAATGGTTTAATGACCATGTGACCATGTGAGCGCTTCGGGCTATTGAAAGCTTCTATTTATCAATGCATTTTCGGTTGTTAAAATTCAAAATTGTTTGAAACCCCGGGTTTATTTCTTTGTTTATTCTTTGTACTGGATTTGGCTTCCGTTTTTAATTCACGTCAAATTCTTCCTTACACAACCTCCCACCCCCATAAAAATCCCACAAAACTATTACAGAAGTAATTTTCCGACTAAGGGGTTAGAATGATTTATTTTTAAGCTGATAACATCCGTACTAATCAAGGCTTATCTAATTTTCCAGTTTGTTATTTTGTTGAAAATAAAAAAGTTGTTTTAGTGCTACTTTCCAATAGGAGCATAAAAATATTTTTATCCTCCTATTGGAATGTAGCACTAAAACACACACGTGCTCAAAGTTTGTTTTAAAAGACGTATTCTGACTAAAAAAAAATTCCAATCTATGGCCTGATGAAGAAATCTTGTGATTTCGAAATATTGCCACAATTATTTATATATATTATTCAATTTATAACACATTAGTGTGTTTAATTACATTTCTAGACATTGATTATTATTCACTTTGTAATTGTATCTGTTTTTTTTGTAAACAGATCCACACTGAATTAGTTTGAATGTTTTGTGCTATTTTTAGACAAATTAATAATTATAAAAAATATATACATATGAACACACAAATAGACTGATCATAGAACAATAATTGTTGTTTTCATACATTCAAAATAAAGCAAAATAGTTTTCAAAGTAAAATGACTTCAGCTTGCTTTTGAAAACATCAACAGATTTAGAAGTTCTTAAAGTAACAGGTACAAGGTGTATAACCTGCGTCATAATCACGTGACTTGACGAAAAAAAGACAACAAAAATAGCTCGCCTCGGTCAAGATTTAGATTGAAAACAAAGAATTGATACAGGTAAGACATTTTATTATAGGCCCACGACCCCCGTAATAAATGTAATATTTAGGCTATGTTAATGAATTTGTGTACTTTGCAGCTGCTTTTTCAAACACTTCAATTCTTTTGACTTGAATGCAATGATACAGTACACTACATACATACTCAAAGTCTTCAAATGGCAAATTTAACAAGAATTTAGTGGTTCTGGTTTGTTCCATGAATGATAATACCATCATACACAATATGTAACTTATTACATATTTGTCAACGATGTTATCGTTTCATAATATCACAAAATGTACCATAATAAGGTGCACTCCAGTGTTTTTTGTGATGGTAAAGTACACATGATATGATAAAGTGCACTCCAATGAAATATATTTCGAATTGAATCACGTTGTATAACAGTATGGCCTTTAAAATTTAAGAGTATGATCCCTGTAAAATATTCATTCATATTTCCTGAACATAAACATGAAACATGCATACATGCATCTCAGACATTTCGTGGCATTTATTTTTGCAGTTACACTAGTCCAAAATAAGCAATTTGTGTGTCTGTATGACTGTGCATTTGGTCAAAGCATCATAATGCTTTATTGTAACTAGACGATATTGAGATAAGGAATAAGTGTACGCGACACAACAAACATAAACAAACAGCAATTAAAAAAATCACAACGGAAAACAGCAAGCAGTCTTCAACATGACCATAGGTCACTGCTTACCGTCTTGCATTGGCCCAAGACTTATAATACAATACAAAAGTATCAAAACCAATCCCTAAATCATCAACGAAAGACCCAATTCTTGACATAAAACAGTTAACATAGAATAACAAGGACAAACAAAGGCTTTGGCAAAGTTTCCTGGCTTAGGACAGGCACATATAAAATGTGGCGGGGTTAAACTAGTTTTTTGGATCCAACCTTCCCCCTATTGATAAGCTTGCACAAAGCTACATATAAAACACACTGTAAAACTCAATCGACAAAAGTTCAATTCAACAAGAGAGAACCTAAGACAAAATACTGTACGAAAACAACAAGACAAGGAGGAACTCTCTTGAGAACACTCGAAGTTACTGACAACTAGCTAAGAAACATTTATCGATTGATGTAAAAGAATCAAATACATCAGTTCTAAATCCGACACCCCACGTCAAAACAATGAATGATTAAGAGTTGTATCACCATACAGAACCGACGTACTTGATCGCTATTTACCATATTTCGTTTTTAATTTGTCCCAACGAAGTTGTTAAAAAATTATTGGAGTACTCAAGCATCGTGCACGTTTCTGGTTGAGAATAAGATATATTATATAAAATAAACTATAAATAGAACGTTCGCGACACAACCTACATTAACAACGGCTATTGAAGCATCTAAACTGAAAAACAGCCAGCAGTCTTGAACATGGCAAGTGGTCATTGCTAACCGTATTTCAATTGCCATAATATGTAAAAATGTTAAAAAGACCTCCTTCTAGACAAAAAGCCATCATTTAAACAAAAGGTGACATGTGACTATTTCAGGACTGTACTCGAATTGTATGCATAATTTTGTGACCTTGGGCCAAGCGCAAAACGGCGAGCAGCGCCCGCGGGCTTTGTTGAAGGCTGCTGGCTGTTTTTCATTGTTGTTTCTAAATTTCCGCTTATTATGTGGGTTGTGTCGCGTACACTTATTCCACATCTTATTATTTTCTATGTGAAGTTTGTTATAATTATCCTCTCATCCACAAAGATGGGTAAATACTGTTTTACCCGTTTGTCCGTGTTTTTGTTCTCCGTATCAAGTTTAATTTTTGTCAAAATTTGAATATCAACTATTTGGAAAGCACTCTAAGTACATTACTATTACGCTTATGAAATAAAAGTCAGGCTTTTTTCTTTCCAGGTAAACATATTTCTATTGTTTAATAGTCTGACATTACACTTAATCTTATGCAATATCACGCGAGAATAAATTAATACATAACGAGATGTAAAATAAGTGTACGCGACAAAACCTATATTATTAAAACAACCAGCAGCCCTCAAAACGATGAGTTGTCACTGCCTGCTCGCCGTCTAGCCGTTGACCGTAGATTAGAACATGTATAATGCGTATATATGAAATACCTTACAAGAGGCTCACAGGAGCCTGAATCGCTCACCTGGTCTTGATGTCAACCCTATGAAGAATTTTGTAAAGCTAAATAAACTGAACATTTAAGCAAGCAACAGCTTTTTCTCTTTCAGCAATAGTTTTCATTCTGTAGGCCAAAAATGTGAAACATGTTATTTCAAGGGCCGTCTGACAACTCTGACTCTATAGAGACCTTTGTTGAGAGCTTAATGAACTGAACATTATAGCAAGCAACCAATTTTCTTTTTCTGTTATAATTATCATAATAAAAGCCAAAAAACATGAAAACATGTTAATTTAGGGGCTGCAATCCTGATAAGGGGTCATCTGAAAACTTCAACCCTATAAGGGGTCATCTGATAATTTCGACTCTAAGGCCACTTTTGTAGAGCCAATTGAGCTGAACATTAAAGCAAGCAACAGCTTTTCTCTATCTGCTATAGTTTTCATTCTATAGGCCAAAAACACTATTTTTCGCATTTAAGGGGCTGTAACCCCTATAAGGGGTCATCTGACAACTTTGATTCTATGGACACATTTGTAGAGCTAAATGAGTTGAAAATTTTAGCAAGCAACAAATTGTCTCTATATGCAATAGTTTTCATTCTACAGGCCAAAAACACTATTTTTGGCCTTTAAGGGGCTGTAACCCCTATAAAGGGTCATCTGACATCTTCCACTCTATGGACACATTTGTAGAGCTAAATGAGTTGAACATTTTAGCAAGCAACAGCTTTTCTCTATCTGCAATAGTTTTCATTCTACAGGCCAAAAACACTATTTTTTGCCTTTAAGGGGCTGTAACCCCTATAAGGGGTCATCTGACAACTTCCACTCTGTGGACACTTTTGTAGAGCTAATTGAGCTGAACTATTAAGCAAGCAACAGCTTTTCTCTATCTGCAATAGTTTTCATTCTATAGGCCAAAAACACTATTTTTCGCATTAAAGGGGCTGTAACCCCTATAATGGGTCATCTGACAACTTCCACTCTATGGACACTTTTGTAGAGCTAATTGAGCTGAACATTTAAGCAAGCAACAGCTTTTCTCTATCTGCAAAAGTTTTCATTCTACAGGCCAAAAACACTATTTTTGGCGTTTAAGGGGCTGTAACCCCTATAAAGGGTCATCTGACAATTTCGACTCTAGGATACTTTTGTAAAGCTAATTGAGCTGAACATTTAAGCAAGCAACAGTTTTTCTCTATCTGTAATAGTTTTCATTTAAGAAGCCAAAAACATGAAAAAATGCTATTTTTCACCTTTAAGGGGCCGTAACTCCTATAAGGAGTCATCTGAGAACTTCGACTCAAAGGAGACTCTAGTAGAGCTTTTGATGCTGAAGCAGTAGCGTGGCATCAGATTTCATCTATCTCTTATACTTTTTGATTTACAAGCCAAAAACAGTAGTCTGACCCCCTGGTCTATTTTTAGTAACGGTGGCCATGTTTTTTGACGGATCAAAAATCGAAACACAAGTTTGGTGCAGGACACCCTAAAGATCAATCATACCAAGTTTCATTGAATTCTGTTCAATAGTTTCAGAGGAGAAGATTTTTGAAAAATTGTTAACGGACGACGACGACGACGACGGACGCCAAGTGATGGCAATAGCTCGCATGGACCTTTGGTCCAGGTGAGCTAATAATAGTAACAGATGTCGAATGCATTCGTCACGAAATAAGTCGAGCGCACCCTCTGAATTTAAAAAAAAATGATTAACTAGATTTAAAGTATATGTTATGCAAAAACATAATATGGCAATCTAGATATAATACTTGAAAGAAAGATTTATTTTGAAGAGCTAGGAGCATTTAAAAAATATGAGATTTTTCGTTTATTCATTATTTCATTAAAATTTCATGCATTTGCATTTAAATATCTCCATACTAAATAGCAAAACGTGTTCTTATAAAATTATCTAGAAGATGTATGTTTCTGTCCTATAATTTGACTTTGATGGAACCTCAATATGAATTTATTTTTATTGAAATGTACTTTATCATATCATGTGTACTTTACCATCACAAAAACACTGGAGTGCACCTTATCATGGTACATTTTGTGATATTATGAAACGATAACATCGTTGAAAAACATGTGATAAGTTACATATTGTGTATGATGGTTTTATCATTCATGGAACAAACCAGAACCACTGAATTCTTGCTAAATTTGCCATTTGAAGACTTTGAGTATGGATGTAGTGTACTGTATCATTGTATTCCAGTCAAAAGATTTGAAGTGTTTGAAAAAACGGCTGCAAAGTACACAAATTCATTAACATAGCCTAAATATTACATTTATTACGGGGGTCGTGGGCCTATAATAAAATGTCTTACCTATATCAATTCTTTGTTTTTGATCTAAATCTTGACCGAGGCGAGCTATTTTTGTTGTCTTTTTTTCGTCAAGTCACGTGATTATGACGCAGGTTATACACCTTGAGGTAGCTCGTTCCAGAGTTTTGGTCCAATGGTACAAAAACTTCTATCAGAAAAAGATTTTCTCTTATTAAAAGGAACAACATAACATCCTTCAGCAGATTCTGAAGATCTTAATGTACGTTTAGGCACCCGATGAGTTAAAAGATCGATTAAATAAGATGGTGCGTTCCCTACCGAACAGTTGTACATATAAATAAGTATTTTAAAGTTTATTATCGCTTTAACAGGAAGCCAGTGCAAATCAAATAATAGAAGAAAATGAGATGTGGAATAAGTGTACGCGACACAACCTACATTATAAACGTATATTTTAAATATCCACAATGGAAAACAGCCAGCAGCCTTCAATGTGACCAGCGGTCGCTGCTCGCTGTCTTTCAATTGGCCCCTGGATTGAAAATAAAATACATATGATTCAAGCCCAATCCCAAAGTGCATTGAAAGACCATCTTCTTGACAAAAAACCAATTAACATAAATTCGACTAAATACAAACATAAGCTTTTGATAAAGATTCCTGGCTTAGGACAGGCACATTAAAATGTGGCGGGGTTAAACTAGTTTTTTGGCGCCAACCTTCCCCCTAATGATAATCAATAACAAAGCACAAACTAACACACAGTAAAAATCAAATCGATAGAAGTTCAATTTAACAAGAGAGTATCTGAGACAAAAGGACAACAAGTAATTAACGGGACGTAAAGATACTCTCTTGAGAACACTCGAAGTTACTGACAGCTAGCTAAGAAGCATCCATCGACTGATGTAAAAAAATCAAAATCAAAATGCCTGTTTTGAACTGTCATACTTTGAGCGATTTAACACAAGCTTGGCACACATGTTCTGAATACGCTGAAGTTTCATTAATAACTAAGGATAATAACGCATTTTCTGTAAATAAACAATCATCACTACGAATATATACGCTTTATGTCAGCTGTGTTAGATTATTTCTAGTTGTAAAAATGTGTGTTGTGGCACAAATATAGTATGATATCAGTTGTTTAGTTTACTCTCAACAGACCGACAAACATACCGAGCTCATTATAGCCGACTCACCAACAGACACAATTTAAGGCAAAATGACAATAATACCACAAAAAGTATGTCTGTCGGGATTTTTTTCTTATGCGTACAGTTATATGTTAAACATACATGATGTAAAATTCAAGTTTGCGTTTTACTTAAGGCTTTCGACTGAATTCTAGCAAAACGCTATAATGTTTACATTTTTGAATGACAAAATTGATAAAAATATCTCGATTAGTGCCACACCTTTTCATTTCGTAACTCACCAATGTAAGCTACAGAGAAAAACAATATATGAATACGTCCAGTAATCAATATTGCTTTGCCTAACATAAATTGTTATTTATCAAGTAAAAAATAAATATTTAGTAAAATATTGACCTTGCTATGTTTTTCTCGATAGTATTTGACCAACAGACTTTAGCCGACTCTCCAACAGACCCATTTCTCATATAGCCCCCATGTTCAATAAAACCAACTGACTGAGATCTCAGTTAGCCGAGTTAAGGAAGTGATAACTTACAGAGGCTAAGTTGTTTGTATGGCGTTTTATGTAATTTTGGAATCCAATACAATGATGGAACATCATCGTTCTATTTGTCAAAAGGAAGAAATGACAGAATTATGATTTTTAGTTATTTTCTCCTTTGACAGTGTTGTTGCTGTATATGTGAAGCTTTGGCAGGCTTAAGCAACCCCTAATTCAGCTGTTAATATAACATAAACTCTTGATGTTATTTTTCATATCATAAACCCTAGATGTTATTTTTCATATCATAAACCTCTAGATATTATTTTAAATATCATTAAGGTCGTACAATGTACAATTTACATATTGATCTATTATTAAGCTTGTAATTAACTTCCGTACTTAAAAAGACAAGTACCTATAAACACAGGCCATACCATATGTTAAAATTCCTGATTTTTTTTAATATATTTACGGAAAAATTGGTCATTATCAAAAATAATTGTTTGTATTCGCTGTAGCTTTGTCTTGGCAAGCCGACACTTTTCGTGTGAGCAAGCGGGCAGACAACATTCCTTGCGTGAGCAGATACAGCACTGTTTGTACACTTATAGTTTTTGGAGTTACAAAAAATATTCTGAGCTGGCATTTTATTTCCTGAAAAAAAATATTATAAAAGTAAATTCATGTAATGAAAAAATAACAGTTTTTGAAAAGAAAAAAAAACGCTTTCTTGGAAGTTTAAAAGGCTGTCGGTTCTTCGTTTCTTTTCCAATTTCAACAAACGAGTATTGTAACCTCTAAAATAACTTTTATTGCAATATTTCCCCCATTGGGACCCAGCATTAACAAAGTTAACACTGACAGGGACCTGTTCTTTAATCCTTACGATTTTGGTCCGAAGTCAAACAATTCAGCTAAGGCCACGCCGAATTAATTACTTGTTCGTCGGACCGCCCGCGTGTGATATTGTTTCCTTAAGAAAAAAATATAAATTTCATCCGCCCGCATTTACCGGAAACCCGCCCGCGTCCGGAGCCGGAAGTTGTGTTCAAATTTTTTTTTATCTCCGCGTTTGAAAAATATTTGTCTTTTACGAAAGTAAACAACAAAAAAATTGCCGATTTTCAACCATTTACTCTTATAAACTTGACTCTGTTTTGTCTTACCGCTTGTTAGACTAGTTAAGTTTAGTGCTCCAATATTGGAGATACATTCAGGATAAAGACGTTAAACTTAAACGGTTGAAACTACGTTTCATTCCCCTCAAACAAAACACTCCGATGAAAACAATGAAATCTGTTGCCACCAAGTAAAAGTATTGTTACAAAATACGGCAATTGCATGTCAAATGGAAGACTCTTACATTGATTTATTTAAATACATTCATAACATTCAAAGAATGCCATATACGATGCATAATCGACCCCTTTTATTGATAGATACAAGTTCCTGTGGTATTTTTCCTCGGATGACCTCAGTTATACATGTAAAAACAACATGGTTCAAATTGAATACATTAAGGAAAATCCCTAACTTATGTGTAATGACAATATGAACATCCAATTCACCATTGACCAAGGATTGTTTTGTAATATTTTTTAATAAATATTTACAAATTGTTATTGTTGTTTTATGTTTTTTTTTGTGAATAAAGATAGGAAGTTGTTATTCTTTTTAATATTTCATCTTAAAATTATGCCTTGCCAGCAAGATTTTGGGACATAGTCATACTTGTTTGGTGTAATTGACTTACTCTTGGTCTGCTTGTGGCTATTGATAGAAAGCCAAGACAGCAACTCTTCAGAGAAAAAAAAACCAACTAAAGACAACTATTTCCTGCTTAAATAATATATTAATCAATTGGAAAAGCCATAAACCACTGAGAACAAGCATTTGTTATACTTTAAATAGAAGTTTTTTAATATTTCACTTATTTTCTTCAAAAATAAAAATAATCGCTCGCTCGCCTCACTTTTACATTAAAAACCAGAAAAAAAAACTTTTTAAAAATTTAAAAACAAGTCGCACGCCTAAAAAAAAATCAGTCGCTCCGCAAAATCAGATTTTCAGAAAAAAAATTAATAAAAATAATTTCGCTCGCTCGCTCCTTTTTTTAAGTCAAAATCCAAAGAACAAGAAATTAATTCCTTATGGCCTAATTATACCTCATTTTTAAGGATTCATATAACTTTACAAGAGGGTTGCATTGAGGAAATATTAGTACATTCAATTGCAACCTAGGGAGCGACCATTTGATTTTTAGGGGGGGGGGGGGGGGGCTATGGTGAAATTTGAAATAAAAATGCATGATGGCAAAAATCCAGAAATATAAAGGCAGGACAGTGCTTTGAGTAAAAAAAAGGCACGATGGTATTTTTGGCTAAACAATTTATACATGTAGTTGCTTTAAAAAAAAATTGCGCGCACGAGTGCACACAAAATAAAATCCAGGCTTGAAAATATCCATAGCCCCCATAAAACTCAAATGGTTGCTCCCTTATTTATTTATTCTGGATTAAGAAACAAGCTTTACGACCCCCTCCATTTTGCAGTTTCGAATGAGGTCTTTGTAGAGGTCCTATGGTTCTACTTATGTCCAGGATCTAATGAAAAAAATTCTATCAAGTAAAACTATCATGGCATTGAATACTGTATATTGTTTTTATGTCATCGAAGGGAAATTTTTCATATATGAACGGTTGAGGTCAAAATTAAAATGTAGCAGTTTTTAAGTCATTGAGGGTAACTAGAGGTATAGCCGTCAGACAATAAGTTTTATTTTTGTCTTTGCCATTTCCTTTTTTCTATTCAAATGTGTTAAAAATACCATGTCTCGGTCCTTAAATTGCACATTATTGGTATCCGGTGATTATACATTATTGGTTGCTCCATAGTATCTTCCACCACGAAGGGGTACTGGTCGGAATTCTTGAAGACTTGATATCCGGTGCTGGATTTCACTTTTTATTTCAAGTTCCGCCTTTTTTTGTTTTTAACATCCTGCCTTTTTATTGCAATACCATAGCCCCATTATAAAAGCCATACAAAGCTGTAATTAAAAACATTTTCCCACTTGAGTTGAAACTTCACAACAACATAATCTATGTTTAAGCTTTGAACTTACAAAGACAAGTGAAAATAAACACAGGTCAAATTAATATTCATTAGTTGTTTGAAGTGTTATGTTAGATTTAGAATCGATGTGTTTGGTTTTTTTTTTAAATCAGTTGATAAATGCTTCTTAGCTAGCTGTCAGTAGCTGCGAGTGTTCTCAAAAGAGTTCCTTTACGTCTCGTTGTTCTCGTATAGTACTCTTGTCTCAGGTTCTGTTCTCTCTTGGTGAATTGAACTTTATCGATTTGATTTCTATTAGTGTGCTCTTTTTTGTTCTTTGTACAAGATTAACAATAGGGAGAAGGTTGGACCCCAAAACTAGTTTAACCCCGCCACATTTTATATGTGCCTGTTCTAAGACAGGAATCCTTGTCCTGTCAACTATCTGTTTTTTGTTTTATATCCAGAAATGGGTCTTTCTTGGATAATCTAGGAATTTGTTTGAATCTTATGTATTATATTTTTATCTTGGGCCAATGCAAGACAGCGAGCAGTGACCTCTGGTCATGTTGAAGACTGCTGGCTGTTTTCCATTGTGGTTTTAAAATTGCCGTTTCTTTAATGTTGGTTCTGTCGCGTACACTTATTCCACGTCACTTTAACGTCTATTCAGGCCCCTGTTTCATAAAGCATCTCAATTTTGAGATTTCCTCAAATCCTTCCTCAACTCAGATTTCTTGCAATTTCATTGGTAAATATTTGAGTTGAGGACAGATTTGAAGAAATCTCAAATTTGAGATGTTTTATGAAAATGGGGCCAGTAGTTTTTGCGTTTCAATAGTTTACATGTGGTCTGGGTTTTTTCATCCTGTCTTTGTTTGTATTTTAGCGTGTGCCCTTTCGGACTTAGACATTTGGATGCAACATTGGCACCTCTGCTTCTTTAATACAACATGTTTCCTTTTAAATTTGATAAATTTATGGAAAGAATGGTCTTCGTCAACAGTACATCTATAAAGTTAGTGAGTATTGTCTCATTATTTTATCCCATTATTGTATCGCACCATGTTTCAAGTGAATCAAGCATTTCAAAGGGACCGATAATTTACCCTTAAAGTTGGGTGGCTTGTTTATTTCCTTAAAATATTCTGAATCTTATTTGTGATGAAAAAAAGTATTCTAGCATTTTCCATACAAAAATGTAACAATAAAAAAAAATGTCGCGTACACTTTTTCCTCATCTCAGTATTTTCTTTTTGTCTATTTTCCGTGGTGCCTTTGAAAAATAAATATTTTGCGCGGATAAATTTTTCTGACCAGTTCAAAAAACCAAGTTCTTTTATATTTATTTAATCAAAAAGATGATTTTTCTTTATCCTCGGGCGGTTTCTGTTTTTTTTATAGATTAAATTAACATATGCGTATTTTCATTTAAAACTGTAGAAGATAATTTTCCAACTAGGAAGGTACTTCATAACAAATGATCTAATATTCAGCTTGAACCATCCGTACTCATGAAGACAAGTGACATTGACATGTGTTTCCTGCTTTCCTGATAAATTTAAGGAAAGATTGGTCATCATCAACAGTATTTCTGCAGTCGCCGTAGTTTTCCCCAGCAGACGATATTTCTCGTGCGAGCAGGCCGGGAGACGACACTTCTCGTGCGAGTAGACACTACCCAGCTTGGTAAACATGTTATAGTAGGAGTTGCAAGTTGTCGGGAATATTTGTTATACGGGTATGGTTTGCTCTTAGTAGATGTCATCACAATACCTTAATTTTTTGTCGAAATGACTGTAAACTCTTTTTTTTCTCGACATATCTAACAAACCTTGATAGTATTGGTGAGATCCCTTTCAAATTCTATAGCAGACAGGAACCGCTCACTCTTTAATAAGGAGCACATGTATAATGAAGATATGGGTTTATAGTCGTGACTATATGCTATATAGCCTTGGAGGCAAATTTTAAACAAAATTCGCAATGTCCCATGAGTCGTCCAGCCCATGACACACCACCGCTAGTGTTAGCTGCTCCTGAGTTTTCTTTGTTGTCGATGGAACAGTACGAGGAGTTCCTGGTCGGAATATGCAATTTGTTAATTAATGAAGTAAATACGGTTATGGGACAATTTCATTTGATGCAACCAACTTCCATTGTATCCAATCAAATAAGAGAATGTGTGACCACACAAACTTGGTCGAATCTTCCAAGGGTTAATATGAGTGATAGCAGATCGTTTCCCTTATTCATCGTGCAATTTCCGTACTTATAAAAACAAGTGAAGTAAACACATGTCCTACCATCTGTTTCCTGATTTCCTGATAAATATACGATAAGACTAGTCATCATCAACAGTACCTCTATTGAGTTGCTGTAGCTTGTCCAAGAAAGCGACAGTTACTTATTAAGCAGCAGATACTTCCCCCCCCCGAAAAGAACCCGCGGGAGGCGTGTTTGCGGAAAATATATTTCCCCAATAGAAGTAAGTTCTTAGATTTTTTTCTCGTTTTCATTTTTAATATAATAAAAACCAAACCGTTCGAACAAGTAGGGAAGCTACGTCTAGCATCGAGGATATTTTTACATATTTGAAAAAAAATCTTTACACTTTATAAATAATGACCGGATACAAACGAGTCAAATTATTGCTCTTTCGAAATTAGGGGTTGGTATTCATCAGTCCGTCTGCCCATTACACTTAAAAAATTCTATTTCAGCTTTTATCTCATCTACAAATTGTTTGAACCTCTCTAGGATTTTCTTCAAATGAAATAAAAAAATCAAAGTCTTGGTTATCTCTTAGAATTTTCATCAAAAACATAGAAGAATGGCATTTTTGACGATGGCCTCAATCAAGTTAAACTCAATTTACAACAGATGTTATTTCCAAACAAAAAGGAAACCTTTTCGACAAACACGAATTTCATTTATGTTCTGATAACCTTAAACGAACATAAAATATTTATAAAAAAACAACACAAATGTTGGGATCAGTTCGCCTGCAGAACAGTCTTGCAAATTTTGTTAATTTTAATAAAAAGAACACACATTTTCACCAAATGTGATGCAAGAATACAAAAACTATTTATTCGATTTTCGTAAAATATCTTTATCGTTCCACCTATCCGTTATAATCTACCTTTTCGTATTTTAAAACTTCTCACAAATGATGTAATTTATTTTTTAAAATATTATATTTCATATCACGCAGTTTATTTGAAAAGAATATATGTTTTTTTTTTATTCAAATCAATACTTACCTTGGTAAAAATGGTGATAAGAACACTGCTGCCTCTGCATACATCCAAGTAAATCAATCTACAATATAGTAAAGACATATACTAGTATAAGACATAATTAATATTAAATTATTAAAGGTTGAAAAAAATAATTGCGATGGTAAATCGTCGATTACGTAATCAAACAAAACATTTTTACCATAATAATTCTTCCCGCCGAAAAAAGCAGTCCCATAAGTTAACATATCAAAATAAACATCTCTGTCATATGACAAATCAAAACGTGTTTATATAACTTTTATAAATACATTTAAAATTCAGCATTACAGTAACACTCTCCACATTTTAAACAAATTTAACACTTTAAAAAGGGGGCCGCTGGTGTAATTGCTCGGGTTCGATACTCTTCAGGGGTGAAAATGTCCTCTCTCTTGACAACGTGCTCTTGACACCATTTTCTAGGTTAGTCTCAATGAGCGAAGCTAGTCCTTCGGAAGCGATAAAAGGTTGTATCCCGTGAAGGAGATAGAAATACCCAATGCACGTTAAACACAGAGGAGAATCGGTATATCGGTAAAAATGAGCGTGAACAATTTTCCTATGGCGGTCAAGTATTGTGCATGATCGCGAACAATTTTGTACCGGATCGTGAACAACGCATATTGGATTTTTTTCGTAGAAGGTCATTCTTTTTTCTTTTATAGCACGTTAAAAAAAGCAAAATTAAAAAAACAAATTATGTCTGGCAAAATGGTGAACTTAATAAATTGAAACATGAAAGCCGTTTTACTTAAAATTGAATAGCCTTCTCAAATTTTGAAAAGGCAGATAGTATGTTGATATAAAACGGTCAGAATTTAACACATTTTGTAAACAAAACATGTGTGTTCTGCTTCATATTAATGAAATATGGTGTTTTAGATTCAAATATCATTATTTCATTTACCAAGAGCTAAAAAATATATCTTCTTTCAAATGCAAGAGAGAAACTGGACATTTTATGTAGTTTTTGTTATTTTTGGGATCGCGAACAATTTGGCACCGCTGGTTTTGGATCGTGAACTATGATCGCGAACAATTTATTAGTCAATATCGAATGTTTTAGATAATGAAGAGTTTAAGCGTTTGAATAGATTGACATGTATATATAAAACTTATTTTTCAGCAATGAAAAGAAAGAACAAAAATCTCAGCAACAGGAAAGGCCAGTGGAAGACAAAGAAACGCAAAGTTGAAACAACACTGAATTGTAAATTGGCAACACGACGGGTGTGCTATAGCAGGCAGGAACCGCTTACTCTTCCGGAGCACCCGAGTTCACTCTTGTTACGACTTGAGTTCGCGTTGTTGATTTCTGTTCGGTTGATTTTGTGATTTTGTTTCCTTGTGCTGTTCTTGTTTATGTTTATCGGTTCTGTCGTTGCCCTTTCGGACTTTTGACACTCGAATGTCCCATTGGTACCTCTGCTTTTAAAAAAAATAATTATCATAATATGTCATTTATGTCAAAATGTAAATCACAGATTGGTTTGTCATAGGGTTTTGTTTTATCTTCCTTTACCGGATTTGACACACTGGATTGGAAATTGACAGCGCGGCGGGTGTGCTATAGCAGGCAGGAACCATTTTCTCTTCCGGAGCACCCGAGTTTACTCTGTTGATTTCTGTTCGGTTGATTTTGTTTTGTGTTTTCTCGTGCTGTTCTTGTTCATATTCACCGGGTTTGCCGATACTCTTTCGGACTTTTCACACTCGAATATTGGTGCCTGTTTGTCCAGATATGTTATTGGTTTTTTTTATTGATGAACTATAAGAATATAAAGACGTTACTTTGGACAATGAGTACCCTTAAAAAATTGCAAATTCCAGCCTTTTTGAGTAGTCCGGGAACGATGCGAAACTCCTACCTTAGAGTACCAGGTGAGCAAAATTATGAAAATTACTAAAATTGCACTGTATTGGAAAGAAAAACAAACATCACTTTTTCAACAAATATTGCTGCAATTCTCATTCTATATACGTACACAGAAAAAAAATCACCATTAAAATGTCCAATTTAAAAAAAAAAAAAGATAGAAACCACTGATCAATCAGATGAAAGCTTTGAGGCTTTATGGTAGCCATTTTGGATTTTTCGAGAAAAAAAATGTTGCCTGTCTGAACAAGTTATATAGGAGGTTCTTTAAGTTGCACTTTTATCTTTTACATAATTTAAAACCTTGCTACTGGACAAAATTTACAGTTTTCATGAACATACTCATAATGATACAAAAAATTGTTATTCATTATAATCATGAATTAAATATTAAAATTATAATTAAATCGAAGGTTCAATTAGAAATATATATTATATTTAATGTGGTCACGCTGTCTTGTTCACGATCGAATTTTGCAGGTACTTAATTGTTCGCGATCATAAAAGGCAAATTCTGAATCGTTTTAACACTTTTCCCCCCTAAATATTCCATTTAAGTTAAATAAATGGAATATTTCATATTTAGAGAAATTTTCAATGTTAAATATCAAAATGTTTTTCAGTTTTTTTAACATATTTAAAGTTTTATTTGAAATAAATTGTTCTTTTAATTCAACTATCATGTAAAAAACGTTGGGTAGTATAGCGCCTTTACGTTTTTAGGAAAAATGGAATTTCCAAAGCAAAATGTTACAATGTATTTCAGTAAAGGAAATATAGTTATTTTGCCAGACGCTTTTAGTTTTTTGAATGACGTTTGTAATTTCTTAATTTTTAGTAAATTCTATTAAACCACGCCAATATGCGTTGTTCACGATCCGGTACAAAATTGTTCGCGATCACGCACAATACTTGACCGCCATAGGAAAATTGTTCACGCTCATTTTTACCGATATACCGATTCTCCCCTGTGTTAAAGACGACTTTGTAGAGTTCGATAAGAGTACGTTCAATGGGGGCTGCTAGGAAGGCCAAACTCGCCAACTACATGTACCCCAAACTCGCCAACTACATGTACATACTGAAGAGGGATTCCCATAAGCATATAAAACACACTATGCCAAGTTGGTTCTTTATGAAATGTGATTTTCTGTGCTTGGTACTGTTATTGTCCCAAATTGTGCATCACGTGGTTTTCTTATATTGATTACCAACAGCTTAATTCAAATATTCTAAACAACACCGTATTGCTAAGCTGTAAACAGAAGCAGAGGTACCAATGGGGTATCCGAATGTCAAAAGTCCGAAAGGACAGAGACAAAACCAGTTAACACCAGCAAGAACGGGACAAAAACAGACAACATTTAAAACATGGAAACACAAAATAACCAAATATCAATCAACAACGCGAACTCCAGTCGAAACAAGAGTGAACTCAGGTGCTACAGAAGAGTAAGCAGTTCCTGCTTGCTATAGTACACCCGTCGCGTTGCCATTATTCATGACAAACCAACATCTGCACTCATCTGAGAGATCGAAATCCCATATTTTTCTATAAGTGCATTATGTCTTCCGTAAAATTTCTTGATTAAAGATAGCAACCGAGGAGCAACATAACTTTGTGTGTGCAATTTTTGCGTCAGACGTGTCGCTCTGCTAAGGAAATCGATGTAAGTCCCATACGCTCTGGAATAACGAATCAATTGTGATACGTAAACTCCATAAGCTGGAGCGGACGGAATGTTGCTACACAAGAAGGGAAAGTTGACGATTGGAGAGATGAAGTCATCAGGTTTGTCATAGAGCCTTGTTGAAAGTCTTCCTTGATTCGAGATGTAGATCTTAATATGAGTCAGACTTCCTAGAATCAGTTGTGTCCTTTATCTCAAGCTCCTGGGGATATATGAGATGGAGAAAGTCACCAAATCGAGAATTTTTTAGTGAAAGGACATCATCAATATAACGGAGCGTGAGGTTGAAAGAGAAAGCTAGTCTAAGGTCTTTTTTGTCTAGAAGAGATTGTAAGAATTCTGCTTCATATGAATGAAGAAACAAATCAGCAAGCAAAGGTGCACAATAAGTGCCCATTGGAATCCCTATTGTTTGCTGAAAAACACGTCCACCAAACTGAACAAATATGTTGTCAGTAAGAAAGTTGAGCATGTCGATTATTTGGTATTCTGTAAATTTGTTCTTTTTCTTAGAATCATTGATGACAAAGTAAGTCTTGGTATAATCGACTACTAGATATTTGTTCCAGCTTTTTCCATTGTTTTTTATATATATAGGAAAGTATATTACTTGTATTAACATTCACAACAAACCTAAAAAGTGCTTGTGTAAACTTTTATTTAATATTTCTTGCTGGAAAATGAGCACAAAAACGGAAATATTTGATTGATTGTTACTTAAAAGCATAAAAAATGACAATGTATTAAGTATGAATTAATTCCTTTATACAAATAATTTTTCTCTCTCTTATGCGGTTTGATATCGATATCAATATTATTTGTTTTGCTTTGAATTGTTTGTTGCGGTTGGTAATTTTAAACTTGTGCTGTGATTTCGTGCGGTAAATATACATGAGGTACTGTCATTTCCTGTGTTGTGGTACTGATATTTCATGTGATGTTTGCACGGCAAAATCCTTAAATAACAATTAATGACCCGATGCTTCTGGACCAGAGGTCCCCGAGAGTAGTAACCGGCCCAGTCGTGGACACAAATGTAGCCATTGAATGAAGTATGTTTTTATCTTAAGGCATCTAGATAATTTAAAAATGTTCGGGGTTCATTGTACTGCACATGGTCGATATCTCTTTTCTAGATGAGGGTTCATTTTGGAACGTTTTAGATTGGAATAGTTTTATTTCCTTTTTTTTTGGCTTTCGAACTTTTAACTGTTTTGATTCAAAGCTGTTCTGCTGATGAGAGTTTTTGAAATATACCTACATATACAGGACAATGGCCGCTTTTATATAGTATTTACCAATTACCCCCTTCATATTTTTTCTTGATTGGTTTAATTCTGAAAACCACGTCACAGATCTGGTTCAATTATGGCAGACCATACCTACGTTTCTCGCCTGGTCTGCTATTGAGCCTAGAGCAAATCAAACCCGAAACTTGTACAAAACGTGTTATCTTGAAAGAGATCGTATGAGACGTACATGTATGTATTTTCCTATAACCTTTGTCTAATAGTCGGTTACGTAGAAAGCGGTGTCTGATCAAAACACTTACTTTGTCATCCAAGCGTCTAGCAAGAAAAACAAATTTACAGAAGAACAAATAATAGAAATGCTCAACTTTCTAATCGACAACATATTTGTTCAGTTTGGTGGACGTGTTTTTCAGCAAACAATAGGTATCCCAATGGGCACAAATTGTGCACCGTTGCTTGCCGATTTGTTTCTTCATTCATATGAAGCGGACTTCTTACAATCACTTCTAGACAAAAAGGACCACAAACTTGCTTTATCCTTCAATCTCACATTTCGTTATATTGATGATGTCCTTTCACTAAACAATCCTCAATTTGGTGACTATTTACATCTCATATATCCGAAGGAACTTGAGATAAAGGACACTACAGATTCTAGGAGGTCCGCTTCATATCTGGATCTATTTCTCGAAATTGACACACAAGGAAGGCTTTGTACAAAGCTCTATGACAAACGTGATGACTTCAACTTTCCAATAGTTAACTTTCCCTTTCTGTGTAGCAACATTCCGTCCGCTCCAGCATATGGAGTTTACGTATCACAATTGATTCGCTATTCCAGAGCATGTGGGGAGTACAACGACTTCCTTGATAGAGCCACACGGCTGACAAGCAAATTGTTAACACAGGGGTACGTTGCTCCAAGGTTGTTGTCATCACTCAAGAAATTTTACGGACGACATCATGTGCTTGTATACAAATACGGGATTTCTATCTCTCAGATGAGCACAGATGTTGGTTTCACATAGAGTTTTTATAATGTCATCCTTTCCGGATTTGACCAACACTTAATCGATCTTTGGCAACGTGACGGGTGTGCTATAGCAAGCAGGAACTGCTTACTCTTCCGGAGCACCTGATAGAAAATAAAGAGATGTGGAATAAGTGTACGCGACACAGCCCACAATTAAACGGCAATTTAGAAAAACCACAATGGACAACCGCCAGCAGCCTTCAACGAGGCCATTTGGCACTGCTCGCGGTTCTGCAATTGGCCCATGGTCTAAATAAGATGCATATAATTCAAATCCAGCCCTGAAATAGTCACAGATAGACCCCCTTCTTAAACAAGGAACAGAAAACATCAAAAAGACAAGTACAAACGAGAGCTTTGTCAAAGATTCCTGGCTTAGGACAGGCACATGTAATATGTGGCGGGGTTAAACTAGTTTTTTGGGCCCAACCTTCCCCCTATCAATATTCCTAGACAAAGCACAAAAACTAAACACACAATAAAAATCAAATCGATCAAAGTCCAATTCTACTAGAGAGAACCTAAGACAAAAAACAAGAACAAACAGAAGGAGAGTTCACTCTCGTTTCGACTTGAGTTCGCGTTGCTGAATGCGGTTTTGTTGTTATGTTTGTGTGTGTTTTATGTTGTTATGTGGTTTGTTTTGTTGTGATGATTTTTTGTCTGCCGGTTTTGTCTTTGTCTTTACGGTTTTATGATACTGATTACCCCTTTTGTACACCTTTGCTTCTATCTGAAAAATGTGTACAAGCCCTGGCATATCGAATTAGTCGTGAAATATAAACACCGTATGCAGGTGAAGTTGGTTTGTTACTTTCCAGGATAGGAGATCAATCATTTTAAAATTAAAATCGTCTCTTTAATCGTATTTTTTTTAACAGAAATGACCACCCAGGTCAAATTCGAGATGTTGATCCAAAAATAATGTAAAACAAGTTGAGCTATAGGAGTGTATGGTAAAATTTGGCGATAAGTGTACATGTATGATGTTTATCAGTATATCTTATACATGTATAAGTAAAGTTTATGGCTTATTTTGTTGGTAGCAAAGTTTATTTGTCAATCCATTAGACTTCAATGCTTATATACCATGTCATTTTCCTTGTGTAGTCACGCGATACGAAATTTAAACCCTAGACCATCAGCCATACATGCTATACAATTGTTAAAGCAGGTGCACTCCACTTGTAACACAATATTAAAGAAATATGCATCTGATCTTATGGCATGTATGGTTTTTAATTAAACTTTCTTAACTACATGCAAGTTGCAGTATTCTCAATTACATATATTTTGTATAACCCGTTTTAGTAAGGTGTTGTCGTATATCGCTGGAGAGCTTACGATTCTTAGGGTGTATAATGACCGGTAGTCAGTTGGGACTAGAGTGATCAATTCTTTAATTAAGTCAGATATATATAGAACTGTAGTTATTCGTTAGTTTGTGAAATAAGCTTTCGCTTATTTTTCATTTCTTTTTTAAATCTTTCACCCCTAAAACTTTATACACGGAAATATTTAATTCTCGTTTCCAGGGTAAGTTTTTATCAACTGTTAAAAGAGATTTAAACATTACACAGCATTTTCGAATTTTAATATGTTCACAAGCCAATTAAATACATTGATTATTATTTTTTTAGGAATTCGTCAAATTTTATATTTTTTTCTTTTAATCTATATGGACGGGTTTCGATTAAAAACCTAAAGCATATCACGTGATCAGACAGGCGTGTTTGTATCTAGATGAGCAACGTTAAAGCAAAATTTACATCATAGAAATTTCTTATTAAAGCTTTTTGTTATTTTCTCAAGAGCACCTTTTATGTATTGCTCTTCAACTGTACAACACACTTGCATATTTGATTGACTTCATGATATCATGACTTTAAAATTCTAATTGTATAATGGTCTTATGGTTTATCAGTTTTTTTACTTTTGAAAAAAAAGATTTATTACATTTCAATATAATATTTGAATTCGAACAGTTGTCCTAGTACCTCTGAACATTTGTATGTCAAATATTAGAATTTCATTGTAAGGTTCAGTTGCGTAAATCTTTTTTTTTTATTGTTCATTTCTGTTTTCAATGTTTATTTTTTCTTATTGCATGACAAACAAATTTATTTTGTCAAAATTAAAAAACATAAGCTCTTTAAAGGCTTAAATCATTGTTTTGGTGGTAAAATGGAAAATGGGGATAACAGCCTCAAGGTGAAATGGGGGGGGGGGGGGGCGTAGTGAAGTAGTAATAGAGATGGATGTGATTATCATATTTTTGAGGGTTGGCTGATAGACTATATGCGGAAAATGTCGAAAGTGTTTTATACCACCCCGTATAACTACTAAGATCAAATATTGAATAAAAAGTTAAGGTAAATATCCACATTTTAACTCTAATTTTAATTGAAAGTTCAAGGACTAAGGCTTTCTAAAAATAGAATGATGACAGACTAAGCCTTTCTTAAAATATTTGGGCAGCATATTCTCAATGAAACAAAACAAAATTTTAAAGGATTTTTTTTTTTTGCTTTTAAATTATTTGTACTAATCAGTACCAACAATGTTATTTTGCTTTTATTATATGTTTACATCGTCAATTCAAAATGATAGATTTGAAGAAAATTAAAAGGGTTTTTATTTCATATTCAACGTCCAAGGATAATCATTAAATATTAAAATAAAACGAATATAGTCTTTTTTATTTCGGTCAACACAGATATTATCATCTCGTAAAAAGCAATATATCGACCCGAACTTCGTCCTTAGTCAATATAGTTTTTCTCAAGTCGATAAAAACATGTACTGACTTCACCAAAAGGCTATAAATGAATAATATCAAAGTCTATGAATGATATATTATATGACTTCCAAAAGCAAGCGAAAAAATTTGACATATTAGAATTGAAAAAAAAGCATCTAAAACTATTATTTTTCTAGAAAACGTATTTGTACACGAATATGATGAAATGAATGTAAGTGATAAATTGAGGTCACAAGTATACCCAATGACGTAACAGTCAAGATTCTATTTTCAACGAATTAAAAGTCAAAACTTTTTATCAGTTTGGTATATTTGTGATATTTTATAAAGATGAGTCTTTCTTGGTAAAATTGCATATGTTTTATATGGTTTGGTTCCGTTGAAAACTTAAATCATGATATCACTTACATACATTTCATCATACTTGGTGTTTTAAAAGTTTGTTGTGAAATGTTCATAAATTAAAGTAACCCAGCTGGCAAAATTGGTTGTTTTTACGTTGGAAAGACGTCTTTCCATGACGTCAGGAAGACGTCTTTTTTATGTTGGATTTGAAAGGTGCGAAGACGTAATTTTTGTGACGTCTTTTCAACGTCCTTTTTATGACGTCTTTTCAACGTCTTTTTTATGTCGTCTTTTCGACGTCTTTTTCGTGACATCTTTCCGATGTCTCCTTGCGACGTCTTTTCATCCTAATTTTGGTCAGAAGTAATGTATTTATTGCATTTGTAACTCTAGAAATTTTTATTTCCAGATTAACACAAGAATTATTGTTCCAATTGCATTTACTAAGTTGCATGATCAAGTTACAGCCAGTTGCCAAATGTTCTCTCTGCATTTTTATGTTTTTGTTTGTTTTTCTTTTGGTATCTTTTTACATGTTTAACAATCTTGTTAGTATTACATGTTGTAGTAGCATAAGGTATTACATTCATTTGAATTATCTTATGATAATATTTATTTGTTTAACACATTAACAGCAAATGGTTATAACGCATAGGAATGAGATATGATATTATATGAATGCTTGTACAAAGTCAGAATTACCATTAGCTTTTATTCAAACTGTAATTTTAAATAAAGAAGAGATTCATTTTAAATTATACACATTTTATAAACAGAATTGTAAACAGTTAGCACACAAACTAACACACAGGTGTGTTGTTCTTAAATGCATTCAACAGTCAATGAATTCTCATGTTGTACACAGAGAGTCAAAGTATAAAATCCAATGTTCTTGTATTTTTGATCCCATCTCAGTTGTCATTTCACATTCTTTACTGTAAAAGTTATGTTGTTGCTTTTCCTTCATTTTAGTTCATGATAATCTCCGTGTTTTATCCTGCAATAGAAAAAGAGTTCGGTATTGTTAAAAATCTAGCACAACAATTACAATTGCAATTGAAAGGGATATGCACAACAATAACAAAAAGTTAGAACATACATGTATTTGAAAATTTTTTAGTATTTTGTAACATATGTACAATTTTTTTTCATTTATTTTAACCAGCTTATAATTACCCTTCGATTGTTTTATTGACCATGCAAAATAAATAATCTTAATAAGGCACGGACCATTTGATTTTCTGGGGGGGGGCCTGGGATTTTTTTGAAAAAAATTTCCCGGCCCTGATTTTTGTAAAAAAAAATAATCTTGCCAGCACCTAGGTTGAAAAAAATAATCTGGTTTCAATCTTGCCAATTGAAAAAAAAAAATCTTGCCAACAAAATTTCCTTGCTTAATGTGTGAAAAAAATAATCTGGCCCGCAAAGCGGGCGAAAAAAATTTCCCGGCTCAAGGTAAAATCCCAGGCCCCCCCCAGAAAATCAAATGGTCCGTGCCTAAACATGATATACCCTACCTTATTCAGGTTTTATATTTTCAATTCCACATTAACACTGTCTGGATTTCAAGCTGGTGGCGTTCACAGTCAATATATTAATTAATGTGTATCTGTAAAACAAATTCTATCAGAAATTAGACAGTGTATCTTTTCTTATCATGTTTATCTTTACAACATTATAAATCATGTAAATAAATAAATCTAATGTGTAATTACACTGCCATGATATAACTGATAAGGATATCGTTTGAAAAGCTTATCTCTCAGCATGCTCGGGAGGTTTATCTAAATCTGTGTGGTTCTAGCGGATGCATGTGTGTGTATATATATATTATTGATTGTAGGAATAGAATTGTGTATCTCTATTTTGTCACGGCAAACAAAATTAAAATCAGAAAACTAACCGAATGTTACCGTTTCTTTTGGTCCAATCAATATTAATAAGTACACAAATATAATGCCTATGATATGTTTTAAGTTGCTTTTGTCTGTTTAAGAACCGTTTAAATTCTATCAACACATATTTTCTAATAAACCATTAATAATTACCCCGTCTAATACGACAAATAAAATGTTTAACTGTAGTTTCTTACCGTAATTGTAAGAGTGTTTATCCTGTCGGCATTCGAAATCATTACACTCGCATTTTTCAAACTTTGGTATAATTTTGTTGCGCGCATGCGTATCTATAGAAAAACTTCACGTGTAAACCGCCAATCTATTGAAATCATCAAAATTGTATTACCACATGTATTTACATGTACATGCAAATCCAAATTAATAAAAAAAATAGTGGAAATTATTAATTATTATTGTTGTCAATTAAAAAAAAAATATTTCAATTGATAATTAGGTTTTAAAAAGGTATTTATTCACTGGACACTAGAATGGTATAACCTCCCCCCCCCCGAAATCCTTCTGTTCCTGCATTTTGGTGCTGTACAATTAACGACAACCTTGATAGTGTTCCCTATTTTATATTAAATGACTTTTCATGACACTTTAATTGTGACAACATTTTTTTAAAGTGCTTATTCTAGTACCAGATATATGTTCGGGTTTGGTCTGAGACAGACGTATTAAAGGACGTCTAAAATGAGAAGTCGAATTTTAGTTACATAAAAAACGTTATATTTATGTTTTCGTCACGACGATACCAAATAAAGACGTCATAAAAACAATTTTTTACGACGTCTTTCTGACGTCCGAAAAAGACGTCTTTTTTATGTTGATATTTGGTTATATGACGTCGCGACCAAAATTCAACATAAAAAAGACGTCAGGGTGACGTCTTTTGCCTGCTGGGAATATATTTTCCAGCTTAGCAAAGCTGTGTTGTTCGAAAATTTTTAATTAAGCTTGTGGTTAATCAATGTAAGAAAACCAAGTGATGGACAATTTGGGGAAATTAAAGTACCCAACACGGGAAATCACATTTCATAGAGTACCAACATAACATAGTGTGTGAAAGGTTGTTTTCCAACTAGGATAAATAAAAGATATTAAAGAAGCAGAAGTAGCAATGGGGCATCCGAATGTCAAAGTCCGAATGGCCAAATACAAAACCAGTGAACTGAACTAAGAAGGGAGAAAGGACTTTAAATGATAGAAGAAAAAGAGACGTGGAATAAGTGTACGCGACACAACCTACAATATAAACGTAAATTAAAAAAATCCACAATGAAAAACAGCCAGCAGCCTTCAATGTGACCAGCGGTCGCTGCTCTCTGTTTTTCAATTGGCCCCTGGATTGAAAATAAACTACATATAATTCAAACCCAATCCTTAAATTGCAATGAAAGACCCTCTTCTTGACAAAAAAAAAACAATTGACATAAATTCGACTAAATACAAACGTTAAGCTTTGATAAAGATTCCTGGCTTAGGATAGGCACATTAAAAATGTGGTGGGGTTAAACTAGTTTTTTGGCGCCAACCTTCCCCCTATTGATAATAGATAACAAAGCACAAACTAACACACAGTAAAAATCAAATTTATAGAAGAGAGTAACTGAGACAAAAGGACGACAAGTAATTAACGGGACGTAGAGATACTCTCTTGAGAACACTCGAAGTTACTGACAGCTAGCTAAGAAGCATCCATCGACCGATGTAAAAAAATCAAGTATGTCGACTTTAAATCCGACACAACACGTCAAACAATTTATGATTTGATGATGCATCATCACCCTTTCGATATTTTGTCATTTCATTTATTTTATAGAACAATTAGAGTTTACTGGTGTTTTTTATCACACTCAGAATAACTTTGATAACAAACCTATCACCTCGTATTCCCACACGGGTGGCGTGCTGATTGTGTTATGGTTAACGGAACGGACTACTAGCACCAGAGTTCGCGGTTACTGTATACCCTCGTCAGAAGGGAAATTTTGAACGACCAATATTTTTACTTTCCCTTTAACACCACACATCATGGTTTCATGGAGAGAGCAATACATACGCACTTTAACGATGCCGTTAGAGTGGGTTCAAATGAATCCTCGCCGAGGCCACATTTGCAAACTGCAAACTAGAGAGATGGACTTGTATATGATAAAATTGTAATATGATCATAGCTTGTTTCCAAATTCAGTATAAATAAATGTTTAAAAATAGCAAAATCGTGACTATGATTGCCACTGCTAGATTATCAATAAAATTAAATCGAATTTATATAATGTAAAAGGGGATAATTTCGCGTGGTTTAAATTTCGCTTTTTTCAGTACCAAAATGCATTTGCAAGGTTTTAGTTTCGCGTTTTATTAGATCATGAAATATTGGCTCCTTCTAAATGTAATTTACGCGAGGGGATATTTTTTGCGAATTTGTTATGATCGAAAATTTCCCCTTTTAAAATACCTCATTTGCCTTTTTGTGATTTATTTATCACAATAACACAAGTCTTCTAAGTATGATTAAAATTGAAAAATAAGGCACAACCCGATTACCTCTCATGTGTTGCTCGAGTTTCGCTTGTAATCTACAAAAACGAGACTTTCCCACCTGTATGTACATGTACTTAGGCTTGTCAATGAATTGCCCTAGGTCAGTGCACGTGGTTCTCTTTGTGTACTCCGGTTTCCTGTACAATAAATCACTGTCTTATTAGCCCCACACACTCTCCCTCTCTCTCAAAACTAGCAACTCTAAAGGACCCCCCACTACGTGTCAAAAACCTATATATTCTAAATTACTAAAATCCCTTGGAGCATTTTAAACTATGAAACCCTAAACCGAGGACGAACAGACAAATTGATACTAAACTAAACAGAGGGTGTCTCAACCACTTTCATTGATGTGATAGGGAATACAAATAAATTGGCAATAGATATCGATTTGAATCCTTTTCTGTTTGCGCCAATAAAAAAAGACACGTTGTGGAATGTCAAACTAAAACAATGCATTATTCTTTTTGTTGTAGAAATATGGCATCTCCAATTCTCACAATGGTTGCGTTTCTTTTTGTGATATTGTCGCTTGTGTCAGCAGGTACCTTGAAATCTACTGCCGAGCTTGGGAAGTTTTGCTTCTATATCGCACTTCCTTTGAGACATTTAGGCCCTGACCTTCCATTCTTTCATCGCATTTTCAATAATCAGTTGGAAAGAAGTGGTAAAATGATTTTCGGAAACATCCCACACGCTGATCGAATGGAAGCCACCAAAGATTGCTCAAACCTCCTGCGAGAGGAACAGTATACCCCGAAATGTGCTTACCGCCGATTGTCAGTCATAGCACAGAAGCTGACCAATGATGTCAATAAGTTACAAAGCACGATGGATGGTAACTTTGAAGACGCAAACTACATGTATAGAACACTTGTCACTGCCTGGTACCTAGACCGAGTATTTCTGAGTCTTGATTGTGGACATGTAGATAGAAAAAACCTCCTTCCTATGGACCAATTGGAATACGTAGCTAAATGGAGCAACTACCTCTCTTCGAGAAACAAGTTTTGTACATGGATGAAACCATTGTCGAAGAATGTCGCATCAAGTATGAGAGAAGAGGTGAAATCTATCTGTAATAACAGAGACACAGAGCCCATCTGTATATTGCTTCCTGTTTTTGACATCGTAGATTCAATGAGTAACCTTTGTGATCTGGTACCCCAAAACTCGTGGAACACAAGAAACCAGGACTTTAATTTCTTTGGTAAGGCCGCATACATCAACTTTTATACGATGAGAAATACCAGCCAGATGCCAAGCGACATACGATCGGTCTTTGTAGGCGAAACGACTGACTCGTCTATTCGAACGTCAATTTCGGATATTTTCATCAAACTGTACACTGATTTCAAAAAGGCTGATCTTACACTAGCGGTGAAGTTGCTTAATGTACTACCAAAATCCCGCTATATACCATGTGACTTTAATGCCCCATTTCCATCTTTTCCTTGGCTTTTGTGCTCCTGTTCAAAAGTATTTGAAGAATTTCGAGTATTTATCCGAACATACGAAACTAAAAAAACGGGCGCCCTCTCATCCAAATTTATTGTCGCGGACATAGATTACAGGCAATATATAAAAAACATCAAGGTTTCCCAAATAAAGGAGCTGAGCGAACAACAGGCCATAAGTCTAGAGGTCGCTGTGGTACAGATCAAAGACAATATACAGGACCGCTTTAAACAGCTAGGCACTTACTTTAGAAATATCGCAATATTTGAAGCGGCAAAACTCAATGCCGATGTTGGTTACCTTAAATCTCGTATTCAAAGCTACAACACTAAATTTTACGAACATACAAATACTGTTAAGGACAAAGTAGGCAAACTGATTGGGTTTTATATCGGGGTTACAACAGCACAATTAGCTGAGGCGATAGTAAAAATTGTAATCAGAGTGGCGATGGCCGCGAATCCACTCAAGTGGATCTCAGATAGTGGGAATGCAGATGACATTATGGAGTCGTCCCAGGAAATAGCGACTGCTTCAAGACTTCTTACTGAATCAATTATAAGTGCTGTCAATTTCAATTATTTGGTTAAGTATAATATTGACTTGTCGAAAAAACTCAGTAAGAATGCAAATATGATTAAAACTGTTCGCCAAATTGTGGAAGATGCGCAGAAAATGGTGAGTTCTGAAGATAAAAATTTTAAGATACTACAAACTGCCTTCATTGAACAATATGCAGCTTATGATCCACAAATTTCAAAAGACGACCTAACAAAGCTTAACAGTTATTGGGGACTATTTATAGAAGATATTTGCAATGGAATTGCATCAACAGAAGGTGTGGCAGCTAATGCGATACGAGGAACAGGGAATACCGGTGGCGTCTGCCGAGAAGCGAAAATTGCCGCAGCTCAGCTTGTTGCAACTCAAGAAGAAATTTACGATCTTCAGTTTGAACTCATGGAGGCGATGGCTCAACTCATGGTTGCCCTTACAAGGATTCAAAACTCTTATATATTAGGTCAGGGTCCAAGGGCGACAAATCCAGGAGGTCTCTCTGACGCAGACATCAAAACACTGATGGCCGTTTCTGCTATGTCATATACAATCTTACAAACAGTTAATGTGTATACCTACTGTGATATCCTGGAATACAGAAGAGGGAGAAAACCAAGTCTATGTGCTGGTATCGCCACCAATATCGACAAACTATTAGCATTGAGGGACGTTGAATGCGACAGTGAACACAAATTCATCTCCATTCCAACGAAACCTACTACAAATAATGCATCTGGCATGTCTTGGTTGGATCTTGGTAAATTACTACGCGGTGAATCGGTTTCATTCCGAATACCTGATAGAAATTGGCTGGTGCGCCATGGGAAAATATTTCCTTCAGAGAAGAATAGGAACTTTTACGTACAGGAAATTGAGATTTACCTTCCAGTAGTTAGTCAGAGTGAACAAAGGGTAGGTCTGTCATTTTTTTTTCAATTAGCTTGAGAGTTTAAGTTTTCAAATAGCTTGTAAGTATACAATTCAATCATGGAATACATTGACCATTTTTTATTAATCGCTGACCAAATATGGCAATAATACAATGTTGTAAATGTATGCTTCATCGGCAGATCCAGGACGGAAGCGTAGAAGTTTTCCTCGAAAATTTTATTTTTTCAAGTTAATTTTTAACAAAACTAATCCGAAACTCCTTCTCGTTCCCATGTATGAACCTCGATTTTGAAAAAAAAAAATCTTTTCTTCATCCGCCGTTGTAATGCATCATAGATCTTAAGTTTATTAAAACCCATGTTTTTTGCTAAATGGAAGATGCATTCGTATACATCAAGCGCTATTGCACTGTTTGCAAATCAAATAACACAACAAAACACAACACGCACAACAAAACTAGCTTTCATTAACTAATATCAAACGGAATTTAACTCAAGTTTTCTTGACGGGTAAGCAAAGAAGCAGAGGTACCAATGGGGCATCCGAATGTCAAAAGTCCGAATGGGCAGAGACAAAACCAGTAAACACCAACAAGAACGGGACAAAAACAGACAACATGTAAACCATGGAAACACTAAATAACTGAATATCAATCAACAACGCGAACTCCAGTCGAAACAAGAATGAACTCAGGTGCTCCGGAAGAGTAAGCAGTTCCTGCTTGCCATAGCACACCCGTCGCGTTGCCAATAGTCCATTCACTCAGCATGTCAAATCCGGTAAAGGAAGACAAAACAAAACCCTATGACAAACCAACATCTGCACTCATCTGAGAGATCGAAATCCCATATTTGTCTATAAGTGCATGATGTCATCCGTAAAATTTCTTGAGTGAAGACAGCATCCGAGGAGCAAACTCTTCTTGTTTTAGCACACATATTTCATACCTCTCCAGTGATGGTTTATGGTAGGTGAAAGTAAGATACGAAGAAAACTCAACCATCACAGATGAAGGCGTCAAAATAAAAACATCGTTAATCCTTAATTAAAACTTTTTAGGAAGAAGCAAATGTGTGCTAATGAGGTACCAAAGGCTTAGAATAAAAGATAGACAATGTTTTTATCATGACGCCTTCATTTGTAATGGTTGAGCGTTTTTGTTCTTGTTACAACCAAGAGTAGTTTATATTTGCCCCGAGCCAAATGTGAGATTTTTATCTCAAAAACATCTAAAATAAAATAAACATCCAACAAATTACATACAACAAAAACAAATTACTAGTACTCAGGGGAAACGAGAGGGAACTCTGGTGCTCCGGAAGAATAATCAGCTTCTTTTGCTTAAGAATACACATTAAGGAGACAATCGGTAAAGGACGACAATATAAAGTTTTCGTGTTAAACTTGCATCTGATAAAAATCTCACATTTGTCTGGGAGCAAATATAGATTAGTTTTTGTTGATAATTTCTTTAGTTGTCCAAAGCAATTTAAAACACATTTGTAAAAATCAAGTAATTTTGTGTCAATTCTTGATGTACTATTTACAGATCAGTGTAACTGTCATCCCAACAAATATCAACAATAAGCTCCAAGATGATGCTGTGACAAACTACGTCATTTCCCCTAAAACAGACATGCGCATTAACTATGGTGAAGGACATGGTGTGAGTTGTCGGCTGCCGAAATTTCAAAATCCTTATCACATGTGCGGGAGAACCAAGAGACAGGAAATGCCCGAGATTTGTCCATACACTATAGGTACAAATGTACTTGAAAATTTAACTTTTTATAAGAGGAAATGTTAGTTTGTATTAAGTGAAATCTAAAATAAAAAATAATGCATATTTAGCATAAAGCGGTGCTAGTTAATATAGCAGAAGAACCAAGAGAACGGGAACTATCGATTGGAGAGGTCTCTGACGAACCATCACCTGGTCAGGTCACTGACGAACCATCGACTGGACAGGCCACTGACGAACCATCAACTGGACAGGTCTCTGACGAACCATCGACTGGACAGGTCACTGACGAACCATCGACTGGACAGGTCACTGACGAACCATCGACTGGACAGGTCACTAACGAACCATCGACTGGACAGGTCACTGACGAACCCTGGAGAGGTCACTGACGAACCATCGACTGGACAGGTCACTGACGAACCATCGACTGGACAGGTCTCTGACGAACCATCGACTCGACAGGTCACTGACGAACCATTGACTGGACAGGTCACTGACGAACCATCGACTGGACAGGTCACTGACGAACCATTGACTGGACAGGTCACTGACGAACCATCGACTGGACTGGTCACTGACGAACCATCGACTGGACAGGTCTCTGACAAACCATCCACTGGACAGGTCAGAGACGAACCATCGACTGGACAGGTCTCTGACAAACAATCGATTGGTCAGGTCACTGACGAACATACTTACATTTTCTTGAGAAGATATCTTTTGCAAATTGTCCATACATAGCAAAACTGACCTTAATCAGATGGGATAACTAAATGTTCATCAAAGTTTAAATTGAATTGGAAACTACGTTAAATATCCATGCAAGTTCCTTTTTCTTTTACGTTATACAAATTTTAAAACTGTAATTATCTTATATTTCTTTTTCAGATAACCCAGGGATTCGATCCAGACCCCTTCCTTCTATCTACTCTCAGTTCGACATCAAGGTGGAAGGTTACGAACGGGACAAACTAGACGTACCGGTGTCGGACATTCCCGTCAAAATGGGGATAAAATATTGCTCCATCGATCCAACTAGAAACAACAATAGAAGAAAGAGATCAGAAACGCTTGGGTATTGTAAATTGCTTTTTTTTTATTAAAGCTCTTATTGTGGCTTTGCTGTTAAAGGCTTTAGGAAAGGACGAAATAGCTGTTGTTTTCTATGAACGTTTATTCTGACTCTACTTCCGCCCACGGCGACGTCATAACTTGCGACGTCGTCGGCCGTGCAACTGTTCAAAGTTGTGTTCCTGTGACAATTGTAACAGCTCTTTTCATACAATAGTGGCAGATTCAGGCAACAGGTACCCTATGATTTGGCCCCCCCCTCATGACAAAATTACGATTAAATACATGTCTATAGGAAAGCACTAAAGCGTGACAAACAATTGCAAAATGTCCGAATCTGTCGCTTTCACGTTTTCTGTTGATTTGAACAGTTTAAAACGACCATTCGAAAATCTAAAAAAAATACAGTTGAACAAGTTTCAGCTGTGGTTTTTGTTTCTCAAAATTTGATAGATAGTAATAACTATATCATTTGCAAAATGTTTGCTATATACGCAACGTTAATTTCGTGTTAAAAATTAACACTAATTTAGTGTTAAACATTTTAACGTTAATTTTCCTCTAGAATTATGTGACGTCAAATGTTTAACTTTAACATGAAATTAACAATCGAAGCTCAATTAACACTAATTTAACGTTAATTTTTAACGTTAAATTAACATTAACCAAAATTGCCTGTGTAAACTAAGCTCTGTTTCTTACGTTAGTTTCTATTTCAGATCTGAAATTGGAAAAATAAAACGATCGATTGGTCAGTGTTGCTCTAGTGGCAGGCGGGTGTATTCGGAATCCGCGAACCAGTGTGTCGCGTGCCCAGCCGGAACAAAATCGTACTATAATGCTCTGTTTTGTGGTAAGTACTCTTATTGGTTATGAAACTATTTTATTTGCATTGTGTACAATAATTAATGCTTAAGTTCGAAATTTCAACAGACTCGGCACTATTTTGAATGGGTTTACAGGTTAGAAATTAATGCAAAAGTGTAAAATAAAAAGAGCATATTGCTACAAGAATAAGATGGAAAAAGCATGATACCCTACCTTGCACCACATCATTTTCGGCAAACTCTTAAATCATTATCCTGATGTTTGGTAAACAATTTTAAGAAAAGCCTCAGATAAATCTTATTTTGGGACAAATGGGCGGGACGGACATCTAGATGTGAACACTTTATAACTATATACACCTCAAAGTTCTTTAGTGTAGCATGAAAAGGCAAAAAGCAAACAAATATCAGGCCCAGTTTCAAATATTGTTGATTTATTTGTGTTTACTTCGATAGGTTACACAGTGAAGATACTCATCTCTAAAGATAGTCTGACCTACAACCAAGCAGAAGCACTATGTACCAACGCGGGAACATCCATTGCATCCCCGGCTCTCATGAGCGAGGCCCGACAGCTTGGGCAGAAGTCCTGCATCTGTGGCTGGAGGGAGGGTTCCTCCGTCGATTCCCTGACCCCAAGAAATGAGTGCTCCGACAAAGGCGCTTGTACAAGGAACAATGTACACTACGTGTATTGTGCTACTAAGCATACTCTTTAGTGTGCTCGGGGAAAAACTGCAAAAGAGCAACACTTTTTTATGTTAAGGTCTTTCAGCACAGCGCTTGCTTTATCGCTTTCTTCTTGTAGCGGCCAATTTATATTTTTAAAACTTTTTTACATATAAAGTTTGGCGTTTAGCTGATAAATATATATTATTCTATAGGACCGTTTTCACAAACAATGGGGACCATTTTACATATATCAAAAATTGCTTACATTTTTAAAGAGAGAAAGGTTTTTTTTCAAATCTAGGATCCCTTGAGTATGTTTAGTAGATTTTTGCTACAAATACATGTATATAAATTATAGTGCTGAACAGTTTAATGGGCAGAGACGATTTGGTAAAGCTTTTGTAATAAAACGAAAACTGCATACCTGTGATGCTACAGAAATGATCACGTGATATTTAAAGTTTATACTTAAAACTAGTTTACTTTCCCCTAGATTTGGACAATTATAAATTCAATACTGTTTCTTTGAATCGTAAAAGCTTCATTTTCAAAAAAAAATCAACTCCTTTTTTTCACTAGATGACGTCACTCCTGAAATCCTCGTTATATGTGATCTCAAAAATTACACTGACCTATTTTTCAGTCACCTGTTTACTGTTATTATATTCATATATTCACATATTTGCTTGCAATCTCCTTGAAATAAAATTAATCTTGATTGATTTTACATTTTATTTCGCTATAGCCAAATTCCCTTTGCCCCAACATGCCCGTAGCCAGGGGGGGGGGGGGGGGGGGGGGTTCGAGGGGTTCGGACGAACCCCTCCCCTTGGACAAAAATTTGATAAAAATAAGGAAAATTCAGGTGAAAAATCGGTTATGCACTATTAAAGTCAGAAAAATTTGGGAAATCGAACCCGCCTTTTCACATTTCGAACCCCCTTTAGAAAAATTCTGGCTACGGGTATGCCCCAATACTCAACACTACGAAATAGAGCTGGTTTAATATTTATCTATTCCCGCTTGTAGGACAAACAGAGAGTTCAGCCAGTCAAAGTCTTAAGTGTACTGAGTACCATGAATCGGTAACAATTTTTGAAGGATTTCAGTCTGATTTCGGAACTCCTCTTGACTTTGCCTTTAAATATTGAAGAATTTTTTTGCACACTGACCCCTACTTTTTATGATTTTTTCTGATTATATAGACCTTAACAACCAACTGTATAAAATTTCTTGAAATTCTTGATACAACTTCATGGTTTTTAAGGCCAAAAACGTCACAATGTTAAAGTTATGTAAAATCTAGAGGAGTCTGATTTCCCGCCAAATTTTTGACGTCATTTATCTCGAAAAATAGCACACAGACCTATCATTTTCGTTTTGCTATTTGATTAAGTATACAATTATCTATTATTTCCATCACATATCATAAAATGTTTGATATAAAAAAGTTCAGGAGTAACCATCCTTAAGACTTCGAAAGCTTAAATCGAATGATACTAACTTGTAATTTTCAATTAAAATGTCTTTTACAACACTTTAGTGAAGCACCTCCTTTCATGGTAATATTAAAGTTGCCAAATGTATTACCTGTAATATTTGGTGTTTTAAGTCAAAATCACTGATTCGTTTTAAGTCACTTATTTCTGACAAGGTAAATAGCAAAAGTACCAGATGTATATATTTTGTCAAAATATGACATTTTGATAATTTTATATATAGTAAATTTATAGTATTTACCTTAATTCTTTTACAGATTTTTTTTAATATGTTTTGTAATCCTAAACAACTAATGTTGTAGATTAACAACTAATGTTGTAAATTAAAAATTAAATTTTGGCCACGTTGTTTATCCCGATATTTGTTAAGTAAACAGTAAATACTTTAAAACAAACAATGTGGTATTTATTTCAAAGAGCCATGAATCCACCTAGTTCTGATTTGATTACATAACCTGGTGCCCGAGGCTCTGCACCAGAGGAGGGTCGATAGTCTAAGGCCGTGTGCAAAGGTCACGTGATCATATTCACATCGTCTATCAGCTGTTTAATTTTACGAGTTTTTGTGACACCGTTATTTTACTCCTAATTAACCCAAGGTGTCCAGGTTTTTGTATATCATCAAAAACCAGATTCACCTTTTATAATATACGGTTTAGTACGACCATCACACTTTAAACCTTCACATTTCTTATTGTTTCACTAAATTCAATAATCAGAGACCCATTAGAAAGAAGAGATGTTACCCTTTATGATGATACCTACATAAATAAACTACAATAGAAAACAAAAGAAATAACTATTAAAAAGTAAAAATTTCAACATCACTAACTCAAATGAAATTCACAAGTATCTCCTTCAAACTAATATAATCTGAATCAACACTGCATGACCTCTTAAACAGTGTCTCTGAATTTTCCTATCACATTCAATTCTCCAATGAAGCAATATTGTGTTTACAAGATTTTATTGCATAAGGGGTCACTATATTGAATGTGCAAGGTCTTTTATTGCAATTACCAATTTTTGCTCTGTTGCCTGTTCACTGATTTGTAGTCATTATTAAAGGAAAAGGGTTAGCCTGCGATTTCTAGTTAAATCATATGAAAAAAATTGAGGTGCCATAAAATATTTTCTAAAGCTTTAAGATAAAATCCGAGACACGGTTTTGTTGATACCCAGCACATTTAAGGCAGTATAGAGGACTGTATTTGGCAAGAAAACTGTTCCCGTGAAACAGATGTGAAATTTGACCCCTCAAGATCAATTTAATAAATTATGTGAAAGTTATATTATTATGGGCCGAAATATCTTAGGGACAAAAGGGTCGAAATCCTGGGGCGAAAGTTTAGACGAAAGAGTTCTATGGCAAGCCGGGGTCACAGCTTCAAATTTTTTATCTAAAAACAATTCCCATATTATACATCTGGAAAAAGGTTAAGCACCCCTTGACTTTTTTTAGCTATAACCATCACTTGGCGTCCGTCGTCGTCTGTCGTCGTCTGTCGTCGTCGTCTGTTAACAATTTTTCAAAAATCTTATCCTCTGAAACTACTGAACAGAATTTAATGAAACTTGGTATGAATGATCCTTAGGGTATCCTTCACCAAACTTGTGTTTCAAATTTTGATCCGTCAAAAAACATGGCCACCGTTACTAAAAATAGACCAGGGGGGTCAGACTACTGTTTTTGGCTTGTAAATCAAAAAGTATAAGAGATAGATGAAATCTGATGCCAGCCTACTGCTTCAGCATCAAAAGTTCTATAAAAGTCTCCATTTCGTCGAAGTTATCAGATGATCTCTTATAGGGGTTACGGCCCCTTAAAGGTGAAAAATAGCTTTTTTGCATGTTTTTGGCCTATAGAATGAAAACTATTGTAAATAGAGAAAAGCTGTTGCTTGCTTAAATGTTCAGTTCATTAAGCTCTACAAAAGTCTCCATAGGGTTGAAGTTGTCAGATGACCCCTTATAGGGGTTGCAGCCCCTTAAAGGCGAAAAATAAATGTTTTTGGCCTATAGAATGAAAACTATTTCAAATAGAGAAAAGCTGTTGCTTGCTTAAATGTTCAGCTCATTTAGCTATACAAAAGTCTCCATAAGGTCAAAGTTGTCAGATGATCCCTAATAGGGGTTACAGCCCCTTAAAGGTGAAAAATAGTGTTTTTGCATGTTTTTGGCCTATAGAATGAAAACTCTTGTAAATAGAGAAAAGCTGTTGCTTGCTTAAATGTTCAGCTCATTTAGCTCTACAAAAGTCTCCATAGGGTCAAAAATGTCAGATGACCCCTTTTAGGGGTTACAACCCATTAAAGGCGAAAAATGGTGTTTTTGGCCTATAGAATGAAAACTATTGCAGATAGAGAAAAGCTGTTGCTTGCTAAAATGTTCAGCTTATTCAGCTCTACAAAAGTCTCCATGGGGTCGAAGTTGTCAGATGACCCTTTATAGGGGTTAAACCCCCTTAAAGGCGAAAAATAGTGTTTTTGGCCTAAAAAATGAAAACTATTTCAAATAGAGAAAAGCTGTTGCTTGCTTAAATGTTCAGCTCATTTAGCTATACAAAAGTCTCCAAAAGGTCAAGGTTGTCAGATGATCCCTAATAGGGGTTACAGCCCCTTAAAGGTGAAAAATAGCGTTTTTGCATGTTTTGGCCTATAGAATGAAAACTATTGTAAATAGAGAAAAGCTGTTGCTTGCTTAAATGTTCAGCTCATTTAGCTCTACAAAAGTCTCCATAGGGTCAAAAATGTCAGATGACCCCTTTTAGGGGTTACAGCCCATTAAAGGCGAAAAATAGTGTTTTTGGCCTATAGAATGAAAACTATTTCAAATAGAGAAAAGCTGTTGCTTGCTTAAATGTTCAGCTCATTTAGCTATACAAAAGTCAACAAAAGGTCAAAGTTGTTAGATGATCCCTAATAGGGGTTACAGCCCCTTAAAGGTGAAAAATAGCGTTTTAGCATGTTTTAGGCCCATAGAATGAAAACTATTGTAAATAGAGAAAAGCTGTTGCTTGCTTAAATGTTCAGCTCATTTAGCTCTTCAAAAGTCTCTATAGGGCCAAAGATGTCAGATGACCCCTTATAGGGGTTACAGCCCCTTAAAGGCGAAAAACAGTGTTTTGGCCTATAGAATGAAAATTATTTCAGATAGGAAAAATCTGTTGCTTGCTTAAATGTTCAGCTCATTTACCTCTACAAAAGTCTCCATGGGGTCGAAGTTGTCAGATGACCCTTTATAGGGGTTAAAGCCCCTTAAAGGCAAAAATAGTGTTTTTGGCCTATAGAATGAAAATTATTGCAAATAGAGAAAAGCTGTTGTTTGCTTAAATGTTCAGCTCATTTAGCTATACAAAAGTCTCCATAAGGTCAAAGTTGTCAGATGATCCCTAATAGGGGTTACAGCCCCTTAAAGGTGAAAAATAGCGTTTTTGCATGTTTTTGGCCTATAGAATGAAAACTATTGTAAATAGAGAAAAGCTGTTGATTGCTTAAATGTTCAGCTCATTTAGCTCTACAAAAGTCTCCATAGGGTTGAAGTTGTCAGATGACCCCTTATAGGGATTACAGCCCCTTAAAGGCAAAAAATAAATGTTTTTGGCCTATAGAATGAAAACTATTTTATATAGAGAAAAGCTTTTGCTTGCCTAAATGTTCAGCTAATTTAGCTATACAAAAGTCTCCATAAGGTCAAAGTTGTCAGATGATCCCTAATAGGGGTTACAGCCCCTTAAAGGTGAGAAATAGTGTTTTTGCATGTTTTTGGCCTATAGAATGAAAACTATTGTAAATAGAGAAAAGCTGTTGCTTGCTTAAATGTTCAGCTCATTTAGCTCTACAAAAGTCTCAATAGGGTCAAAGATGTCAGATGACCCCTTTTAGGGGTTACAGCCCATTAAAGGCGAAAAACAGTGTTTTTGGCCTATAGAATGAAAACTATTGCAGATAGAGAAAAGCTGTTGCTTGCTAAAATGTTCAGCTTAATCAGCTTTACAAAAGTCTCCATGTATTCGAAGTTGTCAGATGACCCTTTATAGGGGTTAAACCCCCTTAAAGGCGAAAAATAGTATTTTAGGCCTAAAGAATGAAAACTATTGCAAATAGAGAAAAGCTGTTGCTTGCTTAAATGTTCAGCTCATTTAGCTATACAAAAGTCTCCATAAGGTCAAAGTTGTCAGATGATCCCTAATAGGGGTTACAGCCCCTTAAAGGTGAAAAATAGCGTTTTTGCATGTTTTTGGCCTATAGAATGAAAACTATTGTAAATAGAGAAAAGCTGTTGCTTGCTTAAATGTTCAGCTCATTTGGCTCTTCAAAAGTCTCCATAGGATCAAAGATGTCATATGACCCCTTATAGGGGTTACAGCCCCTTAAAGGCGAAAAATAGTGTTTTTGGCCTATAGAATGAAAATTATTTCAGATAGAGAAAATCTGTTGCTTGCTTAAATGTTCAGCTCATTTAGCTCTACAAAAGTCTCCATGGGGTCGAAGTTGTCAGATGACCCTTTATAGGGGTTAAAGCCCCTTAAAGGCAAAAAATAGTGTTTTTGGCCTATAGAATGAAAACTATTGCAAATAGAGAAAAGCTGTTGCTAGCTTAAATGTTCAGCTCATTTAGCTATACAAAAGTCTCTATAAGGTCAAAGTTGTCAGATGATCCCTAATAGGGGTTACAGCCCCTTAAAGGTGAAAAATAGCGTTTTTTGCATGTTTTTGGCCTATAGAATGAAAACTATTGTAAATAGAGAAAAGCTGTTGATTGCTTAAATGTTCAGCTCATTTAGCTCTACAAAAGTCTCCATAGGGTTGAAGTTGTCAGATGACCCTTTATAGGGATTACAGCCCCTTAAAGGCAAAAAATAAATGTTTTTGGCCTATAGAATGAAAACTATTTTATATAGAGAAAAGCTTTTGCTTGCCTAAATGTTCAGCTAATTTAGCTATACAAAAGTCTCCATAAGGTCAAAGTTGTCAGATGATCCCTAATAGGGGTTACAGCCCCTTAAAGGTGAGAAATAGTGTTTTTGCATGTTTTTGGCCTATAGAATGAAAACTATTGTAAATAGAGAAAAGCTGTTGCTTGCTTAAATGTTCAGCTCATTTAGCTCTACAAAAGTCTCAATAGGGTCAAAGATGTCAGATGACCCCTTTTAGGGGTTACAGCCCATTAAAGGCGAAAAATAGTTTTTTTGGCCTATAGAATGAAAACTATTGCAGATAGAGAAAAGCTGTTGCTTGCTAAAATGTTCAGCTTATTCAGCTTTACAAAAGTCTCCATGTATTCGAAGTTGTCAGATGACCCTTTATAGGGGTTAAACCCCCTTAAAGGCGAAAAATAGTATTTTAGGCCTAAAGAATGAAAACTATTGCAAATAGAGAAAAGCTGTTGCTTGCTTAAATGTTCAGCTCATTTAGCTATACAAAAGTCTCCATAAGGTCAAAGTTGTCAGATGATCCCTAATAGGGGTTACAGCCCCTTAAAGGTGAAAAATAGCGTTTTTGCATGTTTTTGGCCTATAGAATGAAAACTATTGTAAATAGAGAAAAGCTGTTGCTTGCTTAAATGTTCAGCTCATTTGGCTCTTCAAAAGTCTCCATAGGATCAAAGATGTCATATGACCCCTTATAGGGGTTACAGCCCCTTAAAGGCGAAAAATAGTGTTTTTGGCCTATAGAATGAAAATTATTTCAGATAGAGAAAATCTGTTGCTTGCTTAAATGTTCAGCTCATTTAGCTCTACAAAAGTCTCCATGGGGTCGAAGTTGTCAGATGACCCTTTATAGGGGTTAAAGCCCCTTAAAGGCAAAAAATAGTGTTTTTGGCCTATAGAATGAAAACTATTGCAAATAGAGAAAAGCTGTTGCTAGCTTAAATGTTCAGCTCATTTAGCTATACAAAAGTCTCTATAAGGTCAAAGTTGTCAGATGATCCCTAATAGGGTTACAGCCCCTTAAAGGTGAAAAATAGCGTTTTTGCATGTTTTTGGCCTATAGAATGAAAACTATTGTAAATAGAGAAAAGCTAATGCTTGCTTAAATGTTCAGCTCATTTAGCTCTACAAAAGTCTCCATAGGGTCAAAGTTGTCAGATGACACCTTATAGGGGTTACAGCCCCTTAAAGGCAAAAAATAGTGTTTTTGGCCTATAGAATGAAAATTATTTCAGACAGAGAAAAGCTGTTGCTTGCTTAGCTGTTCAGCTCATTTAGCTCTACAAAAGTCTCTATGGGGTGGAAGTTGTCATATGACCCTTTATAGGGGTTAAAGCCCCTTAAAGGCAAAAAATAGTGTTTTTGGCCTATAGAATGAAAACTATTGTAAATAGAGAAAAGCTGTTGCTTGCTTAAATGTTCAGCTCATTTAGCTCTACAAAAGTCTCAATAGGGTCAAAGATGTCAGATGACCCCTTTTAGGGGTTACAGCCCATTAAAGGCGAAAAATAGTTTTTTTGGCCTATAGAATGAAAACTATTGCAGATAGAGAAAAGCTGTTGCTTGCTAAAATGTTCAGCTTATTCAGCTTTACAAAAGTCTCCATGTATTCGAAGTTGTCAGATGACCCTTTATAGGGGTTAAACCCCCTTAAAGGCGAAAAATAGTATTTTAGGCCTAAAGAATGAAAACTATTGCAAATAGAGAAAAGCTGTTGCTTGCTTAAATGTTCAGCTCATTTAGCTATACAAAAGTCTCCATAAGGTCAAAGTTGTCAGATGATCCCTAATAGGGGTTACAGCCCCTTAAAGGTGAAAAATAGCGTTTTTGCATGTTTTTGGCCTATAGAATGAAAACTATTGTAAATAGAGAAAAGCTGTTGCTTGCTTAAATGTTCAGCTCATTTGGCTCTTCAAAAGTCTCCATAGGATCAAAGATGTCATATGACCCCTTATAGGGGTTACAGCCCCTTAAAGGCGAAAAATAGTGTTTTTGGCCTATAGAATGAAAATTATTTCAGATAGAGAAAATCTGTTGCTTGCTTAAATGTTCAGCTCATTTAGCTCTACAAAAGTCTCCATGGGGTCAAAGTTGTCAGATGACCCTTTATAGGGGTTAAAGCCCCTTAAAGGCAAAAAATAGTGTTTTTGGCCTATAGAATGAAAACTATTGCAAATAGAGAAAAGCTGTTGCTAGCTTAAATGTTCAGCTCATTTAGCTATACAAAAGTCTCTATAAGGTCAAAGTTGTCAGATGATCCCTAATAGGGTTACAGCCCCTTAAAGGTGAAAAATAGCGTTTTTGCATGTTTTTGGCCTATAGAATGAAAACTATTGTAAATAGAGAAAAGCTAATGCTTGCTTAAATGTTCAGCTCATTTAGCTCTACAAAAGTCTCCATAGGGTCAAAGTTGTCAGATGACACCTTATAGGGGTTACAGCCCCTTAAAGGCAAAAAATAGTGTTTTTGGCCTATAGAATGAAAATTATTTCAGACAGAGAAAAGCTGTTGCTTGCTTAGCTGTTCAGCTCATTTAGCTCTACAAAAGTCTCTATGGGGTGGAAGTTGTCATATGACCCTTTATAGGGGTTAAAGCCCCTTAAAGGCAAAAAATAGTGTTTTTGGCCTATAGAATGAAAACTATTGCAGATAGAGAAAAGCTGTTGCTTGCTGAAATGTTCAGCTCATTTAGCTCTACAAAAGTCTTCATAGGGTCAAATTTGTCAGATGACCCCTTATAGGGGTTACAGCCCCTTAAAAGTTGAATAATAGTGTTTTTTGATTATTTAGAATGAAAACTATTGCAGAGAAAGAAAAGCCTTTTCGATTCAGGCTCCTTGGAGCCTCTTGTTTGCTATTCGATGATTTGAAATAATGTTTAATATTCATGATTTTGGTCAGTTTTAATCTTCAATATATGACTTAAAGAGTGTAGGCTTTCGGTTAAAAGCACATTTTCGCCTTTAAAAGCGGGAGATAACTCTTCAGGAAATTAGAAGCCAAAATGTCAGTTTGAAACCATGGCTTCCAGCAGTCATAAGTGCTAAAGGTGGACATACTTGAAATTGACTCTTTGACGGTACTATCTCAATCTTTTGATGATGCTGCGATTTGACAATTTATTAAAAGTTTGGAGCTTCAGGCGACCATACTTTTCGAAGATCATGTTTATGTACAAAAGCCATCTTTTTTGCCATGACGTGTTAGTAAATAACAAAGGCATTTTTGTTTGTTACAAACATGTTGAATTGTGCTTAACAGTGCATATTTTAGTTTGCAATAAAAAAAATTCAATGACTATCAGTTAAATAATGGTTAAAAATTGTTTTGAAAATGTAAAATTACAAAAAATCAGGGGGGTGCTTAACTTTTTTCCAGGTGTATATATTCTAACGGAATATTGCCGGGCCAACCGTGTGTTTGGTATACAAGTAATATTATAGTCCTTTTTAGAAACTATTTTCCGGACGTGCAGACCCGGGATATGTTTTAACTTTTTACTACAGGTTTACGACTTCCGGGGTAGGCCTGGCCATTGAAAATCTGTTGAAATTAACCAAAATCGTAAGCTTGTAAAAATATTTCAAAAATGCCTCCCAAAGTTTTAAACTACTTAAACACTGTATGGAAAGAGCGAAACGGAAAAACGGTTGATTTCTGTTCCCCGGTGTAGTTTACTCCTGTGTCATTGTTGTATTGTGGGTAAAACAGACGATTGTAAACATCAGGAAGACGAAAATATGTCATTTAGGTAAGAAAAATAGATATACTAGTGTTGTTAAGGTTCATTTGTAGTTCCTTACTTGTCACTCTATTGTTTTTTAACCAGTTTTAAATCAATAGATAAATAATGTAAGAAATATCGCAATGAAAAAACAAAATGTTAAAATGTTGAAAATCACATAATTCTTTGGTACATCTGTGAGCAATTAGTAAGTGTAATTATACTTTATGATACTTTAGAACATATTCCACTGTCGAAGATTATTAATTGTCCTCTCAAATGATGTTACAGCTGTGTTTAATTTATGAGGCGAATGTTTATTGTGTACCCTGCTGCTGTTAAGTTCTGTGCACGTTGTAGTTTATTTGAGAGCAGTTTTTAAAGTAGCGAAAGTTTATTTATGTGTTCTGATAAAACTTGTCAGAATAGAAAAAGTTTTTTATTTATAGAAAAACTTATTTCTAAGTAGCAGTTTGCATTTTTAATCTTTATTTGATGGAATATATCTTATGAAAGGTTAACAAAAAAACTACAATAAGTAACTGATTTGTTGTTTTGTAAACACTCAATAAAAAGGGTTGAAGAAATGCTGTCGTTTATTTCCGAGTTTACGAATGTTGACTTCTGTGCAGCAAAAATTGTTGTAGTTTATTTCTGTGCTATTTATTTTTATTATGATTATTTTTTATTGTTTGATGTTATAACATGAATGTGCTTTAAACAAAGGCTGGAGGCACTAATGTAAATATTTTTTTCAATTTCAGAAATCTAATATGGATAAATTAAAATGCGAATATTGTGATTTTTTTTCTGGCATATTCAACGATACAATTTTGCATTTTGTCCATAACCATCCATAGGAAAAAGTAAATATCAAAATTAGAGTGGATGAGAAAAAGAACAAATTTAAACATTTAAAATTTGATTTGAAACCAGAAGATGAAATTTTAAATGAAAAAAAAACCATGTGTACCAGATGAATTAAAGACTTACAATAACCGTTGTTGACTTTGATGATGTTTTGGAACCCCATTGTATATTGAAGTTGGGTATAAAACTGTTAGTTTTATTGTTTGGAAATATTATTTTGAAATGTAATCATAAACAAACCGAATACTGTATAGCAGGAAATTATCGAGACAGTTTTATTTTGCGATTTTCGCACCGACATTGCTGCACTTGGGGCCGTGTTAACGAAGGTATCCTAGGATTAGGATATGTCTAAGGATGGTCTTTGGACATGTCTCAGTCCTAAATCGTGTCATTGAAGGCATCCTAAAAGGGGGCATGTCCTAAATTCGGTCCTTAATCAAGGATGTGAAAATTGTTGTCCTAGGACCATCCTTAAAAAAAGTGTATGAAATAGGTTTTATCACCTTGAATTAGGGTTGTATGTGGCCCGACTCTCATTTTACTTTCTACATTTGGCAAACTAAGATATTTTTGCCATTGATGAAATTTTCCCAATAGTGACCCATATATTGGCGTTTTACCAGTTACATTTTGACGATAATCTAATATATGTAGTACTAGACCTTTGAAATTAACATTTAACAGTTCAGGTGGAGATTTGTTTCCCAAACCTAGGGATTTGCTTTTGATATTAGTGATAAGTGCAACGCGCAGAAAAAAAATGAATGAAGAAATGCAATGATATTGCAATAAATTATTTTTATTCTCTAAAATAACCAAAGGCATCGCAATAAAAATGCTTAAATCTATTTTACATTTGAAAATGTAAAACAAAAAACTTTTTTTCAAACGCCTTTACATCGGCGTAAATGCATGACATATAGCTATTTAGGATTATCCTAAATTCGTATAACGATGGTCCTATTTGTGATTATTCTAGGATGGTTTCATTTTACATCCTTGGACGCGTCTTAGGATGATCCTTTCTACATCCCATTTTAAGTCCCAAGACATTGTTCAGGACACAGCTTAGGACAGCTTCATTAACCTGTCCCCTGGTTTAGAGTTAGAACTAAAGTTATATTTCCATTATTTGATCTGATTTTCTATGGCCAAGTACACTCTCTCAAAAAAGAAACGCAACATATAAAGATACTTAAAATACTATTGAAATAAAAACTAATGAATTTCAACTAAAAATTGACGTACGAATGTGAAATTTTGCAGAATCATTAAGAAATGGTCAATCTTACGTGTGATATAAACAAAATTCAAATTTACCAGCCAACAAAGGCGCAGCGCCAACTGAAGTTATACCGACTAAATGATAAAATCACGACTTCACTTGTGTTCTCTCTGTTTCTAAAAAAACGCTGCATACGATCTTTTGGCCCCCATTTTCACACATATTGAAGCCTTTGCTCCCATACTCCACGTTTTTAAAAACATCGGGTGGCGCTAGCGCTTGCGCTTATCCAACTTTGAAAAATCATAGAAATTGATAGTCTTATCTAACATCCACTAATTCTGGTAACCAATATGTGAAACGGTCACTTTTTTGGTTCCATAACCATGCGAAAATCTTCCTTTCTTTGATACCATCATTATCATAACGATAATCCCGTCTAAAGTGGTTAAAGTCAGGCTAAACATGAGGCGTGAATTTCCCCAGCACACGACATATCTGTTGAAGGAGTTTTGAACAAGGGAATTCTCCTTGGATTATTCATCCAGAATGATATCAGCACCAAAACATTGTCGTAAACTAAAATACCAATTTTTACAAAGAAAGCTTCTGCTAAACATTCTAACAAATGGCAAACAATATGAGAAGGAAGGTTCAGAGATTTTGAAAAATTGGGTGGAGTGTAGTGCATCAAGAGTCAAATGGGAACATGAGAATCCTTACCAATAACATGACAAACGTAAAACACAAGACATTTTTGCTTTTTAAAGACTTTCTGAAAATTTTAATCTTATGAAAAATCGTGCATCTACTGATTAAATCGGATCTGCGCATGCGCCAACGCCTAATTGTGCAATCAAAAACCACGGAAAGAAAGCACAAACTTTTGGGTGATGAGAATCAGATATTGAAATCTTGTGCGGAACGTTCTTTTGAATATGGGGGTGGCAGTTTGAGTACTGTCTTGCAAACAAACTGCATGACATAATTCTGATTGGCATGCGCACTCAATTTGTAGACATTTTATAAAAAATTTAGCAATTAAAGAAAAAGTGGCCCCTCTACAATTGCCAAGTCAAATTTCATATTGATATTTCAACAATTGATGATATAAAACTCGACTTTAGTATGCGATGTAATTTTAAAATTTTTGCATGTTGCGTTTCTTTTTTGAATGAGTATATTTATAACTCAGAACGAAACATTCGCAACCACACAAGTAAACTTCCGCGGGCTCTGAAATATACATTCGCATGTAGGAAATCAGCACAGAAATATACATTCGCGGTGCTACTCTTATTTCATCGATCTGTCTTTAACCTTTACATAATTAAACTTTATTTATCAACAATAAAATTCTATATATACATGTACTTAAATACACGATGACCAGTTTTTGTTCACTTTATTTTCATCTGCAAGTGTTCAATTTATGTAATTTGTCAAAAAAACCCGTGTTTTATTTATAAATTGATGACTTTTTGTGATCAATAATAGCTTATGACATAAAAAAGCAAGTAAAACTTGAATAAACTAAATCGTAACTATCTAATGTTGAAATCACCGATAATGTAAAATATGTTACTATTCAATAGTTAAGTAAAAAGGCAGAAAAAAACAGACGACTTCATTTTGAGCACAGCAATAAACTACATTGGGGCACAGAAATCAACCGTTTTTCCCTTTCGCTCTTTCCATACAGTGTTAAACTTACGTTAACATCTAAGACTTCACTTTTATCCAGTTTATTTGGATTAGGGAGTTGAAATTACGGCAAAAAAGGATAGGGATAAATTGATGTTTTCCTTAGCTATACGTTGTTCACATCATGTGGCCGACCCAATAAGGGAAACTACTCTTGCAAAAATGAAAATAACAGAATCGAAATCGGAATTCCGGATGACTTTTTAAAAAGGGCTTTGTATAAATTGTCAACAGTTGGGGTCGGACTTGCTAATTTAATAAAAAAAATACTTTTTCTTCAAAAATGTATATGCAACAGATCAAGGCACGGAAAGAGATGTTAACTCTTTGATAACCACTGTGAGACTGATTGTCTTTTGGCCACTCATTTGATACTATACAAGATATATGCGTGCCGTGTGCAAAGTGTCCGACCTCTTCTGGCTCTGCATCATGGTTTGCTTTAAAAAAATGCATGCGCATTATTGTAAACCATGAAAAAATATTTGTGCATACATGAAATGAGTAAATTATTAATCATGTTGATAATAATCTACAACCTTTTTATTGTTTCGGGCAGTTTTTGTCTCGCCTGCGAAGCAGAGCGGGACATAGGTATTACTTTACCGGCGGTGGCGGCGGCGGCTACGACGGCGGAGGCGGCGAAGGCGGCGTTAACTTTTTGGAAAAGTTTTATAAACACCTCCATATCTCAAGAACTATTAGTCCTAGGTTGATGAAACTTGGTATGCATATGCCCAAGTAGTAGCTTACCACAGTTGCATCCCCATCTTTTGACCTTGACCTTGATTTTCCGGTTGATTGACTTTGACAATTTTCAATACATATGATAGCAATGGTAAAGTTTTGCGAGCACCTCCATATCTCAAGAACTATTAGTCCTAGGTTGATGAAACTTGGTATGCATATGCCCAAGTAGTAGCTTAGCACAGTTGCATCCCCATCTTTTGACCTTGACCTTGATTTTCCGGTTGAGTGACTTTGACAATTTTCAATACATATGATAGCAATGGTAAAGTTTTGCGAGCACCTCCATATCTCAAGAACTATAGGTCCTATGTTGATGAAACTTGGTATGCATATGCCCAAGTAGTAGCTTAGCACAGTTGCATCCCCATCTTTTGACCTTGACCTTGATTTTCCGGTTGAGTGACTTTGACAATTTTCAATACATATGATAGCAATGGTAAAGTTTTGCGAGCACCTCCATATCTCAAGAACTATAGGTCCTAGGTTGATGAAACTTGGTATGCATATGCCCCAGTAGTAGTTTAGCACAGTTGCATCCTCATCTTTTTACCTTGACCTTGATTTTTCAGTTGAGTGACTTTGATTATTTTTATTGCATATATTTGCAATGTTTAAGTTCTATAAACATCTTTTGATCTCAGAAACTGAAAATCCATGTAAATTCAAAATATAGTGGAAGTAAAAAAGAATAATTGTTTCTAATGGTGCCGGCAGGCGAGACATACTTTAGTGTTAACTCTTGTTTTATATTTGCATTTTATTTTAATACATTTGTATAAAACAATGTGACATCTATTTCTTAATATCACTTATCTAGTTAGGGCCGTAACAAAATCAGTTGTCCACACTTTTTTGCATACCCTTGCAGATATTAGGCTTGTATTTTGTATGTGGGTAAGGTATAATGAGTTACAATTAGAGTTTTGTTCGGGTTCGCAAATCCCGACAGTATCTATGACCCTTTGAATCTTGCAAATTGACTAAAATTTCAGTTTTCACACATTGTTTTTTTCCTAAATCGTTGTAGATAATGAACTGAGTTTTGGTATGTGCCTTTCATAATGAGTTCGGATCAAGTTTACATTTTGATTTGCTCCTCCTTATTTTAACCAGATTTGTTAGTCTAAAGGGTGGTTCGTAGATGTCAGAACCTCCTTATTTTTAACCAGATTTGTTAGTCTAAAGGGTGGTTCGTAGATGTCAGAACCTCCTTATTTTTAACCAGATTTGTTAGTCTAAAGGGTGGTTCGTAGATGTCAGAACTAAACTAAAACCACATTATGTATATGTCATGTTATTTTATTTTTTGATTACCTATACAACCATTTTTCTGAGGTGTTAACTATAGCAGGGTCCTCAGAAATGTACCATCTCGATGATATCTAGTTCATTTGTTTTGAGGATATTTCATTCATCATTACTATAGGTTTATGTTACTTTATTCCACATCTCATCATTTTCTTTTTTGGCATTATCCATTATCTTGCAATCAACAATGCAAACACACATCAAAATCATAAGAGCAAAATTTTTTGACCGACTTTTGGAGCAGGGCTATATAAGAAAATACGTCTCATTCGATCCCTAAAAAAATCTCTCTTCGTTATCAGCCACTAGTACAAAAGTTCAAAATTGAGTTAAAAGATATGGTAGTTAATTGTTTTAATTAGTGTTTGACTTGTCTGCTGTACTGAGACGATCACCTCAATATCCCTATTGTGTCTAACAACTATGGTGTGTTCTATGGTCATTACCGGATCCTAAGATCGCAATGGAAGAGGGAGGTTTGGCGCCATAAAACCTGGTTTTACCCACCATTTCGTTTGAAATGCCTGTACAAATTAAGTCAGGACCATTGCGATCCACCAATTCTCCGGTGTGACTGCATGATTCGTTTTTGTTATTTTCTCTGAAATATGAGATTGATCATTCAAGTTCGGTAGTTTTGTTATTACCTTTATTTTCTGCAGGTTCAGAAGGGAAAACAGTCCCTGCTTGTTGCAACATATCGCTCACATATGAAATTATTTAGGAGATACATATAGAATATTATGTAAATTCCTTTTTGATACAATCTATATCTATAGGTGAGTATCAGACGAGTCCGGTAGGACGAGTCTGATACGAGACTAGATGTAGATAGCATCAAAAAGAAAAGTATATAATATTCTTTTAATCGGTAATTAAAAAATTCACACATTTAACAAGTTTTCAGTACAATAACATCATACGACGTCACAATTATCAAGTGTTCCTACTTGATATTTTCTTGTATCACGGACTGTCCATGATACTAAAAATATCAGGCAGATGAGATCAAAGGGAAAGGCCGCTAATTCCCGATAAAAGTTCTTATTTGTCTAAAGCACATGAAAGACCCTTCTACTTTTGTATTGTTGTTTGATATTGCTGAACTTTGAGTATCCTCATCTGTCAAGGACTGCAGATACTCAGGTATGAAGCAGTCATATGATGAAAACATCGACTTATTCTACTTCCTGCAAAATCAGATTTATACCTCCTGCAAAAAAGAGACTTTGGTAAAACCCCAAACGATAAATCAACTTAAAAGATGCACAGTCTTCATTATTTTACAAATGATGTGTAAGATTCATAAAAATCCATTGATTGGTTAGTAGGAGTTGCAAGAAGCAGAGGTACCAATGGGGTATCCGAATGTCAAAAGTCCGAAGGGCAGAGACAAAACCAGTAAACACCAACAAGTACGGGACAAAAACAGACAACATGTAAAACATAGAAACACAAAATAACTGAATATCAATCAACAACGCGAACTCCGGTCGAAACAAGAGTGAACTCAGGTGCTCCGGAAGAGTAAGCAGTTCCTGCTTGCTATGGCAAAATTGGGATAAGTACCCAGACACACAAAAGGACGAACACCCCTCTCTCGATAGAAATTAAGAAAAACAGCAAAATAATTGGACAAAGAAATTCAACTTCAAAATTTCAAACTGAACAGCAAACAAAACAGGTTGTAACATGAAGGAATTCAAAAATTATCGACGACCAAGACTTGGTTAAGGCTTTGACTGGCGATTATTAATGGCACTAGGAATCCTCCCTGATACAACATTAAAAATATATTGTTGTTTTTTTTAATACAAAATGAAGATAAGTCTTAATTTCAAATTTGAATCAATAATTCTCTTTATTGAACTTTCCGCTGAAGATTCAGTTTGTCACAGCATTCAAGATGCTAAAAATGTTGAAATGCCCATATTTGTCCTGAAAATAGAAAACAAAGGGGTTTTTTATTGTTTAAAAATAATTTCAGTTAAAACGTTATAAACCCGTATAAGAAGTCTAAGGAAGCCCGTTAGTACCATGTAAAGCTCTTTTTTAACTTGTTTTAGCACTTAGCTAACTTGTAATAACGACTTAGCTAACTTGTAATAACGACTTAGCTAACTTGTAATAACGACTTAGCTAGCTTGTAATAACGACTTAGCTAACTTGTAATAACGACTTAGCTTATTTGTAATAACGACTTAGCTAACTTGTAATAACGACTTAGCTAACTTGTAATAACGACTTAGCTAACTTGTAATAACGACTTAGCTAACTTGTAATAACGACTTAGCTAACTTGTAATAACGACTTAGCTAACTTGTAATAACGACTTAGCTAACTTGTAATAACGACTTAGCTAGCTTGATTGCCTGTCCCAAGCCAGGATTTCGTTTGTACTTATCTTTATGATGTTTTCTGTTCCTTGTTTAAGAAAGGGGTCTATCTGTGATTATTTCAGGACTGGATTTGAATTATATGCATTTTATTTAGACCATGGGCCAATTGCAGAACCGCGAGCAGTGCCAAATGGCCTCGTTGAAGGCTGCTGGCGGTTGCCCATTGTGGTTTTTCTAAATTGACGCTTCTTTGTGGGCTGTGTCGCGTACACTTATTCCACATCTCATTATTTTCTATTAGCTAACTTAATATATCAACATAGCTAAGATAAGTTGATATATCAAGTTAGCTAAGTTGGTATATCAACTTAGTCAACTTGTTATATCAACTTAGCTAACTTAGTCGATTAAACAAGTAAGCTAAGTTGATAAAACAAGTTAGCTTAGTTGATATAACAAGTTAGCTTAGTTGATATAACAAGTTAGCTTAGAAAATAAAGGGATGTGGAATAAGTGTACGCGACACAGCCCACAATTAAACGGCAATTTAGAAAAACCACAATGGACAGCCGCCAGCAGCCTTCAACGAGGCCATTTGGCACTGCTCGCGGTTCTGCAATTGGCCCATGGTCTAAATAAGATGCATATAATTCAAATCCAGCCCTGAAATAGTCACAGATAGACCCCCTTCTTAAACAAGGAACAGAAAACATCACAAAGACAAGTACAAACGAGAGCTTTGTCAAAGATTCCTGGCTTAGGACAGGCACATGTAATATGTGGCGGGGTTAAACTAGTTTTTTGGGCCCAACCTTCCCCCTATCAATATTCCTAGACAAAGCACAAAAAACTAAACACACAATAAAAATCAAATCGATCAAAGTCCAATTCTACTAGAGAGAACCTAAGACAAAAACAAGAACAAACAGAAGGACGGTAAAGGAACTCTCTATAGAACACTCTATAGTTGTTATAACAAGTTAGCTTAGTTGTTATAATAAGTAAGCTAAGTTGATATAACAAGTAAGCTTAGTTGATATAACAAGTTAGCTTAGTTGTTATAATAAGTAAGCTTAGTTGATATAACAAGTAAGCTTAGTTGATATAACAAGTTAGCTTAGTTGTTATAATAAGTAAGCTTAGCTGATATAACAAGTAAGCTTACTTGATTTAACAAGTTAGCTTAGTTGTTATAATAAGTAAGCTTAGCTGATATAACAAGTAAGCTTAGTTGATATGACAAGTTAGCTTAGTTGTTATAATAAGTAAGCTTAGTTGATATAACAAGTAAGCTTAGTTGATATAACAAGTTAGCTTAGTTGTTATAATAAGTAAGCTTAGTTGATATAACAAGTAAGCTTACTTGATTTAACAAGTTAGCTTAGTTGTTATAATAAGTAAGCTTAGTTGATGTAACAAGTTAGCTTAGTTGTTATAATAAGTAAGCTAAGTTGATATAACAAGTTAGATTACTTGATTTTACAAGTTAGCTTAGTTGTTATAATAAGTAAGCTTAGTTGATATAACAAGTAAGCTTAGTTGATATAATAAGTTAGCTTAGTTGATATAACAAGTTAGCATATCCAAATTAACCGTTTATACCCGTTTATACCAGAGGTCCCCGAGGGTAATCACAAGCCTGGTCGTCAGACTTGTCTGACACGATTTACCATAAAATTTCTAATATTTTTGTCGCTTAAATTTCCAATTTTTAAATTCTAAATTGTTTAAAACACCAGGTTTCTTTCCTTGTAATGCACATGGTTGATATCCTCGGTGCTGGATTTGGCTTCCTTGTTCGAACGTTTTGGTTTTGAGTACTTTTCGTTTTCAACAGTTTGGATTTGACCTTCCAATGTTTTGATTTAAATGCTACTGATGAGAGGTTACTCCTTGAAATATCGATATATAGCATATCCAAATTAACCGTTTATACCCGCGTTTTTGGTATTTGTAATTTTGTTATAATAAGTTAGCTTAGTTGATATAACAAGTAAGCTTACTTGATTTAACAAGTTAGCTTAGTTGTTATAATAAGTAAGCTTAGTTGATATAACAAGTTAGATTACTTGATTTTACAAGTTAGCTTAGTTGATATAACAAGTAAGCTTACTTGATGTAACAAGTTAGCTAAGTTGTTATAATAAGTAAGCTAAGTTGATATAACAAGTTAGATTACTTGATTTTACAAGTTAGCTTAGTTGTTATAATAAGTAAGCTTAGTTGATATAATGTTAGTTAAGTTGTTATAACAAGATAGATAAAACAAAATTACTCCACATGGTACTAACAGGCTTCCATAGAAGTCCTTGACAGTATTAACTAAAGAGTGTAAAAATATATTTCTTCCGTAATAACAGGGAAATACATAATTCAAAAGATAAAAGAGTCCAAGATGTTCTTGGATTATTTGAAATATTATATTGTTTAACAATAAAGTAATACTTTACGTGTTTATAGAAAAACTACACTGTTACTTCGAAAACGATGTGCCCAATGAACTAATTACTTCGTGAGGTCGTTCTACACAAGAATCTAATTGGCTGATTTATCTACACAGGCAATTTGTCTTAACGTTAAATTAACATTAAGCTCGATTAACATTAATTTAACGTTAATGTAACACTAATTTAACATTAAATTAACGTTAGCTTAAAGTTAAGATTTTTAACGTTAATTTAGTGTTAAAGATTAACACTAATTTAGTGTTAAACTTTTTAACGTTAATTTTCCTGTTGAATTATGTGACGTCAAATATTAAACTTTAAAATGAAATTAACAATCGAAGCTCGATTAACACTAATTTAACGTTAATTTTTAAAGTTAAATTAACATTAACCTAAATTGCCTATGTATGACAGAAATGGTCACTTGATCCTGTCTGCCATGGAGTGTCTGTCATTGAAAATAGACACAAAAAACGGAATAACCGTTCACGTCTATCCTATGCAACCTCCTCCGTATAGTTTTAAACTGGGATCCTGAGTTAAAATCTTCATAACTTCATATTTACCACCAGAAGCCAAGGCCGCTTAGGAAATTGACCAGGATGCAAATTATCATATGCATTTGTTTACAACACTTACTCAAAGCTTTTTTTCACAGATGTAGTACAGCCGTGCGTGACATTGCATATCATTCCATTGAAAGTCATGATTTATATAAAGCGCTGCACAGTCCTCGTTTTTCCTATTATTGGGCTCCCCTGGAGCCCAGTATGTAAAATGTAATCGGCTATGATCAGACACCCATCGCCATTCACTTTCCCCGGAGATGTCATTTGCACCCATCCATACATTCGATATATCATACCAACCTGAAAAAAAATTTCTTAGAATGACTTTATTTTATAGAGCACTTTTGGAAATGAAAATTTTAGAATATGTGTTTTGTCCTCGTACAGAGGTCTTCCATCTATAAAAGATTATTTCTGGCGTATACCACACATATTTAGTTATAGTTTTACCCTGAGTCTCTAAAGCAGCTAAATGAATATACATTTAGATAAAAGATAAAGATATTTATTTACCAATTATGGTCCCACAGGGGGCTATTACATTTATAAACAATCATGATTTTAAACATACATAGACATAAGAAGAGCTGTAATGAGACAAATAGACAAAACAAAACAAAAAAATGAACTATCGTGATTTTCCAAGTTAAATATTTTTTTTTTACATATTCAAGGAGTGAATTACAGGATTAATCAATCTTATATGTTTTCTCGCGAAAATAGGTTACATAGATTAGTACGCAATACACAACTCGGCGATCAATAATTCCATTCATTTCATTATTTTGATGATCTTTTTGTCATGTTCACCTAAAGTATCTACATAATAAATAGTATAACTAATTCGGGGTGACGAATATCAATTTTAATGTCACTTGTGTCGAAAATGTTCCACGTTCTGGTCATTTGTTGAATCCCACCTTAATTAGTCATAGTATAATTTTAAAATGTGTATTTCTATTTTACTTTTGATTGATTTCGGTCATAATTAAGAATTTATAAAAATCAAAGATAGTTAGGGAGCGACCATTTGATTTTAGGGGGGAGGCTATGGTTTAATTTGAAATAAAAGGGCAGGATGGCAAAAATCCAAAAATATGGCGCGCGGTAGCGCGAAGGAAAAAAAATCCAGGCTCTTTTTTTTCCGAAAGTAAAAAGACAGGACGAAGAAAATATCAATAGCCCCTCCCCCTTTCCCCCTTTAAAATCAAATGGTTGCTTCGTTACCGTTTTCATGGATATTTATTTAGCTTTGTAATAAATGTTATTTATCATACATTTAGCTTTGATACCTTTAAATTTGTCCGTGTGTAACAGTCGTAGGTTTACAAGCTATATCTTAACAAGGGACCTTTTTTTGCCATATCAAGCCCCGCGTGCACAAAAGTGGGCAAATGTGGCTATATCAAGACCTGGCGTGCACTTAAGTGGGCAAATGTGGCCATATCAAGACCTGGCGTGCACAAAAGTGGGCAAATGTGGCTATATCAAGACCTGGTGTGCACAAAAGTTGGCCAATATGGCCATATTAAGCCCCGCGTGCACAAAAGTGGGCAAATATGGCCATATCAAGCCCCGCGTGCACAAAAGTGGGCAAATGTGGCTATATTAAGACCTGGTGTGCACAAAAGTGGGCTTATATGCCTTGTCAAGGTCTGGAGCCTCACTTTAAAATGTTGTCACAGTATATGTATATCGTCTGCTATTTATTTTATTTTTGTTTGCTGAAAAGGTATGATAAAAAGATTATGACACACGGTTTTCCTTCCTCGACCTATATTAGACCTAATATGACAGTCTCGGAATGATATATGGGACTTGATATGGAAAACCCTGTGTAATAATCTATATGTATTATACTAGAATACTGAATCATAAATTACAATTAAAATAAATATATATTTCGATTATCGTAAGGGAGTACGAGCTTCAGAAATTGAATATTTTCGGGATCCTCGGCTTTTATCCATTCAAATGCATTAAAAAATTTTCAACATGTTTTCCTAAAATTTGTTCAGAAATAATTAGAGAAGGTCTTAATAAACACCTTTTAAAAATTTCAACCACTTCTAATTATAATTTCTATGTTAAAACCGAAGAAGAATTTTCAATATATTTCCTATGAAAAAGCTAGAGAAGTTTTTTTCCTTGCCATATTTTTAGATGCTTATGTCTTAAAAAACGGCTCCATGTGTTTGATTTTTTTTTCTCAAAAAGTCTAGCTATTTTGAGCTCTTTTTCCAAATTATCTATTTTGAATAGCTTTTAATTACAAAAAAAATTCAGGCTCGTACTCCCTTAAAGCATTTGGAACTATCTAATATGCTTACCTGAGTTTTTGGCTTCTTCTAATAACATTCTATTTTCTGCCGAGGAATCTATTTTAACTAAATGTCCTCCTATACCAATACATTTATCCTAAAAAAAACACACATTTTCAATAAGTTCCGAAAATATCGTCCATATCGCGCATTTCCTATTCAAGACAAACAAGTGACGTTCTTGTGTATAATATGCGTAATTTGTGTGGCGTCTTCAATATAACCCGTTAAATGAACCGCTTTCGCAGACATTTAAGAAAAATATTTGAACATCGTCCCAAATTAATCACCCAAATATCGGTTTCCGTATTTTTTTTAAAATATTTATATTACATTTTAAAATAACCCTTCTCAAGGCCCAGTTTAAGGCAATCAAATTAGGTTTAAAAAGCTAAAATCGAATTTCAGAAACCCAATATGTCCAATATGAGAGAAGCAGAGGTACCAATGGGGTATCCGAATGTCAAAAGTTCGAAAGGGCAGAGACAAAACCAGTAAACACCAACAAGAACGGACAAAAACAGACAACATGTAAAACATTGAAACACAAAAAACTGAATATCAATCAACAACGCGAACTCCAGTCGAAACAAGAGTGAACTCAGGTGCTCCGGAAGAGTAAGCAGTTCCTGTTTGGTATAGCACACCCGTCGCATTGGCAATAGTCCATTCAGCGTGTCAAATTCGGTAAAGGAAGACAAAACAACACCCTATGACAACCCAACATCTGCACTCATCTGAGAGATCGAAATCCCATATTTGTCTATAAGTGCATGATGTCTTCCGTAAAATTTTTTGAGTGAAGACAGCAACCGAGGAGCAACATAACCATGTGTGAGCAATTTTTGCGTCAGACGTGTCGCTCTGCTAAGGAAATCGATGTAAGTCCCGCACGCTCTGGGGTAATATGAGAAATAGGATACCAAAAGAGCCCCGGTAAGCTTGGATTCAATTGGGTTAATATATATTGCAATTTCCAATCCCTTATTCTAAAGACAAAAATATTTGAAACTTAAAAGCATTTAACTATAACATTTGTGTGGTAAGGTGTAGTGTATTAAAACGAATATGTGACCTGAGATTCTGGGAATGACTGAGTAATCTATTGCGCGAGACCATGAGGTTGAGTGTAATAAAACAGAATATGACCTGATGTACTGGGAATGACTGAGTAATCTATTGTGCGAGGTCATTTGTGTTAGTGTAATAGAACAGAATATGACCTGATGTACTGGGAATGACTGAGTGATCTATTGCGCGAGACCATGAGGTTGAGTGTAATAAAACAGAATATGACCTGATGTACTGGGAATGACTGAGTGATATTTTACGCGAGTTTTGTTGGTGTTTTGTAAAAAGCAACAGCACCATTGAATACTCGAAAGAGAAATCAGCATTCTGTTTACACTGTATATCAAATTCTCAAAATGAAACGCTTTTTGATAAAATTAATTTGATTAATTGGACATAGATATGAAATACCAACATTGAAAATTCATGTGCAATAGATCGCACGTGGAGTGCAAAAGAGCTCATGTGGGATGTAATTGAGAGTACAATAGATCTTCTTCCGTAAATGACTCTCTTCAGTGTGAGATGCGAGCACGTGCAGCGATCTCACACTGGTCAATTAACCAATAATAACCGCTGGTACTGATATTGATCGATGATGTCGACCAATGAAATGCAATGTTATTTTAAACTTTCGGTTTTTAGAATGAAGTCACCTAAGGTGTCAGAATATAAAAAAAAAATTTACGGAAGAAATAGGTACTTACACGCGTTCTTGGACAACCGGCCATGATCTTTCACACGTGATAGAATTTTTTATGTCTTTTGACTCGTTCCGCTGCGCTCCACTCGCAAAAAGACTGAAAAATTCTATCACTCATGAAAGATCAGTCGGTCTTTTCCAAGAACTTATGTAAGAACCTATAAATCTTGCAAAATCAAAACATTGCAAATAGAGATAAATTTATAAAAAAAATACTAATAAAATAGAAAAATAACCATCTGTATCCAGTAATCATTTAAAATATAAAAAAAATAAAACTGACCTTTGCTTGATTCCAAGTAACCAGTCCATCTCCAAAGTAGTAACAGCTTCCTCTCCACTTTGTTTGACCAAAAGGACATTCTGCGTACAATAAAGCAGTTAGAGCAATCTTATTATTATTCTCAATATGCGTATTTACATATCTACTGGATTAGAGGAATTGTTAAACAGAAGGTGTGGTTTTAAAGGTTAAAGCAAGAAATACTATAATCAATTTGTTTCAAATATATTTTTAATCCCTAAACGAGACAATTCAAAGTATACAGCTATAAATTTAAAGCTATTAAATAAGTATGTCAAAATATTTTCATTTTAAACCATTTGATCTTTGATCTTATTCTAAAAAATGCCTATTTATGATACATTGATCAGTACAGCAATTCATGAGGCTTATATACATTTCTTAAGATTTACATAGGATGTTTTGTGTTAGCTTCGGCACCAAATATTTTTACTAAAGTCCTAAAACCAGTTGATTTTTTTTATGAGCCTCATGCTCATATTCTAAAAATGATCCTCGTCCATGAAATTGAAGATATGCTTTGATGAGCGATCTTTTTTTTTCAATCACAACTTAATTTACCTTGTAAGTCGACAGACTGTTGAAGTTGGCTGACTAACGTTTGTATGCTGTTAACTCTTGGCTTTAGGTGAGCTACAGTGTTAGACACATGAGCTAACTTGTTCACTGCCTGCTTGAACTCGGGAAAGAGTTCAAGGACATTATCATCACATTGTGCACCCAATAGGGAGGCCCAAAGAAGGGCTGTAGCAAAATATGACGTCATCTGCAAAAAACAAAGTCATTCATAACATTGGAGGTAATCACAGTGACTAGAATTTTGGTCATTTATGATCTTTTATGAGGCTCAATTTGGAGTTCTTGATTATAAGGGTTAGTTTAAGTGATTGTTTGTTTACCACACCCCTTTTTTGGTTATTTGGTCATCTCTTTTTTGAAAATTTTGTAAAATGACATGATTTCTAGCAATTAAGTTACTCCTTATGTTACACATGTATGTGTCAGAGTGTTTCAATAAAATAGAAAAAAATATTAAAACATAAATGACATAATAAGCTCCCACTCAACGGGAGCTAAATTGACTGAGTATGATGCCTCAAACCGGAAGACGTATAAGCTAGACAATTAAACGTATAAATTAGAGATCGTTAACATTTTGAGCATCTATATGTGTACTATGTGTTTTATTTTTTGTTATGGTCAAAGTGTTTAAAAAAATATGGTTATTTTTATATGTATGCGTATCCCCCGTCTACTGCCTATAGTTCAAAATGTTGTAAATGCATCACATTATTGTTCTTCAATATTTATTTTTTTTATGTCCAATCAAAATAATCATTGTAAAATATGTCTTGTTTGTATATATGTATTGATTTATATGCCCTCAATGGACCCCTCTAATTGGGCTGAATAAAGAATTTGAATTTGAATTTGAATGCCAATTTATGCGGTATTTAGACTATTACAAGTTACATTTTAGATTCATAGGATTCAAAATTATCGTATCTCTTATCCATTTTTTGTGACAAAATATCAAACATTGATTCTATATAAACATTCCAAAAAATCGTATAATTATTTGAAAACTTTTTCTCTGTCGAAAAACTTCTTTTGGAAGTATTTAAGTTTTTTTCAGATACAATTTCGTAAATGGAACACACCAAGAAATCAATTCAACTATTTTCAACTAAATAAACACCAAAAATTCAATTCAACTGCTTACAACTAAATAAACACCAAAAATTCAATTCAACTATTTACAACTAAATAAACACCAAAAAATTCAATTCAACTGCTTACAACTAAATAAAATATTTAAAGTTTGTAAAAGATATTTGATTATTAAACATATTTTTGATATAATATTTAAGAACTAAGAATATAAAAGTAAATATAAAATAAATTGACTAACCTGAAACAATCGAAATAAAACTTATGAACGCATCAAATGCGGAATCCTGATAACTGGGGAGGAGTTAAGCGTCTTGACTGTGGAATCCGGCCAGACATTTCTTTTTATAACTTAGTTCCCTAAAATTCCCTAGCCAATAAGATTTGAAGTTTCACAATTTAATTTATTCATTCAATCTGGACAAGTGAGCAAATTTCATTAGTGCTACATGTAATTGGCAGTGGATAATATCCGGCTTAATTAACTTTACGTAATTCACTTAGCTCAATTTGATATATATAGAATATTATGTACTTTCCTTTTTGATACTATCTATATCTAGGTGAGTATCAGACGAGTCCGGTAGGACGAGTCAGTCTGATACGAGACTAGATGTAGATAGTATCAAAAAGGAAAGTATATAATATTCTTTTTATCGGTAATGACGTCACAGTTATCAAGTGCTCCAACCTGATACTTTCTTGTATCACGGACTGTCCATGATACTAAAAAATATCAGGCAGATGGGATCAAAGGAAAAAGCCGCTTATTACCGATAAAATAACTTAATTACGAAGAAGTGTGATAAAAACATGAATTTTAATATATTATGTGGGGAAAAAAGTGTCTTAAATGTTTTTATCTAAATCCTTTATCATTACTGAAACAAAAACATGGCTTAGGTAATATTTGACAAAAAGTTAAATAAAATATAAAAATACCGCAAAATTATGAAACATTTAAATTGTCGTTTAAAAAACTTTATACTTTAAATTAAGTGCATTGATTTATACAAAATAGTATATGGTATACATGTATTAAGATGATCACATCTTTATCTCTATTCATCAGTCCTTTTTCAGTGGCGGTCAAAACCCCCTAAAAAAGAATCATAACACAACTATATCTTATCTTAGCAAAGCATTGGCTTTTGATAGAAATTGTCGTTCAACAAACGTATTTTAACTTACTTGTATGCGCTATATGATGTGTGTTTTATCTAAATGAGCCTAGTTTATCTAAATGAGCCTAGCACACTTGAATACATTCAAGAAAAAAAAACATTTTTTGCTGATCATGGAAAAAAATTAATGTTTGAAAAGGGGTACTGATACTTTGACAGGTTTCACTCATTACTCGTCATTTCCAGCATTATGAGATAAAGTTGTCTACTTTCCAGAAAGATTATGCCTTAGAATGACCTTCTCAGAACTTATACCTTCAAACCTTTGTTAAATTTAAGTACTAATTCTTGACCTTTTAGCTGTTTTTACTATCATTTAGATACGCGAAAAAGAGTTTAATACAACAACATCTTTACTTTCTGATCTGATCCCGTGCATGCCAACATGGCGAGTCTTTTGGAAAACGCAAAAATAGACAATGTTTTATTAGGGACAGACCATTTAACTTGAAAAGGGGGGGGGGCTTGGTTTTTTGTTTTGATCAGAAAAATTTTCCGCGCAGCACGAGGACAAAATTTTATTTTTTGAAGGCGTTGCGACAGATTTTTTTTTTCATTATCAGCATTATTTTTTATAGCAGAAATTCCTGTTCAGAATATTTTTTTCTTACTCTCAGCTGCCAATATATTTTTTTCATCAAAAATAATTTTCAGAATATTTTTTAGGAAAACCCAAGCCCCCCCCCCCCCTTCAAGTTAAATGGTCGGTCCCTTACTGAAGAAATAAGTAATTTACATGCGTTCTTGGAAAACCGGCAAAGATCGGTAATGAGAAATACATCATTCCAGGATTAATGCAATTATTTTGTAAATAAGTATTTAAATAGAAAAATAGAAATATATTTAGTTATTTGAGAAGAAAGGTGTTACATGTTATAAAAGCAGGAAATAAGATTTTACATAATGTTGTAAAATATATACATTGTCCTTCCGAAAAATAATAAATATGTAAATTGATAAAGTCAAATATCTTAAAGCTTTACAAAGGGTTTCTATATATTTGATTTAATCTTTTTGTCGCTTTGTTAATAAATGCCACAGCAATTTAGAAAATATATTAATTAACTCTGGCAGATCACTCTTTGTTACATGTAATTAAGGGCATTACGAGATAAGGTCAAGATAAAAATAATACAAATGGCGTAATTAGAGTTACTCGAATTATTAGAAATTTTAATAAAGAGATAGAATTAACACTTAAGTGACCAATGGTCGAAGGGGGGAGGTTTTCAATAAGGGGCTAAAATAGTTCTGATTGGTTAGTTGTATAGCTTAGGAAATAGCATTTGTTTTTCATTGTACGTTTTCACAAAATTTAGAAAATCACTTGAGCTCAGACTTTATAGAACAAATGTCGACTTTTTTTAACTAAGGTAAGTTAAATTTTATACGACTTTCACTATTTTGGTAATTAAAAGTAAAAAAAAATATTAAGTTTGATTAATTTTGATTTTAAATATTAAGATTTATTGCTCAAATTAATTTAGAAAAATAACATAACTATATTTGAATTTAGGTTCGCAAGTTAGAACCTTAAATTTCGGGGTTTATTTTACACCGAATGAATAAACATTACTACTGAGTATCTTTTTGCACATATTAGTATTTTGTATAAAATTGATAAATCAACTGGATATGGCAGACAAAAACTCTACATTATAATATATTTTATCAAATTGTAATACAAAACCCTTTTTTTTAAACCATTTTAAGAATTTCCCCCGTACTTAATCAATGGGAGATAATTTATATAGAATGAATAGGAAAATTTTCAATTTTCATTAAAATCTTCAAAAAATGAACGGTGACCCCGGGGGGGGGGGGGGGGGGGGCTACTTGCCAAGAATTTGAGTATTACTGTGCCGATAGCCTCTTAAAAATGGACCCTGTTTAAGACAGGAAGTACGGAAAAATACACCCTGTTTAAGACAGAAACAACAAAAATTAGACCCTGTTTAAGACAAAAACAACAAAAATTAGACCCTGTTTAAGACACATTTGATAAATTAATTTGTGTTTTATACTTTTGTTTGAACCATTTCTTTAATTCTTTATATACATGTATGGGGCAGCAATATTTTCAGGAGTTATTCCCGCCCTGTGATTATTCGATCACTGTGATAATATTGAAATTAATACCATGCAAAGACTCGAGACTAGTTACAGGTCTACATGTATGCCGATACCAAAAATGTAGTTTTGTTTGTTTTGTTTTTGTTGTTGCTGTTGTTTTGGTGTATGTTATACATGTTATATTAATGAATATACAACAACAAAAAAGAAAAAAACGATAATCTAAATATAACAATATATTCTAGAATCAATGGATTAAAAGTTTTTAGCTGTATTTTCTTTCAACTTCAAACATCAAGTCTTGCACGCCTTTTACAAGATTAACTACAAAACCATCATAATAAAAGTTAGATTGAAAATAAAGTTTCTCAATTTACAAAGCTTATTATGTATCTAAAGAAAAAACATTGTATATTGACATAACCAAAATATTTCAAAAAGAAGTTTCATGGTTTAACATTTATACTAAAAATGATATTTATTTGTGTGTAAAGACAGAGATGTTTCTTAAAAATAGGGAACAATCAAATTTATAATTGAGAAAGCAAGTGCAAACCTCGTCTATCATGCATGTATATATGTGTTAAGCATATTGGGGGGGGGGGGGGCTGGTGGATGATGCAAGTGTTTACCAGTGTTATCCAAAATGTATTATTTGAACATTTACCAAACCAACAAACATCCAAATTAGCGTTAGAGTAACTGTTTTGACAAACACGTGTATCTTTTCTCTACTTTCATTTTCATTTTAAAAACCGGAAATTTCCTACCTGTCCCATTATACAGATCTCCTTATCTGGAGAACCGCCTTTTTTGTAACACTGGTATACATGTCCGATATGATTATTCAGTAATTTAATTTCATATATTATATAGTTGCTTATATGAATTAATATATAATTTATTATTGATCAAATCCCTAGTTGATCAATAACTAACACCAAGGGAGTGTATAACGGAAGCTGTGCGCTATACACTATTTGTTAACAGCATGTGATAAATAAAGTGATATATTTGTTGTTAAAAAAAAAAAAAAAAAAAGTTTTTAGCTGTATTTTCATTCAACTTCAAACATCAAGTCTTGCACACCTTTTACAAGATTAACTACAAAACCATCATAATAAAAGTTAGATTGAAAATAAAGTTATTGACTTATAAACCATTTGACTGTTCTAATACGTTGAGAACGTCTACAACCAGCATCTGAACTTGATGGGTGTACAACAGGCCTTACTTCATCATCTTGATTATTTGTACTTATAATGTCAACATTTGGTTGGGGATCAATATTTACGGGTCGTCGTCTTTTCTGGGTTTCATTTTTTACAATTTTTTTCATTTATTATTTATTTTTATTGTTTTATTGAAGCGAGTGTTAATAATATCCAGAATGATGTCCATTACAGTCAATATGTTGTTTAAAGGCCTTAACTTATGTTCAAATTGTTGTTTAATATGTGTACTTATCCTTTGCTTTTGACATATAATAATGATTAATGACATCTAAAAGTTAGACCTTTTAAAGTGATTCAGTTTATTTTTTTTTTAATTTGTATTCAACATGCATGACCGTGTGTTGATCGTATTGTTTGTACTTACATCTGAATGCATTTTTCTTTTTTCTAAACATCAATATAAACTTTTATCATTTTTTCAAAATGTTTTGCACATACAAAACGGCACTGAGCATTATGCCAGAATTAATTATGTTTTTCATCCGTGTAGTTTTGCATTAAGGATGTTCGCTACTTTAATTGAAAATAAATAGGTTTCAAATTTGATTCCTCAAATGGAAAGATAATAGTAAAAGGAATAAAATAAGCAAAAAAAAAAATGATAGGTTCGTGACCTCGTTTTCAAGATAATTGACGTTAAAGTTTTGGCGGAAAAAGTTTTTCTCTGCCTTTTTCATAGTTTTAGAATTAGCACTATTTAGCTGTTAAAACCCATGACAGAATAAATAGGATTTGATAAAACTTTGTCTATAACCTCTTAATGACATATTAAAGACATTAATAACAAGAAAATAGGGGGTTCGTGGGCAAAAATTTTAACCCTTTTTTTATGGTAAAATCCAGAGGATTCCAAAAAAATGACAGAAATACCAAAACAAGACCAGCGAGCATCCTTAAATCATTTGGTACTATAAAATATTATTAGGTACTAGTAATTAACACTTGTTTTTACATTCACCTTCGAATTTAATATTCTATAATAGAAGAATTATATTCAAAATATATTTACCTTCAGAATCTTCCTTTCCCTTTGTTTATGTGCACGTGTAATACTGACCACGTCAATGACCGATGTTGATAAGAGCATGAAAATTTACATGAGATAATCAAGATGCGTATAGATTGCATCTTGTAACCTTATCTATCTACATCATGTTGTCTGCTTCATATTTTATCTTTAGCAATCAATAAGATTCTAATCACATGTTACTGATTAATTATGAAAGCTTGACCAGCAGGACGGCAATATGAAATAGTAACCCTGTTTAAGATAGCAGGCGTGAAAAAGATACAACTTGATTACAAAAACATGACCCTTTCCTGCGGCACACTTAATAGGAAGTAGCCCCCCCCCCCCCCCCCCCCCCCCCCCGGGACGGTGACCCTTTGTTTTTTTTCTTACAATTTTGAAGAGCTTTAGAAAAGATTTTGAGCTGATTCTATAGTAAGAATTCTTCCTTGTGCCTCTATAGCTTTTCATACGAGAGACCTATTCTCGAATATCTATTCTAGATGTATACTTAGATTCACCCTGTTGTCGATTGCATAATGATTCGTATGTTGCATAATAGGATGTAAAATAGTTCGTCATGAGGATTGATTTTAATGCGAGTTTGTGAATAAATTAGAGTCTGTGTAAAATTTTATCAATGATCCATTTAAAAAAAAATACCGAAAAGTCACCATCCGGTGCATTATCGCGCTATAATAGCTGTTACTGCAGTTAAATTTTCTATATTGTACTGCGCGTACTATTTTTTTCTCAGCAGCATAATATACCGTGACAAACAGATTGAACTTTTCAAGATATGTTAATTTTTTTCATCGTTTTATCGTTTTGGCAACTCTCTACTTATGTATTTATGAACCATGCAAACAATGATATAATTTCACGTGTAATTGTTTTAAAATTACCAATAAGGCCTTGAACTCGTGATGTTTTTTTTATGAAAACAAGATGGCTGGATCTATTCGTTCTTCGTTCCATGTGCATGTACACAACCTGTTTGAAAGACATCAGTAATACTTTGACTTGAGGCTCAACAAGATAATTTAACTACTAAAAATTTCTGTTGTCGGAATACCCTACACTACAGACCACGTTAGGGGGGAGGGTAACTCCAAGTATTTTAGGATACAGATGTGCGGCCCAGAAGTTTTATACCAACCCTATTCATATATTGGCCTGCTTAATAAAAGACACCCATTCATATATTTTTTATGCATTTGAAATTACACAGAATATGCTTAAACATTACATGTTTTATAGATTTTCTATTAAAATCAAAGTTTGAATGGTAAAAGTTATCAAATGCCTGTACAGTTAAGGTTACAAGAGGCAAAATGTTGATGCTCAGTCACTCTTTTCCTATTGATATATGACATTTGTGAAAAGTATACCTTATCATATATACAACATTGAAATTTCCAACCTTTTAAAGTAGACCCTTTTGGGCCGCACATATGTACCTACCATTATAATTGAAGTTACCCCCCCCCCCCCCCGTGCTACAGACAGTTAAAATTTCTCAAAATTAACATTTGAGCAACGACTCGTTGAAGGAGGATTTTTTTTTAGTCCAGATAATAATCAAGTCTTTCTTGGGTTTTTATCATTTGGACTTTTCCAGATCCCCAGAGTCGTAGGAAGCCAAACGTCAAAAATTATAAAAGGCTTTCAAGACCCTTTTGAGCTTAGCTGGGTGACCTGTCCTATCAACATTTTGTCAGTTTGCAATGCCAAAAACCAGTAGTAGGTGCACCTAATGATACTAAGCAATCGTTTGCTTCGAAATTAACTGTAACCTGTTCTTCCAGTCGAATGACCACCTACAAAAGAATCATTCAATTCCCATATTGTTTTATAACTAGAAAGTGAAATAAAAACATGGGGCTCCCGCAGGGTACCCCCCTCAGGTCACAAGGTCGCTTTTAAAAGAGGCCTGGGGTCGCAAGGTCGCTTTTAAAATGGCATATTTTGGCGGAGGTCGCAGTTCGTTTTTAACTCTGCGGGAGCCACAAACATATTGATATGGCTTGTTCAAATGATGCTTATAACAATGAATGAATCCCTTCAACCTTATCTTTCATTCTAGTATGGTAGGTATTACTATGATGCTAAATGCATTATGCATGTTTCAGGAGCCTAACTGTCGGTGACATATATGTAACTCGAGTACCAATGGTTATGGTTTTAACCATATCTCTTCTTGTTTCCCTATATATTCTATATAAAAATATTGAAACTTTGCTATTTTTAGAAAGCTGCTAGTGCTACAGCTCTAAAATGAACGGTGACCCCTCTTTTTATTTTTTATCTATGCATTAAGGTCTATTTACTTTTTAGAAGTGTGTTTATTTTTTTTTGTCAACGAACTTTCTTGTCTATTTTAGTATACATGTAACCCCTTATTATTACTTGATTTGTTTATTTATTTCGTTGAAATGATGATATACTATTTGCTATATTTTTCATAGCCTTTTTTAAAAACTACATTTTGTGTATCACGTGTCTTTAGTCACCTGTGCGATGGGGAGAAAGAAGCAGAGGTACCAATGGGGTATCCGAATATCAAAAGTCCGAAAGGGCAGAGACAAAACCAGTAAACGCAAACAAGAACGGGACAAAAACAAACAACATGTAAAACATGGAAACACAAAATAACTGAATGTCAATCAAAAAAGCGAACTCCAGTCGAAACAAGAGTGAACTCAGGTGCTCCGGAAGAGTTAGCAGTTCCTGCTTGCTATAGCACACCCGTCGCGCTGCCAATACTCTATATAGCGTGTCAAATCCGGTAAAGGAAGACAAAACAAAACCCTAATTTTTTAATTTATTTTAAATTATCGTTTATCCTATAAAATTCTTTTGACTTTTAAAAATTTTACAAGAAAATAAACCCAATTTTTTTCAATGCCAATTGAATACAACTTATAATTTTCTAAAATTTATTTATATGAAGACTGTATCTTAACCGGCACAAAAACTAAAAAATGTAGCTTTATATAAAATTATCGTTATTAATTTTTTGCCTTAATGTCAAGATTTTATAATGAGCTTGTCCTCGTTTTTGACACTACATTTTCTGCAGTTTTCTCTCAAAAAGAATACTTTCTGGTTATTATTTTTTTTAAACTTAACAGTTTCTTCAGAGGTTTTACACTGTATTCTTCAAATATTGTGATTTTGTTTTGTTTTTTTCAATTGCGAAAATGATAGGCATATATCTGGGTCTTTGTTTATAACTTCATTTACGGAATTTATAGTTGTTCCGGAACTGTATTTTCAATAGTTTCAAACTCCTCACAGTTCCAGGTCCCGTACGTAACTAAGCTGGCAACCGGCTCCCTACTGCTTCAGATAACAGCGGGGTACCAGCCTAGTACGTAACGTCCCGTACACTAATCACTGCATCATGACCTCGTTTTGACCTATGACCCCTTGAAAATGACTAAAATGCATCACGCAAAGACATTGTATATAGTCCTCTAGGGCACATGATGGTAATTGCTTCCCCTTTATAATCAAACAACTATTTTCAGTCTTTCAACCTTTCCCTGAAGAGTGTTTGATGTAAATAAAATTAAATCTATATGGTGTAACCTTTTTCCCATTGAATAAGTGGTGTCAAATCATATGTTGACCGCCTTTTGAGAGAGCTGTTGAATGCCGAGTTCAGCTGGCGGATGTTTACATACAATTTTCTCCGGTGTTAATGAAAATTTCATCCTTGTTTGAAAAATCACCCAAAATAATTATCCATCATGTGGAAAATTTTATTCTTATTTTATTAAACTACATCCATTTCAAAACTTGAAAACATACAATGATAATCCAGTCTTGATATTATAATCCAATCACAGTCCAGCAAAGTTTTAATATCTAGCTTCAAGCTCTGTCACAGTCTGACTTCCGGTTGCGCAATACTTAATTCCTGTTATGTTACCTATACTGTTAGGCCTGCATGACATTTGTTCGGGAAACACTTTTTTCTTGTATTTTAATCTGTTTTTAAGAATAACGAAAAGTTTTCAAATCTTTGTACCTCTTTTTTAACTTCCTGTGGTGATTTTAGAATGTCTACTGTTCGGCTGCGGCCAACGATGAAAATCCTACAAAATATGACAACATACAATGTCTAAATAAACAAAATTTTATGCAATGTTTTCTATTTTTATCTTTTTAGTAGGAAAGAAACATAGTATTGCTACTTATTTTCCACATTGAGCAGTTGAATGGGGATTTATTCTAAACAAAGAAAAGGAATGAAAATTGTGTACCTAGAAAATTGGCTGTCTAAAATATTTTTAACTGCCACGTCGCAATATGTAATTAAAGAAAAATGAACATAGATATTTCAACACGTTATACAGAATTTGATAGAAATTTACCTGCGTATGAGCAAGAATGCTTTATAAACCATAGTTGAAGCCTATCATTGATCCATAATTTTTCTTCCCCTCTTATGCATTCATGGCGCAAATGTTGATTCTGGTGCTAAGTCCATAGCTGTTGAAAAAAATAATGAAATCAATGAAAGGTTTGTTCAGCTTTTGTGAGTAGGGCTTTACTAAATGACTTATTCAGTAAGTACGGCAAGTAATTTAGATAAGAAGAGACACACAGAAGACAAATAATGTGACTGCGGCATAAAATTCCTTTGAAATCAATGTATTTTTCAAAATGTGTTTTATTTGAGCACAAAAACAGAAATAATAAGTGATTGTGTGACTCTGGCCTTCAATCAGACTTGATATGAATAAATAAGACCAAAACAAGTGGATATAAAAAGCTTGAGCTAAGAAAACACAGAAACATAATTTTGGCTATAGGGCACATGATGGTAATTGCTTCCCCTTTATAATCAAACAACTATTTTCAGTCTTTCAACCTTTCCCTGAAGAGTGTTTGATGTAAATAAAATTAAATCTATATGGTGTAACCTTTTTCCCATTGAATAAGTGGTGTCAAATCAAATGTTGACCACCTTTTGAGAGAGCTGTTGAAGGTTACAACTGCGCAAATGTTTGTTTACATTTTACCGGGAACCTTTTTACCCTAAGATAGTCATATGGAAAAAAGCCTGTGTGGGCTGTGATTGGATGATATTGCAAAAGGAATTTATGTTCAATGAAAGTATATTCATTACTGCTTAAAATATATCAGAATTAAAAATTGTAAGAATTAATGAAGTTAAGTTACAAGGCAAAGAGTGTAACATGGTACCCTGATTTTTTTAATGTTGCATTTTGTGCAGAATTTTAAAGCGTCTATAACAACTGAAAATTAGGTCAACTTCCGCCGCATAACGATATGCTTTTTTTTGGCTGAAATAAATCATTGTCATGTCTACTTTCAAGATCAGAAAACCAAATCTTCCTAATGTGTATAGATTTTTTTATATTCCAGTTCAATTGGAGGTAGGTCCCTATGAAAAATGCATTGTAATCATTTGCGCAGTTGTATCCTGAATGCCGAGTTCAGCTGGCGGATGTTTACATACAATTTTCTCCGGTGTTAATGAAAATTTCATCCTTGTTTGAAAAATCACCCAAAAAAAGTATCCATCATGTGGAAAATTTTATTCTTATTTTATTAAACTACATCCATTTCAAAACTTGAAAATATACAATGATAATCCAGTCTTGATATTATAATCCAATCACAGTCCAGCAAAGTTTTAATATCTAGCTTCAAGCTCTGTCACAGTCTGACTTCCGGTTGCGCAATACTTAATTCCTGTTATGTTACCTCTGATATCCTTCATTTTAAAATAGTGCGTATTTACTTGAACCGGTTTTATACCCGGGGAGGGGGGGGCTACTTCCTATTATTTAGATGGTATGAGTGTGCCGCAGGAAAGGGTCATGTTTTTGTAATCAAGTTGTATCTTTTTCACGCCTGCTATCTTAAACAGGGTTACTATTTCATATTGCCGTCCTGCTGGTCAAGCTTTCATAATTAATCAGTAACATGTGATTAGAATCTTATTGATTGCTAAAGATAAAATATGAAGCAGACAACATGATGTAGATAGATAAGGTTACAAGATGCAATCTATACACATCTTGATTATCTCGTGTAAATTTTCATGCTCTTATTGACGTGGTCAGTATTACACGTGCACATAAACAAAGGGAAAGGAAGAAAGTAAATTGATTCTGAAGGTAAATAATTCTTCTATTATAGAATATTAAATTCGAAGGTGAATGTAAAAACAAGTGTTAATTACTACAACCTAACAATATTTTATAGTACCAAATGATTTAAGGATGCTCGCTGGTCTTGTTTTGGTATTTCTGTCATTTTTTCGGAATCCTCTGGATTTTACCATAAAAAAAGGGTTAAAATTTTTGCCCACGAACCCCCTATTTTCTTGTTATTAATGTCTTTAATATGTCATTAAGAGGTTATAGACAAAGTTTTATCAAATCCTATTTATTCTGTCATGGGTTTTAACAGCTAAATAGTGCTAATTCTAAAAGAAGCAAAGGTGTACCAAAGGGGTAATCAGTATCATAAAACCGTAAAGACAAAGACAAAACCGGCAGACAAAAAATCATCACAACAAAACAAACCACATAACAACATAAAACACACACACATATTACAACAAAACCGCATTCAGCAACGCGAACTCAAGTCGAAACGAGAGTGAACTCAGGTGCTCCGGAAGAGTAAGCAGTTCCTGCTTGCTATAGCACACCCGTCACGTTGCCAAAGATCGATTAAGTGTTGGTCAAATCCTGAAAGGATGACATTACAAAACTCTATGTCAAACCAACATCTGTGCTCATCTGAGAGATAGAAATCCCGTATTTGTATACGAAACTATGAAAGTGGCAGAGAAAAACTTTTTCCGCCAAAACTTTAACGTCAATTATCTTGAAAACGAGGTCACGAACCTATCAATTTTTTTTGCTTATTTTATTCATTTTACATGTACTATTATCTTTCCATTTGAGGAATCAAATTTGAAACCTATTTATTTTCAATTAAAGTAGCGAACATCCTTAATGCAAAACTACAGATGAAAAACATAATTAATTCTGGCATAATGCTCAGTGCCGTTTTGTATGTGCAAAACATTTTGAAAAAATGATAAAAGTTTATATTGATGTTTGGAAAAAAGAAAAATGCATTCAGATGTAAGTACAAACAATACGATCAACACACGGTCATGCATGTTGAATACAAATTAAAAAAAATAAACTGAATCACTTTAAGGTCAGACAGAATTATTACTTCATTCTTTGGAAAAATAAATGAATATCGAGTGCTTGCTGTGAATTCTGGTCAAAACTACTTAACTTTTAGATGTCATTAATCATTATTATATGTCAAAAACAAAGGATAAGTACAGATATTAAACAACAATTTGAACATAAGTTAAGGCCTTTAAACAACATATTGACTGTAATGGATATCATTCTGGAAATTATTAACACTCGCTTCAATGAAACAATAAAAATAAATAATAAATGAAAAAAATTGTAAAAAATGAAACCCAGAAAAGACGACGACCTGTAAATATTGATCCCCAACCAAATGTTGACATTATAAGTACAAATAATCAAGATGATGAAGTAAGGCCTGTTGTACACCCATCAAGTTCAGATGATGGTTGTAGACGTTCTCAACGTATTAGGACAGTAAAATGGTTTATAAGTCAATAACTTTATTTTCAATCTAACTTTTATTATGATGGTTTTGTAGTTAATCTTGTAAAAGGCGTGCAAGACTTGATGTTTGAAGTTGAAGGAAAATACAGCTAAAAACTTTTAATCCATTGATTCTAGAATATAATGTTATAGTTTAGATTATCGTTTTGTTTTTTTGTTGTATATTCATTAATATAACATGTATAACATACACCAAAACAACAGCAACAACAAAAACAAAACAAACAAAACTACATTTTGGGTATTGGCATACATGTAGACCTGTAACTAGTCTTTGCATGGTATTAATTTCAATATTATCACAGTGATCGAATGACCACAGGACGGCAATAACTCCTGAAAATATTGCTGCCCCATACATGTATATAAAGAATTAAAGAAATGGTTCAAACAAAAGTATAAAACACAAATTAATTTATTAAATGTGTCTTAAACAGGGTCTAATTTTTGTTGTTTTTGTCTTAAACAGGGTGTATTTTTCCGTACTTCCTGTCTTAAACAGGGTCCATTTTTAAGAGGCTATCGACACAGTAATACTCAAATTCTTGGCAAGTAGCCCGCCCCCCTGGGGTTTTATAACAAATCGATTGAATTCTTCTTAAAAAAACACCATATGCAAGAAAATATGATGTTTTATTTTTTTGTCGTTGTAGGAATATGGCATCTCCCATTCTCACAATGGTTTCGTTTCTTTTTTTGATGTTGTCGCTTGTGTCAGCAAATACCCTGAAATCCAATGCTGAGTTCCGGAAGTTTTGCCTCGTTTTCGCACTTCCTGGAAGACAGAAAGGTCCAGATATTTCAACCTTTCACCGTGTATTTAATAACCAGTTGGAAAAAGTTGGTAAATCGATTTTCGGAAACCTCTCACATGCTGATCGAATGAAGGCAACGAAAGATTGCTCAAACGTTCTGAGAGATGCCCAATATACCCCGAGATGTGCCTACCATCGATTGTCGAACATAGCGCAGAAACTGACCAATGATGTCAATAAGTTACATAGCACGATGGATGGTAACTTTGAAGACGCCACCTATATGTATATAACACTGATCAGCGCCTGGTACCTAGATCGCGTCTTCTTGAGCATTGATTGCGGACCAGTAGATAGAGGAAATCTGCTTCCTGTGGCCCAATGGAAGTACGTAGCTAAATGGAGCAACCACCTTTCTTCGAGAAACAAGTTTTGTACATGGGTGAAACCATTGTCGAAGAATGTAGCATCAAGTATGAGAGAAGAGGTTATTTCTATATGTAATTACAGGGACACAGAGCCCATCTGTATTCTGATACCTGTTTTCGACATCGTAGATTCAATGAGCAACCTCTGTGATCTGGTACCCAAAAATTCATGGAACACAGGAAACCAGGACTTTATTTATTTTAAACACGTTGCTTACATTAACTTCTATTTGATGAGAAATGCTGGGAAGATGCCAAGCGATATACGATCGGTCTTTGTAGGTAAAACGACTGACTCATCTATTCGAACGTCTGTTTCGGAAATTTTCATCAAACTGTACGCTGATTTCAAAACAGCTGATCATACACTAGGGACTAAGTTGCTTAATGTACTTCCAAAACCCCGTTACATCCAATGTGATTTTAATGCTCCCTTTCCATCTTTCCCCTGGCTTTTGTGCTCCTGTTCCAAAGTATTTGAAGAATTCCGAGTATTCATCAAAACTTACGAAACTAAAAAGACGGGAGCTTTGTCAGCAAAGGTTATTTTCGCGGACATAGATTACAGGCAATACATCAAAAACATCAAGGTTTCCCAAATAAAGGAGCTGAGCGAACAACAGGCCATTAGTTTAGATGTCGCTGTGGCACAGATCACGAACAATATACAGGACCGCTTTAAACAACTCGGCACTTACTTTAGTAACGTTGCTAAATTTGAAGAGGCAAAACTCAATGCCGACGTTGTTTACCTTAAATCTCGTATTAGCAGCTACAAAACTAAGTTTAACGACCATACAAATACTGTTAAGAACAAAATAAACAAGCTCATTGGGTTTTACAATGGGGTAGCAGCGGCAGAATTAAGATGGGCGATAACAAAAATGACATTGGAAATTGCACAAGCCGCCAATCCCTTTGAGGGTGGAAATGCAGTTGGTATTATGGAAGCGGCCAAGGAAATAGCGATGGCTACAAGACTACTTACCGCCGCCATTAGGAGTGCTGTCAGCTTCAATAATCTGGTTGATTACAATATTGAAATTTCTAGAAAACTTTCTAAGAATGCAGACATGACCAAGAATGTTAACAAAATAATGGAAAATGTCCAGAACATGGTGATTTCGGATGATGAAAGTTTTAAGAAACTACAAACCGAATTTATTGAACAGTACGCATCTTATGATCCCCAAATTTCTAAAGATGACTTGGCAAAGTTGGAAAACTATTGGGGGCTATTTATAGAAGATATTTGCGAAGGAATTTCCTCCGCCAATAGCATTACAGCAAATGCTATTCGAGGAATAGGGAATACCGGCGGACTCTGCCGAGAAACGAAAATTGCCGCGTCTCAGCTAGTTGCAACTCAGGTAGAAATCTACGATTTACAGTTTGAAATAATGGAGGCTATGGCTCAACTAATGGTCTCACTTACCAGAATTCAAAATTCTAAAATATTAGGACAGGGACCAAAGACAACAAACCCCGGACGTCTCTCTAACGCAGATATCAAAACTCTGATGGCCGTCTCGGCTATGTCTTATACTATCTTACAAACAGCTAACGTGTACATCTACTGTGATATCCTGGAATATAGAAGAGGGAAGAAACCGAGTTTGTGTTCTGGAATCGCCACCAATATTGACAGACTTTTAGCGTTGAGGGACACCGAATGCAACAGCGAACATAAATTCATCTCCATTCCGACGAAACCCACTACAAATAGTTCATCTGGCATTTCCTGGTTGGATCTTGGCAAATTACTACGCGGTGAATCGGTCCCATTCAGAATACCTGATCGACATTGGCTGGTGCACCATGGGAAAATATTTCCTTCCAAGAAGAATAGGAATTTTTATGTGCAGGAAATGGAGGTTTATCTTCCGGTAGTTAGTCAGAGAGAACACATGGTAAGTCAATCTTTCTTCTATTCCATAAGCAAGAAAAGGTTTAAGTCAATCTTATGCATGTATACTAAAAGTTGCCATAAAGCTAGAAAGTCTACAATTTGAACATGGGAATTATACTGACCGTTTTTTTGTAAATCTTTGGCCACATTAGGAATCAATTAAAGGTAAAGCAGCAGAGGTACCAATAGGGTATCCGAATGTCAAAGTCCGAAAGGGCAGAGACAAAACCAGTAAACACAAACAGGGACAGTACGAAAAAAAAAAACAGACAACATATAAAACATGGAAACAGAAAAACTACAGTAACTGAAAATCCATTAAATAAATATTTACCTGATAAGTAAAAAAAGTTATATACTGCAGACATATGAAGAACGTGTTAGGGTTGAAACTTCTTTTCTCAGAAAAGTTTGTTTAGGATGGTCACTTTTCATGTTTCAGAATTTCAATTAGATCTCGGAACTTCTCTAGACTTTACCTTTAAATACCGAAGAAAGTTTTTGTACACTGGTATCTCCATTTAATGATATTTTCTAATTGTATAGACCTTCAAAACAACCTGTATTAAAAAAAATGAAATTTTTGATACAAATTCATGTTTTTATGGCAAAAAAACTCATAATGTCAAAGTATTGTAAAATCTAGAGGAGTCTGATTTCCCGCCAGGAGATTTCAGTCATATATCTTGGAACTTAGCTTACGGACCTATAGTTTTCTTTTTGTCATTGAATTAAGTGGACAATTGTAATTATCTATCACTTCCATCACAAATCATTTTTTTATATAGAAAAGTTCAGGAGAGACCATCCTTAATTTCTGTAATTTTTCACCAAAACTGTCCTGAAACCCCCTCTTGTACATATGATCAGAGCCCCTTTTTACAACCCATCCGATTTAACTATGGACTTTCTATTGAAGCGTGCAAACACAACAATGAAAATTTACGTCGTTATGAACGAGCCAATCGGAAACAAAAACCGCAAATCGTCACAGTAGGAAAAACAAACGTCAGCCAGACTATTCATCAATATCCAATCAGATTTTATGTTTGCACGACCCATTCATTCAATCAATGTATTTTTATGTCATCAAATGTAACAATTTGTGGTTTTTGTTAACGATATGCTTTGTTCATGACAAAGTAAATTTTCATTGTTGTGTTTGCACATTTCACTTTATGCTACAGTCGAAAGTCCAGAGTTAAATCGGACGGGTTGTAAACATTTTCTGGATCCGACGTTGGACCTGTATTAAACATCTCTAGTCTATTAAGGCACATATTCTTGCATTTATATACATAGAGCAATCTTACGCTGTTAGGAAGTAAAATCCACTGTGCAATACACACAACCAAACTAGCTTGGATAATGCCATAAACTAATGTCAAGGAAAGAAGCAGAGGTACCAATGGGGTATCCGAATGTCAAAAGTCCGAAAGGGCAGAGACAAAACCAGCAAACACCAACAAGAACAGTACAAAACCAGACAACATGTAAAACACGGAAACACAAAATAACTGAATATCAATCAACAACGCGACCGAAACAAGAGTGAACTCAGGTGCTCCGGAATAGTAAGCAGTTCAATCGAGGATCAACTTTAATGATCTTAACGGGTAAACAGAAGCTTCACCTATTGAATACCTTAATCCAAGGGCTAGAAATCCCGTATTTGTTTTTTTATCTCATGATGCCATTTGTACGAAAGACCGGTAGAGTCATCGGTTTTGTCACATTTCTCGATTGATGCGAGAAATTTCTCATTTCCAAGTTGACATTTCTCAGTTCCAAGTTGACATTTCGCACTTACAAGTTGACATTTCGCACTTCCTAGTTGGAACTGAGAAATGTCAACTTGGAAGTGCGAAATGTCAACTTGGAAGTGCGAAATGCCAATTTGGAAGTGCAAAATGTCAACTTGGAAGTGCAAAATGTCAACTTGGAACTGAGAAACGTCAACTTGGAAGTGCGAAATGTCAACTTGGAACTGAAAAATGTCAACTTGGAACTGAGAAATGTCAACTTGGAACTGCGAAATGTCAACTTGGAACTGAGAAATGTCAAATTGGAAGTGCGAAATGTCAACTTGGAACTGAGAAATGTCAACTTGGAAGTGCGAAATGTCAACTTGGAAGTGCGAAATGTCAACTTGGAACTGAGAAATGTCAACTTGGAACTGAGAAATGTCAACTTGGAAGTGCGAAATGTCAACTTGGAACGGAGAAATGTCAACTTGGTACTGAGAAATGTCAACTTGGAAGTGAGAAATTTTAACTTGGAACTGAGAAATGTCAATTTGGAAGTGCGAAATGTCAATTTGGAAGTGCGAAATGTCAACTTTGAACTGAGAAATGTCTACTTGGAAGTGCGAAATGTCAACTTGGAAATGAGAAATGTCAACTTGGAACTGCAAAATGTCAATTTGGAAGTGCGAAATGTCAATTTGGAAATTGGAAATGTCAACTTGGAACTGCGAAATGTCAACTTGGAAATGAGAAATTTCTCCGCTCCAATCGAGAAATGTTACAAAACCAATGGCACTACCGGTCTTTCGTACATTTGTCTTTAGTTGAACAGAGGCATTAACAATAAAGTTGCGTACATATAAACGTAAATATTTTTGACCAATTTTGTCTTCATTTAACAGGTCAGTGTAACTGTCAGCCCAACAAATATCAACAACAAGCTCCAGGATGATGACGTGACAAACTACGTCATTTACCCTAAAACGGACATGCTCTCTAACTATGCGGAAGGACAAGGTGTGAGTTGTCGTCTGCCGAAATTTCAAAATCCTTACCACGTGTGTGGGAGAACCGAGAGACAGGAAATGCCTGAAATTTGTCCATACACTACAGGTACTTGTAATTTTTCTGTTAAGAGGAAATCAAGGTGTTGAGTAAGTAAGTGTGTAATTGAACAAGTAACTTTTGCATTGATGGGTGTGTAAACAAGCAAAATTTTAGTTTTTTTGTAACGAGCATTGGTCTTATAGAAATTACAAGAAAAAAGAACTTTGACCTAAGTGAGGTGTTTATTATTAAGTTGAAAATACAAAAATACAAATTTAAATGTAATTGATTATTCTGAATAACAGATTGTTAAATTTTGAATATTTTCTAATAGATGAGGTCACAGTAACAATTCAAACCGACTTAGAGCAAAGGTTATAACAAAGAAACAATCACTACCCAAACGTTCTCAAATTGATAAACTAATATGCAGTCTAAAACATATGTGCACATTGAAGTACAGACAATAGACCCTTTCAAGGTTATTGCAGCCATATTGAATAGGGGCAAAAACTTGGAAAAATGTCTTAAAACAGCTCTATTGCTAAGCAACACATATATATTTTCCCGATTTTGTATAATATTCTCTGCTCCTTTCAAAAAAATTGCCCCCTATCCAATATTGCTGCAATAACCGTGAAAGGGTCTTTTAAGAAATTTACAAAAATGCGATTACTTCATTTCTATTCTAGAGAACCCAGGGATACGATCCAGACCTCTTCCTTCAATCTACTCCCAGTTTGACATCAAGGTGGAGGGGTACGAAAGGTACAGACTAGACGTACCGGTGTCGGACATTCCCGTCAAAATGGGGATAAAATATTGCTCCATCGATCCAGCTAGGAACAACAATAGAGAAAAGAGATCAGAACCTTTAGGGTAAAATACATTTTATTTTAATACCCTTTTCATCTTACAATGCCGATTGAGAGGAGGGACAGGTGGCCTGAGGTTACTTGAAAAATATATATAATATGAGAAAGACATTGCCTTAAAAGCTCGCGTATATACAAAAATATAATCTATTCCATTGATAATTTCGAATAATGCCTGGGACGAGATAATTTGGGACGATGTATTACTATTTCCCGCAATTTTTCAGCACGCGCAGACATTTTCGAAAAGTTCCGAAAATCGAATGTTTCCGGTGAGAACGATTTTTCTTCCATAGTATTTTGAGTCTCGTGCAATTTGGCAGACTCTCTACAATAGTGAGCATATAATATGATAATGGCACTGCCCTAAAAGCTCGCGAAGATACAAAATCAATAGGTGCAACCAAAACTGGGTTTAATCTTACCGTAATTGGATCTGGAAAAAATGTCAAAATACATTGGCTGGATCAATAGGTAAGAGGGTCCACTTTTCGATAAAAATTTAATAATTTATTTGAAAAAAATGTATTATCCGTAAAAACGCCAAAATATGGTTTGCGGCCGGGACAACATCATCCATAACTTAGTGACGTCATATCATTCGACAAGCAGACTGTAAACATGAAGACATCAAAATGTCACCGCTCTTCTGCCAGGTTTTGTTATATTTTTTGCATACCCGTATCTATAATTGCCAAGTACTGTCTGCAAAAGATTGATTTAGAAACCTGGTGGAAAATGACGACGTATCCAAATGATCACTTTGTCAGTTGAGGGACCACATAGGATAAGGATGGATTAGGATTTTATTTTCAGATCAGGTAGGACCAAATTATCATACATATGTAGAAAAACAGTTGCTGATCACTTTATTTTAATGAATCTGCGTTATGAAAAGTTCCGAAAATTGATTGACAAAACTTATTAGGGACGATGTGATGATATTTCCCACCATTTTTCTGCGCATGACTATGCACTATGGGTAAAAGGTCACTACAGTATCGAATTCTCGCGAGAGAAAGCCATATTTGTGTAAAAACAAAACAACTAGTGTTCGTTCGTTAGATAGTTATTATTTATTGAGAAAGTTATTGTCATTAACAACAAGAAAAGGTTTTGTTGTGTTACCGTTTGTAAATAAATAAACGAAAATAAAGAGTCTCGCTAACGCGAGACCCGGTATTTTCGAAAAGGTCCGATGCCTTCGAAATGATGACAGAATTTATTTTCAACCATCGTATTTTGAGTCTCGTGCAATTTGGCAGACTCTCTACAATAGTGAGCTTCGCTTCGCTCGCATAATATATATATACTCACTAAACAGTGACGGCCTAGGATCCCTATTTGTTCCGGCAAAGATGTCCTAAAACAAAATGTCTAGATCCGCCACTATGCAAGATATACTTTCTGTTCATCTGAACATTCAAATTTAAAAAAAAACATGTTTAAGCAGAGATTGTAGGCTCATTTCTTGGGTTTTTTTTTTAATTCTCAAAATTTATATGTTTGACTTTCTTTTTTCAAAAGTATCTGCTATGTAAAGCAACATGCCTGAAGCTCCGTTAAATGTCATTTCCCTATTTTGAATTTTAGACACGAGAGTGAAATAAGAAAGCGATCGATTGGTCAATGTTGCTCTGGTAACCAACAGATGTTTTCGGAATCCGAGAACCAGTGCGTCACGTGCCCTGCTGGAACTAAATCTTATTACAATGCTCTGTTTTGTGGTGAGTTCTATTTTGTTTATCAAAATATTCAAATACTCTTTATTTGAAGTATTGACATAAAATGGAAATATTTTAGCTTACACGTGTGAGTACTATTTTACGTAAACTTTTTTGAATAGAGTATTATGAAAGAAAGTGAATGCCACATTACACGAAAAAGCTGACCAAAGCACACGATACCACACATAGTAACTAACATATCGTTTCTAGCAATCACTAAACAATTAAGCAAATGTTTTAGATACAGTTTTACGAAAATCTTAATATGTACCTGATTTGGGACAAATGTGCAAGCGGACAAGTGCATCTTTACACAACCGTAGTATGTGCCCCTCAACTTTTGTAGGTTTGACATGGTAAGGCAAAGGTGTACCAATGAGGATAGAATTAGATCCAGCTTAGTATACTAGTATATTTGATATATTTTCGTTTATTTTAATAGGATACACAGTGAAGATTCTCATCTCCCAAGACCGTCTGAACTACAACCAAGCAAAAAGACTATGTACCAACGCAGGAACTACCATTGCATCCACAGCTCTCATACGCGAGGCCCGGCAGCTTGGGCAGAAGTCCTGCATTTGTGGCTGGAGGGATGGTTTCTTTGTCAATTCCCTGACCCCAAGAAATAAGTGCTCCGACAAAGGCGCTTGCACAAGGAACAATGTTCACTACGTGTATTGTGCTACTAAGCATACTCTTTAGTGTGGTGGGGAAAACCGCTCAAGAACAACGCTTTTTTTGTTTAGGTTTTTTTGCTATATTGCTTTCTTCGTGTAGTGGCCATCCTTAACAAATTGGAATCTTTGTCAATCTATCACCAGAGAGAGCGTCTACCAACACTGAAATCTATACTATCGCGCTTAGGATTGTGGGAAAGTGCCCCGAATTCGGGGATTGAATATCATTGATATATTTCCAATATTTCTATGCGCAATAAGGGGGTATCCATCTCTTATCCGTAACTCATCCTAAAACCCTCAATGGATTTTCATGAAATTGTCACAGAATCTTTGTGACATAAGGCAGATGTGCACCATTTATATCAAAATTTGATCTGATTGTTTTTGCCATTACATCACAAGCTAGGGGTACACATCTCTTATCCGCAACTCATTCTAACATCACAAGCTAGGGGTACACATCTCCTATCCGCAACTCATTCTAACATCACAAGCTAGGGGTACACATCTCTTATCCGCAACTCATTCTAACATCACAAGCTAGGGGTACACATCTCTTATCCGCAACTCATTCTAACATCACAAGCTAGGGGTACACATCTCTTATCCGCAACTCATTCTAACATCACAAGCTAGGGGTACACATCTCTTATCCGCAACTCATTCTAAACCCCTCAATGGATTTTCATGAGACTTTCCAATCTTTTGTGAAATAATGAAGATGTGTACCATCTTTCTGCAAATTTGATCCGATTGATTTTGGGGTTTCCCTAAGCAAAACATGGGCTAAGCCATTCCAGAACAAGGGGTACCCATCTTATCCGCAACTCCTCCTGAAGCCCAACAATGGATTGTCATTAACTGTCACAAAATCTTTGTTACAAAATGTAGATGTTGACCATCTATTTTAAAAATTTATCAGATTTCTTTTGGTTTTTTTAAAGGGGCTTTGGGCGGGGGTATTTATTTTGAGCAACTGTTCAAGTTTTTTCTAGTTTTTTATTCCTTAGTTTTTTTTTAGCTCACCTTGCCGAAGGCAATGTGAGCTTTTGCAATCACTTGGCGTCCGTCGTCCGTCGTCCGTCGTCTGTCGTCCGTCGTTCAACTTTTCAAAAATCCTCTTCTCTGAAACCGCTTGGCCAAATGTATTGAAACTTAGTAGGGTTGTTCTGTAGTATATCCTCTACAAATTTATCGTTAGAAATTTTGATTCGACAAAAAACATGGCCGCCATGGCTAAAAATAGAACATAGGGGTAAATTGCAGTTTTTTGCAAATAACTCAAAAACCGTAACAGATATCAAAATTCTGGCAAGGGTAAATGTGATCAGCACCTCAAGATCTACCTGCCCAGAAATTTTCAAGAAGATCCATCAACCGATGTAGGAGTTATTGCCCTTTTTCAAAAAAATTACTTATTTAGCCCTATATCTTGAAAACTATACAAGATATTTCAAAAAATTAGATTTCATATGAATAAGCACATCAAGATCTACAAAAGTTGTAACAGAGTCAAAGTTGTAGGATCGTTCGTTTAGGAGTTATATCCCTTGGATTGTAAAAATTGACCATTTTCACAGTTTTTTGTTCAACATTTCAAAAATCTTCTTCTCTGAAACTGCTAAGTCAAATGAAATGAAACTTAGTAGGGTTGTTTAGTAGTATGTAGTCTACAAAATTATCGTTCGAAATTTTGATTTGACAAAAAACATGGCTGCCATGGCTAAAAATAGAACATAAGGGTAAATTGCAGGGTTTTGCAAACTACTCAAAAATGGTAACAGATATTAAAATTCTATTTGAGTAATAATGATCAGCACATAAAGATCTACCTGCCCTGAAGTTTTGAAGAAGATCTGACAATAGTTGTAGGAGTTATTGCCCTTTTTCTTTTTTTTTTCAAATTTTGCTCTTTTAAGACTTATATCTTGAAAACAATACAAGATATTTGAAAAATTTAAATTGCATATGGTTAAGCACATAAAGATCTAAAAATTATGTAATGGGGTCAAAGTTGTAAGACCTTTCTTGATAGAAGTTGTTTTCCTTAGAACATTAAAATTGATAATTCCACAGAGTAGCAGTCCTTTGTTATATCCAGCATATAAGTATCATCGAATACAAGGTGAGCGATTCAGGCTCCTGGGAGCCTCTAGTTTCACTTATTGGCCATGCTGAAAAAAAAAACCCATCATACATACACAAATGTATACCGGTATTTCCCGTGCGGCGTTTAGCTAATAAATGTATTCTTCTATATGGCCATTTTCCCAAACCATGGGGACCATTTTACCTATATTAAAAATCGCTTACATTTTAAAAGAAGGAAAGTTTTTTTTATATAGACATAGGGGACCGACCATTTAACTTTAAGGGGGTGACCTTGGTTTTTTCTTAAAAAAAATATTCTGAAATTAATTTTTGATGAAAAAAATATTTTGGCAGCTTAGGGTAAAAAAAAAATATTCTGAAGAATTCTGTCCCGATGCCCTCGAAAAAAAATTCTGACCAAAACAAAAAACCAAGGCCCCCCCTTCAAGTAAAATGGTCCGTCCCTAGTGTCTTTTGGATATTTTTTGTATTTTTTCGCAATAAAAGTATAAATCATATTGCTAAACAGTTTTAGAATTTCAACCATCTCTTTAAGATTTTGTAGTGAAATGTGAATTGTATACCTGTGCTGAACAATGTTACAGAAATGATCAAGTGATTTTAGTTTTTGTGCTTTGTCTAGGAATATTGATAGGGGGGAGGTTGGGCCCAAAAACTAGTTTAACCCCGCCACATATTACATGTGCCTGTCCTAAGCCAGGAATCCTTGACAAAGCTTTCGTTTGTACTTGTCTTTTTGATGTTTTCTGTTCCTTGTTTAAGAAGGGGGTCTATCTGTGACTATTTCAGGGCTGGATTTGAATTATATGCATCTTATTTAGACAATGGGCCAATTGCATAACCGCGAGCAGTGCCAAATGGCCTCGTTGAAGGCTGCTGGCGGTTGTCCATTGTGGTTTTTCTAAATTGCCGTTTAATTGTGGGCTGTGTCGCGTACACTTATTCCACATCTCTTTATTTTCTATATTAAAATAGAAAATAATGAGATGTGGAATAAGTGTATGCGACAATAAAGGTCAATAATTAAAACTAGATTATATTCATTAGATAGTCGAAATTATGAATACAATACTATACACCTCGCCATAAGTTAAGCAACACCTGTACTCACGTTAGTACAGCGTCCATAATTCTCTAAACAATATCCTGAAACTTAGCCTAAATTTTCTTCCACACATTTACAACATTTTCAGATTCTAATCAATCATCGTACAATTTTCGGCTTTTGTAGAATATCCTTTTTTATTCACTTAGTTGATTATAATGAAATATATTAAAGAATTATTTATATTATAGAACAATCAATATTGGCAAACAAATCAAGCAATCCAAAAAGTGTTGTTTCAGTTACAACCTTTGGGTTGCGTAAATTGAGAGTTTTGATGATTAAAACCATATGTTTTTTGCTCTGTTGTAACAATTAGGATGTTAACATATCACCTCCAGCATTTTTGGATTGTTTTTTTCCAGTTTTAAACCTAAACATTGTAAAGAAATGAAAGCTTACTTTTGCATGGCTAATGCTGACTTCAGATGTTACATTAATTGATTTTAAAGGTGACATTTTGGTTCTCATAACAAATGATACTCATAAAACCGTTCCGAAAATCTCATAGATGGAAATTTTTAATGGATATTTTTCAGTTTTTCGATATTTTCGTTTAAAGGCATTATTGTGACCTTTTGAAGGTTTGCTTCTATTGCCGGAAGTTGAAGTTAAGTTTGAATTTTTATCAATATGAATGTGGTAACTTACACCAATGGTAAAGCTTTGCCTTACACAAAAACATAAGAATTGGATATTTCCATGACAATAACAGATTTTAAGTATCCAACCCTCCTTTTTACGGATATGTTCTGGTAGGAATTCAAACAATTCAAATGCTTTAGTGACATCTTTTAGGTTCAAACATGTGTTTAAGGGTTAGGAAAAACAATGAATTTGTTTTAGACAAAAAATCGTACACGTTTGCAAAATTTTTGCCTTTTTAGCGTTTTTCATACTTTTTATGGTGAAAACTGATTAAGTCCCTTTGTTGACCACAGTGGATGCAACTTGAGCTTGAAATCTTTATTTTTTGTTAGTATAATGGTAATTTGTCATGTTTGCAAACATTATATGCATTGATAAGTTGTTATAAGTCTACACTTGATATTGAAAGTTAAACTTTTTAAGCGCTATTTTATCTGAGTTTTTACACCATTTTCGAAAAGTTGGATTTTCATGACTTGCAAAACATTTCTGATAAAACATCTTTAGTCCATTACACAATTAGAGTCAATACATTGAAGTGATTACTTTTTGATTTTCCATCATTTTGTATTATGCGAATATTTCAACCCATAAAACAATTATGGTTTAAAAAAGTTGGTGTTGCTTAACTTTTGGCGAGGTGTATATTTCGTTGAATCGTAAAAGATTCATTTACAAAAAATATCCAACTCCTTGTTTAACCAGACGATGTCCCTCCTGAAATTTCGTTATATGGGATATAATAATTACACTGACATATTTTCAGTTTACTGTCATTATATTCATATATTCGCATATTTGCTTGCAATCTGCTTGAAATAAGATTTGTCATAATTGAGTTTACCTTTTATTTAGGTATAGCCTAATTCTCTTTGTCCCCACCATATCACACTTCATCATGATTTAAGATCATCATGGACGATGTGGAGGACTATTCCAGAGCCTGGATAAAGCGGAAAGTAGACCAAGACCCAGCTTGAACCGGTGTCGGACTGGGTAAGAACTATCCTCTTGTACGCAGCCGAATTGACAAACTTCGGAAATGATTTAACCCTCGGCCATGTTCCGTATTCAGAGATCGTAAACACCGTATGGACTCGTGAGCGGATGAAAAGGTGATTCACGTACTTTGAAATGGTTAATAACACACTTTGAAAAGGCAAAATTTTCAAAAATAGCAATATGTCATCAAAAAGGTCTATAATAAGCCCAGTAGGCATTCTTATATAAAAACAAATGCTATTGCACGGAACACCTCATATCTTTAGGTGTTTAATTTTGGTGGCATCATAATTCATTATTGAACGATTTGTTCCACAACCTCTTTACAAAATCAATACTTCATTTGAAATATGAATTTATTGACAAAAAAATATTTACACACATTTCTGCTCAAACAGGTCAATATTTTTAGAACAAGCATTATCACATGGAATGTCTTAACATGATAAATGAGTACATTTATCTTATATATCGCTTGTAAATGCCGATACACCGATAACGCAGGGCGAAAAGGTTACAAAATACGTGAGAAAAGCTAAAAAGGGTCAATGCGTGTTAAATTACAACACAATAATGCAAATAAAGCGAAATTTGTTACATATTTGTTTTTTATTCTCATAAAATATTTTTTAATCAATTGTTGCATATACATGCGGCGAAAAAACATGAATAACCCAATCTTTAATTGCATAATTATACATACATCTTTACATAAATATGTGTTACTGTTTGGAAAATAAATTTAATTATCAGGTAAACGAAAAGAGGCTGTGAAATTAAGAAAGCATGCGAAGAAGTTTAATTTATTTGATTGTCTTAAATAAGCCTGCTTTCTATCAAACTTGATGTTAACGTTTGGCTATAAACTTAACTACCAACATTCAAGGACAGGAGTTTCTTAAAATAGTTTACTGAATTCCAGCATAAAATTAATTTGAAAGTATTTTTAATGCATTTAAAATTATACTACATAGCTTAATTTCTACAAACTATCAGTAAATAAAAAAAACCACAAACTAAAACTGCTTTTTGACGATTTTGAATTATAAGATTAATGCTTGTATTGATTGAGAAATATATCTCTTTTGTAATACTGGGCAATTCAGAGACTGATTTAATCGACGCAATTTTGATTTCGCCACTTCTTATTTGACGTACAATGTCCAGAATTGAAGAATCGTCATTCCTAATATTTTGCGACTTATTAGTTAAACTATATTTATTTACAAATTAAAACAGTATCAAGGAATATTCTTTCAGTCGCTGCGTCAAGATATTGGGAGATACTAATTTATTTGTGTGAATCATGGTGTATGCTTACCTTCTTACCGGTGTATTGTTTAAATTTAGCCTATCGCGACTAATTATAGATTAACAAGTACGGCGCACTCGATATTGATACCCATCAACACACAATTGCATAAAGACAGGGCTAAATCTTATGATTGAGGTAAGTACAAGTAATATTGATGTTTTGACTTTAGCTTATTTTAAAAAGTTAAAATCAGATACACACGTTTGCATAATAAGATAAGAAGGATTTATTTGAATTCGGATTTGTTCAGACTCTGAATCGAAGCGAAATCTTTTTGTTGGAATACATGTAGGGTTTAATTGTTGTCTTTTAATTCCGCATTTTTGTTTTGGTCGGTTAAGCCATAGTCTGCTTTTCTTTCTTATTGGCATATTACCTGAAAAAAATGTACTCCTTATTTTTTTATTGATGTATAGTGCTTACAAAATTGTACGCGGACTGTTTTAAAGTGAGTAAGGGAGTTGAATGTCAGACAATGTGGTCGACTTTGAAGATAACTTTTGCCAAGGAATTTTCCTTCGATTTATAAGGGTCAGAGAGGGAGTTTTAAAATGGACATGTTTTGTGTTTCGGGTTCATATGTGTAAAATGTATTTGATAAATACTTTCTATTCTAAAACGTATGTTTAAAATAAATGGTTTTATATGTCATGTTTCAATACGCTTGATCGAAATAGTTGACGGATTAGCCGAAGACGCTGTACATGTTTTCAAAGAAGTTTTCATAAATTCAAATGACAACAAAGTTCCAGACATTAGATTTTACTCTACCAAAATTAGGATTCCCAACTTTTTATTTCATAGCAGTATTTTTTTTTTAAATAATGATTCAATTTGAATTGTATCGTTTTTTTGCACGGCGGTCTGTATGTGTTACATTGCTCTTTGCAGCCATAGTCATCAACATAGACACTGACTAGAAGATCTATAAACTGAGTAATACAGGTTGTTATTGATTCTTTCGGAATGAGAAAGATTTATCGTTATATAACCATCCCCTCCAGCATTAATCATTTGTTGTTTCTTGACCATTTTTATATGCGTTACCGGTTGATAACCTTTTCAGACGGCGTTACTTTAATTTTCGGGCATAACTTTAATTGTAAGATCCGTGCCTATAAAAAAACGATGTTTTGATATATTTCATATTCCTAAAAGCACGTGTATGCACATTATATCCTTAAAAAGGGTGATTTCATTAGAAAAAAATATGTTTTATTGTTATTTTTTTTGTAACATCATTTTGTCATTAAGTTGGAAGAAAACTGAAACATTCTTTCGAAAAATATTATGCATCTTAAGAAAGGGAACGGTTTCAAGTGTTCCGTGAGCCATGGCATTTAATATATAATTGAAATGGGTAACGAAAAATGATACTCAAACATACCTTGTTTTGTTTTTAATCCATTTATCCCTTTTTAAAGTGTGTTATTAACCATTTCAAAGTACGTGAATCACCTTTTCATCCGCTCACGAGTCCATACGGTGGTAAAGCTGTCGACTGTCTCTCTTCCTTACACGACAAGTATGTTGTCACCCGAGCAGACAAGGCTTCCAACAATATAGTTTTCGTATGTAAAGCACACTACTATAAATGTCTTATTAAGGAACTAGGCATTGATGGTAACTCTGCTAGTGCCACATACACTCGGACTTCATTGAGATATCATAGCCAACTTAACTCTTTCATATCCTCTTTAAATATTCATTTGCAGAAGAAGCATGTTAAGTTACCATATTTTTATTCGATTCCTAAACTTCACAAAAATCTGTACAAAGAGAGGTATATAACTGGATCATCATCATGTTCAACAACAAAACTGTCCGTTCAACTGACCAAGACTTTGTCTGCTGACAAATGGACAAAAAAAAACACTTCTAGAATTATAGGAACTTTGTTGTTATAGGTTACAATTCTACTTATTTTTCCAAAACATCTTATAACGATAAAATCTGTTACACATTGGACCAAGTTTACAGTATGCTTGATTTTCTTATTGGCAACGTATTTGTCACATTTGGAGGATAAATTTTTCAACAACAAATTGGCATTCCAATGGGCATAAGTTGTGCTCCTCTCCTTGCCAATTTGTTTTTATACTCTTACGAGACTGAATTATTTCAAGAACTCGTAAAGGACAAGAAGATGAAAGAGGCAAGTTCCTTTAATCTCACTTTCAGATATATGGACGATGTCCTCTCTATAAACAACGCTTCGTTGGTATATGGATTCCTTCGATATATCCTCCAGAGTTAGAGATTAAGGAAACAACCGAATCCAATTGCTTCCCATCATTCTTGGATTGTTATCTCAAATATGCAAGTATGGTCATCTCAGTACAAAGAATTACGATAAAGAGACGACTTTATTCTTCAAATTATCAATTTCCCTAACCTTGAAAGCAACATACCTACCTTTATCTTCTACTTCGCGTTGCTCATCCGAACATAAAATATTTTCTTAGACAAAATAAGACAAAAACAACATGGGATTGAGAACCGTCAAAAACATGAAGGTTTCCCAAATAAAGGAGCTCAGTGAACAACAGGCCATAAGTCTAGATGTCGCTGTGGCACAGATCAAGAACAATATACAGGACCACTTTAAACTACTCGGCTCTTACTTTAGAAATGTCGCAAAATTTGAAGCGGCCATACCTTTAAAAGAGGACAAATAATGGAGATTTTTTTAGAGCTCAATGATCTCTAGATTTAAGTAATTGACAGTTTTTTCTCTATCAGTTATGGTATTTATTCTATAGGCCAAAAACACGAAAAAATGTTATTTTTCACCTGAAAGGGACAATAACCCATATAAGGGGTCCTCTGATAGCTTCGACCCAACTGAGACATTTGTAGAGCTCAATTAGATGAAGTTTCAAGAATGCAACTGCTTTTCTCTACCTGTTATGGTTTTCATTCTATAGGTAAACAAATGCTATTTCTTCCCTTTAAAAGGGCAATAACCGCTATAAAATGTCATCTGACAACTTCGCCGACCCTATGGGGACTTTTGTTGTCCTATAAGGGGTCTAGGCTTAAGCAGTTATGGTATTTATTCTATAGGCCTTTAAGGGACCATAAAACAAAGCATTTTTAACCATAGGGGGGGTCTGAAGGGGGGGAGGGGTCATGGCTCACCCTCTCAAATGACAAATTACTGCTATTTGTAAGGCTTCTCATGTACCCATTTAACTCTTAATGCACTACATTCCTCCCATTTTTTGAAGTCTCTGAACCTTCCTTCTCAAACTGTTTGTCGTTTGTTGGATTATTTCCCAGAAAATTTCTTTGCAAAATTGGGTATTTCAGTTCACGACAATGTTTTGTGCTGATTTTTTTTTTCTGGAAGAAAAACCAAAGGGGAATTCCCTTGTTCAAAACTCGTTCAACCGATATGCAGTATATGGGCGAAATTCACTCTTCTTGTTGAACCTGTTGTTAACCACCAAAAGGCAAATTTATCGTTATGATAATGATGATATCACAAAAAGGAAGATTTACGCATAGTTTTTGAACCAAAAAATTACCGTTTTAAGCATTGGTCACCAGAATTACTGGAATTATGCTAAGACCATCAATGTCTATGAGTTTTTGAATTTGGATAGGCGCAAGCGCTAGCGCCACCCAATGTTTTCAAAAATCTTGGGTTTGGGAGCAGATGCTATAATATGTGCTAAAATCGGAACCAGAAGATCGTATGCAGTTTTTTTTAGAAACAAGGGAGAGCACGAGTAAAGTCGTGATGCAAGCATTTAGTCGGTATAACTACAGTTTGCGCCACGCCTCCGTTAGCTGCTAAATTTGAATTTTGTTTATGTCATACGTAAGATGGATCATTTCACATTGACCTTGCAAAATTTCAAATTCGTACGACAATTTTTAGTTGAAATATAATAATGTTTATTTCAACGGTATTTTAAATATCTTTGTATGTTGCGTTTCTTTTTGAGAGAGTATACATGTATATTAACATAATTCCTACTGATAAGACAAATCATTTGGTGCAATAGTGGGGTCTGAGGCCTTGGGTCATGCCCCACCCTCTCAGACGACAAAATACTATATTATGGCAGGGTATCATTTAATGTCCCATTGGATGCCATATTTTGTGTATTATGAATTTCCTTTTCATTCCAACACTTTTATTCATTGTAAATGTGTGACACATGAAGAGGCGAGGTATTATGTTATACCCTCAGTTTCTTTCGGTGTCTGTCCGTCCGTCCGTCCGTCCCCCGAAGATTTACGGATGATAACTTAAAAAATGCGTCAAAGGTTTTGAATGATAGTTTGCACAGCTGTTGAGTAAAACAAAATACAGGTCAAGTTCAATTATCAGGTTGATCCGAAAAAAATCATTATTGAAGATTTGCCACTTTGTAAATTTTCCAAATTTGAAATATAAATTGTACGTTCGTCAAATTTTTGAATTGTCGAAATAATGGAACTTAAACATTTCCCCTTTGACACCAATGGTATATAAATTGTTAATGTAGAGATTCACTGCAGCTTTCCATAAGACACAAAATTAGGGTTTTGAAAAATCCTTAACATGTTAGTAAAAATCCTCAGACTCTATTCGCCTATATAAATTAAGCGTTAGTAAAAGTTTACGAATTTTTTTATTCCACGAAATTGAATACTACATTGATCAGTATGCTGCGGACTTCAGAACTACGAGTTTGAGAAATCACGAACTAATCCTTTTTCATCAAACCAGGAAAATGTGTACCCACGAAAATAAATAAATCTACAGTATGCTGTGTTAGTGGTTGCAACTTTTCAGATGTTACTATGGAGATTTTAGGCATAGGAGGATCAGGGGGGCCGGGGGGCCGGGTCCCCCTTTTTGGCGAATAAATTTGGTTGAATATATAGGAAATCATTTAAGCGTGACCAAAGCGGGCCACTCTTAGGCCAGTCAGTGGGTCTTCTCCTTTCAGAATTTCTGGATCCGCCTCTGTTGAGGATCATTAGGCCCGAGTTAACTTTTAAGAGAAAATCCTTGTATATGTACTGCTCTGTACAGTTCAAACGACACAATATCAGAACAAATCAAGTATAGTAGGACCTAGATTATAGATACACCTTATTTAACTAAAATGGCGGTCTTTCATGGAAGACGTTTGCCGCCGGCGTCTTCAAACATTCGGTAAACAGGAAGTAGCACATTTTCGAGCATAAAATCGCGTTACAACTTATAGTACTTTTGAATGAAGCTACATGCTATCATAAATATCAGGAAGCTGTGGCATGTACATTTTTTTAGTTACCCAGAAAACTGTGACGAAAATTTTGCATATATATGGTCATAATACATAAAGACTTAAGTTTTCGGTAAACAGGAATTAGCAATTTTTCGGGAATCAAATCGCTTTACACCTTATAGTAGCTACATACCAAAGCTACATACCAAATATCAAGAAGCTGTTGCATGTAGTTGCCTTAAAAACTGTGACGGAAATTTTTATGTCGCCGCAAGACGACGACGCAGGACGACGAATGGTGCCAAAGTAGCCCCTATATATCGCTTCTGCAACACGTTGCAGGCAACATAAAAACCACTGGGTCGATAAAAGAAGCGTTGGTACCAATGGGACATCCGAATGCCAAAAGTCCGAAAAGACAGCCAAAAAAAAACAGTCAACAACGGCGGGAACGAGACGGACAAACACAAGACAAAACACAAAAATACACGAAAGCAATCTACAAAGTGGACTCAAATCGTAACGAGAGTGAACTCAGGTGTTCCATAGTAGTAAGCAGTTCCTGCCTGCTATAGCACACCCGCCGCGGTGCCAACTGTTTTGGTTTGTCAAATCCGGTAAGGGAAGACAAAACAAAAACCTATTACAGACCATTTGAACTCATCTGAAAGATTCAAATCCTATATTTGTTAATAAGCGCATGATGCCCTCCGTAAAATGTCTCAAGTGAAGACAGAAACCGAGGAGCAACATAACCCTGTGTAAGCAAAATTTGTTTTTGAAGATCGCAATGTAAAAGTGAAGTTGTGTGCCATACAGCCTGGTTTAACCCAGAATGTCCTTCAGATTGACTGTGTCAAGCCAGGACCATTGTGGTCTTCAATTTCTCAGGTACATGTATGTGTTCCTTGTTTTGTCTTTTCTCTTGATTGAGTCTCTTATTTCAAAGGTAATAATGTGTCATATCGCATAAGGTTTGGTAAAGGGATTTGGTCATGGTAAGTCAAGGGCGTCATGGTGTGTACAACGGAAATTTGCAAAATGTCGTCTGCAAAAATGAAATCATAATTTAACCAGCTGATTTATCAAGATTTTATCAAGCGCTGAAAAGTTTTAAAATCAATAAAAAACTGTTGTTCATGTGCGGGATTTTCGCAAGCATACTAAAGAGTATGCTTAGTAGCACAATACACGTAGTGTATGTTATTTGTTGTACAAGCGCCTTTGTCGGGGCACTCATTCCTTGGGGTCAGGGAATCAACAGAGGAACCATCCCTCCAGCCACAGATGCAGGACTTCTGACCAAGCTGTCGAGCCTCGGTCATGAGAGCCGTGGATGCAATAGTAGTTCCTGCGTTGGTACATAAAGTGGCTGCCTGGTTGTAGGTCAGACTATCTGTATAGATGAGAATCTTCACCGAGAAACCTAGCAAATTATACACAAACGTTTATGTTTTAAAGAGTAAAACACTGTCTGAATCTATTAAAAGTTTCAACATTTAAAAAAAGAAAAGAACTTTTTTCATCATATTATTTTTCAAATTCAAACTCTGTTTTGATGCTTAGCAAAAATAAATGCCCGTTTGGTAAAAAATATGCTGTTTTTCTGTTTCTAAAGAAACATTTAATTAAACAAGAACACATTTCATCAATGTGTTTAATAAGAAACATGTTGTTCTAGCTGCATTTATCACTATTTGCTTAAGTCACAAACATTTCAAATACTGAAGTATTTTCAAGAAAATAGTTTTATCATTGAACAACATTTTATAGCATATCTTTATATATATATATTTTTCCAAACCAATATGTTTTATCTTACCACAAAACAGAGCATTAAGATAAGATTTTGTTCCGGCAGGGCACGTGACGCATTGATCTGCGGATTCTGAATACAATTGCTTGGTACCAGAACAACACTGACCAATAGATCGCTTCATTCTTTCTTTTTCAGTTCTAAAAAAATTAAAAACATATACATGGAAAACATATAAAACTAAAACACTGTGTTTTTTTCTGGTAATTTCTTTTCGACTGCTTTTTTTTTAATTTCGAGGTTTTGATAAAAAAATTTTGATGACGGATGAAATATTGTCGGATTTTTACCGGATTGGACGTCGCGGTTGCGTTAAAGGCAGAAGGAACTCCTTACTCTTCAGAAGGCCCTGAGGTCACTATTTCCTTGGCATGAGCTTAGGTTGCCGATTGTGGTTTTTTTCCGTATGTGCTTAAAATGCCGATGATGTTTGGTTTATGCATTTGCTTAGGTTGCCAATTGTGGTCTGGTTAATGTTTGTGCTTAGATTATCGATTGTTGTTTGTGCTTAGATTATCGATTGTTGTTTGTGCTTAGATTAACGATTGTTGTTTGTGCTTAGATTAACGATTGTTGTTTGTTTGTTGTTTGTTGTTTGTGCTCAGGTTGCCGATTCTTGTTTGGTTGGTGTATTTGCTTAAGTTAGCGATTCCAGTTGTTTGTTGTTTGAACTTAGGTTACCGATTGCGGTATGGTTGTTGTTTGAGCTAAGGTGTCCGGTTGTGGTTTGGTTGTTTGGGCTTAAGTTGCCGCTTGTGTTTAAGTTGCTGTTTTTGCTTACTAGATTACCGATTGGGGTTTTGTTGTTGTTTGTTCCCAGATTGCTGATCGTAGTTTGGTTGTTGTTTGTGTTTAGGTTGCTGATCGTAGTTTGGTTGTTGTTTGTCCTTAGATTACCGATTGCGGTTTGGTTAATTGTGAAAGGTTGCCGTGTGGTTTAGTTGCTGTTTTTGCTTAGATTACCGATTGTTGTTTGGTTGTTGTTTATGTTAAGGTTGCCTATTGTTGTTTAAGCTAATGTTGCCGTTTGCGGTTTGGTTGTTGTTTTGGCTTTAGTTACCGATTGTGGTTTGGTTGTTATTTATTATTAGGTTACTGTGTTGTTTGTGCTTAGGTTACCGATTGCGGTTAAGTTGTTGTTTGTGGTTTGGTTGTTGTTTGGGCTTTGGTTACCGATTGTGGTTTGGTTGTTGTTTGAGCTTAGGTTACCGATTGTGGTTTGGTTGTTGTTTGAGCTTAGGTTGCCGATTGTGGTTTGGTTGTTGTTTGAGCTTAGGTTGCCGATTGTGGTTTGGTTGTTGTTTGAGCTTAGGTTGCCGATTGTGGTTTGGTTGTTGTTTGAGCTTAGGTTGCAGATTGTGGTTTGGTTGTTGTTTGAACTTAGGTTGCCGATTGAGGTTTGGTTGTTGTTTGAGCTTAGGTTGCCGATTGTGGTTTGATTATTGTTTGTGCTTAGGTTGCCGATTGTGGTTTGGTTGTTGTTTGAGCTTAAGTTACCGATTGTGGTTTGGTTGTTGTTTGAGCTTAGGTTGCCGATTGAGGTTTGGTTGTTGTTTGAGCTTAGATTGCCGATTGTGGTTTGGTTGTTGTTTGAGCTTAGGTTTCCGATTGTTGTTTGGTTGTTGTTTGAGCTTAGGTTACCGATTGTGGTTTGGTTGTTGTTTGAGCTTAGGTTGCCGATTGTGGTTTGGTTGTTGTTTGAGCTTAGGTTACCGATTGTTGTTTGGTTGTTGTTTGAGCTTAGGGTGCCGATTCTGATTTGGTTGTTGTTTGAGCTAAGGTTACTGATTGTGGTTAAGTTGTTGTTTGAGCTTAGGTTACCGATTGTGGTTAAGTTGTTGTGTTTTGCTTAGATTACCGATTGCAGTTTGGTTGTTGTTTGTGTTCAGGTTGCCGATATTGTCTTGGTTGTTGTTTATGTTTAAGTTAACGATTGTGGTTTGGTTGTTGTTTGTGCTTAAGTTAACGATTGCGGTTTGGTTATTGTGTGTGCTTTTGGGATTTGTTTTTTTGTGTTTGTTTTATGTCTACCGTGTATGTCTTTGCCTTTTCTGATTTACGACATTTGGTTTCCACATTGGTACATCTTTGTTTCTTTCAAAGACAAAAACGTTAAAATAAAATGAAAGGTATCCTACCCTAGTGGTTTAGCACTTTTTCTTCTTGTTGTGATCCTAGTTGGGTCGATGGAGCAATATTTGATCCCCATTTTGACGGGAATGTCCGATACCGGTACGTCTAGTTTGTTCCCTTCGTAACCTTCCACCTTGATGTCAAACTGGGAGTAGATAGAAGGTAAGGGTCTGGATTGACTCATTGTGCTATCTAGAATCAAATTGAATAATAAATGCATTTTAGATTGTTTAATTCTTAGCACTTTTTACGTATGGCATAGGTTAGGTTAGGTGTGAATTTGTTTTTTCTGCTCGACCATTACATGCATGTACATGTGGGTTTCTTTTTATTTTGGTTGTCCGTCAGCTCAAATTAACCTGCATTCAACTAACATGCGTAAACAAAACGAACGTAGACTCTCAGTCGATTTTGTTGATCTTATCAACTCTCATTATCAATAGATGAACGACTTCGATTCTGGTTTTGTATTAACACTAAAGTCGTCCACATCTGATTGTTGTTTGATGTATCAAAAAATAGCTTGTGGTACGTGGTTTCCTTTGTGTACTTCCTATCCGACCCACGTGTTCATTACAAGGGTGTTAAAACAACTCACTCAAATTTTCTTTCTTCGTTATCAGCCACTAGTAGAAAAGTTCAAAATTGAGTTAAAAGATATGATAGTTAATTGTTTTAATTAGTGTTTGACTGGTCTGCTGTACTGAGATGATCACCTCAATATCCCTTTTGTGTCTCACAGCTATGTTGTGTTCTATGGTCATTACCGGATCCTAAGATCGCAATGGAAGAGGGAGGTTTGGCGCCATAAAACCTGGTTTAACCCACCATTTCGTTTGAAATGCCTGTACCAAGTCAGGACCATTGCGATCCACCAGTTCTCCGGTATGACTGATTCGTTTTTGTCATTTTCTCTGGACTATGAGATTGATCATTCAAGTTCGGTAGTTTTGTTATTACTCACTCACTCACTCACTCACTCACTCACTCACTCACTCACTCACTCACTCACTCACTCACTCACTCACTCACTCACTCACTCACTCACTCACTCACTCACTCACTCACTCACTCACTCACTCACTCACTCACTCACTCACTCACTCACTCACTCACTCACTCACTCACTCACTCACTCACTCACTCACTCACTCACTCACTCACTCACTCACTCACTCACTCACTCACTCACTCACTCACTCACTCACTCACTCACTCACTCACTCACTCACTCACTCACTCACTCACTCACTCACTCACTCACTCACTCACTCACTCACTCACTCACTACAACTCACTCACTCATTCACTCGCTCAATACAATAATTTTGTCTATAGTAAGAAAAGTAGCAAGTACCTGTAGTGTATGGACAAATTTCAGGCATTTCCTGTCTCTCGGTTCTCCCACACACGAGGTAAGGATTTTGAAATTTCGGCAGCCGACAACTCACACCTTGTCCTTCCGCATAGTTAGAGAGCATGTCTGTTTTAGGGGAAATGACGTAGTTTGTCACAGCATCGTCTTGGAGTTTGTTGTTGATATTTGTTGGGCTCACAGTTACACTGACCTGTGAAAAATAAAAGTCAGAATCTTTGCATGAATTTTTTTTAAACGTCTGTAGTCAGCAAAAGACATGTACAGCAATACCCAACAAGAAGGATCTACCATCTTCTGAACTTGAACTAACTCTACCTGTTGTGTTTTGTGTAACTACCGGACCCAAAGATCGCAATGGAAGAGGGAGGTTTGGCGCGCCTTAAAACCTGGTTTAACCCACCATTTCTTTTGAAATGCCTGTACCAAGTCAGGACCATTGCGATCTTCATTTTTTTCGGTATGTATTCCTTGGTTTGTCTCGTCTTATGGACATTTGAGATTGATTCTCCAAGTTCAGTAATTTCGCTATTACCATTATACTTCATACGCTCTTGTTGTTCAATTCAAGTTAGATGTGTTGTTTAAAGTTAGATTGAATGCGCGAAAATAAGAGACTCAAAATAGTTCAGTTTTTTAATATGTATCAGGGAAAAAAAGCAAAGAGGCATTCGATTGTCAAAAGTCCGAAAGGGCAACGACAAATCTATTAAACGTGAACGAGAACAACACGAAGATGCACAAAAATAGAAAACACGAAATCAACAATGCAACCTTAAGCCGTAACGAGAGTGAACTTGATTAAATGGTGTCTTTAAAGTATAAAGTCTAGATTTGTACAATTTTCTAATTAGGCATCGCATTAAACAACAGTAACCTCTGAACTGAAGGGTGTACACCAGAATCCTGTTCGATTTTTTTATTTTTTTTTTTGGTTTTGAGAACTTTTCATTCAACTTTTTTGGATTTTTGATCTTCCAATGTTTTGATTCAAATGCTGCTGATGAGAGGTTACTCCTTGAAATATCGATATACAGCATAACCAAATTAACCGTTTTATACCCGTTTGTTTTGGTATTGTATCACAAAACATGTATGAAAATAACCACTACAGACTTACCCTGTGTTCTCTTCGACTAGCCACCGGAAGATAAATCTCCATTCCCCGGACATAAAAATTTCTATTCATCTCTGACGGAAATATTTTCCCATGGTGCACAAGCCAGTGTCGATCAGGTATTCTAAATGGGACCGATTCACCGCGTAGTAATTTACCAAGATCCAGCCAGGACATGTCGGAGGAACTACTTGTAATGGGTGTCGTCGGGATGGAGATGAATTTGTGTTCAATGACGCAATCAATGTCCCTCAACGCTAAAAGTCTGTCAATATTGGTGGCGATTCCAGAACACAAACTCGGTTTCTTCCCTCTTCTATATTCCAGGATATCACAGTAGGTGTACACGTTAGCTGTTTGTAAGATTGTATAAGACATAGCCGAGACGGCCATCAGAGTTTTGATATCTCCGTCAGAGAGACCTCCTGGATTTGTCGCCCTTGAACCCTGTCCTAATATTTTCGAGTTTTGAATCCTTGTGAGTGAAATCATAAGTTGAGCCATTGCCTCCATTAATTCAAACTGAAGATCGTAGATTTCTTCTTGAGTTGCAACAAGCTGAGCAGCGGTAATTTTCGTTTCTCGGCAGAGTCCGCCGGTATTCCCTATTCCTCGTATAGAATTTGCGTAAACGCTATTGGTCGAGGAAATTCCTTCGCAAATATCTTCTATAAATAGCTCCCAATAATTTTCCAGCTTTGCCAAGTCATCTTTAGAAATTTGTGGGTCGTAAGCTGTGTACTGCTCAATGAAATCAGTCTGTTGTTTCTTGAAAATTTCATCATCTGAACTCGCCATGTTTTGTGCATTTTCCATAATTTGGCGAACATTCCTGATCATGTCTGCATTCTTATTAAGTTTCCGAGAAATTTCAATATTGTAATTTACCAAATTTTTAAAGCTGACAGCACTTCTGATAGCTTGGGTGAGAAGTCTTGATGCGGTCGCTATTTCTGTGGCCGACTCCATAATGTCATCTGCATTTCCACTGCCAAAGAGCCACTTGAGCGGATTCGCGGCTTTTGCCATTCGAATCATCATCTTTGCTATAGCTTGATGCAAATCTGCCGCCGCTACACCATTATAAAACCCAATCAGTTTGTTAACTTTGTCCTTAACAGTATTTGTATGGTCGTTAAATTTAGTTTTGTAGCTTTGAATACGAGATTTAAGGTAACCAACATCGGCATTGAGTTTCGCCCCTTCAAATTTTGCGACATTACTAAAGTAAGTGCCGAGTTGATTGAAACGATCCTGTATATTGTTCTTGATCTGTGCCACAGCGACATCTAGGCTTATGGCCTGTTGTTCACTGAGCTCTTTTATTTGGGAAACCTTCATGTTCGTAATATATTGCTTGTAGTCTATGTCAGCTACAAGAAACTTTGCTGAGAGCGCCCCCGTCTTTTTAGTTTCGTAAGTTTTGACAAAAACTCGAAGTTCTTCAAACACTTTAGAACAGGAGCACAAAAGCCAGGGATATGACGGAAAAGGAGCGTTAAAGTCACATGGGATATAGCGGGATTTGGGAAGAACACTTAATAACTTAGCTCCTAGGGTCAGGTCAGCTTGTTTGAAATCAGCGTACAGTTTGGTGAAAATATCCGAAATAGACGTTCGAATAGATGAGTCACTCGTTTTATCAACAAACACCGATAGTATGTCGTTTGGCATCTGGCTGGTATTCCTCATCGTATAAAAGTTGATGTAAGCGGCCTTAATAAAGAAATTTAAGTCCTGGTTTCTCGTGGTCCATGACTGTTGGGGTACCAGATCACAGAGGTTGCTCATTGAATCTACGAGGTCGAAAACAGGAATCAGAATACAGATGGGCTCTGTGTCCCTGTAACTACAAATAGAATTCACCTCTTCTCTCATACTTGATGCGACATTCTTCGACAACGGTTTCACCCATGTACAAAACTTGTTTCTCGTAGAAAGGTGGTTGCTCCATTTAGCTACGTACTTCCATTGGACCACAGGAAGGAGGTTTCCTCTATCTACTGGTCCACAATCAAGACTCAGGAATACGCGATCTAGGTACCAGGCTGTAACCAGTGTTATATACATGTAGGTGGCGTCTTCAAAGTTACCATCCATCGTGCTTTGTAACTTATTGACGTCATTGGTAAGTTTTTCTGCTATGGTCGACAAACGATGGTAGGCACATCTTGGAGTATATTGTTCTTCTCGCATGACATTGGAACAATTTTTAGTGGCCTCCATTCGATCAGCATGTGAGATGTTTCCAAAAATCGATTGACCAACTTTTTCCAGCTGGTTATTGAAAACACGATGAAAGGTTGGAAGGTCAGGGCCGTTTTGTCTCCCCGGAAGTGCGAAAATGAAGCAAAACTTTCTAAGCTCAGCATTTGATTTCAAGGTATTTGCTGATGCAAGCGATAACAGAACGAAAAGACATGACAATATCTTGAACGTGGGAGATGCCATATTCCTACAACAATACAAATATACACATGAGTTTGTAACACATGTAATAAAGGCGACAAAATAGAAGTAAAGGTAAAATCAAAGCTAAAGCGTTAAAAGGCAAGCGCGGGGGGTGGGGGCGGGGGTTGGGGTTGCCACTGTCTAGAAGGTAATGAGACGTGCCGCTGAAATAGGTACCATTTTCGGATTGAGAATATGTGATTAGGTGGAAAAACAAACATTAATATTTGATGAGGTCAATGATATTTACTTGGTGACTTTTTGAAAAGCCCGACCAACCAATCTTAATCCTTTTTAAAACAGATATATTCATTCATTTGTAAAAGTTTACTGTTTATTGACTAACAATCGTTGAATATCTAAAAACAAAAGTTTTCATCATCATTTATGGGATAAGGGTGCTTTTTCGGTAAAAATATATTATAAGGTATCTTATTTTTCAAAGTCAAAATATATGTAAAGGTTTAGGTTTCAAAATCTCAGCGGCACCTCCCTATCCATGAATAATTGAAGGGTCCCCACCCCCCTCGAGATTAAGCGAAATCATGCAAGTACTAAAATTGATTGGTTCTCATTTGATATATTGTTCAAATGTTTTCCAATCGGTCATCAGAATGTCAAAAGTCTAAATGGGCAAAACCAGTAAACACCAAAGATAAAAGCGCAAAGAAACAGACAACACAAAAAAAACACAAAAACAACTGAAAAGCAATCCAATAGATATATTTGGGGCGAGGAAGAGATGGTTATGTAGATGTTAATGAACACTATCTTGCCCCCTCTCCTTCCTAGGTAACAGAATAAAGATTTCAGGCATTCTAAATAAAAAAATCAAACTGTGGTGCACATGCATGACATGCAACTTACATAATATCGACTTCAACACCCATTGGATAAAAATAAACTCGTCCAGCAAAACGTATTCATGTGTATCGCATACTGAATTTTTTATCAATGAATTAGAAAGAAACTATGCAAAAACAATGAAATAACAGAATAATTATAAGGTTAAGTGCACGAACCAATTAATAATAATAATGTATTCTGTTTCCTGTCAGTAAATATGTCGTTTTGTAAATTAATAATTAGTGAAGGAATAAAAATTGTTGTCAGTCGTATAAAAAATGAGATATCTAGAAATTGTGTTTGAACTACTTTTGTATTGTATTATAAGTCTTGGACCAATGCAAGACGGTAAGCAGTGACCTATGGTCATGTTGAAGACTGCTTGCTGTTTTCCGTTGTGATTTTTTGAATTGCTGTTTGTTTATGTTTGTTGTGTCGCGTACACTTATTCCACATCTCAATATCGTATATAGAAAATAATGAGATGTTAAATAAGTGTACGCGACACAGCCCACAATCAAGCAGCAATTCAGAAAAACCACAATGGACACAACCGCCAGCAGCCTTCAACGAGACCATTTGGCACTGCTCGCGGTTCTGCAATTGGCCCATGGTCTAAATAAAATGCATATAATTCAAATCCAGTCCTTAAAAAGTCACAGATAGACCCCCTTCTCAAACAAGGAACAGAAAACATCAAAAAGACAAGTACAAACGAAAGCTTTGTCAAAGTTTCCTGGCTTAGGACATGCACATATAATATGTGGCGGGGTAAAACTAGTTTTTGGGGCCCATTCTTCCCCCTATCAATATTCCTAGACAAAGCACAAAAACTAAACACACAATAAAAATCAAATCGATCAAAGTCCAATTCCACTAGAGAGAACCTTAGACAAAAGACAACAAGAACAAACAAAAGGACGGTAAAGGAACTCTTTATAGAACACTCGCTGTTACTGACAGCTAGCTGAGAATCATCAATCGACTGATGTAAAAAAATCAAACATATCGATTTTAAATACGACACAACACTTCAAACAATAATGATTTAGTAAAGAGTCATCACACAAAACCGACATGCTTGATCGCTATAATGCTTAAAAATGACAATAGTAAAAACGTTTATGGAAGTTTTGAAGTAAGTATCCAGTTATCAATATTTCTGCCAAAAAACACTAAACTCAAAGATTTAACCAAAATATTCAGTTCATATCCTTTCCATAATAAATTTTGAAGCCAATTTTTCATTTCTAATGGATAGTTTTTATTAAACTTGTGAGCTTTATAAAAAACATTACCATAAAATTCAGGATGTGATATTCCTTTCACTATCAGAAACCGACTTGTATAATTATTTTTTTCAATAAGAGATCGATACTTGTGGGAAATGATTTTACTAATTTTTGGTATATCGATAACCTTGTTTTTATAATTTTTCAGTAATTATTAGACCGAATTTAGAGAAGTTATACAGTATCAAAGGAATGTATCATGCAGATCGACTGAGACATCGAAAAGACAAAAAAAATATAACGACCGCAGAAGGCGTCGCGTCATTAACGCTTGCCTTAAAAATGTATTTATGCTTTCCAATATTTAAATATGAATTGAATATGTTAAAATCAAATCAAATGAACATAAGATGATAAGTTGTGAAACAAGTGCATGTGACACATTCTGCCAAATAAACGGCAATTTAAACACTAATAATGGTAAGAAGCAAGCAGCCATCAATGTGACCCGTTGTCGCTGACGAGTCACCTTTTTTCGACCTATGGAGAGTATATCTTGAAAACTTACATCAAGAGACTGCCATTACATAATATTTGATCAATTCGGGTTTTTTTTTTTCTATGGACCATAAACTTCAAAAGTGATAGCTTTACTAGTAAGACCTGAAGAAATTTCTGAGGAATTTCTTAAGCTGAAAATTTGACCAAGCAACAGTTTCAATTATCCTTAAGGGACCGACCATTCAACTTGAAGGGGGGGGCCTTGGTTTTTTCCTTAAAAAATATTCTGAAAATTATTTTTGATGAAAAAAATATTTTGGCAGCAGAGGGTAAGAAAAAAAAATTCTGAAATAGAATTTCTGCCATATAAAATAATGCCAATAATGAAAAAATATTATGTCGCGACGCCTTTAAAAAAAATCTCACCAAAACAAAAAACCACCCCCCCCTTTCAAGTAAAAAGGTATGTCCCTTTAGACCAAAACAACATTCTTTTAAAATGTCTTGATCAAGAAGGCTATTGCGAATCTCGTATTTCCGTATTTTGCCTAGTTTTTCTTCCATTTTTAGACTCTTTTCAACTCTTTAAGAATCGAGTTATAATAAAAGTACAACTGTAATTTTAGATAATCGAATCAAATCACATTTATCCTAGTTTATAAGATAAAATTCTTACTTACAACAGAATTTGCAAATCCAAAGTTTCCAAAGCAGGGCTGTTCCTGCTCGCACGAGAAGTGTCGTCTGCCTGGACACGCTACTGTGTCTGCATAAAATACTGATTACATGTATAATAGATGGGGCCTACGCAAGGTTAAGAATGACTTGATACCTGAACGCCATTTCTAATTTATGTATATTTCTAAAATTAATGAAGACATAAGACATTACATCGTCGTGATAAAAAAATACACCTTAAATATAACCTGAAAGTGTGTTAGCTTGCTATCTTGAAAGTGGTACCCTAATGGACCCCCTTATATTGTTTTGTTGTTCAGTAAGATCCTAGAGATATAATAATTTTGAAACAGTTTTGTGTGATAATAAATTTCAAGTCCCTAGATAGCGTTTTCCCAACTTAGTGCAAACAGTATGTATTAGCAAATATATAACGTGATGATAATATATGGGAATGGAAAACAAGTGACAAGTCCTTTTGAAAGTTCTTTTTTCAAACTTTTTTCAAACTTATTAAATTGACTTTGGTATGATAAAAAAAACCTTAGGGACCGACCTTTTAAGGGAGTACGAGCCTGAGATTTTTTGTAATTAAAAGTTTTTTTAAAATAGAAAATTTGGAAAGAATAGCTCAAAATAGCTAGACTTTATGAAAAAAGTTTTCAAAAATCAAGATATAAGGACCTAAAAATATGGCGGGAAAAAAAACTTCTCTAGATTTTTCATAGGAAATACATTGAAAGTTCGTCTTCTGTTTTAGCATAGAAAATGCAATTAGAATTGAATGAAATTGTTATAGGGTGTTTATTATGACCTTTTCTTAATAGTTGTGAACAAATATTAAGAAAACATGTTGACATTTTTTAATGCATTTGAATGGATAAAAGCCGAGGATCTCGAAAATGTTCAATTTCTGAATCTCGTAGTCCCTTAACTTGAAGTGCGGGGCTTGCTTTTTCCCTAAAATATGTTGACAGCAGAAGGAAAGAAAAAAACCGTCTAAAGAAGGAAATAGCGCTAATAATGGAAAAAAATCTGTCGCGACGGCTTAAAAAATAAATATTTTCTGGCCAAAACAAATAACCGTGTCCCCCCCCCCCCATTTCAAGTTAAATGGTCTGTCCATTTATATAAACCTTGATTAGTTCTACGTCAGTTTTCTATCTCTAAAAATCTTCAACATGTGACTTTTTCCATGGGTGAAGTTACAGATATTTTTCCAAACGCGATATGAAAAAATGCCTGTTTGCTGTTTTGAGATTAAATTGTTGACTAATGCGCCTCAACAATATGACTGTTTGTTACCCATATACAATAATTACAAGTTACCAGGTATAGGGTTTATTTCATTAACTTGAACTCGGAGCCTTGATATCACTGGTAGATACAGGGCAGACGTACGAGACGAACGCCAAGCCTTTTGAGAAAACGAAATCAATGAATAAAAAACATTATGGTCCATTATATATTAGAAAATTGTTTATCTTTTAGGCATATCCCTTCAAAAAGCCTGAATCCGTCCCTGGTTGTGGATAGAAAATAATGAGATGTGGGATAAGTGTACGCGGCACAGCCCCCATACCAAGTGGTAAATTGGCAACCGCAAGCAGCCTTCAACAAGGCAAGAAGGCGCTGCTCGCGGTTCTGCAATTGACCCATGGTTTAAATAAAGGCATATAATTCAAATCCAGTCCTGAAATAGTCACAAATAGACCCCCTTCTTAATAAGTCTGAAGTCTGAAGTATACAGTATTATATTGTAAAGCGTAAAAAATCGAGTCACAAAAAAATAGGGAAAGCGGAAAAGGGAGGTATCTTCAGACTTCGGACATTTGACTTCAGACTACAGACATCCCTCCTCAAACTATGTATATCTATACTTTAAAGTTCATATTTCACTTCTGATTCTGTCAGTATACAAACTTACATTTATATCTGAATATATTATTTGGTAGTAGGACATGCTGCTCCTAGTGGTCTGTCCTAATCATGGAACTTGTCCTCGCTGTCAAAAACTTCAGAAATGAAAGTAAAAACTTAGGTTGAGGACCGATTTCTGGAAACGATTTGGTGCAAATAACAAGTATAAACATGTAGTATGCTACATTTGTATCACTAGAGTCTATATTTTTTTTATTTACTTGAATTCAAAGACTGGTAATATTGTTCTTAATAAACGCATACAACCGAATTTGAAAAAAAGTATGAAAAACAAGGACCTATCTTTAAAAAACTTAGACGCCTCTTGAAAAGCCTTGACGTTTTTTTTAAATACCGTAATACAATAATAGTAGAGATGTCAATATTTTGTAGTTCTATGAGCAAAATTTTCCTTAAACGTTCAGTTTAGCAAGCTCTCTTATTCCCAAAACTTTCAGTGTCTTTTAACGCTTTTTTTTCTTTAATATTTTATATTTCATTAAGCGCACATGAGATCTACAGGAAAAGATAGTTTAGTTTTATTTTCGAAAATAAACTGTTTCAATCCATCGCAATATAAATCGACATCTTATCTATATGGAGATTCGGTGTAACTTCGGGAGCTTCACAGACTAAACCTGTCTCATGTTTATTAAAAAATATACTGTGGATTCATTTATTTTCGTGGGTATCAATTTTCGTGGTTTGTTGTAAAAGGATCATTTCGTGGATTCTTAATTTCGTGGTTATGATGCCTCCAACATACAGATCAATGTAAAATTTCCTATTCGTTGGGTATCAAATTTCGTGGATGAAGGCTACCCACGAAAACCACGAAAATTGATGACCCACGAATAATAATGAAACCACAGTATAAGATGTAGCATAATGACCTAAAGATTCAGACTGCTATCTGTGGAGGATACAGAAACTTCAAATGGGAGGGTACGCTATTGAAAATATATCTTCTGAAACCTCTTGTTTCATACAGTTCTTGTCTGACGGGAGGGCGCGCGCCCAGCATGCCGGTCCTTAAGGTTCATGTATACATTTACCTCAAAATGGCTTAAATTTAGATTGATTTTTCAATATATGTACAGCAAAGACTGCATACAAAATTTGAAAATAAACCGTAGCAGGACCTAGGCATATTAGTATCTTATATATTTTTATTACTATTTTGATGATGAAGTCCATTACTTTAAAGTTCTGCTTTTTTTTTCGGATTTGAACAAAGCTGATGTGACGTTCTTAGTATCTGGGGAACTAATAGAACGACTTAAATTCCATTAAATTCACATTTATTGTTTAATTGCAATTTTACAATTCACATCAACAACTTGCAGACGAGCCAAAAAAAACGTGCTTTTTGATTGGTCAAAGATTTTGCTAATACCAAATATATGAATTATTATCCTGGGCTTATACCTAATATCTAAAATTAATAACTTTCCAGTCACTGAAACCAGACATACTCAAATAAGCAAATATGGAATATTACATCCCCGCCCAAAAATAAAATTTTAAGAAAATTTTCATCTGGTTTCCGGGAATGGAGAAGTGTACAAGTAAAACAATTTAAAAGCGAAGCAACCTTTTACCCTGAATGTACATGTATGCGTATGTTTCTACCATATATGTCAGTTTGAACAATTATTAGTAATCTAATAGTACTTAATCTCTTAAATGTGAACGTAAACTCTGAAGTTGATAATTCAATTAGCAAGTGTTTTACAGTTCTTTCCATTGTGAATAAAGCAGAGATCCCGAACTCTTACTAACAATTCTAATGATAATATCAAAGCCATCTTAGTTAAACATCAAATATTCTAGACCTGCTAGAACCATTTCATTTAAACATCTAATCTGTCAATTTTGATAGTAACATCAGAAAATGGATTTGTTTCTTTCATACACATAGAACTTAAAAAACACAATTGCCTTATAACGTTACATGTTCACATACCAAAGTTGTTCTTAACTGATTGCTAGGCTAAAAGCATACATGACATTGGTAGAAACTAAACTCTAATAGGTTACCGTATAGATATATACCTTAAATTTTCAGAAAAGAAAAAAAAATATTTCAAGCACAAAATAATACAATGATGAACAATTAATACAATGCACTTAAATAAAATAAACATCACAAGACATCTTGTCATTGATACACATTTTAGCAAAATCCAACTTTTCAGTCCTAGGTATATTCGAGTCATCTATACAAGCGGTTATGGCAAATCAATTATTGCCATATTTACGGTAATCATTGCTACAGGTAGTGTTGAAAGGACGAAATTGGCATTGCTATAATTGCCAACAAATTTGTTCACAGTACCGGAATAGCTTTTCTTCAAACGCAACGTTAGTGGCGATACAATAATCGCACAACCTATGGGCGGTTGAAATTTGGCTGCTTCTATGAAATATAGGCCATAATTAAGTGTCATCATCAAACATATATAAAATGATATGTAAACTGAATCTTCCTCGATCAAATATAACGAAAGAAAGAACTTTAAACAAAATACAGCAAAGCGTCAAAATAGAAAATGGCAGTACAATAACTGCCAACATTTTACAAATCTTCATCCTGGCCTATAAGAGGCGGTGGCCTTGCTACAATCAGATCATGGGCACTAGGCGGCAATTCAGCAAGTGTGAGCCATTGGGCGATTTCCGCGGGTTCGCCAACTTTTTGAACTAAGTATTGAAAGTCATTCTTTGTCTTTCTTTTTGCGAGAATGCGTTTTGTTTTGAAACTACTGTCTGTTTCACTTGTGGCATCATGAGCGGAAGAAACAAAGTCATTAAACCGAGTCGGTTTACGCTTTTTCCTAGTTGAACGTCTAAGTTCAGGTGTACTTTTATCCGTGTCTTCCGGTGTATGGACTTTCTGATCCGGACTTTCTATTTCTGGTGTTTCGGATGTCGATTCTTGGTCAACACTTGATTGATCGGCTTCAAAGTATGCTTTCGGTTCTGGGTGGCGAATGTTCGCACGTTTCAACCTATTAACATGCACGGGACGCTTGAAAGAACGCTTTCCAGAAGGGTCCCTGAGCAACACTAAGTGATTACTGTAAATTCTGTTGACAATATAAGGTCCTTCATACGTTTGCTTGAATTTTTGGCCTTTGCCCGTTGGCACTATCTGCAAATAAACATAATCACCGACTGTAAGATGAGGCTCGTTTATCTTGGTGTTAGCCGATTGTTCCATTTTCTCGCGAGCTCGTGTAGCGTTTTCTTCTATGGCAGTGCGTACTGTATTAATGCGATTTTGCATTTCTTTCATGTATTGTGTACAATCTTTCGGAACGTCCTTCAAGTCCAACGCATGAACGGCAAATAGCGGAAAAGTTGGTCTCCTTCCAAAGACAATTTCGAACGGCGAATATTGAGTGGATGGATTAACTGAAGCGTTCATAGAAAATATTATCGCCGGTAACACAGTTTCCCATCCTGAATTATTAGAAACATACGGTGTTAGCCGTTCGGCTAGAGTTCTATGCGTCCGTTCACACAAGCCAAGACAATGGTGCATTAGGCTGGGCGTGTAGTCCTGATGAATTCCTAGCATCTTGCATACTTCTTTCGTACATTTGCCGATAAACTCAGTCCCTTGATCTGAAATCAAAGTTTCGCATACTCCGAATTGAGAAACCAAATTAAATATTGCATTTGACACTGTAAGCATATCTTTATTACGTATTGGTTGTGCTGAAATAAATTTCGAAAACATGTCAACAGCTGTAAAGATATACTGATTTCCGTTATGCGACGTTTGAACCGGACCATACAAATCCATCTGCCATACTTGAAATGGTTCATTTGGAGTCTTGTAAGATACGACCTTTGCCTTAGTTTTCAAGTTTGATACCTTTCTCGACTGACATTCGTGGCAAGATCTTACATAGTCAGTTACTATTTGACCCATCTTTTTAAAGAAAAAGATCTCCCTGATTCTGTCAAGTGTATTTTGTATTCCACTGTGTCCTCCAAGAACAGAATCGTGCGATATTCTCATAATATCACTTATCATAGAATTCGGAATGACTAATTGAAATTTCTGAGCCGCTTTTGTACGGGCTGATTTTGCTCGACGTGTGTGATACAGTAGATCGTCTATCATATAGTAATCAGAAGACTCTAGCAAAATTCTGCGTGCTTCTTTCTGGGATGCCGGCAAAACATTTTTCTCTAAATAATCGATTAAAGATATCAAGCCTTGGTCTCTTCTCTGTTCGCGTTTCAGCTTGGTCATATCTACGATTTCGTGTGGTAACTTAATATTAGCATCGGAATCTGTGACGGTTGTTTCGGAATAGTATGTTTTATGTTTCTTTCCTGAATTTCGTCTTTTGTCGAACATATCATCTGATTCATCCGTATCCGCGTCATACGGATCGTCACACACAATGGACTTCTGTATGGACTGAACAATTAATACATTTGAGTCCTGTTTAGGCTCTTCGGAATCCGACGCATTATCAAGGCACTCTTGTTGACTTTTTCTCAGTCTCTCAATAAAATCGGTTCCATCAGGCAGCTCAATCGTTGCCGTTTTATCCGGAACATACGGGAAGTACGGATCATCTTCGTTCGGACTTTCAATAACTTCATTTTTGTTGTTTTCGCAACGTGACAATGCGTCCGCGACTTGCATCTTTTCCGCTGGCTTGTATTGAATTTGAAACGAAAACTGTTGTAATATCGCGAGCCATCGCTCATAAATAGCTCCTTTGAATTTCTTTTGAAAGAGAGGCTGAAGAGCTTGGTGATCACACTCGACTATAAATTCTTGTCCTCTAATATAATCTGCACAATCTAAAATGCTTGTAGTCATGCCTAAAAGCTCCAACTTGGTCGGTCCGTAAGATTGTTGCCATGGTGACAAAGATTTTGACCCAAATCGTATGATTCTCGGTTTTTCCTCTCCGGGTTTTACCTGATAAAGCATATCTTCGATCCAACGGGACGACGTATCAACCGCGACACGGAAAGGTACATCAAACGACGGGAAGCAAAGAATATCAGAGTTAACCAAACTTTCTTTTAAATCCTTAAATGCAACTTGCTGTTCTATTGTCCATTCAAATTTCTGGGATTTCTTTAAAAGCTTGGTAAGCGGTTGTGTCCGCGAACTATAGTGCGGTATGTATTTTCTGAACCAGTTGAACATTCCGAGTAGCCGTCTCAATTGTTTTATGTTTTTCGGTTCTGGATAGTCGACAATTGCCTGAACTCTATCTTTAGGTGGACGTATTCCATCTCGTGAAATCTCGTGACCAAGGAAAATACATGATGTCGCTGCGAAATTGCACTTTTTCGGACCAAGCTTGAGACCTGCACTACGGAAGCGCGAAAATACTTCCTCCAAGTCGGACAAATGTTGTTCGAAAGTTTCACTACACACTAAAACGTCATCAAGGTAACACAAAACTGAGCGAAATTTTAGTCCGTGTAGTATTTTGTCCATCAATAACTGGAACGTATTTGGGGCAGTTTTCAGACCCATCGGTAACCTCAAGAACTTGTAAGTGCCGAAACATGTATTAAAGGCGGTGTATTTAGAAGAATCGGAGGACAAACTCATCTGGAAAAATCCAGAAGAAAGATCAATAGATGTTATGTAATTTGGTACCATTTCGGAAAAGGACTCGGTAAGTTCCTGTAGATTTGGTATAGTGTACTTGAAATCTTCCGTTTGTGAATTAAGATGTCGAAAATCGCAGCAAAATCTAAAGTTTTGCGATTCGTTTCGGTTTCCCGTTCCGCCTCTTTTCGTCACTAATACGACCGCACTCGATATCGGCAGATCCTCGGATTCACTAACAGGGACAATTATTCGTTGTTTCAACAGGTTGTCTAATTGCTCACGTAAAATCTCCCTTTTATATGGAGGGAGTCTATGGGGTTTCTGGTGATTCGAAACCGGATTCGGTTTTAACGAAATGTGATGCTCTACGACATCCGTAAACCCAATTTCAGGGTTTTCATTTGTGACAAACAGATCTCGATTTTTATATAAAAGTTTCTGAATTTCAGAGCTCTCTGCCTGAGATAGATCACGAGAAATATTTAATTTTTCACAAAACTCTCCGATTTTGTTTTCCTCATTTTGGCGACTGTCAGTTTCCGTATCAAACCGTCCAGACTTGTCAAATGTAAGATCCCCGACATTTTGCACATTATTACAAACATCATGATTAACAAGCTGAATATTTTGTACCGACGGAACGTCACTGTCGTTGTCGAAATAGGAACACGTATAATCGCTTGTGAGTACCGTAAATTCAGCGATATTTTTACCCTTTGGGACAGTTACTTTAAAGTTTGTAGCATTCAGTATCTTAATTGGAACTTTACGGTTGTGTGGGACAACCACAATTGATTTCGCTACCATAAGTCCATGATTTAGGGCAAACTTACTATTTGAACAAATGCCTTGCAACCCAATTGTTACGTTTCCCGGAACTTTACAATATGTCAAAAGCTCACTGTTCGGCTCAATTATCAGCTTTTTGTGGGTTTTAATACATACTTGTTGATCTCCAGATGTACAATCAGCAAATTGAATAATATTGTTTCGGAGCAAATCTTTAATTCCAATTATAAGTGGGTGGGATGTCACCGGAAATATGTAAAAATCTAGAATTTGCTCATCTTCTCGAATAATTGTTTTAATTTCAGCAGTACCAAATATTTCAATTTTAGCATCGTTTGCCAATCGCACTACTGGATCTTCCATTTGTTCAAAGGACAATTTAAGATTGTCTGATATTGAGTCAAATAAAGATTTATTCATTACATTAATTGAACTTCCTGAATCGATTAACCCAGCAACTTGCAAAGTTTGGAAATAAACAGGTACGTATCTAAATGGTGAGCCGTTTTCCATATCGGCACCGACTTGAGCTAACCCGGACGACTGTGCCCGTCCCCCGGGGTCTGGGTGTTTCCCTGGTCAGGTTTGTTTAAATTCATGCATCTAACTGCAATATGACCGTATTGCTGACACAACTGACATTGCTTATCGGGTTGTGATTGTTCCTTACCATCCCAGTTACATACCCTTTGGAAATGATCATGACCGTGACATTTATTGCATGTTTTCGGTCTATAACGTGGTCTAGGAGTCGAATCTCCACTATTCCTATCCCTGAACTCGGTTTTCGGTACTTCGCCGGACCCTTTTTGTAATGACATGTCGCGAACTAACACTTCAAGTGATTGAATTTTTTGTTTCAGTTCATCTATATCTGATTTTGAGCACTCCTGTTTTGGGCGTACCCCTTGCGTTTGTTTCACCATGTCGGTCAAAGTTTCGACTTTCTGTTGAAGACTTGCCAAAGACTCGCCGGACTGGTTGTCAATCGTAGTCGTAGCTTTCGGACTACATGTATTGTCTCTAAACAGATCGGTATCGCGGGTATTTCTTATTGCGTTCACCGAGTCCGGGTATTTTCTATACCCACTAGCTTCCGCGATTTTGGCTGCAGTAAGTGCGCTTTGAATGTCTCGTGGTTGGCCGGCACGAACGAAAAATGCCATTTTCTCTGGCAACCCACCAATAAACTTTGACACAATTTCATGTTCTGGCTTCTGTAATATCTGAGCCTTTTCTACTAAGTGACTATAAAAGTCCTCTAATGACTGTCCCGGAGACAATGTCATACTCTGGAAAAGCTCGCTCTCCATTATCACTGCCGCGCTATGTACATTAAAATTTACGTATTTCTCATCGAATAATACTGAAATTCGAGACCATTTTTGCTTAGCGGGTCGACTCAGTGAATTGTACCATGTCAGGGCCGGACCCTTCAAATGTAAGTGAAAGGCTGCAATTCTTCTGGGGTCATCATTTTCTAAACCATGCAAAAGTGCGTAAGATTCGAATTCGGAGAGAAAACGTTTAGCGTTATCTTGTGGATATCCCGAAAATGTTCTGCATTTGATATCAAAATTCTCCATTTTAATTTTTTTAACAAGTGGAGTGTTAGGTACTGAAACGGAAAAGTCAGGAATTTGAGTTTCGTTAAGAGTTAAGGGACTTGAAGTACATGTATTTTGGAATTGTGGTGTAATAGGTGTTTTTACGTACGACAACAAAAAATCTTCTTCGTCAGACTGAGTATCGGAATTGTTTTGTAATGGGACGAAAAACCTTACGGGTTTGTTCATTATTTACACTTTGTATGAATACTTTACCCGTTTTGGCATAACTATAAATGCCAAATATTCACAGAGATACCAGAATGCTACTTCTATTCAACTACATGTAATTAGTCTCTAATGCTAATTGGCAAGACAATAATTGCCATTTCTATGAACACAAACACTGAGTCTCGTATTTGATTGTGGCAAGACAATACCCGCCAAGTAAACTAAAACGGCAAAACAATTATTGCCGATAAACTGCAGTTGACCGTTTTGGCAAAACAATAATTGCCAATCAAAACAAAATATACATGAACACAGAATAGTTATAATTCACATTAATGATAGCATCAATTTAAGCACAATCTCTTGACATTATTTTAACCAGCTGAAGTAACCAAAGACGTGCAAGTACAGGACAAGGGTGAACACCGTCAATGTAAAGGGCAGTAAATCTAAAACAGTGTCTAATTGCCGGTGAAAAACGACCACCTCTGCTGCCTGCAAGGTCTAGTCCAAATTTCGGTGAAATTTTGTGAAAAATTCGATTTGTGTCTCTTATGAATCTGTTGACTTCTTCAACTTGGCTTTGCAAAAGTCTATCGTCTCGTCGGAAGCCTCTTAATGCTGCTGGAGTTAACGACTCATTTTCCTGGTGACACTGGTTCCAATTAAAAATTGAATATGGAGGAATTTCCAGGAAGACACACTTTACTCGCGGAAATTGTCTAATAAATCCGTAAATATCACGGTAACAGTTGATAATAGTTCTTACTGTCTCTGAATTTCTTGATCTTAAATAAATGTAATTCTGACCCTCTGGTTTCTCAGTCAGGTCACAGGTTCCTAGCCATACATAAACAATAATGTCACTATCATAACGTTCAATCGCACTTCTAAGATTTTCCACAAGAAATTGATATTGTTCCCTGCAACGGGCCCCTGATCTTTTCCACCAAACGATCTGTAAAGATTTTGCTAATACCAAATATATGAATTATTATCCTGGGCTTATACCTAATATCTAAAATTAATAACTTTCCAGTCACTGAAACCAGACATACTCAAATAAGCAAATATGGAATATTACACTGATTTTAGGTTAATAGCACTAACACCTTGCATGTGGCCTAAAAAATCATGGGACATTTAATTATAATTTAACCAAACAGTCAGAAAGGTGGTCAGAACGAGACAAAAGAATATGAGCTCTTCAGTAAATAAGGTAGAATTTGATTCGGGATGTTTACGTAGTAACTATGGGCATTAAAAAGTTTATTAGAGCAACTTTTAAAATAAAATGTGATATAAAATATGTAAAATGAAAGTAAACAACACCGAATTTGCCTTGGTTTATTAAATATGCAGCGTGAAAAGAGCACATTTCTCATGTTAAGTGATATTATGGGGTCTGATTTCCTTTGTGACAAATAAAACATCATGCTCCAAAAAATCTGAAAAAAATATATCCAACAGATAAGACTCCATTCTTTCTGATAAAAAATTCCTGAACCCGTCGCTATATTGCGGTATTGATAAAAATGATTGTCAAAGTTGTGCTAATTTCATAAGTTATTCGTGAATCCCCCTTTCTAAATATAGAAATTTCATTCATAAAATAAATAAACATTGAGAGTATCTCATACCCAGCTAAAAATAGCAATGGTCTACTCGACTTCCTAAAATATTTTTTCTTTAATTCTGCAATATATAAGGCCTTAACTGGTGAAACTGTTTAAATTTTACTTTTTATTAATATAATGCATGTCTTTGTAATAAAATGAAAATAAGCAAATGTAAAATGACGTTTTAGAAGGGGGATTCTATTAAGTGAGGTTTGTTCGATTTGTAAAACTGTAATCGTCTCCCTTCATTTGCCTAGCAACGTTTTAGACTTGCTTGTGACAAAAAAAAACATTTTTCTCCGATTTCCCTAAAATTTTGTCTACAAAACAAGCATAACATTGGTCGTCATCTGCCAAAGTATGTAACCCGTCGCACTTACCATTATTTTTTAAATTCAACATGTTTATCACCTTTATAGAGTTCTGGTTATTCCTTAGAGATAATAAGTTCCTTTTTTGTCACAAATTATTATTCTATGCGTAAAACATACTATCTAAGAAAAAAGAACAATATTTTGTCCATTCACTTGTACCCGAACTTGAAAATAACCATGACCTACTTTTTATTAATCAAAAGATTAAGTTGGTGATTTCAGCTCATCGCGTCATTCAAAATGATGTGTTTTTCGAATCCGTTAGACATACAAATTATTTACAAGGGAGATAATATTTTGTCACCACCTGTCTGACTGCAAAAGTGTTCACCAACATGTCAGTTGAGAGGTGCACGCAAAAAAATCTGTATCGACAAAACTGTGCCATCCTCAACAAAATTAGAATGTGGATATAATTAGGTGTGTCCATATCTAGGTCCTACTATTCCTTATTTGACCTGATAATATGCCGTTTAAGCTGTACATATACTTAGTTTTTCTTCAAAAATTTTCAAACTGTCCTGATGAACCTTAATCCGTCTTTGACTATTATATTATATTGATGTCTTATAACAACGCGCTATCTCACGCATATATATGTGTTTTAAAGGGGTGAAGAAAAAGTGCAATGCAAAGTATTGCAATTTCCAGCGATCATGTGTCGACCTTTTTCTCGCGACACCGAATAACGGCCGTGATCTGAAATGTCAAAAACTTTCCGTTCGTTTGTTTATTTGTTGGTTTGTTTTTTAAACTGGCAATCGGTATTCAACATTGTTGTTATGGAAAATCTCGACTATTTGTTTTAGGATTAGTTTATTTCAGAATAGGGTAATCCGCATTGAGAAACACGTGAAGTAAATTCGCAGCCCTTTTTAGCTCACCTGACCCGAAGGGTCATGTGAGCTATTGTCATCACTTGGCGTCCGTCGTCCGTCCGTCGTCCGTCCGTCGTCCGTCGTCCGTCGTCCGTCGTCCGTCGTCCGTAAACTTTTTAAAACGTTAACTCCTCTGAGACCATAAGTCCAATTGCAACCAAACTTAGTATGGTTGTTCATTAGCATTCGGTGCTTAGAACTGATGTGGGGATTTTTGATTCGTCGTAAAACATGGCCGCCATGGCTAAAAATAGAACATAGGGGTAAAATGCAGTTTTTTGCAAATAACTCAAAAACGGCTACAGATATCAAAATTCTGGCATAGGGTAAAAGTGATCAGCACCTCAAGATCTACCTACCCTGAAATTTTGAAGAAAATCCAACGACCCATGTAGGAGTTATTGCCCTTTTTGTGGATTTTTTGCAAATTTTGCACCTGTTTAGCTCAATATCTTGAAAACTATACTAGATATTTAAGAAATTTAAATTGCATATTGTTAAGCACATCAAGATCTACCAAATATGTAATAGGGTCAATGTTGTAGGACCTTTCCTTTTAGGAGTTATTGCCCTTAGAATGTCAAAATTTAGCATTTTAACAGCATTTCCTCATTACATTGAAAACGTTAACTCCTCTGACACTTTAAGTCCAAATGGAACCAAACTTGGTATAGTTGTTTATTAGCATTAGGTGTATTGAACTGATGTGGGAATTTTTGATTGGTTGTAAAACATGGCCGCTGTGGCTAAAAATAGAACATAGGGGTAAATGGCAGTTTTTTACAAATAACTCTAAAACGGTGACAGATTTCAAAATTTTGATTGGGAACAAAAGTGATCAGCACCTCAAGATCTACCAGCTCTGAAATTTTGAAGAAAATCCAACAATCCATGTAGGAGTTATTGCCCTTTTTGTGGATTTTTTGCAAATTTTGCACCTGTTTAGCTCAATATCTTGAAAACTATACTAGATATTTAAGAAATTTAAATTGCATATTGTTAAGCACATCAAGATCTACCAAATATGTAATAGGGTCAATGTTGTAGGACCTTTCCTTTTAGGAGTTATTGCCCTTAGAATGTCAAAATTTAGCATTTTAACAGCATTTCCTCATTACATTGAAAACGTTAACTCCTCTGACACTTTAAGTCCAAATGGAACCAAACTTGGTATAGTTGTTTATTAGCATTAGGTGTATAGAACTGATGTGGGGATTTTTGATTGGTCGTAAAACATGGCCGCTGTGGCTAAAAATAGAACATAGAGGGTAAATGGTAGTTTTTTGCAAATAACTCGAAAACAGTGACAGATTTTAAAATTTTGATTGGGAACAAAAGTGATCAGCACCTCAAGATCTACCAGCTCTGAAATTTTAAAGAAAATCCAACAACCCATGTAGGAGTTATTGCCCTTTTTGTGGATTTTTTGCAAATTTTGCACCTGTTTAGCTCAATATCTTGAAAACTATACAAGATATTTGAGAAATTTAAATTGCATTTTGTTTAGCTCATCAAGATCTACAAAATTTGTAACAGGGTCAACGTTGTAGGACCTTTCCTTTGAGGAGTTATTGCCCTTGGAACGTCAAAATTGAGCATTTTAACAGCATTTTCTCATTACATTGAAAACCTTAACTCCTCTGACACTTTAAGTCCAAATGGAACCAAACTTGGTATTATTGCTTATTATTATTAGGTGTATAGAACTGTAGTGGGGATTTTTGATTGGTTGTATAACATGGCCGCTGTGGCTAAAAATAGAACATTAGGTTAAACTGCATTTTTTTGCAAATAACTCATAAAGGGTGACAGATTTTTAGATTTTGATTGAGACCAAAAGTGATCAGCACCTTTAGATCCACCATATTGTCAGATGACCCCCTTATTAATCTTATGACCCTTTCAAAGTTAAATAGATTTTGCCTTATAACCTTTACTTCAGGCACATTTGTCAGGTGAGCGATTCAGGCTCCTGGGAGCCTCTTGTTAAAATAAAATGGACTCGCCCTTAAGTAAATGAATTACCTGTGTGTGGATGTTTTTCACTCAAGTCATTCTAAACGTGAGCAGAAGACAGACAGCTCATAAAGGTACGTGCTGCACTAAATTAATTGGCTTGAATTGTGTTTTTTTTTATTGTTAACGGCTATATCCATATATTAAAGATTGCAAATAAAACCTTACTGCTACACTTATGTATTTAACTTTGAAAGTCCCAAATGTTTTACCGAGAAAGTCTAAAATTAGGTTCCAATAAATATGTAAAGAACTTGATGCGCAAATTACTTATTTTCAGGGGTATCAATTGTGCCACATAAGTTCTGAAGTTTTCGCCACTTCTTTGTGTGAATATACTTGTCAATGAACGTCAACATATAAATCTAACCCAGAAAGAGGGCAAAAATCTTTACACTTTCTTTGATACCACGGCTTATTCGTGCCAAACAACAAAAAAAAAAAGAAAAAAAATCATTTTGTATGCTAGAACGGTTAAGGTTCCACTAAAGTCAACATCTGAGACCTGCATTTCTTATGTAAAATTGAAAAGAATTAGGCGGGAAATTTTAAAACAGCTTTTGCTTTAAAAACTACTTCAATTGATTCCTCTCTGTTACATCTACTCTAGTTTTTTTTTATATATAAAAAAAAAAAATGTATTTTAATTAGATAAAATTTAAAAATTCTTTGTCCAAGTTAGGGTGCGTGTGACTTTTGTGAAATTCTTCGAACGAAAATCAGAATGGTGTTTATTCAAATGAAATTTTCAACAAAATATCACTAGCTTGCACTAGATAATAAAGCCTAAAACTCGTTTTAAGTCGATATGTTATATATTTCTAATTTTTCTGTACAATTCTTTTTTAAATTTACACACAGGGGCTTGTGTACAGTAAAAAAAATAAAAAAATCTCCTATATACCCTTTCACGTGAAGGGTATATAGGGGGATTTTTTTTTACTGTACACAAGTCCCCGTGATTTACATAGGAAATGCATGTCCAGATTTTGACTTTAGTTGAACCTTAATTAAATCGTTTAAACGGTTTATTAATTCGTTTGTTCGATTTAATAATCTGTTAGAACGGTTTATTTGTACGATTTAATAATCCGTTAGAACGGTTTATTAAGTTTCCACTAAAGTCAACATTTGTGACATGCATTTCCTATGTAAAATTTAAAAGAATTAGGCAGGAAATTTAAAAACAGCTTTTGCTTTAAAAATTACTTCAATTGATTCCTTTTTGTTACATCTAGTGCAAACTAGATGTCTGTTGTTTAAAAAAATGTATTTAGATATATAGTATGAAAATTCTTAGGCCAAGTTAGGGTGCGTTTGACTTTTGTGAAATTTTGTGAGCAAATATCAGTTTTGTGTTAATTTAAATGAATTTTTCAACAAAATATCACTAGCTTGCACTAGATAAAAAAGCTTAAAGCTCGTTTTTTAAGTCGGTGTGTTAAATATCTATACTACTAAAATAACGAAGCGTTTTTTGTTAGCCGGGTTGCAGCCTAAACAACAAATGCTACGACTAAGCTTTATATATCAAAAATAGGGGATGGTTGTGCCCTTTTAAAATTTAATTAGCACATATGCAATTATGTCTGCAGTTTGCTAATTAACCTAATTAATTGATCCGGAAACGCTATAGCCGTCATCGTTCCGGAATTTAATATACCCTCCTTTTTTATAATGTTTGAAATTATTTCCCCTGTTTTCAGACAAATACCCCAAAAAAACACAACTTTTCCATTAATTATGCTTTATATTTAAAGATTTTATATAATAGATTATATTGGTATGTTTACTATAAAATGTATGCAAAAAATGTTTTATCGTCAAAAATTGAAACTTGATAGAAAAATGAAAACCATATTGAAATTTTAAAATGTGTAAAACTAGGGTCAATGATAAATGAAATTTGTCCTGCCACTAGACTTTGGTTTTAAAGAAGAATCTACAGGTGGGATAAAAGAAACAAAACTTATAACTTATTTAAAGCTAAAATAATACCGTAGAACCTCCAGTCTTCCAGAATTCCGACCAGTACCTCCCCGCGGTGGAAGACGGGCCCTGCATCCATCGATAACAAAGGATCAGTCAGCCGTAGAACCTTTCATTTGAGATTAGCACAACCATGTATGGTCATGCAAATGCAATGCTTTTATTGTGTGGTCTACATGTATTTTTTAAAGCAATTCAACGATTGATTTTGCCGCGAATTCGCGAGTTTTTCCTAGTTGTTTCTATTTTTTCTGTACAATTCTTTTTAAATTTACATAGGAAATGCATGTCCCAGATTTTGACTTTAGCGGAACCTTAAACCGTTTATACGGTTTACTAAATCGTTTAAACGGTTTAATAAACCGTTTTAACGGATTTGATATACAATTTAATAATCCGTTAGAACGGTTTATTCGTACAATTATTAGATCGTACAAACGAATTAATATTTAATATTAAACCGCTCTAACGGATTAAGGTTCTGTATTTTATATCGAAAACAATCTACTGAAGTATAATAATCTATTCTAATACATCTCAACCAAAACGTATATAAAACATCTGTAATTAAAGAACCTTAGTGAGCACGCTCACATACCCCATGCGCCCACATTTTGGACAGAAGTTATGTATTTTGAGTAAGAAATCAAATGTCAGAGTTGTTGTCTTTCCAAATCAGCTCGTTAAACAGGAAGTAGATGATCGGCAGCTGGACCTGAAAAACATATCCCACCATATGAGACACCTACCTGGAGCTACATACTACACATCAAAAGCCTACAATTAATAGTTGCTGAGAAATCAGTTACCAAATTCCAACAACCTTGAAAATCTAGTGAGAAAATCTAAGTCTAAGTCGCTTATTAAACAGGAAGTAGAAGATCAACAGACATGAAAACATATCTCACCACTATGAGACCCCTACCTGATGCTACATACCAAATATCAAAAGCCTTTTATTAGCTCACCTGGACGGTCCATGTGAGCTATCACAATCACTTGGCGTCCGTCGTCGTCGTCTGTTAACAATTCTTCAAAAATCTTCTCTGAAACTACTGAACAGAATTTAATGAAACTTGGTATGAATGATTCTTAGGGTGTCCTGCACCAAATTTGTGTTTCAATTTTTGATCCGTCAAAAAACATGGCCACCGTTACTAAAAATAGACCAGGGGGGTCAGACTACTGTTTTTGGCTTGTAAATCAAAAAGTATTAGAGATAGATGAAATCTGATGCACCCAACTGCTTCATGATCAAAAGTTCTACAAAAGTCTTTATTTGGTCAAAGTTGTCAGATGATCCCTTATAGGGGTTACAGCCCCTTAAAGGTGAAAAATAGCGTTTTTGGCCTACAGAATGAAAACTATTGCAGATAAAGAAACTGTTACTTGCTTAAATGTTCAGCTCATTTAGCTCTACAAAAGTCTCCATAGGGTTGAAGTTGTCTGATAACCCCTTATAGGGGTTTCAGCCCCTTAAAAGTTGAATAATAGTGTTTTTTTATTAATTAAAATGAAAACTATTGCAGATAGAGAAAAGCTTTTTCATGCTTAAACATTCAGCTCATTTAGCTATACAAAAGTCTTCATAGGGTTGACATCAAGACCAGGTGAGCGATTCAGGCTCCTGGGAGCCTCTTGTTAATAAGTACAGAGAAATCTGTTACAAAAATTTGACCACGGACAGACGGACCAGTAGAAAACATTACACCCTTTGCTTCTTTGTGGGGTATAATAAGTTCTGACCACTTATAGACAAATAAAACGCTTATTCCGTTTCCGTTCCGTGTTTCGTTTCCGTTCCGTTTTCAGTTTCCACGTTTTAGTAACACCCTAAACAAAATGCTCCACCAAATGAGCTAGCTATGTATAGATGAGCCAGAATATATAGATTGTCTCATCTAAAATAATGATCTACTCTTAGTTCTTTCTAATGGATTACCGTAAGTATTTTATATTGTGAACTTGTGAACTGTGCCTTATAAACCGTTGGAAAGAACAAGGAGTCGATCATTATTTTAGATGAGACAGGGAAAACATTTGTAGGACATAATTGGGTATGTGCAAATATATTGCATAGGTTGAAAATCATTGGCCATGACAATCTATTTTAAAAGGGACCGACCATTTAATTTGGATGCTTCTGGTCAAAATGTTTTTCGATGCAGACGCCAAAATAAAATAATCAAATGTGCTTTCTTTTCTTTTTCTTTTAAAATATTTTTTCATTATAAAAATATGCACGACGAGTGTATTGCAATAAGCAAGTACTGCTTACTCTTCCGGGGCACATGACTTCATTCTCTTTACGACTTGAGCTCGCATTGTCAGTTCTGTACAGTTGCGGTGTTATGCGTTAAATGTTTGTTGGTGTTGTTTTCTTTGTGTTTGCTGGTTTAACCTTTCTCTCTCTTGGACTTTTAACTTGGAAATGCCCTTTTTATTGGTATATCTTTTCTTCTTCTCAGATTAAAAAAGAATATTAGCAAATACGATGCCCTCTTCAAGTTAATGGTCCTTAATACATGTACTACTAGTATTTCCTATTGAAGTTAATTAGTTTGAGTTGTTCTGTAAACATTCCATTCTAAAATGTTCTACAAACTTCCCCTGTAGCCTTTGAAAAATTATACATGTAAACAGCAGTCATTTTAGATCGTTGAATTTCCAATATAATTAGGGCCCCGCAACTTTGTTGCGGACGCCCTATAGTAATCAGTCTGTCCGTGCGTCCGTCCGTAACAATTTCAGTTTTCCGGACTTTTTTTCTTAACGCTTATAGATAATGAACTGATTTTTGGTATGTGAGTTTACCTTGATGAGTTACAGATCAAGATTGAGTTTCGTGCCGGTCCACAAATTTTAATGGGAGTTATGGCCCTTTGAACTTTGAAAATTCCCTAAAATTTCAGTTTTCCGAAATTTTTTTCTAAACGCTTATAGATAATGAACTTATTTTTGGTATGTGAGTTTACCTTGCTGAGTTACAGATCAAGTTTGAGTTTCGTGCCGGTGTTACATACTAGTTTTTCCCCCATACTAGAATTTCCCCCCGGAAAAATGAGTATATACTGAGTTTTCCCCCCGGAAGATCTAGTATATACTAGATTTTCCCCCGGGGAAAAATGAGTATATACTACGTTTTCCCCCAGGGGAAAATCTGGTATGTGTAAACACATACTCATTTTTCCGCCATACTGGTCTTTCCCCCGAGTATTCAAGACCGTTGCACGATTACTAACTGTGAAAGAGGTGAGACTTTCAATATCTTTAAGATAATTACTTAGAATTTTAGTTTAAGAGTATCATTTTTTTATTATTATATATAGTGCGGATGTGATATCATAGATGTCTGCATAGATTTGAGAAGGGATATCTTTAGTGTTTGTGCTTAGATTTAAGAATGTAAAGACCATGCGGATTTCAGTTTTCATACCAATATTTTCAGTCTATTAGGAATATCCTTTATACATGTTATGGTTAATATCGTAGTCAACGTGACAGAGAGAAATAACTATCTATCAACCTATTCATGATCATCTATAAAAAGAGCCTTAAATGCTATAATATTACTGTTGAACCACTTCTACAAATTTAAGCAATTGCACAAATAGAATTGTTTCGAGTGTCCCAATAACGTGGACCGTGACCATAGAAATGCACCGGCGTCCGTTTGTTTGTGCGTCCGTCACAGTTTATGTATTTAGTAACTGTTATTTGCAGGCTTTTGATATTTGGTATTCAGCTATAGGTAGGAGTCTCAAATGGTGGGATGCGTTTTCAGGACTGTCTCTTATCTGTTTCCTTTTTAACAAAATGACGTAGAATGTTTTTCTCTTGTGGGAGACAAAAATTATGTTCTTGTATTTAATTAATTCATGAAAGCTTCGTTTACAATTTCCCAGCCCTGATTTTTGTAAAAATAAATAATCTGGCCAGCACTTAGGTTGAAAAAAAAATCTGGCCCGAAAAATATTTCCCGGCTCAAGGTAAAATCCCAGCCCCCCCCCCCGAAAATCAAATGGTCCGTGCCTAAACGGAGCCTAAATATGAAGGGGGAAAGATCAGTATAGATTTGCGAAAAGGGGAAAATCTAGTATATACTCATTTTTCCTACCCAAATTTTAGGGGGAAGATTCAGTATATACTGATATTTCCGGGGGGAAATCTCAGTATATACTGATTTTTCCTGGGGGAAAGATGAGTAGGGGGAAAAACTAGTATGTTACACCGGTCCACAAATTTTTATGGGAGTTATGGCCCTTTAAACTTTGAAAATTCACTAAAATTTCAGTTTTCCGCACTTTTTTCTAAACGCTTATAAATAATGAACTGATTTTTGGTATGTGAGTTTACTTTGATGAGTTACAGATCAAGTTTGAGTTTCCTGTCGGTCCACCAAATTTTATGGGAGTTATGGCACTTTGAACTTTGAAAATTCACTAAAATTTCAGTTTTCCGCACTTTTTCTCTAAACGCTTATAGATAAGGAACTGATTTTTGGTATGTGAGTTTACCATGATGAGTTACAGATTAAGTTTGAGTTTCCTGCCGGTCCATCAAATTTTATGGGAGTTATGGCACTTTGAAGTTAGAAAATCCATTGCAATTTTATTTTCTACACTTTTTTATTGTTCCTTGTATAGATAATAAACTGATCAAGTTTAGGTATTCATTTGTTTGACAAATTGTTACCAGTTACTGAAATATGAGGCCGGTAGGGGACTATGTATTGTTTTGCAATAATCTCAGAATGCTGTTGAAGACTGCTTGCTGTTTTCCGTTGTGATTTTTTGAATTGCTGTTTGTTTATGTTTGTTGTGTCGCGTACACTTATTCCACATCTCAATAACGTATATTGTTAGTAAGATTATTTGATTATCTTCATGCATGCATTCTCTTAATTATAAAAAATAAACAATACATACCGGTCACTTTTAAAACTATTCCCTCAAAATTTCACCTGCAGTATAGTACTTAGTAATCAAGTGATCTGTCCATCTATAACAACCAGCTTGGAGATGGCTATCATCTTCCTGGTATCTAGTTATACTTGTGATCATCATAACTCAGTGCGACCATCTTACAACACCTCTGTTGGAGTCTTAAGATTTTAACAAATTTACAATTTACATCGCATTTTACGATCCTTTCGAAAACAGTTTAAGACTGCGACGTACCGTAAGAACATCTTTCGACATGTCGTAGTCGTAAGATACCTTCAAAAACCTGGCCCCAGGTCACTAAGTCCGCCTGTCCGTCCGACACATAACTTGAGGGACACCAGTTTTGTTACCTGAAACTTAATCTTTCTGAATTTTTACAGTATGATTACTTACCTACATTGAAATAAAAATTACAACAAAGTCATGGAAGTTCCAAATGGTAAATTTTGCATGACGCGCTTTTCGTCTATTCAAGCCTCAGAGGCGCTCTACCCAAAATATTAAAAAGGTCAAACACTATATGAATATGAAGACCATAGAACGATGAAACCACGGGTACGTTTACAGGATACCCTTTGTGGTGCCCCTGAGTGGGCGGAGTCAATTGGGATTTATTTGCTACTTTTAGCTTAATTTCTGATGAATTGAGAAAACTCTGACAGATGAGGGTTTCCGATTGTTGCGGGTCCATTGACTTTTGTCGCTATACATGGTATCCTGTACACACGTAACTGTTGAGGAAACCAGATATCGAACTGGTCAACCAAATTATGACCAAGATTAATTTATGTCTGGGGTGGAGAGAGCCTTATGAATAAAACTATTTTGAAATTTAAACGAATAATTTATAGCTTTGAAGTGTTGTTCAACACAAAAATATTGGTGCCGGAGCGGGCTAACCTCTGAAAATTAAAACTCCACCAGCAGCGCCAACCTTCACGGGTGTTAGAAATAAACATTACAAGATCCCGACATTAAATTTAGCTACGCCTGATCAGTGTTTCGTCTATTCAAAACCCATCAGAGGCGCTCTACCAAAAAAAATTAACCCTATGATTATGAGGATAACGATGTAACCACAAACTGAATATGTGCACCCCCTTTTTATACCCCCGCTACGAAGAAGAGGGGGTATACTAATACCCTTGTCTGTCTGTTCGTTCTTAACATAACTTCCGTCACAGTTTACTAAGCAACTACTTAAGGTAGAAGTCTGCAATTTAGTATACAGCTTTATCCTATAGTACCATATGGTGTATACCGATTTTATGCCACTAAGTAGTCCACTTCCTGTTTACCGAATACCTAGGTTTTTACACATAATGGATACTTTCGTCACAGTTTCTAAGCAACTACATGAGATAGAGGTCTGATATATGGCATACAGCTTTATCCTGAACATGCTGAAGTACTATAAAGTGTATACCGACTTAATGCTCCAAAGTCATCTACTTGCTGTTTAACTTGGGTTTGGGGGCGGAGGTATCACTCGTGAGCATAAGCTCATACTTGCGTCAATTTTCATATTCAACATCTAATAAGTGTGCCTGTTTTATGTATTCTAAAACTCAAAAACTTTGCACTTGCTTTTTCTTATTTTAGTACCACACTTGTTCCTAGTGTTAAACCTACCGTCTGATTTTATTATCTTTTTCAGGACTATGACGTCATTTCCCTTTGCTTTAGTGGTACTTCTGTTTTCCACCCAGGCTCTTGCGACATCTCTGAAGTCAAATGGTGAATTCCGCAAATTTTGCCTAATTTTCGCACTCCCAGCGAGAAGTAATGGCCCGGATATCGCAACCTTTCAGAATGTATTTAGTCAACAACTGGAAAAGGTTGGTCAGTCCATTTTTGGAAACATTCCCCACGCCGATCGAATGGAATCTACCGAAGATTGCAGCAGTGTGCTTAGAGAAGAGGACTACTCCCCGAGGTGCGCCTACCGTCGGTTGTCAATCATAGCGCAAAAAATGGCGGACGACATCAGAAGGTTACAAACTACGATGACGGGTGATGATGCTACTTATCTGTATATTACATACGTCACAGCCTGGTACCTAGACCGAGTGTTTTTAAGCCTTGATTGTGGACCAGTAGATAGAGGAAACCTCCTTCCTGTGGCCCAATGGAAGTACGTAGCTAAATGGAGCAACCACCTTTCTACGAGAAACAAGTTTTGCACATGGGCGAAACCACTGTCGAAGAGCATTGCGTCGGCCATGAGAGAAGAGGTTAATTTAATTTGTAAATATCGAGACACCGAACCAATTTGCATTCTCAGTCCTATTTTTGACATGGCAGATTCAATGAACAACCTGTGCAACGTGGTACCAGAAAACTTGTGGAATGACGGAAACCAGAACTTCAACTTTTTCAAAAAGGCAGCTTACATCAACTTCTACACAATGAGGTATTCTGACAGGATGCCAGACGACTTGAAATCAATGTTTTCTAAAGAAACTGCCGAAGATCAAATACGCACCGCCATATCCGATATATTTACCAAACTGTATGCTGATTTCAAACAGGCTGATTTGACACTTGGTGCTGATTTACTTAATGTTATCCCGAGATCCCGCTACATTCCATGCGACTTTACCTCTCCCTTTCCGTCATTCCCTTGGCTATTATGTTCGTGCTCTAAAACATTCGAAGAACTCCGAACATTTATTAACACTTACGAAACGAAAAAGCCAGGCGCACTCTCGACGAAGTTTATTGTAGCTGACATAGACTACAAAGAGTATATTAAAAATCTAAAGGTGTCCCAAATAAAGGAGCTGAGTGAACAACAGGCGATCAGTCTAGATGTCGCCGTGGCACAGATAAAAAACAACATACAGGACAATTTTAAACAACTTGGTACTTACTTTGGGAACGTTGCCAAGTTTGAAGAGGCCAAACTAAACGCTGATGTCGGTTACTTGAAATCTCGCATCGGTTCCTATGAAACTAAGTTTAACGAACATACAAATACAGTTACGAGCAAGGTTACCAAACTGCTTGGATTTTATAACGGAGTAGCGGCGGCACAATTGGTTGAGCGTGTTGCGGCGATGGCCATACAGATTGCAAAGGCCGGAAACCCTTTTAAGTGGCTCTTTGGCAGTGGGAACGCAGACGATATTTTGGAAGCGGCCCAAGATATAGCTGAAGCTTCGAGACTTCTAACCGAAGCTATACGAAGTGCCGTTAGCTTTCAAAATTTGGTAGATTACAATATTAAAATTGCTGCAAAGCTAAGTAAAAATGCAGTTATGATAACCAATACTCGACTCATTATGGAAAATGCACAGAAAATGGTTGGTTCTGATGATGAAGGATTTAAATCTCTGCAAAACAGTTTTATCGATAGCTACAATAATTACAGCCCTCAGATTTCTAAAGACGACTTGGCTAAGCTGGAAAATTATTGGGGGCTATTTATAGACGATATTTGCGATGGTATAGCGGATACAGATGGCGTTGCAGCTAATTCTATTAGAGGGATAGGGAATACGGTTGGCCTCTGTCGGGAAGCCAAAATTGCTGCAGCTCAGCTTGTGGCTACTCAGGAAGAAATTTACGATCTTCAATTTGAAGTAATGGAGGCGATGGCTCAACTTATGGTTTCACTTACCAGGATACAAAACTCGAAAATATTGGGTCAAGGTCCAAGGGCGACAAATCCAGGCGGTCTCTCTGACGCAGACATCAAAACTCTAATGGCGGTTTCTTCAATGTCTTACACGATCTTGCAGACGACAAATATTTACATCTATTGCGATATCCTGGAGTATAGGAGAGGAAGAAAACCCAGCGTTTGTTCCGGGTTAGCTACCAATATTGACAAACTCCTTTCCTTGAGGGATGTCCCATGCCAATCGGAACACAAGTTTATTTCCATTCCCACCAGGTCACCGACAAATAGTTCCTCCGACATGTCATGGCTTGATCTAGGAAAATTACTACGCGGTGAATCTGTCTCGTTTAGAATTCCCGACAGGAATTGGTTAGTCCGCCACGGGAAAATATATTCTTCGGAAGCAAACAGGAATTACTATGTCGAGGAAATGGAACTCTTCTTTCCCGTAATTAGTGATTATGAACACAGAGTAAGTCTAATATTTTTAGCCCCCCCCCCTTTTTGATAAGAAAATTTGGTTTTGAACTATGAAACAAGAGGTCACAGAAGATTTTTTTTTAATTGCGCGCCCTCCCGTTCAAAAACAATTTCTATTTACTGTTGTATACCACTGCATTGGGATTTAAAATTTCATATTTTTTCTACTTGGGTCTTATTTCTCTTATCTAAATAACATAGTTATCATAATTATATGATGGAACCTATCTTAAAGACGAGTTCGTATACCTGATTACAATTTTCAACTTATTTTGTATATTTATCAATGCAACATTTAGAATATTGAATATATCAATTTTAGAATAAACCTACTTTCAAAATTAGCAGCATAAATCTTAAAAACGAAAAAAATATTCTTTGTAGGTAACTGTAACAGTCACTCCAACGAACATCAACAACAAGCTGCAAGATGATGCCCAGACGAACTACGTCATTTCCCCCAAAACAGACCTGCGTACTAGCTATGCGGAAGGACAAGGTGTGATCTGCCGGCAGCAACTCATTCAAAATCCTTATTATGCTTGTGGAAGAATTGTAAGAAGTGTATTGCCGCCAATATGCCCACACTCAACAGGTTAGTTTTAACCGTGGTTTGTAAGGGGTTAGAAATGTAACAGGGGCATTCTCCCTCAAATTTCTCCGTAAACCATAAAAACAAGTGAAAACCAGTAGATAAAAAAGAACAATAAAATCGAAAAACAGAACGTAATACAGAAACAAAAAATAACAGCTCAAACAGCAATCATCAATATGAACAAAGGTCGAAAGAGTGAACTAATGTGCTCTGGGGAAGCAGTTCGTGTTTGTTGTACACGTGTTATACACCTATCAAATAGTGTAAGTCAAATCCGGTAAACGACAATACCCAATGATTCGTTTAGCTGTCCGTCTGTCTATCCATATTTTTCGGGTGATAACTAGAACACTCAGTGGATTTGAATAAAATTCTAAAGCTTGACTCCAGCAAAATCTGAAATGAGTTGGGATTAATTTGTTTTGTGTATGAAGGTATGTCTTAACTTAATCTTTTGATACCCAACCTACGAAAATAAACGGCCGTGTATATAGTGTTTGCGTCCGCTCGTCCGTTCCAAGTTTGATATACCTTCAGATTCCATGAGGGACCTATATATTGAAGTTCCAGTAATTTGGTACACGCATGCATCGAGGTATTACCACCCACCAAATCAACTTTATAGTCCAGTGATCACGGGAAAAACATGTTGAGTTACATGCCTTCTTATTTCGCATGTAGCGTGTTATATACCGAAATTTGGGTATCACTTTGGCAGTATCCGTCGGCGTCCGTGGCAGTATCCGTCGGCGTCCGTCGTCTTGCATCCTGTGGCGTCACAAAAAATTGTCACAGCTAGTTTTCCGAGCATCTACATGTCATAGCCTAATATTTGGCATGTAACTTAGTTTTATAGTACTGAATGGTGAAAAGCGATTTTATGTCCGTAACTCATCTTCATGTTGACCGAATATTTTGAAACGTAGGCGACATAAAATGTATTCTTCCATGAGATCCCAGCGCCTTCCTATTTTACATATCTCCTTGTTTTGCTTTCAGGCCAATCAATCTCCGATGGCAGACCACTGCCTTCAATATATTCCCAGTTTGACATCAAAGTGAAAGGGTACGAACAAATGCATCTAGATGTTCCCGTGTCGAACATTCCCGTGAAAATGGGATTGAAATACTGCTCTATTGACCCCACCAGACTTCCGTACAGAAGGGAATCCAAATACAGAAGGTATCTTCAAGTTTTTATAAATAGTTTATGTCGTGTGTTGCAATATACAGGAACGACGTACATTTCCGGAACACCGGAGTTCACTCTATTTAGAAAAGGGTTGAAATTCTGCTCTATAGAATGATCTCACAAGGCTGCCGTACAAAAGCGCATTTATGTTAAGTTTTTTAGCTAACAGACTTCATAGTACATTTCGTGTTTTGCAACAAACAGAAACAACTTCTTCCGTGGCACCGTTTAATGGTTATATCACCCTTGAATCAAAAATGTTCATCCAATTTGAAGTTTAGTGATTTCCAATTGCAAAATAGGGACTCAGTCAGGTTGGGAAGTTCATAAATTTTTGATGCTCTGCCTCAAAGGCAAATTTTACTCACATGACTTTCACATGAAAAAACTCACATGAAATTCACCCGAATCGAGCTTATACGTGAAACTCACATGAAAAAGTTCACATGAGTTTCATGTGAAATGAGCTTTAACGTGAAATTCACATGAATATCACGTGAGTTTCACATGAAAATCATATGAATTTCACATGAAATAACTTCACATCAATTTCACATGAAATGTTCACATCATTTTCACATGAGCCAGTTTCATGTTAAAACTCGTGTGACTTTTTTGTGAACTTAACGTCCGATTTACATGAATATCACGTAAAGCTCGATTCACGTGCAACTCATGTGAGCCAAATTTACCTGTGTATATCACTCAAAAGATCTGCATGAAACTTCCAATCTTGTTTACGTAATGTTGATATGCCTATCCCCTTTTTGTTTAAAATGTGTACATTTTTTATCATTGCAGCCTTTTAGATTTGTTAAGGCGACAGTCATCAGGCCAATGTTGTCCTGGTAACCAGCAGATGTACTCGCAAACCGAAAAGCAGTGTGTTGCATGTCCATCCGGAACGAAATCATTCTACAACTCGCTTTTCTGTGGTAAGTACATTTTTCTGAAAAAAAAGTGGGTTGTCTAATGCGAGTTACACAGAATCAATGACCTATTTGGGGGCAGAGACTTCCCATATGGTGAATGGTGAACGTCGGGCGGGCGGGTGGTGAAAATACTTTCATAAGTTTTCTCAGCAACTACTTATCACAGCCTCTTGATGTTTTGCATGCAGCATCAACATGGGCTCCCATAACGTGGGATTAGGTTTCAACTCAGTCGGTAAACAGGAAGTAGGTGACCAACAAAGTTGATTTTTGACATAAATGTTCAATAACAGAAAATTTTCGTAACAGTTTTCTGAGCAACTCCTAATCACAACCTCCTGATATTTGGCATGCAGCATCAGCATGGGCTCTGATAACGTGTGATTCAGTTTCAGGTCTGTCACTCACCTATTTCCTGTTTACCGACTTAGTTAATTTTTGACATAAATGTTCAATAACAGAAAATTTTCGTAACACTTTATCAGCAACGTCTAAACACAGCCTCTTGATATTTGGTATGCAGCATCAGCATGGGCTTCCATAACATGTTATTCGATTTCAGATCTGTTGTTCATTCACTTCCTGTTAAACGAAATCCGGCCATTTCCGTCTTTGACTCATTTTTTAAATCTTCGTTTATGTTCATAATCGTCTACAGTGGTATTTCAGTCGGCTTGCAAGGTAAGGTACTTGTGTACTTTAACATATTTTCTTTTTCTTATAGGATACACCGTCAAGGTACTTATATCCAAGGATAGTCTCTCCTACAGTCAAGCCGTTTCACTTTGTACAAGCGAAGGGACTAAAATTGCCTCACCGGACCTTATTAACGAGGCCAGGCAGCTTGGACAGGAATCATGCATTTGTGGATGGACGGAAGGCTCCGTGGACTCCCTATCTCCGAGACAGAAGTGCCCCGATAAAGGGGCATGTGCTCAGACGAACATTAACTACGTTTATTGTGCGACCAGACACGCGTTTTGATTGGATGGAAAAATAATCGAAAGGCTTTAACATTGTTAAACAAGTAGAAATTAAAAGCTTTATCGATATGTATTTGTTTCTTGTTATGCCCAACTAAAAAAGAAGGGCATTTACTGTTTTGGTCCGTTCGTCTGACATCAGGTTTACCTTCAGGTTTCCAGTAGTTTCTTTTCAATACGTTGTACCTTCTTATGTTTAGATTCAAATAACCTTGACATATACATAACAAAATCAACTGTTGTAGGCCTTATCTACGGAATTAGGGGCATATACAGTGTTCGAGTTCGGTCGTCCGTTCTAAATTTTGGAGCTTGGGCATTATGTCTTTTAGACATATTCTTGTTATACCCGTTTCGGTATTAATATTTTGTTGATATATTCCATGTTGTAAAAAGGGAGGCAATGTGTCTTTTGAACATTTGTTTGTTATTAATAGAAGCTGAGATATGGCACAAATGAACTCCTCCTGGCGAAATTGAGAGGAACGCTCCCTTAATTTCGTCTTCAAATGTTCTCGACCAGGCTTGCTTGTCGAACACTATAAAAACCAAATACTTATCTTGGGGTGAAGATATCATTTCACAACTGACTACAGGATACAGGAGAGCTACTATAGGTCTTGATACCAATCTGTTGTAGTTTCATGAATTATACTTTATCAATAAGAATTCATTTTACCATATTCACTTAAAATTTATATGTTCATACTTACTAACCCGATCATCGGAACAATACATGTGGTGTTATTCATAAAGCATGGAAATCAGGTCAGTGCCAAAATAAATTGTTAATATTATGACCACATGATTGTGACTAATGCTTTTTGTTCGTAAATGTACAATATAAATAACAACAAAGTCTCAGACAATAAATTTTGCTACGCCTGGTGTGCGTTTCGTCTATTCAAGACTCATCAGAGGCGCTCTACCAAAAGTTGAAAATGCCAAACACAAAATGACTATGAAGAGCATAGAATGATACCAAAAAAACGTCCAACTAGAAACCAAATAATGACTAAGACCAACCTATGAGAACTAAAGGATTCCAATTCCACACTAGTATTGTGTTTTATAACAGGATTATAGCAGGATAAATTATAACAATAACCCTAATTTCTACAAGCATTTAAAGAAATGGTTATGAGAACCAGGTCTTCAATATCTGAGGGCTTTATAGTAACACGAAACATCAGGCTGTTGTGAGACCCGATATTGAAGGTGAAGTTTAGCTTCAAGACACCAGTCACTTATGAAGCTAGTGGCATGCCATTGTTGGCCACGTTAGACGGCTGGCTGCATACCCGTAGCCAGAATTTTTTAGGGGGGGTCGATTTTCAGATTATTTCTTTTTTAATAGTGCTAACTAGTATTCAAATTCAGCTTGGTTTGCCCCGCAAACATTTTTTTTTTTGGGGGGGGGGGCATATAGTTTTCGGTCCGTCTGTCCTTCGTTTTCCGCAATTTATTTCCACATCCTTGCATATATTCAAAAAAATTTGTTGTGTGAATCTAGCATGATGAGTTACAGGTAAAGTTTGATTTTGGTTCCGGTCCACTGATTTTGACCTAAAAAAAGGCCCTTGAACTGAGTAAATTTTGTTAAGTTTTCCGCACTTTTTTTTCGACAACCTTGCATATATTCAAAAGAGTTTTGGTATGCGAGTACAATGATGAGTTACAGGTCAAGTTTGAGTTTCATTGTGGTACACTGATATTTAACAGCGGGATATGAATGTCATCTTGACACATTTTCTTGTTTTTACCTATATTTTTTTCAAATTTGTTTTGATTAAAGGATGGGGGTGGGGTTCGTTCGACCCCCCCCCCCCCTGGCTACTGGTATGGACTGTCTTTAATTGCAGGTACTTGTCGCTTGTTAATGTAGCTTGTGTCGTGTAAACCTTTTCCTTGTCTCCTAATAGTTTGCGGGCATGTATGGGCGGACAGGATGAGCGGGCCTCCTCTTTTGGACGATGCAAGTTCTAGGCAAAACTGCTATGAGTTCCTTTTTCGTCCTTGATTCTAGTACGACACCTAAACACTCAACAACAATTCCTGTATTCGCCCCGCCGATGGAATATTTTCAATCCTTTTATAGCGAATTAAATGTTTCATTCCCTAAAGCTGAACAGGAACTCATCAAGGTACTTTGGAGTTCTGGTGTGGGCGGACAGGGAGAGCGGTCCTCCTCTTTTGGAGAAAACATTAGGAAATAATTAAGGCGTAACTAGGTCGATGCAAGTTCTAGTCAAAACTGCTATGCGTTCCTTTTTCGTCCTTGGTTCTAGTACGACACTTAAACACTAAATAACAATTCCTGTATTCGCCCCACTATAGTTCAAAATGGAATATTTTCAATCCTTTTAGAACTTCAAAATGAGTGCTTTAAAGTCAATACAATATGGCGAATATCGTTTGTTCCAAGTTGCTATTTTAGTCGGTAAACAAACCGATGAATATACATGTATCATATATGGTTCGACTCACAATGAACTAAAACATAAATTCATATAAAACAATTGTTGATTCACTATTTTTAGAAACTATCCCAACAAAATTATGTTATTCATGGGAGCACGGTTCCAAAGGCTATAAGGATAACCTAAAAAGAGAAGAATGGAAAGCAAAAACTGACATAAATAAAAATATTGCAGGTCAGATATATATAGAGAAAACAAACAAACATGGTTTTGGCGCCGAACAATTTCTCGTTAAGTGTTTCCATCATTGAAAACATGTGATTTAGAGCAGAGATGTTTCGTGGGTTGAGTCGGTACATGCATGTAGATAATAGGCATTGAAATGTTATTACGGCAGAACTTTCATGTTTTATTCCTGCTCACAAAATTAAATGATTTTACGTGAGAAGCTACTGCTGGCCTTGCACCACACCTGGTAAGCCTCACCTTGGGGAGTTCACGAGAGATGTGCAAAACTTACCAAGATTCACGTAGATTTGGTTTTGGTAAGGCATTTAAATGGAATATGTTTTGTCCAGTGGAGAAAAAAAGTAAACAAGTTGTGATCTAAATTGTCGTATCGAAACACAAGTATTTACCAAAACCATTTTTACATGAACCCCCCTTAATAGGGGGTTGCACTGTGTTGTCGATGTTGATTAGCCTTTGCATTTTTAACTTCTTAGTTCGTTTTCCCCTATATTAGTTGGTCCTTCTAATTCTTTGCTTCTTTCAAGTAAAATCGCGACTCGTGAAATGCTAGAGAGTTCGACAATAAAAACTTAAATGCACATATCATTATGTGGGTAAAAATGGATAACTCTAGTTAAAAAAAAATCTGCAAAACAAAAAACCAAGCCCCCTTTTTTTTTCAAGTTAAATGATTCGTCCCTTTTTCTTTTACCGAAATATGTTTAGGTTTAAGTAATTCTCGCCTTTTTTAGAGTTACATCTGATGTATTATCTGTGTCCCGATCTATGAAGCGTGACGCTCCCCACTGTTCTGTAAAATATCTTGATCCTTAAATGACAATGAAAGATCATTTAAATTTACTGACAAAAATATATAAATAGCATAAGTTTTGTTTAGAAAATAAAACATTTTGTAAAAACCAGATTAATCTGGTATTATCATCTTTTGATACACAGATCGAACGGCCTGTTTTGAATACTTGCCCTACTTTACTTATTGTCCCAATGACATGTTTTGAAAGCTGTTCTAAAGCAATGAGTCATCAATGTCAGCTTTACAGATTTGATTTATCCAATATGGTTCAGTCACATGATGGTTGCAAAGTGCCTTAACCATGTTAACCTTAACCTTTACGTCGTCCATGTTTTTATAGGTTAGCTTTGGGTAAACTAAAATAACGCTTAAAGGCTCACACCCCTTGCAGCCTACCGCCCCCAAATAAAACAAACAAAAACTAGAAAAGGTAATGCCCCCGCTTCCCAGTATACAATGTTTAAAGTAAATGAAGTAAAAGACTTATTCATCGTCATTAAAAAACTACAAGTAGCTATGTTGTTTGTATCTTTAAGAAACAGATGATGCCCCGCCTTGTTTGGAAAAATTAAATCAAAATGTGGAGAAAAGTTCACAAAAATGTTATTTTCATAATAAGTTTAAGTCCAAGGGCCATAATTTCGGCGACAATCAATGGATCAAATTGAAACGCGAACCCAATCTGTTACATACCATGATGGACTAACATATAAAAAATCATCTCAATATCTGCAAGTATACGGGAGAAACGGACAGATGTACAAAATGTATGACAACCGAAGGTTTTTGTAACATGTTACGAGATTGTCTATAAACAGGATACAAGTTCATTTCAAACCTGACAACAGGATTACAAAAATAGAATAAAAACAATATGTCTGGAGCCAAAAATTGAATGGAACATAGTCGCAGTAGTGACCGAGTTTCTTAGGGAATTCTAATTCTAGTTGAAAATAGATGTATCACTTATGGCTTCTAAATGCTTTAGATTCCAGTGATACAATGTAATAATGTCTTACAGAAAATATCGTCCAGATGACTAATGGACCGACCATCTAACTTAAGGGGGTGGCCTTGGTTTTTTTTCTTAAATAAATATTCTGAAAATTATTTTAATGAAAAACTATTTTGGCAGCAGAGAGTAAGAAAAAATATTCTGAAGAAGGATTTCTTCCATATTAAATAATGAAAAAAATATTCTGTCGCGACGCCTTTGAAAAATAAATATTTGTTCGCACCCTGCATGCGCTGAAAAAAAAAATTATGTCCAAAACGAACTACCGAGGCTGTTAAATTTTGATCGACATTAAGTATTACAGATTTTATAATATATCAATAACTATTAATGCATAATAACTATAGGGCAAACATTAAATATGTAGTTTATAAAGCATATATGGAAAAGTTAATAATTCCAGTTCTCTCTTGTTCTAAGCGTGATTTTGTGTGTTGTTATGCATACCAAATATTTCATGTCAAAATCTATACCACATTCTATAAACAACAGAGACATCTTTATCATCCAAGAACCTTCACGAGTGCAAAGTACCAAAGATTTTCCCATTGAAAACAATGCTTTCTTGTCAAAATTCATAATTTTCTGTATGTCTCAAAATTAAAATTTTTGGTTTTAATTTCTATTCAGAAGAAAGTAAAATATATATTGACCTTTTTTACCGGGTGCGAAACTATATGGTCCCATGGCTTTTACGGGACAAAAATTAATGTTTTAGTATGTACCTGAAAATTCACGCTTTTTTCTTTAGAAATTACGGAAAAATAAAATGCGTTTTAACAATAATATTAACATGATTAAATCATGTTTCATGTTTGGAATAAAGACGTAACTCACTGTGCAATATTTCTACCAAAAATCATTTTATATTTATAACCACACGTAAAAAGCCATGTATTTACTCCTGTATTGTATCTTCCCTTCACAGGCGATGACTTCAAACACGTACCTATTTGGTACCTTGCTACCTCATAGTTCGATGTAAATGTATTTGATACTCGCATGAGAAACCTTTTGCCGACAAAAAAAAATTTTCACACGTTTTTTTTTTGTAAACAAACAATAACTAGATTTACAGATTACAAATTTATTTCAAATATGACAGTTTATGACAACTGGGTCACAAAATGTAACAAAAGCAGTATATCTGGAGCCAAACATTTAATAAAACATAGAGTCACAGTACTAGAATAATAGTAGAGTGACGGAATGTCAATTTTGAAAAATTTAAATGACCCATCTGTCACATGGATTTTGAAAAGCTGTTTGATAAGCAAAATCATTCTTCTTTCAGGAAATGAATGTCGTCGCCATAATATCTGGTGCCATCATGTCAAAAATCAAGGTCAAAGGTCATGAGTGGAAAACGTTCCATGAAGTACAGAATAGTTAAAACGCGTTAAAATCTTAAAATAGGGAAACAAAATAAAAGCAACACCAAAAACGCTTAATATAAAGAACTATAAAGCTATTACAAGAAAAAAATGTTTCAAATGACACACACAGACGCCACATCCGGTCTGCTAAAATTGTATGTAAAAAAGATTGTTTTTTAATACAAAAATAGTTTTTTATTTATATTTTATTGACATTTTAGTTTTGTTTTTGTTCACATGATTAGCTGTGTTACCCAGCTTCACTATGGCAAATGATTTTACGGATCTTTATTCACGTATTTTGAGATCTGGTCGAGTTTCCGTCACAGGTCAAGTTGCATAAAAAATAAAAATCGAATATATTTTGAGATATTTTTGAAATATTCCATTCAGGATGGCAAAACATAACAAGATAGTTTAAAATTAAGTATAATATGGTTTTATTTCACTATTCACGTGTTATGCAAATGGCTTACACTCCTCCCATAATGGCATTTAAGAAATTTTGAACATGCAGCACACATCAATCTATGCTATTTTCCTCATACACGTATATATATCTGGCTACATTAGTGTGTCAAGTACGGCAATTACCCCTGAAATGGTTTGAAATAACAACACTTTAGAGAATCTGATTCTTCAGGCACCTCAACTGCATCAGTTCTAACAACAGTTTGGTGATAGCGACAGTTTTTCCTCATTTTGACAAAGACACAAACATGTGCACGAAAGATCCTAGCTGTTCCTTACAGACACATTTAGTAACACAACATTTTTACAACTGCATAAACAAAAAGACTGCAGTGATTATTAAATCAAAAATAACAGGTTCAAAGTTTTATATTAGAAACTCTGGTTATATAAATCTGCAAAAAATCCTTTCTTTTTTCAATAGCGTCATCAATGGTGATCGTTTGCTAAGGCAGTCAAATTTGCAAAACGATCCGGATTCGTTTTCATTGCGTTATACAAGGCCTTTTTGAAACAAAAAGTCGTGATGTCGAGTTACAATCACTAAGAGCATGTGCAAAAGGCAAAATCTGAACAACAATTGATGGAAGATATACCAGAGTGAATGAATGATCTATAGAATTTTAAAATAACTCGGTTTGAAACCAGTCAGTTAGTCTGCTACTAGTATTGTTTTACTTCCAAGCATCATGATTTCGGCTATATCAGAGAGATGAACCTAAAATGAACATGAAATGATGATGAAATGGAAGAATTGGGGACACAAAGCCAATTGGGTTGGAAATTGACTGCCATTGTAATTTCTAAAAAGGATGAAAGCTAGGTTTTGATCGGACAATTAAGCTTCGTACATGGGGATCCTGCGGGTCCTACTCTTATCGAGACCTGCATCAGGGTTCTTTTACATGCGAAAAAACTGAACATTTTATCCATTTTTTATGACAGGACTGCCCTAATTCAATCACCTGGGACACACATTCCAGTCGCTTTGTGGTCAAAGCGGCCTGACTCGATGTAAGTTTTCCGAGCGCTCTTTAATGTCCCTCTTTACCGACAAGCTTGCCGCTGTGGGCCTATTCCCCACCCACACCTTCACAAGTTTTTTTTTCAACTGAATGAAGGAAATGCACACCTAAACAAACTTATTCGTGTTGTCAGATTTAAAAGAAAAACCTTCCTTTTCCACCTCTACTGAAATACATTTCGTCGACTTGTACAAGATGAAAGCTTCCTTTTCGTGATTACAAGACTAAATAGGACATATGATCGCATACTGTAAACGTGGAATTTTTCGCGTCTTTTTTTTTGTAAATGTTACTGATCTCTCGCGTGTGGGAATAAAATCGCGTTCCATCTGATTACTTATACTTTATACGCTTGAAAAGAAAGCAATCGCGAGGGGGATATTTTTGCGGATAGTTTGAGTTTGCGAATTAAGGGAAAATAATCCCAAGACAAAAATTGTCTCGTTAACGATATTCTTCTGCAATTTTCCAAACTCTTCACTTTTTCTGGATTTTGGAAAAAAAAAATTTAATAAGAAACTACCTTTAGGCAACGGAATCGTCAAAAAATGGTTTTAATTTTCTTTTACTTGATTTCTTTTATAGCTTGATCTACTCTTTGAACCAAAAGACGCAACTTTAACACTGCTATATTCCTTATTCATATTTTTTTATAATCAAAATCAAACACACCAACTATTCAAACGCACCCACAGGTGATTGTTTGTAAACTTCAAAAACAAACTACATTTTTCATAAATACTTGGTTTTCCGACTATAAATATTGAATAAATTAACAAAAAAACAACTATAAACTTAGCAAACATAATTTACAAAGGAAATTAGGTTAATATTGTAACAAAGAATGTAAACACAAATGACCTTGGAGTTAGAATTAAATCGATTTCGTTAAAGTGCCCTATATATTCCGAATAAAATACGTCATCTGCTCGAAAAAAAATCTTGAACTATTCATTATAACTTTAAGTTAAAAGCATTTTTCTAAAATCTAAATCGGCTATTATTTCATTTTTACTTAATACTTCATAGCTATATAACTTTTCGAATGAAAAAGTGCATGTTCGCTGTGGGAGTAGAGAAAAACTTCAATTTTTTAGGCATTTTTTGGCTCTTATTCGGACACAAATTACATCTACAAAAAACTAAAATTTATTTTGTTTACTGTGTCTAAAATCTTAATCAATCCTTATATTTTTGTTTTCTGGTCATGAACTCTATAGATAATAAGCGGAAATATTTTATTTTTAGGTTAGATGGGGTGTAGGTACGTATGCGCCAAGGGGTACCTTCGAAAAACGTCATTTTAACGTCAGATGGCACCATATTTTTATGCGACGACAAACATTTTTTGGAAGCTCAATAATCAATCTATCATTTTTTACAATCAAATTCCATGTGACAGGTGGGTCATTTAAACTCGAAAACTAAACGACTTTTTCACGTTTCGTCACTCTACTATAAACCGAATTTGTCCAGGCGCGAGTTCAGGGGCACCCGCCAAAAATGTGAAAAATATTTTTTACCATGAAATTTTAAAAAAAGGCCAAAAATTTTCGCGCCTCGCTTGACTCGGCGAATGTTTAATACCCGCGCCCCCTCTATTCCAGATTCCTGGATCCGCGCCTGTGTTCATCTTATGTAACGCTTATGGTTTCAAAATGCTTTTAATAATCAATGCTAATTATTTCAAAAGACTTACAAAAAAAACCATTCAGATGTACTTATATAAAGAGTTTTAATCACTGCTTCTTACTAAATAAATCATACATTTAATTGAATTTAAACATATCCATTTAAGTTTATACATGGGTGGGGAAAACAACCTCTTAGATGCCTTCGGAAATCCCTCTTCAGTTTGCATAGCGAGTGTGACCTATTTTAGTTCAAGCGTTATATTGGTTTTTTTTCTAAATACCAGATTAACCTGGTATTGTCACCGTTTTGTACACAGATCGAACGGTCTGTTATGAATTCTTGCCCTACTCTGGTTTTTCTAAAAGCTGTCGCATGGTATGCAGCGAGCTAGTGTGACCTTTTAAGCTCAAGTGTTATTTTTTTCTATAACCAGATTAACCTTGTATTGTCAACTTTTCGTACGCAGATCGAAAAATCTGTTTTGAATTCTTGCCCTACTCTGGTTTTTCTAAAAGCTGTCGCATGGTTTGCAGCGAGCTAGTGTGACCTTTTAAGCTCAAGTGTTATTTTTTTCTATAACCAGATTAACCTTGTATTGTCAACTTTTCGTACGCAGATCGAAAAATCTGTTTTGAATTCTTGCCCTACTCTGGTTTTTTATTGACAGTTATGAAAGCTGCTACATGGCGATGACTCAACAATGTCACCTTGACCTGTTTACAGATTGGATTTATACAATAAGCTTACATGGGATTCCCACAGGGTACCCCCTCAGGTCGCAAGGTCGCTTTTAAAATAGGCCTGAGGTCGCATGTCGTTTTTTGGAAAAGGTCGATTTTATGAAGTGTGGGTCGGAAGCCCTGAGGTCGCAGGTCGTTTTTAACCCTGTGAGAGCCACTTTCATGATGAGTGGACAACACATCCACCTTAAAAAACGCTATCTATGTTTATTTCATTGTGGCCCTATTATTCTTTATATGTTAAAGAAGGTAATAGTAACAAAAATATACAATTTGAAAACAACACCAACAAAACAAAACAAAAAACCATAAAGGATCAACCCTAAAAAACAAACAAAATATACATTCGACAGGAAAGACCAGAGGGTGGATGCGTTCCGTACAGTACTTCGGTCTTAGTTGTTCTCGGTTTGGAATGGAAACATTGTAAGGTTTAAACGCCTTTTCGACGCAACTTGGCCATATACGGCGGTCAAGCAGTTTTAGTGGTGGAGGAAACCGGGGTACCTAAAAGAAAACACCGACCTTGGGCCGGGAATTGACAAACCCATTGACATACAGGTGAGGAAATCCCGTTTTGTAAATTACAAACGGGACTTAAACAAAAGCTGTGAAGTTATCGGCAAGTGATCAATAGTGTGGCTTTAGACCACTTAGCACACGGGATTCAGCCACCAAGCCACCCAGGCCCCCGAAACCCTATCTTAATGCGATGAAGATGTGAACATATATCAGAGGCCAAAAAGTTCACAACGGAAAACAGACAACAGACTTCAATGAGAACAGGGGTCACTGCTTAGCTCTCATGCAACTCGCCCTAGATTAAAACATTATAATGCATAGGATTAAAAACAAATCCTAAAATTAGCTACTTATTAGACATTGTGACTCTTTTTATGACAAACTAAGGCAATTGTTGTCCCACGGAGTTTCGCATACAAAAATATATATTTGACCGTTCCTAATTCTAAAAGCTGAATTAAAGACAAATCCCACTATTGTTTGTACGCATATAGAAAAGCGCAACGTCATTGTGACGTTTGTCCATTGTCTCCGATAGAAGTTTGCCGTCGTCTTGAAGCTTGTCTTTAAGCTTGACTAATAGGTTCGAAGTTAATTTGATAATTTAGTTATTCAGTCTCATATCTTTGCAAACAAAGTACTAACTTGTTTTAACATTAAATACAGTTTTGTTACTGCATATTTTTCGAGCAAAACACAATGTAACGTAACAATTGATAAAGTGGAGCAAGTCCCTGAGGTATGATATGCAGGTGAAGACTGGCTTTATCAATACACAAATGAACTATGAACACATACACGTTTTAATTTATGATATGAATTTTTTTATTGTAAAGAAGTTCTCATAACGGCTACATGCAATTTTTGAAATACATCTGAAATACATCTGACATCTGCAACTTTCAACACTTTTTCACTCTTTTTATTCCCCTCCGCAACGCAGAGCGGGGACATAGAAATGCTGGGTATACGTCCGTCCGTGTGTGCGCCCAACACAATTTCGTAACCAATTTATCAGCTACTACCATTCGTAGGCTTTGGATATTTGGTATGCAGCTTCAAGTAGGGGTCTCATACGGTGGTATGCGTTTTGCAGGTCTGTCACTTACCTATTTCCTGTTAAACGTGATGACTAAGAATATTTGGAAATTGGAAAAATTTTCGTAACAGATTTCTTTGCTCCTATTATTCGTACGCTTTCGATATTTGGTATGCAGCTGTAGGTAAGGGTCAAATATGGTGGGAAGCGTTTTCAAATCTTATCTACCTCCTGTTAAGCGAGCGGACTTAGAATTTTTGCCACTCGGCGGGGGACCCAGAAATTCTGCCTTATACTTTTTTTTTATTTTTACGAAATTGCGTAAATATTGTCGCTGATTGTCACTGATTTAAATTAATACGATAACTGTATGTAACCCACAGTGCACTTCGTTGTAACCAAAATCCAAAATATAATACTTAAAAAAAAACTTTGCGTGGTAGCTCACAAATAAGTACGACAAAGCGCCCTTCCCTCCCAAAGTCAGATTGAAAGAGTGTTTGAAAAAATTCCATGAAAGATCATTGCAAAGATTTGGCGGATAAGAGGTGAGCATCTAAGGCGTAATTAACTGTCCAGGCTCACGGACACACACACTGACATCCCCTTTACTATATAAATTTATATACCATCTACTTTTCATACGGACGGAGGAGGGTACAAGAATTAAATTCGTTTTTGAAAATTATCTGGGTTTATATACTTGTAAAATACAATTGCGGAAGCGCTGTCATTTTATCCAAAAATATCTCAACGATACTTTTTTTGTCAGAAATGTCCCGCTAGTTTACAATATGCCTGTATATCTTAAATCTTTTAACATATAGGGAATGGCATAATGTGGATAAGCGAAAATTAAAAACAATGTGATTTTTTTTTTTTATAAGGCAACGCTCAACGTTAAAAATTTTAGCGTAACGTTACTGTATGCATTGAATAACGTGGTACGTCCAATTACCAAAATACCATAACATTGTGTACCGGTATTTGATGCCAGTTTTCTTTTTTATTTCATCGGTGACCCCTACTTTTTAAAGTTTTAATTGCAATGTTACAAGAAGACGGTTGATTATAGCAAGTATAAAAAAATTCTCACCGTTAGAAGTTTGAGAAAAACACAACTCAAACCGTCAAAAAAGGTGCCGGTTTTGGCGGGAAAAAGTTTATCACTAACTAAAGTAGCTTATAATGGAATGTTTATGTTGTTGTATAACAATTACTTGAAGAGAATCATTTGCTTTTTCTTTTGGTGTGTAAAACGTGTTTTAAGCATTATTATTCAAGTTTTAATTCGAATTTAGAAAAAGTAATGTATTTTTCTGAAACCATCAAATTTCTATATATTTTATGTTGATATATCTTTGAAATAAGCACCGTGACATATGATTTTTATTAGCTTATTTTATTTCGCCATGACTCAAGATTATATGTACAAGTTTTCGAGAAATTCCTAACGTCAGATTTAAATAGTGGGATTTGTCTTTAATCCTTTTTGACACGAAAAATATTGACGACAGGATCACAAATTATGAATAAACACATTATCTGGAGCCATTTTATGAAGAAAAAAAGTCGCAGTGCGGTAAAATTTGCCGAATTTCTGTATGGCTTTTCATCCTAACTGAAAAAAGAAGAAACAGTTAATCAAAAAAAAACTTTTAATGAAAGGTGATTGTAATATATTACAAAAAGAAATGTCAAGAGTTACTAATATCAAGATTGTAGTTAGTGTTTAAGACAGAAATCTTGCACATACTTCAGACTACTTTAGAGTCTCCCACTCCTTTGGTAAACAATGCGCCTTTTTCAGACAAACAAAGTTTTTTTTTCACACAATAAATCCCCCCCCCCAAAAGAGCACTAGACTTAAGCATATTTTATTGTTAAAAACCGATTAAAAAAAAGAATACAAATTTATTTCAATTATGACAATTTTTGACAGCTGGATCACAAAAATACAACAAAAGCAATATATCTGGAGCCAAACCTTGAATGAAACATTGCAAATAATGAGATTTGGAATAAGTATACGCGACACAGATCAAATAACAAGCGACAATTTATAAAAACCACAATGGACAACCGCCGGCAGCCTTCAACGAGGCCAGTAGGCGCTGACGCCGTTCTGCAATTGGCCCATTGTCTAATAAAATGCATATAATTCAAACCCAGTCCTGAAATAGTCACAAATAGATCCCCTCCTTAAACAAGAAAGATAAAACATCAAAAAGACAAGTACATTGTACAAACAAAAGATTTGTAATACATTCCTGGCTTAGGATAGGCACATAATAATGTGGCGGGGTTTAACTAGTTTTTTGCGACCAACCTTACCCCTATCAATATTCCTAGAAAAGGCACAAAGATAGCCCATTCGTTTTTGTACTGAATAACTGTCAGATCTTAATATGTTTCTTTTATTAGACTAAACAGTCACTAAAGAGCGAGAGAGAGGGACATTCGAATAGACAAAATGACATAAGCATTTGGCACGGTCAAAGAGGGATAATTCAATTGTAGAAAGTGATAAAACGAAGGCTAGAAATAAGATACCAAACCAAATTCAACCCCATCATCTTAGTTATGGAGAAGGTACATCGAAAAACATTACATGACATCATATTAATACACAATTACATAACAAATCCCGCCATTTCTACTAAATTGAATCAGATCAATGAAGGTGCATATACATTTACAAGAAAAAAAACTTCTGTCAATGCATGTAGGGGAAGTTTTATATGTAGTGTATTCAAAAGATAACGGATGAAAGGGTATACGGACAAAATAAAGGACAGACGGATCTAACACCATATATCCGCCGATTTAAAGTTGGTAAGTGGGGGGTGGGTATGACAAAAGTATCCGTATACTTCTATTGTTCGTGGTCATGCTCTGTATATAGCAGAATGAATAAATGGCTTAAACAGGAACCAAATTCCGAATGTGTTTTACAATATCTTGACATTTAAGTAATTCGTTGTTTCTTTATCATTATTTTTATACGACCGCAAAAAACTTGTGGTCGTATAATGTTATGGCGATGTCGTTTGCGTCTGCGTCTGTGTCTGCGTCTGCGTCGTCTGGGGACATTTGGTTTCCATGCGATAACTTGAGTAAATATTGACCGATTGTTATGAAATTTTGATATGATGTTTCTATTCACTAAAGAAAGGTTGGTATTGCATTTGGAGTTTCTGGCCCCTACGGTTTTAGAAAAAAGGGCCAAAAGGGGCTAAAATCGTTGTTGTGACAAAACTTCTGTAGAATGTTTATTTTTTATCTGATTTTGATCATTCTTTTTTTCATTTAATTCCTTATTAAATTCTGTCAACTAAATGTGTCATTGATTTTGATATATATTCCACCGTTACATTGCGACAGGGGGTCAAAAAGGGGCCACACCCAAAAATTCAACATTTTTATTTGTGGTCCGATTTTGAAAATCTTTTTTTCATTGGAATCCTTGTGAAAATCCCTGCATGCATTTTTCAATCAGATTTGCAATTTCTCTTACCAATTTTGAGAAATTAAGGGTCAAAGGGGCAAAAATCGCCATTTTTATTTAAAGTTTGTCCATGTAAATAAATTAAGCTGTAGTGGACCAGACAATTGTTGTGAAGTTTTAATAGCGAGCATAGCTCGCAAGTGGGCACAAAGTGCCCGCTCGAGCGGAGAGCTCTACGGTATTTGTTTCCGCGAGAAATTTGCTAATGCTGATTTAGATTTTTTATGGTCTGGGAAGGGTTATTTTTTTTACAGGGCCGGAGTGAATGTTAAAATAATTTATAAGAAAAGAAATAATGCTTGAAAAATAATAAATCGCGTTTTTTACAAGAAAATAATATTCTTAACATAATTAATACACATAAGCTGCTCGTTTCGTCTTGGTTATATGCACGTACGAAACTAACGTGTCTCGAAGCTTAATCGCCCCATACCATCTCGCCCCAAAATAAGCAAATGGAAATATTGGAAAATAAACAAAACGTAGTCCCTTTTAGCTATGCTCGCATTAAGGCAATGCCTACTCCATATTATGAAGGTTTTATCCACTTAAGGAAGGTTGGTACTGTATTTGGGTTTTGTGGCCCCTACCGTTTTAGAAAAAAGGACCAAAAGGGGCTAAAATGGGTGCATTGACAAAACTTGTAGAAATTTTATTTTTCATTCAATTTTGATTTTTTTTTCGTTGAATTGCTCATTCAATTCTGTCAACTTAATGTGTCAATGGTTTTAAAATATATTGCAGCTTTACATTGCTACAGGGGGGCATAGACCTGCCACGCCCATAAAATCAACTTTTTATTTTTGGTCTGATTTTCCAATTTTTTTTTCATTTGAAACTTGTGAAAATCCCTGCCCGTATTTTTCAATCAGATTTGCAATAATTCTTACTTTTTTTTTAAATAGGGGTCCAAAAGGATCAAATATGTCAATTAATATAATCCCTTTTCAATAAGATGTTGATGTGAATATATATGTGTCAAATATGCATTTTAAAGTCCACCACAGGGTGCATGTGTCAAAAATCTTTATAAGTCCACCATGGGCTGCATGTGACCAAAGCAATAGACTATCCATATTGGGCCTCCAACATACAGGGCTCAACATGTTGCGGTCGTATCATGCTGCGCTCGGCGTAGCTTTTTTTTGTAGGAGAAGATCACTTAATTATAAGCCATATTTAAACAGGGGGATGGTACAAATATACAGGCGCAAATTTATAGGGGGCATGAAGGGCGTGCTTCCCCCTAAAACTGGCCAAATTTATGTTAATTTGCATAAAATCCAAGTAAAAACACAAATAAAATTTCGTGCCTCTCTTCACCTTTTCTGTGCCCCCCCCTAATCAATATCATATATATTGATGAAAGTGACATGGGTGTTTTTTGTTCATCCTTTTAATCGCGATTCCGACTAAACCTCAAGATGGATTTTCATGAATTTTTATAAATTTTTTGTGACATTATGTGCATCCTTCTATTTTGTTTTGGGAGCTTGGTGCATATTATCGTTAGCTCATGCTTATTATTTATTTTACACGAAGTTGTCTTTTTAGTTTTGCAACATCATTTATTAGCTGATTTACTTCCTGAAGTTTAAACATAAGGTGGTTCGGGGGTATAAGCAAAATCCATCAGAATTAAAAAGAAAATTTCTGAATTAAACTTTCTAAAATAAACTTTAAAAAAGCAATGACAAAAAAAAAGAGGGTGACGGACCTTTTACAGGTTAATGAATTTGGTGACCTATAGTATTGTTTTTCAATTATAAATTATGAAGGTATAAGAGTTATTTAGCATCATTGGGAGCTGAAAACCAATTAGATTGTTGCTTTATTTCACAAAAGACAAGCCATATACCCTATCTTTTGAAAACCATGAAAAACTTTCGGGTCACGAACCTTTTTTTTATTTTCCATTTCTACCTGAAATTTGTCAAACATTTTGAAAACAGAACATTTTTTTTTTAAAAAAAGGCCTAATATCTCTTTAAATATTTATGTTCACTAATAAAATAGAATAAAGAATTAAATTTTGAATCACCTGTGGTATCATAAGTCATTTTAATTGAAATGATGACTACAAATTTGCAAGATGTCTGAAAAAGTCAGTTTTATACACAAAACCAACTTACTTCTCATGAAAAAAGGATTGGACTTTATGAGATTTGGTTCATCTCTTAACTGGTTAGACCTGTTCTTAAAAGCACAGTTTATTTTTTTGGATCAAATGTCTGCACCACGACCGAATGCAATTCATTTTTACATGTACCTGTTCGTCTATTATTGAAAATGACTTACTATCGGGGACGGATCTAAACATTTTTTCGAAAAAATGGGGGGTCACATTCAGCCCACTGAGGACGAATAGGGGTTCCACACGAATTTTGCCGAAAATCTTCAGGTTTACAAAATTTTGGAAGAAAAAAGGGGTTTTAAGACCCGAAACATCAATTCTTCAAAATTACCCAGGTTTGACTGGGTTCCCGACCCCTAGATCACTAATTAGGTAACGTTTCCCAAAGTACGTTATCCATTTAGATAACAACTTTGCAAACGGCATGAACAGAGCGTGTCAGTATTAGACAGTAGAGGTATTACGCATTGGGTCTTATCAATATAGAACCCTTATCAAGTTTACAAGAGAGGCATTAACTTTAACATCTGGAAAAAGAAGGTCGGAATGCTGGTCTACCTTGGACTCCTCTCCGGTAAGTTGTTTCCCTTTCATGAACTCTTTAGGTTACTCTTTGGAAAAATGCAATTCGGGCTCACCTTTTCCGATCGTTTATGGTCATTTTAGGTTAAAATCTGGTTTATTCCACCATTTTATTTGAAATGCCTGTACAAAGCCAGGACCATTGCGATCTATAACTTTGCCGGTGTGTCTTCCATGTTTTGTCTTTTCTTTTAGACATTGAGATTGATCCTCCAAGTTCGGTAATTTTGTTATTACCTTTATATATATATTACTTTTTTATTTTGGTTTGCAATTGAATAACATCAAAGGTTAAACCCAACATTTGTTTTGTAAATCCTGTACCAAGTCAGGACCGTTGTTATCTTTAAAGTAATAATAAACCAATTTTTGGCTAAAAATTGCAACATGAAAAAAATGATGTAACTGCTTCTCAATGATGAAATTTGAACTTCTGCGCTTAATTTGCGATGGTTACATCAATATTCAGCACAAACGGCATGGAATTCGGCTCAACTTTTAAGATTTTTGTTTATACTAATGGTCGCTTATTAACTTTCGGGGACAACATTCCGATGTTTACCGAGTATACATAAATAAACAAATATGAATCATGCTTTATTCATCCTAAACATACCTTTATATAATCTTAACTTTATTTGACTGAAAATCCTTTCCATCGTGTCCATATTCTGAAATAGTAAAATAAAAGCTGTTTACAAGAACAAAAAACATCTGTACATTGTATCTTAGACAAGTGCTAAATATCCTTTTCAAATTTAAAACTCGATTCGTTTTAAAAACACGTGGCCTTAATTGGGGAAAATGTTTACTTCACATTTAAATGCCATGCGCGGGCTTTTCCGAGTAAAGTTGACTTGGATTTTATGCATCTCATTCGGGAAGCAAATAATTGATTACATATACTTTTTGTCAATTTTTATCAAAATCCCATTGCTGGTTGACATTTTCGTAGTGTTTTATAAAAGTTTTGAACAACAATAAACATTTTCCGGCTCATATAGATTATATGAATTTTTTTGACTTTTTGATTTATTATTACTTTAACTTTTATGGTACGTCTTTGTCTTGTTTTTTTGTTTTTGTCTTTTCTTAGAAAAAACTTGGACATTCTTGGACAGTCCGGTATTCTATTTGTTATCTTTATTTGCCTCTGACAAGATTAGATTTAAACTTATTTACTCGCAAGTATCAATCTTGGATTAAAGGTTCGAGCTATATACTAGAGTGAGTTCATCTCCACTTTGCCATGTGCCAATATGGTCATTATAGTCTCTTCCCCCTTCTTGAGCTTTCTCTTATCGAAATCGTTAAAGAAGTCTTTAATGTGCATTTGGTATTGCTCTCCACTTACGCGGAACAAAGTAAAGTGTCCCTTCTTTTACGAAGGACCAGCACCTAGCCTGAAAAAAACACCCTGTCTAGCGACTGAGGCGCAGCCGAGGTTGACACTGTCCTTTCAAATGGTAGCAATCTACTCTATCACCCAATCAGTTAAATGTTATTTAATTTATCATACTGAATGACTAAATATTTTTTCGAATAAATTTTCAAATCTTTTTATTTGTTCTCCTCAGACTAGAATAAAATTTTGCCCTATAAAATACCTTCAGCAAACACTTTTTTTTATTTGTTTGGGTGTTTGTCTGCAAGTTCATGTATTAATCAAAGTTAGTTATTATACAATTATCACCCTAGTTGGTGTGTGACCTGGTGGTTTCTTTCCCCAAGAAAGTAAGGTCACCCGAGGGTGACCTTACTTTTCGAGGGGAAAGAAATGCCGGGTCACATATCATCTAGGGTGATAACTGTTATATTATATCGAATATTTAAACAACACAATTTAATATCAAATTTTAAATCTATTTCGGACATTTTAACCTTTTTCCATTAGAACAAATACCATACAAATGTTGAAGAAAACTCCTGGGTTCTCACGAGAGGGTGACCTTACCATGCGACCCAACGTTTACCGGTTGACCCAGCGATTTATCACATGTCACGTGACAACGTCTAAGCTAATCACAGTAAAGATTTCTATATGAGTATATAATATAACAATCACTTTGTTAAAGTCATTGAATTGGCTGTGTGCGAGCTCGGCACACGAGAGGGTGATATATAAATAAAAATACCAACCGTTGGACCATGCGATATTTTTTTATCTATCATCTTCATGGCTTCTTATGCAATATTCCATATGCTAGATTGATTGGTTTGATTAAGCTTTGTTAGGAAAAAATCTTAAGAAGTATAATAAAGATTAAAACTCTATTTTATTCCGTGTTTTCGTAAATAGTGAGTTATCTCCCATTTGCAAGAGTTGTCCTCTATTACAGTAGGTATATTACATTGGAATGAATGGGGAAAAGAAAGTATTTATTTTTTTCTAAATTATTCAAAGGGCCTAGCGGTCCCTGTTCCTCAAAGAAAACATGTTTAATACCTTTTTGAAAATCATTTTATTTAACTTTTAGAAATTTTTTGACAAAATAAAAAATAAATGCAGAAAAGCTTATATTTCCCCACAGTAACTAGTATAAAATACCTTCTGGAAAGGGAAGATAACTCAGCAAATGGTAGATAACCCACTATATACGACAAGAGGGAATTGACCGGATTGTACACGGTTCAATTATTTGACTTCTTTGATATGAAAAGACTGAGAGAATTAGACTCCGCCTACATTTTGTGAGTAACAGTGTATGCCTTATCTATTGTCTTACTTTTGTAGTGTTGCTGTTTACCGCTGTAAATGGACAATGTAAGTATATATATATGACGTCATCAAATTGATATTTACCGAGGCGAAATAGGCATTTTACATGTATAGACTTGAGTGCCCTGGCTGAAGGTTTTTTTTAAACATTCTGATTTCGTCTAAAATGTCTGAAATTAAGCCTTTTAAATGGCAGTTACAAAATTTTGTATTTCTTCTCCTGAATTATCTAAACACTTTTTCTTTCCTTTTTCTCGTATAAATCATATTTGTTTTAAATGATAACTTATTAAACCAAGTATTTTAGTGACTGCAACTTTAAGCCAGAAAACTTCTGGAACAGTCCAACTTAACCTTCAAGGGGTGGACGGTACAGTTTGCGATGATGACTTTGGGAAACCGGAAGCTCAAGTTGTATGCGGCATGGTGGGAAGTACAAGGTAGATAACTCCTAAAACTTGTAGTATTTTGTCATAATTTGACTAAATGAAGTTTTGATAATTATTGGAATGAACAAAGTGTTTAACAAAATGTGTCTTTAGCAAAATATCCTTAGTCGCGTCTTACGACATGATGGACTCTGATTTGAGGATTTTGCTGGTTTTTATAACGTCTGATTGTTGATTATTAAAAGAACATAAACTCGAAAGGATAATTTTCAGGAAAAAAACTTGATTTTCCTTTTTACTTGGAAGCCAAGGACTTCCAAAGTATTGTAATCGATTTCGGAGAAATCCATCCGCGTTTTTTTTTCCCCGAGACGTATAACATATTCTATTGTGCATTCACTCTCCAGTAGAAGTGTGTTTATTTTTTTGGTCAACGAGCTTTCTTATCTATGTTAGTATAACCCCTTATTATTATTTGATTTGTTTATTCAATTCGTTTTAAATGATGATATAGTTTTTGCTATATTTTTCATAACCTTTTCAAAACTAAATTTTGTGTATCACGTGACTTTAGTCACTTGTGCGATGAGGAAATATATTTTAGCGGAAATATATAAATGATAGAAATTAAAACAATTAATGCTTTATATAAAAGCTGAGATAATTTAACTAATGATTTTCTCAGATAAAAGTTACCGGAAAATACATGTAGTTATATCGATTTCATATCGTTGCAAGAAAGCATGGTTCATACATAAATAAAGATATATTTAAATTCAGTAATTGCCTTCTTCTGTCTAAAAAGTTATAAACCACAACACAAATCGCTTGCCTTCGTTCAAATGTGACTACCAAATACACGATACCAACGGTACTTTGATTTGTTTTAACAGTGGTGTAGCTGCACCTGTAGCAGGGGGTGTTTATCCTCGAGGAACAGGAAGGATCCTGTATGACAATCTCCAATGCGCAGGCACAGAAAAAACTTTGGAAGACTGCCAAAGAGGAACAGGTCTAAATGACTGTTTCCATAGCGAAGACGCAGCAGTCATTTGCGATCCTGGTAAGTGTTTTTCACTTATCTACGAAATACGCGGCTTTTTCCGAAAAAAAAATTCACCAGAAAAGACCGATTGATATTCGGATGGTACTGTTCTTGATCTAAGTGTGCTTTTTCTGGAAGTCTTAACCTTGTAAAATGTGTTTTTTATGTTGTGTTGTTTGTTTGATTTTTTTCATTAATATATTTATACCAATTTACCTTTTTAACGCAAAAAATACCAGTTGCCCCATTGGTACACCTTTGCCTCTTTCTGGAAATCTTGTCACCTTAAATGTTTAACTTCCGTTTCAGCTGATGTCCAATACCGGCTTGTTGGCGGGAAAGATGCCAATAGTGGTCGCGTGGAGGTCAACGTCAATGGTGTCTGGGGCACGATGTGTGACGATGAATTCAACTCCGTCTCAGCAAAAGTACTCTGCAAGCAGCTTGGAAAACCATCGTATGTTGTTTCTGTTTATGATATATGGAACGCCATAGCTGTCTTCTATTGCGTTCCATTATAAACATTTCAATTTTTAAAAAATCGCTTTAACCATACCTAATATTGTGTCATACACAATTAATTCCATAACAGCCAAAGTCATCTGCAAACCGCCGGAGAAAACGATCGTATAATATTTTCTTACATCATGCTCGATATGTTAGCATTTGAATATTTTTCCTCCATGTTGCCGGTGAGTCAAATGCTAGGTACGCACTTTTTAAAACGAGGCTTGACTTATTGTAAACCTCCGACTTTCCGAGCAAATGACAGAACGATTTTGTGCTCATCATATTTTGATACTCATGACATTATAACTCATTTTCTAAATCTGAGAGCTCGCCAGGCTTGTTTATTAATTCATTCTCTCAGCCAATGATAATTTATTTGATACCGAATTATTTTAATGACGTAATTTGATTTCTTCTTTAGTGCATATGCTCAGCCAATGACTGTTCCGTCTGGTGCTACGTCAATGCCGATCTTATTCGATGACGTCAGTTGTATAGGTACAGAGAGCAACATTTTACAGTGCAATATGACAGCCGTTGGAGATAATGATTGTGACCATACCGAGGATGTCGGGGTCATGTGTTCAGGTAAACGTTTTCATTGGTTAAGAATTTGATAGCGAAAGAATCAAAGAGGCATCAATGGGACATTCGAGTGTCAAAAGTCCGAAAGGGCAAAGACAAAACCGGTAAACGCGAACGAACAGCACGAAGAAGCACAAAACACAAAATCAACCGAACGGAAATCAACAACGCGAACTCAAGTCGTAACAAGTGTGAACTCAGATGCTCCGAAAGTATAAGCAGTTCCTGTGAGTCACCGGCTATGGTGCATTATCACGTGAACTTGCTTATTCAATTATTTTTAAAATGTTATTTATGTGGTTATGATATTTTTTTAGAATCACAGACTCTTTTATTGAGTTACACATTTTTTTGTGTGTGGTAAAACTAGAATTGAACATATTTATATTTACCTGTGTTATGTCATAATAAGACCATTGGATTCTGGTCAAGGTATAACATAAACAAAAACTATGACTTAGACTAGACTTAACATGCTATAATTTTCTAGATACGGCACCAAACGTTCAAGTGCGTCTTGTTGGGGGTACAAACACAGATGAAGGTCGTGTTGAGGTCAATTTCGGTCAAGGTTGGGGGACGGTGTGTGATGATGGCTGGACAACTGAAGATGCTAAGGTCGTTTGTAACATGCTTGGATTGACAGGGTAAGTAGTCACGTGCACGTGATAAGATGTGATATTATATACTCATATAAAAATCTTTATTGTGATTCGCTTAGAGGTTTTCACGTGACATGTGATATTTCGCTGGGTCAACCGGTAATCGTTGGGTCGCATGGTAATGTCACCCTCTCGTGAGAATTTGCACGTGACCCCACGATTTTTCTTCAATATTAAATCGGCTGTATTTTTTCACATGAACATAGGTTAAAATGCTCGAAATATGTTTAAAATTTAAAATCAAATCGTTTCATTTAAATATTCGATATAATATAACAGTTATCACCCTAGATGATATGTGACCCGGCATTTCTTTCCCCTCGAAAAGTAAGGTCACCCTCGGGGCAAGCCCTCGGGTGACCTTACTTTCTCGGGGAAAGAAACCACCGGGTCACACACCAACTAGGGTGATAATTGTATATTATTCACGTGAAGTACGACGTGCTGGAATTTTATTTCCTTCTAAAAATCCTTCGACAACATAAGGTACACGAGTTGTTGTTAAAGTGATATATAAAGGTCACATATATTCGAACCTAAAGTTTAACATTTGACGTCTTCTATTCACCATGGCAACCAATGTTAAGAATATATGAAAACTTTATCATTTAATCAACGTCATTTTCACTCATGGACAAAAGAAAACCGCATCATTAAGGGAATTTTAAAAAATCAATACAAGACTACACATATAGATATAAATTGGTTTACATAAAAACATTCGTTAAAATCACTCAATAAAGCAGAAAATCAATGAGCGGAACCAATTATATATACTATATAAAAAGTCTTTTAACGTTTATGTTATTTTCTTCCTACAGTGGAACACCAAAACCATACGGCAATGCCTATTTTGGAAGTGGAACAGGTGATATTGTCATGGACGAGGTCACGTGTCTAGGAACGGAAACCAGCATTGCTATGTGTAACTATGGTGGCTTTGGTAACCATGACTGCGACCATTCAGAAGACGCCGGTGTCAGCTGTTCTGGAAAAGATCGTGAGTGCACTAATTATACAAACGGACGGCCTTTCGTGAGATTATACGTAAAATCAGCAATGGAATCTGTCCTTTTAACGAGGTCTGACCACAATATACTTAAAACAATTTAGACCCCAAATGTATCAATTGAGTAAGGTATCAAATTATGAAATAAAGATTGTTTTCGAAAGAATTAAAAAGCGTCCTGGAATAATATTGAAAAACAATGGAATCAATGTTCATGTTTCTTGCTTAATCTCGGTGAACGGAAAACAGACACTATAAGGAAAAGCTCTTTTATTGAATTTAAAGTAGAGTCTGTATTTCTTAAAATATTTCTACCGTTTATCTTACTTGTATGTGCCAACTTTCCCACTTCTCTTCGTGTGATGTGCCCCAGCCTTATTTGTTCCCCTTTCAGGAATGATTTTTTTTTTAAATACCTATTTGTAATACTAATTTATGTTTTTTTTTTTATCTAGTGGGTGGTGTTACGTCTATCCGTCTAGTTGGGGGAACAACTGCAACTCAGGGTCGTGTAGAGGTCAATCATGGCGGACGTTGGGGGACCGTTTGTGATGACAGTTTTGATGACAGAGAGGCGCGTGTAATCTGTCGTATGCTGGGATTCAATGGGTAAGCAGTCATGTGACTCGATATGTTAGTCATGTGGTACGTTGAAGCTTGACCATCAGTCGATTCAATGGTAATGGAGTCGTGAGATTAAATAAGTTATTCTCGTTGTCTGTTTCCGATGATATATTGAAATGTATATAATAGTGTTATAAGATAAGGCTAAATCAATACTAGCGATAGCAAGCCCCTTCTACCCTAAAAACAGTGAAACCACTATCTCAAAAATATAACTTTATGGTATCAGTAAAAAGTTTATGAAAGGGAGGTAAGAAATGTCTTTAGCAAACAAGGGCATTCGCGGTTTGCAGTTTTTCCGGTGGGCCTTTTCCTAAATTGTATTGCCTTTTCGTTTTAAATAACCAAGACTGATCACCCCAGTTCGGAAGATTTGTTTTTACTTTTATCTAATTTTTGTTTTCAAATACCATATCCGTACATTGCAGGACGTCTATCGCAGCTAATATCAACAGATTCCCTAATGCCCCATCCGCCGCGTCATTGCCCATTTTTATGGACGAACTCCAGTGTAGCGGAAGCGAGAACAACCTTGGAAATTGTCAGTTCGACGGTTATGGTCAGCATGATTGTGACCACACGGAGGACGCCGCAGTAGTCTGCAATGCAGGTGAGTACAACCCTTTAGTTATCAATTTTGACGGTAAGCATGACTGGAACATACATAGGATGCCAAAAATCGGTAATCCTGGTTTGTGGACTATATTTCCAATGTAGTAGTCAAGAAACAATCATGAATATTGTGACGGTTACGGACAAAATGGCCGCCCACATGGAGATTGCCGGAATATTATCCTATATGCAGGTAAGTAAGAGAGAAAACCAGACAATTAGACTCAGCTGAGACTGGGGCTTGTTGATGGACGTTTAGACAAATAATCTCAATTTACGAAAATGTATCTTCAACATTTAAAAGTCATTAAAACTGCGATTTAACAATCATGTTAATATTTTACTTATAGTAAACGAAACAAATGGACTAAGACTAAGACTGGTCGGAGGAAAGAATGCTTTCGAGGGACGTTTAGAGGTGTACTACCGTGGCCAGTGGGGGACAGTCTGTGATGATCAATTTGATTACAGGGCTGCCAAGGTCGCCTGTAGAATGATGGGATATTCAGAGTAAGTGACACTTTGAACATGAATGAAACGACTAGGTGTACCAATGGAGCATCCGAATGACAAAAGTCCGAAAGGGCAGAGACAAAACCAGTAAACACCAACGAGAACGGGACAAAAAACAGACAATAGAAAAAATTGAAAAATGGTGCTTTTACTTTTCGTGAAATGTACTTTTGCGGTTTATTATTATACATATTGCATCTCTTGATTTGATAGACTAATTCTTCGCGTGTTTTAGTGTTAACGTTTTAACAAAAATTATATAACCACGAACAAAAAACCAACTCAAATAGTCCGCCCGTCTGTCCGTCAATTTTTCTACCGGGGTTGGTATTCTGGGTGTGACATGAATACGTCTACAATTGTGCATGATAATATTAAGACACATACAGTATTTCGATACAAAACTATCGTTTATCCATCTACTTTCAAGCCAAATATGGTGTCCATTTTATTCTTCCAAGAATCTTATCTCATACATGAGATTCATTTGCTTATAAATAAATTTAAGAGTATTCTTAGTGTCTTTTGCGTTCTTCAGAAATTTAGAACATTTTCCAATGAACCAAAAAAAAACCATGCAACAAATTCAATTGGTTTATACAGCTTTTAATATACGCCCACTAAAAATATAACTGGTTGATAATTGATGGGAAACTCCGCCCAAATGAATCTTCTGTCAAACCAGTTAAACCGGTTTCCGAATCTTAAAAGTACATCGAATACACAACTTTATCATTTGGCAAAATTCCCTCTTAACCAAAAATATAATACTAATTAAAAAATAATTAGTTGCATTTACGTTAAAAGAAAAATATTCTCATGAACTTTAGAGAAAAACCAGAAGAATTTATTGGATATTTTCATCGTGCAATTAAAGCCCAAAATCTAAATGTCAAATCCAGATTAAACCGGAATACAACCTATAGAATTTTGACTTTGCAGTTGCACGGAATCCGCATGCTTTTTGATTGATAGGTGAAAATATTAATGCGCTAGATTGATCTGATTTTAAACTATGTTTGACTAAAAATTTAATTTCAATTTTTTACGCGGAATGTTCGCGGATTATTCAATGTGCACCACGAAAAATTAAGTTTATGGTTCAATAAACCAAAAATTAATTACAGTTAATTCTTAATTAAATCTAATGCACAGAAATTATACGGTGCTCATTTTGATCAAGGAATCGGTTCTCATATCCAATACTTTTTTTAAATCTTCAACCTAGACCTGATATGTGCTCAATTGATTCGGGCTTTTTTATCATAAGTTTATTTCTACTCTCAGATCTAACGCCCAGGCCGTACATGGTGCCCATTTCGGGCAAGGTAGTGGCCCCATTATCTTGGACAACGTTGCTTGTACCGGAACAGAGCAGAGTCTATCGAGATGTCGTCACAATGCTTACTTTTCTAACAATTGTGACCACTCAGAGGATGTCGGTATTCGCTGTGAAGGTAAGGCCCACTCAGAGGATTCGGTATTCGCTGTGAAGGTATGGGGAAACACGACAAATTATTAATGGAAAATAATGAGATGTGGAATAAGTGTACGCGACACATCCCACAATCAAGCGGTAATTCAGAAAAAAAAACACAATGGACAACCGCCAGCAGCCTTCAACGTGGCCAGTAGGTGCTGTTCGCTGTTCTGCAATTGGCCCATGGTCTAAATAAAATGCATATAATTCAAATCCAGTCCTGAAATAGTCACAGATAGACCCCCTTCTTAAACAAAGAACATAAAATATCAAAAAGACAATTACAAACAAAAGCTTTGTCAAAGATTCCTGGCTTAGGACAGGCACATATAAAATGTGGTGGGGTTAAACTATTTTTTTTGGGGCCCAACCTTCCCCTATCAATACCATTTATAATTATATAGTTAAAATAGAAAGCCCAGTACGTTTTGATGGTTCTGCTATCTCATACGACGGAAGATTAGAATTTTTTTTCGCCAACAGATTTTATCCGGGGAATGGCTGGAAACTTTAAATATATTTTTGCAGGAAAAATTGAAAGCCCCGTACGTTTAACCGGATCAACCGTCCCATATGAAGGTAGACTAGAAGTTTTCCACCAGGGGGTGTGGGGATCTGTGTGTAGTGACGGCTTCAACCAGGCGGCAGCAATGGTGGTGTGTACAATGCTGGGATATCCAAGGTAAGGACCAGGGGGTATGGGGATCTGTGTGTAGTGACGGCTTTAAACAGGCGGCAGCAATGGTGGTGTGTACAATGCTGTGATATCCAAAGTAAGGACCAGGGGGTATGGGGATCTGTGTGTAGTGACGGCTTTAAACAGGCGGCAGTAATGGTGGTGTGTACTATGCTGGGATATCCAAGGTAAGGACCAGGGGGTATGGGGATCTGTGTGTAGTGACGGCTTCAACCAGGCGGCAGCAATGGTGGTGTGTACAATGCTGGGATATCCCAGGTAAGGACCAGGGGGTATGGGGATCTGTGTGTAGTGACGACTTTAACCAGGCGGCAGCAATGGTGGTGTGTACAATGCTGGGATATCCCAGGTAAGGACCAGGGGGTATGGGGATCTGTGTGTAGTGACGACTTTAACCAGGCGGCAGCAATGGTGGTGTGTACAATGCTAGGATATCCCAGGTAAGGACCAGGGGTATGGGGATATGTGTGTAGTGACGGCTTTAATCAGGCGACAGCAATGGTGGTCTGTACAATGCTCGGATATCCTAGGTAAGGACCAGGGGGTATGGGGATCTGTGTGTAGTGACGGCTTTAATCAGGCGACAGCAATGGTGGTCTGTACAATGCTCGGATATCCAAGGTAAGGACCAGGGGGTATGGGGATCTGTATGTAGTGACGGCTTTAACCAGGCGGCAGCAATGGTGGTCTGTACAATGCTCGGATATCCAAGATAAGGACCAGGGGGTATGGGGATCTGTATGTAGTGATGGCTTTAACCAGGCGGCAGCAATGGTGGTGTGTACAATGCTGGGATATCCAAGGTAAGGACCAGGGGGTATGGGGATCTGTGAGTAGTGACGGCTTTAACCAGGCGGCAGCAATGGTGGTCTGTACAATGCTCGGATATCCAAGGTAAGGACCAGGGGGTATGGGGATCTGTGAGTAGTGACGGCTTTAACCAGGCGGCAGCAATGGTGGTGTGTACAATGCTAAAATATCCAAGGTGAGAAAAAATAAAAATCAAAACTGTCAAATTCCTGCTTGCTTTGCTGAAATGTATTAATCTAGGGGCAAAATATGATCATAGTATTTATTAGATGTCTTTGTCAGGTTCGTAAAAAACTTGTTTATTTTCCCGGACTTCAATAAACAGGAGTGGCGTTATCGACCTTTAGCAAAGATTGTCGCTTCAACCGGTGCTAGGGACCGTCTCAAAGTTGGTGCTAGGGACCGTCTTAAAGCTGCAGTGTGTTGTGAGTAGTGACCCCACGTTGAAATCCGTAGACGTTGTTGATGTTGTTTACGTGTCGAGCTATTACAAAATATGTCCTTTTCGATCTTTGTCAGGGGTTAAAATGACAAAGACCAATTTTCCGACTGTCTCTTTGCAGCATTTGCGAGAATGGTCTTAAGCAACGATGTTAATCTTTCGGGTGGGACGAAACATGGTTGTGGCATGTATGGGGAGAGCAATACTTAATGCATGATAAAAGACCCAACTGTTGATATCGACCAGAATAGACTTAATTATGGGCCACTATAAAGGCCACACTCGCACACCGGAAGTTGGAAAGGGACTAGCATAAGCTAATAGCTTGTTGTCCCATCCATTATAAAAATAAAAATAAAATCTAGATTACATGAATGCTCCTTTCGAACAAATCAATTGTTCTATCCAGATCATAGCTTATCTTAAAGTGAATATTGTAGTAGGTTAGAAGAGTTTTACGTCGCTTCTAACACATAGGGGTTCAAAGTACCAGGGCCAACTTCAAGGCATAAAAAACTGGTGTTCCCGGAGAAAACAACCCCCAATGACGACAAGTAACTGACATACATTATAAGAAACACTGCCAGATAAATATTCAAAGAGAAACACTCACCGCATTTACGCTGTTTCGACAATGACAAGTTATCGATACTGTGACTGATGCTTGAAATAAAGACTGTTTTCAATTGTGGATGCTTAAATAGCTGCATATTTATGTAGCTCGTGTCGTGAACATGTATTCCACATCTCTTTATTGTTTATACCACGGCTCTGAGCTAAAAGTGCCTCCATAGTAAAGAAAAAATTTTCTTCACTTTCAGTGATACGCCAGTTATTAAACAGTCAACTCAACAGAATTCAACACAGCCAATCTGGATGAATCACGTGATCTGTGCCGGAAATGAAACCTCATTGGACCAATGTAATCATGATAGATGGGGAGATAATCACTGCACACATTCTCAAGATATACTAATCCAATGCAGAGGTAAGGTCAACTTTAACATTACTTGCACGCAAGAGGGTGAGGGTGGGATATAAAGATTGTTTGTTTGTTTTTTGTTTTTTGTTGTTGTTTTTTTTCGGGGGATTTAACGCGTTTTTCGACACACCTGGGTGCCATTTCATAAAGTGATCGTTATCCCATTTAATTTGCATGGGATAACGAGTACGTTAATTAACGATCGCTTTATGAAACGACACCCTGGACCATTCAGCCATTCAGGGCGGTCAAATTTTAATGGCGGAGGACACCGGAGGAAATCACTGCCCTTGGGTAGGTTATTTATCGTTACAAACCTAATTCCCGTCTGTTTGTAAATAAAAAAGCGGGACTCAATCCAGCTACCTGGACAAAGAGTTATTTGGCTAATGATCAATAGTGTGGTTGGTGTTATTAAACAAGTGCCTTAGAACACTCTGCCACCCGGGCCCCGTAAATAAACGAGAATAAAAGCCAAAATATAAACAGATTTAGAAAAATGGTCCCAAAAATGATTGGATAAATGTAAAACGAACAATACGAATAAAGGTAATAAAAAATCAATAGAATAGAGATAAAGGCAACACTTTTCAAGAAGACAGACATTGGACCTTTCCCCTAAAATCCATACCCTCGTTTAAAGCAGTTTTATCATTACATAAAAAAATGATATTAAGACATATATGATGCAGAGATTGGACATTTTTATCGTCAATTAAAAAAATGATGGATAGGCGTACGTTGATAAAGGTTCTTTGTATCCAACGAGTCGTATACCGGGTTAATCTGGCAGTGTATGGCGATGTTTAGTCGAAATCGGTTTTAAATTTCTATGACATAGTAAAATTTTTAAAGGCCCAAAATTGAACCTTGTGCGAAATTTCCTTCTTGAATTTCACAAGTTTAGTAAAGAATATCCTTTGACCACTCCTTCAGTTGTTTTAGACATTTAAACAAATTAGTTGGGGGATGATTTAAGGTGGTCCAGCAAGGGGTTTAAAATTGAGAAATTGTTTTTAACCTAATCGCATTAACTACAAATTTTGTTTCAGTGGAATACTATTTATTGATATACACCACGAAAACGAATTTCATCTGAATTTAATTGAAATACACAAAAATTGTCGACTTTAAAATGACATTTTTATAAGACATAAGACATAAGACATCAAAAATTGTCCTCTTTAAACTGACATTTTTATAAGACATAAGACATATTTTATTTCAAATCATGGTCCCTCAAAGGGCAGGATCAGTTAAGCAAAGAATAAAGTATACAATTATTAAGGTATGATTGTTACATTATATAATAGCATAAGATGCCGTTTAAATATTTAGATGGGAGCTGGATATAAATAGAGATTAATAATTAATAATTTATAATGGTTAACAAACTAATTGTCGTTTTAGCCCACGGTATAACTTGCTATCACTGTGACGGTCTGACAGATCCAAAGGATTGTAAGGAAACCATGGTTTGTGCTGCCGGAGAGGTGAACTTTGTTCCAATTAATGTTATAATCAGGGTTCCCACGCCCTCCTTGAATTCAGGGAAACCTGGAAAAGTCCTTGAATTACATTTCAATGCTCAAAAAGCTGGAAAAATCCTTGAATTTTCTCAAATATCCTTGAAAAACCCTGGAATTTTGTAATTTGCAGATTTGTTGACCGTTTGATAAAAAAAAAGTCGAAAAATATTGGATTTTTAAACTTTTGTGGACTATTTCAATCCTTGAAAATGACCTAAATACCCTTGAAAAGTCCTTGAATTTTGTGTCCAAAAAAGTGGGAACCCTGTATAATATATCAACAAATATGTCATTGATTACTGTCCCAATTTTCAACTCAATTGAGAAATGACAGTCGTAGAAGTTGTGTTAGGGTAAATTTTTACCGCACATGGGTTACACTGTGTAGTTCATTTTTGTTGACGGTGAAATCTTCAGACTTAGGCAGTAACATGCAACTGATCGAAAGACCTTGTGAGCAAGTAATTTTATTTCAATTATGGAACCAGACACGAGCTCTTACCTTGAAATATTTGTATAACCATTACCTTCAAACATGTTTTGTTTTATTGCTTGCCTCCCATTTTCACCAAGGGAGCTAACACATTATTGAATTATTTCTTAACAGATGTATATAGTCTGACAATTATATATTTAGGGCTTGGTCTAAAAGTTTTAAACCAAGCCCTAAATATATAATTAAAGTATTCAAAGGAGTTCTAACAAATTATATGAGCCAAAACTAAGAATTTCATTCTTAGAGACATATTGGCGTGGTTTGTTTTTGTTGTTTTTTTCAGGAAAGTTTTTTTCTTGCATTATCATATTTTGTCTTTTACAGTCTTGTGAAGAAGCCTCATACATAGTGGATGGTCAAACTCGATTTTCCCTCACATGTCAGAGTAAACTGGTGAGTAAACGGTCAAACTCGATTTTCCCTCACATGTCAGAGTAAACTGGTGAGTAAACGGTCAAACTCGATTTTCCCTCACATGTCAGAGTAAACTGGTGAGTAAACGGTCAAACTCGATTTTCCCTCACATGTCAGAGCAAACTGGTGAGTAAAAGGCCAAACTCGATTATCCCTTATATGTTAGGGTAAAGCAGTGAATAAAAGACCAAATTCGATTCTCTGTCGCATGTTAAAGTAAACTGGTGAGTAAAAGGCCAACTCGATTCTCCCTCACATGAAAAAGTGAACTGGTGAGTAAAAGACCAAACTCGATTCTCCCTTTTATGTTAGAGTAAACTGGTGAGTAAAAGGCAAAACTCGATTCTCCCTCACATGAAAAAGTGAACAGGTGAGTAAAAGGCAAACTTTAATTCTCTCTTACCTGTTAGAGTAAACTGGTGAGTATACGGCAAAACTCGTTTCTCCCTTATATGTTAGAGTAAACTGGCGAGTAAAAGGCCAAACTCGATTCTCCCTTATATGTTAGAGTAAACTGGTGAGTAAAAGGCCAAACTCCTCGGTTACAGTAAACTGTAAAGTAAAGACCAAACTCGATTCTCCCTTACATGTCAGAGCAACTGATGAGTAAAAAGCCAAACTAAATTATCTTTCGTATGTCGGAGTATATTTGGTGTGTAAAAGGCCAAGCCCGATTCTCCTGCACATGCCAGAGTAAACTGTAAGTAAAAGGTATAACCCGATTCTCCCATACATGCCAGAATAAACTGGTGAGTGAAAGGTCAGACTGGATTCTCCGTTACATGCCAGAGTAAACTGGTGAGTAAAAGACCAAACTCGATTCTCCCTTACTTGTCAGAGCAATTGGTAAGTAAAATGCCAAACTAGATTTTCTCTCATATGTCGGAGTATATTTGGTGTGTAAAAGGCAAAGCCCGATTCTCCTGCACATGCCACAGTAAACTGTGAGTAAAAGGTATAACCCGATTCTCCCATACATGCCAGAGTAAACTGGTGAGTGAAAGGTCAAACTCGATTCTCCCTCACATGTTAGAGTAAACTGGTGAGTATAAGGCCCACTCGATTCACTCTCATGTGTCAGAGTATGCTGGTGTGAAAAATATTGAAAGTCAAAAGTCGATTTATTTTGCGTATCAGGGAAAATTAGTTAGTAGAGTTTGTAATTTTGGATAAAAAATTGCTATTCATTTTCACATCCAGACATTATTTGCATGTTGACTTTGACTTTCCAAGTTTGTTGCTTGTGGGCATTGTACATATAATTTTATTGCAATTTACCCTTTCTATCTTTGGCTGCAGCACATCAAAACACATTTAACATTATTTTGGTAACATACAGTTTCACTTTTTGGCTCATTAGACTTATCTTGACATTACCTTCCATAAAGAAGCAAAGAGGCAATATGGGGCATTCGAGTGTCAAAAGTCCGAAAGGGTAACGATGAAACCCGTAAACACCAACAAGAATAGCACGAAGAAACACAAAACACAAAATCAATCGAACGGAAATCAACAACGCGAACTCAAGTCGTAACATGAGTTAACTCGGGTGCTCCGGAAGAGAAAGCGGTTCCTGCCTGCTATAAAACATCCGTCGTGTTGCTAATTTCCAATTCAGTGTGTCAAATCCGGTAGAGGAAGACAAAACAAAATTCAATGTCTACGACAAACCAACATCTGCTTACATTTGAGAAATAGAAATCCCATATTTGTCTACGAGTGCACGATGTCTACCGTAAAATTTCTTGAGTGAACACAGCAACCGTGGAGCAACAAAACCCTGTGTCAGCATTTTCAGTGTCAAACGTGACGCTCTGCCAAGGAAATCAATGTAATTCCTGAAAGCTCTGGAGTAACGAATCAATTGTGATACGAAAACTCCATAAGCAGGAGCGGACGGAATGTTGCTACGATTGGAAAGTTGAAGTCATCACGTTTGTCATAGAGCTTTGTTGAAAGTCTTCCTTGACAGTCAATTTCGAGATGAAGATCTAAATATGAAGCAGACTTCCTAGAATTCTTTGTGTTTTTTATCTCAAGTTCCTGGGGATATATGAGATGGAGAAAGTCACCAAATCGAGAATTGTTAAGTGAAAGGACATCATCAATGTAACGGAACGTAAAATAAATATTTTATTTTGGTTTTTTTCAGGTATGTGATGCCTTGTCCAGTGGAAGACCTGTGATTGGTAGAAAGAGACAGGCCCAGACAGTACAGGTTAAATGCTGTGACACCCCACTTTGTAACAAGATGCTAATCGACTACGACCCCAATGGTCACCAGGGTAACTATGATTTCTCTGATTTGAATCTGGTATATTTAAAACAAGATTTTGATAATAAAACTGCTCGACGAGCCTTGCTTGGAAAAAAAAATCGAAATCATTCATTTTCATAAATTTTAAAGAAGATATTACTTTTCAAAATAATTTTCTTTATAGCTTTTTTTAAGAATGCTTTATGCCACTGCACTTTACGAAGGGTTCCCTAATAATTTCTTGATTTCTGGGATACCAGTTGATAATGTGTGTTTTCGGTTTTTCAGCCATTTGTTTTTGTTTTTTTAGGTGGAACTTCTACGGGCACATGCGCAGACAAAGCAGGAGTAGACTGCAACCAGTTAGATACATTAAATATCTGCGCAAACGCACAGGCGGCGAAACTGTACTGCGCAGCTCATTGCGGTCTGTGTACAGCGGGATAGACGGGTTGCTCTTTTTCAATTTTTTGTGAATAAATATTTTTATAACATTTTACATCTTCCTTAGATCTTTGCCACTCTTTATAGTAACTATGGTGTAATGTTTAAATGGTCTGAACACAAGTCTGTCTATAAAAAAGCGTTTATTGCTGTAAAAGGGGAAATTTTCGCGAGGGGTTAATTTTCGCTAATTTCGCGATCATAACAAATTCGCGAAAATATCCCCTCGCATAAATTACACTTAGAAGGACACAAATATTCCATGATCTAATAAAACGCGAAACTAAAACCTTGCAAATGCATTTTGGTACTGCAGACGCGAAATTTAAACCACGCGAAATTATCCCCTTTTGCAGTAAACACAATATATACCAAAGGCTATCTAAATCCCTACATCGTTAACAAGAGGCTTTAAAAAGTCTGACTCGCTCATTTGGTCATTAAGTATAAGCCATCAAGATCTCTTCTTTGATCAACATTCCATATAAAGAAAACCTGACATCTTTGACCCAATGAGATGATTGATTGTAGAGCTGTATAAGCTGAAGAATTTAGTATTAAGCAACAGCTTTCTCTATTTTGTGATGTTTTTCATAAATATAGGCAAAAATCAATGAAAAATGCGTTTTTAAAATAAAAGAAAAAAAACATATAAGGGGTAATCTTACAACTTCAACTCTATAGAGTTTTTCATAGAGTGTTTAGATTCTGAAGCGCTCTGGTGAGCCAAAACTAGCACAAACTAGAGAAAAATTAAAGACAACTTCACTACTAAATAAATAGTTATTACACAATCAAAACAAGTCTAAACGGCAGCCAGGAACACTAACTTTCGTCAAAATGCAAGTAATTTTAAGATGTGCCAAAGAAAGGTGTACAATTCATGTATGTAGCAAGACAACAAACGAGTCGGTAAGAATTCAGGTGAGATATACTTAGGTGCTTCGAACAGGTAAGCAGTTCCTGTTTGTAATAACTCATCCGTAACGTTGCAACGTCATGCCCGATAAAGTAAGATAATACCACAACTCGATCACAAACAAGCAACTTATGAATTGTATTTTAGTCTTTGGCCAATTCAAGACGGCGAGCAGCGACCATCAGTCATATTAAAGACTGGTAATTGTCTTTCACTGTGGATTTTTTTTAAAATGCCGATGTAGGTTGTACACTTATTCCACATCTCATTATCGTCTATCTGTGTTGAGAGATGATTGGATCGAAATTCGTATTTATAACATCATCATGGACATGGACATGATCATGGACATCAAAACCGCATTGAATCTAAAGGCAAAACATATTGCTACATCTGAGGCGAGGTGCGTTTCTTCTATAAGAGGCTCATTGGAGGCACTCTAGCCAAAAAATGGAAACGCAAAACACTGTAGGAATATGAAGAGAATAGAACAAAATAATAATGTCGAATTAGAAATTAGGTCTAAAAGAAACATATTGTAGTGTTCGGAAGAACTTTTAACGTTTTGACTATTTATTTTTTTTAATAAAAATAATCCATAGCTTTGGTGAATTCTTCAACACAACAGTTTTGATGCCGGATCGGGCTATGCCCGGGGAATTAAAACTCCAGTACTGAGTAGCAGTCCTTACCATCAAGAATGTTCGAAACCATACTTATGTTCCCCAAACGAAGTTCCCGTTCTTCTTCCACACTCTGCTAAACGCTTGTCCGGGTATAGCCGAAGAGATGTGAAGACTGAGGTTTATGAAACTTTCCACAGTGATAGGGCACATATCAGAGGTGAACACAACGTTTTCGAAATTTTCAAAATGGCCACCGTTTCCGAGTAAACAGCGAAAGTTTATTATATAGGACATTGCTATATCTCGGTAACCTAGGTGGTGAGGACCTTGAAACTTGGTAGGATTATAGAGCTTGATAAGTACTACAAAAATATCAAAATAAAATTGAAACGATATTTACGATTTTTTCGCAACATGCGAAAATGTGAAATTTCAAAATCCAAGATGGTTGCCAAAATTTAAAAGTGCTTGGATTTTGATACAAATTAATATTCTGGTAGATTTTGATGTTCCGAGTAATACTCCACATCAGAGGTGTCCATAAGGACTTCAATTATTTTTAAATGGCCGCCTTTATAGGAAAGTTCATTATATAGGACATTGCCATATCTCAGTAACCCAAGTGATGAGGACCTTGAAATTTTTTGGTATTATAATGCTTGATAAGTACTACAACAATATTTAAAAAGTTCTAAAGAGATATTTACAGTGTTTCTGTAAAATGCAAAAACATTAAATTTCTAAATCCAAGATGGCCGCCAAAATTTAAGAATCCTTCTATTTTGATAAAAATTGGTATGCTGGTAGATTTTGATGTTGTGAGTAATATTCCACATCAGAGGTGTGCACAACGTTTTCAGAATTTACAAAATGGCTGCTGTTTTTGCTGCTTTAAGGTACATCTTGTTCGTTTGGGGAACTTCTGTGAGAGCTGCCGTCACAATCAGTCCTCGTTACAACAAAGCTCCGGGCCATGTATGAAAATAAAAGAATAAAACAATATAATCTAACAAGAGGCTCCCAGGAGCCTGAATCATTTTTGCTGCTTTAAGGTACATCTTGTTCGTTTGGGGAACTTCTGTGAGGGCTGCCGTCACAATCAGTCCTCGTTACAACAAAGCCCCGGGCCATGTATGAAAATAAAAGAATAAAACAATATAATCTAACAAGAGGCTCCCAGGAGCCTGAATCTCTCACCTTATCTCTTATGCTAAAGCTTCTTACCTAGTGTCCAACATGGTCTTCATGTACTTTGTAAGTAACATAAAAGAAACTAGCTAGGATAGAAAACACTCTTAAGATCAAAAGTACTAAGTTACAATGCTTTCCATTCGAAAACAAAGCAAAAAACAAGCTAAAATTGATTGAAAACATTAAAAGAGGGATAACTCTTAAAAGATTGATCTGACAATTTTGACCCTGAAATCACTTTCGTAGATCTCAATGAGCTGAACAATTTTGCAATGTTTTTTAAGATAAAGTTTAAAAATTGTGAATACTGTCAATTTTAATGATTAAGGGGAAATACCTCCAAATGGAGTCGTCCCAATAAGACTTAAGTGGAGCTGTTGATGCTGAAGAAGGAAGGTTGCTTCGGATTTTCTCTATCTCTTATACTTTTCATGCGTAAGAAAAGTTAACGGACTACGGACGCCTAACGGGTCAGGTGAGCTAAAAATGACGGACGTGGAAAATGACAAACGTGTATTTGAACGTTTGAACGCCATTTCGTGACAAAAAATGATCCAAAGAGGATTCAATAATTGGAAATAATTACACTGACAATGAAATTAATTTTAATTGACGTAAATCTCTTTAACATTCAATTCAATTTGGTTTCCCATTCTTCGTAACAACTTAATTAATATGATAAGGATTGTAATTATTTTTAAAAGAGAGTTTAAATGCATATTTTTTTTTTTTGTCCCTCGTTTTTCGTCTTGTGCACTGTGAACCATGTGCGAACCGATAAAATGCCTGTTTGCTAACAACGACATTTGATTTGTAAGGATGTCGATATACATGTATTCCGAAACAAAAAATGATTACGGAGTATTACCGGCTACCGCTGGCAATTTATCGGGTATCGGTGTGTGATTTTTGAAAATAAAAGGCCAGTAGGAAAAAAGGTTAGAGACAACAGGCTAGCATTAGACTGCTGTCAACCATTACCACCTATAATCCTTCGTTGTAAAAAGTCATGCACAGCTAACAAATTTCTGACGTGTTAACGACAGCATCGAGATTTAATTTTAACATATTTTTTTCCACGAAAAAGATCGAAACTTCAAAGCTAGACTAAGCCTATATATTTCCTATCCTTAGGTGATAAATTTGGTAACACAAGGAATAATGTTTATGGCAACCAGGCATCTTTCGGGTAACACATATATTGTGATTTCCATTTAAATTAATGTTGTTGATAGAAAAAGGGGATTTTTAGATTCGCACCTATTGAACAGTTTTGTGTAAAAATCAAATGCGTAAATTATTTTATTTTCTACGTTTTTGCTTTATGTAGACATCAGAATGAATTTATCACTAAAATATACAAAATGTATGATACAAAGGTCATGTTAACGATGCAAGACACAGTTTCGTATAAAATACTAGTGAGTTTTACCAAATACATTAAACACAGGTAAGGGAATCCCTGTCTATTCATATAGCTGAAGTGAAAATCATCAAATATTTTAAACTTTTATGATTGTTTAGATATATTTTTGTATTAAAAATGCCACAACAGGTTTATTTTCTTTTTTAAATTTTTTTTATAAGCACTTTAGTGTGAAGGGAGACAACTATAAATCCCGCCATATTTGCAGATGTCAAAATGACACTTTTCAGGTAAACAAAAATATTTTTCTTTAGAGCTGGAAAGCGTACCCTTTTTGTTCCAAATTTTTGCCCTTAGTGACATGCTCTTTCAAGCGATCTATTATTAAGACTTGAAATTTGGTCACAAGTCAGTGAAATTCAGCCTCAGAAATGGGATGACACCCGTAAATTTTACACAAAACACCCCCTTTTTTGTTCATTTTGGACAGTTTTGATGAAATATTCAAATATGAATAAGTCTACTATGTGGGTTCCATTAAAAAGTGGTGAATTTCAGCTTTTTATTGATATATAGATGTCCATATTACAGGAAAATATCTTATTTCCATTCAAGCATGAAGGTGATGTTGCTTTCATCTGATGACGTCACTTTGCAAAACTATACCTTGCACCCTAAAGTTAAGTTTGCGGTAAGTACTTCTTGTTCGACGTTTAAACATTTTCCTATGCTGCACTTTCCCCCTGGTAAAGTATCGTCAAAATCCATCAAGCGATTTAGGAGTAGATGCGCTTACGAGATATGTGGACAGACGGACAGAAAGACGGGATAATTCCCATATGCCCCTATACATTAAACTTTGTTGGGAAGAGGGTGAGTGATAATGCGTTTAAATGATACAAATAATGCCAATATCTTTTACATTGTGAATGTTCGCATGTAAAATCTCATGATGGTGTAAATTGCGCTCCATATTTGTGGCCCATTTTGACTAGAATTGTATAAGTAGCTCTGAGCTGTGGTTCATCGCATATCTGAAAATGACAAAGAAAAACGATTAACATTTTAATGGATGTTTTAAGTTATAAAATTGTTTCAATTTAAATCTCTTGTATTTTCTTATTTGTAGAAGAACTGTTACAAGACGGTGTTAATTATCCTTTTTTTTCAAAGTTGCATGAAGTTTGAAAGCCTTATATATATTTATTTTCTTTCCACCACATAATCTGATATTCTAGTTAATATCCTGAGCGGCCTTAAGTTTGAGGTAATGACAATTTCATGGTTATACTTGTTTTGTTTGTAAAGAATTTCCCTAGCGCAATCAAAAACGGAAAATTTTGATGTCTTTAACGGTTTCCAATCCCACACAAAGTAAAGAAAATTGCAACTTTAATACATGCATGATAAAAAAAATGTAAAAAAATACAACACGCAATGATAACTTACCGTGAGCAATGTCATAAGCTTCAATTGTTGCAACAACTTCCGGCGGAAGTGAAGGCCCCTTCTTGTATTGAGGAATAGGTGACCAGGATGATGGTTCTTCTTTGTATTCCGTGTTAGGAGCTTTACTTTTGGGCATTGCTTTTTTGCTGGTGGGAATAACAACAGCCACAGCTTTGGGAACCTCATTTCTCGGTTCGGCTTTTTCCTGCGGTCGAGCAGAATTAGCTGTGTTTTCAATTGGAGCAGTTTGTTTAGGAGACTCGACTCTAGTATTTTCCATCGGTGTTGGAGTTATTTTTTCTGGCGTTTTATTTCTTAAAGTGTTTGCCACAACCACGTTAGTTATGGAAGGCGATCGCGGTGGCGGCGAATCGGCTTTGGTTGGCGGCGAATTGGCTTTGGTTGGCGGCGAATCGGTTTTGGGTGGGGTGATCGACCTCTGCCTTGAATTTTGATCCAAGACTGCGACAGTTGCTACTGCAGCTGTAGCGGCAGGTGATGGCGACCTAACATCTATCTTCTCTGGTGAAGGCGATGGTTGCTTTTCGGGTGTTATGGTTCGTTCTTTCTGTTTCTCCGGTGATTGCGCCGTTGATGCGTATGCAATACCCGCAGCTCCACCTATTATTGCTGCATTAACTGGGACAAGTCTAGGCGAGGGTGACCTTGACCCAATTGGAGTGTAAACGCTATGTTTCGTACTAGTTCGTGAGATCGTTGATACGGGAGACGGACTTCTTGCAGCCTTTGTTGCTACCACTCTTTGCCTTTCTGGTTCCGGACTTGGTTTTATATAAATAACTTTCGGCATATGAATGTATGATGTTGGAAGGACCTCTTCGTGGCGGTATTCCGGCTTGTAGAGTGGAGTTTGAGGTTTATCACTTTTCACAGTTTTTGCAAGTATAGCTGGTGCAAAAAGAAATGCGGACTGTAGCTCCTCTTCCTCTTTGAATTCCGGTTGATATGCTGGAGCAAGTGCACTTTTGGCTGCAATGACTTTCTTGACGGTTGGTTTGTAAACGTATTTCGTCGGTAAAATTTCTTGTTTACGAGACTCCGGTTTATATGTTGGCGTCTTCTTAGGTTTTGGCGCGTAAACATATTTGACCGGAAGTTTTGGCTCTTTTCTATACTCAGGTACATATGTAAATTGAATATCATTCAGACTAGCTTTGTCGTTGTTATTGTTGTCCTCGTCTCTTGTTTTCGGTCTTTGTCGACCCTTCATGTATCTGAACGGGTAGTAGTTATCCGGTGTCAGTTTGTATTCCACACTTCCGTTATAGGGTCGTAATTTCTTCGTAAAGTAGTTTTCGTCGGTCTTTTCGTATTCCTTATATTTATATTCTCGTACTGGCGGTGGTGACGTATATTTGTATGGTTGATAATTATGTGTGTAAATTGGTTTGTCCGGCCAATCATGTCGTAATTTCCGCTTCCGTTTGACAGGTTCGGGTCGTCTCAAAGTGTTTTTGGGTCTTCTCTTTCCAAACTCTGGTAAAGTTGTCTTGCGTTCTTGATACTTGTATTCATGTACTTTGTCGTACGTGTATACCTTTTCATATTTGTGTATTTTATCGTAATCGTGTATATGTGTGTAATCGTGAACGTGGTTATACTGGTGTACGTTATCATATGTGTGTATTTTGTAGTCTCCAGGGTTCGTGTTGAAATGGGATCGCTCGTAGAACATCGTAATGTTCTGTCTCTTCTTTACGAAATTATCTAGAAAAAATGAAAATGAACGAATATTAGAAATGCGTTGCCTTTAAAACTCGCGTAGTTAAACATTAATAAAGTCCATTCCATGGGAAGGAATATAATTTGGATGATTGGACGAGAAAAAAAGCGGCGATGTGACCGTATTTTCCGCCGTTTTTTCATTTCTTATTTCTGTTTACTCCAAAAATCAGAAAAAGAGAAAAAAAAATCTTCAGTTTGTCATATTTAAGATCATATGACATTTGGCAAACTTCCAATGTAAAATAGCTCGCTACATTTGCTTATCAGAGAAAGAAGCAAAGAGGCACCAATGGGGCATTCGAGTGTCAAAGAGAAAGATGGAAACAATTTTTATTTTAAGTGGCATCCAGATGTCGAATTAAAGAAACAACTAAAAAACTATCAACAAAATTAACAACAAACAAGCAAACAAAAGAAGAACAAAATCCAAACCTGAAGAAGATGACACTATGAAAAAAACATACACAAACGCCAACAAAACTTGATTGGTAACACGAACTCGTGTCAGGACTAAAGTATAAAAACGGGTGCTACAGAAGGGTTAATAGTTCCTTCTTGTTTCAGCTTACATTAACGCTGGTTGTACCTTGGGTAAGAATCTTAACCCCTTACACAGAATAAAAAAAAATAAGAATATTTTTTTTTCTAACAGTCTGAACAAAATGAATGAAGAAAGATACATTTTGTCACACCCTAATATCATATGGTAATTGTTTTTAATCTGGATTTTATATTATTTACCTTTCCGATCATTTGCTTGTTTTTTTTCCCTTAAACTTGTCTTTTATCAAATAATTTATTTCATACCATTTTTGCGCTTTTCATGTCTTGTTACGACTCGAGTTGGCGTTGCTGGTTGCTGCTCTTGTTTTTGTATTGTATTAAAAAGTGTTTTAAAAGTGTTCGAATTTTAAATGTCATTTCACAGAGCATGGAACGATATATAACAATGAACAAAAACAGCAAAAACAAATCTTTGTGTTTCCAGTAAATAGATTTATCCAGTTGTTTTCATCAATTGATAATTTTGATTTAAAATTGGTAATAAATTCCATATACCCAAGAGACAAATTTGCCTTAAAACTATTCTTACCTTAATTTGTGAAACTTGTATTTATTTTATTTCCCCTTGTGGAATTGACTTTTTCTGAATATGTATGTTTTAAGTACAAAATATTAAACTTTTAAAAAAATGTGACGTAGTTGGAATGTAAGTAAAAGTAATTTTTTCGGCTGTCATTAAATCAGGCTTTGGTTTTGAGGGGTTAAAGTGGGGAAATGACACCAAAAGTTTCACAAAACTGAGAAAACTGAAACAGAAAATGCGACAAATTCCGCTAATATTGTACAAAACTTAAATATAATTCACCAGTTTCTTTTTTTCCTTTGAATGAAAATAAAAAGGTGGAGTTTTCCCCTTTGTGTCCCTCTTTCGACAAAATCATCTGATATTTATTCAAATTTTAATAGCACGATTCTTTTCACATCCTTTTTCAATACACCTCTTTTATAACAGATTTGTATTTTCGCCGTTGTCAATAAGCAAAGCTCTGCATTACTAAACATCAATAGAAATTATAATAATATATTCATATAGAATTGAATGCATTACCGTGTATGAAGTTTGTCGAATAAAAGACGATTTTGATTACTTTTTTTGGCGGAAATGTCATTATACGTTTATAAGTATTATGCTTTGAATGATTGAAAATACCGTTTGAGGTTTTCTAATGAATAATAAAGGATTTTTATATTGTGTTTGTAAATGCTTTTAATTATAACACACCATAATTTTGTAAAAGAAAAATTCGAATTTATAAAATTACATGTTGTTTAAAACAGAATTGACGACAACAAATTCAATTGATTTAATGGTGTGTGAAATTTTGATTCTATTTAAGGAATTTTAAATTTCTAAAATAATAGTTCATCTTTGCCATTTAATGTGATAAAATGCATAAATATGGAAAATTTAAATAAATTTCATCTAACATTGCACAACGATCTTTAATAATAATAATAATAATAAGTTTATTTGCAAAACATAAAACCCTGACGGGTTCAGCAAATACAAATGACAAAATGACAAACATAAAACATATAAGAACAAAATGATTCAACATGTAAATGAATTATATATAATTATAATAGATATAAGTGACCAGTGTGGACCTTTTTTTCGCAATTCAATTGATTGCTTTATATAGTCGACAACGCTGGGCAAGATATCTGATATAGGGTCAAGAACAATTTTAAGTTTCTCTATTGAACTAAGCTGGTTAAAATTGGGATAAAACCTTTCGATGTTACGTAACAAAATATTTCGTATATCATTACTTGTTTTACAGGTAAAGAAAAAGTGATGTTCATCATCCAGTGTTTTACAAATTTTACAACTCTTTCTTTTCTGGGAACTTTTTTATAGCGACCTACTTCTATTTCTAAATTGTGGTCACTAATGCGAAGTTTAGTAAGCACTTTGCGGCTATTGAAATTTTTTAAATTTGTTAAATAATCCTCCATTTTTATTTCATTTTTAATTTTACTATAGATAAAAATTTTAGAATTTTCATCTATTTTGTTAAGTTTTTCTATTATAATTTTATCATATTGTTGTTTTACATTCAATTTTACAGACTTTTTAACTGGATTTTTAATAAGATTAAAGGGTCTTTCTTCTTCCATAAGATCCTCTTCATTAATATCAAATTCATCAAGTACTTCTTTAGCAAAAGTATACCAAGAATAAATGCCTTCTTGTGACAAGGTCTTGTTCACTAGAAGTGCATCTTTAACCAATGGATTAATTTCTTTACAGTTAATGCGGGTATAATATAGTAAAACTTGTGTTTTAATAAATGAGTCAAGGGGAAGTCTACCCAACTCTGATTTTGCTGCAATATTGCTGGATGTTTTCTTGATTCCAAGAACAGATTTACAAAACTTATGATGAAGTTTTTCCATACTAGATCTGTCAGTCAATGATAAAATGTCACATCTATTTCCATTGGTTCTAGCCCTGTTTTTTGCTTTATATACTGGAAAATATTCTTCCATAATGAGAGTATGGAATAAAGGCGATGCTAGTTTTTATTCCCCCCTTTTTTTTCTTCTCTGTTACAAGTAATTTGCCCTTTTAAGCTTATGTTATCTATTCTCCTTGATACTTTACGATTGGGCTTGAATCATACGTATATGTAGGTATTTTATTTTCGATCAAGGACTAATGGCAAAACAGCGAGCAGCGACCATTGGTCATGTTGAAAGCTGCTTGCTGTTTTCCTGTGCGGATTTTGTATATGTCCCGATTATGGCTGCAATATCGCCGACGGGACATTAAGCAGACGACAATCAATTAATCAATCAATTAACCTTTGCTTTGCAGATTAAGGAAATTGTCGTTTGTATTGTAGACTTATTTCACATCTCATTATCTTCTATATTTTTGCTTGTAAATTATGTCTCTTTATCGTCTATCTGTTATTTGTTTTTCTTATTTTCTTATTCTTATATGCGGCTCCAGTCCTCTGGAACTCCAGGCAATGTTCTAATTTTAATCAATTTAAGGCCATGATTTCTAGTTGGGAGGGCAAATCTTGCACACGCATAGCATGTAAGCACTAAATTTAAATAATAACTTTATTTCAAACTATTAACCCTAAAAATAATATTAACCTTAATCCAAGATTGGTGCAGTATAGTTGAACCATCTTGTTGTTTATGTGTTTGCTCTATTTTTATTTCTTTGCTTTTTATCTTTTTCAATTCGCTAGTGCTCGTCATGTGTGCTTTGTATGTGTTATACATTGATTCTATAAATGCAAGTTCTTTACCAAAAAAAATAGTGAGGGTTGGGCTTCAAAAACAGGTAAAAAAATGTCGATACAACTGTCAGGGATGTATACACCCATGGCACATGCAAGCTGACCTGGAGAAATTCTCCAATTTCTGATGTGAGAACAGTTTGGATTTAAATAGAAAAAAATGCATATTTTTATTGTGAAGTGAAGTGTATCATTGAGTCTAACTCATTAAATAGGGTGTTATAATAATAAATAATGTTTTTAAAAAATTGCATTAAATATATACTTGATTTCGTGCATATAAGTTGAGGAACATTAACAATATGCGAAATCATTTTGTAAGTGGGTGACTTCGAAAAAATAAATTAAAATGAAAGAAATTAGTGATCTTATTAGGGGATTTAAATATATACTAGTAGATAATTATTAATTTCATTTATTGTGGAGTTAATCATTGGCCCAGTGAATCATTTATCTATATAACAATAACAAGAATGTTATTTAACTGTTGCTAAAAGCAACAAAAATGGCGTTCTCAAAGTCTTTACGGAAAGATCAATATGAATTGAACTGTAATCTGTGCAAAACTAGCACACAAAAAGAATGGCAATGTGTTGACTGCAATTCAGTGATGTGTACCAAATGCAAGATTGAGGTCCACAGCAAAATTAAGAACGCAAGCGACCACACAATAAAAAATATAAAGGATGTTGGAATCGAAAAGAACGAAACTTCTAAAGAATTGGATTTTCAGACTATAAAATGTAAAATTCACGGTGGGAAGACTTGTTGTCTTTTTTGCAAGCAATGCGATGCCCTCATCTGTCCTGAGTGCGTTACGAAACTCCACAATAAGCATGCATATGATTTGTGCGAAATTAAAGAAGGATACGACATAAAATTTGAACTATTAATTCAGGAAAAAGATACCGTTGATAAAAGAGCTGCCAAGATTTTAAAATTGGCAGAGAATGCCACTCAGTTGCATGAAAAATTGAAAAACGAGGAAAAAATAAAAGAAGAAATTTCAAAACGAGAACAACTGCTTATAAAAAAAATTCAATCATACGCCGAAGAACTTAGATTAGATTTAAAATCGGCAAGAAAAAGAATTGAGGATTCATTCAGTTCCGACATTCGCATAGTGGAGACCCTCAAACAAGAAAACAAAGAACGGAATCAGAATATTGAAAAAATAAAGAGCACCTCAAATGCCCAAGAATTCTTTGATGAAGTAGCAAAGCTCACATTGCAAGAAGATGAAATAGAGCTTCCGTCTTTTGAGTACGAGTCTGTTCCCGAATTTGTACCTGGAAGTATAGACAAATCTAACTTTGGTAAACTCACCAGCGAAAAATAGTGTGGACTTTATGGGAACATAGACAATTATATGATTTACACTGAAGGGAGCAATCAAGTAGCGATTCAGAAAGATGGGAGTGGGGTTTCACGAAAAATGTTTGTTTGTTTCATGCATTTCGTGCAGATTTGTTATCCGGAAGATGACCCTTGACCCCAATTATGACATGCATTCTCTTTCTGAATACTTTTGTGTTCGCTATATATTTCGTGGTGTCTATTTACACTTTATTTTTTTTAACCGCTTTTTAATTCATTTTTCCCTGTAAACAGTACTTAATATATGAATCTAGATTATATGACTAGAAAATAATATTAGGGGAAGAAATTTTTGTTGAATGTTAAAATATGTTTTTAAAAAGGGCAGTTTTGTTAACAGCTTATTTTAATTTCTACACACACACACAAAAAACCTCATATATAGAGAACAATATAGAAGGATGGCGCAAGCAACACAATTTCAGTTAATCTTACCATTTTCAAATCTATTTAATAGATTTACTTTGATGGAAACGAATTACAACATACACACAGTGATTTATTCAGATAGGGGGAGTTAGGTCCCGCAAATGTGTTTGTTTGTGTTTTTTTATTCATTTCATGCAGATTTGTTATCCGGAATATTGACCATTTGAAGAACCCCCGTTTTGTCATTGAATGTCATCCACATTCTTAAAACGTTTGTTCTCGTGCTTATTTCTTTTTGTCTATTTACAAAAAACACAAAATCGAAAACACATAGAAATCGGTATAGAAGAATGACACAAGCAACACGATTTCAGTAAATCTTACCATTTTCAAATCTTGGCAACAGAAAACAATTAACCATCAGACTTCATTTCAGATCAGTGATGTGCAGGTAATGACAACACAAAACTGTGTCCGACAAGCGTTTGTTATATAATTTGAGTATCACCAAAGACTCAAGACAATCTTGATCAACTTAAACAAGTTTTATGTAAACAGACAGGATGTTGCCACTTTTTGTTATTTGTAAACGGACTATATTAAGTATATATTCCATGCACCCCATGACCCCAATTTAGGCAATATTTGTTGTTAGTATGAATTGTAATGACAGCTTCATTTGTAAGCAGAACCTAGTCATATAGCTATCTGATTTTCGCGGTTTTTTTTTATATCGTCTAGACAGAGTAATTCGGTCAAGCAATATTGCTACCAGAAAATTTATTATAGAACACTTATCGTGTATTTTTTATTGTTTCAACGCATAAAATGTTATACCGATTTTCTAAAATAAAAGATTCACCTTTATACCCCTATATAAATGCGATATAAATGTGCATGCGCTACATCTCGCGGATGTACACTTCAGCATTGTTGATCTGCATCGACTATATATATAAGTGGGCGGAGCCAAGTTACAGATTTCTTATGTGTGAAAAACAGATCGTTCTTTGTTTTTAGCGCTTAAAACTTGGCTCTGCCTTTTAACACCTTAGCGCTTTGATTAAATATATCAAGCAACGCCTAATTATCTGTTATTTAAGCGTCTGTCACAGTGTGTCTATATACAGCCTTGATAGCCTGTCCCAGACAGCAACCGATTTTTCCATTAATAATATCAACTTCGTTAACTTTGGAATTCTCTTTGGGCCTCTCCCTTAAATCGTCTAAAATCTTCCATAACTGAGATAAAGTTCCCAATGTCTTGTAAATCATTTCTTTGTTTCCTTGAACATGTTGAACACCTTTGTCTATTCGGACATTCAATTTGTCTAAAAATCAGAAAAACATAGTCGTCCATTTGTAAAAAATTAAACGCGTCGTCTTCCGGCATTGGGGCTGTCCCAATGCTTGTTTATGACTTCATATTTAACATACGTGGAAAATTGCTTCCTAGCGTAATTTAATTGATTATTTGACAAAATTTGTCTTTTGGAAAAATTTTCTGTCTGAGCAAACCTTTCGTATGTTGTATACGACGAAACTGTTTCAGAGTATACACTCCCCTTAAGTTGGTTAATTATTCCTTATTCCTTATCCGATTTTCAAATTTTGAATAAGGAAATAGTTACTTATTCGACATTTCATATTTCGATCCTTATTTTAGGATATGCCTCTGACGAATATCGAATAAGGAACTGATTCCTTATTCGTCATTCGAATTTCAAGGAATTTGCAACTTATTAGACATTTTATGGTTTAATGGATTGTTACTTCGTCGTCCAACTCTGAGGAACTCGACGAGGATTCACTTTCTGAACTTGATTTAGTCTCCGAAGAACTGTCTGAGATTTTTTCATCATTAAATTCAGTTATTTTTCCTTTTTTCATTCTATACTGAGAGTTTTTACTAGAATCGCCGCAATTTTCGTCATGAGCGTCTCTTTCTGAAACTTTCTCCGAGTCGTGTGTACTTACACGGTCATCTGCGCTCATGTGTTTCAAGTGAATATTGCCAATCTTAAAACTGTAAGATCGGCACCGAAAAAAAGAGGGAATATCTTGTCAATGAATTTCTTTATGTCTAATTACGATTTGTAGAGAAAACGTGTTTTTCCTTCATTTAAAGGATAAATACTCCTTTTAGAAGCAGATATGATTAAGAAGAAAATTATAGTCTGCCCATTCCTTTTGTTCTATTCCTAAAAACAGATAAAATCTTACCGTATGGACTCGTGAGCGGAGGAAAAGGTTATTCTCGTACATGGAAATGATTGATAACACACTTTGAAAAGGGATAAACGAATTGAAAATAAGAAAGTATGTTTGAGTATCATTTTTCTTTACCCATTTCAAATAATGCCATGGCTCACGGAACACTTGAAACCATTCCATTTCTTAAGATGCAAGATATTTTTCGATAGAATGTTTCAGTTTTCTTCCAACTTAATGACAAAATGATGTTACCAAAAAAAAATTACAATAAAAAATATTTTTCTTTAATGAATTACCCTTTTTAAGAATATAATGTGCATACACGTGCTTTTAAGAATATGAAATATACCAAAACACTGTTTTTTATAGGCATGAATCTTATGATTAAAGTTATGCCCGAAAATTAAAGTAACACCATCTGTAGTGATTGTTTTTGTCGTTTCTTAAATGTTGGTTGCGTCGCGTACACTTATTTCACATCTCTTTATCGTCCGAAAGAATCAACAGCCTGTGTAACTCAATTTGTAAATCTACTAGTCAGTTAGTAAGTGTCCATGTATGAGAAATCACCGGAATACCCGTTGCTAAGCAACTAATAAATGACGTGCAAGCAAAATGATTAAGCATGAAGTGGAACTTGTCTGCAATAATATGTCTGAGTTTGAAAACCGATGTACCTTTATTTATTTTTTGAGACCTCTCATAAATTGCACCGACGTCCATTGGACATCGCAAAATCGGAGGTAATGCCTAATATGGTGAATGTATTTTATCTTTACTTTGGGCTAAAGAAATATTTTCTTTGCTAAAATCTGATTTTTTTTTGTTTAGAGATGGAATATTTGCAATGAAAACAATCTTTCCCTGAATTATTTTGGTGTTAAAATGTAAAATATTAGGTTTGAAGTGAAAAAAAAAATGGGAACTTTATTTTACACAAATTTTTAACTTCTTAAAATGTTTCACAATGAAATTTAAAACAATTTTTTTTTAATAATATATAGACATTCAAATAATTTGTTAAAAATGTTTCTCAAGAATATTGTTTGCAAATGTCAATATGATTCAATGCTGGTCTTTCAAAAAACATGTGTTTATTTTTGTAAATATTTTTAAAAATGGGTCAAAGACAGAAATGGCCGGATTTCGTTTAACAAGAAGTAGGTGAGCGACAGACCTAAAATCACATCCCACGTTATGGGAGCCCATGTTGATGCTGCATACCAAATATCAAGAGGCTGTGATTAGTAGTTGCTAAGAAAACTGTTACGAAAATTTTCTTCTATTGGACATTATTGTCAAAAATTAACTAAGTCGGTAAACAGGAAGTAGATGAGGGACAGACCTGAAATTACATCCCACGTTATGGGACCTCACCCTAATACTGTATACCAAATATCAAGTGGCTGTGATTTATAGTTGCTGAGAAAACTGTTACGAAAATTTTCTACTATTGAACATTATTGTCAAAAATTAACTAAGTCGGTAAACAGGAAGTAGGTGAGCGACAGACACGAAATCGCATCCCACGTTATGGGACCCCACCCTGATGCTGTATACCAAATATCAAGTGGCTGTGATTAGTAGTTGCTGAGAAAACTGTAACGAAAATTTCTTCCCCGCCCGCCGCCCGCCCGACATTCACCATTTTATAACCCGGATTTTTCACTCCGTGAAATCCGGCCAAAAATTAAGAAAATTTCAACTTAATAGCTGTAAATGTACAATTAGCATAGATATAAATTCAAGTTCTTTTGATAAAGATATCAACAGTCGTAACTATGGAACTTGATTTCTTAGGAATTTCTTTTATGTTTGAAATTAACTAAACTTGTCATTAAAAGTCCACTAGAGAACGCTTATTAATCTGACATTTTACCCACAGAGCGGCTGAGATGTATGTCTTAAGTGGTTGAATGGGGCATAATGATTGCTTAATTAGGTCGTCAAATTCTTAATGCAAAAAAACTGAGCGCAACCATAATGGTGCACACAGTTAGGAAAAGGGCATGTTCCTTGCACTTGAAAGATCCTGCAGCAGGTCTTGATAAGAGTTGGACCCGTGGGATCTAAATCAAATATTCTCCCTTAAAATGAGAAAATGTATGAATATTTGACCTGGTTCAGAAAGCTGCTTACATCTCTCGAAGTCCTAAGAAAGCTTCGATAAAAGGCACCTTTTACATGAGACAATAATTAGATTAATCGGTATCATGATTTTCTCAGCTTTAACCCAAGAAAATCATTTTCGTCGGTGTTATCTATATACAAGTGAAAAAGTTCTAAATTTATTTTTCTATTTTTTTTTTCAGAAAAAAAATCATAGAAATATAATTTGAAATAAAATCTTTTTCTTTGATTTCATTAAAACCTTTATTTTTATATGCACAATATTCAACGGATTCTAGGTTACACTCTAATTATGCCAAACTTTCATTACTATGATGTTTTTAAATACAGGTGAAATTTAAGACTATAATTTTCAAGAAATAAACTATAACTGCTAAAACAACAAAACACCCTATGTTTATATTAACCCCTAATTAAAAGTGGGCAAACCAGGATAAATGAGAAAGAACCGATGACACCCTTTTTATCATCTTTGAAAACATGTACAGTGTCTTCGGCTATTCTGTCAACTATTTCAATTATGTAAAGATGTATTTATATTTATGCAATTAAAGATTGGTTATTCATGTGTTTGTTTTTTTTTTCGCCTCGTGTATATGCAACATTTGATTAAAAATAATATTACATGAGAGTAAAAAACAACTTTTTAACAAATTCCGCTTAATTTGCATTATTATGTTTTAATATATTACGCATATTGACCCTTTTTAGCTTTTCTCACGTATTTTAAACCTTTTCATACTGCGTTTTCGGTGCATCGGCATTTACAAGCGATATATTAGATAAATGAACTCATTTATCATGTTACCATATTCCATGTGATAATGATTGTTCTAAAAATATTGACATGTATGAGCAGAAATGTGTGTAAAAACTTTTTTTGTAAATAAATTCATATTTCAAATGAAGTATTGATTTTGTAAAGAGGTTGTGGAACAAATCGTTCAATAATGAATTATGATGCCAACAAAATTAAACACATAAAGATATGAGGTGTTCCGTGCAATAGCATCTGTTTCTATATAAGAAGGGCTGCAGGGCTTATTATGGACCTTTTTGATGACATATTGCTATTTTGGAAAATTTTGCCTTTTCAAAGTGTGTTATTTACCATTTCCATGTGCGTGAATAACCTTTTCCTCCGCTCACGAGTCCATACGGTGAAATCTTATTTAAACGGTAGACAATTTTTTAAAAGTATATTTAAAACGAAAAACGAATGATTCCGTTTTCAATTGTCATATTGAATTGACACTAATTAACACGGATCGTATCATAATCATAAATAATCTTTACATTTTTGGCAGATTGCGTTACATATATACTTTTCTACGTATATACAACAAGGGCAACTTTTACAACATTTTGTAAATAATCTCGAAGAAATAAATTGAAATAATAGAAATAAGTGATCTATTTAGGGGATTTGAATAGTATATTTCTTTTCTTTTGAATTTATTAATTGGCTCAATGAATGATTTAACTAAATAACCATAACAAGGGTGATATTTAACTGTCGCTAAAAGCAAAAAAATGGCGTCCTCCAAGTCATTACGGAAAGGTCAATTTGCCATAAATTGTCCTCTTTGCGAAACTGGCTCGCAAATAAAATGGAAATGTATCGACTGTGATTTGCTGATGTGTACTAAGTGTAAGGAGAAGGTCCACATAAAATTTAAGAACGCCAGTGACCACACAATGAAAGATATAAAGGAAATTGGAATGGAAAAAACGGAAGTTCCTAGGCGATGGGATTTACAGTCTATCAAATGCAAATTTCATCGAAGGAAGACTTGTTGTCTTTTTTGCAAGACATGCGATTCCCTCGTCTGTCCTGAGCGTGTTGCAAAACTTCACAATAAACATAAATTGTGCGAAATAAAAGAAGGCTATGAAATGAAAATGGAACTATTTAGGCAGGAATATGATACACTGGATAGAAGATCCCATGAGATTTTAAAATTGTCAGAGAAGGGCGATCAATATAAAGAAAACAGATACAAGAAGGAAGACAAAATAAAAGAAAAAATCAAAAAACGAAAACAGATGCTTAAAGAAAAGATTGACTTATACTACAAAGAACTTAATTCTGAATTGGCTCAAGACAAAATTTGGGATTTCCTCGAAACCGACTTTCAAATAATTGAGACTGTCTTACAAAATATTGAAGAAAGATATCGGATTTTGGAAAAAAATGCAGAACACCTCAAATGCCCAAGAATTCTTTGATAAAGTAGCAAAGCTTACATTGCAAGATGATGAAATAGAGCTTCCGTCTTTTGAGTACGAGTCTGTTCCCGCATTTGTTCCTGGTAGTATAGACAAATCTAACTTTGGTAAACTCACCAGTGAAAAATAATTGGAATCTATTGGCACATAAACTATTACATGTATATTATTTACTTTGAATGAAACAAATAACACAACACAGTGATTGATTCAGAATTGGGGGATTGGGGTTCCGCGAAATTTGTTTGTTTGTGTTTTTTTAATATGTATTCGTCCAGGTTTTGTATCCGAACTGTTGTAATTCTAAATTATTAATATTGTATCATTACCTTCTGACTTTCATTACTATATTTTGTAAAGATTTTGTTTAAATTGTAATTTTGAATTGTAAACCTATAGTTATTTACTTTGGTATATTTGGATGACCCTGTAATGAAGCGCTGTGTGTATGGATTTTTATGTAATTTAAGAATCCATTACAGGGAATGAATGTCATCATTATTGGCACCAATAAAAAGGACAAAGGAGGAAATGACAGATTTGCGATTGTCAAAAATTTCCTTCTTAGACAGTATTGTAGCTGTGTATGTGGTGCTATTGCTGGTACAACCAACCCCTTATTCAGCTCTCAAACAGTCAATATACTAGTGTTTCTTGCACACAAAAATGATGTTATTTGGTGCTTTGTCTGCAGGTACAACATATTTGTCATGTAAGGTGGACAATGTTTTGGCAACACCAGCGTTACTGAAAAGGGATGTTGCCTTTAAGTTATAAGTTCTCATTGCGCATTTCAAATAATTGATCCTTTTCATAACCAATGACCTCACAGCTTTAACCCATTTACAAAACGTCACTTTCTTTCTACTTTTCAATTTTTGGCCCGTTTTCAGGCATAGTTTTCAACTTGGCTGTTTTCCATTGTGATGTTTTAAATAGCCGTTTCTTTAATGTTGGTTGTGTCGCGTACACTTATTCCACATCTCTTTATCGTCTATTTATCCATTATTGTTTTAAAATTATGGCTCCAGTTGATTCGTCTTGGCTCACGATATTTAGGTCCTTTAGCCAAAACATCGTAAAGTAAGTTATTTTCCATGATATTGAGGTCACCAGTGATCCAAATTTCATAAAACATCTCAAATTTGAAATTTCCTCAAATCTTTCCTCAACTGAGATATCTTGCAATTTCATTGGTCAATATTTGAGTTGAGGACAGATTTGAGGAAATCTCAAATTTGAGATGTTTTATGAAACTGGGGCCAGAGGGGCTATATTTGAATGGGGACTTTTCACAGGAACAGTCTGGTGGTTTTGCTTTGAGGTCATTGATTTGGAAATCCCGCAACATTTGTTGATAGTTGAAGACCTTAGGTGCAGTGGTGTAAAATCTCGGATCCAGAAAACAATTAATCATCAAACTTAATTTCAGATCAGTATTACCAAACACGTAACAACAACAATACTGTGTCCGACAAGCGTTTGTTCTATAATTCGAGACTTAATTATCAAAGATTCCAGACAAACTTGAATAACTAAAACTGGTCTTATGTAAACAGACACAATGTTGCCACTTTTTGTTATTTGTAAACGGTCTATAAAAGTATATATGCACCCCATGATCCGATTTAGGCACCATATTAGAAAAATATTCAATAATTTCCTCTGAATGATTCTGAGCGTTTTCAAATTCTTATTTCGGTATCGTTTTCGACCTTTCAAATGTTTTATTGTTATAGATATATGCATATCCCCATAACCAAATCACCATGTTTAAAGCCCCTTTGATACTTTCGTACATGTACTTTCAAACTTTTTTTTTCTTAAAAACCAATCAACATGTATTTTGAAAATTTTCAGAAAATTTGGTTCCATAACTGCTTGCTTTTGAGAACAAAAATATTGAAATTTAAACTTTTTATTGGATTTATTAATGACTTGTGTGTGGTATAAAACATAACCAAACAAAGAAGTTTCAAGAAGAGCAGAAAAGAAAAAAGGTAAAAAAAATGTACTAGTATTGAAATGATAACAGCGATGGTCCTGACTTGGCGACTAAACTCAAGCTAGCGAACAATAAGCCAGCGAACAATAACAAAAATCAAGCTAGCGAACAATAAGCTAGCGAACAATAAGAAAACGCGCGAAAATGGTAATATCTAAAAACCAAAAAATCGCAATATCGTACAATTTTCCTATACACATTTTTGCTCACCTGAACCGAAGGGTCATGCGAGCATTAATCTTTGTCGTCCGTCCGTCTGTTAACTTTTTCAAACTTTAACTGTTCTGATACTAAAAGTCCAGCATGGCGTGTTTTTTTTAGTGTATGATGCGGAATTTTGACTTTTTTAAGGAAAAAAATAATCGTCGTGGCTAAAATTAGACCATAGGGGTAGGTAAATTGCATTTTTTGCAAATAACACAAAAACGGCCTCGCATATCGAAATTCCCGCAAACAGGTAAAAGTGGTCAGCATGCCAAGATCTATCTACCCTGAAATGTTTGAAGAAGACCCAAAAAGCCACGTAGGAATTAAGAACTGTGCTTTTTTGATTTTTTTCTTAATTTTCAACTTTATTAATTATTGTTAAAAATGTAATTGGGTCAATTTATTATAGAATTATTTCTCTTTTAAGGTAAAAGTGATTGTTTTGCTGGGTGTGGTTTACTACTGCAGTTAACACACATTGAAACAATGCAGAAAAATAACCAGTATTAGCTAACCAAATGATAAATAACAGGAAGTACCAAAATGTAGGGTCAGAAGGACGAGGGTACCGAACTTTTACCAACAATGAAGAAAAAAGTAAAAATTTACCCAGCTAGTGATTAAAGAACTGGATAGTGCTAGGATAGTACTAGCATATCCCAAAAGTTCGGTCCAAACTTTGCCGTAGGGCTCATTCCATAGGGGGTATTAAGATGTTAGGTTAGAGGGAGGAGGGTACCCAACTTTTACCAACAATCAAGAAAAAAGTAAAAATTTACCCAGCAAGGGATTAAAGGACTGGATAGGGCTAGGATAGTACTGGCATATCTTAAAAGCTCGGTCCAAACTTTGCCGTAGGGCTCATTCCAGAGGGGTACCAAGATGTAGGGGCAGACGGTCGAGGGAACCCAACTTTGTCCAACAATCAAGAAAAAAGTAAAAATTTACCCAGCTAGGGATTAAAGAGCTGGATAGTGCTAGGATAGTACTAGCATATCCCAAAAGCTCGGTCCAAACTTTGCCGTAGGGCTCATTCCATAGGGGTGCCAAAATGTAGGGACAGACGGACGAGGGTACCCAACTTTGACCAACAATCAAGAAAGGAGTGAAAATTTACCCAGCAAGGGATTAAAGGACTATATCGGGCTAGGATAGTACTAGCAAATACTAAAAGCTCGGTCTAAACTTTCCCGCAGGGCTTATTCCATAGGGGTACCAAAATGTTGGGGCAGACGGTCGAGGGTACCCAACTTTGACCAACAATCAAGAATGAAGTAAAAAATTTCCCAGCTAGGAATTAAAGGACTGGATAGTGCTAGGATAGTACTAGCATATCCCAAGATCTCGGTCCAAACTTTGCCGTAGGGGTCATTCCATAGGGGTACCAAGATGTAGGGGCAGACGGACGAGGGTACCCAAAGTTGACCAACAATCAAGAAAAAACTAAAAATTTACCCAGCAAGGGATTAAAGGACTGGATAGTGCAAGGATAGTACTAGCAAATCCAAAAAGGTCGGTCCAAACTTTGCCGTAGGGCTCATTCCATAGGGGTACTAAGATGTAGGGGCAGACGGACGAGGGTACCTAACTTTGACCAACAATCAAGAAAAAAGTAAAAATTTACCCAGATAGGGATTAAAGGATTGAATAGTGCTATGATAATACTTGCATATCCTTAAAACTCTCTCCAAACTTTGCCGCAGGGCTCATTCCATAGGGGTACCAAAATGTAGGGGCAGACGGACAAGGGTACCCAAGTTTGACCAGCAATCAAGAAAAAAGTAAAAAATTACCCAGCATGGGATTAAAGGGCTAGATAGTGCTGGGATAGTACAAGCATATCACAAAAACTCGGTCCGAACTTTGCCGTAGAGAACATTCCATATTGGTACCAAAATCTAGGGGCAGACGGTCGAGGGTACCAAACTTTGACCAACAATCAAGAAACAAGTAAAAATTTACCCAGCTAGGGATTAAAAGACTAGATAGTGGTAGGATAGTACTAGCATATCCCAAAAGCTCGGTCCAAACTTTGCCGTAGGGCAAACTGATTGATATTCAGTTGTTTTGTGTTTCCATGTTTTACGTGTTGTCTGTTTTTGTCCCGTTCTTGTTTGTGTTTACTGGTTTAGTCTCTGCTCTTTCGGACTTTAGACATTCGGATACCCCATTGGTACCTCTGCTTCGCTCATTCCATAGTGGTACCAAAATGTAGGGGCAGACGGACGAGGGTACCCAAGTTTGACCAACTATCAAGCAAAAAGTAAAAATTTACCCAGCAGGGGATTAAAGGGCTAGATAGTGCTAGGATAGTACTAGCATATCCCAAAAGCTCGGTCAAAACTTTGCCGTAGGGATTATTCCATAGGGGTACCAAGATGTAGGGGCAGATGGACGAGGGTACCCAAGTTTGACCAACTATCAAGAAAAAAGGAAAAATTTACCCAGCAGGGGATTAAAGGGTTAGATAGTGCTAGGATAGTACTAGCAAATCCTAAAAGGTCGGTCCAAACTTTGCCGTAGGGCTCATTCCATAGGGGTACTAAGATGTAGGGGCTGACGGACGAGGGTACCCAACTTTGACCGATAATCAAGAAAAAAGTAAAAATTTACCCAGATAGGGATTAAAGGACTGAATAGTGCTTGGATAGTACTAGCATATCCTTAAAGCTCGGTCCAAACTTTGCCGAAGGGCTCATTCCATAGGGGTACCAAGATGTAAGGGCAGAAGGGCGAGGTTCCCAACTTTGACCAACAATCAAGAAATAAGTAAATATTTACCCAGCAGGGGATTAAACGGCTGGATAGTGCTAGGATAGTACTAGCATATCCCCAGAGCTCGGTCCAAACTTTGCCGTAGGGGTCATTCCATAGGGGTACCAAGATGTAGGGGCAGACGGACGAGGGTACCCAAATTTGACCAACAATCAAGAAAAAACTAAAAATTTACCCAGCAAGGGATTAAAGGACTGGATAGTGCTAGGATGGTACTAGCAAATCCTAAAAGGTCGGTCCAAACTTTGCCGTAGGGCTCATTCCATAGGGGTACTAAGATGTAGGGGCAGACGGACGAGGGTACCCAACTTTGACCAACAATCAAGAAAAAAGTAAAAATTTACCCAGATATCCTTAAAACTCTCTCCAAACTTTGCCGCAGGGCTCATTCCATAGGGGTACCAAAATGAAGGGGCAGACGGACAAGGGTACCCAAGTTTGACCAGCTATCAATAAAAAAGTTAAAAAATTACCCAGCATGGGATTAAAGGGCTAGATAGTGCTGTGATAGTACAAGCATACCACAAAAGCTCGGTCCGAACTTTGCCGTAGAGAACATTCCATATTGGTACCAAAATCTAGGGGCAGACGGTCGAGGGAACCAAACTTTGACCAACAATCAAGAAACAAGTAAAAATCTACCCAGCTAGGGATTAAAAGACTAGATAGTGGTAGGATAGTACTAGCATATCCCAAAAGCTCGGTCCAAACTTTGCCGTAGGGCTCATTCCATAGTGGTACCAAAATGTAGGGGCAGACGGACGAGGGTACCCAAGTTTGACCAAATATCAAGAAAAAAGTAAAAAATTATCCAGCAGGGGATTAAAGGGCTAGATAGTGCTAGGATAGTACTAGCATATCTAAAAAGCTCGGTCAAAACTTTGCCGTAGGGCTTATTCCATAGGGGTACCAAGATGTAGGGGCAGATGGATGAGGGTACCCAAGTTTGACCAACTATCAAGAAAAAAGTAAATATTTACCCAGCAAGGGATTAAAGGGCTGGATAGTGTTAGGATAGTACTACCATATCCCAAAAGCTCGGTCCAAACTTTGCCGTAGGGCTCATTCCATATGGGTACCAAGATGTAGGGGCAGACGGTCGAGGGTTCCCAACTTTGACCAAAAATCAAGAATAAAGTAAAAATTAACCCAGCTAGGGATTAAAGGACTGGATAGTGCTAGAATAATACTAGCATATCCCAAAAGCTCGGTCCAAACTTTGCCGTAGGGCTAATTCCATAGTGGTACTAAAATGTAGGGGCAGACGGACGAGGGTACCCAAGTTTGACCAACTATCAAGAAAAAAGTAAAAATTTACCCAGCAGGGGATTAAAGGGCTAGATTGTGCTAGGATAGTACTAGCATTTCTTAAAAGCTCGGTCCAAACTTTGCTGTAGGGCTTATTCCATATGGGTACCAAGATGTAGGGGCAGACGGTCGAGGGTACCCAACTTTGACCAACAATCAAGAAAAAAAGTAAAGATTTACCCAGCTAGGGATTAAATGCCTGGATAGTGCTAGGAAAATACTAGCATACCCTAAAAGCTCGGTCGAAACTTTGCCGTAGGGAACATTCCATAGGGGTACCAAGATGTACGGGCAGAAGGACGAGGTTCCCAACTTTGACCAACAATCAAGAAAAAAGTAAAAATTTACCCAGCTAGGGATTAAAGGATTGGATAGTGCTAGGATAATACTAGCATATCTTAAAAGCTCGGTCCAAACTTTGCCGTAGGGCTCATTCCATAAGGGTACTAAGATGTTGGGTCAGACGGTCGAGGGTACCCAAATTTGACTTATAATCAAGAATAAAGTAAAAATTTACCCAGCTAGGGATTAAAGGACTGAATAGTGTTAGGATAGTTCTAGCATATCCACAGAGCTCGGTCCAAACTTTGCCGTAGGGAACATTCCATAGGGGTACCAAGATGTAGGGGCAGACGGACGAGGGTACCCAAATTTGACCAACAATCAAGCAAAAAGTAAAAATTTACCCAGCAAGGGATTAACGGACTGGATAGTGCTAGGATAGTACTAGCAAATCCTAAAAGGTCGGTCCAAACTTTGCCGTAGGGCTGATTCCAAAGTTGTACTAAGATGTAGGGGCAGACGGACGAGGGTATCCAACTTTGACCAACAATCAAGAAAAAAGTAAAAATTTACCCAGATAGGGATTAAAGGACTGAATAGTGCTATGATAGTACTAGCATACCCTAAAAGCTCGGTCGAAACTTTGCCGTAAGGAACATTCCATAGGGGTACCAAGATGTACGGGCAGAAGGACGAGGTTCCCAACTTTGACCAACAATCAAGAAAAAAGAAAAAAATTACCCAGCTAGGGATTAAAGGACTGAATAGTGCTAGGATAGTACTAGCAAATCCTCAAAGGTCGGTCCAAACTTTGCCGTAGGGCTCATTCCATAGTGGTACTAAGATGTAGGGGCAGACGGACGAGGGTACCCAACGTTGACCAACAATCAAGAAAAGAGTGAAAATTTACCCAGCAAGGGATTAAAGGACTATATCGGGCTAGGATAGTACTAGCAAATACTAAAAGCTCGGTCTAAACTTTCCCGCAGGGCTTATTCCATATGGGTACCAAAATGTTGGGGCAGACGGTCGAGGGTACCCAACTTTGACCAACAATCAAGAATGAAGTAAAAAATTACCCAGCTAGGAATTAAAGGACTGGATAGTGCTAGGATAGTACTAGCATATCCCCAGAGCTCGGTCCAAACTTTGCCGTAGGGGTCATTCCATAGGGGTACCAAGATGTAGGGGCAGACGGACAAGGGTACCCAAGTTTGACCAGCAATCAAGAAAAAAGTAAAAAATTACCCAGCATGGGATTAAAGGGCTAGATAGTGCTGGGATAGTACAAGCATATCACAAAAACTCGGTCCGAACTTTGCCGTAGAGAACATTCCATATTGGTACCAAAATCTAGGGGCAGACGGTCGAGGGTACCAAACTTTGACCAACAATCAAGAAACAAGTAAAAATTTACCCAGCTAGGGATTAAAAGACTAGATAGTGGTAGGATAGTACTATCATATCCCAAAAGCTCGGTCCAAACTTTGCCGTAGGGCAAACTGATTGATATTCAGTTGTTTTGTGTTTCATGTTTTACGTGTTGTCTGTTTTTGTCCCGTTCTTGTTTGTGTTTACTGGTTTAGTCTCTGCCCTTTCGGACTTTTGACATTCGGATACCCCATTGGTACCTCTGCTTCGCTCATTCCATAGTGGTACCAAAATGTAGGGGCAGACGGATGAGGGTACCCAAGTTTGACCAACTATCAAGAAAAAAGGAAAAATTTACCCAGCAGGGGATTAAAGGGCTAGATAGTGCTAGGATAGTACTAGCAAATCCCAAAAGGTCGGTCCAAACTTTGCAGTAGGGCTCATTCCATAGGGGTACTAAGATGTAGGGGCTGACGGACGAGGGTACCCAACTTTGACCGATAATCAAGAAAAAAGTAAAAAATTACCCAGATAGGGATTAAAGGACTGAAAAGTGCTTGGATAGTACTAGCATATCCTTAAAGCTCGGTCCAAACTTTGCCGTAGGGCTCATTCCATAGGGGTACCAAGATGTAAGGGCAGAAGGACGAGGTTCCAAACTTTGACCAACAATCAAGAAATAAGTAAATATTTACCCAGCAGGGGATTAAACGGCTGGATAGTGCTAGGATAGTACTAGCATATCCCCAGAGCTCGGTCCAAACTTTGTCGTAGGGGTCATTCCATAGGGGTACCAAGATGTAGGGGCAGACGGACGAGGGTACCCAAATTTGACCAACAATCAAGAAAAAACTAAAAATTTACACAGCAAGGGATTAAAGGACTGGATAGTGCTAGGATGGTACTAGCAAATCCTAAAAGGTCGGTCCAAACTTTGCCGTAGGGCTCATTCCATAGGGGTACTAAGATGTAGGGGCAGACGGACGAGGGTACCCAACTTTGACCAACAATCAAGAAAAAAGTAAAAATTTACCCAGATATCCTTAAAACTCTCTCCAAACTTTGCCGCAGGGCTCATTCCATAGGGGTACCAAAATGAAGGGACAGACGGAAAAGGGTACCCAAGTTTGACCAGCTATCAAGAAAAAAGTTAAAAAATTACCTAGCATGGGATTAAAGGGCTAGATAGTGCTGTGATAGTACAAGCATACCACAAAAGCTCGGTCCGAACTTTGCCGTAGAGAACATTCCATATTGGTACCAAAATCTAGGGGCAGACGGTCGAGGGTACCAAACTTTGACCAACAATCAAGAAACAAGTAAAAATCTACCCAGCTAGGGATTAAAAGACTAGATAGTGGTAGGATAGTACTAGCATATCCCAAAAGCTCGGTCCAAACTTTGCCGTAGGGCTTATTCCATAGTGGTACCAAAATGTAGGGGCAGACGGACGAGGGTACCCAAGTTTGACCAAATATCAAGAAAAAAGTAAAAAATTATCCAGCAGGGGATTAAAGGGCTAGATAGTGCTAGGATAGTACTAGCATATCCCAAAAGCTCGGTCAAAACTTTGCCGTAGGGCTTATTCCATAGGGGTACCAAGATGTAGGGGCAGATGGACGAGGGTACCCAAGTTTGACCAACTATCAAGAAAAAAGTAAATATTTACCCAGCAAGGGATTAAACGGCTGGATAGTGCTAGGAGAGTACTAGCATATCCCAAAAGCTCGGTCCAAACTTTGCCGTAGGGCTCATTCCATATGGGTACCAAGATGTAGGGGCAGATGGTCGAGGGTACCCAACTTTGACCAACAATCAAGAAAAAAAGTAAAGATTTACCCAGCTAGGGATTAAATGACTGGATAGTGCTAGGATAATACTAGCATACCCTAAAAGCTCGGTCGAAACTTTGCCGTAGGGAACATTCCATAGGGGTACCAAGATGTACGGGCAGAAGGACGAGGTTCCCAACTTTGACCAACAATCAAGAAAAAAGTAAAAATTTACCCAGCTAGGGATTAATGGATTGGATAGTGCTAGGATAATACTAGCATATCTTAAAAGCTCGGTCCAAACTTTGCCGTAGAGCTCATTCCATAAGGGTACTAAGATGTTGGGTCAGACGGTCGAGGGTACCCAACTTTGACCAACAATCAAGAATAAAGTAAAAATTTACCCAGCTAGGGATTAAAGGACTGAATAGTGTTAGGATAGTACTAGCATATCCACAGAGCTCGGTCCAAACTTTGCCGTATGGAACATTCCATAGGGGTACCAAGATGTAGGGGCAGACGGACGAGGGTACCCAAATTTGACCAACAATCAAGAAAAAAGTAAAAATTTACCCAGCAAGGGATTAAAGGACTGGATAGTGCTAGGATAGTACTAGCAAATCCTAAAAGGTCGGTCCAAACTTTGCCGTAGGGCTGATTCCATAGTGGTACTAAGATGTAGGGGCAGACGGACGAGGGTACCCAACTTTGACCAACAATCAAGAAAAAAGTAAAAATTTACCCAGATAGGGATTAAATGACTGAATAGTGCTATGATAGTACTAGCATATCCTAAAAGCTCTCTCCAAACTTTGCCGCAGGGCTCATTCCATAGGGGTACCAATATGTTGGGGCAGACGGACGAGGGTACCCAAGTTTGACCAGCTATCAAGAAAAAAGTAAAAATTTACCTAGCATGGGATTAAAGGGCTAGATAGTGCTGGGATAGTACAAGCATATCCCAAAAGCTCGGTCCGAACTTTGCCGTAGAAAACATTCCATATTGGTACCAAAATCTAGGGGCAGACGGTCGAGGGTACCCAACTTTGACCAACAATCAAGAAACAAGTAAAAATTTACCCAGCTAGGGATTAAAAAACTAGATAGTGGTAGGATTGTACTAGCATATCCCAAAAGCTCGGTCCAAACTTTGCCGTAGGGCTCATTCCATATGGGTACCAAGATGTAGGAGCAGATGGTCGAGGGTACCCAACTTTGACCAACAATCAAGAAAAAAAGTAAAGATTTACCCAGCTAGGGATTAAATGACTGGATAGTGCTAAGATAATACTAGCATACCCTAAAAGCTCGGTCGAAACTTTGCCGTAGGGAACATTCCATAGGGGTACCAAGATGTACGGGCAAAAGGACGAGGTTCCCAACTTTGACCAACAATCAAGAAAAAAGTAAAAATTTACCCAGCTAGGGATTAAAGGATTGGATAGTGCTAGGATAATACTAGCATATCTTAAAAGCTCGGTCCAAACTTTGCCGTAGAGCTCATTCCATAAGGGTACTAAGATGTTAAGTCAGACGGTCGAGGGTACCCAACTTTGACCAACAATCAAGAATAAAGTAAAAATTTACCCAGCTAGGGATTAAAGGACTGAATAGTGTTAGGATAGTACTAGCATATCCACAGAGCTCGGTCCAAACTTTGCCGTATGGAACATTCCATAGGGGTACCAAGATGTAGGGGCAGACGGACGAGAGTACCCAAATTTGACCAACAATCAAGCAAAAAGTAAAAATTTACCCAGCAAGGGATTAAAGGACTGGATAGTGCTAGGATAGTACTAGCAAATCCTAAAAGGTCGGTCCAAACTTTGCCGTAGGGCTGATTCCATAGTGGTACTAAGATGTAGGGGCAGACGTACGAGGGTACCCAACTTTGACCAACAATCAAGAAAAAAGTAAAAATTTACCCAGATAGGGATTAAAGGACTGAATAGTGCTATGATAGTACTAGCATATCCTAAAAGCTCTCTCCAAACTTTGCCGCAGGGCTCATTCCATAGGGGTACCAAAATGTTGGGGCAGACGGACGAGGGTACCCAAGTTTGACCAGCTATCAAGAAAAAAGTAAAAATTTACCTAGCATGGGATTAAAGGGCTAGATAGTGCTGGGATAGTACAAGCATATCCCAAAAGCTCGGTCCGAACTTTGCCGTAGAAAACATTCCATATTGGTACCAAAATCTAGGGGCAGACGGTCGAGGGTACCCAACTTTGACCAACAATCAAGAAACAAGTAAAAATTTACCCAGCTAGGGATTAAAAGACTGGATAGTGCTAAGATAATACTAGCATACCCTAAAAGCTCGGTCGAAACTTTGCCGTAGGGAACATTCCATAGGGGTACCAAGATGTACGGGCAGAAGGACGAGGTTCCCAACTTTGACCAACAATCAAGAAAAAAGTAAAAATTTACCCAGCTAGGGATTAAAGGATTGGATAGTGCTAGGATAATACTAGCATATCTTAAAAGCTCGGTCCAAACTTTGCCGTAGAGCTCATTCCATAAGGGTACTAAGATGTTGGGTCAGACGGTCGAGGGTACCCAACTTTGACCAACAATCAAGAATAAAGTAAAAATTTACCCAGCTAGGGATTAAAGGACTGAATAGTGTTAGGATAGTACTAGCATATCCACAGAGCTCGGTCCAAACTTTGCCGTATGAAACATTCCATAGGGGTACCAAGATGTAGGGGCAGACGGACGAGGGTACCCAAATTTGACCAACAATCAAGCAAAAAGTAAAAATTTACCCAGCAAGGGATTAAAGGACTGGATAGTGCTAGGATAGTACTAGCAAATCCTAAAAGGTCGGTCCAAACTTTGCCGTAGGGCTGATTCCATAGTGGTACTAAGATGTAGGGGCAGACGGACGAGGGTACCCAACTTTGACCAACAATCAAGAAAAAAGTAAAAATTCACCCAGATAGGGATTAAAGGACTGAATAGTGCTATGATAGTACTAGCATATCCTAAAAGCTCTCTCGTAACTTTGCCGCAGGGCTCATTCCATAGGGGTACCAAATTGTTGGGGCAGACGGACGAGGGTACCCAAGTTTGACCAGCTATCAAGAAAAAAGTAAAAATTTACCTAGCATGGGATTAAAGGGCTAGATAGTGCTGGGATAGTACAAGCATATCCCAAAAGCTCGGTCCGAACTTTGCCGTAGAAAACATTCCATATTGGTACCAAAATCTAGGGGCAGACGGTCGAGGGTACCCAACTTTGACCAACAATCAAGAAACAAGTAAAAATTAACCCAGCTAGGGATTAAAAGACTAGATAGTGGTAGGATTGTACTAGCATATCCCAAAAGCTCGGTCCAAATTTTGCCGTAGGGCTCATTCCATATGGGTACCAAGATGTAGGAGCAGACGGTCGAGGGTTCCCAACTTTGACCAACAATCAAGAATAAAGTAAAAATTTACCCAGCTAGGGATTAAAGGACTGGATAGTGCTAGAATAATACTAGCATATCCCAAAAGCTCGGTCCAAACTTTGCCGTAGGGCTAATTCCATAGTGGTACTAAAATGTAGGGGCAGACGGACGAGGGTACCCAAGTTTGACCAACTATCAAGAAAAAAGTAAAAATTAACCCAGCATGGGATTAACGGGCTAGATTGTGCTAGGATAGTACTAGCATTTCCCAAAAGCTCGGTCCAAACTTTGCTGTAGGGCTTATTCCATATGGGTACCAAGATGTAGGGGCAGACGGTCGAGGGTACCCAACTTTGACCAACAATCAAGAAAAAAAGTAAAGATTTACCCAGCTAGGGATTAAATGACTGGATAGTGCTAGAATAATACTAGCATACCCTAAAAGCTCGGTCGAAACTTTGCCGTAGGGAACATTCCATAGGGGTACCAAGATGTACGGGCAGAAGGACGAGGTTCCCAACTTTGACCAACAATCAAGAAAAAAGTAAAAAATTACCCAGCTAGGGATTAATGGACTGAATAGTGCTAGGATAGTATTAGCAAATCCTCAAAGGTCGGTCCAAACTTTGCCGTAGGGCTCATTCCATAGTGGTACTAAGATGTAGGGGCAGACGGACGAGGGTACCCAACTTTGACCAACAATCAAGAAAAAAGTAAAAATTTACCCAGATAGGGATTAAAGGACTGAATAGTGCTATGATAGTACTACCATATCCTAAAAGCTCCTATTCATTGTTCCACAATCCATGGTCAAAGTAGGGTCCCTCTGGCCATATAACCCTTCGTCTTGGTACTGCCTATGCTTAGCCCCTACGGCAAAGTTTGGACCGAGCTTTTGGGATTTTCTAGCTCTATGCTAGCATAATCCATTCCCAAAATCCCCAGCTGGGTAAATTTTTCATTTTTCCACAATCCATGGTCAAAGTAGGGTCCCCCTGGCCATATAACCCTTCGTCTTGGTACTGCATATGCTTAGCCCCTACGGCAAAGTTTGGACCGAGCTTTTGGGATTTGCTAGCTCTATGCTAGCATAATTCATTCCCAAAATCCCCACCTGGGTAAATTTTTCATTGTTCCACAATCCATGGTCAAAGTAGGGTCCCCCTGGCCATATAACCCTTCGTCTTGGTACTGCCTATGCTTAGCCCCTACGGCAAAGTTTGGACCGACCTTTTGGGATTTTCTAGCTCTATGCTAGCATAATCCATTCCCAAAATCCCCAGCTGGGTAAATTTTTCATTGTTCCACAATCCATGGTCAAAGTAGGGTCCCCCTGGCCATATAACCCTTCGTCTTGGTACTGCCTATGCTTAGCCCCTACGGCAAAGTTTGGACCGAGCTTTTGGGATTTTCTAGCTCTATGCTAGCATAATCCATTCCCAAAATCCCCAGCTGGGTAAATTTTTCATTTTTCCACAATCCATGGTCAAAGTAGGGTCCCCCTGGCCATATAACCCTTCGTCTTGGTACTGCATATGCTTAGCCCCTACGGCAAAGTTTGGACCGAGCTTTTGGGATTTGCTAGCTCTATGCTAGCATAATCCATTCCCAAAATCCCCAGCTGGGTAAATTTTTCATTGTTCCACAATCCATGGTCAAAGTAGGGTCCCCCTGGCCATATAACCCTTCGTCTTGGTACTGCCTATGCTTAGCCCCTACGGCAAAGTTTGGACCGAGCTTTTGGGATTTTCTAGCTCTATGCTAGCATAATCCATTCCCAAAATCCCCAGCTGGGTAAATTTTTCATTGTTCCACAATCCATGGTCAAAGTAGGGTCCCCCTGGCCATATAATCCTTCGTCTTGGTACTGCCTATGCTTAGCCCCTACGGCAAAGTTTGGACCGAGCATTTGGGATTTCCTAGCTCTATGCTAGCATAATCCATTCCCAAAATCCCCAGCTGGGTAAATTTTTCATTTTTCCACAATCCATGGTCAAAGTAGGGTCCCCCTGGCCATATAACCCTTCGTCTTGGTACTGCATATGCTTAGCCCCTACGGCAAAGTTTGGACCGAGCTTTTGGGATTTGCTAGCTCTATGCTAGCATAATCCATTCCCAAAATCCCCAGCTGGGTAAATTTTTCATTGTTCCACAATCCATGGTCAAAGTAGGGTCCCCCTGGCCATATAACCCTTCGTCTTGGTACTGCCTATGCTTAGCCCCTACGGCAAAGTTTGGACCGAGCTTTTGGGATTTTCTAGCTCTATGCTAGCATAATCCATTCCCAAAATCCCCAGCTGGGTAAATTTTTCATTGTTCCACAATCCATGGTCAAAGTAGGGTCCCCCTGGCCATATAACCCTTCGTCTTGGTACTGCCTATGCTTAGCCCCTACGGCAAAGTTTGGACCGAGCTTTTGGGATTTTCTAGCTCTATGCTAGCATAATCCATTCCCAAAATCCCCAGCTGGGTAAATTTTTCATTTTTCCACAATCCATGGTCAAAGTAGGGTCCCCCTGGCCATATAACCCTTCGTCTTGGTACTGCCTATGCTTAGCCCCTACGGCAAAGTTTGGACCGAGCTTTTGGGATTTGCTAGCTCTATGCTAGCATAATCCATTCCCAAAATCCCCAGCTGGGTAAATTTTTCATTGTTCCACAATCCATGGTCAAAGTAGGGTCCCCCTGGCCATATAACCCTTCGTCTTGGTACTGCCTATGCTTAGCCCCTACGGCAAAGTTTGGACCGAGCTTTTAGGATTTTCTAGCTCTATGCTAGCATAATCCATTCCCAAAATCCCCAGCTGGGTAAATTTTTCATTGTTCCACAATCCATGGTCAAAGTAGGGTCCCCCTGGCCATATAACCCTTCGTCTTGGTACTGCCTATGCTTAGCCCCTACGGCAAAGTTTGGACCGACCTTTTGGGATTTTCTAGCTCTATGCTAGCATAATCCATTCCCAAAATCCCCAGCTGGGTAAATTTTTCATTGTTCCACAATCCATGGTCAAAGTAGGGTCCCCCTGGCCATATAACCCTTCGTCTTGGTACTGCCTATGCTTAGCCCCTACGGCAAAGTTTGGACCGAGCTTTTGGGATTTTCTAGCTCTATGCTAGCATAATCCATTCCCAAAATCCCCAGCTGGGTAAATTTTTCATTTTTCCACAATCCATGGTCAAAGTAGGGTCCCCCTGGCCATATAACCCTTCGTCTTGGTACTGCATATGCTTAGCCCCTACGGCAAAGTTTGGACCGAGCTTTTGGGATTTGCTAGCTCTATGCTAGCATAATCCATTCCCAAAATCCCCAGCTGGGTAAATTTTTCATTGTTCCACAATCCATGGTCAAAGTAGGGTCCCCCTGGCCATATAACCCTTCGTCTTGGTACTGCCTATGCTTAGCCCCTACGGCAAAGTTTGGACCGAGCTTTTGGGATTTTCTAGCTCTATGCTAGCATAATCCATTCCCAAAATCCCCAGCTGGGTAAATTTTTCATTGTTCCACAATCCATGGTCAAAGTAGGGTCCCCCTGGCCATATAACCCTTCGTCTTGGTACTGCCTATGCTTAGCCCCTACGGCAAAGTTTGGACCGAGCATTTGGGATTTCCTAGCTCTATGCTAGCATAATCCATTCCCAAAATCCCCAGCTGGGTAAATTTTTCATTTTTCCACAATCCATGGTCAAAGTAGGGTCCCCCTGGCCATATAACCCTTCGTCTTGGTACTGCATATGCTTAGCCCCTACGGCAAAGTTTGGACCGAGCTTTTGGGATTTGCTAGCTCTATGCTAGCATAATCCATTCCCAAAATCCCCAGCTGGGTAAATTTTTCATTGTTCCACAATCCATGGTCAAAGTAGGGTCCCCCTGGCCATATAACCCTTCGTCTTGGTACTGCCTATGCTTAGCCCCTACGGCAAAGTTTGGACCGAGCTTTTGGGATTTTCTAGCTCTATGCTAGCATAATCCATTCCCAAAATCCCCAGCTGGGTAAATTTTTCATTGTTCCACAATCCATGGTCAAAGTAGGGTCCCCCTGGCCATATAACCCTTCGTCTTGGTACTGCCTATGCTTAGCCCCTACGGCAAAGTTTGGACCGAGCTTTTGGGATTTTCTAGCTCTATGCTAGCATAATCCATTCCCAAAATCCCCAGCTGGGTAAATTTTTCATTTTTCCACAATCCATGGTCAAAGTAGGGTCCCCCTGGCCATATAACCCTTCGTCTTGGTACTGCCTATGCTTAGCCCCTACGGCAAAGTTTGGACCGAGCTTTTGGGATTTGCTAGCTCTATGCTAGCATAATCCATTCCCAAAATCCCCAGCTGGGTAAATTTTTCATTGTTCCACAATCCATGGTCAAAGTAGGGTCCCCTTGGCCATATAACCCTTCGTCTTGGTACTGCCTATGCTTAGCCCCTACGGCAAAGTTTGGACCGAGCTTTTAGGATTTTCTAGCTCTATGCTAGCATAATCCATTCCCAAAATCCCCAGCTGGGTAAATTTTTCATTTTTCCACAATCCATGGTCAAAGTAGGGTCCCCCTGGCCATATAACCCTTCGTCTTGGTACTGCATATGCTTAGCCCCTACGGCAAAGTTTGGACCGAGCTTTTGGGATTTGCTAGCTCTATGCTAGCATAATCCATTCCCAAAATCCCCAGCTGGGTAAATTTTTCATTGTTCCACAATCCATGGTCAAAGTAGGGTCCCCCTGGCCATATAACCCTTCGTCTTGGTACTGCCTATGCTTAGCCCCTACGGCAAAGTTTGGACCGAGCTTTTGGGATTTTCTAGCTCTATGCTAGCATAATCCATTCCCAAAATCCCCAGCTGGGTAAATTTTTCATTGTTCCACAATCCATGGTCAAAGTAGGGTCCCCCTGGCCATATAACCCTTCGTCTTGGTACTGCCTATGCTTAGCCCCTACGGCAAAGTTTGGACCGAGCATTTGGGATTTCCTAGCTCTATGCTAGCATAATCCATTCCCAAAATCCCCAGCTGGGTAAATTTTTCATTTTTCCACAATCCATGGTCAAAGTAGGGTCCCCCTGGCCATATAACCCTTCGTCTTGGTACTGCATATGCTTAGCCCCTACGGCAAAGTTTGGACCGAGCTTTTGGGATTTGCTAGCTCTATGCTAGCATAATCCATTCCCAAAATCCCCAGCTGGGTAAATTTTTCATTGTTCCACAATCCATGGTCAAAGTAGGGTCCCCCTGGCCATATAACCCTTCGTCTTGGTACTGCCTATGCTTAGCCCCTACGGCAAAGTTTGGACCGAGCTTTTGGGATTTTCTAGCTCTATGCTAGCATAATCCATTCCCAAAATCCCCAGCTGGGTAAATTTTTCATTGTTCCACAATCCATGGTCAAAGTAGGGTCCCCCTGGCCATATAACCCTTCGTCTTGGTACTGCCTATGCTTAGCCCCTACGGCAAAGTTTGGACCGAGCTTTTGGGATTTTCTAGCTCTATGCTAGCATAATCCATTCCCAAAATCCCCAGCTGGGTAAATTTTTCATTTTTCCACAATCCATGGTCAAAGTAGGGTCCCCCTGGCCATATAACCCTTCGTCTTGGTACTGCCTATGCTTAGCCCCTACGGCAAAGTTTGGACCGAGCTTTTGGGATTTGCTAGCTCTATGCTAGCATAATCCATTCCCAAAATCCCCAGCTGGGTAAATTTTTCATTGTTCCACAATCCATGGTCAAAGTAGGGTCCCCCTGGCCATATAACCCTTCGTCTTGGTACTGCCTATGCTTAGCCCCTACGGCAAAGTTTGGACCGAGCTTTTGGGATTTTCTAGCTCTATGCTAGCATAATCCATTCCCAAAATCCCCAGCTGGGTAAATTTTTCATTGTTCCACAATCCATGGTCAAAGTAGGGTCCCCCTGGCCATATAACCCTTCGTCTTGGTACTGCCTATGCTTAGCCCCTACGGCAAAGTTTGGACCGAGCATTTGGGATTTCCTAGCTCTATGCTAGCATAATCCATTCCCAAAATCCCCAGCTGGGTAAATTTTTCATTTTTCCACAATCCATGGTCAAAGTAGGGTCCCCCTGGCCATATAACCCTTCGTCTTGGTACTGCCTATGCTTAGCCCCTACGGCAAAGTTTGGACCGAGCTTTTGGGATTTGCTAGCTCTATGCTAGCATAATCCATTCCCAAAATCCCCAGCTGGGTAAATTTTTCATTGTTCCACAATCCATGGTCAAAGTAGGGTCCCCCTGGCCATATAACCCTTCGTCTTGGTACTGCCTATGCTTAGCCCCTACGGCAAAGTTTGGACCGAGCTTTTGGGATTTTCTAGCTCTATGCTAGCATAATCCATTCCCAAAATCCCCAGCTGGGTAAATTTTTCATTTTTCCACAATCCATGGTCAAAGTAGGGTCCCCCTGGCCATATAACCCTTCGTCTTGGTACTGCCTATGCTTAGCCCCTACGGCAAAGTTTGGACCGAGCTTTTGGGATTTGCTAGCTCTATGCTAGCATAATCCATTCCCAAAATCCCCAGCTGGGTAAATTTTTCATTGTTCCACAATCCATGGTCAAAGTAGGGTCCCCCTGGCCATATAACCCTTCGTCTTGGTACTGCCTATGCTTAGCCCCTACGGCAAAGTTTGGACCGACCTTTTGGGATTTTCTAGCTCTATGCTAGCATAATCCATTCCCAAAATCCCCAGCTGGGTAAATTTTTCATTGTTCCACAATCCATGGTCAAAGTAGGGTCCCCCTGGCCATATAACCCTTCGTCTTGGTACTGCCTATGCTTAGCCCCTACGGCAAAGTTTGGACCGAGCTTTTGGGATTTTCTAGCTCTATGCTAGCATAATCCATTCCCAAAATCCCCAGCTGGGTAAATTTTTCATTTTTCCACAATCCATGGTCAAAGTAGGGTCCCCCTGGCCATATAACCCTTCGTCTTGGTACTGCCTATGCTTAGCCCCTACGGCAAAGTTTGGACCGAGCTTTTGGGATTTTCTAGCTCTATGCTAGCATAATCCATTCCCAAAATCCCCAGCTGGGTAAATTTTTCATTTTTCCACAATCCATGGTCAAAGTAGGGTCCCCCTGGCCATATAACCCTTCGTCTTGGTACTGCCTATGCTTAGCCCCTACGGCAAAGTTTGGACCGAACTTTTGGGATTTGCTAGCTCTATGCTAGCATAATCCATTCCCAAAATCCCCAGCTGGGTAAATTTTTCATTGTTCCACAATCCATGGTCAAAGTAGGGTCCCCCTGGCCATATAACCCTTCGTCTTGGTACTGCCTATGCTTAGCCCCTACGGCAAAGTTTGGACCGAGCTTTTGGGATTTTCTAGCTCTATGCTAGCATAATCCATTCCCAAAATCCCCAGCTGGGTAAATTTTTCATTGTTCCACAATCCATGGTCAAAGTAGGGTCCCCCTGGCCATATAACCCTTCGTCTTGGTACTGCCTATGCTTAGCCCCTACGGCAAAGTTTGGACCGAGCATTTGGGATTTCCTAGCTCTATGCTAGCATAATCCATTCCCAAAATCCCCAGCTGGGTAAATTTTTCATTTTTCCACAATCCATGGTCAAAGTAGGGTCCCCCTGGCCATATAACCCTTCGTCTTGGTACTGCCTATGCTTAGCCCCTACGGCAAAGTTTGGACCGACTTTTGGGATTTGCTAGCTCTATGCTAGCATAATCCATTCCCAAAATCCCCAGCTGGGTAAATTTTTCATTGTTCCACAATCCATGGTCAAAGTAGGGTCCCCCTGGCCATATAACCCTTCGTCTTGGTACTGCCTATGCTTAGCCCCTACGGCAAAGTTTGGACCGAGCTTTTGGGATTTTCTAGCTCTATGCTAGCATAATCCATTCCCAAAATCCCCAGCTGGGTAAATTTTTCATTGTTCCACAATCCATGGTCAAAGTAGGGTCCCCCTGGCCATATAACCCTTCGTCTTGGTACTGCCTATGCTTAGCCCCTACGGCAAAGTTTGGACCGAGCTTTTGGGATTTTCTAGCTCTATGCTAGCATAATCCATTCCCAAAATCCCCAGCTGGGTAAATTTTTCATTTTTCCACAATCCATGGTCAAAGTAGGGTCCCCCTGGCCATATAACCCTTCGTCTTGGTACTGCATATGCTTAGCCCCTACGGCAAAGTTTGGACCGAGCTTTTGGGATTTGCTAGCTCTATGCTAGCATAATCCATTCCCAAAATCCCCAGCTGGGTAAATTTTTCATTGTTCCACAATCCATGGTCAAAGTAGGGTCCCCCTGGCCATATAACCCTTCGTCTTGGTACTGCCTATGCTTAGCCCCTACGGCAAAGTTTGGACCGAGCTTTTGGGATTTTCTAGCTCTATGCTAGCATAATCCATTCCCAAAATCCCCAGCTGGGTAAATTTTTCATTTTTCCACAATCCATGGTCAAAGTAGGGTCCCCCTGGCCATATAACCCTTCGTCTTGGTACTGCCTATGCTTAGCCCCTACGGCAAAGTTTGGACCGAGCTTTTGGGATTTGCTAGCTCTATGCTAGCATAATCCATTCCCAAAATCCCCAGCTGGGTAAATTTTTCATTGTTCCACAATCCATGGTCAAAGTAGGGTCCCCCTGGCCATATAACCCTTCGTCTTGGTACTGCCTATGCTTAGCCCCTACGGCAAAGTTTGGACCGAGCTTTTGGGATTTTCTAGCTCTATGCTAGCATAATCCATTCCCAAAATCCCCAGCTGGGTAAATTTTTCATTGTTCCACAATCCATGGTCAAAGTAGGGTCCCCCTGGCCATATAACCCTTCGTCTTGGTACTGCCTATGCTTAGCCCCTACGGCAAAGTTTGGACCGAGCATTTGGGATTTCCTAGCTCTATGCTAGCATAATCCATTCCCAAAATCCCCAGCTGGGTAAATTTTTCATTTTTCCACAATCCATGGTCAAAGTAGGGTCCCCCTGGCCATATAACCCTTCGTCTTGGTACTGCCTATGCTTAGCCCCTACGGCAAAGTTTGGACCGAGCTTTTGGGATTTGCTAGCTCTATGCTAGCATAATCCATTCCCAAAATCCCCAGCTGGGTAAATTTTTCATTTTTCCACAATCCATGGTCAAAGTAGGGTCCCCCTGGCCATATAACCCTTCGTCTTGGTACTGCCTATGCTTAGCCCCTACGGCAAAGTTTGGACCGAGCATTTGGGATTTCCTAGCTCTATGCTAGCATAATCCATTCCCAAAATCCTTAGCTGGGTAAATTTTTCATTTTTCCACAATCCATGGTCAAAGTAGGGTCCCCCTGGCCATATAACCCTTCGTCTTGGTACTGCCTATGCTTAGCCCCTACGGCAAAGTTTGGACCGAGCTTTTGGGATTTGCTAGCTCTATGCTAGCATAATCCATTCCCAAAATCCCCAGCTGGGTAAATTTTTCATTGTTCCACAATCCATGGTCAAAGTAGGGTCCCCCTGGCCATATAACCCTTCGTCTTGGTACTGCCTATGCTTAGCCCCTACGGCAAAGTTTGGACCGAGCATTTGGGATTTCCTAGCTCTATGCTAGCATAATCCATTCCCAAAATCCCCAGCTGGGTAAATTTTTCATTTTTCCACAATCCATGGTCAAAGTAGGGTCCCCCTGGCCATATAACCCTTCGTCTTGGTACTGCCTATGCTTAGCCCCTACGGCAAAGTTTGGACCGAGCTTTTGGGATTTGCTAGCTCTATGCTAGCATAATCCATTCCCAAAATCCCCAGCTGGGTAAATTTTTCATTTTTCCACAATCCATGGTCAAAGTAGGGTCCCCCTGGCCATATAACCCTTCGTCTTGGTACTGCATATGCTTAGCCCCTACGGCAAAGTTTGGACCGAGCTTTTGGGATTTGCTAGCTCTATGCTAGCATAATCCATTCCCAAAATCCCCAGCTGGGTAAGTTTTTCATTGTTCCACAATCCATGGTCAAAGTAGGGTCCCCCTGGCCATATAACCCTTCGTCTTGGTACTGCCTATGCTTAGCCCCTACGGCAAAGTTTGGACCGAGCTTTTGGGATTTTCTAGCTCTATGCTAGCATAATCCATTCCCAAAATCCCCAGCTGGGTAAATTTTTCATTTTTCCACAATCCATGGTCAAAGTAGGGTCCCCCTGGCCATATAACCCTTCGTCTTGGTACTGCCTATGCTTAGCCCCTACGGCAAAGTTTGGACCGAGCATTTGGGATTTCCTAGCTCTATGCTAGCATAATCCATTCCCAAAATCCTTAGCTGGGTAAATTTTTCATTTTTCCACAATCCATGGTCAAAGTAGGGTCCCCCTGGCCATATAACCCTTCGTCTTGGTACTGCCTATGCTTAGCCCCTACGGCAAAGTTTGGACCGAGCTTTTGGGATTTGCTAGCTCTATGCTAGCATAATCCATTCCCAAAATCCCCAGCTGGGTAAATTTTTCATTGTTCCACAATCCATGGTCAAAGTAGGGTCCCCCTGGCCATATAACCCTTCGTCTTGGTACTGCCTATGCTTAGCCCCTACGGCAAAGTTTGGACCGAGCATTTGGGATTTCCTAGCTCTATGCTAGCATAATCCATTCCCAAAATCCCCAGCTGGGTAAATTTTTCATTTTTCCACAATCCATGGTCAAAGTAGGGTCCCCCTGGCCATATAACCCTTCGTCTTGGTACTGCCTATGCTTAGCCCCTACGGCAAAGTTTGGACCGAGCTTTTGGGATTTGCTAGCTCTATGCTAGCATAATCCATTCCCAAAATCCCCAGCTGGGTAAATTTTTCATTTTTCCACAATCCATGGTCAAAGTAGGGTCCCCCTGGCCATATAACCCTTCGTCTTGGTACTGCATATGCTTAGCCCCTACGGCAAAGTTTGGACCGAGCTTTTGGGATTTGCTAGCTCTATGCTAGCATAATCCATTCCCAAAATCCCCAGCTGGGTAAGTTTTTCATTGTTCCACAATCCATGGTCAAAGTAGGGTCCCCCTGGCCATATAACCCTTCGTCTTGGTACTGCCTATGCTTAGCCCCTACGGCAAAGTTTGGACCGAGCTTTTGGGATTTTCTAGCTCTATGCTAGCATAATCCATTCCCAAAATCCCCAGCTGGGTAAATTTTTCATTTTTCCACAATCCATGGTCAAAGTAGGGTCCCCCTGGCCATATAACCCTTCGTCTTGGTACTGCCTATGCTTAGCCCCTACGGCAAAGTTTGGACCGAGCTTTTGGGATTTGCTAGCTCTATGCTAGCATAATCCATTCCCAAAATCCCCAGCTGGGTAAATTTTTCATTGTTCCACAATCCATGGTCAAAGTAGGGTCCCCCTGGCCATATAACCCTTCGTCTTGGTACTGCCTATGCTTAGCCCCTACGGCAAAGTTTGGACCGAGCTTTTGGGATTTTCTAGCTCTATGCTAGCATAATCCATTCCCAAAATCCCCAGCTGGGTAAATTTTTCATTGTTCCACAATCCATGGTCAAAGTAGGGTCCCCCTGGCCATATAACCCTTCGTCTTGGTACTGCCTATGCTTAGCCCCTACGGCAAAGTTTGGACCGAGCATTTGGGATTTCCTAGCTCTATGCTAGCATAATCCATTCCCAAAATCCCCAGCTGGGTAAATTTTTCATTGTTCCACAATCCATGGTCAAAATAGGGTCCCCCTGGCCATATAACCCTTCGTCTTGGTACTGCCTATGCTTAGCCCCTACGGCAAAGTTTGGACCGAGCTTTTGGGATTTTCTAGCTCTATGCTAGCATAATCCATTCCCAAAATCCCCAGCTGGGTAAATTTTTCATTTTTCCACAATCCATGGTCAAAGTAGGGTCCCCCTGGCCATATAACCCTTCGTCTTGGTACTGCCTATGCTTAGCCCCTACGGCAAAGTTTGGACCGAGCTTTTGGGATTTGCTAGCTCTATGCTAGCATAATCCATTCCCAAAATCCCCAGCTGGGTAAATTTTTCATTGTTCCACAATCCATGGTCAAAGTAGGGTCCCCCTGGCCATATAACCCTTCGTCTTGGTACTGCCTATGCTTAGCCCCTACGGCAAAGTTTGGACCGAGCTTTTGGGATTTTCTAGCTCTATGCTAGCATAATCCATTCCCAAAATCCCCAGCTGGGTAAATTTTTCATTGTTCCACAATCCATGGTCAAAGTAGGGTCCCCCTGGCCATATAACCCTTCGTCTTGGTACTGCCTATGCTTAGCCCCTACGGCAAAGTTTGGACCGAGCATTTGGGATTTCCTAGCTCTATGCTAGCATAATCCATTCCCAAAATCCCCAGCTGGGTAAATTTTTCATTTTTCCACAATCCATGGTCAAAGTAGGGTCCCCCTGGCCAGATAACCCTTCGTCTTGGTACTGCCTATGCTTAGCCCCTACGGCAAAGTTTGGACCGAGCTTTTGGGATTTGCTAGCTCTATGCTAGCATAATCCATTCCCAAAATCCCCAGCTGGGTAAATTTTTCATTGTTCCACAATCCATGGTCAAAGTAGGGTCCCCCTGGCCATATAACCCTTCGTCTTGGTACTGCCTATGCTTAGCCCCTACGGCAAAGTTTGGACCGAGCTTTTGGGATTTTCTAGCTCTATGCTAGCATAATCCATTCCCAAAATCCCCAGCTGGGTAAATTTTTCATTTTTCCACAATCCATGGTCAAAGTAGGGTCCCCCTGGCCATATAACCCTTCGTCTTGGTACTGCATATGCTTAGCCCCTACGGCAAAGTTTGGACCGAGCTTTTGGGATTTGCTAGCTCTATGCTAGCATAATCCATTCCCAAAATCCCCAGCTGGGTAAATTTTTCATTGTTCCACAATCCATGGTCAAAGTAGGGTCCCCCTGGCCATATAACCCTTCGTCTTGGTACTGCCTATGCTTAGCCCCTACGGCAAAGTTTGGACCGAGCTTTTGGGATTTTCTAGCTCTATGCTAGCATAATCCATTCCCAAAATCCCCAGCTGGGTAAATTTTTCATTTTTCCACAATCCATGGTCAAAGTAGGGTCCCCCTGGCCATATAACCCTTCGTCTTGGTACTGCCTATGCTTAGCCCCTACGGCAAAGTTTGGACCGAGCTTTTGGGATTTGCTAGCTCTATGCTAGCATAATCCATTCCCAAAATCCCCAGCTGGGTAAATTTTTCATTGTTCCACAATCCATGGTCAAAGTAGGGTCCCCCTGGCCATATAACCCTTCGTCTTGGTACTGCCTATGCTTAGCCCCTACGGCAAAGTTTGGACCGAGCTTTTGGGATTTGCTAGCTCTATGCTAGCATAATCCATTCCCAAAATCCCCAGCTGGGTAAATTTTTCATTTTTCCACAATCCATGGTCAAAGTAGGGTCCCCCTGGCCATATAACCCTTCGTCTTGGTACTGCCTATGCTTAGCCCCTACGGCAAAGTTTGGACCGAGCATTTGGGATTTCCTAGCTCTATGCTAGCATAATCCATTCCCAAAATCCTTAGCTGGGTAAATTTTTCATTTTTCCACAATCCATGGTCAAAGTAGGGTCCCCCTGGCCATATAACCCTTCGTCTTGGTACTGCCTATGCTTAGCCCCTACGGCAAAGTTTGGACCGAGCTTTTGGGATTTGCTAGCTCTATGCTAGCATAATCCATTCCCAAAATCCCCAGCTGGGTAAATTTTTCATTGTTCCACAATCCATGGTCAAAGTAGGGTCCCCCTGGCCATATAACCCTTCGTCTTGGTACTGCCTATGCTTAGCCCCTACGGCAAAGTTTGGACCGAGCATTTGGGATTTCCTAGCTCTATGCTAGCATAATCCATTCCCAAAATCCCCAGCTGGGTAAATTTTTCATTTTTCCACAATCCATGGTCAAAGTAGGGTCCCCCTGGCCATATAACCCTTCGTCTTGGTACTGCCTATGCTTAGCCCCTACGGCAAAGTTTGGACCGAGCTTTTGGGATTTGCTAGCTCTATGCTAGCATAATCCATTCCCAAAATCCCCAGCTGGGTAAATTTTTCATTTTTCCACAATCCATGGTCAAAGTAGGGTCCCCCTGGCCATATAACCCTTCGTCTTGGTACTGCATATGCTTAGCCCCTACGGCAAAGTTTGGACCGAGCTTTTGGGATTTGCTAGCTCTATGCTAGCATAATCCATTCCCAAAATCCCCAGCTGGGTAAGTTTTTCATTGTTCCACAATCCATGGTCAAAGTAGGGTCCCCCTGGCCATATAACCCTTCGTCTTGGTACTGCCTATGCTTAGCCCCTACGGCAAAGTTTGGACCGAGCTTTTGGGATTTTCTAGCTCTATGCTAGCATAATCCATTCCCAAAATCCCCAGCTGGGTAAATTTTTCATTTTTCCACAATCCATGGTCAAAGTAGGGTCCCCCTGGCCATATAACCCTTCGTCTTGGTACTGCCTATGCTTAGCCCCTACGGCAAAGTTTGGACCGAGCATTTGGGATTTCCTAGCTCTATGCTAGCATAATCCATTCCCAAAATCCTTAGCTGGGTAAATTTTTCATTTTTCCACAATCCATGGTCAAAGTAGGGTCCCCCTGGCCATATAACCCTTCGTCTTGGTACTGCCTATGCTTAGCCCCTACGGCAAAGTTTGGACCGAGCTTTTGGGATTTGCTAGCTCTATGCTAGCATAATCCATTCCCAAAATCCCCAGCTGGGTAAATTTTTCATTGTTCCACAATCCATGGTCAAAGTAGGGTCCCCCTGGCCATATAACCCTTCGTCTTGGTACTGCCTATGCTTAGCCCCTACGGCAAAGTTTGGACCGAGCATTTGGGATTTCCTAGCTCTATGCTAGCATAATCCATTCCCAAAATCCCCAGCTGGGTAAATTTTTCATTTTTCCACAATCCATGGTCAAAGTAGGGTCCCCCTGGCCATATAACCCTTCGTCTTGGTACTGCCTATGCTTAGCCCCTACGGCAAAGTTTGGACCGAGCTTTTGGGATTTGCTAGCTCTATGCTAGCATAATCCATTCCCAAAATCCCCAGCTGGGTAAATTTTTCATTTTTCCACAATCCATGGTCAAAGTAGGGTCCCCCTGGCCATATAACCCTTCGTCTTGGTACTGCATATGCTTAGCCCCTACGGCAAAGTTTGGACCGAGCTTTTGGGATTTGCTAGCTCTATGCTAGCATAATCCATTCCCAAAATCCCCAGCTGGGTAAGTTTTTCATTGTTCCACAATCCATGGTCAAAGTAGGGTCCCCCTGGCCATATAACCCTTCGTCTTGGTACTGCCTATGCTTAGCCCCTACGGCAAAGTTTGGACCGAGCTTTTGGGATTTTCTAGCTCTATGCTAGCATAATCCATTCCCAAAATCCCCAGCTGGGTAAATTTTTCATTTTTCCACAATCCATGGTCAAAGTAGGGTCCCCCTGGCCATATAACCCTTCGTCTTGGTACTGCCTATGCTTAGCCCCTACGGCAAAGTTTGGACCGAGCTTTTGGGATTTGCTAGCTCTATGCTAGCATAATCCATTCCCAAAATCCCCAGCTGGGTAAATTTTTCATTGTTCCACAATCCATGGTCAAAGTAGGGTCCCCCTGGCCATATAACCCTTCGTCTTGGTACTGCCTATGCTTAGCCCCTACGGCAAAGTTTGGACCGAGCTTTTGGGATTTTCTAGCTCTATGCTAGCATAATCCATTCCCAAAATCCCCAGCTGGGTAAATTTTTCATTGTTCCACAATCCATGGTCAAAGTAGGGTCCCCCTGGCCATATAACCCTTCGTCTTGGTACTGCCTATGCTTAGCCCCTACGGCAAAGTTTGGACCGAGCATTTGGGATTTCCTAGCTCTATGCTAGCATAATCCATTCCCAAAATCCCCAGCTGGGTAAATTTTTCATTGTTCCACAATCCATGGTCAAAATAGGGTCCCCCTGGCCATATAACCCTTCGTCTTGGTACTGCCTATGCTTAGCCCCTACGGCAAAGTTTGGACCGAGCTTTTGGGATTTTCTAGCTCTATGCTAGCATAATCCATTCCCAAAATCCCCAGCTGGGTAAATTTTTCATTTTTCCACAATCCATGGTCAAAGTAGGGTCCCCCTGGCCATATAACCCTTCGTCTTGGTACTGCCTATGCTTAGCCCCTACGGCAAAGTTTGGACCGAGCTTTTGGGATTTGCTAGCTCTATGCTAGCATAATCCATTCCCAAAATCCCCAGCTGGGTAAATTTTTCATTGTTCCACAATCCATGGTCAAAGTAGGGTCCCCCTGGCCATATAACCCTTCGTCTTGGTACTGCCTATGCTTAGCCCCTACGGCAAAGTTTGGACCGAGCTTTTGGGATTTTCTAGCTCTATGCTAGCATAATCCATTCCCAAAATCCCCAGCTGGGTAAATTTTTCATTGTTCCACAATCCATGGTCAAAGTAGGGTCCCCCTGGCCATATAACCCTTCGTCTTGGTACTGCCTATGCTTAGCCCCTACGGCAAAGTTTGGACCGAGCATTTGGGATTTCCTAGCTCTATGCTAGCATAATCCATTCCCAAAATCCCCAGCTGGGTAAATTTTTCATTTTTCCACAATCCATGGTCAAAGTAGGGTCCCCCTGGCCATATAACCCTTCGTCTTGGTACTGCCTATGCTTAGCCCCTACGGCAAAGTTTGGACCGAGCTTTTGGGATTTGCTAGCTCTATGCTAGCATAATCCATTCCCAAAATCCCCAGCTGGGTAAATTTTTCATTGTTCCACAATCCATGGTCAAAGTAGGGTCCCCCTGGCCATATAACCCTTCGTCTTGGTACTGCCTATGCTTAGCCCCTACGGCAAAGTTTGGACCGAGCTTTTGGGATTTTCTAGCTCTATGCTAGCATAATCCATTCCCAAAATCCCCAGCTGGGTAAATTTTTCATTGTTCCACAATCCATGGTCAAAGTAGGGTCCCCCTGGCCATATAACCCTTCGTCTTGGTACTGCCTATGCTTAGCCCCTACGGCAAAGTTTGGACCGAGCATTTGGGATTTCCTAGCTCTATGCTAGCATAATCCATTCCCAAAATCCCCAGCTGGGTAAATTTTTCATTTTTCCACAATCCATGGTCAAAGTAGGGTCCCCCTGGCCATATAACCCTTCGTCTTGGTACTGCCTATGCTTAGCCCCTACGGCAAAGTTTGGACCGAGCTTTTGGGATTTGCTAGCTCTATGCTAGCATAATCCATTCCCAAAATCCCCAGCTGGGTAAATTTTTCATTGTTCCACAATCCATGGTCAAAGTAGGGTCCCCCTGGCCATATAACCCTTCGTCTTGGTACTGCCTATGCTTAGCCCCTACGGCAAAGTTTGGACCGAGCTTTTGGGATTTTCTAGCTCTATGCTAGCATAATCCATTCCCAAAATCCCCAGCTGGGTAAATTTTTCATTTTTCCACAATCCATGGTCAAAGTAGGGTCCCCCTGGCCATATAACCCTTCGTCTTGGTACTGCATATGCTTAGCCCCTACGGCAAAGTTTGGACCGAGCTTTTGGGATTTGCTAGCTCTATGCTAGCATAATCCATTCCCAAAATCCCCAGCTGGGTAAATTTTTCATTGTTCCACAATCCATGGTCAAAGTAGGGTCCCCCTGGCCATATAACCCTTCGTCTTGGTACTGCCTATGCTTAGCCCCTACGGCAAAGTTTGGACCGAGCTTTTGGGATTTTCTAGCTCTATGCTAGCATAATCCATTCCCAAAATCCCCAGCTGGGTAAATTTTTCATTTTTCCACAATCCATGGTCAAAGTAGGGTCCCCCTGGCCATATAACCCTTCGTCTTGGTACTGCCTATGCTTAGCCCCTACGGCAAAGTTTGGACCGAGCTTTTGGGATTTGCTAGCTCTATGCTAGCATAATCCATTCCCAAAATCCCCAGCTGGGTAAATTTTTCATTGTTCCACAATCCATGGTCAAAGTAGGGTCCCCCTGGCCATATAACCCTTCGTCTTGGTACTGCCTATGCTTAGCCCCTACGGCAAAGTTTGGACCGAGCTTTTGGGATTTTCTAGCTCTATGCTAGCATAATCCATTCCCAAAATCCCCAGCTGGGTAAATTTTTCATTGTTCCACAATCCATGGTCAAAGTAGGGTCCCCCTGGCCATATAACCCTTCGTCTTGGTACTGCCTATGCTTAGCCCCTACGGCAAAGTTTGGACCGAGCATTTGGGATTTCCTAGCTCTATGCTAGCATAATCCATTCCCAAAATCCCCAGCTGGGTAAATTTTTCATTTTTCCACAATCCATGGTCAAAGTAGGGTCCCCCTGGCCATATAACCCTTCGTCTTGGTACTGCCTATGCTTAGCCCCTACGGCAAAGTTTGGACCGAGCTTTTGGGATTTGCTAGCTCTATGCTAGCATAATCCATTCCCAAAATCCCCAGCTGGGTAAATTTTTCATTGTTCCACAATCCATGGTCAAAGTAGGGTCCCCCTGGCCATATAACCCTTCGTCTTGGTACTGCCTATGCTTAGCCCCTACGGCAAAGTTTGGACCGAGCTTTTGGGATTTTCTAGCTCTATGCTAGCATAATCCATTCCCAAAATCCCCAGCTGGGTAAATTTTTCATTGTTCCACAATCCATGGTCAAAGTAGGGTCCCCCTGGCCATATAACCCTTCGTCTTGGTACTGCCTATGCTTAGCCCCTACGGCAAAGTTTGGACCGAGCTTTTGGGATTTTCTAGCTCTATGCTAGCATAATCCATTCCCAAAATCCCCAGCTGGGTAAATTTTTCATTTTTCCACAATCCATGGTCAAAGTAGGGTCCCCCTGGCCATATAACCCTTCGTCTTGGTACTGCATATGCTTAGCCCCTACGGCAAAGTTTGGACCGAGCTTTTGGGATTTGCTAGCTCTATGCTAGCATAATCCATTCCCAAAATCCCCAGCTGGGTAAATTTTTCATTGTTCCACAATCCATGGTCAAAGTAGGGTCCCCCTGGCCATATAACCCTTCGTCTTGGTACTGCCTATGCTTAGCCCCTACGGTAAAGTTTGGACCGAGCTTTTGGGATTTTCTAGCTCTATGCCAGCATAATCCATTCCCAAAATCCCCAGCTGGGTAAATTTTTCATTTTTCCACAATCCATGGTCAAAGTAGGGTCCCCCTGGCCATATAACCCTTCGTCTTGGTACTGCCTATGCTTAGCCCCTACGGCAAAGTTTGGACCGAGCTTTTGGGATTTGCTAGCTCTATGCTAGCATAATCCATTCCCAAAATCCCCAGCTGGGTAAATTTTTCATTGTTCCACAATCCATGGTCAAAGTAGGGTCCCCCTGGCCATATAACCCTTCGTCTTGGTACTGCCTATGCTTAGCCCCTACGGCAAAGTTTGGACC